>CM055681.1:26400824-27650824 GCA_029448645.1 Andrena camellia | reverse complement strand
ACCAACCAACAAGATTCATAAGAAGAACTTCCTTCTACTAGTTTCCATATCGTGTCTTCGTCCTTGTACAAGCCACTCGTATTCTCCATATTTAGTGTCGAATGTGCCGTGTTGCAAATACTTCAACTTTAGAGTAAATCTAGGGCCCAACTCTCTCAGTTTAGCTTTACCCCTTTTCAAGTCGAATTGGTACCTGCAATATCATTTGCGTTATTACATTCTCGCTTAACCATTTCGCCGAGCAAATATAAAATCTCACCTGTGGTGCCTGAAGAATATATAATCTCTTTGATTGTGAAATGTTGCCACCCTCCTTCCTTTGAACTCAGGTTCATAGTGAAACAGAGCTCCTAACATTCTACCGATCGTGTAGCCCAAGCGAGTACTGAAATTGTTCAATATAACTTCTGGTCTATGCTCGGTGATCTCTTTGTGGCTACGTCTCAACTCTGGCGTTATTTTTACATTACTAAGCTTGAAGTACGCCGTTGGGCCATCGGGTAGATGAATGACCAACATACCATCTGAGAAACTTATTAAAGAAAATAACGAATTCAAACAATTAATGATTCACTTACGAGTAAAAGAAGAAAGATCTTCGTTATCATATATGAAAAGGATACTGGGTTTGCACTGATCTTCGTTAACCATAATAATGTCAGTGAAATCCCTAGCGGTGGCACTTTTAACAATTTTCTTTACCCCGGAACGGTTTCTATATAACGAAATAGAATTCGGTATTATCCTCGTCAGCTCCCTGCCAAAGATTCTAGTCTTCCTCGTCGGATTGTCGCAATAGGTAATCAAGACCTTGGGTTCGTAAGCGTGCTTATAGTAAGAAGAGAATTCATCGTGCTCGAAATCAACTTTGAGCTCCTGATTCTCGGGGTCGTCTAGATCGCCAGTGATGGTGGTTTCGTCCTTCTCTCGCAAGCTCTCGATAGTATGCGGTACTTGTTTCGGAGCACCCTCTTGAATTCTCTTTTTCTTGGCTTCCTTTCTGGCCTTCGACTTTTGTCTCATTAACACGTGGCATTTTTGCTGGCGCACTGCCTTGCATTTAATGTGATTAAAGTTGCTGTCAGATGGCAAGATAACCTCTGGCTGCTGGCTGTCCGATGTACTTGGGCCATCCTCGTTACTTTCTTCTTGAATCCGACTCAAAGGATTCACTCTCAAATTCTTCAACTTCATTCTCACAGACTTCTCACCTTAATTCAGTTTAATCAATAGGCAAAATTATTTCTTTGCACCAGGTGTGACTAGTGATCACCACGTGTGAACTAACGTCAAGTCGCGCTAGGTTAACCTGCGCCTGCACTGCCGCCAACTTTCGAACATTGATAATACCGAGGATTTGCAATCACGTTTATTAATTAAAATATATTTATATATTTATCTGTACACCCGTGCTTGACAAACGCATAATATATACTTCTACATAGATCATTTTACAGTGACGTTAATGTATTTACATTAAGATATACTATGTGTAGATAATTTTATACAATTCAGAAGAAATAATAATCAGTTTAAAATGTAAATGACCTTTGTACACAAATACTGGATGTAATTGAAAGTGATTGGGTATGATAAAATAATTTAGGAATGAACTCTCCCTCGCCACGCGACTTTATCGCGTTAAGATTTAGTTGAAAAATTTCAGTGCTACCCATAATACAAAAAAGACAACTATGGAGAATATGAATAAATATAGAATGTAGTAAGAATGGCTTCCCTTGGACAAGCGTAAAACTCGCGCAACGGAACCTGTTAGCGAACCACTTGTTCTTTCAAAGTCTTCATCCTGTCGGAATAAAAAGATTTATTCTACAAGCTTCTAGCTAGTAAATGTTTGCGAAGAACGGCTAATTATTTACCATTCCACGGAGCATTTTGTCCTGGTATTGTACTTCGTTACCAATATCGATTGACAACGACTTTAGAGCATGAATTTTATCCTTCAGATGGTCTGTCATGCTTTCATTCTCGTCTTCCAAGCCATTATGACTCGACGTCGTTGGCACTGGTTCATAGGCGTAACCTGTCACAAAAACCACATTGCATCGGACCGAGACTATGGTCTATCGAATTAAAATTGATAGTCGATGAACTTACTTGCGTGAGATCTACGCATTTTATTCTCAATTTTGCTGGCTAATTAAAACTCTTCTGTAACAGGAGAGATTGTAATTGAGCTACAACGATCAAGGTATTACGAGAATTCGCAAATGCAAAATAGGAATTGACATTTCTTCTGCACACGTATATGTTTCACCAAACTGATGTAATACTTGTTATTCATTTTCGTGAAATTCTACAGCACGTATAAATGATTTGATAAAATATTGAAAGATGTAAACACAAGCTGCTATTACATTGAGTTCCAAGACGAAACATGTTACATGAAACATTTATTACTTATAATCAAGCAATTCATTTAAGTATTCGAATTATTCTTATATCGGAGAAATACGTCGAAGTAATTACGAACCGTGCAAGAAGAACTGTCAAACGATTTAGAAACCGCACGGGCAATAATATCTGACAACGTCACGTTGTGATGTGTAGCCAGGCTTACCAACGTTTAGCTTACTTTGAAATTTTTGACACGAATTTTAAACGTGTCTGATATCCGTTGACCCATTAAATCGATATGAATTAAATCATTATTAGAGAATGGTTATGTTATTTAAAAGTGATCGATTAGACAAAACTTTAATAAATGATACATTTTAAAGCAATAGTGAGCATTATTCAATGGTCCTTTGGGACTTGTTGATAAAGTAGGTACCGTGCGCAGACTGTGTTTTGTCACAGACCAGGTATACCTCGTCTGTGGTTTTGTGATTGAAGCCCTTGTGGGCAAACTTCGAAGTAGTCGAGATGAGAATGATTTTGACGGTAATCGGTAACTGCTAGAGTTTCTTAAAAATACATAAATGATTTTAAAGGTCCTATACTTACCCCGTCTGTGATGCAATGTTTAATAGTGTTATTAATTTATTGTTTTTTTGTCGTATATCATTTACTTTGCGAAGTAAGAAATATATTCGGTTAGTTGGTAAACTATATGAACTGCAGCAGTCAACACCCACTCAATAGAATTAACTCTCTTTTTAATATGCTCCTGCTAACTCGCGCGTTTCTATTCTTAGGAGCATAAAGCGCAAAGCCAGTCATATACGCGAGATTACAGAAAGGAAATTACAGCTTCCTATATCACTCCCGCATCATTTGTTCTTCATACCTATCTACACCATTCCTACACTGCGCCTGCTCCATATCATAGGTCATAGTTCCAATTTTTCAATTTAGAAGCAATTATTTTCTTCGTGTCTTAACTTCTGTATGCGTACAGATCGGAGTAGAAATTGATTACATTTAATAGGAGCAATTGATGGTAGGGGTATTAGAAGATTATTTGGTTCTGTATACATATCCTCATTCGCATTGATTCAAACTTTATAACTTCCAACGTCTTCGTATTGATAGTGCTCACAGCAGCTTTTAAGCTGGAATTCAGCTGACACGAAATATTACTGTCCGTATTGGCTTTCTATAAATCATTACACAATATAATCATTTGATGTTGTATCGTCTCCGGTTTATTATCAATTATAATACGTTAAATATAAAGGCACAAACAATGAAAAGTAGTAATCTACTTTCTAGATCCCTACGATTCTATTACTTGATCTCGGCGCTACCTTTGATGTACATGTATAATCGTCACTTAACATTAATGCAGTTTCTTAACGATAGGAATACTCATTACAACGTAAATCTAAATCTTTGATGTTGAACGTAAATACGCAAGTTATTTCTAAGATATTCACAACCCTATAGAGAACGTTCAACGTTAAAAAACTCGCCTTAAATATCCAATTCCTAGCCGCGAGGATGTCCGCGCATGAACGAGGAATGAAAAGGAAATTAACATTTCTGCGTAGCTCTCTATCGTGTATAAACTGTACCCTGAAAAAGACTTCAACAAGTATTAAACATAGTTCTTTTCCCTCGTATGCCCCCTCAACATTCTTCATCGTAGTTCACGGACACTATATTTATACTTTCACGCCTATGTAACATTTCTACGCCAACATCGAACACCACGATCGATACGTTCTAAGAATGTTCACCGTATATAAATTCAACATTTATCGGGGAGATTACGCGGTCTCCCGTTTGCGCACCATTTATCACGGCTATCTATGTATATCAGTACACAATTATTCTACTGTCAGCTTGATCCCCAAGGTTCGACAAGAAATTAGGCCCGAATCTATTATTGTAGATGTGAGAAACAGTGTCTGAGATGAGAAATTCGGATTGTTCGCGATTCACTTTGGAATGTTTTAATGCCACAGGATGTTGGAAGACGTTACTTGATTCTCGCGCTGTGACCTCGTTTCATATGCACACATACGAAATTCTTTTGTACTTTCACGCAGTTTCTAGAGTTAAGAATGAAATTTTGGGTGTGTCTGGCTGGATCATCGATGTTCCATACACGTGACATTCTATAAAAAATCTATCAACAATGAAGGTTACCATCTTTACTCTGATAGCACCCAGAAAGAACCTTCACGTTTTATAGAAAATCCCATCTAATCCGCTAACGTTTACGCGAGACAGCGGCGCCTCGCGCGTAGCCCTTTCTACGAACTAACTTCACAGAGCAAACACCTTCGAACGTCTCGCGACTAATTGTATAGAAAAGTTGAGCAGTCAAATGGGTGTCTTAAATTAAAATGCTTGTGCTGGGACTGAATGAACCGTTAGGCAAGAGCAGGATCGTTTCTCCAATAGTTGACACCTTAAAACGTTGTAATCGACGATAAATACTAGAAACACGTTAGCAATAAATATAGGAAACACGGGACGCCGATTCGTGTTATCGCTTACGCGTACGATACGATTATGATTCGAGCTACCTGCTAGTACGTTAAACGACAATGAAAAAAAGTCTTTCGGCAAATTATTTAGAAGAATATTTCGTGGAGTTCAAGGAAACGGTCGATGAGTGGATCCTTCGGGATGGAGCTGGGCTCACTGGGGCAGAGGGGGACGGCCCGGTGGGCGTCGTAGGTTTCGATCCTCTTCTGCTACGCCTCATCGAGGAATAGGGACTCGTCCCTCTGTTCACCCGCTCGTGGGCGTACAGTAACACGCCGATGTCTCGATTGCCAGCTTCTAGCGCGATCTTCAAAGCGGAACTGCCGTCTATGTCGACAATCGATGGATCACAGTCTGGGTGCGCGAGTAACAGTCGCACGATATCGGTATGCCCGTGTTCCGCAGCGCACATTAGGGCTGTACTGCCGTCTTCGTCTTGAATATTAACCGCCGCTCCTGCATCCAACAGTAGCTGCGTCATATCCTTGCGACCGTGCGATACGGCCAGCATCAAGGCAGTTTGACCATGCTGAAAAATATATCGGTTAATGTTGTATCTTAAGAATCGTCGAATCAGTTTATTACCGTCGCCTGATATTCTTACCAATTTTGCTCGAATATTGACATCGGCGAGTTGAAACAACCTGTTCGCCACAGAGGCATGAGTGGAATTTCTAACTTCGGCCAGAGCTGCCAACATCACAGCCGTGTACCCAGCTACGTTCGCCTTATTGATGTCGCAGACTTTAGAGTCCAGAAGTATGGACACGACGTCGAAGTTTCCATGCGAGACTGCATAATGCATCGCTGTGTTCCCGTTTGAGTCGATCATGTTAACGACGTACTCCAACAAGGAGCTGGAATACTCCTCGAAACAGTCTAGGTAGTCTTCTACTTCTAAGGGATTGGCGGTCACTGTGCTCGAGATCTTGAACCATTCTTGTTGGATGATGTTCACAGCATTCTTCATCTGATGCGAGATGCTCTTGCTGGGGGATTTTTTAAGGCTGTCGTTTAGAACCTTCATGGCGGCCTGCATCTCTTTTGACGGTTCGATCTTCTTCCTAGGCTTCTCTTGTATCGGTTGGAACAGAGCGGACTCTGGAAGCTCGTGCTTGTCTTCGCTATCCGCTTGTTTCTCGGAATTATATATCTCCTCTGACTTCTCATCCTTTCCTCTGTCCCCTTGCAGTTCCTGGATGCTAGAAAACAGAGAAACATATGCATACATACACGCATCTCGAGCGATTTCAGCAGTTTAACACTATCATCTTCGAGTAGGGTTTAACGAAGATAATTCCGCGAGAGCTCAATTACCCTTTCTCAACGAAATGAGCAGAGGATTCCTCGATGAGCTCGGTGTCGTTAACTAAACGGGTAGCGTGCTGTTGCTGCTGCTGCTGCAGCATCGATCTGTCGAGATCGCGATTCACTCGTTCACCATACCGAATGCAAAGTGGCTTTAACGACACTTTCTCTGTCACTGACCTCCGAACCTGTTATTTACGGTTTGACCTCTGCGCAGCTACGCGGAAAAATCGTATGACGCATCCGACGCGCAACCATGGAGCCGAAAAAATCAACAATCCCGCTGGACATGCGCCGAGCTGTCACTAACTATATCACACATTGATCGTCCGCGGTACAGAGATCCTTTTGCAACAAACTACCTCCACCTTCCCACTTTCACCGCGAGAATAATAGATGACGCATCCTCCATTTCCCCCGTTCATATCAACGACCGATAAATAACCGTGAAAACGATTCTGTGATTACCGATGGAAATGCAGACGAATTTCTGTAAAATTTTATACCATTTAACCCTATCGGCACTAAAGCCGCGTTCACATTAGTCAAGATGTATTTCAAGTTGAAAGAATCTCTACTTCACTTGAAACTTGAACGAAACCTGAAAAGATATTTCGAAACAAGTAAATAACAGGTTCACATTGGTAATCTTAGAGCATATAAACATGGAGGAAGCATGCAATGGGCGAAAATGTAGACGGCGGTAGAAAGAGAAAAATATACATGGGGACACCCCTTCTCTTTCTAACATAAAAAAAAAAACGTCGTTCCTGGTGCTAGAAAGAGAGGAGGGTGTCCCTCATGTATATTTTTCTCTTTTTACTGCCGTCTACATTTTCGCCCATTGCATGCTTCCTCCATGTTTATATGCTCTAAGTTGGTAATATAGTTTTGAAGTTACTTGAACCCAAGCGACTCGAAGTCAAGTAACTTCACTAATGTGAACGAGGCTTAAAACTCCAACCTTACCATATGTCGCGAATGAAACCTTCTACTAATATCTGACAAGCGGATTCGTTATCATCTGTTAAACAGAAAACCACACCAAATGCCGATGCATATGAGATCGTAGCGCCGAAAGGGTTAAATAGATCGCTATGTTATTGAGAGTACTACTAACCGATTGCTACTGTCATACAGCTCCTTGTTATCAGAGTCGTATCTTATCACACCGACAGCGGGTATCTTTGTGTAGGTATCCTGCCTCTTGAACTGCCTCCTGTGCTCCGGCGTGTTGTTCAACGGTATGTGGGACGGCCTCGGTATCCTCGAGACCAGATTCGTGTTCTGATGATTCATATTATTCTCCGCGTTGTTCGCGATCTGCTTCGCCAGATTCTTAATCGTCTCCTTGCAATTGTCGCAGTAATTAGCCGCGCAGGATATAGAGATATGCGGCTTCACAGACTCGCCGACAGAGACGTCGGTGAACTTCTTCTTTATCGGCGAGGTGCCGAACTCCCGTTTCTTCGGAGCCAGGCCGGAGGTGTCGGTGCTCTTCACCGTGGTCCTCACCAGGTCATCGACCATGACGCTCACGGACCTGGTGGTCTTCTTGTTCACTTTGGTATCGCCGTAATTAAACGAATGACTCCTGGAGTTCATCGAGTGGAGGGAGACGAGTTGCGTAGCTACCGGATCAGGACCAACTGCGATGGTCCTCGTCCCAGGGCCGGTTCTGACCTCGATGCCGATTTCGGACACCCTAGGCTTCACCATTACTCCCACGTTCGTCCTCATCTTGAATGGTTCGGCGACCTGGACGAACTGATCCCTCTTCTCGACCAGCTTCGGTGGCTCGGGGGTGCACTGGCACCCTCTCGAAGCGGTGTCCTTGATCAGCGTGCTTTTGTAGATCCTGAGGGCATCGTCGACTATAACCGCGACGTCATCTTTTGTTAGAACATCTTTCATGGCCAAAGTGGTGGTGGCTCCGGAGGACCGTTTCCTAATCTCCCGCTTAGCTTCTGGGGCGATGTCCTCGATGACGAATCGGCTGCACACGAGGCCCTTCAATCTGTTCCTCGTGCTTGTACTGACATCGCGAGACTTTCTCGCGTCCCTGACCAGTTTCGGACTGGTCGGCGGTATCGATTCCACTTGAAGTGGGCTCCATCTCAGGCGACCCGTGGTCGCCTTCGCTCCCGGCGGGATCTTCTCGTACATCAGCTGGCTACGAGTTAAGGTCGACCTCCAACTGTCCCGGGAATCGCTCGAGCAGAGGTTGCCGAGGCTAGGCGACGTCCGCTCGCCAAGCAGCGTGCTCTGATCGGCTATTTCAGGTACGATTTCTTCGATCTGCAATCGACTCCTCTGCAGCGACTGTTTTATCGGGGTGCTCGTTATCATTCCGATATCTCGTGTTCGGACCTGATCGGGTGACAATACCACGTTACAGTATCTCATCAAGGCGGCTCGTGTTCAATTTTCAAGTACACCACTATTATTATCTACACCTAAGCTTAAGCATTTAATACTCTAGCAGCATTTCTGGCTGGCCCACAGTATCCCCAAGTTGGGAATCAAAATGCCAGCAATAAATGCTACTAGGGTACGTACGAAACACTAGTTTGCAGAATCCCCTGATAACTACAGTAACCAGGGCCTCCTTAACCAGTGGGCTAACTGGGCTATAGCCCTGGGGCGTCGGTGGTCTAAGGGTGCTTAAGAATCAAGTATGTTGAAAAACTTTTTTTTTCAAATTTCTTATGAGAGAAGAGACGCGACGATCGTTAAGTCCATACGATGTACTGCCTTGCACCGATCGGGAAGAAACTATAGTCTGTACGGTGCATAGAGTTGGTACGTAATGCATTAGGGCGGCAAATCTTTTTAGCCCAGGGCGCTCAAATTTGTTAAGACGGCCCTGACAGTAACCCTGGAAGTCTTTTCACTTTACATTGATCTGAATTCCGATTCCTTCAAAAAATTTTACATCAGAAATAAATACACAACAGTAAGGATGTGCGGGTAGCCGAAATTACGGGACCCGATCTGCGATTCGGTAGCCGATTATTCGGTTACCCTACACAACCACCTGAACAAATAGAACTCCGAAGCATCTTCTCCTTTCTAGTTCTCTCAAAGATTAAAGGAATCAAAAAGGACTCTCTCACCCCCCCCCCCCCCCCGCCCCAATAGAAACATTAATCCTCCACTGCATTGCTACATATGCAGTTAAACGCCAGAATGTTCCTTCACCCGTCCCGTCGGTATGCAAATTTTTCGCGGTTCGCTGGCAACCGAGCGATCGCCCGGCCGCTTTTCTCGAGTTTCTCCCGACGCAACAATGTCTAGATCGAGCCCGTCGATAAATCGCGAGGGAACGGAAGCGGGGATGGCGGCGCGTACCTGCTGGTGCGAGACGCCGACGTCCCGTGTCATGACGCCGCACATCGTTCCCATGTCCCTGGTCGGCGTGGCCGGGGCGCTCTTCAGGTTTCGCAGGTTCATGCGCTGTTCCGAGAACGACTGGCTCCGGTGCCTATGCAGAATATCGTTGCAGCAGTTCATTTTGCTCAGCTCGTCCACTTGTCGCAGGAGGTTCCGTTTCTCCTCCTTCAGCACCGACACCTGCACCTGCAACGTCCGGGTAATAAGAAAAGGAAATGGAGCCAATAATTGTGCAACACCCTCGTGGCCGTTATGCAGATTCGAAGAATTCACTCAACGCCCGAGGCCTTGCCCCCCCCCCCCCCGCCCTCCCCCAGTGAGGAATTTAACGGATGGCCCCATCTTCCCCAAAAAAATTACGATTTTATTCAAACTATATTTTTGTTGGTTCCCCATAATTTCCACATCATACGCGCGTAAATTTATTTGTAATACGTTTGCCACCTGGGCCTTTTTCCTTAAATCCACCACTTTTCAGTTTCTTGCGTCACCTTAATTATCACAAACGCCTCGGGCAATTCGCGTTACGATCGCCAGGATATAATTGCGCTGTCCCGTCGGAAGTATCGCAACGGAAAGGAGGAACGGGTGATTCACGAGCCGGTGGGTGCACCGACGAGAGAAAAAGCTGGCTGAATCGACGATGTAGGACCTAGAAGGGATTTGACGAGGCCGTAAAAGCTGCGAGAGCCCCTGAAGTTTTGGAACGAGAGGTCTGGAAAGCTGACCCTCCTCCAAAAAAAATTTAAACCTCGAAGCTGTGATCTGTTGGGACTATCGCAGCTTTTACTACCTCGCTGAATCACTTCCACGTACCTGCTATGAGAAATTGCGCTGAGGCTTTACCTGTAGCATGGGAATCGCCTTGACCTGTTCCTCCAGCTCCCTCATTCGTTCCAGTGACGCTGCCATTTGCTCCCTGATGTTCTGGAAAACGTTGGACGGCCAGAGTAGGCGCCGCTGCTCTTGGATCTCATGATTCGCGATTACTGGCCGATTGTACTTGTTGCTTCTTACCTGTAGCGCGCCCGTGCTGAGGTTCGAGTTCCCGCTGCCGACGCTCGCGTTGTCGAAATCGGCCGTGTGCTCGACTTGGGCATTGTTCTGCATCGGTGTGGCCGTGTTCGTTCCATCTGGGGGATTTTTCATACGTGAACATTCTCGCGGATCACTCCACTGTTCTCCCATTGCGATGGGAACAGTCGCATTCTGTTTGCTTTTTAAGCGGAGTTGCTGTTCGAGGAATATCCGAGGACGAGACGTTTAGGTAACTTTCTCTTCTAAAAAGAGGATTCTGATTTTTTTTCAAAGGGTGATTTCACCCCCTAAAACCGCACTATGGCACCAACAAAAACAGGGTTGTGTTACGAATTAACTACTCCACTTGCACACAAAGTTGCATGATTTTCTGAATTTCCGGCTTGCCTAACTTCCCTTATAAAATAGTGGTAATGGTACCGAGAGAGGTTTTAATATAAGAACATTTTAATTCATGAACTGACTGTTTGATGGAAGCAATGGCTTGGTTTGAGATAGAAGTGTCATTCACTTGGGCGAATGTAGATAACTCCCCCATGGAACTCTAGACAAGCAAATATCGACAGTAAATACTGAAATCCTCCGAGCTTGTTTTGAATAAAAAGTTCGCGCTACGCGGCAAGGCCGATAAACAAATTTACCGCCAGGCGGGACTAAGTAATACTTGTAGCGTGCGTAGCGTCGTATTTCGAGCGAAGCAGAAGGCGACCAGGTAGGGCCATAAAGTTCAACGGAAGGTTTCGTGGCCGTTGGATTTTGCCAGGCGACGAAACCTCCCCTGTCTCAGGACTCGGGGTTTTTCCCAAGTTTTGCACGCGGTACGCGTTTCCTTCGGTTTTGGGAGGAACGCGACCGAGGTTAGGCATTCGACTAGAAGTACTCGTCCTGACATTTCCCTCCAAAGAGATTTTTGGTTGTTTCGAAATAAATTAAATCTTTGTTGAGCTTATTAAGACGTATAGTCATTACCACCCTCACGTGTACCACCTCATACTCTATATTTATTCAAACACCGTGCTAATGTAAAAATTGAATCGGCGTAGAAATGTCGGGTAAATATTTGGCCACGGACACCGATAGCTGGCCCGCGTAGAAATATTTATTTATATAACGAGGAAACATTTGAATGCAATATGATGCATCCATCCATACAAAAATCGATGCAAATCGCTGTACAAGTGTTTGAGGCCGGGTATTACCGTTGCTCCGTTTAATACACAGCGGTGAGATATTAAAAAACAAGCCAGCTGCCTCGGTGGAATAATAAAACCCTTCGACACCTCGCCGAATGCTATGCGAATTTCGCTATCGAATCGAGAAGCAATGTAAAACGTCCCCAAAAAGGACCATCTCCCATTCTTCCCCCAAAATAGGTGCCTCCGTTAAATTGCTTGCCACATTAGAAGCTCGAAGAAACATCAATCAGGACTTCCCGGGTCAACTCCCCCCGATAATGCCACTCAGCAAATCCTCGCGCGCGCGCGCGCGCACGCGTTACGCAAACTGCGCTCACCTGCGTCTGTTGGATTTTTATTTTTTTTAATTGATCGTTGCGTAAGAGGGTCACGGCATTAAAACGACGCCGTCCCGCGCTAGACAATAAAGAAACGCGCCAGACGTCGAGGCATTGCAAATTCATCCGAGTCCGATATCGTGACGCGACTCTCGTGGGCTCGGTTTTAATGCCAGAGGATTCGCAGCACGCGAGTGGCGTCACGCGCGCCCATGCAAACGACCACAATCCATCGTGGACCAATTTTTTACATCCCCCTTGCGTGTTACAATAAAAACCACCGGCTACTACCGGCTCGCTCGTTGACACGGCACGGCGATTCGAACATACCTGAGTGCAGAATTCGATTTATTCGAACGACAAGTCAATGCTCGATTTACTCAACTGCTGCTGAGTTTCAATTATCTGAAGTACCGTCGAGCGATGCACGAAGGGAGAGTTACACGGACACTTACAGATTTAAGTAAAATATGATAGATAAGTCGTGGGACATTGGGGAGAAGAAGAACGAGCAAGTATGTTTTAATTTACTTATTTAAAAATTTGTAGGTAGCGAGCTATTATTATAAGAACGATCCAGCTATCCAAACTCTGTTTGGTCCCCCGATGGGGCTTGGACAAATGGAATTTCACTGTATTAACTTCAGCGCAGCGTTGGGCAAAATGTAATCTAATTACAACTTGCAAATTACGATTAAAACGTAATTGTCTAGTTGATTACACATTATTTTCTGTAATCGTTCATTTAGGTAGTCGACGAAACCAAATGGTCGACTACCTAAATCAACGATTGCAGAAAATAGTGTGTAATCAACTACACAATTACGTTTTAATCGTGATTTGTAAGTTGCAATTAGATTACATTTTGCCCAACTCTGCTTCAGCCCGAGTCCTCATTTATCCCCTTGCGATTGAAAGCTGCCCTCGAAAGCTGCGCGCGTTCGCGGCGTTCCTGCGCGTGATTACAGCGTCCTTAAAGGGGCTCTACACGGCTCTGCCTCGGAACAGTAACAACGCGAGCAGGCCATGTAAATAATGGCGCGTAATCGTTGCGCCCGGCTTTATATGGAAGAACACGACGCTGGTTTCTCGCGCGTTGCACATGTGAATTAGAAGCATATATTCGGACGAGAGTAGCGGAGCCTACGATGTCGGTCGTGAAAGTCAAGTTGAAAAGGAGCATCTCCTCTGGCCGCTGCGAGAGATTCCTCGGTTTTTCCTCGCGAATTAATCGCCGATCGCGGTATCGAAACGCTGATTATCTCGCGTTAACTCGCCGGCAGACGCGTCCAAACGATCCTCTACGCAAGCTCGCCCGATCTCGATGCGTATCGAGACGATCGCGCGGCTGGCGGAATGTTGTTCTGCGTCGCAATTAAACGGAGATGCTCGAAAGCATCTCGAGGAATCAGCGGATCGTTCCATTTGAATTTCTACGGCTTTCCATTCTTCCTCTCGAGCTGGCAGCTTTCGTTCGGACGGAGCAGCGATACGGACACTTCGGGCCGAAGCGAACGCGCGTTTCTGGTATCGCCCCAAGATAATGAAAATTCAGCTTGTTTGGACCGATAAAGTATCTTTTAATTACTCCTCGTGCCCGGTCGAATCACGTCCACCGGCGGCGTAGACAGCCCCGGCCCGTGCTGGCGGCGAAATCCGAATTCTAGGTAACAGATTACTTCGCCGCGCGATATGCAAAGCGCGATAATACACGTATGTAAAAACATGACCCGAGGAAAATCGCGTCACGCAAGGCGCGTCGTTATCGCTCGTGTTTTCTAGATACGCGCAAGAAAAAAAAAACACACGCGCTATATACACGCCGGTCCGCGGCTATCTACGGTTAAAAGTCTAGACGCTCCTCTGCGAGCAAATACTATCCGCCTAACTGCGCCACGAAGAGAACCGAAGGACAAAAGGGAACGGGGGCCCACCATGTAAGCGACTCACGGTATTTCCTCTTCGCCTTCATCTTGCAGAACGGTATCCTCTTCATGATGAAATTCTTCACCCCCATCTTCGCTAAATACTTTGGCACTGCACACTCGACGAGAATCCAGAACAGGGCACAGAAAACCGAGCCTTCACCATTCACGTGTAACGAAATATCATAGTGTTCCCACGGAGATTCGACTTCTCTCCTCGCTCGCTAGTCGCCCATGCAGCTCCGTCGATCTCGTCGATGCTCGCGGGCACTGGTCACGGCGAAGCCTCCGCGGAACGATCGATCGATCGGAGATCGATCTCTGCTGCCCGCAACAGCTGCGCCGGTGTTTTCGTTCGTTCGTCTACGCGCGCAAGAGAGCGAAAAAGAGCCGAGAGGTTCGATCGGTTCGCGCGTCGAAATCGGTTTCGTGATGGGCATCCACCCCCCACTTCGGCAAGCCGCGGTCAGAGGAACCCGGGAGGGGGGGGGGGATCGATGATTCGGATCGAGGTTACCGTCCACGCGGGGGTTGCGTTTTCGTCGACGGTTTCTCGAGCATTAGTGCCGACGATCTGTTTTGCCGCGGCCACTGTTTGCGTTTGACTGTGACGCCGAACACTGGGCTATAGCCAACCAGGACTCCGGCTGCTCGCGAAGAGGTGAATGGAGAGGGGCAGTTGTGCCTCTTCTCCTGTTCCTCGCCCGGTGTGCTCGTCGATTTCTTAATCCCCCAGCCGAGAAAAAAGGAATCGGCTGTCGCCGGCTCCTACTCCACACCCCCCCCCCACCCTCCCCCTCCCCCAGCGCCGCCGTCTTACTTATTCCTCTCCGGGAGCCGTTTCGGCAACGATCTTCCGCGGCGCGATAACGGGCAGCCTTGATTCGCGCCGTTATCGCGGATCTCGAGCCGTTACGAAAGCTACCAAATTGTTTGTACTCGAAACTGCAGGCGTCAGTAGATTCATTGAGGGTGGATGATGATTTACTTGGTTCTTCAGTGTATTTATTGGCACGCGGTATTCTAGAGTTCTACTTCTAACATCTATTTCCAACCGTGTTCCGCTTCAATTGGGTCACCGTCGCTAGCCCCAGAAATGTTTAACGCCGCGCTAGATGCTCGCGTTTAGTTATTCCATCGGGGTTCGTTTATCGCCGGTGTCTTTTTAAAATTTCGCCTGGACAGCTCGTTGGGAAGAATAACAGTTGCAACAGTCGCGCCGTCGCTTAGCCTGGCAGGTGCATACGCGGCCATATGCGAGCACCTTGCTCCGACAAGGTTGCGCACCAAAATGGTTTAGCGTTCCCGATGAAGTCACGTCGTGCCTTCCAAATCGAGTTAAATAGAGTGCCGGTCGACGCTGCCGCGCGAAGTTTCCCTGAATATCGTCCTTGCCCCACGCGGCGGCTCCCTTCCTTCAGGAGCTTTCCCACGCTGACGCGAGTATTTTCGGAGCGCTAATCGGACCCGCGCTGCCCAGTTATGACCGCGTTTTATTTTCGCGCGCGCGCCTTTTGGCAGAACGCCTTTTTAATCCGGGCAAGTTTGCAGCGCCGGTGACGTGAGAAATCGCCTGGAGATATACGGGAGTATCCTCAGCGGCGATTATTAAATACCTGTTAAACGGATGCTGTCTGTTGCTCGTGAATTAATTCAATTGCTAGGGCAAACGAACGAGCAAGCGCTGGATATCGTCGTCACGCAAAAGCGGAGTTACCGGGGCCAAGGAATCCTTCTTCGTGTTCCTTTTCTACTTTCTAAGCATCGACTGTTAAGTATTGTTGGTGGTTAACGACGGGGGAGGGTAATCGTGTCGGCTGCTTTCGTTAAATCCCGCTGCCTTTCCACCGGGCAATAAGCTTTTCGCGAAATAATATTCAGCACTGTGGATGGGGCGCTGCTTGGCGAGTGTTATTACCTGCGACAGATCACATTGCTTGGAATTTCACGCGCGATATCGAGGTGGTCGCAATGGACCGTGGGTAGGTCTACTCGACGCACTTTCGCGGCCCGGGAATATCCAAGCGTTTTGGAATCCTCGCGCCGCCGCGGAGAAAGTCATAGATTAGAATAATGCCTCGTTAGAATATCGTTCGCGATTCAATCGTGGCCGCTTACTTTGTGCGAGGAACTTCGAATCTCCCACAACAACTGTTTCATAATTACTGTATCGATACTAGGGATCTAAGGCCAGGGATGGGCAAAGTTTTTATATTTAAATGAAATTTCGAATAACGAATAAAAGTTTATTGAAATAAAAATTTCGCCCATATCTGTCTAACACTGCGCTGCATTTACAAAACCCATGAAACTCCAACGTTATCGCTAGCAAAGGAAAGAATTGTCAGAAGGCATTGCTGGCAATCTCGATTGTCAAGAGCATTGACAACAAATGATTAACCGATAAAGTACAGATAAGGTACTTGCAACGATCCCACCTGTAAATAACAAACAACGCCGAACAATAAAGCTACTGAAAATATTCCTGCGATGAGTGTAAAAGGCACGGTTAAACACGTGAAACGCTCGCTACAGGACACCATTGCAAGGCTCGATTTTTATGGGTCGAAGTGCGCTGCTGCGCGTGTTTAACTCTGCCTTAAAGAAGCTGTCTCGGGTAACGCGAAACGAGGTTGGGAGCTATTACAGACGGGGTAGATAAAAGAATCGCGAGCGTCGGCCACAACCGATTCGATTCTTTCGCATTCCGATCCACTGGCGTGCAGGTGCCGACTGTTGTCACGAAAACCAACGAAATTGCTGGGCGCGCGAGGGCTACAAAGCCCCTGTGCCACGTTACCACCGGGGTAACACAGGTGCCGTCTGCAGCGGCGACGCAACCGACGGGACGTCCACCGGAAGCAGGTGGTTCCAGCCACGCACCGACGGCTTCGCCGACGAGCAGCGTTCCAGCGTTCGAGCTCGCCACTGACTTCGAGCACGAAACTATCGACCGGTACCTTTGGAAACCGCGGTTCGAAGAGCCTCCCAGTGACCAACGATCCCAGCAATTTCTAGTTAGTTCACCTGAGCACCTGCTCGTCCGTGATCCCTCGGTGCAACGAGTTAACGTCGCGTTACTTTGCGTTCCGTACCATTGCCGTCGGATTATTGGGTTAACAGCGTTCTCCGCTCGAGACATTAATGGTCCACGCCTCTAGTACTGCATTAATAAGTCTCTAAGTACCAGCAAGTCTGATTAAATTTTACGCTACCCCGTCGGGCTCTATTTCGCGCGGAACAATCTTCGTCTACTTGTAGATACGGAGTATATGAAGATAAGTACTGTTATAAAGTTACATTATCGAAGTATTTTAATACTCGAACGTTCTGTTATCCGAACAGTCTCTCCTAGCAACAGGTGCCTTCCTCTGTTACGAATTTAGTTCAGAGATATAAATGTAATTCTGGTCCAAAAATATTTAAGCGATCTGTCAATTTTCTGCAACTCTATTTAAACGAGTGAAGTTTAGTGGCAGAAAAGTGATTGCTTTATTATCCGAAAAGTTCTTTATCCAGACACTTAGGTTTCCCTACGAATCCCTACTAACATAAGTGATTCCCAACCGGTGCGGCGCGAAGTGTTTTCTTCCGGGGCACCACGTTTTTTTTTTTTAAATATTATTAAGTTAGAATTATATTCTGAAATACCTATTTTTAATGTGTTTTCTTTACCTTATTAAATTTATCTTACCTTACACGAGGGGCGGGGGGGGGGGGGGGTCGCAGGTTATTTGAATATTATGAAAAGGGATCGCACTCAAAAAAGTTTGGTGAACACTGCCCTATTAGTTCTGTTATGGGAGGCTCTACAGTATTCGAAGCGCCACGACGTATTTCCCTAGAATATAAAACTTTCCATACTTCCCGCCCAAGGAAGACGAACAGAAATGATAAGGACAACGGTTCTGTAAAAGTTAAAATATTCCACGCCTCTCTATGGGATAATTAAACGAAAACGATTCCCAGCCAGGTGGCAGAGTTAATCAGCGCCCAAGCAGCGTGCTCCTTCCGCGTTAAACAAGGCGCGAGCTATCCAATTCGCAGAGTAAAACCGAAGAAAGGATCTCAGCTTCCCCTCGGCGAGGACGCGCCTGCACAGAGTCCCGGGCATTGTCTCCCAGGCGATAAGGCAGGAAACGGGAGCCGGAGCGGGCAGAGGCTCGCTTGGCGAAACGTGAGAATCTTCCTGCAAACGAGCTCTCCTCGCTCGTTTCCGGAACAGAGTTCGCGGTCCCGTGAGAAACAACCCGGCTATTGGCTTATTCGTCAGCCACTGTCAAGCCGCGCGCAGAAGCCCCTCGGCTTTGTTCGGCGCGACGCGGGCGAAAACCGTGCGAATCCACGGGGGCCCGTAAACGGGCGCCGTGAAACGTCGAGGAGAATCCTCCGTTACCCTTCGTTATTTCGCGGCGCGATTACGAGCCGTCCCGCCTTCGGAGCTTGCGAGAACAAAAGAGAAGCGCGGCAGAGAAGAAGGTAAGAAAGAAAGAAAAAAAAAAAAAGAAGTCGACCATCGGTGGAGGAATCAGCGGAGCATCGGCGGCGCGGAGTGCTTCGGCTGGATTCAATCGGCGGGCTTCGTTATTCGATTTCCGATGGGCGACGCTTGGACTACCGTGAAGAGGCTAATCTCTGGACCGAGAAAAAGAGAGAACGTTTCGCCACGTCGAGCGGGCCCGTCGCCGATGGCCCGTTAAACGGATAATAAAATAAAAACCATCTGTTCCGGCGAGCTCTACGAGGCGTCGATAACCCGGAAAAGCCTTTGGGCTCCCCGAAGCAGCTACTTGGCTACGCGCATACATATGCAACCATCCGAGAGAAATGCTCGTGTTCCTCGCATGCGTCGAACAGTGTAATTAGGTAATTGCGTGATCCGTTGCGTTATCGTTGCAACAGCGAATCGGTGGCTCAGGCGAACTTCCAGGTTCCAGGCTGGAGGAACGTGTTCCTCGGTCAATTGTAGGATCGTAGAGTCTCGCGGCAATTAAATCAGGGCGGGGGGGGGACCCGTTTTCTTTTCAGCGCCAGCTGCCCGCTGGCTTGCCAAGCTGAATGGCAATTTCACCGTTTCGAGAGTCCCCGAGCGATGCGCGTGACAAAGGAGAGAGGAGACTCATTAGCGAGCCCGGTGGCTTTTATATTTGACGGAGGAGCGCAACCGTCTAACCCGTGCGTCGCGGGGAAACCTGCGGCTCAAAAGTGAAGGAAGCATTTCTCTTTACGGTATTATTGTGCAGCAGGTCATTGGGCCATGGAGAATCCGAGGATGGCCGGGGCGAGCGGATTCAGCGCGAGGAAATCAAATGTGCGTGAAATTATCGGATCTCCTTCTCGCCGCTTCTTTTTCTTCGTCTCGGTCTTTCACTGGAATTAATCCGTTGTATGCGAGCCGGTGCACCGGCGCGCGGCTTTCTTTTTCTATTATTCGAGAGGGCGATGCACTCTTGCGTAAAGGAATGACGGTAACGTATTGTGTCGGGTTGAAAATAGATTGGAAATCAGAATCAATTTCTATAGTGATACCAAATCCGTCTAAAGCGTTCTGAGTATGCAGGATCGAGTAAAGAAGTAAATGGCAAGTCTCTCTAACCGTTCTCGGTGCGCTGGTGCCTGTCGGAAGGCTTCCACGACCTGTTGGAGCGCCTGAGGGTGGCCTCGAAGTCGCCAACTACATCGCTGAGGTCGAGAGCCTGCGACTCCTGCGTGTACTCTTGTTTCCTATGGCTCGCCCTGGGCAAAGTAGCCAGGCCGTTTGTGGTAGCTGGTTCCTGCGGTATTTTCGGCAGTTCCACCTGTATCCCTGCGAGGGCTGGGCTCACCTGAGACGAGAAATAAGAGGGGTCTTCACAGGGAAGAGGTTAATACGCGGCTGCCGACTGGACTGGCGTTCGGCGTTTCCCTTGTCGTTGCCCGGTTCGGTGTGAAAGTTCGTTAAAAGGCGCTTTGATTGGTGGTAGTTACCGGGAAGCATCCAAGCAGTCATTTTATAATGAACCGTCGCGGAAAGAGAGATGGGATACCGTAATTAATGACGGAGATAGGAGAACGAACGATCTCCTGGAGCGAGCTCAAAGCACTCGGCCAGAACGGTTTAATTATGGGATCGAGCGATCAATTACCAGGCCCAGGAGAACCTCCATCGACTGACATTGTTTTCGACGTTCCCTTTTCTTGCGCCTCTCGATGCTAGACCTGTCGCCGACACTTCCTGCCGCCACCGCCTCGCAGTATCGCACGAAGTCCAGGTCGATGTGGTAGCCGTAAGGGCAGCAAAGGCATGTCGACCCCGTCGAGCTGGAAACGTACGCCTGCGTCCCCACTGTCCACCGAGAATCACAGAAGATCACAGATAATCACGGAAAGTCACGTGAGTCGGAACGATCGAAGCACAGGTATCCGCCCTCTGCCCGAATCTCATAGAATGGATCGGCATTAGACTATTGCGTATTTATCAAGGTCCAAGTACAGTTGAGCACTGACAGCGTCGGCGGTAAAAAATATCGTCCCCCTGTTTTCGAACGAAGCATATTCTCACTTGGGCTTAATTACGTGGAACGTTACCAACCCTCAAAATGACCAGAATTTACTTAAACACATTACGGATCCTATAATTTTGTGACCTCTATTTTGCAAACGATTACTAAACCATAGAACAACTCTTAAATTTTACAATTATTAAAACTACAAAGTGTTCCATTTTAAGCTTAAAACACAAAAGCTACACGAGATTTAAAGTAATATTAATTATACTACTCGCTATTAAATAACCGATTAGAAAACATTGTCGAACAATAACAAGAAATAAAATCTACCAAATAGAAATAATCCTAATTTTCTCTAACAATTAAAATCTTCAAAATTAAATTTAATCTGTTTGAAATCGTTGGGCGTTGATAGCTTTCTGCATAATTATGCCCAGTTGTTCGTGTTTCTCACTGCCACTGAGAAAAAAAATACCATTGACAGTGGCGGCACTGACCTGTCACGATATCGATATTCGCGTGTAGACCTTTAGTTTAACATTTGAAAGTAGCGGTATCTCTTGCTTTTACTAAACCTGTGGGAGTATTTATAGCAGCTTCTAAACGAGTTGCTGGAGGGGTGGATTTAATAGAAGTATTAAAAAATCGAAAGAATATTGAGAATTGAGTGTGACTTTTCTACTGTAGCTTATCAAGGAGTCTTAATAGGTCTAAATTGCTTTCAGTGACAAGACGATCTATGACGAATCGCTACGAGTTCGATTTAGAGCAACCCGAAAAGACCTCAAAAAGGAGGTGGCATCTATCGTCGATCGACCAAAGGGGAAAGGATCTATCTTTGGAGGGATGGATCGATCGTGGTCCATCCCGAGCCGCTGATTGTTCGGGGGTAATGACCGTACGCTCAGCGTAAACCGAAATATGTTGTAACCATTGGCGACCATCCAGAGGCATGGTAATAATAATCTGGCAAAGTTCGTTAGCCGGGGACAGCGTGGGGATCCCATTTACGTGTCATACAGCACCGTCCTCACACTATCGCGGCCTACGTGGCAATGACTTAACCCCTTGGCGACGATCTTCGTAACTTACAGACTCTTTCCTTTCCCCATTTTCACATAATCATATATACAAACATCTAGTTTCATTTGTACTAGGTACTGTTCTCATCTGAATCATTAAGCAACCAAATTATTACCACGTACATTCTGTATTAAATACTTTCTCATTCCTCTCCTCTTAACCACACTTATTCCAGCAAACTTACGTCTACTGCCGATCTGTCCCAAGTATTCATTGGTTTTTCAGAAATCTTCGAAAGGGTTAGATAGACATGAAATAAAGTGATAAATATGAAGTAAATTGGAATTCTTATGTTCACGGCAATCAAAGTGTTAATATAAATTATCTGGACCACATGAACCTTCTCTCGCGCGGATAAAACAATGAATCGATTCCTCTATTATCGCCAAGGGACTAATAATAAAATTTCACTGTAAATCCCTGCAATGGATTCTATATGAATATTCTATACCGATTACCGCGACAATTTCGCCAGGACAATTATAGACTAGAATGCTCACAATGCTGCGCTACAGCGCAAAGTCAGCGACGAAAGCGGCTCCACCGAGTTTCCATGAAATTCGAATTCGGCACGGGTTCAATTGCTTCGTTACTCGGATCGTTTGCCCGGAAACGTTTTTTATCCGCTTCGAAAATTCGCGGGCACTCGAGCGTGTCACGGTTGGAACTTCGGTTATTGTTATTTATTCCGCGTCGTCTGCGGGGCGTTAACAAATTATCATGGACGATTATCAGACTGAAGAGTCGTGCGAATGGTGGATAAAGCTCGCTCCTCCTGTATTTACAGTGGCGTGCAAAAGTATTCGGCCACCCTTTAAAATCGCATAACTTTTTTAAAATTAATCCAAACGACTTGAGTTTTTTTGAGAAGCTAGAGGGATTAGTTTGCTAAATGATGTGATTCGTCGCTTTGAAAAAAAAATGCACTTGGTCGGAATAGCAAAAGAAATAGTAAAGGTCGTTTTTTAAACTTTTTTTTTGAGCTTGTAACGAAAATTCAAAAAACCCGTTTATAGATTGAAGTAAGTTGTATACATGCCTAAAATTTCATTAAAATCGGTTAACGTTGCTCTGAGCTATAAACGCTTAAAGATTGCAGAATAAGGTCGAGAATCGCTGATTTCGGGAATTTCCGCGATTTTCGCCTTTATTCTGCGATCTTTAAACGCGTGTAGCTCAGAGCAACGATAACCGATCTTGATGAAATTTTAGGTACATATACAACTTACTTCAATCTACAAACGGGTTTTTTGAATTTTCATTACAGGCTCACAAAAAAAAGTTTAAAAAACGACCTTTACTATTTTTTTTACTATTCCGACCAAGTGCATTTTTTTTCAAAACGACGAATCACATCATTTAGCAAACTAATCCCTCTAGCTTCTTAAAAAAACTCAAGTCGTTTGGATTAATTTTAAAAATGTTATGCGATTTTAAATGTTGGCCGAATACTTTTGCACGCCACTGTATAAGCGATTGTTCGAGCTGAAGCGCCTACTGATAGGTAAACCGATATACAGTAACTGCGAAGTCCTGACAACCCTACTACATACTTAGGGTAGATGTCCCAATTACTGCGAGTGTCCCTATTACTCCCATTTTACTTAATAAAAACGTAGCGTATAAAGAATAGTGTATATAATAATAATAATAAGAACAGTCCCAGTTTAATAATAAATTATTTTAAATACAATTCTTTACATGTCACGGGTTTATTGAGTAAAATAAAAAAAGGGGTACTAATAGGGACATCTACCCTGTCTCCTCTGATTCTATTATTACCACTTAATTCTCTAGGAATCAACTGTTTCGACCAACTCTCCGGCCCGGCCGTGTCTCCCGGATTTACCCTATAATTGTTTATATACCATTCTCTGTTAAAACTACCCACAACTTACCAACAATTCCCACAGACGATACAAAGTCCCCAACAATAAGTTTCACATTAGAAAATGAATCGCAGCTCACCGTTTCCGTTGAAAACGCGGGCCGAGGGCACCACAGTCAGAGCCATTTTTTTTCTCGCCGCGCCGTCCGGTTCACCAAGTCACCATGTCTTTACAATCCTGCAAGCAGAAAGCGTCGCAGACTTTATTAGTCGACGTTGCAGCCGGGGAATCAGCCCGAGTTAATAACTACGCCGGGCAGCGGCGTAGATTTAACTCCCACTTGTATCGCGAAAATCGCTCGCGCCAGTGCGCGTTCATTACACCGGTTGATCGGGCTCGTTACACGAGGGGGTGGCGGGCCTCGCGCGTATCGCCCCGGAGGAGATTCCCGGTATCCCGTAATTTTCGTTACGCGTTCGTTAGACCACGGCGACCGTCGGGGCCTTGAATCGCCGTCAAACGTCGGGCTCGTTTGTTCCTTCTGCGCATCTCGAGCTCGCCGTCAATTACTCTGAAATCTCCCGGCTCTAATAAAGTGTTGAAGAAACTGCGGCGGCAGGAGCGCGCGGAAAAACCAATTAGTTACGAGGAATTCCCGGCCGCCTCTAATAGAACAGTAGGAGAGGAACGAGCGACGGGAAAGTGGGAACTGATGGAAGGACGACCGCCCATCGGTAAGTTTCGCGGCGTCGTCCCGCGGAGGGGTGCACCGCGGTGTCTGTCTCTCCTCGCCGGATTTTAAGCACGATTTCCATCCGCGCTGCCCGTGGCTAATTCCGTATCCCGGATTTCTGGTCTGACGGCAACACGTCCTCTTGGCCCGGCCGTCGCCACCGCGGACTTTAATTGTTCGACGCAACGGGCATCGTTTTGCGGAGTTGGGATATTTTTACGATCGCTTCCGCCGGAGGAACTCGGGGGCGGGGGGATGATTCACTCAGCTTTCTTGGAACGATTGCTATGATTCTTCAAAATGACAGATAGTGTCAGCTTTGAAAAGGTCCAACAGACGCGCTACGCCTCAGAGTTTCCACTATACAGTAATTCCCCGTTATGAGCCCGTTTTTCCCCCCCGTTGACAGCCCGGCGACTATCCCCACCATTTCTTGGAAGCCTACGGACGAGAATGAGAGAACCGGACAACGAGCGAGAGAAAACGAAAGAGTCAGACACGAAGTTGCCGTCGGGTACGAAAGAGAGAATCATGTCCGCAAGCCACTATGAGCCCGCCGCCAGACCCGTTCGTCGGGCTTATAACGGGGAATTACTGTAGTAGCATTTAAGCTTAGCAAGATGGAGCGAGTTTGATACACCTCCAGTTAGCCACTGTGCAGGCCACAGGGCGGCCGGATTACGGGGGAAGTCGAAGTACCACGCTCGACTCTTTGCTGGGCATCGTAAGGAATTTTTCTGTTCGACCTTTCTTTAAGTCACGAACTAGAAATCGTTCGTGACCGACACAAAGGTTCGAATCTTCAAAGTGACATCTAGTATAGCCGTCTTGGCCCAAAATGGGGCACGTTCTACCTCAGGCTTTCGCCTATACGAACGCAAAAATTTACATTTTAATTTGGCTTGCGTGGTGGCGCCATTGCCAAGGGAAGCGGCGTGCCGAGATGGTCGGGCACGCGGCTTGGAAAAACCCTGCCCTCATCCGTTGGGAATCATAGGACAAGTTGGTCTTCAAAGTGACAGATGGTGTCAGCTATAAAAGGTCCAACAGACGCGCTACGCCTCAGAGTTTCCTCTATAGTAGCATTTAAGCTTAGCAAGATGGAGTGAGCTTAATACACCTCCAGTTAGCCACTGTGCAGGCCACAGGGCGGCCGGATATCGGGGGAAGTCGAAGTACCACACTTGACCCTTTGCAAGGCACCGTAAGGAATTTTTCTGTTCGACCCTTTTTTAGGTCACGAACTAGAAATCGTTCGTGATCGACCAAAAGGTTCGAAATCTTCAAAGTGACAGCGAGCATGGTTAGTTGAACTTGGTGGTTCCTTTGAAGGGATATATTAGAGATAGGACTATTAGAGGGATAAATCTGGGCCATCGCCGAGGGGGACGTGTCGTTCGTTCTGATTGATTTAGGGATTCCTTTATATTTGGAGATTCTTCCAGCTCGAGTTTGGGTCTTTGACGCGTACGCGACGAACGCACGAAAAGTTCGTTCCCAGAGGTAATTAGCATTCACGCCGCGGCCACGCGAAGGGACATTTCTTCGAGTGGAGGTTGCAGGGCTGGGAACTCGAGGCGAACGCGTGATGAAGCGTTTCCTCCTTTCTCCGGCGGGTGAAGTCTCTTCGATTTTTAATGAGGCGTCGCGGTGTTTGCTTCGAGACTTGATGGGTGTAATAAATAGCTTGTAGGTACAGGTGGAAGGGTGTTTGCATCGGTGTTCCAAATGAACGTGGTATATCGTGGATTTTTGGATAAGAAAGGGGTGGGTGCTGAGTAATTTACTTCTTTAGTAGACCCTATCGAGGACTAGTATATTTTAGCAAGCCCTAAGGAGATCTAGAGGATCATAGACGGTTCGGTCAAGCCGAAGCGCATTCGAGTCAGTCGGTATGTCGCCATAACTTCCTAACACAAGCAGTACATATTCGTCTCACGACTTTGGGCTGCTTCTTGGAATTGAAATCCCCGTGAAATGGAAACCTGCGGCTCATTGCGTATGGACGTTGATGTGACCAGACGTTTTGCCTTGGATCCTCCACGTGACAACTATGTTTACAGTGTTTACATCCACCGAAAAAATTTAATTCCATTTAATTAATGCTCGCATAATCAATTCGCAATACCGTCTCCAAAGTAAGAGAATCTTTCTAATAGAAATCAATGTTTTCCCAAAGACTGAATTGGAGACCTTGCAGCAAGAGGGGTGCAGCTCCATCTTTACCAGCATCGAGTAACTTAGAAAAATCTGTTTCTAAAATTACTGGCTTATCATTAAATAGAGAACACTAATTGAAAAATATATGTTTCACACAATAAGTAGTAGTTATTGAGTTGATAAGTTCTTATTTCTATTGTTGGTGAAATCTTCAAATCTGGAGATGCCCGAAATAAGAATATTGCGCAAAACAGGGTGCAGGTTCAAAATTTGCAAATAAATCGCTCGTTTATTATCGGATTTCCATTAAACGTGCGCCAAAGCAATGTACAATTTTGTTACTTACTTACACGTTATAATTCAAAAATGGTAAAAAATGAAATTGCATCCCTCTTGGTGCAAGGTCCTCGATTAAGTAGCCCACATAGTGACACGCGTATTCAACGGCCGTTCGCCTTCGTTATGACATTCTGAAACAATCGGTGACAATCGTTATCTCGGCTCGCGAGCAATGTGCCTGCCACGACCGCCCACTGATAAAAAGGAAAGCTGCTGGTGAATATTTGACGCGGTTGTCCCACGTCGAAGCCCGGCCGAAACATCTATCCCTCCCGAACCCTTCGATCGAAATCTCGGCATCGATAGTCCCGTCACGACCGCGGCGTGCGTGTGCAACGTTAATTTCTCAGCAACCTATCGTTTCCACTCCATCGCCTCAACGTCCCTCAGTCTTTATCAATGAAAACAGTGCTGATAATCTGGCCGATAGCTGACGTATCGTTCAAGCACAGCAGAGAAACCACACTGAAAGAAAGGATGTCACTACGCGAATATATAAAAATCTAGGTCACTGGAAAGCTGCCCCTTGACCGAGGAACAGAGACGAGAATAATCAACTCTCATTTCAATGATCAAACGCACCCAATACTTGTTATTCGGGGTGATAAAAAATTCCTCCCACGATCTGCCAATGAAACGCCCACTAAGCGAGTAGGTACATAATTAAAGCTTTCCCAATAAAATCGAATAACCCTTGCAGCCCCATTTCACAAAGTACCTACAATAGAATTCACTCTCGACCTGATTATCTCCGTTAAGAAATTACACAGCTATCGGAAGCATGCTTTGCTTCTCCACGCATTAGACGATACCTGAGATGACAACCGAGATGATAAACTCGGAGGAGCTCGGAAGACCGGAGCCATCGAAACGCGAAATTGCGAGGGGATTGCTCGCAGGCGACTCACGTATGCCCGCGTCGCAAGGAGGCCCCGGCGGTGACACCGTCGTCGAATGGAAAGTAAAGCCAAGAGGGCCAGTTGACTCGGGAACGGTGGCCTAATTCCAGAAAACGGAGCCTCCGCAGCCAGCGAGGATCCGCCGTTGCATAAACACGGCTTTGCCCGCGAAATTCCCGTCCAGTTTGGGCCCGAGCCGCTAGAGAAAGCCGCGAACGCGTGAAATCGGTATACACGGCTCTCTGCCACTGCTAAATGGGACCGGATCGATACGCAGTAACGCTCTCGCTGATAAACCGACCAAAGCTGATAGCCCGCTCGCATTGTCCCACCCCCGCGCGCCCACCTGCTGAACCGTTTATCCGCCACGGCCGGAGAGGGGAGCCCCTCTGCTTTCTTGTTCACCGGCGCACGTTTGCAAACAGCACCCCCCTTCCGCTCTTTCATTAACCCCGAAGCCTATTAAATCCGCAATTTGTAACATCACGCCCGGCGTAGTGGAGTAGGGTAGGCTGGGGCTAAAAGTCCGGCGGGTAAAAAGTCTCCAATACAATATCTCTGTTTCTAAACAATGTATCGAGTTTCGCAGTATATTATGTAAAAGGCGAGAAGAAACGGAGGTAACCACAGAGTCGCCAGTCGCTCCTGGACGTTCGTTCGGATTACACGACGTCTTTGGTATTATACGTGTTAAAAAGTGAAATAAATACGTCGCCTTTATTGTTTTGTACGAAGTAAACCAAAGTTTATCAGCGTATCAGGTAAGCACGTTAAGATTCTATGTTCCTTTAGTAACGTGTACATGATATTGTTTATTTGTAAATGATAATATTTTCTACCGTAAATATCCCATAAACTATAAAGGTACCATCGGGGCAAAAAGTCCCTTATTGGGACTGTTGCCTCGCATGAGAACTTATGGCCCCTTCACTTGAAATTAGAAAACTATTTATATTTATTTTTATTTCTTTAGAATGCGCCACTACAACAGACGGTAGTAATTGATTTCATAATCAAATAATACTAAGTAAGAAAATGATTTTTGTTTTGTTCGAGTTTAGATTGAAATTATATTTTTTATTATTTGCTTTCGCAATAAGATGGCCAAAGCATAAAGAAATGATGGCAAAGTCTTTAAATAGTGTTTTTAATTTAGGTGAGAGAAGATTTTTGTTAGTTTCTAGTTCAAAATGAGTCTCTGACTTATATTCTTATTTTTTGTTAAGGAAATAATGCTTTCCTTTCATATTGTATGCCGAAAAGAATTGGTTTAATAAATATTTGCTGATTTAAGAAGAGTTTTTTTTTACTTATTTAGTTTTATATTACACGAAGAGTTGGTTAGAAGATATTAGGGACTTTTTACCCCCAAGCAATGGACTTTTTGCCCCGCGCATGGGGCAACAAGTCCATTTTGAATTGCCGAACATTTTGTGGTATAACTCAGCAAAGAATAACAGTATCACTGTACGTAAAGTCTAATAGTTATAGTTTTTACAAAATAACACCAGATATCTCTAGATTGTTAGTACTAAATTTTACGTAAGTTTATACGAAAAACGGGACTATTAGCCCCACCCTACCTTACAGATTCTAGGTACACTGTCTCTTTGCGCCGCTCGCTGCGAGAAGAAACTTCGGAGTTACTTTCTATAATTACAGTGAATATTATTACTCCGTATCTCGGTGCCGTCGCCCATCCCTTGCGGCCCCGGAGGCAGGAAGTTTGTTTGAAATTAAAAACCGGCTGCCTGGTAGTCGAGTACCTTTGAAAAATATTCCCCTCTATTTCGCCGCAGAGCTTCCAGTAAAAGGGAGACATTGGTGGAGGGAAAGAGAAAAAGAAAGGGAAGCTTTCGAACGATCTTTTAGCTTCGGTTACGCCGCGCCACGCAGCGGCCGAGCTTTGTGGTCGGGCACCATCGAAAGGTATCAATTTTAGCGATGCGCAATCGGAGCGAAGGGAACGCCGGGGGCCTGGACAATGGGGACCATTCGGTCATACACGGGAAATTATCTCCTCGCATGCGAGACCTTTAAGTAATCGAGGAGTTGAAACGGAGAATGATGTAAGTGCCAGAAGTGAAACTTTTCAATACATACCTATTTATTTTCTTACCTCAGCTCTATCTTGCGATAGTCTTAGGAACTGAAATAAATTATTCTAGCACCTTCAGCGTCTACCACTGTACTTAGCATGGAATTTACATGTTTCCACGCTGAACACATCATTTTTCATTTCTCTGCCACTCATATCGTTTACCATTGCAACTGTTCAATTATAAATACAGCTTAAGCCTGATGTAACAGCGTGTAAATGGCTCTTCGAGCAGAGTTCAGCTTTCGTTAACGTTTCGCCGTTTGCCAGCCGATAAGCCAAGGGAAACTGGACGGAAAAACTGGTTTTATCGTGGCGATAAGAGGGAAGGAAAAAGAGTTAGTGACGAAGCAGTGGCCTACAGCCGCATCGGATAAGAAAATCCACGGTCTGAGCCCATCGCGAGCATTGTAGTCACTGTACGGCCCCTCTGACTCGTGACCCTGCGAACCTGAGTGGCACAATGGCTCGTAAACAATAGAGCAATCGTGCAACAGTTGCTGGTGCTTTATGAAGCTCCCGTCGTCGACGCGTCGCTGCGTTTCCATGGGACATGGTACTGGAATAAATTATTCTAGCAATTTGTTTGTCGGCCTACTTCTGACGTTTAACGTTGCAACGAGAAACGAAGATTCTGCGCTGATGCAAGTAGTAGACAGTAATATATAGTCTGGCTTTCAAAGCGACAGCAAAATCGCTCCAATGATTTTTTATTTCTGTTTACTAAAGAAGCTCTTAAATATTGCTAGACTCTTAAAAATCGTCTATTAGTCTCAATCAATTCCCCGCGACTCAATTTCGCCGTAATATTAACCCCGTCGATGGGGGGTGGCGGGGATGCTAGCGAGCGACGCACTCGGGCGATATAAATACAAGCGGGGAGCGTCGAGAGAGAGAGACGAGTAACAGCGGGGCAAGATAAAAAGTCACGTGCAGTCAAAGAGGCTGCAGAGATGACGAGAAGGATGCGTCCCGATGTGAGATTAAACACTGGCCGCGGGATCTGGTGCGTCTTTGGAGGAAGTACTTAAACCGCCCGCGGTCGCGTGTAAATCACACACCTAACCGCATCGTTCATTCCGCCTCCGACTCCCCCCACCTCGTCGCGGTTTCTAAAGCGGACAAAAAGTCACCGCCACGTGAAAGCACCGGGCGCACGCTGGCGCGTTTAGAGAACCGAAGAGCCATCGCCTCCTGACAAATTGCCCGCCATTTTTCCAGCCACCCGGCCCTCAAAGATACCCGAAATTCCCGGGAGACGCGGCGCGTTGTTTGCGCGGCAAACACGAGCAGAACGGCGGAGAACTTTTAAACGAGATCCTCGTGAGGCGGACGGGTCCAAAGCGCCTCGCAATCTGTGGATCGTAAATTTTATTTACACATCCCCCCGGTTGCCGCAACCCCTCGGTTCAACAGGACTGTCGGCGAAGTCGGCGCGACGAGCAACTGCGATGGTCAAGACCCCGTTTATCTCGTTCGCAAAGGGTGCAAGCTGCGCAATCGAAAAACGTCGGTTAACTAGAGCGTGGAATATAGAGACGGTGGTCACACCTCCTTATAATTAAGGGTTATTTAATAATTAGGGTTATTTACCCGTAATAATAATAATACGAATAATAATAATAATAATCACAAATTGGTTACATGGGATTCAAGACACCCCAGCGCCATTTTTTTTTTTAGTACTTTTGTAATAGTCATAGTCTTTTTCTAGGAATGTAAATTTTAATATGATGAAATTTGTAGATAAAAAAAAATAGTTGTGGAATAAAGCGATTTTTTTTTGTTAAAATTTATGACATTTTTTAAGTTTAATGTTAAGGTCTGAAAAGTTACAGAAATATCAGCAAAGGAAAGAAATTTATCTGGGGTGCGATACACCCTGCGTGTCCATGGAGGGTTAAGGCGTTTCCTCAATGAACGTACAGGACGAAAATACCACCGGGGACCGGATGACGAGCAAAAGCATAACGTATTTTTGTCACCTTCTCGGTTCAGCTCGCTGTCTCTCTTTCACCCTGCTTTCCCCTAGTGCTCGTACCAAAAACAGGAAATACTTTTTGTCCGTTGACAGAAGGCACGAGCGAATCAGCTGGGAAGTAAAGGGGGAGCTCTCTGTGATTATTATATCCTGGTTATTCCGCCTCCGAGCTACGGTCCGTCTAATTATTTTCTAAGTAACGACGTTTTAAAGGAGTATCTCTTTCGTCGGAGATAATTGATATCCTCTCTGTAGATTTAGAGACTGTAACACGCTTGCAACGGAAGATTTTAGTAGCTTCGTGATTGGAATTTCGGGAGATAGAGGATTTAAGAGGGTGGTCCTATTTTCTGGGGCTAAAAACATAGCATAAACTTGGGATTTTTTTACCAAGAAACTAGGGATTCGAACTTATGGCGGCATGTTGGTAGATCATGCATAACTCCTATAGTTATTATTAAAAATTAATGTAAAAAAAACTGCACCTTCTTCAAAGATGCATAAAAACATGGTCCAAATTTCAGATAAATCGAATCGCTAGTTTCTTAACAAAAAAAATCCCAAATTCTGCTATATTTTTAGCCCTAAAAATAGGACTCCCCTATACTCGTTCCGCACGAATTGGCGAGAATTTTTTTTTCCCCAGACTCGTTCGATCCCAGGTAAAGGTTATTATCTGTACCGATGCCGCACGCGGAAAGTGGTTTTGTTATCGGAGGAAACGCAGAAGAACGGGAGGAGCTCGATAACAGCCCCCGTTTGATGTCCGCGAATTTTTACCCTTCTCCACCTTCCGCGGTCTTCCATCAAGCACGTGCGCACGCGAATGCCATTAGCTGGAGACAATGAAAGGATTTCTTCATATCGGCCACGCGTGACGGCGCGCGATTTAGTCGAGCGTGAAATTGGTCTCTCTATTTCTTCTTCGGTAATAGAATGTAAGTAGGAATTAGAGTAACGTGTCTCGTTAATGGCGGGTGCAATTGAGCTGTCTCTGCGCCGAGGTAGTTCGAAAGAACAGCAACGACGCATAGCCGCGCCGTTCCGATTTCACTGCACTTCAATCATTCCGTAATTTCAGAGCGAGGGCAACCTGCTCCTTTCCCTCTTCTGCTTTTCTAACGCGTTTCTGATGAGATGCGTGCTGCCCGAGTAAAGCCACGCTCCCATATAAGCAGCACTTGCCGCAGAACAAACTCACAACTCGCTTCCTACGCCTGCCCCGCGCAGGGCTGAGGATTATTAAGGCACCTGCCCCGCACGATCTCGAAAGCCAGTCTTTTTTTTTAATCCTTCTCAAGTCCCTCAAGTGCATATATCCCATCCTGCGCGGCTTCAGACGTTCAGACACTTCTTCAGAACTCGCTGCCTCTAAGAAACAACTGAAGTGCATTCTACTGCATGGCCCGGGGCACGTGGCATCGCGATCTAAGCGTTGCAAACGAACGACCACTAAATTCAACCGCGCTCGATGATCCAGCTGGTTTGTTTTCACGCCGGGAGAAATCAGCAGCGGCTCCGTGGCCCATCGACCGCGGTTAATTATAGGTAAACCCGATCATACTTTTAAGCCCGTCGGGCAGGAAGTCCGGCTATGTCAACTTTGATCCCGGCGACGTCGCGGATCGTACGACCCGCTCGGTTAAACATAGCACGAAGGCATTCGAAGGACGAATAGGTGCGTGTGCAGCCCCGGAGGGTGGAGAGGCCAGAAGGCATCGCGAAATTCGCTAACGAAGCGCATTCGTTCCGCGTCGAAACGGGAACAGAGGGCCCTAACGAGGAGATATTATGCGCGGGGAATAAGAGCGTGTTTCGCGGCCGACCGCGTCCTGTATTATGCGCCGCCAAAGGAGGCGGCGCAGGGGATGGCGCGGCCATGAAAAATCGCGGGATGCAATTACCTGCGCCGGCGGGGCAAAACGGCCAGCACAATCGCGACGATATTAAATGTCGCTCGGGCGTCGAGGCTGGCAAGAAATCGAACGGTACAGTCGGCGAGCGTTACACCGGGCTTAAGTGCATTTTGCATAGATATTGTCGGGCAAATGAACGACTTCCGGCCAGCTGCGAGCCTCGGATGCGCGATCTTCAATCGCTGGTGTACCGAGCGCCCGTCGCCGATCCTTCCTCTCGCTAGCAAGCGCCGTTAGAATTATGAAATTCAATGTAATCGACGGAGGCACAAGTGACGTGGTAACTCCCAACGAGTTCAACGGGTGGTTAATTAAAACAGAGGCTCTTCGGCGTGACTTTGAGCCCCGATTGAAGATTCTAATAAAGTTGAAGTTATTTATTTACGCAAGGGATATTTGTACCAGTGGCGCCCTTTGGGTTTAATCTTGGAAAGGGGCCGAGTTGAAGAGATAAAAATATTCTTAATGCAAATTCAATAAAATTCATTGAGCGATTAGAAAAATTTATTTCAAGAAGAAAATTCAGGTTCCCTTTCTTTTTACGAAGCCCCTTCCTTTGGGGGTGCCAATGGCACCTTGGGTCCCCTCTGGATGCGCCACTGCGTGGCTATAATTTCCTGTTTGGTGTTAATAGCGTTTTACGTTGAGATAACACGTGTAAGGAAAGCGCTATAATTTTGAGTTAGGGGAAGCCGACAATTATAATGGAGTTGTGGAAAGTGAGGCAATTAAGAGGCAGTGAAATCACGACAGGCAGGTCTGAAGAAGAAGTTCGAGGGAAGAAGGCGACTTTAATTCCAGCTCTCTGGTGTTCGCGCAGGGTCGTGGGCGTTGTTATCGGAAGCAGGTATATACGAAAGTTAATGAGCGGTCGCTTATGAGCACGTGTTCCAAGTAAATTGGTTACGCTCGTCTGGCCACGGGTTCCAGCCGCTCCGCGCTTTATCGAATGGATCTGAATCCTGCCTGTTGTCGCTGCTGCTAGTCGACCGTGCCCCTGTGCAGAAATCAATTTAGACCCGTTCGATCGAGAATTTTGCGCGACCACCACGTGGAAAGCAAATGGCTCGTACTGCCGGTCGACCTCACGGCATCTGATACTCAAATGGGTAATGGAATCGCGCGTCAAATGTAATCAGATGACACTTTCGATTAATTGCGCCGTTAATAAATCATTACGATTTTTTTTCTCACACGCTTCCGTGCGATTTTCTATAATCTATACAAACACCTCTCGCGTGGCGTTTCTATTGTAATTCACAGCCAAAGAGGATTTTATTCTACGAATAACTGTACCATTTCCATTGCAAAAGTTACTCGGTCTCATCCTCGTGTTAAACCGTTCAGCGAAGAAGATTCCAAGGAACCTTTCCCAGGAAGAACTTTCGAAGCAGTTCGGTCGGTTTGCGCAACCGAGGCGACCGAATTTCACCTCGGCTTGGGCCCGCTCGCGTGGATTAATTACTCCGGGCTGCCAGGCAGCGCTGGTCCCTCGGTTAATGTTCTCCTTTATCGCGGCTCGTTTCACCGCCGCGATCGTGTGAGTGCTCCTTTATTGGGCCTGCTACACCGGGGGCCTGATGCAACGAGCAGCGAAGGCGTGATACGCGTGGGCGTACTCTGTGTGCTCTCCCCGCGCGCGGTGTGGGTGAACAAATGTAAAGGGTGCCCTTAACGTCCGTACACCTGCCCGCTAGTGACGTTCTTCCTCGGCGGTCGCGGAGCCAAGCAGGTGTTAAATCACTGCGTGTTTAATCACTGTCGCGTGAATTCCACCGCTGGCGATACCAGCCGCCGTTCCCAGCTGTGCTGCGACGATCGGATCGATAGAATCCCGGGCACATAGCCAACTCTCGAATAATCTGTTGGAACAGAGTCGCCTAACGAAAGAAGAGGCAGAGAAAGCAGCAGCGCCGAGTTCGGATATCTCATTTCGGAGGTCAACAAGTTCCCTGGCAATTTTATCGCGAGAACTTCGCGTCCAAGCGTTATCACGATTAAGGAAGTTTAATTTCTTTGGACTCGCCGAGGAAAAACTCGCCCCCTCGAGGAGGCATCTTCGAGCCCCGCCTGCTTATCCATTTCCCCGTGACTTACTTCTCTCCCGAGTTATTCTTTGCCCGTTCTTAACCCTTCGCGGCCACACCTTCTTATAATCACAAATTGGTCACGTGGGGCTACACCCCAGCGTCACTTTTAAGATACCATTTTCGTATCTTTGAATCTTTCAACTTTTGAGCGATAATTGTATTCGTAATACTCGTACAATCACGTTCCAACAGTCTTTTTCTAGAAACGTAAATTTTGACACGATTAAATTTGTAGTTAAAAAAAATAGTTGTGGAAAAGGCGCCTTTTTTGTTAAAATTCGCCGAATTTTTAGTGTTTAGTATCAAGGTTTAACGATTTACAGAGATATTGGCAAAGAAGGAAAATATTAGGGCGCGATTCATCCAGCACGACCGCAAAGGGATATTAAGAGTGTCCCATATTTAAGGATGCAACACAGCAGATAAGCAGCTGCGCGCACATTTTTCTAGTACCTCGTTTGCTTCAGTCCCACCCGGTACGTGTAAAAGAAACATACAAGAGCTCACGTGGGCTCACCTATCAGCCTTTCTCGTTCGCCCATGCACATTACGCACACGCGTACGCCACATGAATAACGCGCCAGCCGGTTCGCGATCATACACAGCCTTTAGCATATTCCTTTAAGAGGGCTTTAAACACCGACGAGCGAGCAGCGCTTCGCGCGAAACACCGCTCGCCATATACGCCGCGGCAGTGTTTGCGAATTCCATTAGACCCGTTGCTGACAGTTTCGAAACGAGCCCCGCAGAATATTCCTCGATGAGGGGATCCCGCAAATCACGCGGCACCTTATCAAAAAAACCGTGACTGCACGAAGCCGTCCCTCTCGTTCGTTCTCCCGCGAGCTCTCAATATACTGGATATCCAAGATCGAGGCACGTGACGTAGAACGGCCGTCGCAGCACGTCGAAGGTACAGCGGAATGAAAATCGAAGCGAGCACGTTTATAAATAACGCGTGACAAGAGGCTGGCCGACGACGGATCCTTGAAGCGGATTTTCTTCGGCGCGAGCAGCGATCCGAAACGAGCAACCTTCCCGCGATCTCTTCTAAATCGTCGGGGCTCAAGGCGAGAGACGCGTCGATGTACGTCGACGACCTTCGAATTCGAATCTAACGACACACCAAGGAGCGAGTACTTTTACACGCGAAACGCGTTTGACGTCGCTGCGAGGCCAGATCCGGCCGGCGCATCTGCGCCCGTCGCAACACACGATGCCCAGGCCAGCACCCTTCGCTCCGAGGCCATCTTTCTCTCGCTGGCTCTGAGCCGGTCCCTCCCTGCAGCATCTACCTTCCATCTTCGTGGCTTGTACCCCTTTTCTGCCATCGCCTCTTGCTCTTCCTATCCCCTCTCTGCCTCCAGAGGATTCCTATCCTCGTCTTTACCCCCCATCGTTATCTCTGTCTCGCCATTCTTCTCTATTTATTTACTGTTACGTCAGAGCCACGATGGCCCGCTTTTGGCAGGTTTCTATTCCACGAGAAGGGGCGGCGGAGGTATGTGAGATCGAAAGGTGAGGATTTCTGGGGTGCACTTTCAGAGGGAGCTAAACAACTCCATTCGCCCTGCTGGGCCCTGCGAAGTGGCATGCTGGCACCGAGGACGTGTGGAGAAATGGGGCTGGCTCGTTTCAAATCAGAGTTTGCTCGGGATAGTTCAGGTTTTCAGATCTCGTTTCTGTTTTTTAAACTTCTACGGGTTAGCGATAGTTTAACCCTTCAGCGCCCGAGGTACATTCCCTGCTTTTGCCGTTTGCACTCGCAATTCACCAGATGAATTTTACCCTCCGAAAGAATAAAAAGAAAAAAGGAATTTTAATATAAAAATTCAGGCCATCTTTAACGATAAACAGAAAGCGGGATATTTTTCCCTCAACGGGATCTAGGCGCTAAAGGGTTAATCTCTTCGAATATGCTCTGTTCGTTACGCGATACGGGGAGATCGCGAGCCCTCCGAGGAAAGGCGAGAGTTTCCTGGTCGCGCCGGCGAAAGAGGCGTTGAAAAGCACGGTCAGGTTGCTGGGCGCATCCTGTAACTCGAATAAAGCGACGAATCCGTTCCACTTCGATTCCCCGTTCCGCAAAGGAACACCGCCCCGAGCGATTCCCATGGAAATTTGTATCTCTGTCGTCGCCCGAAGAAACAACGACCGGTCCGAGGCCAGAGATTCGATCAAAAAACGCCGCGGCGGGTTTCCTGATGAACGTTCGCATGCGAAACGGGGACGCTTTGAGCATCGTAATGAATCCCGAAGCCCAGCGCGGACGTGGAATTGATAAGTTTACGGGTGACGCGAGAAGCGAGGAACACGTTGCCTTTAAATTTACCGTCCCGCGGAATTTTTAGCGCGCCTCTGGAAATACGGGAATACCTAATGAACCGGCGAAACGCTGAAGCCAGCGAGGTCGTCGTAATGACGGCTACATTTAATCACAATCACTGCCGCACACCGCGATCGCGAAATTCACGCAGGCCCATCAAACAGAAATGGTCCTATAAACGTTCGGTTTATTATGACCTCATTCGCTGGGAACCAAAAGGCGGAAGAAACCTGCGCGCAGAGCTTGTCTCCGAGAAGAAGACGCCCGTCGCACGAACGCTCCGCCCGCCGGTTAGCTAAAATAGCAAACGGAAAACAAGATCAGCCGGGGTAAACGCTTCACGATAATCCTATTTTCCGTTTCTGTTTACTGAGTGCCTCCCTGGCCCGCCAGACACGCGGAACGGCCTGTATAATCTGCCGCGAAACATGCGATACGCGAACGGCCCGTTTCAAATTCTATAACGGAACGAGGGATCGCCGTGGTCGCTAATGAATTTCGAATTTCCTATCCGTCGCGTGTCCACGTCATTATCCTGTTTTTCGTTGCCCCCGGGCCGAGTTGTTAACGATTAGAATGGAAATTGTCCACCGTTGCATTTACCCATTGGCTTCCCGGCTCCGTTAATCTTCAACGTCGAAGCAGCGAAGGAGCCCCACGCTAGGCGGAGGAGATTACGTTTGGCGAATTTCAAACGCGAGCTCGAAGGATCACCTGCGCCAGGGATATTTGATATGACGTCGCGCGCCGCGTTATTACGAGTCTCTGACGGGAGAACAAAAGGCACCCAGGACCAGTCCATTACGATATTAATCCTCCCACCCTTTGTGTATTAATTTAAACGCATTGTGTATTCTCCCAGCTACCGCCCCCAAATTATCGATCCTCTCTATCGCCCGATTCCGCCTCGACGTCGAAATAAATCTGCGCGCTCGGGACCGTGTCAGAGAGCCTCCGTCATCCGCCTCCGAGCTGCATTATTTCGCGGGCAGGGGGGGGGGCGGGGGCGGGGGACGTTCGCGCCCGATGCATGTTTATGGCAATAAGCGGGGCTGGTCGCTCGTATAAATAGTTACAGGCCAGCTGGGAGATAGACGGGGCCGCCTTGGCGCGCAGGTAACGCTTTCCAGGCGGGCTCGCCCGTGTGGGAGGCTGCGTGCTCGGCTGCGCGATTGCGCCCGCGTGCACTCTTCACGGGGGATAAGATAAGGGGATCGGATTGACATTGGCGTCACTCCTATCGCAGTGTCGCGCTTCGATCTTCGGTCCGGGTCGTTCTCGGGTCTCTAATTACTCCCGGAACAGCTTACGAGTCCCGGTCCTTTATATCCAGGATATTTGCTTCGTCGCCCGCGATCCTGGATAAACATTATTACTACTGTGATTCGCTCCATCCGCGCGGAAAGCATCCCCTGCGCATGCACGAACGACGCTAGTTTGATGGAACGGTGCATTAACTCCGCCGGAATGTTCGCAAGCCGCGGTTGTCGCTCGTTGAAACAATTAGTCCCCGCTGGGGTGGGTGGGGGGGGGGGGGCGATAAAAGGAGAAACGCGATCGAGATGCAATTTATTTCAAAGCCGCGGACCGGGGCTTAATAGGGAAAACCTGTCCAAAACCGTATACCTAAGATTCTAGGTCCATAACGTTTTAAATAATAAAACAAATTGGGCAATGAAAACGGTATTTATTAAAGGGTTTCGTAAACAACACAAAATAACAAAAATATAATTGAAATGTTTAAATAGGGTAGGTACTTAATTGAACAATAAAACGAGACCTCTTCTTTTTCCGGTTTTCCCCACTCTATGGGGCAAAACCGTATAGTATATATTATCGGTCTAACTTAACAACGGTTGCATTGAAAACAATTTAAAAAAAAAAATTAAAACCGCCTCCAAAAAAATAAAATTGCACTAAAAAGTAAAAAATAATTTTTTCCCTTATTTAATCTACGACTCTCATATTTTTTAAGTCGGCGCCAGATTTACACAGTGCAAATGATGAGGCACCGACTTAAAAAATATGAGAGTCGTAGATTAAATAAGGGAAAAAATTATTTTTTACTTTTTAGTGCAATTTTATTTTTTTGAAGTCGGTTTTAATTTTTTTTTTTAAATTGTTTTATTTTTAACTTTTTAGTTTTATATATATAGACACAACATGCTGAGGAGATATGCGTGTACGTACATAAAGTATTAATAATTAGGTGACAATAGTCTATATTATTAACTATAACTGGTAAAATATTGGGCCAATATTGATGCAGTGTAGGATGGGACCACCGGGACATCGCCCTCTTTCGAATAAAAAAAAGATCATCAAAATCGGTCCATATGCTGAGGAGTTATGAGGGGACAAACATAAAAAAAAAAACAAACATACGGGTCGAATACATAACCTCCTCCTTTTTGAAGTCGGTCAAAAATCGTCGAGTTCTTCGGCTCCCCAGCCGGTGCAACCTTCGTGTGCCCATCCACCACACCTTGTACATTGGACCCAATTTTGATCCCATGTTTCGATCGATTATATTCATTGTAGACTTTTTCATAATTGCCGAGTTCCAATCTTGTCTGGTAGTGTTTATTTTATAATTACGTGGCATCGTGCTGACACCTTTAAACGAAAATGGAACACTACTTAGTTTACGAATCGTCGTTCGGTGTACGTTTTTGCGTAAGAACCCACACTTTTGGTTACAGCTGAATATGAAAATGACAACAATCGGCCACGATCATCAAAATATAATAGAAATAGATACTGTTAATGTGTAACTTACCTTCTAATTACAAGAACACTATATAGTCCACTTGAAGTACAGTCGAAAATAAGATCACAGCGCGTAGAGATATAATAAATTTAATAATTAGCTGGAGCGTACGTATTTTGCCACGAGGATCTGTCGACTAACAGTTCAATATGGCGGAAAACAATTGCCAAACGCGGCGCGGGCTTCTTTCATTTATTTTCCGAAATAAGTACGGTATACGGTTTTGGGCAGGTTTCCCCTACTGCGTAACGTAAAACAAACGCACACTGGCGGGCTCGAGTTTAATTCCCATTCGACCGATAATTTTTTTTCCCGCGTTCTTTTCACTCCCCCGCGCTGGCCTCGCGAGCGACCCGCCTCTGCTTCACCGTTTCGGCGAACATTTAAATTTAATATCCACGAGCAACAGGAGGCAAATATTCAGATATATTAAAGCGTCCAGGTAAATTGCCCTCCCCGACTTCCGTCGAGTGTACAAATACAAAGCCAATTAACCTTTCTGCGCGGCGCCATGCTTGACTGCGTATCGGGTATTTTCCAATTTCATTTGTGCTTCTTTTTTTTTTTTTTTTTTTGAGTGGAAAATAATTCGAAATCAAAGCGCGTGCACGCCGCGCGGCGATCGATGCAACGCTCCCCTTTCGTCCTCGTTGCGTAAAACCCGCGCGCCGACTGTTTACGGATGCTGCGAGCAGAAGCGGCACGCTACGGTTACCTCTGAAAAGGAAAATACATTTTCCCCAAGGACGTCGCGATGCGAGGGCAATAAGACGGCGCAAGTATTTTCTTGCCCCCCCCCCCCCCGCCTCTCCCGCGGCCTTTCGCAAGCTTCTTTGACGTAACGCATCGGGAGACGATCCAGCGTCGTTTAAAAGGCGTCTGGAACGCTACCTCGTCGTGCTCCGGTCGAACGTGAATCGCGGGAAATCTTGTTGATTATCGCGCTCCAGTATTTATCAGCTCGTGGCTTACCTATAGATTGCGTCGAACAAACGGGGGATGCTTTGCTGCAATTTCTTTGTAGCTACTTTACTACTTTAGACCTCCAATCTGTCTATCAAACCTGATCTCTCACTGGATTCACATAAATAGTCTTTCTTTTCGCATAGGTACCTACTCGAATTTCGCCAGAATTTGGTAATCGACGTTACAGGTGTCCAAGATCGTGAAGGGGATCCCAAAGAAGGGGATTTGTAAAATGAAGAGAGAACTGGATTTTATTCTTTAAATAAATTTTTATAATCACCCAGTGAGTTTTATTGAATTTTCATTAAATGAAATTGCGTTAAATAAATTTCTCTCAAAAATATTTTTATCCGTTAAAATTCTTTGATTAATATACCTAAGTATTTAATATTGCGGCCCGCGTAGAGTATTTAGGTTTTCACTTTTGGCCCACTACGGGCTAAAGGTTACACATCACTGTTTTAAATTCCCTAAAAGGTGGCTCGATTAGCTACTTAGTTCGATGTGCACGCGTCCGCGATGACGAATGGCCAAAGCGAATTGCTCTGGGTCCGGATAATTCAGTTTCTCGACATCGACGTCATCTGTGTTCGTTAGTAATCGACGGGAAACGCGACTCGGAACCAATTAAGAATGGGGCGAGCGTCTCGCGGACGTGTACGCAGCCGCGAGCAAGGATTACGTATTCGCGCGGCGTATTTCAAGGCGATTACGTTCGCTGTATGACGACGTTACGCGCGCGGTGCAACGCGTAGCTTATTCCCATAAGTATGGAAAGCGTGATGCCGTTATTGACGTCCGTCGAAACGAGGCGAGGAATAATGTCAAGGTCGCGGGCGTGCCGGGAAAAATTGCCTGGTGAAACGGAGTTACGGATAATCGAGTAACGTCTGGTTGAGGGAAACGATGGAATAAACAAGCGGTCCGCCCACGCGGACCATAGAGAAAGCGGCGTACAAGGAGCGAAAAAGCGACCAGGAACGCGATCCTGAGTCACCTGCTCGATCCGCGATTTTTACAAAATCTCGACTTCTGTAAAGAATCGCCAGACGTTTGAACAATGGTAGCAGGGCCTCTAAAAGAATCGCAGAAGGGTAGTAAACAAATAGCAGGGAGTGGTCAATGGGGGCCATTTCCTCGAACGCGAATCATATCCAACATAAATTGAAAAGCTGATACCTAATACATCTCGTGCAACGGACACGATCGAGTATCCGACTTCTGAAATATTTATAAGACATCCACGTAGACGATTTCATTGGAGACTGACACTGTAGTGATTCCTAGAAGAGCTGCAGAATAAGCGAACAGCTGATCATTGGAAACAGTCGTCTACTTGACGTTGGGACGTCAAGGGATGGGTCCCCATAGGCAATATTAGGCAGCTGTTTACAGCCGTAAATTTGACAAGGGGGCGCAAAATGATCTTTTGGCATTTCGATATGTTAGCATCTTTTAAAATCAAGTTTTTTTATATGGAATATTACAAGTTGCACTGTAAATGCTTTAAGCTACGAACAAAAATTCAGGGTAAGGTCATCAAAACACTCGAATAAGTTTATTATAAACAAAGGGCCCAACTTGGCAAGTTCGCCTAGGGCGTAAAAAAAGAACTCGAGCTGTACAAGGACAATAGAACGGAAGATCAAGCAAACGTCCAACCAGTGAAACACTCATACCCTCAGTCCCTTCAATTTACACCTACTCCACCCCCGAAACACGGCGTAACAGGCAAACATTAATAGAATCTCCAATGCAAATACAAAAGAAGATACAAACTCGTAAACTATGCAAGCAAAACGTAGTAGCAACACCTGTCCGAGGTCCACGCAAATGGCCCACGTCCGCGCAAACAACGAGGCCGTTTTGTCCATCGAAACCCGAGCAAGCATCAATGAACGTTGGCGTGCGCGTGCTGGTCGCCGAATCGAGTGAAAGTCGGAAGAAGACCCGTTGCCGAACGTCCACGCGGACCGGTGTCTCGGGTGAGAAAGTCAACGAAAGTGGAAACATTGTCCCCGTTGCGAGCCCCGGCGCATTAGGGAGATCGTAGAGACCGCTTTAAAGCTGGACGAGAAATCCGCTGCTTATGTGAAATGTCAGCAGCTGCGCGCACACGTGACGGCGATGGGAATAAGAGACGGCTAGAGGAGCGATGACCGCGTTTCAGGGAATTCGGGAAACGCCGGCGAATACCACCGGGAAGTCGAAATGTCAAGGGGGGCGAGAAGCCGTCGGAGAATTCTTCACCAGGTCATTGATAACGGGCAGCGAGCACGGGTTTCTCTGGGTCCCTCTCGCCCCCCCCCCCCCCCGCCGCGAGTGAACTTTCCACGATCGGTTAACGAGCTTCGAGCGAAGCCCGCGCCAAATAAGGATTCCGTGTCCGTGGAATGGAATCGTTCGACGAAGGCAAACGAATAAGTCGAGGGAGCTGCTCGGGCCAGTTTGCGAGGTGCACGGTGGTTTTCTCCCTTGGTCCTTCGTTCTGGCACGGTGACGTTTTGTGGCTGGTGATACGAGGATTGCTTGCATATGGCGGGCGTAGTTGACCGACGCACAGTGGTCTGGCTGGTGGCCAAAATTCAATTTCTCAACTTCAACTTTACAATGTCATTTTTTTTTTATGAATTGACAACCCTCCAGAGCTTCTAAATCCGCATAGCTCTCTCTTTTCAGATGACTCTTTGATTAGATATAATATTACAAAGACAAAATCATCAAATTTTATGTGAATCTAATTGTTTTAATTACTCATTACAGAACATCAAAATACGTGTTTATATCATACAGGTATATAATTAAGGAAGTATATTTCAGTTATTTATATGTGTCATAGGCATTTTTTAGTCCATGAACAAATAGTGCAATGTTTATATGAATTTAAAGTTTGAGAAGGCTTATAAAAAAAGGATTAAGCCAGATTAACATCGGACTTTTTTTACATGAAAGCTTACACAATTGTTAACAAGAGCATGTAAATTTCAAGTGCAATCTCCTGCAATCTTCAATTTTATGCAGACTTTTAGAAATGACGCTCGAGGTATTGTATATATTTTATATGTATAATAATTTTTAATATATTTTTTTTAAGTCAAAGATGATGTTAGGTCTGATTCTTTTTTCTCTTTCTTTCTCTAGTACGGTTATGATTTTTAATTTTGGCTATAAAATACCGCTTTCCAGATCACAATGCGCATTGAATCCGCCATTTTGATTTTAAATTTTTGGTGCCAAATTCGTTATCAGCGACCGCAAAAACCCTTAATCACCAAGTTTCAGAATGATCAGAATTTTGGCCGCTAAATGTAGATATCCCCAGACCACTGTGCGACGCGAGGAACTCGAGTCTAGAGGCGAGTAGAAGAAGCACGCGCCAAATAACCGTCTTTGTTGCAACTGGAACGGAATGAGTATGACAAACAGTTGCGTAATGCTGCACACGTGCAATGACGCTTGTGGACGCGGATGCTCGAAGTGCGTCGAAGCGGGGGAATAAGAGTTTTTTTCACTTACGGTAGGTTCTGAACTATAATTCAAATGACGCGCCTCGATTTTTATAGTAGAAATTGATTTAATGTATGATAATTTAGGTGTTAGCCGGAGGTACTTGTGTCTGAGGCAAGAATACTGTGGGCACTGCACTCTGATTGTAAGTTTGCCTGCTATTTGCAGCTAAAGTGTACGGTAGAGGTAGCGACTCTGTGATTTGCAGAGGTAAATGAATTACTGATACGATTCCAAAGTCCTGTATCCGTCGCAGCACTGAGCGAACGTATTTCTGATTGATCGACGAGCGAAGAAGGGGCACAATCAATGGGTTAATAGATACCGAATGCTGTGGACATGGCACGAAGTAGGTCGATTAGTAATTGAATGCAGATTGCCAGGTGTTTTAAGAGTTACAATTTAGCGGTACGCGTGGACCAGAGCTTTATACGAGGTACTATTATTGTGTGGTGGATTCAAGAGAAAAAGGCCCCGGTGGCAAACGTTCTGGGACAGCCTGTATACATAACGGAATTACAAATAAATTTACGCGCGCGTGGTATGAATATTATGAGGAAAAGCCAATAAAATATTTCGATAAAATTGTGATTTTTTTTGGAAGATGGGACCCTGGGGTGACAGAGTCTCAGGCCGCCAACTGCTCATTGGCGACCCGTTAAATCCGCCACTGATTACACTGAAAGAGCCGAACCCCCGTCCTGGCTTCTTCGCGCACAATTAAATATAAAAGAAGGCCCGTTTAGTTAAGTCGAAAGAGCTTCATAATAAACGAAGCCCCGTTATCGCGAAACGATCTTGGGGAAAATGTGCAGAAGGCGCTGAAGGAACGCCTGAGAAGAGAGTCACGTAACAACCCGAAGAGCTCTCTCATCCATTTCGCTGTGAAAAGCGGCGGAATCGAGGGGGCGAGAGTGTTACGTGCGGCCCGAGCTAATAACTGCCTTTATTTCAGAGGTATGATCGACGAGTGTGCGGTGACCAAGCCTACCGTAACGACGTCTAGTACCTATCGATCGTTTCACGATTACGTTCCCAGTAATTCAGACCTCTGGTAGCATTAATTACGGCGGAGCGGCGTCAAAGGTATGCGATTTGCCTCACGCGCTCCGGGCTGCAACTGAATCGAGGTGAAAAAAAAAAGAAAGAAAAAGCAGCAGAGACTGCCGGTGTCGCGAAGCTAACAGGTATCCTTATATGTATCGACAGAAAAGCCGCGGATCTTGATAAATTGCGAGATGCCATCGCGCCGCGACTGCCGTGACATTCAAATACACCGGCTGTCGTCACGTTTCGTGGAACCTGCGAGGTGTCAATTCGCAGGGGCCATAGTAATTCATAAATAATCGCCTGGCTGTTTTGGAACACGCGGATGAGAAACCGACGACAGCGAGAGACTAAAGATCGATCGCTGATGAGTTCAAAGCATTTGCAACTCGAGGCACTCTATCCAGGGAGGATTACCACGGTTAATTGTAAGCAGAAACGCCCTTACTCTGTCGACTAAACGCGTGAACACGTTTGTCGGTTAACAAGAACGAAGTTCCACGGCAAAGTTTCAAACGCACCTTATCGACAGACGCCAGTAATTACATTTGCCTGCGGCTGGGGGTGTGCGAGTAACCGGAGTTTACGAGCTGAACCGAACTCGGTTCGGCTGCTTTCAGCCGAAAGGAGCGTTTGAATTTTCCGAGCTGCTTGAAATCGACGAACTGTCTGAAGAAAAAAATGCGAGCTGCTTGGAAAACTCAAACGCCTCAAATAATCAAACCCTCCTAACACTTCGAATTATTTAAATTTTCGAAATACTCGAATATATTCAAACAGATCTCCAACTTTCGAGTTGCTTTCGTAAATATTCGAATTACTCTAGTTACTCGATTATTTATGTATTTAATATCGAATACTACTCTAACTGTATAAGACGCTAGTAACTCGAAGTAATTCGAGCAATATGAAAAGTTTCCAGCTGAAAGTTTATCTCCATGTAGCTCGTAATAATAATAATAATAACTGTATCTGACTCTCAGTTGCTCGGTATAGTACCTACCTCTGAGTTTTCAAGACCTTGGATGCCGAACTAATCGATAGCTGCTCGACTGCGTAACGTGTAATTGTCTACTTACTTCGACAGATGAATATCGAGGCCCGGGAGACGCAGCCGGGCCGAAGAGTTGGTTGAAACAGTTGACTCCTAGAGAATTAATTGTTCCGAATCTTAACACACTTTTACATATACACAGATGTAGAGTCTGAATATAGCGACTCGACCAACTCTCCAGCCCGACCGCGTCTCCCGGATTTACCCTACAGAGCTCTGCTAATTAGACAAGCTTGCGTCCAAATTCCCGGAATGCTCATATTGGATGTCCTTAAAGCGGCCATCCATTAAACAACGAGATCATCTTAATACAGGGGAGACTGAGGCTAGTTAACTAACGAGGTTAGTTGACTAATTCCCATTAATTGTTGTGTTATGGAGTAAATTTTGCTGCGATTCGCGATATCGAAGCATACGAATGACCAGCTTGCCATTTAATGTGTCGCCGCGACAGAAACTTGCGCGTTCTATCAGTGAGAATGCAAAATCTAAAAAGGTCGGCGGGAAGTAAATATTTTTGATTCGACTATTTATGAATTTTTGTCCACTAAGTACTGCTTGATGTTTTTTTTTCATGAATATTTTGTGGAAACGTGATACATTGACTATAATTTACGGTATTTCATTTTATCCGGTGCGTTTACGGCCCTTAACATGTTAACAATTTCGGACGGGGTTACTTGGCTAAGCATAGGAATACCACTAAAAGCTGCATTTCAGAGGCAAAGAGTTTGGCTGCTCAAGTCCACTTCGGCCACCACAAATCCTTCCAAACTCTACCCCTACCAGTTTTACACCCTATCCTCTCTTCAGACACTCAGGCCTTCCAAATACACCATGACAAACAAGTACAAAATAATTACAGTATCTAACACCATGATAGTTAATAAAGAAAATAACACTGTGAAGGAGTGAAAAAAAAAAATTATTTTGTATACTATATTGATGGAACTGGCAGCGTATATATACGCCTATCGCAGGCAAAGGGTTAAAGCTGAAAAGTAAATGTCCCGTCAACTAACCCCATCATATTTGTCAGCTAACCCCGGAGCCGGGGTTTGTTGACTTAATCGTCTCACTACTCTAAATACAATAAAAACTACAACCTAGACACGATTAAAACGATTTTCAAAATTAAGCCTGTATACCCAATGAAATTTGTAAACTTTTGGCATGCAGCAAGTCAACAAAATACCAATGGTCCATTTATAAAGATTAGAAATGTTAAAAATTAGTCCAACTAGCCCCGGTGTTTCCCCTACGTTTTAATTACTCGCCGCGGGCCATTTTGAATTGCAAATACAGCAATGCTTCGTCGAAGCGACAGGAACAAAAGGCGACGTGTTTTATCGGCGAATTCCCACGTAGCCTGACCGGCCACTTGTTAGCGAGCGCGAGTACGCGCGCGCGGAATGTAAGCAACGATCGAATCACTCGTAAACACGAAGAAATAGCGGAACGCGATATGCAAATCGCGACTGGACGTGGGTGTGCAGCTTGAGCAACGAGCAAAAACCTATTCGCTTAATATGAAATATTTCGCGTCGGTAACATCCCCCCCCCCCCCCCCACCCTATTGATTCCACGTTGAAGCGAACTAATGGGGATAGGCAAATGTGCGATAAACGAGGGACATTTGAATTGGAAATTTTGAAAGAGGAGTTTACCCGGTCTATTTACGGTTTAGCTCGATTGAATTTTGTGTACAATGCGCGCAAACACGATCTCGTAATATCGACACGACAAAGTCCATCGTTATCGTCACAGTTTTATCGTCAATCCCCCAGCGACCCAGGCAACAAAGCCAGCTTATTGACTCCGCGAGCCTGTATCCCGTGAAACAAGGCACGTACGTAGCTTGTACGATATAATTATATTTAATAAACTCTGTGTGTGTGTGTGTGTGTGTGTGTTGCCGCAATTTATGCGTGGATTTTAAGTTAATGAAGGTCAAGAGGGAGCGCTTCGAATCAGAGAGGGTATAGAGTGTTTCAAAGTGATAAATATGTGCTTGTTTGGCTAATGAGGCTAATAAAATGGAATAGAGTTCGGGTAAACGTGGATATTTAAGGGGTTATGCCTAGTCAGCTTTCAAAAAAGGACGCGATATTCGGGAATTTTTTGTGGAATATCTACTGTATATTTTTTTACAACTATTCGCTTATTTTCAAAGTACATATATCCAGAAAGTCTCGGTAATTTTGTTATAGAAAAACATTAAAAAATGAACGAATAACAGCCATTCTCGAGGCAAATGTTTTGATATCGGTGAGCAAAATATTACGGAAACCGCTGTATCGATTGGCCTAAACTTTTGCAAACTTCTTTTACATATCAAAGACTGGTAGATGAACGAAGGATTTTTTATTTTAACAAAAACTCTATTTTTAGTTAACGAAAAACGAACAATTCAGACATCGCAAAAGCGTGATTTTGCGTTAAACGGCCGCCATTTTGACAAAAATCAACTTTTTGAAAAAAAACAAACATTCATTCGTCCACTGAATCCGACCATATATTAACAGAATGTTTTTGAATTTTTAATTTTAGATGATCCGGCTCATTGTCAGAGGAAACTAACGCACCGCACAGCGCCTTTATCAAAACAGCTTCCGCGAGAATGGCTGTTATTCGTTTATTTTTTAATGTTTTTCTATAACGAAATTACTGAGACTTGCTGTATATATGTACTTTTAAAATAAGCGAATAGTTGTAAAAAAATATACACTAGATATTCAACAAAAAATTCCTGAAAATCGCGTTCTTTTTCGAAAGCTCATTCTCAGCGCTAAAACGTAGACAATGTTTGCGAGTGATTCAGGGAAAAACTATTAATCCGATTTTTTTAATTCTTTTTGTGCTTTATAGGCATATGTTTATATACCTATGGTTATATACCTTAGGTATGAGAATTGGAAAATTTTTAAAAATGTGGGCTTTTCTCGAAACAGCATTTTTCAAGACGGTGGGCATGATAACTGCCGCACCGTTCAACCGATTAACTTCATTATTTACACACATATTCTACATAAGATTCGTTATCGGGTGACGTCGAGCTTTTTCAATTAAATTGAACCATTTTTTAATAACAAGCAAAAACGTACGACTTTTATAGCGAAAATTACGACCCTTTTCTTCAAAGTGTTACCATTTCCGCAATTTTTTTTTCTCCGAAAAAAATGGCCACGTCACCCGATAACTATGATCCCAAAGATTGTTAAAAAAATCGGTGATTTTTGTTCGGGACCACTCGTAGGGGCTGAATCATGCCCACCGTTTTGGGCGGCGCCAGAAAACATGTTCTACGCCACTGCCCGTCTACGCCACATTTTTAAAAATCTTCCAATTCTCATACCTGTATTATAATCTATAAACGTATACCTATAAAACACAAAAAGAATTAAACCGATCGGACTAATAGTTTATCCCTGAATTCCTCCCAAACATTTACCACGTTTTAGCGCCGAGAAACGTATACGACCCCTTAAATCTTACTGAATATATTACAGAGATACGAATTAATGAATTAGCACTAGGGCTAATGGAAGATTAAGTGAAATCTATGTGATTGTACAAATGTCTAAACTGATATCTCAGAGCAGTTTAGACTCTACCCTGATTAAAGCTCCCTTTTATATACCTATCCCTATTAAATATCCCTTTTAATAAGCACTGCTAACCCGAGTTCAGCTTGTGCCTGCAGTCGCGGAACGCCCTCTGCAACAATAGATGCGCGACGAGGGGACACCGAATAACAAGGTAAATCCACTAACGCCTGCCAATTAATTAACTCCACACGAATATGGATTGCTTTGTCCCCCCCCCCCCCCCTCCTCCCGGTCATTTCATTTGTCGCGTCTCCATCCGCCGTGGAATGCTATCACACGCCGGCCCTCCGCTTTCCATCGCGGCCACGTCCCGGCGACCCCACGCTCCTCGCTCGTCCTTCGAGAAATATTTACATCGGCCCAATGCCGAACCCGAGAAAGTCACCTACACTTCGACAACTCAATCCCCGGTACCGCGAGCCGCCCGGGCACAATTAACGCCCCGCAATGGGACGATCCGCGTGCGGGCGCGATTCGATCTCGCGTCCTCCATTTACAATGCAAAGCAGGCAGACGCGTGTAAATCGACGTTGGAGTCGGCGTCCCACAGATAGACTAACAGCCTCGTTTCGCGGCTAGGCGAAACGGAAACGGCACCTATTCCACGGGCCAACCGTCCACGCGCATCGTATCCCGCGTCCTTTAAACTACAAATCCCCGGTGTCCATCGGCGTACCGGTTTTTAAGGGACAATGTCAGTGGCCCCTCCGCCGCGGGGGTCACGACCGGTTTTCGCGACGTTAAACGGATCGAAGAAGGGAGAGAGTGGACTCACCGATCTGCCGATCCCCTGCGTCCTGGTACCGCGTCGTCCCCGTCGTCATCCTGGAGTCCGGCTCTTGGGGGCGCTCTATCACCCTAGCGTTAGTTGTGAGAGGATGTTGGACGGCGGTGGTTGGGGGTGGGGGGGGGGGAGAGGGGGGGGGGGGTGGAGTAGATCCAACACGCGCGATAGATCAGCCGATCTAGCGCGATCGGGACGGAAATCCACGCGCTGGTCCCCGCACAGACTCGAAGAGGTGACTGGGAGATTCTGAGGACCGACGGTTCTGGTTCACGACTGGTTCTTCTCCTTCTCCTTCGGCCTCTGGCCCCTTCCATGCTCTGGCTGCCGGCACCAACGGAAAAGAGACGGATGTAGTTTACGATCGGGCAGGGAGAGCGTGCCGCGTCGTTCGAAATAGAAAAAGGCACGGTGGGCGGGGGGAGGAGGGGGGAAGGCACGGCCTGTGGAGAGACAGGAGGGCACCGACAGGTTGCTTCCTCGCGAACAACCACCCGGGAGGACGGGGTGAACCACCATCGGGGCCCGGCGAGTGCAAAGAAGTCGATCAGGTACGGGTCAGGGACGCAGTCCCCTTACGACTCCAGCGGTCCACGGAGGCGAGAGTGTTCGCTGGGTTTTTGGGGGTTGAAACAGTTGCGAGTGGTAGACGGATGATCGGTACTGTCGGTAGCAGGGATGGTGTCAGGCTCGCCGCATCGGCGATGGAAAATTTGTAAGCTTGATGCGAATGATAAACAGTTTCTCGAGTACATATGTGACTGTCACTTGAATTGTGAATTATGAAATTGTGTCGTGTCGTTTGGATAATAAAGTCTGTTATTTATACGAGTTTCTTGTTCGTATTCCTTACTCTGGCTTCCATATCGATTGAAGCCTAGATGGAACTAGTAATTAAGAGCGGGAGGAGGATGGAGTCGCTCGGCTGTAGAGATGATCGAGGCCCAGATCTAATCTGTGGTACACCGTGTAAATATTGACTCCGCCGCGATAAGGCGCTCCCAAAGCTGCGCTATTAGCGGGCAATTACTTTTTGTGAGAAGGATGTACGAAGGTTGCGCAATCCCCGTGCAATTAGCACGCCTAACGCGTCTCCGTCCTTATGTAACCGCGTGTAAACGAATATATGAGATCACACACGGCTAATTACGAGCGTGCTTTCACGCTGGTAGTTTCGCGACGATCGATGCTTAGCGTGTGGATTGAAAATCGAGCGTGCATTCGAGACGGGAGTGGTGCTCGAAGGAACAGAGGGAGCTTCTTCTTAAATACAGACGTCTGGGGTGATATATTTACCTGCACCCATTTCGCTGTCAAATTCGAGCAATCCTATAACGCCTTTGAAAGCCCGCCGAAACCGGAAGAACGTGACAGAGACGGAAGAGGCATCGTCACGCGACACTGCCCTCCGAGAAACTCGGCTATTCACTTGGCAAATCTACGGCCCTGAATGGGGGCCCGAGCCCCACCACCTGGCCCAAAGAAGATTGGTCCACGAAGGTTCCTACCTTCATCCCAGGTAAAAGATCTGACCGATACCCCCGGCCTCGCGCTCTGGAATAGAAACCACTCGAGAATATACCAAGAAACCTTCCCACCTCCTGCTCGGTGGGAGTACGCCTCGAGGGGCCCCTTTTCTCGTAAAACTCAAAAAAAAAAAAAAAAAAAAAAAAAAAAGGAGCGGCTGGAAACGTTATGCGCGAGTAACTTAATCCTCGACTGGCGGAGCGAGGTCAAAATGACCCGTGCTGTTCCTTCGAGGCGTCTTACACGGCCATTGCAAGCGTCTACCTGAATCTTTCGCTACTCCGTCTTGAAGACTCGCACCCTCAATAGAGCACAATGGAATTGTACAAGGAATTGAATTAAGTTTAATTACACTTCGCGAGTAAAGAATATTCCACGCATTTCTCTGGCTTCCCTCAAATTCCTCCTACCTATATTGTATTTTAACAGTGGACGTTTAACATGTTCGTGGACCAGTGACGCATCTTACCACGACGCCGCCTTGAGAAACGAGACACCAAGTCAATGGGGTATATACGGCGGTTCGCGATTTCGTGTCACGTTCTAAGCGGTTGCGCGCGGAATCAGATGAAGCTGATAATCGTAGTCGGCGTCTTTAGCAGCGCCAGTTGGCAAAGTCAACAATAGCTGATAAAGCGACGGCAATGACCTGGGGGGGCCCGCGGATCTCCAGCGTGCCTCGATTGGGTCCAGCTGGTGGCGCTCCGGGAGCAGCAAATAGATTTGCCGTTCCTCGTAGCGCTGCGCGCGATGACTCAAGCCCTCCGCTTCGACTCGGACACACCGGTCGCTCTTCTATTTTAATAATCGCACCGTGCCCCCGTACCTCTAATTTTACCTCGACGACGTGCCCCCCCCCCCCCCCCCGCGCCTCGCTAATGGCCAGCTTTGCGCCGCGACCGGCTAGCGTTAGAAGCGAGATTGATTAAGCCGGAGATCCACCTGGAAGCTAAACCAGCAATAAGCTATGCTATGCTTAAAAAATTATCTTCAATATATCCTTATGGAACCGTTTCCAACAAATGCTAAGCTGTGCTATGTTTTTTTTTTTTCGGAAGCATAGCTACGTCGAGATAACTTAGCTTGTGAAAAAAAAAACATAGCACAGCTTAATTTAGCTTCTGCTGAAAATGTTTTCTTTATGTGTTGCAGCTAATTTTTTAAAACTTAAAATAGCAGAGCATAGCAAAGCTTAATTAGCGTAGTTTCCACGTGGATCTCCGGCTTAACCGTGCACCTCGATTTAATTTGTCTCCCGCGGCTGTCCGTTCGAGGCCAGTCGCTGCGAATTAAACGCTCCGTTTCTCTGCTTAGAAGCGGCTGTCGCTCAGCGAGGACGTGGACAAATGGAGCCCGACCCCCGAGTTTTTCCAGCCGTTTAGTTTAAACTCTTTAGAATACGAGCTGCGCTGGGAAACCTGGACGCAGTTTCATGGGAAATGCGCCCGGTACCGCAGCATCCGAAGCGTCTGTTTAAATTTTCGAATAAACAGATCCATCTGAACGAAAGCCTCTTAGAACTTATAAACTGATTGCGAGCGCGGCGACAAGATTGAAAACGAACTCCACCGGATTACCAATTAGAGCTCCACGGGATACCAAGCCGAGTGGTAAATAAATAATTCCCATGGAAACTGACTATCTGCGTTTTTCTGTAATCTGCAAATTATCTTGAAGGTCTTCGCTTGGGGGTCTTTCCCCTCTCTTGTGCCCCGACGAGTAAAATCGCCGCAGATATCGCTGTAAAAGTATATACGGCAGGGATCGTATTCTCGATCGTGGCGATCGATGCGCGTAGATCCCGTCCACGCTCGTCTCCCGTGCTCCCCCGCGTTCGGCCGGCGGATGGAGAAAAATCAGGAATTCCCAGTGGGTGGACCAGTTCTCCGTCCCCGAAGATCCGAGCGCGCCGTCCTTTCACATCGAGCGCGAAACTCGCTCCCGTTCGAGCGTGCTCGCGGCGTATCCACCTGGTGAAAATGCGACGCCAAACCTTTGCTACGTACATTCGTCCGAGAGAATAATTGTGCTCATAAGAAAAACTACCATCTCGTGCTCCCATCACTTGGAAACTGACTTAAGTGATCGACGTCAACGATATAGGGAAACACGTTGCTCTGATTTAGATTTCTTTTATTTCCGAAGCTTTCATGCACATATAACGATCAACGGTGTAACAATACTGTCGCTGTTCGATTTGCAAACAATACTCTCTCTCTCTCTCTCTCTTATCCTCTCACACACGTGCTCTGCATACTTCATCTTTCTCTCTCTCTCGCTCTCTTCATTCTGTAACAAGCAACACTCGTCTCCTCAATTCCTTCGTGTCACATTCCCTGAATCTTGCAAAAACAGTCGATATAGCCAGCCAGCCACCATCTCCCGTCGTTATGTGATACACCAGTCGCTCGTTACGCACGTAACTTTGTAAACGAGCAACGAACGTGCCCCCGCGATCAAAGGATCGCAGGGGAGGGGCCGCTCGCCTAATACTGCTTGGGTTCGCCCTTCGAGCGAAACGTGGCTAGGCGGGTATCTTTCGCGAGCGAACGCTCGCCACGTGAAACGTATGCACACGATCGCTAGCACGTTAATTCAACGAACGTTTGCGCGCCGAGGGATGGCTCCCCCGGCGCAGAGAACGGCGGCGTTCCTCCGCCGGATTCTCGTCCTTCTTCTCTCCTCTTTAGACTCGATGGTGAATGAGATCGCCGATGAGAGCTCGCGACTTCCTCTCCAATCTAATTCTTAGTTTACACCTGACGAGTGCTCGGCCGAGTGAGCCCGCTTGGCCCAGCACTCGCCCAGTCTGAACGCACGTTCTAGTATGTACTCGGCCGAGTAATCCGGCGGGCAAATCGGTCAAAGTTTTCACTCGGCCGAGTAGCAGACCGAGTCACTCGTCAGGTGTAAACCGAGCTTTGTCGTTAGCTAGTTTCTTTGGAGGATCAGCGCGAGCTGGCGGAACGCTAGCGTTCCTCGGTTACGTTCCTGAATTTCAGAAATTTCAGCGATAGTGAGGCTTTTCGATGGGTGGACGCGAAAGTAGTAGGAGAATATTGAAGATTCCAAAGGAGATAATGGTTTTAGATAAAAGTCCTTCTCTAAGGGCGTAGAATTTTCCTTTAGCCTAAGGGTGTTTATATTTTATTTCCTTTTCTTTTCCAGAGAGTTAGACACGGCCGCGGACTGCGGGGCAGAAGCTCGCGAGATAGTCGACGGTGAACGGGGCTTGCCGCTGTAGCGAAGGCAGATACCGATGGTTCGATGAACTTTCACAGGAAGCAGGGTGTAAAGAACCTGTAATTCCTATGGGCGATGCAGTCTTTGCGGATAATACAGTAGTGATGGGTAACGCGGTCGTTTTGCAGTTCTACAGAGAGATGGGTCCGGTGGATTGTAGCTCTAGGAAAGAAACAAGGACCATCTATCTGCACGAGCTTCTGCTGGACAGTCCACGCGCCATCCCGCATTTCCGCGAGTGTTAAAGCGCGGAGGCGCGCCCACGAGTAGTAACTCTAAATCGCGCGGAGCTCCTCGGGATTAAAGGGGAGAAGTCCGCGACGCGATCGACGAATGCCTGGGAACAACGCGATCTATAAAAAAAAAAAGAATCTAGCACGTTTATCGGCATGCAGCAGGCATCGATTCGCTCGCGCGCGTTCCACAGGGTAACTTCGACGGCGATCGCGGAGGAAGCCGCCGAAAAAGAGAGCCGCCTCTTTACGCTGTACAAACTGTCCCTAAAGTAGGTAGGTACGTCTACTCTGAATTATTTGTTACAGAGAGGAGGTGTCGTTTAGATACAAACATGCTAAATACCTGAGAGAAACGTGATCACGAGCGTGTGTCAACACGCGCCGACCGGTTACGTTCCGGAGTTGCCGTGCTCTTTCTTTCGTTTCCTTTACAAAAAGACACGCCAACGTCACCGGTGGCCTACGATGCCGCGGGGGACACCGTCCGAGATGATGTCCTTACCGAGCCCGAGCGGCGGCGATCGGTAGAAAAGTAAACGGCCGAGGGATCGAGGCGATCGCGCGCGCGCGCGCGCGCTCTCCTCCCTTGCTCGTTCCGGCGGAAACGAGACTAGCGGGATTGACACCGCCGCGCCGATCCACCGCGGAAGCGCGTCCCTTCCGCGTGGATCAACCCCCTTGCCCCCGTCAACTGTACACCTTACCTATGCGTAATAATCGTGTAGATGAATAAAGTTTCGTTACTATGTAATGTAGTCGATGTGAATGATCGTCGGGTCGAAGAAGACGGCGAACGCTTATATACTTCCGTTTCGATGTGAGCTATTGTATCTGGAGCTTATAATCCCCCGCTACTCGATTAATAAAAAAATATGTATTAAATATCGCACGAATGTACAACGTCGCCAGGGTATGCCCGCCAAGTGGCCGTATACGTGGCGTCCAGCAAAAATGCGCAGATCGGGTATCGTGTAAAGTCACTCGCTGCTAACAAGGGAAAATCCCGAACGCGAAAATTCAACAAAAATCTTAGACTTTGTAAATATGTAGGGGATTTCCTCCTGATTGCAACGCAATTTTTGTTTGCTGCCCAAATTCATTCTAAGGGGGTGAAATTAACCCCTGAGAATTCGGGTATTTTCCGATTCTATTTTGTAACTCGCAATCTGGAAGAGATAGAAAAAAAGTTTCCAGACAAAAGTTACTGCTTTTAATTAGGACTATCATTTGGTAACTTACAGTTCTTACAGTTCGCGGATTATAACACAGAATCGGAAAATAGCCGGAATTTAAGGGGTCAATTTCAGCCCATTAGAGTGATTTTGGGCAGCGAACAAAAATTGCGTTGTAATCAGGAGGAAATCCCAGAATTTTTTGAATTTCCGGGTTCGGGATCTTCCCTTGTAAGAGTCATAAAAGAGTGTGTGTGTGTGTGTGTGTGTGTGGGCTACCAAGTTGCTACCGTGCAAATCTTCCATGGAGTCAGTCGTTGTCCTGTTTTCGAATCGCTGCGAGTGTTAGTGGAATCTTAAGGATCTTTATACTCTTGGTGGGTCTTTCAGACTTTGGATGCGATGCTTGAGAGCCCCGAGTATGCTCCGTACTCGATGCGCGACGAGTTGGAGAATATTCTAATTAACGGTAACAGGACTAATCGCTGCCGTTAACCTTCTCCGCTGCCTCCTCTTCTCGTCGAGAGAAAATGCTCGACGAGACTCTCAACCCTTATCGACACCAGCGCGATCTTGAAACTCGAGTAATACTTGGTGCGACTCGTAGCTTCTTGGAGCCCATCGCTGGATGCTTGCGCGGGACACGGTACACTTATGATCTAGACTAATCGTAAACTCTTTCTTCTCTCGCCCCCATCGCCGATGGGGCGCGAGAGAGGAGCAGTAGGAAGTGTCGAGGAACGTGGTACACGTACGACTTCAAAAGGCGACCGACGCGCCCTATTTTAAGTATACTTTCTAATTTTACGTCCTAGTGGATCCTCTCTTCCTCATCCTCCTCTTCGTCCTAGAAGGGAAAGGCGCTTGCCGGATGATAATTGGTTTCGAAATAACCCCCGTCGAACTCGCCGCGCGTAGAAACGCCTGGGCTGGTAGGATCCGCGATTTCCGTTCGCTCTAATCGCGTGCCCGACGTCTCGTCGCAATGGGAGCAATTACAATCACGTTCTCTGTTAGTCCGCGGCGTTATTCCCCGTTTAACGAGACGCGCGTGCCCGACTTCCATGTCAATGGCGAATCCCGGCGCTTAATGAACGCATGCATCAGAGAGAATCGACCACGGTTACCCGGAATATCGCGACTGTGTGCGATAGGGGCACCGTGCCAGCCTCCGGAAGCCTCTGCAATCAAACCGCTTAATCCCGCGGCCTTGGAACTCGATTCGAACGCCCCTGAAACCCTGCGCGCTCGACATCACGGCATTTGGAAAGGGTGGACAATAACTCCCCCCGTGATCGTCGAGGTGTTTGCAGGCGAACGCGCGACGTTCCACTACGCTAGTCGCACTGTGCGCAACGCGAGAAGCGCGGGAAAAAGCGGTCGAATGGAATTCGAAGCGTTGGAGATCGGTGATCTCTCTAAGCTTCTGTCCCTCCACTTATTCAACAATGATATGTGACGATACTAAGCGGCATACGCGAATCTGTAGCGATAATATTACAGCATCTCTCGTGGAGGCATCCATGGCTCCGAGAGTCCTTCTGTCCTCTTAATATTGTTCGAGGCTTCTGGGTATAGTATCTGATCCTATCTTTGGTAGACAGGTCCACGAGTTGGCCAACGGCACACGGGTTTAGATAGTCCGCCCGTGCCTAACGCGGTTTAAGGATGTATCGGACGTACAATATTAGACGAAAGTACATGAAATTTGAAATACTTGAATATCTACGTCTTACGCATAGTAAATCTAGATGTTAGGAACTCGAACGACAGTTGGAGCCTTATTTTAAATCCTGGCAAGGTATCTTTCACTTTACAAATCCTTTCTCAAGCATTATTTGCTAAACTTTTTGCAGTGAAAATGCCCAGAATTCACAATTTTCTCAAGTTATAATTTATTTCTTTAAAACGGTTTAGTGAAAACAATTGAAACTCGGCAGATATTTTCATCTACGCATATACTACGTGTAAAAAAAAATTGAAAACATTGGTACCATTTCTTCAACATTTTCTCAGCTGTTTTATCTGTCAAGATCGTCTCTTTCCATAAGAGTACGTGTAAAATCTGTGAGAATTAAAATCGTTATAACTCAGCAACCGTTTAGTGGATTCGTTTAAAATTTTTGGGAGCACATCAGAAAGATTAGAAAGAACAATCTCACAAATTATCGTCAACTTGGTACCATTTTGAAAATACGTCCAATACATCCTTAACTTCGGTGATCGGAAGAGAACCAACCGGTGCTTTTCTGCGTGGCTCGCAGCCGTTGGCCAGTGTCAATGTCTCCCGAGTGCGATGGTGGGTGGACGAAGCGTAGGTGAGGTATTCAGGGCATGTCCAACCGACGGGGTTCGGTATATCGTTGGAAAAACACGATTTATACCCAGAAGCCGCAGGCAGTATAAAGCCGTTTGTCCACGGCCGCAGCGCAACTGCAATTTGCCTTAAAAAACGATTGCATGCAATGTCTTGGGTATAACTCGAGGAAATTCGTTAGATTTTTCCTGCATAGATAAAAGAAAAACGGAAAGGAAGTTTTGTTGACGAGAAACAAAACCCGGCGAGTGACTGACGCTATTGCAATCGTTTTTTTTTCTTTTTTTTTTGGTCAAATGGCAATTGCATCGCGGCTGTGGGCGAACGGCTTCACTCTACAGAATCTCTAAGCGACATCGTCCACCTATCCGCGACAAAGGCGCGCGAATAAAGCGGCTGGAAGGTGAGACAGACGGACAGAATGAACAGAAATCAACTTACAAATAAATACAAAACATATATTTAAATTAAATGCCACAAAAGTATCTTGTCTTGCGTCGCTAAACGGAGTCAGAGCCTCTCTGTCTCTGGTTTCTATCCTCCGCGTGAAAGTCACAGTGCCCGAGACGGCGAACCAACCGAACGGCCGAACGGCCACGGCTTCGGCGCTAGTTTTTGTACGCAGAGACCAACGAGAAGGAGCGTCGTACCTGCTTCCGCCCCTAAACCGGAAGCTGGACAAAGGAGACGTACCTATACGCGCACTATGCCGCCTGGCCCCTTTGCCCGAAGTACGATCTACTTCTACTTTTCTCTCCTCGTTTCTAAGCGTACTCAGTCTTATGCGATACACGAAATGCCCGGCGCACCGCGTGGCTTCGCACGCGGGATCGTTAACGATCTCATGAAAACGAATGAGAATACTAGCGATGTTCTAGGACGGTCCTCTTTACCAAAACTAACGGGGGATGAGGGGGGGGGGTGGGGGTGGAGGGAGAGTCGAACGATAGATTGAAAGGAAACAGGAGAAGACTCGAAGATAAAGAAGGTTCCCTCTGGATGTAACGGGCTTTCTCAGGTGAAATCGGATCGTTCTATCAGCGCGTCGAACGTCCCTGACACGAATTTATCCCTATCGAACGAGCACGATCGGCGTCTTAGGTATAGTTAATGAAATTATTGCTGTGCTAGGTCAAGGGCTATCTATTATTGCTCCGATTTTAAATAAGATGTTCCAACGAACGTCCGCGCCGCGAGCAAACAGACTCCGGTGGCGATCGCGGCCGAGGCAGCCTCGCGATTTCTATAAATCGATCCTCTTGGATCGCGCTCGACCATTCTCCATCCAACCATTCAGCCGATCGGCTAGCTCTCCTCGCTCGCCGTTTATATATCGTTGCCGCCGCAGCACGTCGCATCTCTCTACCGCTCGGAACATGCTCGCACGCATCCCGCGGCAAAACAGCCATCGATCGGGTGAACACTATTACAGCAGGGCGGTGCTAAAAAAGATCATACGTGTTTCGCCGCGGCACGGCGTGCGGCACACAGGGCACTTGTTACGTACAGCGAGAACTATTCGGAACACGGCACAGGCGCGTTATAATACCGCCTATACGCGTTGACGGACCCCACACAGCGCGGGCACGCGCCCCGAAACAGTTGCTGGAGCTTTCGACGCCTCCGGTATCCCCGTTGTTAAATCCCCTTCAACGTCGACGTAGCATAGAGGGTGCTCCGTCGCGGGCCACGCGAATGGAAGAGCAGGGCGATACCGTGCGAGAAAATAAGTAGAAAGCATGAAACGAAATATGCTCGCACCAACTCTGCGATGGAGTTCTAGTACAAGCGGATCTAAGAATTGACGGAGCGCAGCAGCGAGTGTAATGCAGCCGCCGATGAAATGGATCCTCGTGGAAAAGCGAGTCGAAGTCGCAGAGCTACTCTCCTTCCAACCAGCCTTAGTTTCTCAGAAAATTCACTTCGAAGCATAAATATACTTCATGAATCTTCGCAGTCGATTTACTAGAAACGACGGCTCGGTAGGGTTGGATTTTATTTCGTGTCTCTCTACTCGCTCGTCCGCGGTGGATTGCCAGCTTCGCCTGACCGCCTAGCCCGTTACGAAACACCCCGTGTATATACGTATATATATAATATATACCTATATATATATATATATATATATATATATATAATTCATCGATATACCATAGGTACGCGGCTATTGCTATCGCTGTATCTACATACAAATTATATCACGGTGTTCAGGTAGCCGAGAAGATCGGTAACGACGTCTGGAAACGATCCGTCGACGTCGGGTCGCGCGTCGCCGCGTCTGGTGCCCCCGGCCCGCTTTCGAGCGTCCGTCGAGATGGTTAATAATTATTGCTGCTAGCGTCTGGCGACGCTTGATCGATGGCCAGGCCCCCTCTGAACGGCTCCACTCGGTTTTCTGTGATCGCTAATTTATCCTTAAGGCGAGATTTATGGCTACAATCGTAAGGCGAAGAAATCGTTTGCACAGTCGACGAAAACCAGCTGCGCTTTTTCCATCGCGGGCTCCATCGATCAATCGTCGCCGCGCGGGATCCACGGATTGATCTGGGGACGACGCTGGACCGACGCGACGCGACGCGACGTATCCGTCAGCGGATAGCGGTCAATCGTTATTCATGCGCGGTAACGAAAACTCGACGTCCCTTCGTCGACTCGACTTGCCCCTTACGTTTCCCATTTCCCGTCTCTCATCGGCGGGGTATATTTACCTCCCTCCCCCCCCCCCTCTCTCACTCTCTCTCTCTTTCTGTCTCACCCTATCCGTACTCTACATTGCTTGTTCGTCGTTCGTCGATGGAACGAGGCGACGATACGAAACGGCGTTGACGCGAGAAACTCAACGATAAACTCTCTGAATTCCTACAAAACACGATATACACATCGATTTTATTTCTCACCTATAGCAGGGGTAGGGAGGCGATAACTGCAGCCAACTTAAGCGTCAAAGCGATTCGCAATCTCTTTTTTCCTTCTTTTCTACAGTTTTCTCTTATTCCGTCTTTGCCCTGCTAGAAGATCGCAGAGGAGGACTCAAGGATTCATTCCCATTTTCGCCCCTCTATTTCCCCCCTTATTCTTTTTTTTTTGGAAGGGGGGGGCGGGGCCGCCCAGCTTCTCTCACTAGCGCGTACGCGTGATTTAGAATTATCTTCGCTAATCATTAATTAGTTAAATATCACAATCTATGATAAGAAGTCCATTATACGGATGCATGCCACCCGTCGCGCGACGCTGTAAAAAAGACCGACGTCGCGCGACGCAAAACAGAACCGACACATTTATAAAAATAAATAATCGTCCGGGGAGGGGCGCGGGGAGGATGGGGGGACGGGTGATACGTACTACTATATAATATCGGGACGATTACGGCACGTCAGGGTTGGTCCCCAAAGTCTCGACAATTGGATGCCATTAAATCGCGATTAATTACCCGGCTAACAACCCGTTTTCTCTACTCGAGACCCTGGAGGGGAGGGGGATTGTACGAAACGCCAACGTTTCACCGAAATCGCGACACGATTTCGATGCTAAAAACCGCGAACGAAACTAAAACGATCGTCGTGTGGCATTAAAAAAAATTCATCGCTAACATCGTACTACTTAACTAATATGATCGTACGCGCGAACAGAAGTGGAGGAAATTGGGGGGAAAGAAATATATATATATATATCAACGACGACGGTACCGTACCTAGGTCGCGGAGGGGGGCGTGTGTGTATATAATATATATGTACGTAAAAATGTTGAAGAGATCGTGATTGATAAAAAAAATATATATATATATGTATACTATGGTATATGTATGTACAGATGAGACCCTCCGTAGGCGGACCGGAATCATGGAAAATAAGTCAAAGTTCGCGCGCGCCTGGGCCGCCACTCGGCCCGCGACGCGCGACCAACTATCCAACGGATTATATTTACAAGACGACAACGTACGATCTCTATGGTATATGTACAAAACTCGTGTGCTCGCGCGCGTTTGTAAAATGCATTCTCGCGTGTCTGAAACAGACTATACTTGGCTACGCTACTACGTGTCAATGCTCCATGTACGCGAATCTCTTTAACCCGGTTGCTCTGCATCGCGCGAGTCCGATCCTCATCCTTTGCATGCCCAAGGATCCCCTAGAAATCGATGGCTCCACTAAGAGGTGCGCCACTCGGGCCAGAACCTATCCCGACTACCCGTCAGCTGACAGAGATCAGTTTGGCGCCCGCGACGTTGCGCCGAGGCTCGCAATGGTTCGATAAAAAAAAAAAAAAAAAAAAAAAGAAATTCATCGACGCGAGACAAATTCTGTATCAGTCGGTGCGCCAGGCTATGGCAGCTGCCGATACAGTGCTGCGAGAGGGCGTTTGCTATTGTCGCGTCACTCGAGATATATGGTAATAGGAATAGGAGCATCGTCGTCGATGCAGGAGATAGGGGATCGCGACAAACGTTCCTGTGGGATGGTCGCTATGATAATCGCGGCGCGTTGCCTGGAGAACTCGAGGAATGTTTCCTAACGTACCGCGAGCTCGGTACGCTACGCCCGTCTCGCGAACCGCGCGAATTCTACGCGGAAATCTGTACACACCGATTTCCAGAATATTTTACCCAGCGGTTAACCCCCCCCCCCCCCCAAAGATAATTTCCCATACTGGCCTAGAAATTCAGCGGACGAGGGAACCGCGAAGACTCCCTCTCCACTTCGTACAACGCGCTTTCATCAAACTAATCGTCATGGATCATTCGCTTGGACCCACTCGCGATACATCCCCCCCCCTCCCCCCTCCCCCCTAGCCCCAAGCGACGCAAGATCCATAACGAGCCTGAATACTTGGATGTCTGCCGGAGTTTCGGATGATGCGATCATCATCGTCGTTAATTCGCCGGTGAAATAGGTCGGCGTACATACAACTCTACATATAGGACACGTAGAAAATGAAAAGATGGATACCTGTTCCGGTCGGTTGCAGCACAGTACCGTGCAAAGGACGATCTCTCTGAATTCCGCAGGACATTGCTCGCGCGCATGCTCACACCGACTTCACCGCTACACCAAGACATGCCCCATTCTCGACAGGCTTCGGACCTAGCTGATCGACGGCGACGGCCATGAATACGAGGATCTCGAGAGGAACAGGAGGTAGAGAAGCGCCTGGGGCGCGGGGTCCTCAGCCTGGAGTGGGTGGGGTCTTATGTCAGTGAATATTAAAGTTGTACTGCTTACGGCTGGACGAAATACGAAGCCACCGGCTGACCGCCAGTGGCTCCGGGTGACAGTTCGACCAGGATATGTCCCCGAAATGGGGATAGGGCGAGGACGTGGTGGTCGCCTCGACCTGTATCGCCGTGGGCAGCTCCTGCTGGTAATCGTGCTTGGTCCTCTTCGACTGCCGCTGCGCCACGGGGCTGGACGAGTGGACGTTGGCGTGGTTCAGCCTCTTCCCGTTGATCTGCGTGGCGTGCTGCTGCTCCAGATGCTCCAGCTGCTCCATCGGCTCGAATATCAGGCTCGGCATGGAGGCCTGCACCTGGTAGCTCCTAGATATAGGAGAATGGGCGATGTTGTTGGAGCGCGGTAGCTGCACGACCAGCTGCGACTTGTCCTTGTAGATCGGCGAGAAGATGGCCATGGCCGCCTCGGGATCGATGTCCACCGGCGTCTCGGCCTCGAGGACCGTCGTCACCAACGACGGTTGGCTGCAGGCGGCTGGCAGTGCGGCCGGGACCACCGGTATCGCGGGGGACGCTGTGTTCGGTATCAGCGTGGCGACCGACGACGACGACTCCTCGGCGCTCGCCGGCAACGGCGACAGGGATGGCAGCACCACGGATATGGGCGCCATCAAGGACCCCGGCTGGGCGGTGGGACCGGTCGAGTTCGACAGCGACGACTCCAGGCTCCTCAGCTCCTCGTTCGCGAAGTCCTCTTCGAGCTTGGTCTAAAAAAGAGAAGCGTTGGCGACTCGCAATAAGAATCGTAGGGCCCTGGCGAGGTGTTGGCGTTTAACTGCCCAAAAGAAACCATGCCTTACAGGTTTAGTGGAGCCATGCGGGGCCAGACACCGATAAAGCAAATCAACAGCCTGCAATAATAAAAACAGAAAACAGGTATCAACCGACACCCTCGTGTGTGCAGGCTACCGTCGCAGCTGACTCGTCTGGGTCGATCGATCCATGTTCGTCAGCGACGTTTTATCTCTCTCTCTCTCTCTCTCTCTCTCTCTCTCTCTCTCTCTCTCTCTCTCTCTCTCTCTCTCTCTCTCTCACACACACTCTCTCTCTCTCTCTCTCTCTCACTCGCTCCCTCTTTCTCTCTCTCTCTCATCCCCTACAGATTCTTTTCACCCTTTTTCTATCTCCTCTAGACACGCTACATTCCGTTCGATGCGCCTTAAGAGATCTACGAAAACGACGAACCACGGGTATCGACTGATACCTGTGCGCCCCAAGCGACTTCCACGGGCAGTTCAATGAAATTTTGATTGCAAAACAGCGGGCCATGATTAGCGTGCCAGCCCTGCGCTCGTTGGGATCTAATTCATGTAAGACGGTTTCCCACCGATCGATACCATGTTTATGCCTAAATAAGTAATGTGCAAGGCAACGCTGCTGGATTTGTGAAAATGCGGCTGTCACGGCACCCAGAACAGATTCGTACATTTCTTAAAGACGCTACGGTAATTGGAGTTTGGCACTGTTTTAGAGACCCTGAATAGTGGCTACTTTCCATGGAATAAGCGACGATGCGACGACGAAAGTGGTAGGTAGAACCAGTTTCTATTTTTGTTTTTGTTTCAAATTTCTGCTGAATAATTCGACGCGGCTACCAAAGTTCCCCTGTACTACTACTCCCACTAAATGGAGCGGGAAATGAAAGAACTTATCTGGAATAAGAATATTCGGCAGGAAAAATTGCACGAGACGGAAAACTGGATGAATACAAATTCAGGAGTGAAAGGTAAGTGGGTTGTAAAGGAAGTCAATTCAGATTATTCCGCCACGCGTACAACTCTTCCGTATTCCATCACGGGCCGCCGAGGAATAAACTTAATGCTGCTGCAAATACTAAATCAGAATTATCAGACCATGCATAACCACTTTACAAACACACTATTACAATAAGCTATGCATCGCTACAACAAAAAAGAGCAGAAAAAGAAAACTCAATAGTATCTAATCAGTAAACAACGCTTCGTCCACAAAACTAATTATCACACAACGCCCAAAGACACGCCACAAAAGACCGCGCGCCGTAGATATGAATTCTAAACTGGACTATGTAAACCACTTTCCAAGCGAACTGGACAGCAAACGTTCATCTCCCCCCCCCCCCCTCCCCCTCCGCCGCACAGTAAAACCGACACGCCAAATTACTCGATTCTCGAAAACGATTCCAACGATTCTTCCCTCGTCTCGAATCCCCATATGCCGAATGAAATTGAATAATCAAGCGAGACAGGAGCCCTCTGATTAAAAGAAGAACGATAAGATATCGTGAGATGAAAGATGCTCACACGGTGCTAGACCCCTATCGTAGATGCAGTAGAGGCGATCGAAAGTAAGAGAAAACATGGAGATAATGGTGTCCCTTACCTTTGGCAGTGGATACGTGTCTGGCAGCGATAGAACGGGCGGCGAGCTGGGCGCTTCCGTCTCGACAGTCAGGGCTGGGGTGTTGGGTGTCAGGGGGTTGAGGTTGGAGGTGGCGGATGATACAGTAACGGTCCCAGTTACGGTCACCTTCGTCGGCCTGTTCGGCACCTCCTTCGCGGCCCTGTGCTCGGCGAGGAGCTTGTCGAAGGTTTTACTGCGGCCGATCACCGTCCGGCGCAACGAGACCGTGTGGGCCTTGCACGTGAGCGACCTGGTGCAGGGCTTCCCCGTCTCCTCGTTCCAGACGCCGCAGTGCCGATCCGCGTCGTACTCCCGGTCCTTGAGCAGCGATCGGTCTGTTTTCAGCCTCTTCCGTCGAGGTTGCCCGGCTGTCCCAGGACTCTTCACGGGGCTCGAGGCAGTCACCGAACCGCCGGAGTTCAGGGTCTGAACCGGCAACGACTCGAGGGGCGATCGCGGCGACGGGGAGATCGATATCGACGGGGGCAAGCTCGGTGCGGTGTTTGGTTGCTCCGTGGTCCGCTTCACGATCGCGTGATTGATCTTGGTCCCAGCTGGGATCTGCGGCGTCGATGACGATGACGAGGCCGTCAGCGAGGATGTGGACGAGGACGACGAAGACGACGACGAAGAAGAAGACGACGATGACGATGACGACGACGAGGACGATGACGACGACGACGACAAGGAGGAGGACGATGACGATAATGTCGACTGAGCCTTTTTTAGTTTCGACACTTTACAGTAGGGCGTTTTCACGGGAGGCTTTACAACCGGAGTGGAGGGTGGCGGAAAAGTGACTGTGCCGGAGGGATGGCGACTTTCTGCGGCAGAATTATCATCTATGTTTACACTTTGCAAGGCAACTTTGTCACGCAGATTGGCGGGGAACTGTTAGCTTGGGGGATAAGCTATACTGCGTCGTGTACTATTCTCTTTTCCCTTCTGCTGGGACTTATTTGTCGTGCTTGTTTATATTGATCATGCATGTCCCAGAGTGTTAGGTATGTAGAATAATTTTTTTTCTTTTAGTTTGTAAGAAAGATTTGATTCTGAACGTTGCTTATTGAAAATGTTATAGCATTGAAAATATTGAATTCAGTGACGCAGGTTTGCGACAGTGCATGCAAGAGTGAGTTAGCGAGAGATTATATATCTCCTGCGTCTTATACAATTGCCTTTGATATTTGAAATCAGAAATATTTCTCGAGGTGGGTAAGTAGGCGATCCAGTAAAGTAATTCTAGTTCAATGAATGTATCGCTAACGCTACTGACAACAGTAAGAACATCGTAACAAAGTGACATACCCATATGCTGGATGAGAGCTTGTGGTTTGACTATGGCATGGCACGTTTCGCACACTACCGTGTAAAAAGTATCTCTTTCAGGACAGAAGCCGTACAAATCAATGTCTGAAACAAGAATCCTCTGGTTAGAAAAGATTCACATACGTCCAGCGTGTTAAATGAACATATTACAAAGTGCACATTACAAAGCACTGTTTACCTTCTGCAGAAAGGCGAGTAACTGAGCTAGCAAGTTGTCCTTCTGCCTCGTCATCGCCTGCAACAAGCCGAATCCTCTCATGAAGCGAACATAAATCTCCCCAGCGCGCGAATAAAAAATATTCCAATTACAAATCGTACACAACGCATGTAACATTTACTTAACATCTATTTTTTAAAGAAATACTTAAAAACCCAAGATAAAAGACTGTCACAACTAATGTAAACTTCAAATTGCCTGCATCTATAATACCAATTATCATCTCAAGAAACATTATAATAAACCCTTAATCACCCTTCACCTCCACAGAAATCAAATCTACCTCCTTAAACACCATTGCCATTCATTTCCATTCATTTTCACCAGTCTTACTATCAGAATATGAAATAAAAAAAAACACAAGCTTCTGAGTAAACAAGTTTTATTCCGTTTACATTTTGTACATGCATGACACCTGCCCCTAGATCTGGAATGGCAAATAAGGGAAGACGGAGACAAGGGATTGAGATTTAAATACAAACAGAAATATAGCTGTCCGACAAGGGGATCAATGTGCGCGTCCAATGAAAATCGTTTCGCGAGATCCATGCCACCTCCGTGCACGCGTAGACCGTTGGACGCTCCACGCGTATTTTCACGGTCGGCGCCGTTACGAATTACATAATTGTCAGTGGAAAAGCTCGCTAAAAAGGCACGCGGCGGCTCGATAAAGCATCGACAGGGCATGGCGGAATGGCCGGCGATCGTCGACAGACAATTTGATAAATTGGAAGCGTGGCGACGGTCGCCCGTTACGTGCCGATGCCCGTGTGCGTCAAGTCGACGGACAAAGGAGCATCGGAGCGGTTGAGGTTAGGTAGACGGCGGCTGGGACGCTGGCCGTTGTCGCGGCCGGCGCGGCGACATCGAGCAAACGTACGGGCTTTCTCCTTCGATTCGGCACACTTACTCAACGGTTTGTCTCGTCCGATTCGTTCGATCCAGCTGGACCAGGGCTGGCCGTGAAAGAATGTTGGGCTGTCACTTCCCGACATTGCCAGTGGCGCTCGCGTTGTGAATGAAACACGATGCGAATTCGCGTGTTGTATATAGCGGGGCGAAAGTGTTTTGGGGCCGGGCCGCGTGGACTGTCAGGTACGGTTGCAGCGTCGGCGAGTTGCGTACGGTCTGCCTTTCCCACGACACGCCGACACCTCGGATACAATACATTTAAGCTCTGCTCGCTTTAGAGGCGCGCTTCTCAGAGCGATGTGTGTTATGAATGGCAAACGGCTATCGAGCGCAAGCAACGTTCCGGCATGTGTCTGTCGGACAGCATCTCTCGCGGAACGAGATTCCCTTTTTTATACCCCTCTGTCCCGCTTGCACGCCCGGGTACGAGTAGCCACGCTTACACGTACGGTTATTACTGAGATCCTTGTCCCTGCAATTGGACAGACTATCCGTGACGTCATGGACGTATAGTCGGCTACTTGTGCGCAACTTGCGCCGCGACCCAATCGGACGTCTCGGAGCCTGTCCTGTCTTGGCCAGACGTTACACCTTATTGGCGATCGCAGCTCGCTCAGCAGGTGGATTGGAAATTTAAAAAAAACCGTCTCACCGAGCACGCTTCCGCTTACCTCCGCTAATTAACGATCTTCGTCTCTAACGAGCGGCTGTTACGTGTGTGATACTCATGGGAGCATGAATTTTCTTGATACGCTTTGGTAGGTTGGATTAAAAACAGTCGTTTGCGAAAGAATTATGGGAAATGCTACGTTCTTCCCTATGGTTTATTCTCGGGGAATGATTCGCGCTTTAATGACCACATGGAAAGTCGCTTGTAGGTTATGTAGATTCGTCGGAATTATTATTTGACAGATATTTTAAGTCATCGGACGTTAATCCTGTGTCGATACAGTAGGTCTCACCGGCGCACAGTAATTCGCGTAATGCGCAAAAGTCAAGAATCTGAAGTGTCCGATCCACAAATTCTTGTATCTTAAAATGTTAATAAAGAAACGTAGTTTTTAATGCTACCCATAACTTTCGCTGAATTTACCAATTTGTTGTCAAAAATGATGCTTGAAAATTCCAATTTTCGGTGGGTTTCTTTAAACACGTGCTATTTGCCAAATGTTTATCTGATTAATTTTTATAAATTATGTTTAGTATTATATGACCTTCCCAGCTGCCGAAAAACTTATTTGCAATATCAACAATTTGTCCCAATTTTTTATGTTAAATATTTATCATCTTTGACTTGAGTTTTAAAAAAAGTACCAAAAAGTACCTCCGTGATTTTTTGTATATTAATTGAGGGAACATTAAACTTTATGTTAACGTCAATTTCAACTGCCCGAATTTGCCCGAAACGGAAAAAATAGCCGAAATCATTAAGACGTTCACCGCTCAGGTGATAAAATATAAAATAAAACTACTTGATAGGTATTAGATGATTCAAATTATTGCGAATCGTCAGATACAAACCCAGACACATGTTACGAGTCCGATTCTGATTTAATATGACAAACAAATTTTTTTATTTTATTATTATTTACATTATTTAATTTTTTTTTATTAATGTATTCATTTTTATGTTATTTTTTATGTTTTACGTACTACGTAATAAAAATTACAAACCAAATACAAGAAAAATTTTGAATGTGTACGAAGTTATGATATTTGTCTCCCAAATCCATATATGTAAAACGACCGCAACGGTTTTCAAGTATTTCTGCGAAACTGATGAAAATAAATTTCCAACAAAAGTGAGTCGGTATTCAGTTGACAACAAATTGCAAAATTAAAAATTAATAAAAAAACTTTTTATTCAATAAAAAATCAAGATCACCTCATTTTTTTTTTTAATGGAACTGCATATTTTTTATACACCTATCGATGCATCTTTATATTCTCTTTAAAAAAGTATTAGGGTACTTAGTCGAAAACTGATTGGTTCAGAAGCTATGAGTTTTGCCCCGAAGCCCATATACGCGAAACACTGTGCGGCGTGAGTCTTACAAGAGTGCAAAGTGTGACTAGTAGAAAAAAGCGGCGGCAGTGCTGTCGTCGCGAATCGAACACGGAATAATAAATGTTCGCGTGTGTATCACTGGGTGGCGTTATCCTACGATGTTGTATTCCAGTGTGGTAGAGTGCTTTAGGGTTGAGTAGATTGGGTCCTGTGCCTCGTGTCGCCGCGATTTTCTTGAATCTGTTGCCAGTTGAGGAACCAGAAGGGCTGCTTTTCCTTCGGCCACGTTTTGATTCTGTTCACCAGATCGACGTCCCCTAGTGCATCCACTGGCAAATCGGGCGGGATCGTCGATGTAGTGGTTGTCCTCACGGCCACCGAACCCAGCGCCACGGAACTACTGTCATTTTCGTTGTTTATTCGATTTCCGACCCCCAACGCTGCCGCTTGCTCCTCGATATACTGCGGAAGGACCTGCGGGTAAACACGGTTGCCACTACCGGCGTAAGACGGCCGCTGGGACTGAGCCAAAGAAAAGATGGCGAAAAACAGTGCCACGTATTTTATCTGTAACGTTAAATCGCATTGATTCATTATATGTACTTGAAGCATTTGAAGAGAGTGATGGATTGTTAATATCACCGCTAAAATCTCGATATGTATACACGTATGACCTACTTTCATAACCTAGTTAATTGATAGGACCGCGTTATAAGAATGATACACGTAAACTGCACTTACCATTTTTGATAATTTATGATGATTTAACGCTGGTATAATCCAATCACACGGCTCCCGCGTATACGCTGCTTTCTCGCGACTGTTCGATTTCACCGTTCGAAGCTGATCTGTTGGAGGCGATGGTGCCTCTTGTATATAAATCCGCGGTACAGGGATCCCCCACCACGGGCCGGACAAATCGTGCATCGATGGGAAATCGCGATGCAACTTCCCGTGCCCGATTCCCCCGACAAGCGTATATTCCCGTCTTCTTAACACGGCAACTTTACATTCGGGGGAATACGCACGGAACCAGTGGCGGATTTAAGAAGAAAGGCCCAGGTAACAAACTTTCTGAGGGCCCCATGTTTTCGCGAAAATGAAGAGGTAGTTTACTACAAATGGGCCAAGTATAGTAGTACGAAAAAATGTAGTGTTCGGATACCTATACCTAATCTTAATTTTGTTTTTGGAGATGGGGCCTTGGGTGGAGCCTTCTGGGCAGGGGCCCAGTTGGCAACTGCTCATCGGCCGCCCTGCTAAATCCGCCAATGCACGGAACATCGCCATTCGACACCTTTCTCACAAAGCGAATTTTAACATCTCCGTATCCTGGGGTAACCCTTTCTGTCCCGTGAGTGGACCGAGGAAACAGATTCCTGACCTTGAAATCGCGGGACGCACGCTTTTGCACGTTTACTCTATGTGAATCAAAATCGAATCCTCGAAATATCTTTCCTCCCACGCATACTTTGTGCGCGATACATTTGTAGAAGCAGACCACTTATATAAATTAGAAATAAATTTGTACTTGACAAGTATGCAAATTGACTGGTAAGATTCAGAAAATGCTTCTATGTATGCAATTGGATGCCAATCGTTTTCTATTCTTGATTCTTTGATGTTTTAATCCGCGACGTTTGTTAAGGAATCATTTTTCAGATGAATACAAAGGGAGTCGTCACTCGTCATATTAATTACGTAACAGGATGACGGATAATGTCACAGGTGAAGAATGTTGCGGTTAAGTCGCACTAAAATATCCATTCCATTTCTGTTTCTCTCTGTCGCGAAACCATCGATCGTCGATTTCCTCGTACGACGGGAATGTTATTCGTTGCCACCACGTGCAACTTTATAACATCAATAATCGGCGGCCGAAATCGCCGTCGAAACATACACGTTTCGAGTTTCACTCCATTCTGGACACCGTGTAAAAGCACAAACAAAATGAGATTGCGCTTAAAAATGGGGGTGGGGGGTAATGATAGCAAAGTTAATTGGCTGTATCGTGTTCCAGGGACTAGAAATAAATTCTTTTATCGCGCGACCTATTATCACGACTTGCCCACGTTGTATTATACAGAACTTGAAAAAACTGTCGAATCCTGCATTAAAATTGCACAGCGACAAAGGTACGTAGCGTCTTTAACGTTACAAAGCTATCGGCGAGCTTCGATAAAATTGACAGTTGCTTCCAGATAAAGGCAATATCTTTAAAGACGAACGAACACGTCGAGCAGCCTCCTTTGAGACTGTAAACAAAAACAGTGGATGTGGTCGAAGGTTAAGAAAAGTCACCGCACATCGCTCTCGCCTCTGCGGTTTCTACTTTTATTTCTGCCTGCGAATTTTCCAATCGCTAAATAATCCCCGCTACGCAACGAGCTCGATAAACTCCTGGGAATACCAGGAGTGCAAAAACGTCCTCTCATCTTCGGCCATTCCACAGGACTGCTTGGAGCTGCTCCTATAATTTCCTGTTCCCTTGGTGGCGTGTAACATTGCCTCCGGGTGAAAAAAAAACGCGGGAAAGTGGCGAGTGATTTCTACTCTCTCGTTACGCGAACGAGAAATAGAGATGGCAGTGATCCCATATAAAACACGCTGCCCTGGGTTTTCCCCCAGCACATTTAAAACACCAAAGCGCGACATACTCCGTGTCCGAACAATAAACAATCGTCCCCTGTGCCTCTTTCTGCAATGATTCAGCACATATTTTCTTTCGCGCACTACCATGACACGTTTTCTCGTTGAACGGCGGTGTGAATGGAAAGCATCGGGCGTCCCGATTCGGCGCGCGACTTACGTCACTGGAAATACTCTGCTGGACGATCGAATCGATCAAACGGGATTTTTCTGATCTTTGACATTCATAGTTCCGCGGGCGATAACGTAACGCTGAGTCGTTCATCGATGATCGGTTCAAGAACAAAGCGCGGTCGATGTATTGAGTCGATGCGTCGGACCCTGGTCCGCGGTACAAATAACAGGACGAGGAAACGAGAAGAATGGAATTCTTATTTGTATTAAATATTCTAGGAGACGATCAATTTTCCTCTAAACCTCTGAAGATTGTTTCGCATTTACGTGTCAGGTGGTATCGCCTTAATCTCGTCACCATGTAATTACACTTGAATAACAAGCACGAGGAAAAGAAATTAGCAACTTAATCGTCGCGCACTTACATTCGACCTTGTCCAAAATCTGAAAACTTCCATCGTATTACGCGTGTCTATAAAACAAGCTTCGTCGTGATTTGTAGCTTCGCTAAAAATTAGTGTTTTAGATAGCCCGATGCATAAACGCGAGTGTATTAACAAGCCATTGCTCGACGATCGTGTTTCCCTGATAACTCGTGCTACATTATGAGTCAACGGTCGTCGAACATTTCTCCTGGCAAGTTTTCGATGCATTCGCACATGATTCGGACGTCGCGGATGATAGCAGAGTTTAGGTTAGAGCAGGGGGAATGAACGGCGGAAAGTGGTTTCGAGAGTTTGCGGAGCTGCTACCTATGTAGCGGATGTAAAAGTGCCTTACTCCGTTGCGCATCGACCGAAGAGCACGTCGATCGACGACAGTTTTAGTTTTACTTGAGAATCGCGAGATGGCTATACTGACTTCGTGGCGTGGGGGAAACATTTTTCTCGACCGTGTGTACTTTACGATGTCCAACGGCGTTGCTCTGTGTCCACGGCGAAAGGAGGGGTGTTGTACATGCAAACAACTCGCTTGCTTTCAAACAGTTCAGGGGATGTACAAACAAAAGGGGTAGCCAGGAAAATAGAGAAACGACGAATGTCTGTTGCATCTGTCAATGAGCAAAAAAAATATGTACATGTTTACCGATCAGTACAGTTCCACGAGGGTGCAACACGACACGCGCGTGGACAGAAATATTTGACTGCAGTAATTCTTCGTAATAAACCCGACGAACGTGGCTGGCGGCGGGCGTACAACGCGATGCTGACACTATTTCGGCGAGCGAAAGGGAACGAAACAGTTGACACGAAGTTGCCGTCGACTCTTTCGTTCTCTCACTCTCGACTGAAGGATTCCAAGAAATGGTGGGGATAGTCATCGGGCGTACTACGCATGGTAAAAAACGGGACTATAACGAGGATTTACTGTGTTTCACTCTGAACTTTATTTTCAGTCAATTTGTCATCCACCTTCTGAATTTTGAATAAAAGTCACTGGAACATTTTCGATTTTAATTCCGGTGATAATATCATCGACGAAGTATAGAATAGACCCAGAGTTGGACAAAATGTAATCTAATTACAACTTACAAATTACGATTAAAATGTAATTGTGTAGTTGATTACACATTATTTTCTGTAATCGTTCATTTAGGTAGTCGACGAAACCAAATGGTCAACTACCTAAATTAACGATTGCAGAAAATAATGTATAATCAACTACACAATTACATTGTAATCGTAATTTGTAATTAGATTACATTTCGCCCAACTCTGGATAGACCTATCATGTTATGGGTGCTCGCACCACAGACGAGGTATGGGAGTTCGTGTCATAAGCCAAACTATATTACCGACCCATAATTTAGGGACTGAATTTAGTGGCTTCTGCTCATGGACAGCGCCCAACTCACGAACTACTCTGAAATATGTGTGTCTGTGTTTGCTAACGTGCTTAGAGCATATTCTCTAAGCTTACGTGTTCTGAGATGGAACCGATATAGAACCGAAATATTAACGGTTATGGAACCGATATGAGAAGGGAAATAAGAACCGTAACCGAAACAGATAATATGTAGTTGGAAATTTTGGTTCTTCATAACAGTTATTCGGAATAAAGATTCTCCATAACCGTTTGCATAACCGAAATCGATATTATAACAGTTTTCAAGTCCTGATATCAAGGCTTGATACTTTTAATAACGTACAGTGTCGCCATCTTTCTTATCGTATCGAACTTTCTGTAAAACCAGATGCGTCTTTCGCATAGAATTTAATAGAGTTCTAGCAGCAAAGGAATGGTAGACCTTCGTATCCAACTCTGGGAAAATACACTTTCTGCGGAGCCATAAATGATGACGCTGATGATAAATGAAGCGTATTTTCCATGAAGTTTCTGATCCGCCCTGTAACATGCCTGAATGATCACGGATAAATAATTTTGTAACTGAAGTGGCCCCCCAAAAAAGCCTCGCTGTTTTTTTCTTTTTATCTAACTTCGTGTATTTACAGAAAACCATTAGTCTTTCGACCATTATCGCGCCAGCTCCCGACGTCGTCTAATTTAGTGTTGCAAACGAGATCATTGAAGTTGATCAACGCGATAATGAGAAAATTACACTCCCCGCTCTACGAGATAAATGCCACTCTCAAGGTCCACGGCAATGATGCCCCTTGATTATCCTCCACCCACTCGTTTTCCCGTTTTCTTCTAATGAACGTTCAGTTTCTTATTTCCATTTCCATTGCACGTAGTCAGCTCCACACGCTCCTTCCTCGTTCCGACGACTTCGCGACTGCGGGACAACGAAGCGCAACGAAACCACCGTTTCTAACGACCGAAAAACTGAGACACCCCTCAACCCCCAAAGATCCAAGCAAGCACGAGATCGAAATGCCATTCTGGCGGGTAATTTACTAAGAGCAAGTTCTCTACGGCAAGGTAAACCATCCACAGTGCCATAAAATCGGTAGAAATCGAAAGAGCTGCAAACTGTGAGCTCGATCGGGGGGGATTAATGAATCGCGTTAATTTACGCGCCCGAGTGCCCGCTTGTCTGCGATGAGGGGCTAATTTGTGGCGAGACGAATGAGCAGATGTGACTTGGGGTAAGCGAGGTGAAAGTTTCATGCCCGATGTATACATCGAGGAAACTATGTGGGGGTAGTAGTGGCATGACGGGGTAGCGAGATAAGATGAGGTATCTCCCTAAACCCTAATTAAAAGATGCTACTAAATTTGAAAAGCTTTCACTAGTGAATGGAAATACATTGAAAATATTGAATATTATCTGTCGTACAGAAACCCGACGAATTCACGGCGTTCCTCCTGCTTCTCCATTGTCGCCAGGATGGAATTCCACGTATAATATGTCACGCGGCAGTCTTCGCGGGCATTTCGAACCGTGAAATTGGTATTTATTCGGTAGACTTGGCGGGGAATCGAAGGTACCGAGCGAGCCGAGGGTGGAAAAGGGAGGAGCTCGTCGATGTAACTATTTGGCCACCTCGAAATCCATTACTGGCGAAACTATGAAGTTATCATGCCGCTACTTGCCAAGACAAATCTTAGCAGACGAAAATCCGGCGCGTTTTCAATTAAAGGAGGTCCCTGCAGAACGCCAGCCTCCATTCTTAGGCCCCTCTGTATTTTCTTTCAAATTTTACGCACATCCCGTCGCCCATTCAGCCCCCCAGCGCTTAAACGTTAGTGAACGGTCATCGTGTCCTTTCGCACTTCTATAAATCGCCGTCAATGGCGACCGAAATCGGCGAGAGCACTGGTTCGTCGAAAGAAACACGTCCCGGGCTCCAATTCCGGTCCAATGAACCGTACCGTCGATTCACTCCCCTCGACGAAGTAGAATATGTGAAATTTGTTGACGGTGTTAGGAAGATCCTCCGTATCTGTCCTCAACAACGCTGTCGATTCGTCGACTTATCTTGGCCCGGGTCCGTGCACGCGATTTAAGCGCGCTGCTTCGCGGCAAGGGAGGTTCGAGGCCGGCAGGTCGGTTACCTATGCCATTTGGGAGCCGTTGTTGCTGCACCCGGGCTGAAACAACTACGAGGTCGGTTTAGAACTTGGATCCTCCAAGTGTTTCGCGATCCACCTCGGCGAACCCATAAATCGCGGCCAGGGCTCGCATTACTGCGCTCTCGTTTGTCTGCCCCCCCCCCCCCCTCCAACCCCCACCCCCCGCCCCTCTGATACCGACCTGATTAATCGGTGAAATTATCGAAGGATCTCGTCTCACCGCGATCGCAAGAAATCGAGGCGCGAGAGGGTCATTCGGTGGACCTAATTTTCCGTCGATCACCGCGCCCCGTTAATTACCCCCCATTCAGCGCGGAGGGACGGTTATTCCGACGGGGAGGGCGAGCGTGTTTCGACCGAAACACGAATGGAGCTGGCACGGAGCAGATTCTAGTGCCGTTTTTCCTAGGTCAGTTAGCCCCCCCCCCCCTCCCCCCACACGTCCCTATTGCTTGATTACCGTTCGTGATCTGTTATTGTCGGCATCAGTAATGATTCACGAAGGACGGGTCACGCTGTAACGAGTTAAAACACATTGACACCGAATAGACTCTCCCCGTTCGTTTATCGAAAATTTCTTCGTGGAACGAGAACAACCACTGACCTGATTTCCACCGACGCGTTTCATCGCGCGCGCGCGCGCATTTCGACCAGCGATATTACCCCTGGCTGGCAAACGATCTCCCGTTCAGCTGTTCAGAAATTCAGCTTCTCGGTACAACGGGAAATCGGCCAGTGTTTGTGTTTCACGCGGTAGATGGACGAAGGACAGTATGAAGATAATAATAGGGGGATTCTGCAACGCAGCGATAATTAATTGCAGCGCGCGTACCATTTCGCTCCTCGAAACAACGCGTTCGGTCTGCGCGTATTTTCCATACAACGGGGTCTTCATCGGACCGCGTAATTTATCCATTTTAAGACACTAGCGATGAGAGATTCACCTGGAGTAGCTAATTAGCAAACGGCGCGTGGCTTCGCCCGCGTTGTTTCGATTCCTACTTAGCACTACGTTTCCGGAAAGTGAATTTCCTCAGACGGGGATGAATTTCAAATGATAATTAAATTTCAAGTTGGTCTGCTTGGAAAAGCAAAAGCTATTGAATATCGCCTGAGCTAGGAAACGCAAAATGTTTCAGCTTCCAAGTCTGTTCTAAGAGATACGAGCCATTTAAGAAAGTAAAGCAGTGCTCCCAACCCTTTTTCCGTCACGACCCCCTTCTATAATATTTAAATAACTTTCGACCCCCATAAAAAGGTAAGGTAAAGAGAACACTGTATAGTCGAAAGACGCTACATTCCCGTTCGCGGCGGATTTCGACTATAGTCCACGCATTAAAAAAATGTATCCTCTTGAAAAAAAAACTATTTTTTTGTATTCTAAAAAAAGTTGAAAATTAAAAACTTTTCTTCTTGATGTAAAATTGACACTTTTCAAGAATCGTCCGAAAATTTAAATACGTAGCGAACGGGTTAATACATATATTAAATATATTTAATTATTTTATTTAGTGTGACATAATCATCTTAATTGTAGTACAAGAAGAGACTTCTATTTTTTTAGTTTTTAGTGCATTTTCGATCAAATTAAATAAAATCATTTAACTTAATTTTTTTTTATATATTTTTTGTTTTCATAAATGAATGGCAATGTAACCATGTTAAAATGAATAAGTGCTAAGAATCATCAACTAAAAATAACCGCGGCGACCCCTTAGAAAACATTTCGCGCCCCCCTTGGGAATGAGTGTAGTCAATCACTGAAGTGAAGCGTATTGGTAAATTGAATTACTTTAGTAGGGTAAAGCTATACAATACGCCCCACTTTCAAAGAAAGATCAATAAAACCAATATTTTTTAATAATTCTTTCAATTTTTTGTGTAAACACATTAAGTGTTCATTGCTTTTCACAACTACGCCGTAATTGTGACGAAAACGCAACAAGAAATAACCGCAAATAATCATTTTCCTGAACCTTACGTGGGGCGTTTTGTAACACAGTCGTCAGGTAAATCGCCCCACCTATGTGACAAAACGCCCCGACATAAATAAGTAATTACTTTTTATTATTTTTAACAAAATGTTATAGAATATATATTATAAAAGATATTATTAACAAAAATAGAACAATATTGAATAAAAATTTTAAAAATTGAATATTGAATAAAATTTTCATTTTTTTCCAATTTTCGTTTCTTTTTAGACTTTTTAGACTCCTGTTGTTTTATTTTTTACCTTCTCCATCGCTTCATTAAGATCATTTTCGGACCATGTTGCCCGTAATGTATTCCTTACATATTTACATGACATTTCTGTTATCAACGAAAAAAAAAAAAGAAATACGTTATTCGTGAACAATATGATTTTGAGGTGGGGTGTTATTGTAAATTCTTTGCTGGGGCATATTGTAAATTCTGGAGTACAAAACGCCCCGGCTTAAATTTAGTAACAACGTAGTGAAAAAAAGTTTGGGCAATATCGATTTAAACAGAGTAGTTTTTCTACTTTCGCAACATATGTGTGAATTTATCGCAAAAACAATAGCGACTTAGAAAATTAAATTTCTCTCGTACTCGCCGCAAATTGTCCGAAAGCAGAAAATATAAATTATGGTACATTATTTTAAAAGCCGTAATATTTTCTCGTATTATTATTGCGGCAGTTGTGGGCGACTGAAGCAAGTTCGAATCTGACGATAGTCAATAGGTAAAACAATGGTGGGGCGTTTTGTCAGATGGGGCGTATTACCTAGTTTTACCCTGGGTGTGTTTCAATTCACGCATATTGCGCATGAAATTGGTGGCATCGTATTGGTGGCATCGTACGATTCCGTAGAATTTCTCTCACTTGCCACCAATACGATGCCACTTCCGGTGCAGCGAGCGGTGCAGTGACTGCTTCACCTCTGAATTTCTGCGATTGCTGCACACTCGCTGCACCGGAAGTGGCATCGTATTGGTGGCAAGTGAGAGAAATTCTAGGGAATCGTACGATGCCACCAATTTCATGCGCAGTCTATGCGCATAATGCGTGAATTGAAACACAGCCCCTATTGAACAAGTGTTTTTCCGACAGAAGAGCCATCCTTCGCGTGTCACACAAACATAACGAAGGGCAATTCATATCGCCTCTATTTTCAGGAGCTCGTATATCTATTCTGCAATACGCTTTGTCGCGCGGATTCGATTTCGACGACCGTCGCACACGGTTCTGTGAACTGTTGCGTTTCTGGAAATTGCTGATATCCCTACGCGGTATCCGTGAAACCGCGGATATAATCTTCGACGGGGAGCTGAAATATCATGTATCAGATAATTCTCTGAATATCTTGTTAAGCGAATACGAAGGAAAAGCAGGTATTAGCCCGTGCAAAATACAAACGCGCGACTATAATTTTTCAAAACACTACAGATGTGTGCGTCTGCTCTGAAAGAGTTCTCAATGGTTCCCTTGAACAGCTGGGGGAGCGTATTTACTCTAAAAGCACTACTTTTACGTGGAAAAAAAGGTCAGCCCGTGAGCACAGGGGCTGCTCGATATCAACGACAAGCGACAGTCGTTGACGCGCGAGGTAATTGGCGAAGAATTTCGAAACGGCGAGTTGACGGGTGGCATGGGGTCCCTTCGTGACGCACCCTGGCAAAACCTCTGAACCTATCAACCGCTTGTGCACACACTTTATTTTCCTACCGTGGAAAGAGAGAGCTGGCTTCGGCGAATTGGAGCCGGCTAATCGTAAGAAGAGGTCAGTAGTGCAGTTTAGCCACGGTATAAGAGCGGCCCCAACCATCGGTTACACCACTAACGTAGTGGGACGTTGCACGGTGCCACCACCATGGACATGATGCTGCACGTGGTGCCGTATTTTCTAGGTAAGTACCGCCGCAACACCGTTTCGACCAGGTTCCCTGGGCGCGTGCGAGACTCGCCGTGCGCGACGCACAGGGGCCAGCGGAACGTCGAGCGTTTCAATCGCGCCAAGCCGGAAAGTCGAAACTAGGCGAACGTTGACGTGTGCCGCTGGACCATTCGTATAGGTCCAATCATTCAATTCACGTGTGGGCATACGTACGTGGGCGCGCGGTGCCGGTGTGCGGCTGCCTCGCGGGATCGGGCGTCCATCCGCGCGCCCGGAGGATCCTTCTCTACGGACGACCGTGACGTTTTCCAGCCGCACGTGTAACCGTGGACGTGCCAAGGGGCTACTGGCCCGAGTACACGTTCCTCGTTCAGGTGAACTCGACGGCGATCGTGGAGGAGAGCTACCACAGCGTCCGCTTGAACGTCGCCTCGAAGCTGGCGTGCCAGCCGAAGGGGTACCAAGAGCTCAGCTGCCAGTTCCGCGACTCCGAGGCGGAGAGCTTCATCTCTGACAGCCACGATCCCGGGGTGCCGGGCGTGCCCGCCAGTCCGGTGTACCGGCAGAAGGCCTACGAGATCGATCAGGATCGGTTCGAGATCAAGTTCAGCTCGCGCGGCCTGGAGAGCCTCGTGGTGAACGAGAACATACAGCCGCGGGAGCTGGACATGATCAGGGTGATCGTCGGCCAGCTGAACGTCGCCTCGGTGGTAGATGGCTACGGGGACACGTTCGAGCTGATGGAGAACTTCACCCAGGGCGAGTGCTTGACGTTCTTCTACGTGAACCGGGACACCGTGCGGCCCCGGCTGCCCGCCGGCCGCGGCTACGTGCTGCAGATAACGCTCGGGCTGGGGGAGGACGATCTGTTGCAGATCCGAAAGGTCAGGAATCTCCACATGTGCACGTACAAGGTGCCATACTACTTCGGCAGCGCGGACAGCGTCAGGGGGAGCAGCGATCGCATGCCCACTGTCGTGAGTACTCGGGCTGCTGGGCAGACTCACCTGCTCACTGCCACCTACTTAGGGATTGCAAATTTACCGACTTTTTCAATTGCCGGTAATTCGGTACACTCTTCAATCAAAACCGGTTTACCGGTATTTTTCTTAAGGTATTGAAAATATAAGAGCAAACATTAAAAAAAAATAAACTTTTTTCTTGAACTGTTTGTATAACTATTGACAATACTTATTAATATGAATCTTCACCACGAAAACAATGAAAAGAATCTTAACCTACGTACATAATTAAATATTTTTTATTCAACAATTCTCTTTAACAAATAAGCACGCAAGAAACAATTTGTCTAAACTTTGGTCCCCTGATCGCAGCCTAACACTCTTCCATTTTTCGGACAACAGATGAACTCCTCGTCGAAAGAATTCCTCACTTTTTCGAAGTGATCCGAACTTCGGAGGCGACGGACACTTTTGCAAGCCCCTAATATATCGTATTCAGTTTCTGTGGCATCTCAAGGAACTTTCACGCTATCAGCGATCGGCGTTTTCATATGCATTTTGTTGGCAGACAAGTGTTTGATTAAAGGGTTGGGTATCAGTTGACGGAATCTCGAACTAGTCGATCCTTTAAGCGCCACGCGTTGGTGAAAGCAGGGCCTTTTCTGTTTCAGAATTCATCCGAAAGCCACATCGTGGTCACGTCCACCGAATTCATATCCGGCAGTGCGTTCGTGATTAGGATAGGCGGATCGTCGCAGGGGGTAACTTTGTACGAGAACGTAAACTTGAGGTTGGAGTCGATTCTACCAGCGAAGGGGCCTCCGCCGGAGGTGAGGGACCCTGAATCAGCTAGCATGTTCATTGGCGGATGATTACTGGAACAGTTCGCAGAATGACTCCTGGACGGAGCCTTAAACCGAAGCTGATGGGCCCAACGAGAATGGTGATACGCTGGGTGACATTTATATCGAAATTCACGGGGCTCGTAACGATAGTTCATGTATCACTGTCGTTGTAAATAGCGTGTAATTGGTATACTCTAAATAATAAAGGGACCTTTGTACGTGCACATTCAGCCCACGTCTTCGTAATCGGTGTTCGCGTTAAAGCTGTGCCTACGGTGCAAAGCCCGAATCTTCTCAAGTGATACACGTCTCTTGATCGTATAATTCGAATGCAATATTTCATACCTCATAACGCGGACCTGTGGAAACGTAGCCACTGTTCAGGACTCAGGGACAAACCGATATTGATTCTGACAAGGAGAGTATTTTAGGTGTCCGCCTCCGATCATTTTGATTTTTGGATATGTTATAGAGGACCGAAAAATAAGAAATACGTGTTTTTTTTATTTTTCCCCGTTTTCATATTTGGGGGGTGAAAACTGCGTTCAAAGTTAGGGTTGAAAAATCATTTTTGTGGAATATCTCGAGAACTATTAGAGATAGGGGAATAGTGTCAATGGACGAATTTTGTGTCTTTGAATGCGAAATATGACTGACTCACCAGATTTTCAAAAAGTCCATTTGTTTAAATAATATGTTTTGTTTAAAATTTTATTTCTAGATAATTTGAGAACTTGTGTTTCCCTGTAGGAGGACAGCTTATTATAAGTAAACTTCAATAATAATTACATTTGTTAATTTATAGGAAATACAAATTCTGATTTATCCGTATTTTCGGCTCGGCTGTGAAGTATGAGAAAATAAATTTGCATGAATATAGATGAAGATTTACAAGAATTATTAACAAAAAATAACAATTTTTTATGTATTATTTAAACAAATGGACTTTTTGAAAATCTGGTGAGTCAGTCATATTTCGCATTCAAAGACACAAAATTCGTCCATTGACACTATTCCCCTATCTCTAATAGTTCTCGAGATATTCCACAAAAATGATTTTTCAACCCTAACTTTGAACGCAGTTTTCACCCCCCCCCCCCCCCCCCAAATATGAAAACGGGGAAAAATAAAAAAACACGTATTTCTTATTTTTCGGTCCTCTATAACATATCCAAAAATCAAAATGATCGGAGGCGGACACCTAAAATACTCTCCTTGTGAGTAAGAGTTGCCAATCACTTTGTATTCCCATATCTGTGCCAATTAATTAGCAATTCGTGTCGGGAGATGATTAAAAATATTTTCGGCAGTATTTATCATGCAAATAATGCACGCTGGGAGTAACAATGTTGTCCTTCTTCGACAAACGCAAATCAAGCGACGGTTGCCATTGATTTATCAGTTTGTCCCTTTGATCAAACGATGCAGAATAATCGATCGTGACCTAAAAATCATTCTTATCCATTATCAATTATATTGCACCCTTCTACGTTGCTAAACTAAACTCTGCAAGTTAAATTCATTCCATTAATATGATCCTTCTGCAAGCTTCTACCCCATCCTAAGACTCGAAAGAAGCAAGGGCTCATCCCGACAATTCGCGATATCCGGCGACCAACTAACTCGCTCCACTTTAAACCGTCAGTGGTCCCGAATGATTCGATTGGCTTCAAGGAAAGGCGAGATCTTGAAGACATATCTCTATTGAAGCTGAGGGAAATGATATTAAGCGTGCCAGGCGATACGGAAGATATCTGCGAGGAACCACGATCCGCATGGAAGCGGTCGTTAATGAAATTGTTTTCAAGGAGACGGTAATGAATCAAGTTATCTGTCGTATAAAGACGAGACAGATGGAACGCTGTGGCATCAGTCGAGACGGTAGACGCTGCCAGACATGTTGGTAATAATTCTACCATTTTTCTTGGGTAAGTGACTTTGTTCTTTCAATGTTCTAAACTAATTCGAGATACATTCGAAACGTCTTATCAAGGGCTGCTTGGTTAATAATGATAGTTTGTAATAGGTACTGTAATATTGTGTGGAGTACTGCGAGTATAATTTAGTCCAAGGCAGAAGAAATTAAATTGCCATTCAGCCGTGTAGGAATACTTATATCGAATTCGATGTACCTAACCCGCAGGCTACGCGATTACGCGAGCCGGGATTAATAACGAGGAATTGCGCGAGTGTACTCTCGCCTGGCTTCGGGTCCAGCCCCAACGCAGTGGGATTAAAAGCAGTGAGATTTGTCCTGCGATCGTGGCATAACAGGGCCTCTTGTCATTTCAGCGGCACGCGTGGCCGTGGACGAGCAGCAGAACTACGACTGGCACCGCTACGGCCCAGAAGCCACGTACGATGTGCTGGTAAACATGTCACTGGCCAACGTCGTTCACGAGAAGGACAATTTCTGCTCGATGATCGCGTCGGAGCTGCGATGCAGGCCGAAGGGCGACGACACCCTCAGCTGCCGTTTCGTCAGCGGCAGGATCGTCAGGCCTAGGCCGGAGGACAGCAGGTGCTCCAACGCGAAGCACTTCGTGCCGGTGAGCGACAAGTTCATCGACGGCAGCCCGTTCGAGGTCAGATTCAACTCGAAGGGCATCGAGAACCTGGTGGTCTCGAGGAGCATACCAAGATGGCGGCTGGACATGCTAAGGGTGATCGTTGGTCAGCTGAACGTCGGCGTTGAGCTGGAAGACGGGAGGCAGCGGTTCGTTACCATGGAGAACTCTAGCATCGGTTACTGCGAGGTGGAGGTGAAAGCGTCCAGGGATGGACTCGGGAATGGGGGCGGCAAGGTGGACGAGGGCCTAGAGATTGTTCTGCAACCGGAGAGACCTGACCTCGTGCCCCTGAACAGGGCAACCCTTCAGATCGAGAAGGTCAGGCAACCGAAGAGCTGCCCTAATAGGAAGATCTACTTCTTTGGAAACCACGAGGACTTCAGCATGGGGAATAAGAATACATTCATGGACATGGTGAGACATGATTGCGGGGTAGTGGATGGCTTGGGTTGAATTTGAGATCGGGGTGGGGTAGATTCTTTTGGGAATATACGAATAAATGAACGATGGTATATGGGGATTGTGAATTTAACTCTGTGTCAAGGACATTTATTTTTGTTTATTTACGGGCATTGAGTCTTCATGGTATTGGCAGACGGTTAATAATAATAATAATAATAAATGTCTTTATTACACCATTTACGATAAAAATAAAAACCAATAGAAATAGAAATAGCAGAATAGGCGAGGCTCAGTGGCTGCCAGGGTTGCCATACGTACTGGATAAATGGCGGTGTGCTGGCCCATATGACGTCGTACATATCTTCTGTTTGGTCGGACGGTATAGGAGAAGGGGAACACTTATATTTGATTGGTGACGCCGTGACGTCATACCAACGCTAAGCCAATCCAAGCCAAGTGACGTCATATATGCCAGTACGCGTACTGGATTGCCTGGCAACCCTGGTGGCTGCTATTAGGCCTGACCTGAGAGTGAAAAGGATTGGAAAGGGCTAATGGACGCGGAATTATTGCGATTATCTAAAAATTCCAGTGCAGGGTGAAAGGAACTTGTTCCAAATTCTCAAAGATGTTCGATAACAATTCTTAATATCTCTTCTCCTCTTTCGCAGACCACATCCATCAGCCGCATCCACATCTCGGAGAAAGAGCTGCAGTCGTACACAGAATCGACAGGCGTGATGAGATCCCTAAACAAGCCTAGGACAATGCGTTTGCATCAGCAAATAAGCTTGACTCTGAGAAGCTTAAATCGTGCTCGTGCACCCATGCCAGAGATTCCGAATCCTGCGTCGACCAGCTTGTACGCCTACACGAATCTCGAGCGTATTCCTGAGAACGCGTAAAGCTGACTTAAGAACTGTTGCACATCAAGCACATACTCCTCCATCCTTTGGGCATGTAACGAAATAAAATCTTTGGCCAGAAACCTTCAGACTGCCGATTTTAATTGAAGTTACAACGACCACGGTGTATACAACCTTATCGACTTCTTCGCCCACAAATACCTAGTTCTTGATCAGGCACTAATTTTTTTTATCAATTATTGCTCAACTGAATAAATATGTATAAATTGCATTAAAATCTTTTTCTCTCTTTCTTATCTCAGTGGTGTCTTGTCTTGTTTTATTTATTAACCAAGACAATTCACATTTTTTCGGTTTCGCAGCGCCAAGTATTTTGAATAAAATATTTATTCGTATTAAAATATTTATTTGTATAAAAATATATCTGCTTAATATTATTTAATACATTTTTTTATTTGTATAAATAGCCATTGTGATAATTGACGCAATTTTTTTATATCATTAGTTTTGTAAAGTTAAATATAGCACATTAATAAATTTACAAGTCTTTTTTTGTTCGTCTGCGAACACTTTTTGTACCTTTTTTTAAAGAAGGTAATTTTGTGGGGATTTCACACATTTTGTAGTGTTTATTGATGACTGGATAATTTTTTAACCCCCTCGGGGTTATTTTTTTTTCAAAAATATATTATATTGTAATGAGTTTTCAAACTACGCATGCCTGCAAAGCTTCAAGACAATTGGATTGGAGGAATTAGTTTAAATTTGAGTTTTCAGATGTGAACCAAACATACAAGAAGGAAACAGAGGATCGAAGCTGAATAAAATCGTTTAATTGATATAATACTATGTCACAATAATTTTTTTTTGTCTGACGTACACCACACTGCATTATCTTCTGCTTCGATTATCTGTAAATATATATAATCCATATTTTAGTTACAATTTAACGTAGAACTTATAAAGAAATAGAGTGGCCCTTTGCTATAGTAAATGTAGAGACTACAAAATGTGTCCAAAGGAGGCGAGAGCGTATGGCAGAAAGTCTTGTTGCAGGAAATTTAAATGCTAATGAACGAAGAGATCCAATACTTTTAACGCACAATTTATTGGTGTTGGAATAAAATTAATTTAGTATGTTTATTGGTGATTTGAAATATTGTTACTGGGAAACTAATAAAATTAATGAATAGCATGGGAACTACTCTGGATTTTAATAAAGTATTGCGAATATCTTTCACAAAAGATTGAAAAGTATCAATGGAGGTGCGTTTTCAGCGTACTTTCTTCACTAATGTGACTTGCTCTACATTGCAAGCAGTACGCCATAATTTTCTTAATTCTTAATGCTATGCTAATTTGACAAATTTTGTCGATTTACCTTATTTGACAAATTTCTGCTTCTCAAGCTTCTCTGTCTATCTAACCTTCTCCGGACAACCTCCAAGCCTGTGCATCCCCTTCATTTCTATCCAAGCTTGTGCGACCCCTTCATTTTTATCCAAGCCTGTGCATCCGCTTCATTTCAATCCAACCCCGTGTGCCCCCTTCATTTCTATAAGTTTTACATAAAAACTCTAATTTAAAAATAGTTTGCTGGTATAAAAACAATATATTATTTTGTAGAAACTTGTGCGAAAGAAGATGCTTCTCTGTCGAACCTTCTCCGGACAACTTCCAAGTCTGTGCGTCCCCTCCGTTTCTATAAGCTGTACATAAATACAGGGCCGCATTTACCAATGGGCTAAATGGGTTATAGCCCAGGGGCGCCCGTGATCCAAGGGCGCTTAAGAATCAAATATGTTGAAATGCTTTTTTCTCTTCAATTTTGGAGAGAAAAATTTCTAACTGGAGCATCCTGTTCTGTCTTTCCCTCAATACATGATGCCGCGGCAGTGCCGAACTAAACCCACGGCTTGTCGCCGCGCCGTGTCATCTACTTTTACGCTGCGGCTGCAGTGGTCGCGACTCTGCGTGAAGCATTTTTTTTTTTGCAGAGGAAAGAACCTCTAAACCGACTACGCAGCGATGCTTCTACTTCGCACCACCGGTTCCCGCGAACTCTTCGTCTAATTAAAGCTCGTTACGCCTTCAGCCGTAGATCCGAAGCTCTGCCCTAATCGTAGCTAACTTTCGGAGCTTTGACTTGATCAGAGCGCAAGCTGTATCCACACTTGGAAAATGAAACCTCCGATGACCTTAACAATGTGGCCAGGAGCGAAAAGTAGCCGTGAAATGTGTAGAAACAGGGGAGGAAAATGGTGGCCGTTGTGGGGGAGTAGGGTGCCAGGTTGACCCTGAGGTATCCACTTACAACAGCGCCCCAATCCAGCTGGTGCTTGAGCTCGGTGCCTGGGTTGTTACCCGTCGTGCGCATCTTCGGTCTTATAGCCGGTGCCGACCAGTGGTTCAGCTCCGGCACAAACGCGCCACGGGGATGTGGCATTAGGCGGGTGCTCGTCTACCATAGGTAGCCATACCTCACTCCCCCGCCGGCAATCTAGGGGGTGAACTGTCAGCGAGAGCTGCGCGTGATCCAGCTACTTTATATATCAGTCGGGCAGATCAGTCGGGCAGATAGTGTCATAGTATAAGGAATGTATGTGCAAAAGGAGACGTTGCACTTTCTTGCGACTTCCGAGTAATAACCAATTATGTTGGCAGCAATCAGGCCGCTTGCCAAAATGCGTCTACATATATTTCTGAAAATAAACTGAAACTAAGTAACACACAAAACAAACTAAAAGTATATAAACCCGAATACAGTAATTCCCCGTTATGAGCCCGTTTTTTCCCCCCGTTGACAGCCCGGCGACTATCCCCACCATTTCTTGGAAGCCTACGGACGAGAATGAGAGAACCGGACAACGAGCGAGAGAAAACGAAAGAGTCAGACACGAAGTTGCCGTCGGGTACGAAAGAGAGAATCATGTCCGCAAGCCACTATGAGCCCGCCGCCAGCCCCGTTCGTCGGGCTCATAACGGGGAATTACTGTATATACACCCGAACCAAACCGACCCGGAGCCCTAACCAGTCGGTGGACCGCGTCATACCGACCGGTCCCCGTTCGTCTCAAAATTACGGTCCCCGATTCCCGACCGAAGTGCAATTGGTCAGGAGCTTCGGATCCCTTTTGCATCCTCTCGCTATTACGGTCAGAATTTCTCTCCACTTTCGTTACGGTTACTGGTTACTTGACCGATATGTGACCGGTCTGAATTTCGGTTTCTGCTTCGGTCTCGACTCCCATCATGGGGAGGAGGTAGTTGTTAGAGTGAGAGGAAACGGGGATTAGAAAGAGAGGGGGGTAGTAGGAACGGGCCTCTCGCTCCCTCCCGTTCCCTCTCGCTCTACTCCCAGAGTTATTTGAGCTTCAAATAATTTTCAAATACAAATGAATGAAAAGACGACAAAATTATTTGAAGGTTAAAACGAATTCCCGTGAAATAAAAAAATTATTTGTGGCCGTCGGATAAATTCCCGTCGAACAAAAAATTTATTTGTGGCCGTCGGATAAATTCCCGTCAAACAAAAAAATGATTAGTGACCGTCGGATAAATTCACGTCGAACAAAAAAAATTATTTGTGACGTTTCAAATAAAAATAACTCTGGCTTATGTTTATTTGATGTACAAATAAAGATAAAGTCTCTTTTATTTGATACGTTATTTAAATAAAAAATTATTTAAATAATGCCCATCTCTGCTTGTAATGTCGAGTGCCGTGAAATCCGCTGTCGAATGGGTCTGCGTTTGAGCCGAGCAAACGCTCCCTTTGAACCAAGCGGGTCTATAAGCAGATACTATAAAGAGATCGAAGATTCTGGAATGTCCCCAGCTGATTCTAGTCGACATCCTATTCTACGCGATCTTGCAACCTTTCTCTGGACCTCGGGCACTATCTCCCCTATTCCCTTGAATCTATTGGGAAGACGGATCCCGGAGGAGGCAGCGTTTCACCGAAACGGCTTCGACATCGCGACTACCACCCGGCGAGACGTAGGTAAGCGATAATCTGACCGAGGCATGCACGACAGCGCAAAACTCGCGCATTAAATGCGTAACGAGTTTAATAGAATAACACTTTGACAACGCGAGTTACCCGCGGCACAGATTACGGTCGTTGTGCCAAAGTGGACGCGCTAATTCCGCGCCGACTCTTAGGTCACATAGATAATCGAATAATTTCCCTTCGTTTGCGATGGACCACTGACGTTTCACATCGGCACGGTGGATTCTGCGGTTGGAAAAAGTTGGCGGTCTAACGGAAGAACACCCTCGCGGGTGAAAGTTCGGGGTAAGCGCCGACGGTCGGCAATCTCTCTGAGTAATTCGATGGAGTCGGGCGATGCACGTGTCAGAGCGATCCAGGAATAGAAATCTAACACTAATCTCCATTGCGTCGTAAAGGCCAAGGATTACGTAGAATTGACAGGCGAGGAAGAGCACGGTCCTTTGTACACTGTCATCTTCCCACTGTGGCCACCGCTATAGAGAAGCTTTCAGATGCAACGAGGGCAATCCGTTAGTTAAACACGCTGCATCAACATGGACTTCGCGTTAATACCCTTCTTTCTAGGTCGGTAAGCCAATTAATCTTAATCAGTTCTAAAGCCACCACTTCTCATCGTCCAACACCTAGCGCGCAACGCGTCCGATATCAAGTTCCGCGAACGCAGACGAGATTCATCACGTGATATCCTTGAGGCGATGAAAATTGCCGAAGATCACGGTAGTTTCGTTCATCCCATACGCAAGCTTGCCCCCGAGACTGCATGGCGAGTAAAGCCGGGCACGTATCAGTGCCGTCAGTGTCAGTGGTAAAGAAACGTATCGTTTCCCTGCTCTGGGAGTGGAGCAGTTACTGGCACTGACGGCTCTGTGAATCGCCACGGAACTGCTATGCAGGGAAGATCGGAGGAAAAGCAGGACGTTAAGGATGAAGTACGTTAAGCAAATCTCGTGGATGTAAAAAATAAATTGCAACTTGGGTTCGTTAGAATAAACTCTATATTGAATAATAGTAGGTACATATCCAAGTTTTTTTTTAATACAGTTTGAAACCACGCGTTCCAAACGGCATGCATCAAGTGGGGCGAATCTTATAACTGCAGGGAGCTGAAGCTCAATTTTGTAGGTAGACGAATAAAGGTCCATTCATACATATCCGTTCCGGGTCCGTTCAGTGCCGGCATGCCATTGGTAAGAATAAAGGTCTAAACACACTTGTCAGTTCCGTGCCAGTGCCGTTACGACGTGCCAGTGGTAAGAAGAAGAGACCCTCTACGCCCCTCTTCTTCTTACCACTGGTACGCCGGAACGGTGTTGACACGGAACTGATATGTGTGCGCAGACCTTAAGGAGGTTCGATACCGGAGAAAAAATAATGAGAAATCTTTGAAAAGTGTTTTAATCTAATGTTCAAAGTGTAGTCCGCATTCTGTCAAAATTTCAAGTCGATTGACCGCACGATTTTTATGTTGCGCTTTTATACACAGGCTGTTATGGGAGAAGCGATAAAATTTCTATAAAGTGTTACACAGAGTCCTTAAAAATAGTGAGAAAGTCCTAAAAAATGTTGCAATGAAAAGCTTAAGTATTCCTATGAAATTCTAAAAAAGAAAATCGGACACGAACCGTACGGTTTATTAGATAATTGAATAAACAGACAGCAATGTGCTCGTATTTTTGGAGCTGGCTGAAGGAACTGTTTGAAACTTGGCAACGCTGTACGCCGGGTAGTCATCTATACACTGTACACTGGTACAAAGCATACAGTAAAAATTGGTAAAAACACTACCAAGCTGTAAACATGTATTTAGTAACCTGTTGCGAACCAGTACGAACGCGCAAAAGGACGCCACAAGTGTGAGATGGGAAGAGAAAAAAAGATGGACGCACAGCGACGTTGCCGCCTTTCACTCACATATTTTACACTACTTTTAATGAAAATATTGTGTTTCTAGCTGCATTAAACATGCTTTTTGTTTAATTAAATTCCAAAACAAACTGTGTAGTAATAATTTTATTAGGAATAGACATCTAAATAACATTTTTGTCTGCATAATTTTTTTTATCTAAGATTGGTATCACTGCAAAGTATAAGCATAGGCTTACCCCTCTCGCCGCCTGCCCCGCAAGTGAGGTATCGAACCTCCTTAAGAGGGCCGCAGAGGACCTCTTCTTCTTACCACCGCACGGAACGGACCCGGAACGGATATGTATAAAAGGACCTTAATGGGATCGAAGGGGATCAAAGGGCTCCGGGTGTAACGGCAAGTAGAGCGGGGCTTAAAGGTTTAGCCACTTGTTGCTGTTACAGGGGCGAACTGTCACCAGGATGCGCATCAGCAGGAGCACGTTTAGCAGCCAGACGGAGATGACAATGAGGCAGAAGAGGAAGAGTGGCAAGGAGTAAGCAGTGGAATTGTTTGGCATCCTGAAGTTCGAGGTGTTAGCCTTCCTCAGCTTCAGCGAAACAATGGACAACAAGTTTCCTGAGTAGAACGCGATTACCCCGCGAGGCTTAGGGTAAAGGACCCAATTACTGTCACCCTAAGCTTTACTTAAGTAAAACTCTCGCAATACATAAAAACAAATTTTGTTTTGAAACTGTTATTTATACGATGCAGAAAACAGCACTGAATTTTTTCTTCGTTAATTTGGATAAGACGATCAAAAATTTTAAGCGGATATTAGGAGAGTGAAAACGATGACTTCCTTACTAGCGGAAGAGAAAACAAGGCGTTAAAGAAAATGCCACCAAATTTTTTGATCAAGTAAAGATATTAAATAACAATAAATAACAAGAACAACATATACTTTTAGTCTATAAGTACAAACCTATAAGATAATGTCAGAGTCAACGCTTACAGTGTCAGTAATCGAGTCCACCCATCATTAGATTAAACATATAATTATTGTAATCATTCTGATGAATAGCAAGTTTGTTATTTTTAAATATATTATTAAGATTATACTTAAAAAAGTATTTATAATATTAATTGATGTTAGTATGGGTCGACGGCTTATTGTAACTATATGGAAAGGATAGTTAGAATTTGTCATAATTTGACTCGTCGAAGTATAAGGTTCTTAAAATTGAAAATACGTAGGAATGAATTATTGCTACTGAAATTTCTAATATAAATGAATATGATTGGGATCTTGTTCTTCTTCAGTGTGATCATTATAATAAATTAATGAGTATTGTAGAGGAATCTCAATAAAGCTGTAATACAATAACTCCATCGTTTCACTGGTATTTCTATACGAATCAAGGTTCGACGCAAGAATTCCCTTCGCGGGAACGCTATGTATCGTTAAGATAATCGATCGAATTCGGCGAGAATAAAAGAGAATTCGAAGATAGCGCCAAGTAAAGGCGTTAAAACTACATATTGCCTTTGCAAGAAAAAATTCAACATCTCGCGACCGCGACGCTGATAGCGCAGACCGTGACGCGAGCACAGTGATGTTGAGAGATAAAGCTCATCCGGCTGGCAGTTATCGCGAGCTGTTATCTGCAACCAGAACGGGGCACTGATAACGCGCGTGTGTAGCAACGATCGGTACAGCAGAATGCATTTCGCATCCCTTATCAGACCATTCTGGCCGCGATTAAGGCTTCATTGGAAGAACTAGGCCAAACAAGGGTGGCCGCGTCGACAGGGAATTTTGCTCGTCAATAAGATAATTGATACTTCATAAACATTCCGTCACGTTCCCACGGGATGTAGACTGAGAAATGGAGCACAGTGCGTCGTAATTAAATCGTGCTAAAGTGGGGACTGTGATCGTTGGTCGACGAAAATGACGGGCATAGTCGAACGGGACTCGGTTTCGCGGAGGCTGAAGATTTCGCGTTGCCCGCCAAGCCGTATAATTACGCCCCTCCGCGGCGGGGCGGCTTAATTAAATTACAAGGTCGGCAGAGTGCATCGGTGATATAAAAGGACCTTCGGCCGGAGGAGGAGTGTTAAACCAGTTGAGAGCAGCGCTGCGACATGCTCGCCTCATTAATTCCGTTCTTCTTAGGTCGGTAAGCCAATTTTCCATTTAAACGCGCTCACCGTCAATCTCTCTAATCCTGCCGGGAGCTGCTCGCGCGGACGATAGATTATAATTAATCAGTTCCGTTTGAATCGTACAGACTCTTCAGTACTGATCGAATATTTAAGGCACCGGCTGCCGATCGACGAAATGGAACCACTCGAAAGCATAACACAAATTATCCTACGATGCCACGTATAAAATATTCTTCAGCTCCTCGCAGACACCGCTCGCGATTCAGATGTTCGAATCTTAGTTAAACATGCGGCGTCATGTTCCCCCCCAAAAGTGGTGGGAATAAAGATCGGAATTCCTGCATGTTGTTTTCAGTGGCCCGGGTGGAGGTCGACGAGAGCATGTGGAAGCACGGGCCGGAGTACGTGTTCGACGTGAAGATGAACATCACCTCCACCCCGATGGACTACGAAGGTGCCCGGATATCCAACTACACCATGATGAACCTGTTCTGCAGACCGAGGGGGCCGGACGGGCTCAACTGTCGCTTGGCGAACTGCCGGAAGCAGAGCATGGACGTGACCAACGACAACGAGATCGAGATAACAGAGGCGGAGGCGAGGCATTTGTGCAGCGAGGAGCCGTTCGAGATCAAGTTCAACGACCACGGTGTGGAGTACCTGGTGGTGGACGAGGGCGTGCACGTGGAGAATTTGAACGAGCTGAAGCTGCTGGTCGAGCGATTCAACATCGGCGCTGACTTGAACGGCGTGCCCGACGGAACGTTCGAGATCGTGGAGAACACGACGATCGGCCAGTGCGTCGTCATTGTCGGGATCAATCATTTCCCATCGAAAGGTGGGATCAGCAAGGCGAAGAACTATCGATACGAGCTGGAGTCCCTTCCGCATTTGAACAAGGTACCAGGCGAGGCTATAGTGATCCAGAAGTCCACCAACTTGAACAACTGCAGCTGCTACGCACCCTTCTACTTCGGCTCCTACGGCGGCGTCGTTGTAGAGTCCGAGCTACACTCGTCTTTAGTAAGCGGTTACTTTCTTACGAGTGTGATTCATGAACGATGGTGGACGGGAAGGCTGTAAATACTGTGCTTAATTCAGGGGGAGTGATTGTAGCAGCGGGGATGTTGTACAGGGCGACAGATATTTTTTAGAAGAGTTTAACGGCCCATCGTTAAAGATCGTTCGACTGGAGATTCGGGACTTTTTGGTACTGGGATTCTTATGCTTCTTATTGGGAAACCAAGAATTTCGATACGCCAACTAGTGACAGAAAGTTGAACTACTGAGAGTAGGCCGAAATCCGTCGAAGTCCATACGATTATCAGTGTTTATATAGACATGTTGTGAGAAACGAGGGTTTTTAAATTTTTTTGAACACTCAATTTTTACTTATTCGATTAATAAATACTTATTCGGAATGTTTGGTGGGATCCGAGCCTACTTTCAATAGTTTGCCAACTTACCACCAGAGCGCTGAAATCTAAGCCACGCCTCCATTTGGTTTCCCAATAGCTTCTGATGTTATTGGAAGCTATGTAGTGTAAAGTGTTCTAGATGCACTTATTGTTAGCTCTATGAAAGATTCAGCTTCTAATGTCCCCACAACTTTAAGTGGACTTTGAACCACGAAGTGTGCCCAACACAGCTAAACTTCTGGCGACTCGTTTGCGGGGCATAGCCGTTGACGCATCAGAGCTCCGGGAAAACGATTTCAGAGACTTGTTTTCTCGTACTATTTACTCGAGGTTCTGAGCTTTATCTTGTGGATGAGAAATAGGATCAAGAGTACCCTAACACTTTACATTATCTTGTGTAATAGGTCGTCGAACTTGTTTCGAAAGAAACAACATACGCTAATTTAGAACATAGAATTGCTTGGTACTATAGAGAATCGAATTCCGCGATGTGAAACCGTTGTGACTTTTACAGGAAAGTTCGTCCAGCCGCCTGTTCGTGTCTGACGTTCAGTTCGTGTCGTCGATGACGAGGATCGGTACTCTGGGTTTGGATAAACTGAAGAATTTGCTCGCCATCTCGCAATACGTAAGCCTGAGCCTGCGCGATATTCGCGCTGCCAAGCGAGCATTAGCTGACATCAGCGCGGCAGCGGAGACCACCATCTTAGCAAACTCGGATGTAGACAGAATCTTCACGATGAAATGAATGGTGCTTAGATTTCTCTTTTTCTTTTTTTTTTTTAAATATCTACCGGCAACTAAAGACGCAATAAAATTATAATAAAGAATTCGTTTGTGTAGAGTATACCATTGACACTGCAATAAAAAGTAAACCGAAAGCATTAGTAGGTACAACATCCATTACAATTTCCATGTCCCTCCCTCGATGCCCGCCGCAGAAGACGCTGACCATTCCCTGCCAGGGACACACGACCGCCGAGAGCTTTATTAGATAAACTTTTTGTTTTTATTTAAATTACGGATACATTAAATTATATATCTACGGTGACCCACACACGTTCATGTACGCGCGTGATGTCGTGTGTATGCGAACGCAGGCATTCATAATTCAGCGATCACTGCACGCTCTTCTTTAAATCGACCGACGAACTGACTGGGAGAGAGGAGCCTTCATACCGTTATAGTATAATCGCTCATCCCCAATTTTCACCACCTCGAATCGCCATTCTATCCTGGTGACTAAACCTTAACATCTAGGTGCGCAGATTGCAAACGGCCCTGGTGAAAAATATTCGCGGCCCGATGCACGCGGCAAATGCTCGTGGCGATCGCGGAGACCCGTTTCAGTGTCCCGTGCTCGATCCCATCATCGATTCAGGATGCCCTGGGAATGTGCTCTCTCGCATATCCCCCAACGCAAGAAATGCAGCTTGGTACGAATCGTATTATCGCCATGTGGAATGGATAACGTAAAGCGAATAATTTTAGCGTAATTGACAGTAAGTGGAAAGATGGATGGGGGTTAACGCTTAACGTGTCCCCGGTTCACTGTGAAACGCGCAAGTCTTTTCTTCATGGGAATGCTCTAACTGGTATCAGCGTGGATTGCACTCTCATCCAATTATCACCTACAGCTCACCCTCTACTTAGTCGTTACGGCTTAGCAATTCGCTAACGATTTAGTCTTAATTTAATTGAGACGCGATCGAACCATGGTCGCGATAAGAATGCACTGAAACTCCGTTTGGCAACGCGCGGTGTACTCTTTCCCTCTGGAATTGGCCCGGCACTCCAGCCCTTAGAATACCTAGAGTACTCTAGCGGGATTTAGTACTCGGAACACTTTCAATACCTTCAACATTCATGCCGAGAATAGACTATTCGAATGACCCTGCTACCCGGGACGTTTCAGTAACTCGATACCAGTAATTTCATCGACTTTTCACACCTCAACAGTCCAGCTAATTTCACTCCAATAGCAAAGCGCTCGATCCGGTGGAACGACTTCTTACTGGATTAAAATTTCGAGTACTTAAGCATCCCACGATCCTACGACTTCGTTTTAATTACTCTAATTCTCTGAATGATAACTACCAACATAGCGCGGGCCAAAATCGTGTAACACATAGAATTCCCGCTAAAAATGAAAAAAGAAAAACGCGTAGGTTCAGTCTCCGCCTCCCCGTTTAAAATACACGGAGACGCCGTGGAAGCGCCGTAGAATCGAAACGCCGTTTAACACTCAGAAGGTACGGGAAAGCAATCTGCAACGAGTCCGCGTTACCGGCGACATCGTTAAACATGTAAGTACCTTTCGTTCTTTATCGATCGTTAAATACAGATTGCGTAAACATCATTCAATCACGATTGCGCTCTGATATTTATAATGGCACAGCTACAATGATCATTGTGCGTTCATTTCGTATCGTTCCTACTTAGTTACAGCGTCGTTTCACATACTCAATGAAGGCTGATAAAGAAATTTATCGTAAAATGTAATCCCCCCCCCCCCCCCTCCTCTCCATTCACCGTTCTCAACTCACAATCCTGATTACGATCCTTTAAAACACATACAAACATCCGTTTAAAATGCACGAATTCAAGTACGATTTAAAATGCAACAATGGGACAATGTCCGTTTTGGAGCGACACAAATCAACCACCGTGCAATGTTATTTATAATATAAAAAAAAAAAAAAAAAAAAAAAAGAAGGTAACCGCTTTGAAGAACGTTTCGGTAGTTCCCCGTGGCAAAAGCCTCGCTGAAGCAATCGTTCCTTTCCGGGAGTAGTTAAGTGTATGTATTTATAAATTTCTAGCTAGTCGTTTAGCGTATTTTTGAAATTGATTGATTAAGGACACTGCCATTGTAAAGTTATGGCAGTGCTCCACACGCTTGCTGTATCAAATACGTGTATACATCTCATGTGTATATATGATTCAAGAAATGTAAATATAGTATATATGTATATATATATATATATATAATCGACAATCTGAAAGCCACGTATATCCGGTATACGCAAATTAGTTTCGTTCCATCGACGTCAATTAAGATCCTGGAGCGACTCGAAACAGATAGAACACTGACCGAGAATTTGCTTAGTCTTAATACAATCTGGTACCATTCATCCATCCAGATACCACGATCCCATCCATCGATCATTCCATCGTGCCATCGACGGCCAGTGGTTTTTAGAAAATCGCTATTTATACAAATCTATCGGCCACGCGATGACCGCGGAGAGCTAGACAAGGATATGATTGCGGAAACACTGGGAGCTGGGAGAATCCCCGTATCACACGACACGATACTCGCACACGAATGACTGGATCCACAGGAAGAGTGGCTCGAGATCCCCCGCGACCGGAAGAAGCTACCTCAGCTCGCCCACCTGCCATCCGACTCATCGTCTCAACGATTTCCACTCGAAGCTCGCTAGCAATTAATTAAAACTTCCTGGGCCATACAAGGCGTTCCATGTCTCGACCCCGAAACTTGATCATCGAAGACTCTCTACTTGTACGCGTAGCCTCCCCTCCCTCACGCACCCACCGCTCCGACATCAGCCGCCATCCGTTTCGTCGTGGGACGTACGCCCTTTTTCACTTCTCTCTATCTCTGTAGTTTCTTATTTTTGGAAACAAGACTATCCTATAATCTAGGTATATACAATTATGACGCTCGTTAAAGAGACGCGGTGTACGACGGCGGTAACCGCGGACTCAGTCGACAGTTCTGGCGCACAACGGTGACGGGGCGCGGTTGCGGGAACGGCGCGGCATTATTGCCCGTTCACGTTGTTCGGTTGCTTCACGGTGTCCATGTTCGGGACGTAGTCCATCGCCATCAGGCAGGCGAACACCGTCATCACCATCTTCGGGTTCACCTCGGTTATGTCCTCTGGGAGCGCGTACACGCGCGCCCCGCATTTCCGTGCCAAGGATATCGCGTACTTCGCGTTGTCCAGGTTCTCCTGCGAACATCAAGCGGGCGCGGACATCGATTAGCAAAACCTGATCGATCGCGCGGAAAGCGGAGAGCTTCCCCCGATCCTCTAATGGGGGTCTTCTCTTCGTAGATCTACCGATTCGTTACTTTGAGAATTTGCGACTTGTTCTGGAGCTCGATACGATCTTGAATTCTATGCAAATGGCGCGCAGATCCAACGACTTTGAAACAATTACAGCCCCGATGCAAAGTGCAATGCAAATAATACAAGCGAACGGCTTACTCTCCCCTGTTCGATAGCGAGATCTCGCCGCGGAACAGCGTACTAGATCTCGAAAGCGCGACGCTTACGAGGCCGTAACTCGAAAAGCCTTGCCGCGCTATCGATCGATGCAACGCGCAATGGGGAACAATGATCTCGCGGAACGACCTCGCACTCTCGACATGTTTGAAATCAACGAATCGACCAGCTATTCAAACCGTGCTCTGACTGTCATCAATCTCACCTCCTCGGTGCCCCCGTGCTTCACCAGGTCGTAGTTGACCGAGCCTGGCTTAATAGCGTCGATCAGATCGATCACCACTTTCCCATTCGATATCGAGTTATCCTGGAAGCCCTTGATACTGCTGCTTTTCCCGGCCCCCTGAAGCTTCGAGTTCACCCACTGCACCACCTCCTTCTCCACGAGGGTGCTGCCCTGCGTGCCGGCCAGCGACGTCAGGATCGACAGGGTGTACGATCTCATCAATTGCCAGATCAACGCCAACGTAAGCGTGGCGTTCCCATCGTTCAGATCCTGGCCAGCGATACCGACCAGCGAGAAGTTCATAGTTTTACCAAGCTCGACCGCGTAATTGCAGTTCTCGAGCTTCTCCATGAACTTGCGCAGTTTGGTGAACTTTTTGTGCACCCTGTTCCAGTTCACCGTGCCCGACTTGATGATGTCGTAGAGCTGGAATATCACCAGGCCGTCCGCCAGGTCGGAGTAGAGCCAGTTGACGTGCGGGGCGACGCCCATCGAGTTCATCCAGTTACGGTAGGTCTTCTCCTCCCTAGTTTCCTCCAGAGACTCCAGGCCCTCGATATTGCTCTCCGGCTTGTCCAGGCCCGGGTAGTTGTTGAACATGTTGGCTACGAAGGCGAGGTTCAGCTTGTAGATACCGTTCACCACGTCGCTGGGCGTGACGAAGCTACGGCATCCCAACTTGGCCGCCTGCTGGAGCATGATCTCTGCTCGAGATGTGTGGTTCGGCTCCATTAGAGCCTCCAGAGTGACGCCGGATGTGCTCGGCGCGATCTGCTTGATAAGGTACGTGTAGATCTCGGAGTCGGTGATGTCCGACTGGAAGTTATTGCAGCGCCTGGCGATCCCAGCGTTCTCCAGGTGGTGGTTCACCCATCTGAGGAGTATCGACTCTGGGGACAGTTTCAGTAGGTCCTCGATGCGCTCGCCGTCTTGCAACAGTGTAGCCAGGCCCGGGCAATTCTCCAGAGTGATCTGATTGAACAGTCCGATCCTTATGATCTGCCAGAGGAGGCCGAGGACCAGGTGGGGCGAACCCTTCGTTAAATCGTGCGCGTCGATGTTCACTATGTTGCAGCCGATCGCTTGGGCCGAGGACAAGGCTAGGGTCAGGTTCTCGTGCTTCTTGTACAGGGTCATGTTCTTCTTGTTGATCGTTCTTTCGTCGATGGTGTCCGGGCAGGAGTGATTGATGATTTTACTGGAACAAGATGGAGATTGTTAATTATCAGACGGCAGGGGCGGGGGGGGGGGAGCGGGTGACTAAGTAGAAGTACTGAGAATAGAGGTGTTCTACGTACCACAGAAGAATCCCGTCCTTCACCTTATCGTACAGCGTCTTCCCTTCCGCGTCGATGGGCAACAGATGCTTGAGATCGGGATCATGGGACAGGTTGGTGTTGATCCAGTCGCTGAAGGCGAGCTGCTCCTCCAACCTGACCGAGTGCGTGGTCCCCTCGCTGGACGCCTCCGAAATTCCACCCAAGGTCTCGAGGTTCTCCTTCTTCGACACCACCTGCTTGAACGTGGAGCCCAGTTCGTTGGCCTTCAGCTCCTTGCACAGCTTCTCGAACTCCTCGAAGGACAGCCGCCCCTTGTGCTCCGACCTCTGCTTGTCGTCGTACTCCTCGATCATCTGCCGCACCTTGTAACCGGGCATCTTGAACCCGCAGATGTCCAGGGCGCTGCGCAGCTCTGTGAGGTTGATGAACCCGTCCCCATTCTCATCGATCTGCCGAAATAGAAGCACTCTTCAGGCTGGGGTCTCTCATTCGATAGGGGAAGGACCAAGGATGCGGTGTGCTGTACCAGGGATTTCGGGGTCCAGGGATTCTTCGACGCCCGATCATGCCGCAGGGTTTCAGGATCTAGGATCTTCGATTCCATGTCTCGCGGTCTCTGACTCTTCAGGTGTTTGAAGATTGGATTCTCGGGAGCTTGGTTTTGTAGTGGTATGGAGGAAATTGATTCGACTGCTTCGGGATCTTCTTTCGATATCTTTAGGTCTTCAAGGTCCTCAGGTACTCCAGGTGAAGGAGCATATTCAGGATTCGTTATTTCAGGACTAAGGAGCTTGGCTAGCGCGGTGCGCGGTTAATTGAGTCACTGTCTCCAGGATATAGGATCATCGAGTGTGTCGGGTCTTCGGGGTTCCAAGTTCGAAGGAACTTCGCCACACTTTCCTTCACGCATTCGCCCACCAAACACCCGCAATTCTCAAGCATCACGCGGAACTTTAAACAATCAATTCCCTAGGCGATAACAAACAAGCGCATGCAATTCCAAGATAAGTGTTCCCGGGAATTACCGGAGCACGTTATCCGGCGTACAGTTCTCGATTGCTGGTGTATCTCGCACGTGCGAACGAGGGGGACTTTTATCGCGAACGGCAGGTGCCTGTGTGTGGAATAGTGGCGAGCCAGATTTCAAGAACACAGCCAGCGCAATTTCCACGGAGGAACAATAGCGTCCGGGAGCAGTCATATACGGGACTTCTCGGAAAATAGCATCGGGGTTAATCGACAGTTCGTTATGCCGTTTCTCCGTGGAACCGTGCTCGCGCCCGACTAATTAGCATCTTGTTCCCGCCGGTGAACCGTTTCACTCCGCGCAATCACCGTCGTCGCCCCATTTTTATCCACGCGAAACTGTTTACTCTCCCCACCCTGGCGCGTCGTACGATTAAACAGAGATCTCTAATCTCTGCCGGAGCGACGCCTCGCACTCGAAGGGCACGATTCAGCGGGCATGAGTCACTGCATCGCCTCCGATGCCAAAATCGCGCTCGCGCAAATCGTTCCGCGAAAGATCATTATCGATCAACGGAAACACGCCACCGTCAACCGCTCCTACGTGGCTGAGAGAAATCGGTGCCGGCGGTGCGTACGTAGTCACGCCCAGCGATTGATCGATGCCGCGAGTCAAGTGGCTTACGTAAAAGGCGCGACCGACTGTTGGACCCGCGGGAGGCACGGGCGAAATTCGCGGTACTTACTAATCGGAAAAAATACGAGAAATCCTTCAAGTACTCCTCGATAACGTCCCACTTTTCCATTTCGAGGATCTCCATGGCGAGAGAAGACGGTGCACCTCTGCTTTCCGGGGGAGAGAGAGAGAGAGAGAGAGACGATCAGATCGCGGTGATATGCAGCGCAAGACTGAGCCTGCACAAGACGCGCGTACCCTTATCAAAGTGTTATCGGATGTTCGATAAAGAGGGAATAGAGGAAAAACGATTGAAGATGCTTTATCGATGGTGGGTGATATAATGCTGTAGATAATCCTGAAGCATCGATCGTTCGGCAAATATTCAAATCAGCGCTGGCGGGTGAAATGAGATTCGGGCAACGTACTGATAACGCTGTTGCTGCAAAAGTAACTCGATATCCGGATTTTGTAATTACCTATATGGATTTCTGGGTTCGATTGAAACGTTATTCCCGGTGTTTGTAGATTTACAATTGAAATGTACACCTAGTGATATTCATGCAGGATTAATAATCTTGATACACGGAGGAGAGTGATAACAGGAAGGGGTGCCATCGATGACGACCGTTTTCGAGATACCACCCAACTAATTCCCACTTATATAATTCGATGAATTTCTGCTTTTAATTAAAACATTACTCGCCATGTTTGCGTATTAACGGTCGACGTGCGAACGATTTGAGATGTGTATTGACATACACGCAGGATTTAATATCACTGATGCACGAGATTGGGAATAATAATAGAAAGGGGTGCGACGAAAATACTGTGCCCAGTAATAATGAAACCCGCTGTTACCGTGAAGCATATCAAATTTCGCAATACTGTTGACTGACGGAAGAGAGGAGCCTCTTTATTGCGCGCTGTTCGCGAACAACGAGATTAATCGGGCCAGTGAATTTACCGTGCAGCAAAACAGTTTCATTCGCAGGTGACAAAGCTGATTAAAGAGGCAATTGCGAGGATTTCGTGGATAAATAAAAAGATGCTGTACTGCCATCTTGCAATTATTGCTTTTGGAGTGTTTAAGAAGTGGACGGGTTGTTGGACGGGTTAAGTATAAGGCGGTGATTTGTGGTGGATTGAAATGAACGCGGCGCTAAGTAGCGAGCGTGCTAGATGAAACGATACGAGGCCACGCGGTGATGACTTAATCTCGCGTTGTTGCACCCGAAGAAGTCGAGACGGAGCTCGCTGACCCAGCAAAAATCCAACGCTTCGATCCTGGATGATTTATCGCCGGGTCAACGGAAACGCACCTTTCCACCTGCCTTTACGGCACGCCAGTAATCCAACTCCGTCATTAAATTTATCATATTGGCCCGCGATGGCCTGGTTTATATAAGATTTTATCGCTCGATAAAAATAGAGGTTCTGAGGGGTCAGGTCTGGGTTAATCGGTGCACGTAACAGTGGTGGTTCTCGAGGTGTTTGAAGCTTGCAACTGTTGTTAATATTATAAAAAAAAAATTAACATACTATATTAATGCGAAAAATAGACAATTTTATGATGCATTTGAGGTATTATATACTTGAGCAAATTTAGCAATCAAAACAAATCAAATTCCCTAAATAATTTGAAGTCAGGAAACTTTGATTTTTGGCACTCACAGTGTTTTCTACAAGAACTCTTCAATTTCCATCGCCAGTAACGATGTTGATGATAAATGAGTACAGAAACGAAGAGTAGGTTAAAACCATATTTCTGTAAGACTTAAAACAGAAGTTCCTAAAACCCTTCAACCATTAAATCCAAGTCAAACAGAATACCAACTTCCGCGAGCACCTTGTCGTCTAACCAACTCTAAAAACTAACTCTAAATGTTCCTGTCAGAAGCAGCTACCCTTAATTCAGATCTTAATTCGATTGTACACTGAGGAGCCGCCCCTAAGAAAACGCGATCTGCTCGGTGAACCGAAGTCCCAACTTGTTGCCTGGACAGTGCGTTTAAGGACGGGAAAATCAGCGAGTGCTTGCTCCAGTGAAGGGAATCGAACGGAGAACAATTTTATTACGTACACTGTCGGTTACATAACTAAAGTTATAGATTTACTCAAGCCTGAAGCGTTGCGCCGGTTGGCGGCCAAGTGCTGTTGTTCTTCGCTTTCTAGAATTCTGCGGACTGCATCGCTCGCCCGAGGATTACATGCGCCTCGGCGGAGAAACGGACTTTTGCATGCCGAGCGCGTGGACGGCGGCTGGAATCCGGAAAAGGAGACGCCGCGGAAACAACGGAGCCAATTCCGCGCCAACGCTCGGGCGTTCCGCGTCTTCCTTCTCCTCCGGCGCGATAAAACCGGTAATACGTTCCCCGAAACTGAACACCCGTGCCCCCCCCCCCAGCTACCAGAAAGGGGCGCTGGGATTCAATTCCGCAATTTAATTTCAGTTGGAGGATAGCAAAAACGATGGGTTCTGGCGGCCCCATTGGGCGCTTCATTCCGAGACCACGAAAGTTCGTTTAGAAATATGTGATTCCTTCGGCCGGAATTGTGTTTCACTGTGCAGAGACGCGATTCCACGAGGTTCGCGGTAACAAGCGGAAAAAAGCTTGGAAACACGGTGCTCCGTGATAACTTTCTCGAATTTTTCGTAGCTAAAGTACACCGTGATCTCATACACCTGGAATTACGGAGGCACGGTGTGGCAGCCACGAAACGGGCGAGCGCAACCTTTCCCGAGATCAAAATCTCGGTTTATGCTACGGTCGCCGGAGTGCACTTAGAATCTGACTGGGAGGGGGGAAAGAATGAGATACGCCCTGGAATGGAAGGTCTCGCGGAGCAGCTTGATACAGTTTGTGCTCCAGAGAATTCCAGTTTATTACATTAATCGGGGTAACGTGATCGAGTAGGTAGGTACTCGAGATGAAACGCACACCCGTGAACCAGACTACTTCAGATGGTCCTCAAGGTGCAAATCCACGATGAGACAAATATATCGTGTCTCACGTGAGACTTTAATCTCGCGAGACAATTAAGGTAAATGTACCAGTGCCCGGCCATGTCCCAGTACCTGAACAGTATTGCGAATTTTATTTATTTTTAAGCTTAATTTTTAATGTAATTAAAAACAAAAAATAGTACCATAATGCATAAGTATTTAGCAATATTAATTAAAATCATTATTATAGAAAATTAAAAATAGTTAGAAATAATTATTTTGTAACACACTTCGTACGCATAGCAGACTTCGAGAAATTTCTATGGCTACTGTTAAGACACGCCACTCATTTACTAAGAAAATATTGACTACATTTCTTATTTATATATTATGATAATACATTATCATAATAGTTAATAGATTTAAATTTAGTTTAAGATGGTTAAACTTGCAAGAAAATTAATATTTTTTTAAAGAAATCTAAGATTATTTAGTATTTACTGGTACAAGAATTTCGTGAATGTACCAGATATCGGGACATGGATTTTTAGGTTGTCCGCTTACTGGGACGATATAATTCAGGTATTGGGACATGCAGTTTTAGGTTGTCCGCTTACTGGGACATCTGCATGTTTTCGTATTTTCATTAATAAATACGTCTATTATAATACATAAACCTTTTTTTTTAATTCCCGATGGTATAATATTGTGTTATCTTCAACATTTCAACAACATTTTTCTATTTCATGATGGTTTTACAAATTAAATTAGGAGACAAACTTTGCCGCTATTCCTTAAGCCCCTTAAGCGTCCGGGTATTGGTACATCTACCTTATTTCATTAATTTACTATTTTTTAATCATTTGTTTCGTGATATATTTCCAAAAATCTCATCTCTCGCGACTATTTTCATTATTCACATTTAGTTGTTGCTGAGATTTTTATTTCACGATAGTCTCGTGTAGAATCTCATCGTGGAATATGCACCTTTAAGATTCAACTTCATCGTCCCCAGTAAAAAAAGATAAATCAATCGCCAGAAGTTCCTTGAAATTATTCGTCGAGGATCCCCACCCTTCCGCGCCCATTCCAAATTCTAAATTCAAGCATTCGACTTCGACCAGCCTCCCCCTTCGCGAGCGCTCGCGTAGCTCAAAGTGCCCCGGCGATATTACGAGGGGACTCGCGATAAAAGTTCGAGGGGGTATTAAATATCACTGGGAGACTTCGGCACGTTCTCGGAGGAGGCATTGCAACGGGTTACTGGACACCCTATAGAGGCGCGGGAGCCCCGCTGGGGTCAGACTTCTCTCTCGTTCCCTTTTATCCTGAGAACTGGTTTCACCAGCGTCGCATTGCGCTCCGTCCCCACCCGATTCTCCGCGCCCAAGTGTTCCCGCGCGCGCGCGCGGATGTGTGCTCTCACCGTTGGCGATCGCGATTGAATTGCTCGATGAAAAAGGAGCCGTTGTCGTTAATAGGCAATCCGGGCTAGGCCGCGAGGAGCTCGCGACTCCGCGTGAAACCAGCGACGATATTGGCCTTAATGCGGCCTAATAACCGCCGTCATTTCTTAATCTGCCGCAACGGCCGTCGTGACTGGCGGCGGAATCGAATCGCCGCGAATCTCGCCACGGATCTCCTGGCGCGGATACTTGAACCTGCGATCAAGCCGCGCAGACATCTTCGTGATAATCGATCAAGCTTCGGCGAGGGTGCTTTCAACGGGCGCAGCAAGATTCACGGGACGATAACGCTTGAGGGAGAGTAGAGATCACGGGGAATAAGTGCCGATAAAAAGGTGTTCGCGACACGTGTTCCAGATTTCCATCGTTGAGTCAACTGGTTCCAAGGTAGTGACGGAGGTGACTACGTCGAGATCCCACCTACGTGGGACACGTGCGACTACGCAGGCTTCGAGATCGATTCGATAGGATTATTACGTAAAATCGTGTGTTAATTATGTTGGAGTGACGACGGAGGAATGATTACGGAAATAACGCTGCCCCCTTCCCCCGCGCCTGGCCTGCAATCGGGTTTACAAAGAGAAGAGTGAAATGCCGATCTTTCTGCGGCAGAATTAGGCGTGTATAGATTAACGCCCTGTGAGAGGATATACGTGTACGCCATTCGACGAGGCGCGCCTACTAATTGCAGAACACAGATCGTGGAAACGATCGTGGGAGGTTAGTCATCGGTAAAACCATTAACTTCGATTCACGCTGGGTTTCTAGAGTTTTGAGAAGACGTCGGAGGAATGCGCGTACGTATCCCTGCCGCGGGGCGGCTTATCGCGCGCGGGCCGAAGATAAAATGCAATTAGGCATAGTTAGAATGAAGGTTACTTGTCGGCGGTCATTAATATGGAAGGAATAACTACAACGGGGCAGGGAAGGTTCTTTAAACTGTTCCAAGTATTCTCGCATAGAATCGGTGAGTTTGCGAAGGAGTTTGTGAGGCGGCGGAGTTTAGAGTCCGGAGCCTTTACAGAGCCTAACGCAGAGGCATCCAAAGACGAATAAGAAAACTGACCTACTTTCAGCGAGGCCCTCGACATTGACCCTCATACATACATCTCCTTAGCAATCATGTCCCAGGGACTGACCTTCGACCACCCACGCTCTTCATCCTCGCCAGCCGATACTTCATTCGCTTCTGCCTATAAACAGTATCGTCGCAGAAGCAACAGTGGAGTACCAGATTCGTTGTGCACCGCGGCTACGCACAGCGCCCCGCAAAGAACTAGGCAGGGCCGAGCTTTTCTATAAAGAGGCCTGGGTCGCAAAAAAATATTTTGGGTACCCGAGAACGAAATCGCGAAAAAAAAAGGGATAATAATAACAATAATAAAGAAAATAAAATAAATAAACAGTAACATATTTCATGCCATTAAAGATATTAGATTATTATATTATTATATTAGGAATTATGTTCTAATTTCTTTTTTCTCGATTTGAATCAAATAAAAAAATTTCGCTCTCTCTTTTTTTTCTTGATTTTAATCAAATAAAGAGATTTGGTTCTCTCTTCTTTATTTTCTCTATCCTTGATTTTACCATTTATAGGGCAAGGAACAAAGAAATAGGAGCGACAAGGTGCAAAGTGGATAGTTCCCTTGGATGCCCTCCCTCGAATCTAGAGCTACACCCCAAGGGATCCTATTTTGGACATCCGTATTTTTGGCGATAGGCCGCGAAGAACGGATTTAGTACCTACTTCATACCCAAAGACATATCGCTTTATACACCTCCAGATTGGTCGGTATACCTCTGCAAGACAAGCACGACTGACGCGTACTTGGACAGTAATAAATCGAGAAAGGCACTTTAAATGGTCAATCGGGCGAACAAACACGACGGCCTCGTGACCGAGGAATTCTGACGTGAAACCAGCGCGAACCAGCTGACAAGTATTGCACGTACAGAAGCGTGATGTCAATTTTCGTAACGATCTCCTCCCACCTCGGACGATGCCACATTTTCACCCAGCAGGCGATTCAATTTATATGCAACAGGCAGGCGTGATGCGTCGTCACGATGGAATAAATTACGACTGTGCTTTACATGGAACGTACAGCCCCGCGTGGCGGATACTGGGTCCACCTTGGCCCATCTTATGCGTCAGGCTACTTACGTGAAAAGGTAAGGAGTTTACTTGGCAACGAGATCAAGAGCCACTATGGAAACATACATATTGTAAGATGTGCGTGAATGAAATTATGCCACGGGTCAAAGTAGACCTGCGAGGGTTAGTAGGCGCCATCGGACACAGACAGGGAGCGCAAAAAGCTCGCTAGCCGCATGGAGGTTGGCTCAAGTGGCGATAATTGAACTGCTCCAAGCTGATCGCTGGCAGCTGAAGGATACGCGCACGTTCTGGAGCCTGGTCAGTGGTCGATAGTTCCTTTACCCTAATTCCGCTGACACTGCAAATCACACGTTCCACCTAGGCATTACCACGAAGCCAAGCTAATCCACCGAAGGCGCTTGTGCAACCAACGTTTGCGCAACCGACGGTTTCGTATCCTTTTTTCCCTGGCCATTAAGCGCACCCTGGAATTCTAACGTAACGGAATGGCCAGGAAATCTGTCGATTACGAATTTCTCTCTCGTCGGAGTGAATCGTTGAAGGTTTAATACCACTTTCGCCCATTCACGAAGAAAACTCACTGTTAACGGTGTTAACCGTGGTTTTTTTTTATATATATAAAGAAAGTAAGATACAATGAATATGAAGATGGCATAACTGTAGAAGATTTTCAATATACTCCCCTTTTCCCAGATATTCTATTTCAATTTCGTGCACGTATAGGTGCCCATAGTTGGCGATCGAAAGTCCTCTGTGAAAGCTGCGTTCTGTTTGAAAGAGAGTTAGAGGGGATTACTAAAAACAATGCTGCGATTCCCAGGGCTTGGAGCGCCGCTGCAACGTGCGATTTTTCATGCAATTCTGACGGCTTCTCGATATGGGGGGATTAACTTCGCCCACTCGTTATCAATGCCCCAGCATTCAGGGAGCGAATCGATCGCTACTTCGCTACTATCGCCAGACAACCTCCCGCATCGATCCTCCTCCTCCTCGCTCCCTCCTCCCGCGTTACCACTGCTTGCTCGCGATGCACGCGCGCCGCTCTATTCGCGCGTGATTTGATTTACAGCGCGAGCGAAAGTGAGACCGAACGCGACCAAGGTTAACGACACGGATCAATTACTGGCGTAATTAATTGCCGCGGCTGGAATCGCGGATGCCCGCGACGAAAGGGAAAGCGCCCGACGATTTCCTCCGCTGCCCCCCCCCCCCCCCGCCCCGGCGTTGCAGAGCGTCAGGCGAGGTAATCGAGTCCATCCTGGTCGTCGGACAGTCCCGTTTTGGTTATGAAGTTGGGACGTAATAAATACTATTCGAAAGTAGAACACCTTGGGTGCTGTAGCCGCGACTGCTCTCGCGCTGCAGATCTAGTTTCTGCGTGAACAGAAAATGGGGCAGAAGATTGCGAGGCTCGTGGCGAGCTAGCTTCGATCGTAGCTGACGGACATTCTTCGGCATGCCGGATGGTGTCCGGATGTACATGCAGTAACCGATGCCGGCTAATTTCAAAGTTGCCGGGAGGAGGCTTCCAATTCTGTGCCGAATCTCTGCTGATATCTCCAACGATAAGGGGACGCCAATATTGGGTGAACTCCAATTTCTGGAGTGGACAGATGGAACTGGGAAGATCCTTCAAATGCTGTAGTCTAGATAATTGGAACTGGCCCTTCATCACCACTGCCATTCTATTCTTCTTCGTGAATTACACTTGACACGACTCCAATTTTTAACCGACTTCGAAAAGGAGGAGGTTATAGATTCGACCCGTTTGTATTTTTTTTTTTTTTTTTTATGTTTGTCCCCGCATAAATCCTCAGCATATGGACCGATTTCGACGATCTTTTTTTTTTATTCGAAATAGGGCGATGCCCCGGTGGTCCCATCCTACACTGCACCAACATTTCTGCCGAATATTTTGCCAGTTCTGGTTAATAATAAAGACTATTGTCACTTAATTATTATTATTTCATGTACGTACGCGCATATCTCCTCAGCACGTTGTGTCGATATATATAAAACTAAAAAGTTAAAAATAAAAAAATTTAAAAAAGAAAATTAAACCCGACTTTAAAAAAATAAAATTGCACTAAAAAGTAAAAAATGATTTTTTTCCCGTATTTAATCTACGGCTCTCATATTTTTTAGGTCGGTGCCTCATCATTTGCACTGTGTAAATCTGGCGCGGACTTAAAAAATATGAGAGTCGTAGATTAAATGAGGGAAAAAATTATTTTTTACTTCTTAGTGCAACTTTATTTTTTTGAAGACGGTTTTAATTATTTTTTTTTTTAATTTTTAGCTAACAATAAAATGGATGGGAGAGTCGTATACGAGAACGAAATTCTGGAATCACGTGTAGAAGAGGGCTAAGGTAAATCGTTAGAAATCCTAACTTCTTCTAAGCTCTGTTATAATGCTACGATTCAACGCCTCCTCCTACCAGTGACGATAAAGCACACCCTGACCTATGAACACTGAGCCATACCAAACAATATCCATCACGATCAGTCATCCCTACGATTACATACAATTCCAGCAGCAATGACTCAATCGACCAACAGTCACCCGCATCATCGCCACTGATTATGCACGCCGAGATCCGCCACTCGCATCATCAGTGATTTCACGATTAAGAATTCAATTTCAATTCATATTTATCGTGGAACTGTACTCTATTACACGTCTGCGTGTTTGTCGCCTAAAAACATTCGAATGGCAAACTCTTGGATCACGGCACGTGCCTCAACTCATTATGCCCGGCTAATCCAGAATGAACGTGACTATTTTCACAAAAAAAAAATATATATATTTTTTAGAAAATCAGAATACAAATTCCGGGCGAAGCCGAGTACCGAATCTAGTCACTACATATTCAAGGAATTTGAGAGACGCCTACCAGTGTTTCTAATTTCACTCGGAAGCCCGCCGCGGTTAAAACGCTGAAGGAGATCGGTGAGTCAAGCCCGCATTCTTCCCAGTGCGATCACCTCCGATTTTATTTCATTGCCGGGCGCGCGAAGGACCGCCATATACGGTGCACGCGTCCAAACACGAGAGCGCGTTCATTCACAGCACACAATCCCCGGCCCCTCGACGATTTCATTTCACCTCCGTCCAGATTGTGTTCCCACCTATTCGAGACGGGGTCCCAGCTTGTCTCGCTCCGCGAGGCGCTTAATTACGCCGCGTTTTACGCAACCCGTGCAGCGCGCGATGACATCGGAGGGAACGGTCCCCGCGCGAGTCAAGAGCCGTTTCGCGAGCCCGTGTCGCAGGTAATTTAACACTGTGCCGATGCAAGGGGGGAGGGGAGAAAGAGAGAGAGAGAGAGGGACCGGCCTTCCACTTGCGACACCGCGCCCGTTTTGCCGGCGAAACCGACGGAACTGGAAGCGTCCAGGACGAAGAGAAACCTCGGCGAATAGGGGCGACGAGAGGGGACAGGGAAGAGCTTCGATCGCGTGTAGCGTCGCGAGCTGTGATCGGTCGTGCAACAGTGAAATTCACACCTCGACAGCAGCCTGGTCGTTTGGTATGGAGTCGATATTATTATTCGCCACGGAGGATCGCTGGTGCGGGAAGAATACAGGCACCGGATTCTTCAGGAATGTAATTTACTCCGAACATTGTGTAGTATGTAGCAATTACAGTTACCGCAGCTCGTTTCTTGCAATGGGAAGTGAGAACGAGAAAGCTCTGCACTGGCTCTTTGTGCGTTAATTAATTGGTAAAATGATGATAGCGAGTCTGCGGAATTGGATCGCATGCGGCGGGTCGCGGAGTAATTGATTTCCTCGAAAGCTGGTCGATTATGAAGACTCGGGTGGCGGAAATGGCAGCAGTTGAATCATCGTGTAAGTTCCCGAAACGGGTCAAGGAGGTGTTGAGGGAGGATCAGAGATCGCCGCACGCTACGCCGAGCTTCTGGTCGATCGTGGAAATTCAAATAAATGAGTCAGAGTGTGTACTACTTAAGATCGAGTGCTCAGATGACGCGTGAATCGTGGTTGCATGCGCTGGCTCAGTGGATCCGAGATAAATCCCGTTGTCACTCATTTCCATAATTAATGTCTATTTTTACCGCTATCAATCCCGACTTCCCGGCCAGTCAGTCTGGACCCCGTGCGTTTGATACTGTATTGCGTCGAGGAAACGTCGCAATTTGCGATAAAAAAAAAAGAGCCTTCGAACAAGTCTACGCTACGAATCGTTTTAGCTTTTAAATTCGACTTCACCGCGAACACTCGCTGCAAAGAATTACGCGCGATCTCCGATAAAAAATGGACAATGGGATTATCAATCCAAATTCATCGTTTGGCAGTGATAAAAGAAATGTGACGGTTAAGTTCAACGATAAATAGAAGCACGTAAGTAGATTATCGCATTGAAATGGCGATCAGAAAGTTGCCACGAGTCGCACAATTTAAACAAGTTTCTCCATGGATCTCGTTTCCTGTGGTTATCCACGATTCTGGTTCTACGTGTCCACGCTTCATTTTCCTGATTTAGAGACCACAATCAGAAAGGCAATTCCGACAGATGAGGAAATATTGAGTACCTGAAAGATCTACGTACACCAGACCACCATGTTTCAGTAACAAAGTGGCCTGTGTTGACCCAGCTAACAAGATCTACACTTTCTTAATGAAAGGCATACACTATCGTCGATTTATCTGAGCCGATGGAACAGAATATTGCCATTTACGAAATTGATCGCGACAAGCTGTATTATTTGTCTGTATAAACCACAACATGGACAAGAACGGATTTGAAGATTTAGCAGCCTTAGTAACAAGCGTCTGCCAAGCCCTATCCGTGAAATATCATGAAATATTTTAATGCAGAAGAGTTGAGCTAATTTGCTACATGAAAAAAGAAGTGAATTGATTTTAAAATTGTCTCAAGCCTGTGTTTAAAGAGCACCCGGGCGAAGTAGCCAACATAAAAAATGGTCCTTTCTATTAAATTATGAAATTTAGGTTCCAGTAAATCTCCACTAAATCTAATTATCAAGTTTAATATTTTATTCGCATATTAAGCATTTAAGGCATTTAGGATGCCCCAAAATTTGCCCCCCCCCCTAGGAGGTAGTCTACTCAGTCTAAACACAAATCCGCGCCGAAGGAATTAAAATCTCGGCAAGCTGCGGTCGCTTCCTGTTCCGACATCGGCAGCCCTGATAATTATCACGAGGAAATGGTAAAATCACCGGATGACGTGCATGGCCTGGGCCCCAGACCAAGGAAATTCCCAGGATATAGGCTGCCTTCCACTTGGCCGGTCTTTGCTTCCTCGAGCACGAAGCAGCCAGGGATCCAGAGTCAGTTTTTGCCCCATTGTTCCTGCGATTCGCGGTATTAATTAGGCCTGAAACTTCGACCGTCGAGGAATTTACATCGAGAAACCGTTCGAGAACTGGATGGATTAACGGTTTCGTGGACATTCCTGGCGGGAGCATATTTTTCAGCCGATGGTATTTTCGTTTCGGACACGACGGCAGCCTCCTTTCGCGGAATAAGAAAGAGGTTTGCAGGAGATTCGCAGGTGAGCAGACTTCTAGGGGTAACTGCTGGAGGATCAGATACGTAGGTATTACTTAGATCACGTAAGTAGAAAAGGAAGCTTTCGATTCTATCTTCGAAATGAATGTAACGAGAAAATTGCATTGCTATTAAATCTACCCTTGAATCGACGACTTATCCCTGCAAAATTAACGGGAATATAATAATAAAAAAGTTTCTTAAAAACAAGCTTTTGTTGAAATGTACTAAAATTCTTTTAAGGTAGTCATTTAGGCAGGTATGAAAATTATTTTTCCCATTTTAGTACATTTTAATAAAAGCTTGCTTTTAGTCTTCGAGAATTTTAATCTTTATTATCTGCATTAAATTATAGGTGTAAAGTTTGTTTTAAAAAAAAATTTACTAGCTATAAATTGTTTTATGCTTCTTACGATTAGTGAAAATATTATATTGTCATGAACAACTTATGCGTGGAAAGTTTCAAGTCGATCGGGTATCTGGAAGTGGGTCGAAATTAGGTTACAAGATTTCACCGTGAAAAAACTAACGAACTCGCAAGTGAAGCTAAATAAAAGCTTGTAATAAAAAGAATTCCAAGTACGGCTCCAAAAAAAAGCTTCCCACAGTCCACGTCAAACGGTCTACAAGCACTAATAGTGACGAGCGATTACGATAACAGTTCGAAGAGTGGGCCTGCAGATGCTTAGAAAGTACGACTGCTAAAGTCTCGAGTGCCAGATTTTCCAATCCATTAAGGGCGAGCTAAGTGGCGCGACTGGATGGCGAATGGAGTCATTAACGCGGCTTAATCGCCATTGCCGATCGGGGATCGCGAAAGCACGGGACAGGAACGCTTCTATAATCGACCTTCGAGCAGCGTCGCGTTTCGATTAGCAAAGCTCCCTGGCGAAACACGAGACCGCGATTGACGGATTGTGCTAACCGAGCGTCACGCGACACTACCGTCCGAGTGGATCGGTAACTCGACCAAACCTCGTTAAACCGAGGGCCAGAGGCCCTGTAAGAAGATAAGTATATCCACCCTGACTCATCAGTTCCCAGACACCTTATTTATCCACAAGGCATATCAAGGCATATCGCGTCCAACTGCCTCGATAGGCTTATCAAGCGGAACCAAATCCTCGCGGACGAGTGGGCTAATAGCCGAATTAAAGCGGACCCACGCGTATCAGTCGAGTGCCGCGCCAGTGTCAGTGGAAAAAAATTTCATATTTCTATTTTAGAATCGGCTCCGTTCACACTTGTCCGTGACAAAGTACGGAGACCACAAAAGTCGACAAATTAAGTTTCTTGCTTATTTCGTATTTCATCGACTCTCAACCTGTGGGTCGCGAAGTGTTTTCTGGAGGGTCGGACGGGTATTTTTAGTTTACGATTTTTAGCATTTATTTATTTTAGGAGGAAGGAAATATTTACCTTACCTCATACGGGGGAGGGGGATCGCTGGTTATTTGAATATTATACAAAGAGATCGCGACTCAAATACGGTTGGGGAAACACTGCAATAGATTCAATCTTTTCGACCTTTCACATAGACCACTTTCGTAATGAGACCCACACGCGAGTCCGCCGTTTATCGTGCCGAGGAGGTGATTCGAGGCATTTGGAAAAGGGAGCTGTTAAACGTGTTCCGCGATGTTTTCTGGCTTACTTTCACTGAAAGCAAAGCTTGTTGTAGAAGAGAGAAGTGAGCTTTCGCTGGAAGCTCCCATTTTATTGGCTTCCAATGCTGAGGCTTAAGTGGCCTTTTGCTGGGGCTCTTCACTCAATATCGAAGAGATCAATGTCTTTTGTGTTTTACATTACTATCGGCGGTTTCTTCTGAGTGTGATACGGAGGCTGCTTGTACTTTGAAAGTGTTAATGTATTGATTCCCTTTTACTGGAATATTGTACTTGTACACTGAAATTCTTTAGAGAAGCTTGTATATGTGTGGTAAGGTGGGAAGCCTCTGTTGCTTTCGAGGGTCCTTATGACCGGCACAGGATATGAATAGTCGCACATCCGCCCCACTATACAGGATGTACTGGGTGTTCCTGCTCGAGGGCACTCGTTTAGGGATGGACTCGGTGCTTTGAAGCTGTTCAAAAAATTTACAGAGGGGATATAGTACCCTATGCTAGGCTATGAGTCACTGGCATTTGTATCTAATCAAGAATTTGAAAAAATCTCGTACCTAATGCTGACGTTCTCCTAATGTTCACTAACGCTGAAACTCCCTATACACATTTCCTGTGGACGTTGGCATTTGGTATTCCAGAGAGGCACCCTGCAAAACGATGTTCCCAGTATTCGACCCGCACAGTGGATGGGAGTTCGTGTCAGAGATCCATCTTACTCATTGTCAGAAAAATCGTTGCAGTTCGTGTAAACCCTGAACGTATGCGAGAGCGACGGAATGCGAAACTGGGTGGAATTGGGACGGGGAAACGATATCAGTTAAATTTTCTTCCATTACTAAACCTCCGCGTTCCAAATATACATAAGCATCTGACATACCAGATTTATTAACTCCACTTTCTGAAAATTTCTCTATTTCAGAATGCAGGTGTATAATTATTAGTGTTCAACTTCGCCCATTTATCTACTGTTCATTTCGCAAAGTTGATCAATTTGGCTTCTGAAACTCGCATATCTCTGACACAACAAAGTTCAAATTAAAAACGGCAGGGTGTAGCGTAAGGGATGAATTTGTTTTTTAATTCTCGGCCAATCAGCATCAATCTGTGATTTATTCAGCATTCGTCGGTAAATCGAATCGGTCCAAGTAAACTCGACCGTGGCACCGTTCGCTCCCTGGAAGGAAGTCTCTGTTTCGTCGCGTCTTATCTCCACACTTGGACGTCTGCGGGCCCGCCGTGGAAGGATTAATTATAAATACAGAGCGTAATAAGGAGCTAAGCGTGGGAACCGAGGCGGCAAAGGACGCGCGTGCACACACCACGGCGAACACGCGTGCGTGTGCACCGAGCGTATTTATGTGAGAAACGAGCCTGGAGAACACGCATTTTCTGATCGTCTGGGAGGAGAATTAGTAACACGCGGCGGCCTTTATAGGGGAGAGGTGCTATAAAAGGGACACTTTTGTTCAGCGTCCATTTCTGACAATGTCGTTATAGGAATTTAAAAAACAAGTACATCTCAAGAAAGCATGTTTATTCCCCTTCAATAAAAGTATAATAAAACCTCATCAATTATAATAGAAAATAACAAAATCTTCGATTTTCAAATAAGTAGCAAATGTCCCTTTTAAGACTAGGTGGTTTTAGATGGGACAGTATAAGTCATGAAAGGGATACGTTAATAAAAATAAACTTATTAAGTATTACAATTATAATAGTAAATCTTAATGATACAAAACAATGGAATGTATGAAAAAATTAACTCTTTGTACTATAAATCATCAATATTTTTTACTATCTCCATAGAGCGTGACTTATCGTTGATGCTTTAGCAGCTTTTTAAGTTGATAATTTAAAACAATGGCATCTGTGTATCAGATGATACACTAATAACTTTACAGGAAAGTAAAATACATATAGTGTCCAGCAGTACATGTGTATGAGAGGGACAGCCATGAAACGGTCGTCCCATTTAAGACTTGTTGTGCTGTCCCTTTTAAGACTATAAGTGAGTTTAATATAATGTAACCTCAAAACAAACAAAACAATCAATTAAGCTTACCTATTAAGTATTTTCGTTTCAGTTGAATACAGGCTATTTTAATGATATAACACTTTAACACTTTGTATATATCTTGATCTCAGAAAACGACACAGAAAATCAACGAAAATTTTACTTTTACTGCCGAAAAACACCAACCGCGGATTACTACTCTGTTGCAAGTGAGACCGCAGTGAAATTTACGTCAAATGACTGGGCACTAGTGTTGTTATAAACAGGAAAATAACTTGCATGTGCAATGCGTTTAGAATTTCGGCAATTGAATTTGTCCCTTTTAAGACCTGTCCCTTTTATGGCACCTCTCCCCTATATGGTCGATGGTGGAATATGTGAAAAGAGAAAAAACTTCGATAAACATGTTGTCAAACGATCTGAAGGTGTGATCCTCCCTTGTAGCTACTATTACACTCTAATTGAATTCAGGGAAATAATCGAGGAATCGCAGAGCAAGGGAGAGGGGAGTGGCTTAGATAAAATCTGATCGGGATTTCAATTAGAAGCCAAGAATGTTGCCCCGACTCAAACCTGTGAGCCGGCAAGGCCTCGGTGTTCTTATCACTCGCAAACGCACCACTGTTACAACGAACCAATTCTGTACGTTAAACAAACGACTATGAAGGTTAAAAAACATCAACATCGGCAACAGAAACCATCCAAAGTTTGTCGTTACTTATTGCTAGCCTTATCTACGAAGGAAGTTAGCGCCGATCAAACCCCTCTATTGTACCGCTCGTTAATCATTATCAACAGGGAGGAATAATCGAATCGTCGAGCCTCGATACACATTCCATGCGGCAAGAATTTAACCAAGCAGCAGAGGAGGAAAAATCGCCGGGCAGATCTGCCTCCGCCGGGCCCATCAACGGATATATTTCCCCGTTATAAAGGCCACATTCATACGCGAGAAATTCCCGGTGGAAACGCAACGCCAGACTTTTCTGCGAGCCGCGCGCGGAAACAGGGGAAACACTGTGCACCGTGAAAAATTCCAGCGAATAGGAAACGGCAGGGATCTGTCCCAGTGGCGAATACAAATTTCATGGAATTAAGCATCTCGCGGGGCAAAAAGTTCAATCGGGAGAGTGGGACCACTGGCCGGTTAAGTTATCGAGCCGAAGATCGCTTTGGCTGCATCTTGCAGCTTGTTAGAGCTGGCCGAACGGTTTGGGGACATTCGACTCGAGCATTCGCGATTATAAGCGACGATTACGCGTCCCGTCTGTATACAACAGTCGCAGCCATTATACCGTGGCTCGTACGACGACCGAATAGGCTAACGTGTTCTATGACACGCTCCATTTGTATGGAAATTTCAAGGCTCGCATTTATCGTGACGCTCAGCCACGGTTAGGAATATTTCCCGACGATTCCACTATGAAACTTGAGTGCCTCCTATCTGGAGTTCGAGGTGAGCGCTTCGGATTCCTTGGGATTTTATTATGGGAGGGGGGACATCAGGAAGATGGAGGAAAAAATGAGGAAGACTGGGAAAAGATGAGGAAGATGGGGAAAGAGTCGATCTTAATTTGCAGAACGTTATGAATTATTCGAGGCTTCTACGATCTGGATTCTTACTATAGTATAAGAGGATTTCCAGAGGCTTCCTTCTCTATTGCATCACGATTTTTATAGACAGTTAAATCTTCACGATACCTTGAAGTTTATGGAGTACTGGCTTTACTACTCGGCTTCGCCCAGAATTTAGAGTTTGATTTTATATATTTTTTTTTATATATAGTTTTTGGGGAAAAATAGTCACATTCATCTGGTTTCGCCAGGTATAATGAGCTGAGGCACTTCTCACGATCCAAGAGTTTACCGTTCGAAAGTTTTCGGGCGACAGACAAACACACGAACATATAAACTTTCTGCTTTATATATTAAAACTAGTGGAGGATCGTGAAAGAACTCGAGCTAAAGCTTCAATACGGAAGATCGTGTGTAACGAAGAGTCGACTATGTGGCTGGCGTAGTTGTTACAGGATATAGGAACGGAGGGAATTAGAAAATGGGGAAGCATTGTTGGAAAGCATGGAACAATACGCGCCTCGACCTAGGCGAGTTGCTTTCGCAACGATCCGATACTTTTAAGCGGGCGATCGCAGTCCATTTACTATTCCAGCGACGTGCAATTGCATAATGGACGCGACAGGCTGGTGTAACAACGGTATTGAGCAACAATTCCAACAGAACGCATTGTTTGCTGCGAACCTGCCGTTTTCCTCCAACCACGATCCACGTAAGCACCAGTCCTCCCTGTTCGGTGGAAACTGTGCTTGGTGTCTGGAGATTAAACATCGCGAATGTTTACAACGTTTACGAAACGATGAAGCTCGACGAATGCTTATCTGGAGCAATGTTGACGGAACGATCTTTAAGCAGCTATACGAATGATACCCTTCACTCGATGGGCGGGAATAAAAAGCTTTTAGCGAGTGATAAATTGTGAGAAGAAGGAAACACGACGCGGAGTGAGCTAATTTTATTGATTTCCTTATTGAGGGTGCGAGCACCGAGGCAATCGAATGATAAAGACGTTATCGATGATATTTTCCTGCCAAGAAGCAGACTGCACGTACTTTTCGAGCCGATCGCATGGCTGGCTACATTTGACACAGCGTAAAATGCTTCCTACGCGAACATTATAACGCATTTCTGCATTAATTTCATGCTCGCGCAGCTGTGAAACAGTTTTGGTCCGAGCACGTCTCACGGTACCTGAGAAACACTCGATGCATGAAATATAATAACGAACTTTGCGCGCTACGCGGCAAATTGTAATTGCTCGCTCAACATTAAACAGCCCCATTAAAAGTCTCTGTAAATATGAAACACTGTTGTCGCAGCCTCTAAGCTGCTTGAAATTAGAAAGTAGCCAACTGGAATAACTAACGCTTAGCAAGGTAGGTAGGTGCTCGTTACTTTAATCCTTGACTATCACTTGCTACCACACATACTCCACCTTAAGGGGTCATTCTGGTTAGACGGTTTGAAAAAATCGATTTTTTTTTTAACATTTTTCGAAAGTATATATCTTCAAGAATGTACTGTTAAATTTTCATTGAAAAATTCCAATTATTTTAGCTTCTACATAGGCATTTTGTAGGAAGCGCAGCGGCTCGACGACCATAGATGAAAACTTTGAACGCGTTTTTCTCGGAACGTCATTTTTTCACAAGGTGCAGGTAAAATTTCAAAATTCATCGAACCGATTGCTTTATAAATTGAACTGCTTATTCTGCACACCTATGCCTCTGGCCGGTACTAGAATCAAGTATTTCTGTTGAGTCTAACCTACTTTTAAAATCGAAAATAGCACAGTAAACACAGCCGAAATACATTGATTCTTGTATTTTGACCGCCATTTTGTTCATTTTAAGGATAAATCATTTATTCTAGTACGGGCCATAGCGACAGTCATACTGATCAAGAATCTGTTTGTATTTTTGGTTTCAGATAAGTCTAACTGCTGAAATCTCATGCACGAGCGAGGCATGAATTTTGAAACACATCATCAAAATCGCCGTTAAAACCATTTTAATAGCAATAATTTTATAACTTTTATATTTTTTATTTACTGTAGAAATGTAATTTAATCAATAGAAAAAATTTTTATTCCATTACTATAATTCCTGTCTTCGCAATAAATTCCTGAAAATCGCTGAATTTATCGGCGATCTAACCAGAATGACCCCTTAGGGACTTAAAGAAGTAATAGGTACTAGAAAAATCCTTTATTATTATAAACCTCCGCTAATCAATTTAAATCCCCATTTATTCCCTAAGCACGGCACAAAATCCGTATTACTCGTAAAAAAAAAAAAAAAAAAAAAAAACGAAAAGAGCGTATTGCTGTCAGTACTATCGCGACTATTACCGAATAATCGAATCTTCTCCGAGGCTATACCCTCCATCGAGCAGCTAAATGCGCAACGTTTACTTCCATACCTAATACTCACCCCCAGCTCCCGAATTCCATTGAAACGCGGCTGCTCCCCCGGTTGTTTCGAGCGCGTATTTTTCTTCCCCACGGCGAGGGGAATCGTAGCGCGGACCCACCTAAACCCGTAAGCGTTTAATTCTCAGGAACCCAGCGTGGTTCGTCTATTTTTGCCCCCCCCCCCCCCCCCCCACGTGACCGCTCTGTAAAGGACCAACAGCACGGGCCTCGTCGGCGTCTGGACGAGAAAAGAACGGCACGTGGCGATGTCGCCATGGTGTAAGGACGCTTCGGGGGGGCTGCAAGTGCACGTGCCTCCTTTATTTACAACGGGGCATTTCACCAACGCAACTGGAACAACTGGTTCGACGGAAGTTTCGCGAGACATTGAACCCCCATACTGGTGGACGAGTGCCAGGGCACGTCTGGTGCAGGTTGCTTTTATCCATGCCCGCTTAGCCAGCTCCGGATCGCGATTTCGAACAAAACCTAGCGAAGGCTGTTCTATCTACGGAACCCGAAGTCCTTGGATGATTTCGATTTAAGTCTACCCACGGGGTAGGGGTAGCGGAACATTTTCTGATCGCACTGAACGCTATTAACTACCACGATAGTTTACCACGGGGTATCAATGAGACTCGAGAGAAGTATTAATAATATAGGAGATGATCGTGAAGAAAGGAATAAGTAGAATTCCCAAATGTTGCATAGAAGCGCAATGACAAATACTCGCACGCCGTACGCTTCCTATAATTTTCAATTGAAGCGTCGCTATATGCGGCAACAGGGAGACCCGTGAAAGGGTGTATCCTCGCGCGCATCTGCATCGCAACCCTTTCAGAGGCAGCGCTCTTCCCCACATTGTCTCTGACGGGGTGACTCTCAACCCCTGTGTGCGCCGGGACGATCGTAATGCACACCGACACGGGCGCCACCCCCGAATACATATTTACATACTAAAGGGGATGATCTGTGCGCGTTAGAAAAGCCGCCGGGTTTCGCTTAAAGTCCACGCGGCCCGAGAGAACCGTCTCGTTTTAGACGTCGACGACACGCGTAGTCGGCGCGCTTTCGAGAATTCGAAATCGGTTTGCTCCGGATGTCGTTATCTGATCTCTGTCTGGAATTCCGCCTATTACGTGCCGACGAGTGCGAATATTTGCCCGTCAACTTCGCCTCACTCCTACCTCTCCGTCTGTGATACCGTTCGACGTTCGATCGTGGAAAAAAAAAACAGACTGGCAGCAGGTGAAACGTGAACGATCGAGAAGCGGCTTTGAAATCGAACGTTTCAGAGGAGTCTCTGAACCACACGGTCGCAAGGTTGCAAGTGTCTCCAGTCTTGTTGCGAAACCGTTTATAACGGGCCCCAGTAAAATATGAAAGTGGGTAGAACGACAGAGCGTGCTCTGTAATCGCTTTAGAACTCTTCAGGCCCACGAGGACTGTGCAGCCCCTTTCGAGCACCCTTCGTCGAGTGTAAATACGAAACACACCTCGATTACTTCCGCTAACGACTTTTCCCTACCGAAAAGCAAATCCCACGGAACGTGGGGAGACGCAGGGAGTCTGTTGGAAACGCTCGAGTACTTCGAGAATGATGAATCGTCCTGAGCTCTGGCACTAATGGACAAAATCGATGTAAGCGCTGGGATAATTGCAATAATTCGGAAAATAATCGAATGACTTGAAATATATTTAAAAAGGGTGGGCGATTCAAAAGAAATCTAATAATCCAAAGAAGTTTAGGTAAACACTCTGATTATTTGCATTCCTCTTTAAGCACCCCAGTTTTTATCGAACCACTCGACGGCTCCTCTGACCTACTCCATTCTTTCGAACCACCCGATCGATAAGACGAATCAGGGCGCGTGGATTCGCGATTAGCCCAAAAATCTGTCGCGGTTTTTGCCCACGCCTAGCTCAGCTCAGGGGTGGTCCCGTTGCAGTGCCCTTTGCGCCCGTATCCGCGTGCAGTTTTACAGCGCCGCAGCAGGATACGCGTCCAAAGGGGTTGCGCTCGCCACCGGTAACGCGATCAATAAGATAATTGAAGACTTTCTCGACAATGCCGGCGGAAGGGAGCAATTTCGCCCATCTCCCTTGCACGCGAGCAAGGTCATTGTTTTCGAGGGGATTCTCTCATCTCGCTCCTAAACGCGGACGCCTCATAATTTTGTATCCTGCTGGCTTGGACCGCCGTCGCCCTCGTCCACCAGCAGACACGAATAAACTGAGAAAGTCGACCGAAGACTCATATATTATAAAGTCGATCAAATATAATACGAAGCACGTTTACGTGGATCTCTGTATATTACAATTTGTGGTCAGAAAAATGGATGAGTTATCGATATTCCTATAGCTATAGGAAAATTAATAATGTAACAGAAGTTTGACAACCTCCAATATATGCAAGAGGAGTTGAGCTATCAAGTTCACGGGGCAATAATCTGATATATTGGCGTACTCGTGACTCGTGTACCGTCTGTCCAATCTGCGCATAATTACGTGCCCAATAAACGCGCCACGATGCGCCAGAGAGGGAGGAATTTGGGAACAAACAAGCTGTCCTATTTCGATGATATGTATTAAAACGCCTGGGGGAGCTTCAATACTCGGACAAATAAATCCCAGGATGGGAGTAAGAAGGGTTCTTCGAAACGAATTACGTGGTCGGTTAATTAACCGTTAAATGTGAATTCGTAGAAACACAAAACAAGAACCCAGTAACGTGTTGGGGCCTTTTGACGCGGTCACGGAGCCGTGACGCAATGCACTTTTCTGATTATCGAGATAGGGTACCTGCCTTCGACAAACATCGAGGAAAACACAGGTATTTGGGAAAATAATCACGTGTCTGTCTTGGGTATATACAGGATGGTTGGATAATTGTTAAGAAAGCTAAGAAAAGATAAACAGAAAGGATGTAGTAAATGTGACTACCCACGCGAACTCAATGATATGTGATATTTCCCAAGGTTAGACGAGATCAAAAGGGTAACATAATGAGTGTCTTCTTCATATTGGAGCAGTCACGCGATAATTAAGGAGCTCCGTAGATCCTTTGGGAGTTTGCTTCAAGTATGAATAAAATACTCCCGTGGCACATATTGAATTTATTTCGACAGTAACTTTCAATTAATATACAAACAATAAGATTACAGCTTCTCATTTTTAACAACATACAATTGCCCTTCGTATCTCTTGTGTAAACATACATACACAGAGAAGCAATATTTTATTGCAATAATTCCAAAAAGAATTCAGATGCTGGTAGCAACTGGACCACCCTGTACATAGGCGTAACGGTATCGGTGAGTTTTAGAGAGAGAGAGAGAGAGAGAGAGAGAGAGAGAGATGTTTATCAGCACGAATTAACGCCCGAGATTTTGGTTCCGTTAGGAACGACAAAATCATGAGAGAACACTACAACTGCACTGTAAACGCGATAACACAGAGCTTAGGGTGTCGCGTCAGTGACGTCGCGTTTTATGCCGACCAAACTGGAGTGTGATGCCTTTACTCGTTTCCAAACGAGACGGAACGTAAATAAAGCCGCTGCCAGTAACTCGAACCGTCCCAGGCCGCAGATAATGCTGCTTCACAACAAATGTAACAGTTAATGGACTCTTTTGCCCAGCGTTGTTTAACAAGCATGCGAGCGCGCGATTATTACGCAGAAACCGTGGTGTGCCTACACGTGCGTAAACATATGCTCACCCGTGGCGGGTAATAAGCGAAAAGCGGCTGGGCCACGATATCCGATATTATACGTAATTGCGCGGCGGTGCAATCAAGCCGAAATATATGCACGTTTAATACCACTACGGGTAATATAATTCAAACGTGCGCGGGGAGAGGTGCCTTCCAAAGCTAATTACGCGATGATTCACGTGCGGCCGTACACATTCACTGATTCATTCGTAACACGCAAGATTCCGTCGATGGCATTAGAAATAAGCCAAGGATGCGAATAATAATGCGGCATCAGTCACGTTTCATTACGGGACGGAGGCAAGTAAAAGAGAACGTGCGATGAGTTGCGAATTCTACCGCTTCGAATTTGAAAAGGGCATGGCGTATAAAGGAGAGACTGCCGAGTGCAGGGCGGCGACACCCGGCGTAATCCCCACGAGGGTGGGCTTTCCACGAAAGCATGCTGATAAAACCGGCGATCGATAAGAAGCCGGGGTTGCACGTAGTAATGCGTTGGAACATCAACGGAATGCCATAGTAACGAGTGTGTCGCAACCTATCGCTTCGTAAATGGTCCATTGGGACGAAGCGGAGACAAAGGAGATAAAAGGACTCACCGCCTGAAATTGCTCCAGCAACTCCTGCCGGTCGTCGATCGCAGTGGCCATGTTGTCCCGAATATATAATCCCTTCTTTCCTTTCTCCGTAGTCCCCGTGCCGTGGCCCTTCTCGCTCCCTCTGCCTCTCCTTTGTACCTCGGCGGCTTCTGGCTCCCGTTGGGTGACGTGCACAGAATCAGGACGACGTACACCCGCGCAAGAGTCAGTAATTATCGCCCGGTGCACGCGCGGAACAGTTACCAGGACGGGTTTACTCCGAATTGTTCTCGCACTTCGCGGTTTAGGTTACAACGGGGTAACGAAACAATCAGCACACCGCGGGAACGCGCCCCACTACCACGGAGTCGCAACGAAGACTGAGGCGCCCGGCACCGTACGAGCGCGCGCCAGTCGGACGAGAGGCCGCGGAAACGGCCGATCGCGCACGAAGGGACCACTGCCTCTCTTGACACCTTGGGACAGGTCCGTGTGGTTCCACGAAAACATTCGCCCGTCAATACCGAAATTATGATCCCACCTTATCTCCTCCGTGCACCAGCAATATTCTTTATCATGTTTGCTCTTCTCATATTTCAGACTTTGGTATCGAGGGAACTCGAAGACTCGAGGCGACACGTGCCCTCGTATCGCGACGCGAAGCATGGCACCGCGAACTTTGCATTGATAACTCTTTGTACCCGAAATATTCGATTCCGTTGTATTTTATGAGTAAAGATTACGGTTCCTGGATTCTTGTATCGCACGGGCGTTTGCTTTTAACTGGTATACGTTCCACTTTTCGTGGAATGCGTGACAATACACCGAACAAAAGAATCCATTATTCGAAACTATTCCCGCCCAGACTTTCAGAGCGTTACACTGTCGAGAACCTGAGGGCGGAAGTTGTCAAACTCGTATTGAGTCGGGTAAAAGGTGTTCCCTTTATGGGCGATCTCATTCGATTTTTCCTCAAGCCCAGTCGTCTTTAGTCTTTGGACAAAGAGCATAGATTATTCTTCAACTTGTCGTTTCAAAGCACTTTACGTTTATGTATGGAAAAAGTCGACGTAGCAGAGGTTATGTACTCGGGTTTTTTTTTCTTAGAAATGCGTTCGATTGTTTTCTTCGCATCTTTGACGAGATTCGAAAAAATCGTTAAACTTCGGAGCAAGATGCTTTCGTGCAGAGTAATACCGTTTGAAGGAACGTTTCAGCGCGCGTGACAACAATACGAGTGCCTTGCACCATAAAATTGCGGGACGCGGACTGAAATATTGCAGACTTCCGTGTACCGGAAACTGTACATACGATCATCCATGGGGAATAAAGCCAGTTACATCAACCGGAAATACCCCGTTTTCATTCGAATTTAGCAACCGCGCCAAAGTCCAACGACGTTAAAAACGAACGACTCTGAAAAAAGGATCGCGTGACATTCCAACGATCCAACTTCTTCACTATCGCGGCCTTACTTCTAAGATGACACTTGTTTACCATTTTCACCACGAATTTCATCGTCCGCGGATAAAAATAATGTCATGCTCGTCTTTTGTTTCGCTTCGACGCAATTGAATATTCAAACTATATATGCCCGATTGGATGACGGAGTCTCGATCACCCAGTCGTCGAATAATTTTCATTTCGAACAAAGTTTAAACGTTCGTGCGGCGCATTTCGTCCTTTGGAACGTATTCGGACGCGATTGTAAAGTATAATTGCAATTAAATAATCGCAAGCATGCAAATTTGCCGGGGCAAGAGCGCCGAATCATTTGAATAACGGGCACATGAGCAAGCCTGAATGAGTCGCGGGCGTTAAACTTCGTGGAAACGAACAACGAAGTCCCGCGATGGTGAATCATTTTTTTTTTGCGTACATGGTGGAGTAGGAATGAAAAAATTCTGGTTGAGTCATTCGACGAAGCCGATGAGGAAACGTTCCCATGACTGATTCGATATTCAAATGCGTCGTCGGGCGTACTTTGACTCGTTATTGTACTGAAAATAGTTATTAAGACTACACAAAGCATGGAAATAATAAATACCCTTGTGTATAAAAGTTACATTCTGTGAAAATAAAGATAAGGGAACTGAACCTTTCTACGCTCCATGCAGAGAGTTCTAGCTTTGGGCAATCTGTGACGTTGAGAGATGAAAATCATTTCCGCGTTCTAATTCTCTTTTCACAAGGTCTGAGAGATATTGCCGAAAGCTCTGTTCTACACAAACGTGAAAATCTTCTAGCCCAGGGTTCGCCCCAACATCCCGCCGCGCGTCATATAAACGAGAAATTCCATGTCTCCCCCCAACTTTCATGTTCCGCCGCGCTTTATTGACATTCTATCTCTCCCACCGGCCACACGAATACGCTTCCACGGGCGTCGACCCCCTTTTAAATAATGTTACATCACGGGAGATGGGAGACGATCGACTTGCCGGAATTCCACGGCTTCTCGCGGGACTCGTCTTACACTGCTACGGTAGTTACGGAAATCGAAAAGCAGAGTTATTCCACTGAAAATCTATAAAGAATTTCAACCTCTTCTGCGGAACAGTTTCCTGCGATTCGAGGCTACGACAGATAAAGAAATATTTACATATCATTAGATTGACGCAAATGAAATGTTCTCCCGAAGATTAGCTTCGAGAAAAGTTCCCAGTTTGTTGCGCGACGTTTCCTATTTCACGAATACATGCCATTTGAAACTGAATGAAGTGGGGCGGGCCGAAGAAAGTTGGACGTGATGAGAAACTCGGGGAGGACAGAGTAGAGAATCGTTAAAAACATTTCACCATGCACCGATCTAACATTAACACAGGTGAACACAGTAAAACAGCGCAAACCACCTCACGGTACTGAATGTACATGTACACATATACATTTAATATATTTCATCGGAAATCAAAGTGATATAATCTTACAAATAAAGACTACGGTTTTTTAACGCTATACTTAGCCTTAAGTTACATCCACTGTTCATAAATATTTCCGTCTACAACAACGATCCGCGTATAAAGGAAATAAACTATGTCCCGAGGGGTCGTGTAATAAAATATTCATTCGCACAGGGTGGCGACGATGAAAGGATCGCACCCAATTAACGGAAATGTTTCCTCGTTAACGAATCGACGCAGAAGAGATTCAGAAAGAAACACGAGTGAACGACCTATGTAAAAATATGAAATCTGCGAGTGTGCTTCTGTAACGATTATACAAAAATTTCCGGGCGGAAAACTCAAAGGGTTTATTTGCGCGGGGGGGGGGGGGGGGGGGGGTGAATTCTGGAATAACTAAAGCACGCCAGCATTCCTCTGTGAAGCGTCACAGGGTAGGTGGAAATGAAAAGCGTGACGAAACGATCGAGTGGTATATTAACGAGGTTGTTAGCGACGGTAATCGTTAGTAATCGAATGTTAAGTAACGCTTTTAGACTAAATCATCATACGTGCCTTGAACGAATTTAGGCAAGCATCAATTCTCACGGCCTGGCCCATTGATCTTGTTACAAATTCGATCATTGTTTTCAATAGAAAAAAGAAACATACACACACACACAAATCTACAACGATGAAAAGATAATGAAATATTCACCGAGCATGGAACTAAGTGACCTACTATCACCAACAAACAATTCACAATCGTATCACAAGAAAATAGGAGTTCTTTTTTTTTAATAATGAGACAAACCCCCTCAATAACAAAACGCTCGCCGAATGAAACTAGAAAAGAAATGATATGAATGATACAAGAGAAGGAATTAGCTGCGCTTAGAAATAAAAATTAGGTATACGCATTTAACTCGTGACGTCTGATCACATTAATTTACAAAAAAAAAAAATTAGAGAAAACCGATTTGGTCGAAATATAATACTTGTCCTGCAATAACACACGCTACTCGTTTAGATCCAGTAAACTTTTAATCGGCTGGTAAGTGCATGACTATGTAAGACGCTTCGTTGCGAGAGAAAAAAAAACAGAAATTAATACTAGACCGTTTTTTGTGCTCGTCATCGGGATGAATGACGAAGATGAGTCTCTTGATGATTGGTGGAATTCTTTGGAAACGCGTAGGCACTTGCCTTTTACACAGAGTATTTCCATACCACGCGCGAAAGCTTAACTGGCTAATGTTCATTAGAGTATCTCTACTTTTCACGGGTTCCATTAGCCAGTTAAAAGCTTTCCCCAAATAGTTCTGTAATACTCTGTATATGCTGAACGAGCCTGTGATCAGTATTCAACACGGTACACAAGTGTTTAATGGTAAAGTACAACGGTCGAGTACGTTCATCCTGCACGAACAACAGCTGTGAGCAATTACCACGGAGTTCCCGACCTTCTCGTGCCATTAGTCACAATGGATTTTTAATGATAGTGTGCCACATGAATTTCTCATAATGTCTCCCTTTTTGCGTTACATCTGGTGTGGCTGAATAGAAAATGATTCTAAGTACCTCGTAGAAAATATGCGTAACCAATATATATGTATATAGTATATTTATATTTCTTTTTATTACGAAAGGAAACAAATGAAATTCCTCGTATTTCGCTTAACCGAGCCGCGAAAACACTATCGTTAGAAATTCACTGTGTCCCCGCGTATATCCAGTACGCGGCAGTCCAAAGAGGACCGCCGTGCCCTTTCTTTGTCTGTACAAAAATATATGTGTGTACACATAATGTCTCGTCGATTCTTTGACCTACAGTCTGTTTTAAACGGGACACGCGACACAGCAACCGCGGGATGGCATACGATTACTCTCCCTCGACTTATCGCTGCTTATCTCCCTATACGATCTAGGTACGAAATGAATTCTGTTAATCGACTGATCGAACGGCTCGCGCGTCCTTAAACTACGCCTAACAATGGAACATGGATATATTTGTTTAACAGAATTCATTTGCAATGCCAACGTCGAACACTCGCGCCGCGTGCTTTCGATATGGGTGTGTTTAAAGCAGACTGTCAGTCGCGCGTCGTTTCACACATAACACACATTCAATAGAGTTTAAGTTTTGCATAGAAACTCAATGATCGATACACCTCGTCCTCTTTAACAAGTAATTATACAAAATTTCTTACGCCGCCGGCGCAAACGCTCTCTTTCGCCAATCAATCTAGGATAAAAGTTTCTTCTTTCGTTTTTTTTTGTTTTTTTTTATACAATGTTCTTTGCAACAGCTAAGTGCAAAGGACTATACGAGTTAGAGACAGAGACACGCACATAAACGCATTTTCACGAGGACCAAGGGAAGATTTTAATTAAAAAAAAAAAAAATGGGAGAGAACACAAACTAACTAGAGGTCATTGTTAACTGTCGAATGCGAAGCATGGTTTTGTACCAGAGTCAACATCGAATACACAAATTACGTATGCCATGATCTATGTACCTTACACCAATGATAGTGATGTACTTCTTGTGTCTTTTTCTTTCTTTTATTTTAGTTTACAGAGAATGAGATCCATGTTGGTAACGCTTACAATATTTATAAAATCGTTTATTACGGAATACATCTTATCGTTAGTGTGTAAGTATCTTTATAATATTCAGGGACTTTATAATACTTTAATGTACAAAGTAATAAGTTTTCAATTACGCTACTCCGGTTGCGTTACATCGTGCGGGCGTTAAAAATGGTCGGGGGAGGGGGTGTGTGAAGTTTTGCGTGTAATTTCAATTGAAACGAAACGTTGAATTAATAAAACGGCTGGATCGAAATATCAGCGAATTGCAGTATCGAGTGTCATCGATCGACTCCCCGAATGAAATATCATAAAACGTAACACAGTCGTAGGAAATGGTAAGACAAACGTTACTCCCCGATTCATTGGTTGATATCGTAAAATTACACGGTACAGTAATACTTCAGAATGAAAATTTACTTCGTCAAAGACGCGTTTCTCTTTTAGGCCATTCGAAGGATTCTAAACTGAACTCAACGTCGTAATGCAAGACGCCCATCTGCCGGAACATCTCGTGACAAGGAATACATAAATGAGAAACACAGATGTGACTCGCAAGTCGCGCGCGAATTATAAGTTGCATACTCTGGTCCAAAATCCGATGAATTGCAATTAATGAATTTCGGGAAGGCAGATTTAGATATGCCATGTATCTGCGTGTCAATTCTTTTCTTTTATACAAACAGTAACATTACTTCTACCTACATGTTTCCAATCTAATCTTCTTATATAATATGTATAATATCTATATCTTAATACACACATCTCTCAGTCTATCTGTACATACTAAACGGCGAGGAATGGATCCCTATTCCATTACGCGCCATTACAATTAAAAGCTGATACAAAAACCGACGGAATCTTCTTCGAAGTAGAAGTATTCTGAGACGACTCATTTCCTTCGTCACGTGTACCTATCGAAATCGCTAATCTTTTCCATCCTCGCGCCACGAGTCGCCCACTCCATTAGATCAGTCAATGCCCCAGATTCTTTTACATCCTTTCACCCCTTCGTTTCTCATCAAGAGCATCGCACTCACGCCACAGACCACTTTATAAATAATGTTAACGCGTACCCGTTAGTTAGATGACAATCGTTGGTCTGACGAAGCGTGTAATTTTTCTTTCCTTTTCCGTCCGACATTAACGGCGAGAGATAAGAGACAATAATTACGCGAGATATCGATCTGTTTTATTTTCCAAGTCGCATTGCGTATCGCGAAGCACACCACGGTTCATCCGTGATATCCACGCGTTACGATTACACAAAGTGAAATTTCGCCGATAGAAACTGTTCCCAATTAATTTAGAGTGAACCTGTTTACTTGAGCGCAAGCAAACAGAAACGAGACTGGATTTAATGTTACGGACCAACATTAAACGTATCGAATCGTTAGGTATTTACAAAATATAATGCAGAAAAAGTGATTTGCCATAAATACAAGTGTATATGTTACACGCTTGGACAATAGATCCCCCTCCTGGCGAGGATAAACATGTCTTTCTCTCTATAAAAAAAAAAGAAAAAAAAAATAAAATACCATGCAATACGCGATACATATGAAAAACTGCGCCCGTTCTGAAAAGCGCGCATCAAATCGAAGTAGAAAAATAAAGTTCGTAATCGTCGGGGTTGTAATTCGACTGTGATATAATACTTTTATCTCCAACATCCACTCGCAACGATAACCACACTGACACACACGATGACCTGCAGTAACCAACGGACTGGGGTAAAAGTGATAGGTAACATTAATTTGTCAGACTGTAAGCTCACAGTCGATGTGATTTGAAGTTCGGTAAGCATCCCCTAGCCTTGTACGGAGCTAACAAGATAAAGTGGGCTAGTAGGTCCTGACGAAGGATGTCGTTTCCTGAATGTCTGCATCGCTGTCTGTGCCCTGGTATCCCTGGGATTGAGAAAGGGAAAGAAGTGCATCCAGGCCTAATGATTCGGCTAGCGGATCTGGCGCTCTTGACTACAGTATAAAGAACATAAAAAAATATTGCTCTAGAACTACGATATAATACGCTACTGGGCAAAGAACTAAAGAGCCACGGAAGATATCGAATGAAATGAAAATTAGAGCCAGAACACAAACAGAAGTCTACTGGCCGCGCAATCTACCGCTGAGGAAAGAAGAAGAAAAAGCGTAATAATAAATTGATAAAGCCGACAGAAGTACAAACTTCACATAAGCCTGACGTACATAAAGTTATCTGCTCTAAAATTAGCAGCGATACCGCGGTTCGAGCCTACTCGTGTAAACTTACCGTCGAATTTTGCTCTGCCTCTTTGCAATTACTGCAGATGTAATCGTCTTCCTCTGCAATTTCTGTACGGTCCAATCCGACGCAGTGCATGTGGAACCAACCTTCACAGCCGCCATCGCACTGAACCCAATCAACTTCCCTTCCTACATGCCAATAAAGATACACAGGGTATTATAACGATAAGAATAGTGTCAAAGTACTTTCGCAGTGGCAAGTGCGCTCACCGTTGGGTCGTAAACAATTAACGGCGGCACAATCGTCCTCTTCGTCCGAAGTGTCCTGCTTGGTCTTCTTCCGATTGCCGCCCCTCTTCTTGGGCCCTTCCTCGCCTTCCTTACGTTTCATCTACAATTCATATTTAACTGAAATCGAGCTAGCCGACGTTCAAGCGATTGTACTTATTCCGATTGTGTTGCGTCTCGAATTTAAACTTTCTTCCATCGGAGAATTTTTAATCGTAATCATATGTTTGGTATGAGTGATCATAAAATCGGAAAAGTTTCAATTCGAGGCAGACGGTGTCTTGAAATTTAAGTACCTTTCGGGGTCCACGCTTCATCGGCACCGGGGAACTGGCAGACTTCTTCTCTTTCTGCAGTCCTTTGCGCTTCGCCAAATGCTTCTCCTCCATCTTCTGCCGCCCGAGCTTCTTGAGTAATTCGAACTCCTCCGACTTCCGTTTCCTCCCACGCTTCTTCACATCCTTCGTGTCCTGGTTTGAACTGGATTGCACTTCCTCGTACGACGCGTATTTACGAACAGTGCTCGGACTGTTCGTGTGACTTAATATGCGCCAGATGTGCTGCGTCTCGTCCAACGCGACTTCCAGCAAATCACCTTCCATCATCAACTCTTCTAGCCGTAACCTCGCCGATTGCGAAAGTATAACTGCAGCCTCGGTCGAATCGCTTGATTGTGACTTACGCTGAACTTTAGATACTAGAAAAAATACCATATATAAACACAAATTACATTGGAAAATTTATTTCCATTAAAAAGGAAGCACTTACTATAAGAGTATGCGTGCTCATTACTGTTGAATGTACTGCAACTTGGCTCGTCGTCGTCTATAGTAACAACATCGTCGTCGTCGTCCTGTATGTAATATATCGTATGCATTATATTTATCCATAATGCGTCACGTATTATGCGCGCAGCCTCAGGCTACACCGTTATACAAATTCAATTATTAATATTGACACTCACTGCAGTACTAAGTGCACTGTCATCCGAGTGCACGCCGCTAAGTGGAGCAATTGCTTGTACTCTCTGATGCAGTTCAGGGTTGTTCGCCGCCTTTTTTAACTCGCTACTAATGATCTTTTCCGTCTTTTCCCTCGCAGCCGCCTCTACCAGTTTCTGCGAGAGTACAGACAATTTTGCTAACGCCGACGAAATTTCATCTGTAGCTAATGCCTGTCGTGCTCGATCCTACTCACAGTACATATTGTTACACAAATTACGACGTTATTAATGCCTATTACTTCGCAGAACACTCACCTGCCAGTTCATCGCGCGTTCTGTTAAACACTGCAACGCTTCGCCCTCCGGTAAACGAATAGGAATCTTCTGAAGACTGACTAAAAGCGCCAAAATGGTTTCTAATCGTGGCCGTCGTGAACGTAAACAACAGGGGCACAAAAACTTGATTTCCCTCGACATTGGTAATTTCCCTTTGTACGACGTTTTTGGCAATGGTACGCAGTTCGCTAAAATCAAAGGTCACGATTACACTACTGTTCAATTTTACGTTTAATTATACGTGTGTCAGAAATCTCGCTTACAATGGAACCAATCTTTACAGAGCTCGCACTGAAGCATGAGCCCGAACCTCGGTCGACGACAGACGCAATACCTCGAATCGTCGACCTCGGTTTTCATTAAATTCCTCTCCCTTAAATTTCTCATAGCTTCCATTTCGCGTTGCTCGGCTAATTTAAACGCGGCTACGACCGTAGCCGAGTCATTGGAATCGTCCAATTTTGTATCACAGACGAAGACAGGCCCTACTGATTCTTCACTCTTACTCTTTTTAGCTTTCAGCGCTTGTATACCGACTCCGATCCGTGGTGACAAAGCTTCCATTAAAGTATAATGCGAATTTTTCCTCAGGAATGTTCTTGCTGTCCTTTCTTTCCAAGCCTTCGCTTGCGAAAGAGTGGACTCTAAAATTGGAAGGGCGTCTAAGTGCAACGGGATACTTCTGCCCTTTTTTATCAGATCGTCCAATGTGTCGTAATAGGGAAAATTCTCCCTTGCCTGCACTTCTTCCACCATTTTCGTCCAATTCTTCGCCTTGTTCAGCGTATCTTGGAGAACATCTAAACTCGGTAAATAAGCTTCCACTTCGTCAGCTTCGCGGATAAATTCTTCCAATGACGATATAGTTTGCCTGCTCTTTGTGTGGAGATATAATTTCGCTTTCTCCTCCCACTTGTCGGTCGCAATCATCAATGCTTGCAACTCGGATAGAGTATTTTCTATGGATAAGTGAGGCGGTATTGTCATACCCTTTTCGATTAATTTCGCTAAGTCATCGCGGTGTACAGATTTCGGATCCTCTTGAATGGACTTTACTTCCTCCAGCCACTGTATTTGAGCTAATTTCTGCCACAAATAAATTCTTAATTACATCACAGACCAGAGATGCATTACCGATAATTGCATGTGTACACTTACTTGCTTCAAACGAATGAGTTGAGGTAATTCGATACAAATAGAATCTCCAAAGTCAATACACTTCTCAAACTGTTCTATATCACAATTATCCTCTTTAGCCTCCAGTTCCGCCGCTTCTCTTTGAAACTGTAATACTTGGTCGAGTATAAATTTCACGCCATCCGACTCCTTGAGTTCACAGCACAAGTTTGTAATTTCTTTATAGAAAAGTGTTAATTCTTCTACAGTAAGCTTATATTTGGTTTCGACCGATTGTCTGGTTCTGCATAAGTAAGGTATGTATGCATGAAGGCATGTGCGAATAACTTAATTTCCATAGTACATATATTATTCATACAAATTAAACACAAATCATACCTGGTACGCTGTTTATTATTCAGAAGTTGCTGGGCGACGCTTGCACACTTTTCAGCATCTTGCACAGCAGTCGTTAAAGCTGTTAACAGTTCGCTTTCGGGGAACTTCTTACTTTCCGCCTCGTTCAAGAGCTCCTTCAATTCGGTTAGCTCGATCTTATCGCTCTTCTTGTCAGGGTCCATCGCCTCTTTCACTTTCGACACCCACGAGTCAAACGACTCCGCTTTCAACTTCAACTTTTGTAACATAATTGGTAACTCGTCTAAGGTATAGCGGTAACGTAACGTATGCTTTTCCGGGGGGCAATCACAAAGCTCTGTGAAATGTCTCAAACAAACTAACTGCGAACTCTGGCATGAGCATGTAACTGCGCTTAAGAAACACGTCGTTTTGCACGCTTCGCACTGCCTCTCATCGTCCGGTAAAAGTTCAAACGCTTCGCGTTCGGCCTCTGTTACACCCTAAAAGGCATAATTTTTAACACGAAAATCATTTATGGAATCGTTCGCCGCTCCTACATTTCAGAAATAGCATTAAATCGGAACCAGACTATGAATTGGAAACACATGTATCCATCTGCAGGCGGGCTGACTACGAAATACTATGAAATATCGCGGGGATAAGATTCATGTGGGATTATCGTAAACGCTTTTAAAGAAATTGACGAGAAAGATTCTGAAATCTCCCGAATCAGCAGAGGAAACATAGTGCCTGTTTAGCATCATGGCAAGGCTTTAAAAACATAACCTCTATTCACCAATAAAAGTTACATAATCAGGATCAGAGACACACCAAATAGGCATCAGCTAGTCAAGGTCGTTAACTAAAGAGCGATCGCACAAAAACTATTTTAACGACAACGAACACAGTCGAAGCAAATATAACGAAATACATGGAGGCATTAATGAGGAATATAACGTGGATGGCGGAGCTCTACTGCGATGACCAATGGTTGGCAATATCAGCCGCACACACACATCTTTTACCGCGTGTTCCCGCATGGTTACGAGTGTGTTTGTTGCCGACGTGTGCGTGCGGCGCTGTGTGTGCGTGGATAGGTGAGAGAACGCTCGCAGCATGTACTATACTACTTGACCTAAATACATTGGTCCTCGCATTTAAAATCGTAACCCGTTCTACACGATGATTTTGGTGGGAAAATTTGAATGCTCGAAACTCTTTGAATCTTTAAATAGCCATTCGAATAATTTGATAAATGCGTAATATTTGAAATAATAAATGAATCGATTATTTACAAATTAATCGTGTTAATACGTATTTAAAATACATGCATCAAACAAACTTGAGAAACGTTCGAGTTATATATAAATAATCAACTCACCCATTCCAACAAGTTTTTCCGAAGTTTCTTCTCATCATCCACCATCTGAAGCATATCGTGGTAAGTGGCAGTGGCGATCCCTATATCCAAGGAATCTGGATCTAACGACATTTTACACACCAGCTCGTCGTGAGAGAATACACAGAATCGTCTTAAATTCGAGTAATGCGTTATACAGTCCCGTCCAATTTTAAGCTGTTAAACAGACAATGGGATCGATAAAGCATGTATAATACAGAGATTGCTCGGGTGTCCTGATTTAAAATGATACCGTACCCAATCGGCGGGCGCGAAATTCACAGCTTCGGCAAAATTGTATCCTTGATTGAAACCGGCATGATAAGCTCTTGGAAATGTCACAACAAACTCGCCCGCGTGTTGATCGGTTCTACATACTGGCACACCTGAAGATAAGATAAAAATATTCCGAACAATTGGCGCTTTGTAACGAACTATGGAGATCGCGATTGATTATGTACCTTCGCTAGTTAAAATGTTGGGATTCATGATAGTAACCAACTGGTGGAGCAAATCTGGCTGGCTATGAAATAGTTCTGGGGCGGCAGATTTCATTGAATGCTCAAATCGTTCTGCCTGAGAGCCTGGTACGCCGTACCATGTTTTCGGTTCTCCCCAGTGCAGATAATTGATTGAATAACTCCAGTGGTCCTCGTTGTGCCAGCAAAACGTTGCGAAACACATGCCAACGTACATCCACGGCACTTTCATACCACTGATGTCAGCATTAATATGACCTAGGACACTTCCACGTAAAACCGGCAGATTGTTTAAGTTCCACGAAGATTCGGCGTATTCCTGATCGCATGTGAATAGGTTAACGCTGGTTTTCGTTGGGAATCCAGATCCATGATCCATTGTGTGTAAATCCGCGCCATACTCCACTGTCACATCTTCGTCGATGGAAGAGACTATTCGCCAGAATTCTTTCTCTACTAAGGATGTTGGCACCATCTGCAGAAGACAGGTCAATTACCAGTCTGTTAGAGGACATAAATGATTAACTTACGTGTACAGGCATGTTGAAGTAATCGCTTTTGAACTGATCAGCCATCTCTCCAAATTGCTGGAGAGTGTACTCTCTTTGTGCCTGCTCGAACCCGAATGCTTCCATTGGCTTCGAAACTTCCTCAGCGACGCATTTCGGACATCGCCAGTCGCCTTTCGGTATTTCTGTCAATGGTGGCATAAGGCAGAATGTGTGGTAACTATCGTCGCATCCGTCGCACAAAAGCATGTTCTCTTCGTTGTCCCCTCTTCCACAATTGTGGCAAATGTATTTTGCCAACTGCGTAAAGAGAATAATAAGTTTGACGAACACTTTTGTAAATCACCCGCAAGACCAAGACACGATGTACACTCACAGGATCAAATTCATAAACAAGCTTTAAACCTCTCGTTTTATTCGATTTCTTTGCTTCTTTGGTATTAAATCCAGCCATTTTGGGGCCAGCTCCATAAAACTGTAACTTCTTAAGCTCTTTACTGTCGTCGCTATCCTTGCATTTGAGCCCATCTTTACAGTCGTTGTCAGAGTCGCACTCCTCCTTGCAGTCTTCCTGTTTAATCGATACTTCCTGCTTCTCTTCCTGGCCACTGAATCTCTTGGACCGTCTTGAGAACTTCTCAGTCGGTGGTTTGATTTGTTGCCGTGATATGATTCCATGCGGTTTATAATCTCTATCCTTCTTCTCAGTCACGTTAGAATCTGGTTCAATTTTCTGTATAATTCAATGAATAATATATGTACACGTACTAACTTACTATAGATTTCACAATATCTGAGGAAAAGGCTACTTACAATGTCAGTCAATGTTTTCCCTTGTTTAAAGACGTCAAATGGATATAAAATTCTTTCATAATGATTCTTCAGTATACTTCCTACACTACGTCCAGACGGATAACCCAATTTATTTGCAATCTTCGCCCATCTCCTATCTCTCGTCACAGTTTCAATTCCACCTGCAAATAACACAGACACATTTAGCCCGTAACACTGGCGGAACCATTCATCGAGGATCTAGACGATTGAACAGTAGAGACGAACCTTCGTCGGTGACTATTTTGTGTAAAGAATACAAATCAAGGGCCTTGCGCTCTACGAGTGGAATTTTCAAAGAGGAACCTTGAAGCTCCCAAAATTTTGCTATCTGATCTAAGAAATTAAGCTTTATCCTTGTTTTTGCTTCCAGCTCGTTTAATCTTTGTATCCTCGGAACGAATTTGAATTTATCAACGTCAACGGCGAACGGTGGCTGCCAATTCTACAAAACAAAGAGCAATGAGTCCATACAGATGATTTGTGGACATCGGACACCTTTACTTATCAAACAATCAAATAACTAGGGCAGAAATTATGTTAGTACTACCATGTGTTATGTAAGGTTTTATAAATACTTTTTTTGTACATTCAAGTACAGTATGTATACTGAAAAATGGAAGTTACAATCATCCTCAGATCACATACATCTTTTACTCATAAAAATCTGTCTCATTTGAAAACCTATCATTAATTGAACTTGATTATAAAAAAAAATATATATATATATATATGGATATATATTTCACAGATCGTATTACATTATTTACAACATTCGTGTATCTATGCGGTAATACTTACAGGTCTTCAGATGAGTCAATTAATTGAATAAAGTAAGGATTTGGTGGTATAGTACAGATAAACTTATAGTAACATCGTTGCAAATTTTAATCGATGTTAATCTAATAAAACGGAAGAGAAAATTGAGGTATAAAATAATTAGCATCTAACATGTTGGAAACTCATTGAGAAAAACAGTATCGTACGAATATATACGTCTAAATAATCGATAAGTGCTTTCGCTGCTTTATCCCTATCGCGACGCCACATCATTGCAAGATTGGAGAAATATTTTGGTCGGCTTTATTTAATTTTTTAACCAAAACTAGAGACAAGCCTCTTTTATCGAGCGTTGTTTATCAATTTCCGTGTTTAATTACAACGTGGCAATAAATATCGAAGTGTAGCCATGCTATGTACATCGCCACGACTGTTCTAATTCAAGTTGAAAATAAACGAAACATCGGCGAAGATTTTCTCCATATACGACGCCCATTTAATGCCGCGACCATAGTTATTTCCGTAATGGCGTCATCCCGTTACAAAATATGAATTTCCACAAAGACTCTCCCGATAAATAAATCAATACACTTCGAACGGATTATCAGATAAATAAAGAGCAGATAAACCTGTTAACCGAAATTAATGGTAACGGTCGACGGCGAAAATCAATTTCACAAGACCCGGGGAAGCAATTTGCGGGAAGGGAAACGCCGATGATGTATTTGTCTTCGTAAAACTCGCGGAAAACCATTCTGAACCCAAAAACTTATTCAAGTGTAAAGCTACGGTGTTTCCATGCTATGCATCTATGAAATTACTGATGCAAACGATAAGAAAAATCTTCGAGTAAATTCAATTTTTCAACCGATGCATTCTGACGTATTCGTCGCACCGTCTGAATAATTACTACACTATTTTTTTCAATAACATAATCCCGCGTCTCACTATCGTTTACGATCGATTACCAAGGACTCGGAAACACTTGAAAAAAAATCTGGCTTGCTATTTCAAAGAAATGTGCCCGTAGGTAGGTCCAAGATGCAAATGCAATTACGGATTAGAACTTTTCAACGGTCACTTTATGCAACGAATCCCAAATAATATGCATCGCCGTAGCTCTCACCGGATAATACGAAGAATGATCAATTCACAAGTAACAGCTAAATGGGATTTAATCTGCCAACAATGCACTTTCATGAGAAAATTGATTTTCTTATTATATTGCGCATTTTACACGGCCATTTATAGAAGGCCGTATCTGCAGCCTTCTCTCTGCACTAGGGTTATTACTAAACTCCGCATAATCCTCTCTGATCCATAATTTTTCAAAGTCAACGTGCAATTGTAAAAACCACGCTACCGAGCCTTACTCGCCTATAAACATGTGGAAACAAAATGGTGGGACAAATAGGTTCTAATGATGATGCAAAATGTGCGAGCAATTTGACGAATATGGTCTACGGAGGAGGATACTTGAGAGAAACTAAAAATTTCCCTATGCCTGTGTCGACGCAAAATGTCAACACTATCTAAAGACACTTTGAATACAATAGGAAACGGGTTAAACGATAGAAGCGAATAATCTGTGGAAACGAATTAAAGTCTGCTAATGCCAGAGCTTGCGATCGCGTACGTGGTCTGAGACGAAATAGAAACTTCTGAGAAGTACATCAAACAATTCCCGTACTTGCAACGTTACGATATCGCGAGCGTCTCGAGAGCATCGTCGCCCACAACTCCAATAATTTTTTCACCGCTTTCTCTATCGATGCCATGGGCAGGCAGTGTCCAAGCATTTCCGCAACATTTCCGTGAGATTCTGCTAAAGGTGACATTGTTTCGATTGTCTCGGCCATTTTACATAGCGTACCACCTAGCTATAACGATATTAAATGTCGCAATGGTACCGAGTACCTAAACGTATGTACTCGAATTGGGATTTTTTTAATTCCCTAAGTGCCTGGACGACGCAACGGGGCCGTAAACTTGTCCGAGAAGCCCATATCGTCGTGTTTCGTATGTGGATACAACACTTATCAGCGTATCTCGCTCAATCAAAACGTTCCCAGAGACACTGCACGGGCATCGTGGCTCTTTTCTTCCCTTTTTTTTCTCTCTCCTTTCTTCGCTCTCCCATCAACATTATCATCCGTCCCGTGTAGACAGAGACGTCGCGTACTCTTACCAAGCCCTAAGCGTTTCCCGATGTCTCGCACGGAAAAAGGAGACCGCCCCCTGTCCCCGCGGAAATATGGTGTCATGGTAAACTGATCTCGTTCCACGATCAGTTTTCGTTCTAAAACGCGCATTACGTGGAGCAAGCTCGTTTGATTTCGTGATGTCACGGTTGTGATGCCCGTACGGAAGCGTCACAGCACGTAAACGAGGTCGTGCGTGCACGTCTGCATGGTCGACGATCATCGGGGGAAACAAAGAGGAAGAATGGAAAAAAAGAGTAAAAGTTAGGAGAAGGCGAGAAAATTGGCGAGGGGAGCCGCCTGTTTCTGGTCGGAGGTCCGCGTCCAGCACAGGCGAGGGAATTAAAGAGGATCGATGCGTCGTTGGAGCGTCCCTGTGGCATCGACGTGATAACAGAAAGGACAGCGGGCAGAATTGGAAAAAGAATAGACTGACGCAATGGCAACAGGATGGGATCTACTTACTGGCGGCGGTTTGATCTTACAAATGCCAGACTTCTCCGCGATCGGCCGTATCTTTGCGATGTAGCCAAGGGGGTCGTGAAACTCCTCCGTGCTCGGTTCGAAGACCGGCGCCTCTGGCGGTATAATAAACTCAAAGTCCGTATCGCCACGGTCGCAAGCCATGTCTTGGGTGCAACGATAAGTCCCGAAAAAGTCCTCGCAACCGAAGTCCGTGTCGTGCCTCGATACCATGACTCGGGTGGCCCAGCAGCGCGAGAGCTCGGGGACACGGGATAGGTGGCCCACACGCACCTAACGCAGCCAAGGGACCTCAGGCCAAGGATCCAGGCACCGTTACTCAGCCGCCGGCCGCGTGAATCTCTTTGGCAATGTGCTCGGTGAGAACATCGTCGTGGGCTGCATTTGTGTATCCGGTCGAGAGCAGGTTGACAATGTACGCGATCGACCACGGAACACGCACGGTACACAACATTCACGATATCACGCGGAGCCTCGCACACGAGCAACTGTCCTATTCCTCGCTTTCCGTATACCACCTCCACCCTTCGCTATCTACTTGACATTATCCAATAGTGGCGCCACCTTACACCCGAGACTGCGTCGATAGCAGCTTTCCGTGTGTATCACGGTTTCTCTGGCTTTTTCTAGGATGCGGATGGAGCACACGCGTATAAAGAAACATTCGTAGGTGGTTTGGTAGAGGTTTAAGATGTCGCGAGGAAAATAAAGTTGTAGGAAGGGACGGGCGGAGCAGGCTGTATCTAAGTCCGTAAGGACACTTCGCGTCACGAGTTGAAGATTTTAATTAGAAGAAAGAAACGAGTAAACGTGAAAATTCCCTACGGGCTTTCAATGATTTAGGTTTTTTTTATCGATGCTAGGGAATTGATGCTTTTTAAATGTATGCACGGTTGAAAATGAGAAATTGATGAGAGTGGTGTGCAAAATTGATGGAATAAGTTAGAGTCTTTATTGAGTGTTCTGTATACTTGGAATGTAAATATATGTATAAATATGTATGTATAAAATGTGTATAAAAATGAATGGGACGTTTTAGTTTGTAGCTTTGGTTGGTAGATGGCTATGGTGTTTGTAAACGGCGGTAATTTTGAAAACTCTTTTGGGAATGTTAGAAATTTTAGTTCATACCTTTCGCCGCTAGGCATTTGTGTGCCCATAAGCTGATTGTGAGCGAATTTTTAAAAGGCTTTTTAACGCAATAAATGAACAATTTTGTTATCAAATTTAGTTGCATAATCATCTGAAGCGCTCCTAGTAGAGGCCTATGACCGCAGTAATAATGTAAATAAACAATTGAACAGATTATTTCACAGTTCGAAACAAAATTCCCATTCAGCACAACTCCCATTCAGTACACTCACTGCCAATTAATGTGTTTATAATCACTCAATTTATTCAACGAAGTACGCATTTTTTACAAATAATTTGTACACTCCTGCAGTTGGATCTTGAAAAATAAACGGTCGACTACTTTCCTATACAATTTTCACAGTTATGAACATTATAATTATTTAATTATTAACGGTTTTTTAATGCGACATGTCGTTACTACTAAATACGAAGTGATTGCAGCGTAATTATTGCAGTATATAATTTCAGTTTACCGCCTTTTGCGTACCACGTGACGTATCGACCTGTCGCTCTCTTGAACTCGCACATTCAGGAAAATCAGTACTTTTCGAGTATCCCTACTCTTCGTGTTGCCGAGTACGTAAACTGTTACATAATTCTCGAAATTTTTAAATAAATACATTTTTGCTCGATCATTTATTCGTATAAAATAGAAAGAAATGTCTTCTACAGATTATATCCACTGAGAGCGCGATAGAATTCTATATTATCTATTCCTATTTTGTGGTTATGCTCTGCCATTTGAAACAGTAAATACACTTGTGTTCCAGAAACTAATCAAAATGGGCAAGGAATTTGGAAATCTTGATACAATCAGAGGCGTCACATTCTTTCGCCTTAGCCCATTTGAGCAAAAGGCCTTCGCTGGAATGATCAAGGATGGTGTACCTAATATGGTACGTCGCTTCAATGGAAGTGTCCTGCGCGTTGCACCGTGTAAGTTCCATTTATTAATTGGCAATGGCAAGTCGCATTGCTCCGTCAGGTTGTAATGCTCGGCTTTATGTTACAGTTTTCATAGGTACCTACATGCTCATAGCGTGGGCAGACGAAGAAAATAAGAAACTCAACCGCAAGAACCCCAAAGACTTTGAAAATGATGTCTAAACCTGCAACGCCTCTAGCATATTCCATACGTTATAATAGATACATGTAAATATTTAACTCGAAATAAAACTTGAATTATTACTTAGAAACTGATTTATTCAAGTTACGAAACAAGAATTCCTCAGATTCCATTAAATACTTATGCAAAAATATTATGTAATTCCAAGTGTTGCAATCCTGTTTCTTAATTCGTAAGATGAAAGTACCCCACAAATATTTTTAAGTTAATTTGAATAAATACGCGTTTCTTATATGTTGAGTACAAACATACTAGTTGGTAAGACAGTGTTCTACCTAAAAACATTCCTCATCTTTTTCGAATAAATTAACCTTTCTTTTCGATAAACATACCAACAAAAAATGTCAAGTGATGTAACACACGCAAGGATTCGTAATAATAATTGGGTTCCTATTTCCCTGCTACATTCCATTTATTTGTCGAATACTGGACTAAATTTCCCCGTTGAAACGTTAAAAGCATTTAAATGAAATGAAAGTATTCCTTCAATATCCAATTATACTTCAAAGGGCCCGATTGCGCTTGTTTCCCACTAAATACTAATCAACAGGTGTTGCCCATCTTTCTTTAAGAAAAATTCTACGCATTCCCTCGTTGTAACGAATAGTCTCATTGGGTCGAGATACAAGTAATCGGATTTCTTCGGGAGATCCACGGTGTCGCCAGAAGCACGAAAGTGCTACACCCTGTACATAAACTATTCCTTCCCCTTTATTATTCCTTCGTTTTCAAATCATTATTTTTTTTAACCAAAACACCCTATTCCTCTAATTGCATAAATTAATACAGTATACCACGATCATTTCCGCGATTCGATACTGTACCCACCCTACAATATCAATTTAATACTCGTCCTCTTCCCAAAACGATGCTGCTAATCTACTTTTCTATCGAAAGTCTTGAAGTCTCCTAACAAGCATCGCAAAAACATACATAATGGTATCCTACAACAAATAATACCCGAAAACATTGTTCGATTTAATTCACAGCTAATTTACTCGCAGATTACAACGAAGATTTTAACGATGCTCCACCTTACATCCATTCTCATCCCACCAACCCCGCAATTCTATTCCCGTTCCGCCCCATTCATCCATGTGACGGGAGTGATCGCAGCCCGGATAAAGATTAATTAATCATTATTCCATCGCCAATTACTGCTCGATCGCGTTACTTTCCCAGCGCGGTGAATACGCCCCTGGCTGGCCGCGTCGAGGGTCCCCGATTCCGTTAGATCCGAAACGCCATGTTCCTGCAGGTAGCCCGTCGGCCAATAGCGGAGCCCGTACCAGCCATGCACCTGGGCGAAGCAGGTAAGAAGCGGACAAGGCAGAGAGCGATCAGGTAGTCGTCCAGGTATTTCCAGTCGAGCATGATCGGCACGTAGCTCTCTGCCAAAAACCTTCCCCTCCCTCCTCTTCTTCTCTCTCTGCTTTTCCCGTCTTTCGGTGTGTGCGCCGCGTACAGTGAGAAGAGAACATTTGTAAATAGGTAAGTAAAGGGGAACGGCCGCTGCTGGTGCGTAAAGCAGAGTCTCGTACGCGTCGCCCGCGATAGCTGTGATCGTTCGATGCCCGTTTATACGGTACGGCGTATCGTCGTCTTAGCCGCGGAAACGGAGTGATCCAGCCGGGGCCCTCGGTGAAACGCTGCTGTCAACAGGTATTTATGGAAATGATCTCCTCGACGCGGAGTCGTTGCACCGAGAGCGCACCGACGTCGATTTCTCCCCGCGTAGAACCGACGTGGTGATCACACCTGTTGCTCTGCGTCGCCTATGATAATCGACACGCGAGCGGGCATACCTGTACGGCGTTACTAGTGTATAGTATACGGGCACACTCGGTGGCTGGTCACGGTAAAGGGTTTCAATAAGAATTCTTCTGCCAATCGCACCTACAAACCTGCACGACTGACACCAGCGTGGAAGGAATAAAAGAACGTCCCTACACTAACGAGAACCACCGAAACGGTACGGACGCAACTGCACTTCCGGTGGCGGTTCAGCAAGGCGCAAGCGGTACAGTAGTACGGTAAACAATATTGTGTCGCGTAGCAAGCCGACGAGTTCATCTTACACACGGTGTTTTCCACGCGTACCTACGTATCGCGACACCGTAGCGACCGTAAATCGTGGCGGTCATTTTTATCGCTTTATCACTGTCACGTTCCACTGAATCGCGATGTTTTGGGAACTCTTTCTTCTCTCCTCTTCCTCTTTGCAGTCTCCGTGACTCTGATTTCCAGCGGTTTCACGGCGTTTCGGTGATACGTGTAACTGTAAAGGAACTGCTAAAGCAGTTCGACGCGGTCGTAAGAAGCGATCGTCGAAACGGATAGTGGAAACGGACATGTATCAGGGGCGAATATTTCTTCAGCAGTTTTATAAGGAGGTTCCCCGCCCATGACATTTACGGCTAGACATTCCTCTCGACGATCCACGGCGGACGCGTTGTTTATCGCGATTCGAGGTTTCGAATGCGATTGATCCTCGGCGCAAAGCCGTGGCACGCTAAATTGCTTGCGTATCGCGCAGAAACCCTTATCTCCCGAGATAGCCGATACACGTTCGGATGCAATTACGCGGGCTTGTTGTTTCGCGAGCTTTTTACGGTTCCTTAATTTTCTTAGGGAGGCCGTGCTACCTCGCGGCGTATCCAGTTTCCTCGTTCGTCACCGACATTACAATTAAAGCCGTGGCAACGTAAAGTGCGCAGAAATACAAGTAACAATCATACAGCGTGCAATTGTACGGTACGTTCATTCTAATCGCCCAGCCACAAGCTAGGGGCATACGAAAACGAAGATGCCAATAGCATCGCGACCATACGGCAACCACCTGTAATTCACGCCTACGAGGCACCTACATGTCCTCCCCACTTATCATCGCCAGCGTGACATAAATTGTAAATATTTACAGAACTCCGCGTACATCGATATTGCATTGACTGACCTTCGATGTCCTCTAGAGAAAATAAAAACAGGAGTATAGCCCGCGGCGTCTAACTTCTACAACTCACGCGACTATAACGATACGCAATAGATCACTTTTCCTTCTTTTAATTACAAAATTGTTTACACGAACTTGATCGCTCTAGGTTTACAAAGACACCAGGTATAATGCCACTTAAAAAAATACTCCATCGCGACTGAGCCTACTTCTCGGCCCGCCCACCCGAACAAAATTTCACTTTTTACGATCCTGTGGATCTCGAGGCGAGGCGCGATCAAAACACCACCGTAAAACCGTCTGCGATGCAACGTTTATGGTCCCCCTTCGTTTCACTCTGTCCCGCTAATCGGATCTGTTAGAAAAGAATCTCGCTCGGCGGGCGTCCTCGTAGGAATTTTCTTGCCGCGAGTCCACGTGCGCGGTTTTCCGCGCCAGTTGAGTGGAATAATGAAATCGGAACGGAGGCTTGTTATGAAACTAAAGTGCGCGCTCGTTCGTTGTGATGTCGATAGGAGGCGATCGTGATTTCGACGAGATACGACGGCGCGGGCGATTAAACATTTATTATCGCCAGGCTTTTCGCTCGATAAGACGCGCGCGCGCGCGCGCGTGTGTGTGTGTGTGTGTAATTGCATCGATCGAAGGTGATCATAGTCCAAGATCTATTTTGTTAGAAGCAAGTAGGCAACGCTGACGCAGTTAACTCGATTCGAAACGTTAGGGATCCTAACTTAGGATGGCTCGATTAATCGGGATTAATTTGGCCGGCAGGTGGGATAGAGGCGAGTGGAAAGTTCATTCGCTCGGTCCATTCACTGCAGAACTTGTTCACGAACGGGGCGGAATCAGGCATCCGAGGCGCATTGGCAACTTTCTTTCCACTTTTTCAATGCTCCCGCACGATATGTTTACTTTCAACAGGCGTTTACCTGCCGCCCTCCCCCTCGCAGCCAGGTATTTTCTGGAAAAGCCTGTCTGATACTCGTTCGGTTCACTTGTTAGCCCTCGACCACTGGGATGGGTCCGAAATCACCGCAGACTGGTCCTCCAGGCTGTTCTATTAGAATCGGTCGTGACATCTACCTGGAGCTTCGTAGTTCCCATCCCTCCATCTTTCATCGAATTTTAAGAAAACTACAGGGTTGCGATAACTTAGCTTCCACATATTAAAAAAAACAAAACATATATGGCGAGCTAAATTAAAGAGTCCTTACAGAAAACACTGTGAGTGCAAAAATTGAATAAAAATTTCTTATCGGAAAATATTCTACGTGCCAATCGTAACACTATATTATAGAATTTGATTTTTCACTTGCCTACAGTGCTTTCTACAAGGACTCTTCAATTTGCGTTTTCAGAGCTCGCGTTCAAAACGATCCAGCGCTACACAAACTCCTGAAACTGTCCTGGAAGTACCGTAATCGTCATCTCGCGATCAGATCGATGAGTTTTAGTTGCTCGAGGAGGTTGAACAACCTCCGCAGGATACTCGCCGCGCTAGCACAGCGAGGGAATGCGAGCGCAAGCGTTTGTTGCTCGTGCAATAATAAATCGGGAATACGTGGCTTTTACGGCGCAGCTTGTAACCACCTTGCGCGTGGAGGAGGCGGGGGGAGGGGGAGGGGAGGGGGGGACGTTACGTTAACGGCGGCATAAATTCCGTCCCTTTTTCGCCGGCACGTGGTGCGCGCTGATCATCGGGGGCAATTGAAGCTGGACAGCGGACAAGCAGAAAATCGTGACGCGTGAATCGGCCACGAATCACCGGGCAGATGAATTTTCCAGCCCCTGCTCGTTGGCCGTCGCGCTGTTACGACCGCCGTAAATTCGCGTCGAGCAATTAATTCCGCCGCGCAGCCTTTATGGAATCGCCGGGCTATCGACTCGGCTGCGCACCTTCGAGAAACCGCGATCCCAGGTATGCGAGATGCGATTCAACGGCCGCAGAGCCGCGCAGCCGAGAAAACGCGATCCCCAAGAATGCGAGGCTTTCCGTCCCTTTCCCGTGTCGCTCTCCCGACGCCGCCGCGAATCTGTTTTCGATCGCGCGCGCGCGCGCGCGCGCCTTCCTATCCAGCCGCGACACACACCCCGGGTCTAATCCGCGCTCATTACGTGGGCGTGATTACGTTCCGCTGCTCCTACGAGACGTGGAAACGTTTCGCACTCCGCGAGTCGCGATCTGGGCCACGGAATCGTTCCTAATGGGCCGTTCGAGTTACCGCAGGTTAAATCCAGCGTGTGGAACAGCGCGGGAGTAGATCGTAGAGAGTCTAGCGTGAAGAGCTTAGCCTTTCGTTACCCGCGCTTTTTTAACGAGTACTACGTAGGAATTAATTTTAAAGGGAAGTACTTAACTTAAAAAATTCAGGATACCAGATAAAGCAAAGGGCAGGTAAAAATGTCCACGAACACGATGAAACGGGCGATGTAAGAAGTACAACGCGCGAGTAATGAAACGTTGATTTTCTAAGGAAACTGCGTAGGTCTGACCTCAACCGCGACATCGCTCGAAATAAGTGGAGGATCGTTTACTGGAACGACTACATCTAGCTCTGCGAGTAGAGTTTCTCCCCGATTCATCTCAGATGGTGCTCCTCCGAACTTCTCTTTTGTCTGCGCCAGTACGGCGCGGAGCCGAGGCCGCAAACGGCGATTCTAGGCGGTGGGAATCTCGGCCGTGGACGTCCATCTTGGGCGCAGCAGGAGAAGGTGTCGGAGGATCGAGCGCCGTTTCCGTCAAGTACGGTCAAGGACGTGGTTACTTCAGCGCATTCTCGGGATGAATTTTTCCCCGAGGGCGTGCCCGCATACATAAGCAATTATTATCCTCTCGCGGTTTGTCGCCGCGGAGTCGGTGGATACTTATCCAGCTCGCGTCCCGCGCTCTTTCCAAACCGCGCTCTCGACCCCGGGACCGCAGGCCGGGTCACGCAGATCGGATTCCACGAGTACCGTCTCCGGACGATCCCGGCGTTGTTCCCGCGTACAATCGGAGCCCGGAGCCGCCGGGAATTTGCATAATTCGGCCTTAGCCCGGCGGCAACGTCTCGCCGCCTCGCGATAAGAATTTCCATTTCCCTCGTGGACCACGATTCACGGGTGAAACCGTGCCTGGGGATCTTCCTATCGCGCGACGGAGGAACGTTAACGGGACGTAAATCGTGGATCGGCGTTTCACTTTCTACTTTCAGACACTTGCTCGGGGGGGGGGGGGGGGGGGGAAGCGCTGTCCCTAAGCTTCTAATCGAACGGATGCCTGTACTATGTCCCCGTCGGCTCGTCTATATTTCTTTTTCCTCCAGGCGGAGGATTCTTTTTATATTGAAAGCAGAGGCTGCCCGAACGAAAGCGTACGGGTATGTGGAATCCAGAGCGTCGCCTAGGAATGCCAGGCTCGTCGCAGCTCTCGGAACGCATTGGTTACTTGATTCTCGAGGCGTATAAACGAAGCCCACTCACCTTCCTTCCTTTTCCCTTCCCTTTTCGCCGTGGCTACTATTAGGTCGCCGTTACGACATCACGAGTCCGCGGATACGGCCACGGCGGCGATCGAATTGCTCCATCGCCTATCCTCCGCGTTCACCAGCGCCGCGCGATCCAGCCGAATCGTCGATATCCCCCAGCAACGTTGCACGCCGCGGAACGCGTGCGCCCCGTCGAAAACAATCGTCGATGCGGCTACGTCCAGCTACCCCGAGGAAAGTGCTCTAGCTTCGATGGGAGTGCTGGCTCGGGCACGCGATAGGAAGGGGAAAGAGTAACAACAGACACGACGGAACACGGCATTCCCGCCGTCGATGATACAAGGAATTTTTAACGAGTCACGTATCTCCACTTACGCAATGCTATTAACCGATCGCGATATGGTTCCACGACCCAAATCCGTCTACACCGTAAAATCATTTACACTCGAGATGAAGTGGTCTGGGTTCTCCAAGCAGCTTACCAGCAGCTTCTACCTGCTTCGATTTTAAAAATTTATTTCTGGCGCACAGGGGGCTGGTTGAGTCCCACGAAACTATGAGAGGAAGGAGGGTAGTTGTGTACATTGGCGCACCTAGAGGGTGAGGGAGCAAGGGGCATTGGCACCCCCCAAGGCAGGGGCTTTGTAAAAAGAAAAGAGAATCGGATTTTATTCTTTAAATAAGTTTTTATTAAATTTTATTGAATTTGCAATACAAATATTTTTATCCGTTCAACTCGGGTAAGGGAGGACACCACCGTAATGGTTCAAAAAGTAAAGGTATCTTTGGAAATTTATTAAAAGCAAACTACGTAATTAATCTTTTTTAAACTTTCTGGACTTTTTATTGGATATTTAAGTTATACGAATATCTTTTTTTATATTTATTTAAAGCAGATTTACAAGCTGTACAGGACCAGTAACTTTGCGCTGCAAAACATCTGGTCGACAGTTTTCTGACGAAACGAAAGAGGTTAATTTACTAGAACCAACTTTCACCATTTTTTTTTCAGAGGTTCGCCATTTCGTCATTCTTCAAAATTTTCAAAATCGAGCCCGTAGTGCCATAACCAAGCTCGTATAGTTTCTAAAACTGTGGTTTTTTGATTTCCGAAGAATCGTTTCGTCGGAAAACTGTCAATCATGTCAGCGGAAATTTTTTGCAACCCTAAGTTACTGGTCCTGTAGCTTGAAAATCTGCTTTAAATAAATTTAATAAAAGATATTTGTATAACTTAAATATTCAATAAAAATTCCTGAAAGTTTAGAAAAGATTCATTGCGTAGTTTGCTTTTAATAAATTTCCAAAGATACCTTTACTTTTCCCTCCCTTAAGGGGTCAAATTTTTTACTCAAAAGCTATAACACATTTCTCAAAAAATCTTTTTTCCTTTTAAGGATTGTATCTGGTACCGTGCATAGTAACTTTTTTATTTAAAAATATTTATCAATAACTAAGTTATTGTCCATCACTCGAAGGTTCTCTCAAAAAAAGGCTTCTGCGGTGACCACTGTTGCTCGAAAGTCGATCATCTAAAATAAAAAATTCAAAAGAATTTACTTATTACATTATATTATCTAGTATTCGAACGAAGGATTTTTCGAAATATTGATTTGGGAAAAACTGGCTGATGTTTAAAGTAAAAGTTTCAATTTTTATCATAAATCGTGCCTGATTTTCGTCAATTAAAAGAAAACCAAGCATCGGATAAGAAAATCCTTCGTTCAAATACTAGATAATATAATATGATAAGTAAATTCTTTTGAATTTTTTATTTTAGATGATCGACTTTCGAGCAGCAGTGGTCACCGCAGAAGCCTTTTTTTTTAGAACCTTCGAGTGATGGACAATAACTTAGTTATTAATAAATATTTTTAAATAAAAAAATTACGATGCACGGTACTAGATGCAATCCTTAAAAGGAAAAAAGATCTTTTGAGAAATGTGTTATAGCTTTTGAGTAAAAAATTTCCAAAGACCACCCTTTTTTCGGCCTCCTGTGCGCCACTGGTTGTGTAGAAGCTACGTCTGGCTCCAGTGGCTGATTTTAACGCACGAAATAACACTCGATGGAACGTGTAACAATGCCTCCTCCGTTATGCGAATTCCCATAGCACCTAATCTCCGGGCAAGCGCGACAGCATTCGCGGGGACTGGCGTTTACCCGACGTTGCTTCTCTGTTCCGATGCTGAATACCGATCGCTTTCTGTGCGATCGAGTACTCTGCTCTGGAAATTCGGAGATAGGTAACAGCTATGTATCCGCGGTTGGGTGAAGTCGAACCGCTCCTGTTGTTCCCACTGCTGTGCTAGAATTATGCCTTCGATGAAGCGTGGAGCCTGGGAACAATCGCGTTCGCCACCCGCGCGTGGGAGGTCGCAGAACCCGAGGATGAAAGAGGCGCCGAGATGGTTTTAATTTCGTAGGAGAGCTCGCGCGGTAACGAAGTGGGCATGGTATGGTTAATTATCGTCCGCGGGAGATCGTTCAATAATTACGTTGGCCAAGGTGTACGCGTCGGGTCGTGTAGAATTCCTCCGCATCGCTGAACCTGACGTCCCGTCCACGAAATTTATCGCCTTTATGGACGAAATATCCCGCTAAGCCCGCATCGGTGGACGAGCGAGCGCGAGCTTTTATTTAACACCTGGAGGAAGGCCGGCTGCCGCCCGTATGGAATGCCCCGCGTACGTAGCGAGCCGTCCTGTCAAATAGGTTTCTCTTGGAGCAAATTCAGAATTTCACATTCCGCGCGCATAACTATGCAAAAACCGTAGTTTCTCTCATTGCCGCGGGGAAGGCGGTTCCCGTTGCCGAAGGGAGCTCAATGAAAAAGAAATCCTCCTTTTGATATTTAATACGGGCCGCTCGGGACAATCAGAGCGTCGGACTCTTGTATAATTCAGAAGAGAAGGAACAAACAGAAGGAACGGGCGTGTAATTAATAGAGCAACAGTTCGGCCGAACCTCGTGGCTTACATAGTAGGCTGGAACATTTCGGGCACCAGGTGCTTCCAGCGATATTCGTTTCGAAAGAGAATTTTAATTCAAAGAATTCCACTTGCGCCGGGCAGAATTTATCTTCGAGTAAATTCGCGTTTTTAGCGCAGGTATATCTTCTGGCATGCCTCCTGAAACGGCAGGGCCGTATTCACTATGAGGCCTCACTCTCAATGGGGCCACATTTTAAAACCTTACTCCTCACAAACACAGCGATATAAGAAAATAGCCTACTTATAGTCGCAAAATAAAATGCTTCTTTTAAAAGATTAAATTAATAATATAGAAATCAGAGGCAGCTGAGAAAATTGCGAGGCTTCGTATATGTAATTGTGTTGCGCCTAGGGCCTGCAGAAGCATAAACACGGCCCTGTTTAAAATTTTTGGGACCCCCTCTTTTTATTGCTCGAGCGTAATGCCAGCATGGGTCCCACGGCTCGAGGAGCTGGCCCCTGCGAAGGGCTAGTCAATAAACGATATTTATCGTCCCATTGTCCGCGGGATCACACCTTCGTGCAGCGAGGCTCGATAAGTGGAAGGCGCGCGAGTGGAATTCTCGACATGTCTGGCGAGCGAATTAGGCTCATTGGAATTTCACTTTGGTTACGAGCTGGCTTTCGTGCCGCCAAGTATGGTCCCCATGACCCGGTAGCCGGATACGATACGCGACGTGCAACTATCGACCGTCTCCCTTCGTTAAGTGATTAAGCAGTACGCCCGGCGAACCTCCGCGTCTGCGATCACGTTTTATTAACCGTTCGGCGAGCGGCCGTGTCGAATGTGGATCGAAATCTGCGAGGAATCGCCGAGTATCCGACCGTGCTATGTTAAATCGCTCAAGCTGCGCATCCATTGTCTGTTTCAGATAAAATTTCAACGCTAGCCTGGCCGCGATGCCGTACTACAACAGTGGACACAGTCCCTCCGCTTACAACAAAGGTAATAACAGTAGAACGAATCCGGGCTTCAGCTGCAGGAGAACTTTAGCTCCGCTAACAAGGGAACATGCCGAATAATTCTGAAACTTCGTGAATATGTAGGGAATTTCCTCCTGATTACAACGCGATTTTTGTTCGCTGCCCAAATTCACTCTAAGGGGGTGTAATTGACCGCTGAAAATTCGGTGATTTTCCGATTTTGTGTTATAACTCGTGAACTGTAAAATATTTTCTTTCACCAAATGATAGATATAATTAAAAGAAGTAACTTTTGTTGTGAAACTTTTTTTCTATCTCTTACAGTTCGCGAGTTATAACACAAAATCGGAAAATGGTCGAATTTTCAGGGGTTAATTTCACCCCCTTCGAGTGAATTTGGGCAGCAAAGAAAAATTGCGTTGTAATCAGGAGGAAATCCCCTACATATCCACGAAGTTTCAGAATTTTTTGAATTTTCGGGTTCGGGATCTTCCCTTGTAAGATCCTCGGATCCTTGGCTCTGCCTTGCGGAGCAATTCCAAGCTAATATCTGCACGCTCGTGGCCCATTTCCTCGATGCATAGGTGAAATCGAGGACCTTAGCGGTGTTAAGTGTGCTGTTTTTAGATACCGACGTACTCGCAGCCTTCTTTACTCGACGAGTGTCTTTACAGCTTTATGTAAGCACATGTGTCCGCGTATGGTTATTCGGAATGAATATGTATATGTATTTGCAGAAGAGGTCCGGGATAGGTCAGTTGAGAGTAAACGGGTGTGTTAGGAAAAAGAGGGGCTTTGAGTAACAGCATTTAAATACCTTTGCTTGCACCGTTCTTGTCCTAGAAACTGAGATGGGCAAAAAATTATTTGAAATAAAAATTTCGTACACAAATTTTTATTTCAAATAATTTTTTTGCCCATCTCTGCCTAGAAGTGCCACTATTTTCGAAGAAATTACTCCATCCGATGAATTATCTGCTTATAGAATTCTAATGAATATATAGAGTGGACTGTGATTTCCATATTCCAGAATTTTAAGAAAGGAACGTATTAATATATCATTCTTGCGAGAGGATGAAATTAATGTAATTAACGACGCATCAGATGGAGGTTCGAGTGGGCCATCGAGCACATCGGGCGGCCGTGTGAGCAGCTCGGAGCCGACGTACATGATGGAGCATTTGGCCACGTTCACGGTCACGAAGGAAACCGGTATTGTTTATCCGGCGGACGGTATGCGACGGCTACTGCAGCTGGAGAAGAGTAACGGCATTTGGAGTCAAAAGATGCAGCTCCGTCTGGAGCGGAACTGGGTGCTGATCATGGACAACGAGACCGGGGTAAGAGGGAGTTCTCCTACCGTTTACACACTGAATGAGAGAACGAATCAGAACAAAAGAGATATAAATGAAAAATTGCCGGATTAGCCAGTTGAAAAGGCCCGCGCTCAGAGAGAACGTAGTTGGCGAGAGCGATATGAAATACGAAGTGGAACATTTGTGAAATTACACTTAGCCGGCAGTTTTCGAGGCGCACAGCAGTTTTCACTTAATGCATCGTTGATAAATTCGTATGCAGGCCGTCATGGAGCGATTCCCAGCCTCGTTGATACAGGAACCGACCGCGTTCACGTCGAGGGACCCTATGGAGATGTATAACAACATTCTCGTCTTCACAGTGGCCGACGACAGCGGTTCCGGTCAGCGCGCGGAGATGCATATATTCCAGTGTCAAAGCGTCTCCGCCCAGGACCTCGTCGAGGACTTGAAAATGTTGCAGATGGGCAAATTGGTACCCGGCGGATCGCCGCGTGGCCCTAGGGGTCGTATCCCTCCGCCACCAACCCTGCCACCCCCCGAGCCGCCGTTGAACGGGGTAAACGTGCGCGAGCAAGTGTCCGCGTTCAACGCCAACAACGGTACGCTGCTCTTTCTCTATTTCCCCCGGTAATTCATCTTCCTCGCGATTAATTCATCTAATCCGCCCGCTTTTTCTGTAACGCAGCGGACGGCCAGAACGACATATCCCGCGAGGAGAACAACGACGAGGTGTCCTCGACATCCTCCGAGAAGTACGAGCGCGACGTGACGATCCTGAACCACTGTTTCGACGACATAGAGAAGTTCATCGCGCGGCTGCAGCACGCGGTGGCCGCGTCCAAGGAGCTGGAGCGTCGCAGGCGCAACCGGAAGTCGAAGAAGAGGAACCTCGGCGACGGTATGCTGACGATGAGGGCGAAGCCGCCACCCGAGATGGAGTTCATCGACATCTTCCAGAAGTTCAAGCTCTCGTTCAATCTGCTGGCGAAGCTCAAGGCGCACATCCACGACCCGAACGCCCCCGAGCTGGTCCACTTCGTGTTTAACCCGCTGGCGTTGATCGTGAACGCGTCCCACGACACCAACTACGATCCCAATCTGCCGAACAAGGTGGTATCGCCGTTGCTGACCAGAGAAGCGGTGAACCTGCTGATCAACTGCGTGACCAGCAAGGAGACGGAGCTGTGGCACTCTCTTGGAGACACTTGGATGATACCGCGGGACCAATGGAAGGGCCACGTGCCGCCGTATCATCCGATCTTCATGGACGGCTGGTCGCCGGAGTACCCGATACCAGAGGACCGGGACCACGATCACCTCGCCTCGCTGCTAAACGCCGATAAGCAGAAGAGGGACGAGCTGCCGGAGCAGCAGAACGACCCGTACTATAATCACAGGGAGGTGGACGAGTCGCATTACAGCAGCGACTACCTGGAGTACGAGAGCAGGGAGGAGCGGCACGGTAACGAGTACTTCGAGAGGAATTACGTGCCCGGCTCGGAATTGTACGCCAGGGAGGAGAGGGTGGTGGACCAGACCAGAGCCCACAGCGACATATCCGTGGACTCGATCGAGAGAACGCCAAGGGCCGCCGGGATGGAGAGGGCGCAGGAGGCCTGGCTGGACGATCTGGTGGCCAGACACGCAAAGATCGTGCAGGTCACGTATCCCAGGACGGCCAACAACGACAAGGAGCTGACGGTGGCCAGGGGCGAGTACCTGGAGATCCTCGACGACAGCAGGAAATGGTGGAAGGCGAGGAACTCCAGGGGCCAGGTCGCGCACGTGCCCCACACAATCGTCACGCCCCACAACCCATCCCATTCCAACGACGACGTCTTTAACAATCCGCTGTACACGAGCCGATACCCGCGACAGGGGCACGGCTATAATTACGAGGTGAGCGAGAAGTAATCGAAGGAGAACTATGCAGGGCTTGAAAACTGATATAATATCGATCTCGGTTCTCCAAACGGTTATGAAGAACCGAGATTTCCAACTATTATATCTGTTTCGGTTACGGCTCCTATTTCCACCCTCATATCGGTTCCGTAACCGTTATTTTTTCGGTTCTATGCATGTCGGTTCCGAAACGGTTCTAGAATCAATTCTTGTACCTATCGACTTTTCCCTAATAATTATAGAAAAAGGAGAAACATTTATACATATCATTGATTTCTAATAAAGCGTCGAAATAAATCAATCAGCCACATACTTTTTACATTCACACACACTATATTATTCAGAATAGGAAGTTAAAAGTTTCTCCTGTTTCTATAAGGATTTCGATAAGGATACAATAATGAATGATATCAACTATAGGGAAAAGTCGATACAAGAATAATTGATTTTGGAACCGTTTCGCAACCGATATAGAACCGAAGAAATAACGGTTATGGAACCGATATGAGGAGGGAAATAGGAATCGTAACCGAAACAGATATTAGTTGGAAACTTCGGTTCTTCATAACAGTTATTTGGAATAAAGTTATTGTCGGAACCGTTTCAAGCCCCGGAACTATGCTCTTATTCTTCTATTGAAAACGATGGGCAAGGGAGTGTGCTGGGATTTGAATAAGTAGTATGCACACAGTGATTAGGCGGATAGAGCAGTTGGAATATTGCTGTAGAGTATAGCTTTGCAATTTGCTATCTTTGATAGAACGTTGCGGTTTATCGGCGTTTCAATAAAATTCCAGGATTCAGAGATCGAGAGAACCAGCACTAGTCCAGGACCGGAAGCCACCCATCGGGCGCACGCGATTCCTCCGCCAGCTCCTGCAGACTGGGTGAGGAAAGAGAGGCTCGGGAAAAAAGGTGAATTCCGTTACTTTTAAGCCATCTAGTGTCTCAGGCTCGCGCGCGTAGTCCTTCCCTTCGCCTCACACACTTTGGAGGAATCGAAACACTTAAACGATAGATCTATCTTCGAGTTGTGGTCGTCGATATCGGTATATTCAACGAAATACGCCACCCAACGAGATAAATTCGACCCCTGAGGCATTCGTGCTGTTGAAACATTCTTAGCCTGCAAAATCTAAATTCTATCCTTGAGAAAAGTAATTTCTGTCTGCAGAACACCGACCATTATTATCGAAACTTACTTTCCTGTAACGATACAATTTACACCCAGAAGTCTCGGACTGTTTCAACTTGAAGTATATCACGTTGAGCCTAACAAGGGAAGATCCTGAACCCGAAAATTCAAAAAAATCTTAAACTTTGTGAATATGCGGGGGGATTTCCTCCTGATTACAACGCAATTTTTGTTTGCTGCCCAAATTCACTCTAAGGGGGTGAAAATTAACCCCTGAAAATTCGGCTATTTCGGATTTTATTTTGTAACTCGCAATCTGTAAGAGATAGAAAAAAAGTTTCAAGGCAAAAGTTATTTCTTTTAATTAGGACTATCATTTGGTAACTTACAGTTTTTACAGTTCGCGAGTTATAACACAAAATCGGAAAATAGTCGGAAGTTAAGTGGTCCATTTCGCCCTCTTAGAATGAATTTTGGCAGCAAACAAAAATTGCATTGTAATCAGGAGGAAATCCCCTACATATTCACAAAGTCTCAGAATTTTTTGAATTTCCGGGTTCGGGATCGTTCCTTGTAAGTACATATCTCGACGTAATTGATATTATTATTTATAATCAGTGTCCATTTCGTGTCTCAGCCTGCTGATGCATTCCACGATTTCTGATCTTTCTTTTCTTTACGTTAACACCGTGTTTTTCTACCTGTGTGTATATATATATAAATATAAATATATAAAGAGGTATATACGAGTAATAGGTCGAATCGTTAACATCGTTATCGCAAATAGGGACAAATGGTAAACCGGATGAATTATACAATTATCGCGGGGCTCCATTCTTCAAGCTCTTCGGTCTTATCCAATGTTTCGCACACTCGCAGCAGGGCCACCCCGCTCGAGCGCGCAATTCCGTGGATAAAGCCGGGGATCCACCGGGGAGCTAAGCTATGCTATGCGATGCCATGCTACGTTTTAAAAAAATTAGCTTCATTACATTCTTATGGAACCGTTTCCACCAAAAGCTAAGTTAAAACACAGCATAGCATAGTTTAGTCTAGCGTCCCGGTGGATTCCCGGCTTAAGGAGGAGAACTCTGAAGATTCTTATCGTCTAACGCTTCAACCTAATTTATTCCGTCGCGGATAAATCGGCTACACTTGCTCCTTCCACGCAGCTTAGAGGTACTAGCGATAAGACAATGGCTTTATCGAGCACGGCCTCGCAATCGGGAATGGGATTGCAGCCAAGGTAAACAGCCAATAAAATCGAAACAAGTTTACGGATCGATCCGATGCTGTAGGCATGCTCGGGACCAAGCTCCGAGCCGATCTTAATATCGTACCTTCTTGTTCAGTGACCATAGGGACGATCACCATATTCTTCTTTTATATATTTATCGACTAACCAAATCTTAGTATATTCTACGCTTAACAGAAGAGAACGATATATGTATAGTTTTCTATTAAAACAGATTGTTGTAACGTATAGCGTCCAGCCGCGGGCTGATATCAAGCTTATGGATTAGCATCGAACTTGCGAATACAAGCTCACTGTGTCCGTCCATTATATCCCCCCGTTCGTTCAGCTTCGTACGAAGAGAAAGCTTCGCGGGTCGAGTCGAAGCTGTTGATAATACAGGTGCGTCCAGTGCGTCTTGTGCAATAACGGAAAGGAATCTTTGCGCGTAATATCGACGATAAAATAGTACGATCATGACTCGGTTCCTTCATTTATCAATAGCCTCCGTCTCGGTGTCGTGAAAAGCTTTCTCTCCGGAGACGAATGGAGATATTCGCTCGTCTCGTTTAATGCTCTCAGATTTGCTCTCGAACTCCTCCATCGAATCGCCTTTATTCCTCCCCCTCGTTTTTTATTATTCTCAATTGTGCTGTAATAATTGCCTCGCGAGCAGTTCTTCCACGAGGACGCTCGGCAAACATAATATAAAAGTATTGCACGATATCACGTTAACCCATTGTAGTACTCTATCCTCCGTCGAGTGAAAAACGCTCTTCAACTCTTTGCTCGTTATTCTGTCCACGGGATGGGGCTACGATCCGTCCAGTATTTCGTTGCACTGTAATTTATGTACATCACTTATTGAATAAATATACTCGGTTACAGATTGTACTTGTTCCCTGTGTGAGTATAATTCGCCCTATCCGCGCGTAGAACACGTAGAATCCATCCAGTGCGAATCTGGAGGCTCTCTGAGCCATCTGTGCGATAGAGAAATTGCCAAGTACCTGCATCGCGGCACAGAGAGTCCGAAAGGCTTACACGTTGCATCATTGCGTTTACTTATTGTCGACATCCTTTAGCAGTCTCATTATCGTGCCGTTGCTTAAAGCGTGATCGTGTGCTTCCTCATCGTCCGTGTGCTCGTCTGTTGGGAAAGTGTCTTGTGTTCTCCAAAAGCATTGGGGTAAGTCCGTTTAAACCTCCTACTCTCTCTCTCTCTCTCTCTCTCTCTCTCTCTCTCTCTCTCTCTCTTTCTCTCTCTCTGTAGTACGTAGCTGTTGTGTATCGTTTCGCAGGGATATTCGTCGCGAAATCGACCGTAGTGTAACACATTCTGAGTAACGACATCGGCTATCACAGATGAGTCCACCAACGCAACCCCCGTCAGTAGCGACAGCGAGACAATCGCGAATAGCACTGCCACGAGTGAAGCTGCACCAACCGCCAACGAGGTTCCAAAACCGAAGCCCAACGAGTCGACGGAGATAGCCGAGGTTCATCCACCGCCCTCCAACTTCAACGTGGACGTCCCTTCTGAGAAATCAACGCCACCACCACCACCACCACCACCACCGCCGCCGCCTCTGCAAAGCCAGACGTCGGTTTCCTCCGTTTCTTCCAGCCAGGCGAGCACTTACAAAAGCACCAAATCTACCGGCGGTAAAATTCACGCTTCGCCTTAATAAAATCACCCCACTAAATAGACACTGAACGCCTATGTATTTCTTAAGGGGCGAGGACTCAGGAACAGATGCAAGAGGAGCTCAAGTACGTTCTAACGATATACCGCGAGAAGAAGCAGCATGGAAAACGCGAGGCCGTCTTGGACCAATATTCCAGTCCCAGCGAAGTGCACAGCTGGTTGATCGCCAAGGGATTTTCCGAAAAGTACGAGGAGGCCACTGTAGAACAGCGACAGTGCGCTGGAAGGGTGCAAAGGATGTTAATTGTCTACTGATCCGCAGGGCGTGCAAACAGTTGCGAGACATGACTGGTGCGGAAGTATTCGAGCTGACCAAACGACAGCTGGACCATTATTGCGGAGTGACAGAGAGTGGCAAGCTTTACAGCCAAATCACGCTGGCGAGAACGGAAACTGAGGTAAGGGATCGCGGTGGAGTCGATTGACGCAGGGAGCTTGACATTCTTAAACGTTTACAGAAGAAGAGCCCTCGCTCGTCAGAGCTGAAGCAAGTGTTGGAGAAGGCTCGGCACAGGGCCGAGGAGCAGTAGAGCGGTTCACTCTGGAAATACTCTTTAAACAGTGGGAGAAACGAGAATGAGACGGATACATATCGGCAGAGTGTATGTAGAGAATTGTAGACTACGCAGAGAAATGTAATAACGCATATATTACATTACAGAATTAAGCTATAGTAGTATTAATCTTTCTTCTTTTTACGAAGTTCTGTGACGATTTCGTCGAACGCGAGCAATATTATCACCGGAGCGGTTTTACAATTTACATTTAAATGAGATTCTGCTTGCATATATCGTCCAAATCGTGTGAAATGAAAACTCACGTTTCACTAGGAAGAATATATATATATATATATATATATATATATATATATATATATATATATATATATATATATAACAGAATGGCATTTCTGTTGCAAAGCCAGAGAAACCTTAACCGTCGTGTTAATATTGATGTCAGGTTTTTATTTCAAGCGATCACATACATTGTTAACAGACGTAAATAGGTACTCTAGCTGTATCACTTATTATATCGAGATAAACTATACATATTTCTTCCGAATACTCGACTCGAGGTCACGTAACGTGAACACATTGATAATTATAGTTGTTGTTGTTGTTTTTTTTTTTTTTTAATATATATGTGTATAAAGGTAAATCTGTTTGCCAAGCCCTCGGACCCGAGCTTCCCTCGAAAAGCTCCGGATCTCCGTGTGATGATAAACAGATACAGTGATCCTCGTGTGTCGTTAAATACACCAATGGTACTTTTTACGAAAGGCGATAATTACGATTGAACCAATGTAACATGCACGATAAAAGTGTAAGACTCAATAAACGTCGTGGTCTACGAACTGTAAAAAAAAAACGAAGGTCGGTAACGTTTGTCCATAATTTCCCATTAAACTGTAGACACCATTGAAATTAATTAATAAAGCATCCCTTCTCGATTACTCGGGCGTCGAGCAGTCTTATACCAACACACACACACACACGCACACACACGCACGCACACACATCCAGCTATTGTTAATTATTATTAGAAAGACAGCGATGCGATCTTGAGAAACGTCGGGGCAAAGTAACTGCGGTCAGTGGGTCTATCGTCTAACGATAAATCACTCGAAACGATCAAAAACCATGCGTGCCCCGTGACCCCTTAATAACTTATTCCAGGCTCTCTGCACTTATAGAAACTCTTAGAAATACGTTTTGCCGAAAATCTCCATACAAAATCTACTCTGGTAAAACACACTCTCAAGGCTCGTTTGTCTAAATGCGTCCACAAAGATTCGCCGCTGCAGAAAACTGTCGCCCACGATGCCACGGCGGCGGCGCGTAAACTCCGTATTACAAGATATTACAATGGTAACCAAAGTGTATTTTTTTTTTTTTTTTTTTGGTCGTTCACGTGTAGCTCAGATAAGCCTTACCCACTTATATTCGTAAGACCTCCGGTTCGCTCGTCTTACAGGATAGCGATTACGTATGTAATGGATATCTATTATGAGGTGATTATTATCGTTAGTATCGTTACTCTTATCGTTTATTACCGTTAAAGCTACTTTCTCGGACGAGCACGCCAACAGTACCGAAGGCTCAACAGAACAATAACAAACGTATATACTCCGCCCATGATGAAATCGAAGATTGGGGGGGGGGGGGGGGGAACCAGCGATCCTTTCGCAGCACGTTACAAAACCCCGGAATGTAGGAATCACGTTAATAACGAATCGGAACAGAATTGAATCGAATCAAGTGGCGTCAGGCTGACTCGGCTCGGTATCATCAGTCCCGCGTGGGGGATTCCTCGGCGGCAGGGGACTGCGAGCGAGCAGGTGTGCGTTCTTATCGAATGCGTCGCGTTGGTTCTTACGTTCGGCACAGAAAGTTGTTGATTCTAGGATCTTAGCGGTCTCTTACGTTTCTCTATTTAAAAATTTGTGCGTAATTCGGTTAACATTACTATCAGCTAGAACTAGCGCCGGCCAGTTCGACTCTTGCAGACTTTCATGTTTGAACCTTGACGAGTTCCCTTTAAAGCTCGAGGAAAGGCGAGCCTCTGTCAATGACTTTTAGAATACACGCGTCGCCACGAGTCTCAATGATCCTGCAGAAACTATCTCTAGACTCTCAGGCTCTACGAGCGATACAAAAACAGTGGGAAAGATCCCAGTGATCGTTCAATTTTAATTCGGTGACGCTTCGCTTCGGCTTATACTGGTTTACGTATTTATTTTTATGGTAATTGAGCTGCGATCCACCATCGGTCAGAACAATTCGACGTACGTTCGATACACAGAGTCCAGGCTACGTTCGCCAAGCGATGATCGTTTACAGTCATTTGCCAAGCAACCGTTCTCAGGTTCCTCCAATCGTTCGTGAACCGAGGACACTTCTAATATTATGTACACTCAATTACAATTAACAATACAAATCAACGGATACCTACTCCTATTGTCGCGCGGTAAAACGTAACGGTACAGTGATGCTGCGACGCTGGAACTCGCTGAGAAACCGAACAATTAACGTTCAATTAAACTCACAGCACGTCGGATTCTAAGGCTAACGTATCGAACAGCGTGTTAAAACTGGGTTGCATGTTATGCCCCGCGAGACGGCTGGCATGCCGCAGAAACCACGATTGGGTGGTAACGAGACATGGATTCTACACCGGCTCATCTGAACGTTACCCCATCGGGGTACGCGCGATTCGCCACATCCGATGCTTGCCCGACGATCGGTGCTGAGGATAAATTACCATACGAACCGAAGCTATAACAATTAACCAACTAACAACCAGGTTTCTCTGTAATGTACAACTCATGGATCCGTGAACGATAAACGCCCGCCAATGGTCGCGCCTTAAACACCCGTGGCCAAGTGTTTACGGTCGCGAGCACTGCTCGTGGAGTAATGTATACAGGTAGGTATGTATATGCAATAAATAACTTGCTCATAAGCTTGACCTTGGAGTATCCTCGTTTACGAGTCGTGTCAAACGTATATTGTAAATGAACAAATCGTCGATCCTACTAAAATTCCCTCCGAAAGAAAAGTAAAAGGAAAAATGGAATAAAAGCTACTTCCACCGTGTAAAACTTATATAAATTTAAAATAGCATGCACCGGTCACCATCTACAACGTAGAAAAGTCCCCCCCCCCCTCCCCCCCCACACACATCACTCGGATGCTCCGTCTAATACAACAATAAAAATAAATTCTACAAATCAAACATAAGATTGCGACACGCGATAAACGTGTGTTGTCGCGACGATGACTGTCTCACCGGGTATCTATTGCACGAACGTGGACTTCCGTCGGAACGGGGAGCAACCGACGAGGCCCCGAGTTGGCGCGGCCAAACGGTCCAAGGTCAATGGACGAAGCGTACGGGTACACAGTGCGGCGATGAAGCGATAATGAAGCGAGAAAATGGAGCGGCGACAGCAAGATTTGCGAGAGAACGTACACACACGCACACTCTACTGACCAGTGGCTGCCGAATCCTCCTTTGATGGAACAGACCTTGATCGATGAGGGGGGGAACAGATTGAGAAATGAGAAACGGCTCGACATGTTCGTCGGCGGTTTGGTGAGTAGCGAACCTGAAAAGCTGGCTGGCGGATCGCGCGCGTAATTACGGGAACAGAGGTGCGAACACGCGGATTAGTTCGCGAGAGGTGAGAAGTATGGTAGGAGGCGGGATCTCCACCGATTCAGTTTCGTAACAAAATCCCTATACGCAAAGCGGACCTTGACACTTTCTTTCATAAATTACCAAAAGCCTCCCGCGCTGCGTCCACCGGGCGGATTGTTCACGCGGATGCAGGCTCTTCTCCCTTCCTCGACGTCCTCTGCGAACAGGTAACAACACGCTTCCAATAATACCTCTAATCTCAGTACAGGATGCAGGTGCGACAGCGGCGAGCCGGCATGCTCGAGGTGCGATGGAAAACGGAAAACACATCGGGATGGAAGCGCTTTTGGTGGAGGGAAGATCGAAAAGGGGAGAGCAGGTGAAATCGTAAAATTCCCTTCAGCAGGACGAATATACTAAAGTATACCCCAGACGAGTATACCCCACGTTGACTCCAGCTTAGGTTCTAAGATAATAGTAGGTCTTCGTCGCTCACCGCTGATGGAGAAAGTGGAGTCTTGCAAGTTCCTCTGTCCCTCCAGCCGAGGGCCCTTGGAGGATGGAGTGACCACAGCTGAATCGGGCAACGTAGGCATGCAGTCGGGCAGCTTCACCTTCGGTTTCGGGCTCTCGTAAGTGCCGTTCGTCTGGTGGGCCTTACCCAGGGCCGCTGCAGTCGCCCTGGCCTCCTCTTTGGCCCTGGCGATCGCCACGTCCTCCTCGGCGAATCTCTTCGCCTCGGCTTCCGTTCGCGCCACGCCGCGGGGTCTCTGGACAAACAACCGACATTACCATCGCGTTCGTAGCCGTAACCGACTGTGTTTGCTTGCTCTTGCACTCCGTCGCGCTCGACGGTTTACTTAGCCAGAGTGGACGCACCTGTTCCCTGTCCTCGATCATGCTGTACACGTAGCCCCCGTGGCTCAGCGTCTCCACGAACTTGCCGAACCCGTGGACAGCCTTCAGCTCGCACTCGTCCACGCAGACGCGACCTTCCACGATCACGTACTCCGGCACCCCGTGCACCTCCATGCCCTGAAAGCAGATCGTGCCCACCCGGTCCCGTTCATCGATCATTTTTCCGGAGGCGGCTCGCCGCGAAAGTGGCCTGATTGAATTTCCTGTCCACCGCGGCGCGGTCGGTTTTATCCGAGCATCGGGGGACAACAAAGAGTTTACGAGCGGCTTTAATGCGAGCCCGCGGAGCTCACCTCGAAGATGTTGAAGTCAACGGCCTGGACGTGAGTCTCGGCGGAAATCGTACGCTTCCTGTTGGGGTCCCACACGACAATATCAGCGTCTGAGCCGACTGCTATCACCCCCTTCCTCGGGTACAGGTTGAAGATCTTGGCAGCGTTCGTGCTGGTCACGGCGACGAACCTCGTCGGATCCATTATCCCTGCGTGGACACCCTTCTCCCAGACCACCGACATCCTGTCCTCCACGCCGTTCACGCCGTTCGGGATCTTCGAGAAGTCGTCCTTGCCCAGGGCCTTCTGGTCCCCGTTGAACGTGCAGTTGTCGCTGCCTGTGACCTGGAGGCCGTCCCTGTCGGAACCCACACCCCCCCCGCCGTTCGATCAACGTCTCGACAAACAGTGCTGCTCAAGGGGCAGCAGAAATACGGGGCGCTGAAAGGCTACCTTGACATCTCTTAAGCTAAGGCAACTTTGAGAAGAATAAAAAAAAAGAAAATGATACGCTGTCGCGCGAGAAACGTAATAACATAGAATGCTGACCGTTTGAATGATCCTCCGAACGACTTTTCCTCGGCCCGTTTAATTAAGTCCAATCGCCCCCCCCCCCCCCCCCCTCCTCACCCTACACCGTCGGAGATGAAAGCGACTTCCCACGCGGTGTCTATTAAAATTACGTACGGCTACGCTTGCATCGTGCGTGCCAATTTATTACCGTAATTTATCGCCATCGTTTGAATACTGGCGCGACGTGGACGCGCGGACGTGTCGCAACCAAGTATAACTTATTCCATCATCGATCTGTCTGTCTCGTTAACTCTTTCGCGGTGCGAACTACTCGAAACACCCGAAGAAGCACTCAACAGAGGACGAACGTTGAGAAACGTTCGGGCGCAGGTCGGCTGTGCGTTAGCTTTTGCCACGACAGTCGCGCCTCTTCCAGCCTCGTGATCCCGTTGATCGCTCGAGTGGCGGGCGCTCGGCACCTCGAGGATCAACAGAAGATTAAGGATGTATCGGACGTACGATATTAGACAAAAGTATATGAAATTTGACACACTTGAATATCTACGTCTGACGCATAGTAAATCTAGATGTAAGGAACTCGAACGACAGTTGGAGCCTTATCTTTAATCCTACGAAGGTATCTTTCACTTTACAAATCCTTTCTCAAGCATTATTTGCTAAACTTTTGCCAGCGAAAATGCCCGGAATTCACACAATCCTCTCAAGTTATAATTTATTTCTTCAAAACGGTGTAGTGAAAACGATTGAAACTCGGCAGATAGTTTCATCCGCCCATATGCTACATGTAAAAAAAAAATTTGAAAACATTGCTACCATTTCTTGAATATTTTCTCAGCTGTTTTATCTGTCAAGATAAAAACGTCTCTTTAAATGAGAGTACGTGTAAAAATCAGTGAAAACTAAAATCGTTATAACTCAGTAACCGTTTAGTGAATTTGTTTAAAATTTTTTGAGCATATCAGGAAGATTAGAGAGAACGATCTCACAAATTCTCATCAACTTGGTACCATTTTGAAAATAGGTTCAATACGTCCTTAAACGTGCAACGTTCTTCGGGTAGGTCGAGCGTCAGCCTCGAAACGTTACGAAGGCGTTCTGTACAATCTCGCAGCCCCTGCCCCCTCCCTCCCCCCTCCCGGCCCCCTTGAGGGCCGCCTTAAGAACGACGTATGAAGAATCGTGGTGTTGGACTACTTACTGAGCTAGGTGTTCGATTAGGTAAGCAGGTGTGGTGGAATCGGGTCTCAACGGCGGGCTCGTAACGTAACGCCTCGCCTTTGCGATATCTTTCCCGTATTGCTCGCTACCGTCGATACCCACGGTACTTGCGAGAGTCTCCCCGTACAGGACAACACCCTCGGACCTTTTCGACGACACTACGTCGGCGGCGGACTTGCTCGACACCGCCGTTACGTACAGCGGGCAATTCACCTAAACGCGATAGTTTAATCCTCTCACTGGTCCATCAGTTTGGCCGGACTTGGGGGGCGCGACCACGGCTGAAAAGGGGCGTTCATCCACTCTTAGCTCCTCTAACTATCGCCAGAACGGGGGATCGAGCTCGAGTCCACTGGGGATTGAAATTGAAATTTCATTTAAACGACCTAGAGGTCGCGCAGAGGTGATCGAAATTGTTGCGAATGAATTTCGATCGCAATCCGGTGCCCGTTTCGGGCCGATCGATCGTGACTTTTCAGCCGTGTCCACGGGGTGACCCCCCCCCCTCCCCCAGCCGCGTGCAGAGATAGAACGAACGTTCGGCTATCGTATCAACTGCACGTTCAACTACATCTACACGTCTAGTACAGAGAATCGTGCCAGCTGTACAACAGCGATCCGCGGAAGAGAAAAGAAATCGGGGGCAAAGGGGAACGTGGCATTAGCTGCGGCTACGATCGGCGTGCATGCACGAGAATCTCGGCGGAACATCTAAATATAATTTCCGGCGCATGCAATACGCGGGGGGATGTTCGGTGCCTGTCGCGCGAGCACGGGACAGCCCGAGTGCCACTGTTACACATTCAGAGCCGCGACCTATATTACGCGTGTAACTCGAGAGCTTGATGGGCAGCCTTCCTCTATCGATCGATGGGCTCGAGAGCGATCCACGATCAATGGAGCACAGCCCGGAGACTGGTCCCCCGCGGCTGGAAAACGAGCCGCGGTTTCTCGCTGTTGAACACGAGGAGGAAACGTGTTCCGCGTAGGTCTCGGCTGAACAGCGGCCGGACACGTTCCGGAGAAACTATTTCTCCATCAAGCGCCAAGGTACTTACTTTGCCCGGCGGTAGAAGAAAGTATCGTATCGAGCCCGAAAGCAGAGAAATGTAGCTTGCAATGTAGGTATCTTTCAATCGATCAATTGTTTATTCTGTAAGATCTACTGACACGCGTTGTGCAACCGTCTAAAGCTTCTGGGCATAGGCGATCTCTTTAGACTGGCATTTCAACGATTCGCGCCGGCATTGCAGCTACCCGCGTCGACGATCAAAATCCTGCCGACGCGTGTGTCAACTTGAGCCAAGTATCCGAGGATCCATCGATACCGGTAGCAACCCATACAGCTGCAATGCCGATGAAGCGTCGCGGCATGCTTGGAGAAGAGTGCTTAGAAGCCTTAAACAGCGCCGACTGCGTGAACCCAGAGGTGGCGAAGCCTCCAAGGTCACCAGGTGCGTTATGCTCCGGGATGTCAAAGTGACCCCTAAATGGGAGAACGGGTGGCCGGTAGGTTGGTGGGACTCACTTGGCCAGCATGTTCAGGAGCACAATAGGTGTATCTGGGTCTGGCCTGAGAGGTGGGCTCAGAACGTGCGCCGCGGCGTGCTTCCAGCATTCGTGCGTGTAGTTCGTGCCATCCGTGCCAACCGCGGCCGCCAAGGCCTCGCCGAAGACGCATACGCCACGCTTACGCGCGGCTTCCACTGCCTCCGCGGCGCTACGACTCATCACATGCACTACATACAGTGGACAATTCACCTAAGCATGCAGAATCACGATCGATACAACACAGACGACACTTGGGCTCAGAGAACAGGCTCGCCTGTCCTTGCGCGAGGGCCACGAGAGTGTCTTGTCTGAAAACGGGGAAGATCCCGAACCCGGGAGTTCAAAAAATTCTGAAACTTTCTGAATACGTAGGGAATTGACCCCTGAAAATCCGGTTATTTCCCGATTTTTGTATTAAAACGCGCGAACTGTAAAATAATTTTCTTTTACCAAATGATAGATCTAATTAAAAGAAGTAACTTTTGCCTTGAAAGTTTGGTCTTCTACCTCTTACAGTTCGCGAGTTGTAGCGCAAAATCGGAAAACAGCCGAATTTTCAGGGGTTAATTTCACCCCCTTCGAGTGAATTTGGGAAGCAAAGAAAAATTACGTCGTAATCGGGAGGAAATCCCCTACATATTCGCAAAGTTTCAGAATTTTTTGAATTTCCCGGGTTCGGGATCTTCCCTTGTAAGTATGAATGCGAATATCGTGGGTCCACCCGGACAGAGAGTGCCTAATCGTATTCGGATGCCGCGGAGGCTTGAACGGTTACTGGGCTAAGCTTCGCCCCGAATAGTTTACACATTTCAATTAGGCGGTCTGTGTCTTGGTGGAGTGCCTACGTCGTAAACACATGTACGATTGAAGCCATAGAAAGAAAGTATAGGACGTTCATCGGCATTCAATCACGCGAGAAACTACGACGCATCGATTTTTCGTTAAACTACCGTGCCAGAAATAGCAGACAAGCACACCTGACGAATCTAAAGCTGGTTTCTAAAAAAACCTTCGCTTCCGTCGTGGCATTGAATAATTTCGATGGCCTTGACTTACCTGGCTGGCTATAACGCACGCTCTATTCACAGCCTCCGCTTCCACTTCCTCGGGGCGAGACATCTCGTGACCCTCCGGTCCGGTCACTCCGGCATCGAGCAACCGTTTCGTGTTCTGAAACAATTTCACCGGATCCATAGGAATATCGCGAGATTGATAAATCTACTTATACCAGACAACTCTTCTGAATCAGTACCGAGATTCATAGCCCCTCACTCACTCGGATAAGCATAGTACCAAGCATTAGGGGTGACCGGGGTAGGTTGTAACGCGGGGTAAATTGTAACATAAGTAAAATCTTTTGAACGACAAATCTGGCGACCCACAGCATGCGAGAGCTGCTTGACGATATTAGCGCCGTCGGTTTTAGGTACACAAACGAGCGTTGTTCATTCTGTGGCTGTAGCTCAGAATTTTAGTATTTAGAGCACGTAAGTAAATTTTGTCTTAGCACTTTTATTTCAATTAAGGGGGCAGCCCTATTTAGGACGCTAGGAATAAGGTGATCCTTGGGAATTTTTTTCTAAGAAACTGTTAAGCGAATCTTTTCCAAACTTTCAGGGTATTTTAGTTCATATTCGAACAATGAAAATTAATTTTTACGTGACAAAGTGTTCGCTAGAAATGGAGATATATGAACACGTTCGTTAGGACTCGCGCGCCGGTGTTGCAAATTGGCGATTGTAATGGTGCCCCGTTTCTTCCCTGAAATAACAAAACCGAGGATTTTCTTATCTCTAGTATAATTGCATTGTCGATGAACCTAACAAACGAAAGAAAAAAAAGTTAAAAGTTGGCAAATTGGTGGGATTTCAAAGAAGAAGTTACGATTCTTTCCCAAGATATTTCGTACTATTTATGGAAAAAGAATTGTTCAGTTCAATTTATTTATCAATGTCTTAAGTTCATCGACAATGTAATTATACTAGAAATAAGAAAATCCTTGTTCTTTTTTTATTTCAGGGAAGAAATGGGGCCACCATTACAATCGCCAATTTGCAACTCCGGCGCGCGAGTCATAACAAACGTGTTTATATATCTCCATTTCTACCGAACACTTTGTAACGTAAAAATTATTTTTTATTGTCTGAATGTGAACTAAAATATCCTGAAAGTTTGGAAAAGATCCGCTTAACAGTTTCTTAGAAAAAAAATTCCCAAGAATCACCTTATTCCTAGAGGCCTAAATAGGACTCCCCCCCTTAACCGTCATTAGAAACCGTTTGAATTTGTGCTTCTTTGTCGCAAACGAATCAGTACACATTGGTTTATTACAATGTGTACGCATTTTAGTACTTTGATGTTTAGTTTCTCGTTTACTGAGATAAAACGCAGAAATTCAAGCTCGGGGTAAATTGTAACATTGTACTCCGCTCTAAATGGTGATGAAGCAAACATGTTATTTGCTGACACACCGGAAAAAGATACTCTAGACGAACAACGGAACAATCGAGAATCCAAAAAATGGAGAGAAAAAAGTATGAAGGCAAAAGTAAAGAGCGCGCAGAAGAAGATTTTGACAGAATCGGATGAATAAGCAATGATTGCTTAACTCATGTATATCAAATGTTTGATAATGATCTGTGTTTTCATTTATATTTTTTAGAAATGTTTATTTGTGTTGATATTTATAACAAAAGGTTCAGATTTGTTTAAGATCAAGCTGGATGTCTAAGTGTCCAAGATTTTGTCACATACTTACACTCAATGAAGTTCACCACATATGTAAGTAGTAAGTCACGCAAATTATTTCCTGATCGAGGAAAACACTTTCGAGGAAAAAAAAAACTGTGGTATCTTTTTGTTTGTTACAATCTGCCCCGGTCTCCCCTACACTAGGTGAGTCGAATAATTGATCAAATTCATTTCGTTTCCTATCTACGCTGTGTTCAGTAAAACATCGCCTCGCAGATCTAACAAAACCCTTCGATCTCTCTCCCACGACCCTCTTGTAAACCATGCCAGCCCATGTGCATCGTACCTCTGCGACGATATCGCCGTTTTCCGCGTGAACCATGGCGATGGCGCCCAGCTCCTTGCACTCCTTAAACGCCTCGATCAGCTCAGGGTCCCTCAGCATAAACATGTCGCGATAAGCCATGAACATCTTGAAGCTACTGACCCCGTTCATCTTCGACAGCATGGCCATCTCCTCCTTCACCTGCGCAACGAGCATCCGCAACGTTAAGCCAGTAGAATCGGACCGCGCGCGAACGGACGAGGAGTCGGACGAGCGGGGCGGCAAATAAGGAGCCAACCGCCGATTTACATGCATCCGTACGCGGCCAGCAGCGATTTCCTCATCGACCGTTCGATATTCCATTCGCGATCCCGATTACAGTTAGACGACGGTGGGGTTACCGACGCAGCCTGAAGCCGCCCAGATTCGTGCGATTTGCCAATTCACCCCCGAGGGGGGGGGGGGGGCAGGGGGCCTATCGCTTTTCCCATATTTAGAGGCGCCCAACGAGCCGCGGGATCTAGGCCGCCGGCTCCCCGCTCGCTCCAAGTCCGACGCTCCGTTCGACTGTCGCCGATTAGACCGACGCTCTGCTGGCAGAGGTATGTAATCGATCGTCGATCGTAACATCCCTGTTAATTTCCTCGCGGATCTGAATCGCGCCTGTGGCCATGGACGCGCCACAAAACGGGCCAACTAAACTACGCGCGCGCGGCTATCCGGTGATTTCCTCGCCGGCAATAACGAATTACGCGAATTCTATTTACAATCGGCGGCGATGGAGCCCGATGCTGGGTTCGGCCGGTCGGCGATGCGAAATTCGAACCATAGACCGTGCTCAGCGACCACGGAGCCCATGCTGCTGAACTCGGGTACAGCGAGCAAAGGGGTCACGTGCCTAGACGTGCTTTCTTTTCCAGGAAGGACTCGTGTTACGGTAATTATCTCATTCTGGCTGGCTAAATAGAGTGGAGAGCGCGTGTGAACCGTGCGAGGCACGATGACCTCGCGTCGCAGCAGTTTCAGCGACACCGTAGGACTTTGTTAACGGTTCCAGCGGCGTCGGCGTGTTCATACGCCGAGGCGCTTGCATCCTCTGCGCACAGTTTTGCCGTGCCTTCGCGTTTGCGCGCTCTGGAAAGTAGGGTAAACTCGGGTAAGTCCGTGATAGTTTTAGAATTTGTCTATTTACTGCTAATATTCACGTGTTCTGAAAGTGCGTCTACGATATAATGATAGGTCAGACATCGTACAAACAAATAATTGGTTAGCAGAAATTTACCAAGTACATTTAATTGAAAATATACGAAATTAAATTTTCACGACATACTCTGGTTACTACGTGATAGCTCCGGTAACTCCGTGATAGTTCTCGCTGGCCCGATACACGCTCACCAGCTACTTGTTTATATTATTTTATATTATTTCATATTATTGTCATTTTGTGTACAATCAATCGTTTCATGATCGTTAGATGTCTGAGGCGTAAGGAAACATTGTTTCTGGTATTAACCATCAGTCTTTCTCAAGCAGCGCAATCAGAAACGTAATCTCAGGCACACGAAAGATAAGAATTTAGTCACTTTTCATAAGGAAAGATAACACTGATGCCTTATTACATGATAATTTCAAGAGTAAGACTCGTTAAAGTGTCATTTTACCATCACTTACCTGCAATTTGAACTTTCCATTTGTCCTCTAAAGCACATATAACACATAAACAAGCGACCGTCCAAAACTAGCAAGAAGAATTTCGCGAATAATGGCGCTGCTGGAAGAAAAACGCTCTCTCGCTCTATCACACTAACTTCAATTGACTAATTCTTCTACCACACCATAAACTAGAAGATCAACGCTGTCTGCTAGTTTTTTGTCCCATCTAAATTGAATCAGACAATTTCGAGTTACAGACAATTGAAAAAGTATCACGGAGTAACCTCTGTCACGGACTATTCCAAGTTTACCCTATCATAGGTGTTGTTTGAGCAAAACTTTCGCTCGGAAAGGAGTGATGAATTTCGAGGAGTGTTTCTCTCGAAACCTTACGCCACTGAAAGTCTTCCAGTGTCGCGGACGGCTCGAGTATATTCGGTCGATCCGAGGCAGCGTTGATCGAATCGTGCAGGGAGGGTTGGTGTTTCCAGGACTCACTTTAGGGCTCCAGGACGTGATGGCCACGTGGAGGGAGTAGTCGCAGCAGACTTTTTGATCGGCGGACTCCCTGTACCTGTCGTACGCCTCCAGAAGGGACTCGTCCTTCATGGGGATGACGAAATCGATGATCATGGTCGTGCCACCAGCGACCGCTGCCTTGGTGCCCTGGTAGAAGTCGTCCACCGACTTCGCACCCATCATCTCCAATTCGAAATGGGTGTGCGGATCTATGCCACCAGGCATCACGTACTTACCGCGGGCGTCGATGATCCTCGTGCCGCCCGGTATTATCAGATTCCGTCCCATTTGCCTGCGAACAACAACATTCCTATCACTCCTCTAATCGAACTCGTAATCGCGAAAGCGGCGGAGGATCGAGCGCGATTAGATCGCAGGTAGATCGACGGGGGATCGGCGCTCCCTTTCACTCGTCTCGGGTGCACAAGTAACGGTGCTCGCGTACCGTCGCGATGCCTTTCATTTTCTAAAAATTAAAGCCTTTGAAAAATCATTCAAGACCGCAGACATTATCGCGCGGCTAGATATTAACACTCGATAGACACCTGTTGCTTAGGTTTCAGTTCTACGCGTTCTTTGCTCCCTAGCGGGCCGAAAGTGGAAACTTAATGCTAAATACATAAATATACCGATTAAAGAATTTTAATTTATGGAGTGAATTTTTTATAGATTTACAATTGAAACAATTGCGGGCCGCAGGTCATTTGCCGGAGGGCCAAATGCGGTCCGCGGGTTGCTCGTCACTGTACTATACTATTTAAGGGGAGGTTCCGGTCTAGAGCCCCCAAAAAATAGGTGATTTTTGGAATTAATTAAAGGAAAACTACAGTATATAATTTAATGGGACTTTTTGCATTGTATTAAGGATGTCTTGAATTATAGAAATATATTTTTTGTTTTATAATTAATCGTTGCAGACGGCGCTCGGGAGTCGTTAAAGTCAAGGCGTCAAAAAATTCATCCAAATCGGTGGGACCTGTATCTCCAAAAGTTATTATCCGATTCGACTGAAACTTTTTTTATTTTGAAGAATATACTTCTGGCTGGGGGGGGGGGGCAGAAAAAAATACAAAATGACATTTTTTTAGCAAATAACGACACTTTTTCTTTATATTTTTCGTCCTTTCAACGCCTTCGAAAATGGTAAATTTTCAATTTTTTGTCATTTTTTCTGGTTATAGCCAGAAGTATATTCTTCAAAATAAAAAAAGTTTCAGTCGAATCGGATAATAACTTTTGGAGATACAGGTCCCACCGTTTTGAGATCACTGTTTCGAGAAAAACGCGTTTAAAGTTTTACGTGAGCGCCGATGCATTTGCCGCTACTCAAATGCCTATAACTTCGGGAATTTTACGAATTTCAACAAATCCTTTTAATCACGTATTCCCAAAAGGTTGAACAATCGAAGAATGAAATAAAAAAAAATCGACTTTTAGACCGGAACCTCCCCTTAAAGGGCCATACCTAGACAGGCGACCGAAAAGAGGCGAATGTTTGTGAATTTTTTTTGAAAAAGCGGAAGCATATAATTTTACAAAACTTTTTGCACTTAACAGAGCAACATTTAAAGAACATTTGGCAATTTTTTCGTAGAAAAATATTTACGTTTATAATAAAGTACCAACCGACATCCAAGAAGCCTTTTTAAAAATTTAGTTTCGCAATGATTTCTGCACGAAAAAATCAGGCTTTCAACTTTAACTAGCCGCCATTTTGTTTTAAATTAACATTTCGGAAATTCCCTCCGTTAATCAGAGGATACATTAAATCTTTTTTGTTCCTTTGATTTTAGATAATCTGATTCCGAATGGCAGTGCTCACCGCAAAACCCACATTTGTAAAAACGCTTCTTCTATGTGCGTTGTTATTTTATTATAAACGCAAATATTTATCTACGAAAAAATTACCAAATGTTCTTTAAATGTTGCTCCTTTAAGTGCAAAAAGTTCTGTAATAATATATGCTTCCGCTTTTTCAAAAAAAATTCACAAACATTCGCCTCTTTTCGGCCGGCTGACTAAATGCAACCCCTTAAGTGCATGATTACAGATACAATTATACCCCGATTACGCTAATTTTCGTAAGAGAAGAATTGGCCAACAGCTCGGCCAGTTGAAGCGCCGCAAGGGGGCGGCCAAGGAAACGAAAGGTTTCGGTCCCAAACCGAGCAATCCAATCGACCTTCTTTTCCTCCCCGGAAAAGGACCACGCGACCGAAGGGACAAAAGCCAAGGAACCCGCCGCCTCCTTAGCGCCGCGACGCGCAGACAGCCCGCGGTTACGATCGAGCAAGCATTAGACAAGCCGCGAATGATCGGCAAGAGGGCCTCGGGCAGCTGTTCACGCCCGTTAAATGACAGATAATCCAAGCGGCACGAACGCGCATCGGCGATTTTCGAGCGTCTGCTAGACAGTTGCATGTCGCAGGCTGTTTGACATGTTACACTAACCGGCGGCGTGTTATCCGTCGCGGACGGGCAGGCCGGCCGCTCATTGATAAAACGGGCCGCGTGTATCGCGTTTCGCCTTGCGTAAAGTGGCGGGCAAACACGCGAGCGGAATGCTCAATGGGAATGTTAATCGTTCGGGCGTAAATCTGAGAAAGCCTGTTTGCTTTCATCGGCGGCTCTAAGTGTCCCGGGCTTGGGTAACGAGCGATGAGCGAGCAGACGAGCGGCGACGCTCAATGAACTGGCTCGCGAGCCGAAACGCAATAGCGGGGCCCGGCCGTGGCGTCTTGTTTCCATTCCCATTGCGTAAGCACGTCCTGTAATTACGGCTCGCGGGGGGTCCCGCGAAATGCGACGAGGAGACTCACTTGATCACACCGTCTTCGATGTAAACGTCGCTGTCCGTGATCCCATCGTCGTTCACGACCTTCCCGTTCTTTATCAGCAGCCTGTTCTGCGCGCTCTGAAAACAACAACCGACGGTCAATATATCGGCTTGCGTACAATTTCCACAACGAACGATCAAAGAAATGGGAACACAAGTGTGTACGCTGTATACGATGCAGCCTAGCATTCATGCTTGCCAGAGAGGTTAATGGAGTTCGTAACGAAGGAGCAGAGGAGTGGGAGAACAGATGTTGCGAACGATTTATGGGCTCGAAAGCGCCGAGGTTTAAACGGTGCACGTATGCTTATCTACTTAGTAGCTAGAAAATGTAGTGGATACGCCCGGATCGTTCGCGCAACTTTCATCGCGGCCGATCTCGCGAGACTGTTACTTTCTTGAAAGAAAAAACTTTTCCCACCGTCTCGGCCGACGAACGTTTGGCCCGTTGGACTTGGCTAATCGGTTCTCGCCGAGGGTGGCCCCGAACCTGCCACCGGACACTGTCCTCGATATTCGTTTGCAACGTGCGTCGGATCCGACATCCGGCGCAGACGATTAACGTGCGCGTATTGCTCTCCACGCTATGGTATACCAATCAGTATATAATAGAAGCTACGCTTCACGCACTTCCGCCGATGCTGGATTTAGAGCAGTACCCCGATGTGCTCCGACTGATAAGCACTCGGCAAAGGTGCCCCGCGATGCATCTTTCCGTTCGAAAGAATACGGAGGGGCTTTCTCCTCCAGCTCGTGCTCTTTAAATGAAGGGGAAAAAAAAACGCTGCGTTTTCCATCGACCTGGCAATTACCATACAATCGCCTAAGGAGATCACGTTCCCCGTTACGCATCCCCAGATTCGGTGAACAAAGCGTCGCGCTTCTCCCGCAATTATTAGGTCAGTTTATACACAGGGTAAATCCGGGAGACGCGGTCGGGCCGGAGAGTTAGTCGAGTCGCTATATTTCAGAGTCTATGCGTAGAAATGCGTTAAAGTGCAGGACCAATTACTTCTCTAGAAGCCAAACAGTTGAACGAGTAGCGTGATTTCGCTTCCTTCTGCGTTTTTCTGGATTGATAGGCTATAAAAGGTAAATTGAGGTTACATTTAAACTCTTTTGTCGAACAGCGGTGTACAGAATCGTATTTAAAATACACTTGTAAGTTTGTTTTCGTTTAATATTTGGGATAATAAGATAGTAGAGATATTGAGGGGCAATGCAGCCAAAGTATTTGGCCATATTAACCCTTCCTCTCAAAGCTAACGAGAAGACCATCTCTCGCTGCAGAAAGGTGAGATGGTCGAGTTATGATTTTTTTTATTACTATTATTTTTGTTTATTTAGTTTATTTATTCACTTCTGTGTTCGTAGGTAGTTCACTTTTTCTTTGATGCGTTCTTTACTAGTTTAGCGTAAACAAATTAAATATCAATGAATCTGTAGTTGTATTCGCTTATAAATAATTTTGCTTTATCCTTTGTTAATTTCCCATGAATAATTATGCGAGTGGCCTCTGCCAGCGACGAGAACCATTTCTCCCGGCACCTCGGGGGAGGTGGTCAGATGTCATGACTATTGTTTTCAAGCCCGACTTACAGTAAATATTGTCTTAAAGCAAATATCGACCAGTTCTTCTGAATCAGCGTAAAATTCTGAACGTACAGGTTCGCTCTGATAAAATAAGTAATATCTATATTAATTTTAATAGCCATTTTATATTAGCTCGACCGCGTCTCCCGGATTTAAACCTCTCGTCAACGTCGTTGCAACTCCCCTAGAGATTACCCGAGTTAATTAACTAATTCGGTTGCGTAACGGAAGCGACGCGCAGATCTGTTCGGTCCGCATTCCACCGTAGCACGAGGTGCTTGCTCCAACATCCAGACGTCCTTACGGCGTGAACATTAAAGTGGATGGTAGGTAAGAAGTGCCGGGAGCCGAGTGGCCCGCGAGTGGATTTCGTTTGCTAAAAATCAGAGCGGCGTACGGGGAACGTATTTCCGGCGGACTCTGCTCGCTGAAAATACCCGACCGGAGATGTCTCACCGACACATGAAACGCACATGTCCGCGCCCGCGTCTAATAACGAGTGCCGCGGGGATGATGGCAAGGTCCCCGCCCACGCGAACCGCGGGGCCTCGATATTGGATTCCATCCTCGTTGCCCCGAAGGTCGTAGCCTCGATACCCGTTTTCTACTAGCACGGGACGAGCGCGCGCGCCGCGCGCCGGGGCAGGGAACGCTCGTCGGCGCGACCTTTCCCTCCGCGGCGCCTGCGAAAGCCGATTTAACGAACTACATACACCTTGCGACGCTTTAGAGGGGCAGATTGGAGGGATCGATTTCACGAGAGCGTCGGGAGTGAACGCGGTGGTTTGGATCCAGTGGGCGCCGGGGTCGAAGCAATTTCACGGGGCGGAGACCCGGGGAGGGTTTGTTGCGCCACGCGTCGCAAAAGGGCGCGGACCCTCCGCTCGCTTGTGGAACGTGGGTGGCAGCGATGGATTGTCCTTTTGCCCTCCCCTGGCAAGCTTCCCCCGTTGCAGCCTTTTATCTTCGCCCGGATGGGGAACGCCTAGGGGTGGTTTGTCGAAAAGTCCTTTGGTCCGCGGTCTCTGAGCTCCTTTCTCCGGGTTCTTTTCACCTTGCTGCGGCGGTGACAATATTTCCCACTGCGCCTCAACTGCGCGCGTTCCATTAATCCCCGCCGTGTTTCGTGTATTTTTATTATCCGCTTGGTTGGTCTTCCGCGTTACCCTCGTAGTGACTACATTCGACGCGAATACCGATTGACGCGGGACGCAGGGTTTATCGACACTGCCAGTTCAATTCCGCCCTCGAGTATTTCGGAATTACCGAATAGGGGACAGAGCAAGGCGAAGAATACCACGGCGCCAGGCGGTTACTCCGCTACCCCCGGGGAAAATACGCTCCCGGCAAAATCGATACCTCCGCCGGGCATTTCCCGGCTGTGCGCCTCGAATAATTCGTCTGCACGCGAGCGCAGGCGAAATAGAAGATGCTATCGGCGTGCGGCCCCGCCGCTGCTCGATCGGATTCACCGGCTCTATTCTTATCGCGTGGATTCGAGCCGCGAACCATCGCCCATCTGTCCACCGACACCCGGGCTCTATAGGAAATTTTGTTAAAGCGTCTCTCGTCGAACGTGTTAGCGTGCGCCCGAAACCTCGTCGCTCCTTCTGGCGCTCCACTTCGCACGCGGTCTAATTAAGACCAGATCTCTTCTTTGGTACCCCCCCCCCCCCCCGCTAAAACCGCGGATAATTAACCACTTTCACGGAGGAAAAGGGATTTTCCGCGGCCGAGCCGTTATGGAGCGAAACCTCGAGTTTCTAGCGCTGCGTCGATGACCTGTGCGCGAACCGAGGAGCTTTAACACGAATCGCCATCGAACGTTAGTTCCTCTTGCGTGGAATAGGCACGAGAGGCGGGCAAGCAGGCTCCAACGGCGCATAACATTTCGGCTATTTAATACGTGCAACGCAACAGCCCGGGAATCGCATAACATTATGTAACGACGGATTTTCTTAACGCTTTCTTTCAGAGACAATCCCTGTGCGTATGTACGAGGAACAGAGCTCACGGTGGACGAGCATAGTTCGCCGCTCGGCGAGCCTGTGCCCGTGTATGCAAAGTGTTGGAGAGAGAATGTGTGGCGCGAAAGGAGGAAAAAAATGTTACATAAACATCGTTCGCCACGGTTTATTTTCTCAGTCCCGAGGAAACGAAGATGGTTGTCAGGCACGTGGCCATTGTTTTAGGACAACTATATATGTACCTATTTCGCCACTTCAGTCGCTTCAGATGGGAGAAACAACGGGAGACGATCGATTGCACAGTGCCCGACACTTTGATTCATTGATTAGTGGACGAGAGTTTCTAATATTGGGAAATATCTGATTAGATAAAACCTGAGTGGAGTATAGCGTGCTGCATACACTTCCCTTTGACTCGTGGGTAACGTAGAAACCAAGTTTATGTAACGTCCATTCCCCGTTTCATGCTCTACAATTTACCCTTTAAAGCATCGGTACAATCGAGGAATATTAAAAAAAAAATCCTATTTTATATGACTAGTACAGCCTATTGCTGCCAACTCAATTTCGCAGAAAATAATGTGGGTTTGCCCGTTTTTTGTTCTCAATGCCCCAATAATTAATCCACTGCGTGGCGAGTAGACGGTTCCAAGCGACCCTGCTTAAACTTTTTAACGAGAGAGCACGGTCAGGTGGAATCCGTCCTCGGATCGCAGGTGCGCCATCGAATAAAAATGCCGATGGAAAAGCTCGCGCGCCCCAATTTCCATTCGTACGGCAAGTGCCGCGGAAACGACAGCAGCAGGTCGCACCTGGCTTCCCCCGTCGCGTCTATTTATGCTCCGCGAATAATGCCAGTAATCCGCATTTCGGCTGACCGACTTTCATCCGACTAAATTTGCCGTCAAGTTCTCGGCGAGACAAAGAAACGACTATGGGTGCCCCCCCCCCCCCCGTAGCCACTTGCTATACAGAGCACCGGCAGCAAACCAGATTAAGCTTCGGGGAATAAATTTAATTGTAAGTGTACGGAAGTAAACCCAACTGAACTGAGCAAGCCTTTGAAACCCGAGGCGAAAACATGACTGCGAATCGATTCCGAAACCCACCGCACCTACAAATCCAACGCCATAGAGCCCCCCCCCCCCTCCTCCGCATGCGGCCCGAACCTTTTCAATGTCTGTTCGCGCGAAACAACTCGTTTCCTCCCTAAATCAAGCTCCCGAGGCTCCTTCTAATCGAGATGAAAGCCGGCGGCAAAAATGTCAGTCAACATTCACGGTTTATTTTTACTCGCGGAAAGCGTCCATGCCCCCGTGAGCCTGGCCCCAGAGACACTCGATGCGAAACGGAGGAGAGATCGGCGATCCCGTGCCAGCCTCGCCTGGTAGGCCTACGGCCAGCGCGTGCTCGTAAAATCCAGAGAGCCGCGTGGTTTTTCCGACTTTAGGTCGTGTCGTGTCGACGAACTATTGATTCGTCTGCGCCGCCCGCGGTTCCCTTGCCTAGCCAGACCCGTCCCAGTGGCGTATGATTTTCTCAGCGAGGTTTATCGTCGAAAGCAATGTTCAGCAAAAAAAAAAAGTTCCTCATTATTGACTTTGTTTGTTAACTCCTGGTTAGAGGGGTAACCGCAGCTCGAGATAATTAGGGGTTGGTTGGTAGAATAAACCGGCGGATCCTTTGGTAGCACGGTGTTGACTCAGATCGCGCGTGGACATTCAGCGCACTGCTGGAAATAAATAAATGGTCACGCAGTCGAGTAATTAATCGTCCCCTAGCCACCTATGGTTTAGTAGGACTTGATGCGAAGCTTGAGTACAGACTGGAGGAGTAATCGGAAAGGCTGCTGTTTAAATGGCTATCGGTTATCGAGGTATGCGATGGTTTAAGAGCTTCTGAGCGATTGAGAAGAGGGTACTAAATATTAAGGGTGGGAAGAATCTTAATATATAAAGCAGAAAACTTTCGAACGATAAACTCTGGGATCACAAAAGGTGCCTCGGCTCATTATGCCTGACTAATTCAGATGAATGTGACTATTTTCACACAAAAAAAAATTAAAAAGAATTTTTTTTTTATAAAATCGGAATCTAAATTTCGGGCGAAGCTCAGTAGTAAAGCTAGTAGTGTATAGATTCGTGGAGTAATGTAACACGTTGGTGGAGTAAAATAGACTATCAATTAATGCGCAACATTTCGTTGCTGAAGCTTTTAAATTTCGATGAAAGATTGAGGTCCGCCTCAAGTAGGGATTGTTAACGATGCAATAGTGCTTTTAGTGTCCAAGTTTCGTGCAATTTATTAGAGAATTTTCGTATAACGAATCGAGTGCCCCTCGGTCGTTTCTGTCGCCCGAAAGAAGACACCGCGAAAATATTTCACGTGTCAAAGTTGAATGGACACGTCGCGTCGCCTCGTGTATACAACTATATTTTGATGCAGGTGTATACTTGGCTCCTTTTACGAGATAGACCGGTGCTGGGCGTCAAGACGCTTTGGATCAATAAGGCAGCAACCTTGCGATCGCTGCCGATGGTGCGGCGAAACTTTCGGTTTTAATGGTGACGCAGATACACCCCTGCCACTGTATTCACTCTCGATGGCAACGCACGAAGATTCCCCGCATAATTGTACATTAACAGTGCCACTTCCCATAAGCGACAGTCAACGGTAGCATACGACAGAGAAGATACGGGTGTGTATATATATCCACTGATATCGAAGATTATAAATTGGGTGAATAAACAGATAATCCCTCTTCTCAATAATCCTACTCGCAGATATTTCGCTTTTTAGTAATAAAAATGAAATGAACCCCCTGCGTGGTTTATCGATCGCAAGTTCAACGACTCTACGCATTACACGCAACTCGAAATTATCGATGGCGCGGGTCAAGTCATTTAAACCGCGGAACAATGTCGCAGGGTAATGGCATTTTACGGGAATGCCGTGTAGATCGTTCTGCACGAGAGTGAAAAATCGATGTAGCACAGAGTCCAATGAACGTTGATACGGCACGAAAGATTGTACCACTCGCGTTCACTGTAATAATCGCGGTTTCATCCACGGGCGTACACTGGCGTCTGATTACTTTACAGTTACATGGGATACGATTTGCTCTCCGGCGATATTAATTATCGGGCGATTACTTGCCGGCTAGATACATTCTCTGGGTCGCCAGCAACTGATACCTCATAATGCGGATAAGATGTTACGTCAAACCGGATATATTTTTATGTAACACTTTGCCCCGGCAATATTCACCGGCGAAGATTTAACGATATTACCGAACAAATACAATTCCACGCAGCAGAGGTGAGAATGCAATCTGCCTTGTCAAGATAACGTATACTTTATAACACAACCGAAGGCAGCGAGGGTAAGGTAGCAATATAGAGACCATTGGTAATATAATATTAGTGTAAAAAGGTGCGAGACTGGAACTCTCGGGACATTTATTATCGCGACGAAAGCGGGAATATATAATGAGATTCATTTGATCGGTGCTACATGTAACAGTAAATATGCCGGTCATCTTCAATTCGCTCCACCTACATCCACGTCCGAACGATTTGTTCTACGCCATTTATTTACGATAGCGACGCTGGATCGGTGGCAAACGAGCTCTCGCCAAAGTAAAATCAGCGTGCAAAGATAAAAGATGATCGGCTGCGACTGACCTGCAGGTGTATGGGCACTTTCTTCACCGGCGTACTCATCTTCGTCGAAATGTAGGGGATTGAAGCTGTCCGTGGGCGGGAAAAAGTAGGATCGAGTCGCAATAGCGTTACTCTTCACGGCGTGTACCTTCCACCGAGGTATACGCGGACACTATTTTAGCTCGCGAAAAAAAACGCTTCGCTCGCACCGGACTTGTCTCCTGGCGAAAATGCAAAGATCACGAGACCCACTCGAAACAAACGATCGACTGCAACTGACGCTACGTGTGCGCGTCACGCGACTGTGGTAGATTCCCCCCCCCCCTCTTTATTCGTTTGAACGAGAGTGGGGATAATCCCCACTAAAGATTGCTCAACATATAAAATTATTGTATTTTGAAATGTTCGCTAATTTAAATTAACAACAGTCCGAAAGTGTTGAACATTTTCGTTTTGGCTTGGTTTACCACGCACTTTTGGTTCATTGATTGATTATCTCGAAGTTGGGAAATATATACCTTGCAAGAATTAAGAATCCTAGAAGAAAGTGATTGCTCGATGTTGTTACGTTTAAATTGTGTCTGAATTTGAAATGGATAGGCTTGATAAATTATTGAACTGTATTTCTGTCATGATTAATATAAAAAATATCCCTAAACATTAAACGTATCCCGCCAAATAAGTGTAGCGCCATTTCCGTTTAAACATGGCTATTCGTTTGCATATGAAACATGATTTATCCGAGGAAAAAGAGAACGTGATGCATTTAATGCCGTGCAAAATTCATGGCAACGAGTCGGCCAACGTTTCTTCTTACTTCACGCCTTATGTACAGAAAATTGACGATGAAAGTAAGTTCCTTAAATTTCGATTTTATCTTTATCGTATCGAAGCGTTTTCTGTGTAAAGGATAATTTCTCGCGCGGGTGCAGCAGTTTTAATTCATTTAAACCACGAAGCATTATTTAAATCGATGGTTATATAGTCTGTATAACTTTTCTCCGAGAGACTTGCGATATTATTGTAGACAAATTTAAGGTTAAAATGAGAATTACTTGTACGCAGATTACAATTCTTCATTTCGTGGATATCCACTGCAAGGGAAGAAGATAACAATACCATCTGGATACAAGGGCATCACGTTCCTCGAGCGCAAGAAACCAGAGATTGAGAATGTAGAACGCAATTTGTATTCTACAGGAACATTTTCATCCTTCACCTATTGGAATTATGACAAATTGCCATCTAAAAATGATGCTTTAGCAGCAGCACTCGACTGGATTGATATTGCTGAGGCAGTAAGTCAACAGCTGCTAATTAAATGAAACCCCCTTTGCTATATTATTATATCGCTTACAGTTAACATTCGATCGTGATACATTCTTTCAGCTACATTCTACAGAACCATAGTTAAAACGATAAATTTCAACGCCAGACATACAAAATCCAATTACATAATTAAATTATAATGATTTTTGTATTTTGATATAAAGATAAATAAAAAGAAATATTTTATATACATATTATAGTTTATTAACCATATTTCGTATCATGAGCATATATTTTCGTCATACATAACAGACATCTTATCATTCCTTATGAAATACGTAAACATCGCAAATGATCTTTGGTTTAATTAGGAAAGCCGTTTCAAAAGTGTGCAGTCTTTTGTAGGATAAATATTATCGCTCTTACTTTGTTACCTTACTTTTGTAAATATACAAAAGTCGCAATAAAGAAGCGAGCTTCCATCTTTTTGGTACAGAAGATATTTCCCTTGTTACGCTTTACGTCGCTAAGTATACTAGGTATATATTTTTTTAATACTGTTCTTAATAGTACGAGAGAAATAGAATAGTAATCATAAATTAATAGTCGATGGTTATGGCTCTTAGTTAAAGTTGTATTCATGCGATATTAAACACGCACCTGCTTGCGGTCGTGTTTGTATAAAAGTCATATAAAATGCATTTTCTTTGAAACTATGTAAAGTACATTGGCAGCCCTATAAATTGTTAATGGTTATTTGTAAGAAGTATCGCATACATATGTGATTCCTACAAAGACTTTTTATACATGCATGTACGTGTATGAATAGAAAAGTTAAGGTAATTCTGTTTTCATGTACAATGGCAGTGTCAAATGATGAAAGAAGTTCTCCACCTTTTAGGCTACAAACTGATCGATATACTCGGAAATTAAGATCATCGAATAAATCTACTTGATATCTCTTTCGGGAGATGTTAAGTATACTTTCTATGTATAATAAATGTTATACAATCACTTTCGGGGTTGAAAAATTTAAAATAAAAATCATTACTACAAAGACACAGTCTATTTTAAAAACAGAAATATTTGGTGCGAATTAATAAACCATTCGGTTAACGGGTACTTGAACGTACACATTTAACTCCCCACCATAAAATATGTTCTTATCTCTAAAGATCCTGTAATCAACCTACAAAACCTATTTACAACTGCATTACAATTTTAATACTCGGCTAATCTAAAAATAGGTCCACCATGTATCACTTCATTTTAGCAAAAGCGCCCTATAATATTCATTTATAAAATTAAAAGACGAGTTTGTAATAATTCTGTATCGCTACCGAATCAAAGCCGATCGTACTATTTCGTCTACCGTCTCGCGAAGATCATTTTAAAACGAATGTCCTTACATCCCTACTATTACTACTCCATTTGAATGCATCTTGGATCCTTTATAGTTACTAAAGCTACGCATACATGGTAAATAATCCGCAACTTTTCCTACTATTGCACGGTTTTCGTTTTGTACCCTGATTTTTAGGTGTTTCTTTATTTAACGTATCTGGGATTATGTGTACCAGCAAAGTAATAAAAGATTTATATCCTTCTAAAATTTAACTCGAACTAATTGCAAAAATTTTATCAAAATTCTTTGACAGTGAAATGGTACTTTTAAATGCAAAAATTACGATGCAAATATTGTCCATATTGGCAATTTTTGTAAAACCCTGTACCGGAATTATCGTTTTAATTAAATACTATATAATTATATCAACGAAAGTATTTTCAATACCACTTTTTGAATATGTAAAAAAAAAAAATAAAACAAGTTGGACAGTCTTGTCGTTGCACGAAAGGCAAAGATAAATTAGATTAATTTAAATGACTCGTATATATCTTACGGATAATCGTATCATACATTGGCTAACTCGTGCTTTTCCAAAGCAGCTGCATAAAAGTTACTCGAAACTTTGTAATTTTGCTTATGAAAATGTGCCTAATTCATTTGCTCTATCTTGGTGGTACTTGTTCTGATCTTGTTGCTGCTTAATAAAAGCGCTCAATCTGTTCAGTAAGAATTGCTTGTCGTGACCCTCCAGCACCAACTGATTCTTCAGAACTGTAACCATGTGTTTGTTCGCTACTGACACGGCATAATAATAATATAAAAGTAGAATAAGAATGATAAATGCTGGCACCCCGAATCCAGCGGTGCCGACGAAATATAAAATCGATTGAAGCCAGTCAGGAAACTGTGAGAACGTTAGAAATAATAACTCCCATACTGTTCTGAAACCTCTGAACGGACCGCAGGCCTTGGATGGCATTATTTCTGCTATAGAATAACCGACTGGGATCGTGGATAAAATGAAAGAAATTAGTAAAATGAACATGAAGAATGAATTCGATTTGCTCGCTCTGTAAATTTTACTCGACGGAGTGCTGTTCACTAAGCAAGCAAATTTCTTAATATAAAATAAGAAGAATGTACCGATTATCGTAACCAGAGGCAATAGAGGCGCGAAAAAGCAACCAAGCCAACAAACGGTTTGCAAGTAGACAACATCCAACACATTCTTTGGTAAATCAAACTCCTGCTCCCCAAAGAAACGCAGGACCTTGTTTTCCGTATGCCTTGCTATTAATGACCTCGGGAAATTCACGAAGAATGTCATGAAAAACTGAAGGAAGATATCGGTGATGTAAAGTTTAAAAAATTGCTGTCCTACAAATGTTTCCCAGCACAGTGGTCGTCTACTAGCCGTATCGGTACATTCATTATCCAAGATTTCATACGCAATTAGTCTATAAAATGACGCCAGTAGAACGATGAGAGAAGAGAGGCGTAAAAACACAGTCCTGAATAGAGTAATGCGTACAACAAACGGTGAACTATAATTTTCCAGGGTTACCAGATACCCGAATAGGAATGGTACTGCCAAATTCAAACCGACAATGCATATGTATGGGAGAAATTCAAAAAACAACTGAACGATCCCTTGTAACGGTAGGTATCCTGCGTTATACGTTTGAACCGCTTGCGGTGTCACTTGCTCGAACGCAAATTCAAATATGTAGTAAATGAATGCACCGCAACCGCATAACACTGCTAAAACAATTAAATTGATAAACAAGCGCATACAAAAAAATTTTGTCTTCTCCTCTCTCGTTCGATTTTGTCTTTCCTCTTCCAATCTTTCAGCTTCCAAAAATGCTTTCATCTCGTTATATAATGCTTTATGCTTCACAGATGCGGCCTTTTCATTGTGTATACAATAATCCCAACCGCCGAAAACTAAGTTACAATACTGGTAAAATTGGCCCTCGTTTTCGACAACTCTTTGCTTGAAGCCTTTGGCAGCTGACTTAACAATTGCCATCAAACTAAAGATGAAGACACCGACAGTGGCGCAAATGTAAGATAACGGTATATTATAAAATATGCCAGAATTGTCATAAGTCATATGAGTGTATGCACCGTAGAACAATAGAGTGTATTCTAAAATATCAAGGTCCTGTACAATATCAGTTATACTACTTCCTTGAGTTACGTTCCAGTATAACTCGGAACAGCAAGATATGCTATGAGTGCTGTTAGAATTTATGCACAACTCTTCTTCCGGCACATTTAATAATATTGCAGGCAATACGATGAATAAGAATATAATCGCGAATATAAGAATATTCAGATACATCAACCATTTGATGAATAAAAAGTACGCTACTATCCCCATTCCGAAATTTCCTCCAATTGTTTTAAGGCTATCGTTCCACAGCTCCAGTTTTGAATACGTTTCCTTCATTCTGATACGAAATTGTTGCCAAGCTTTCCTCCGCTGCCATTTGAATTGTTCGAAGCCTTGCAACCTTAATTTTGTAGCACTCTAAAACAGGCATACAGTAGTTTATTACTAATACATATTAACACAATACCTAGTCAAAATATCACCGATTACAATTGCAGGTAAACTTGCCGATGAACTGGGCCTCGCCGATTTCGATGACCTTCACATATGTTGTCAAGGTCGTCATTCTGAACATTTCCCTTTAAACTTTTTGGCGGTCGGCTTTGGTTTACGAGATTCGCATTAACTTTACTTAACTTTAGAATTACCGAGTTTAACACATACTCGCATCGGTTCGCTATCATGCTTTACGCGCCCGCGAGCGGGCGCGCGCCTCTCCGCCCTAATATAGTTCCAACCAATACTGATACCGTCGGCTATGAAACAGATTTCAATATATTATGCCGAAAGTTTTTCATATGTTTTTGACAACATATGTCAAGCTCATTGAAATCGGTAAGGAGGTAGCTTTCAATATATTATGCCAAAAGATTTTTTTATTAATATCTCCGAATCTAAGGCCAACCGCCAAAAAGTTTAAAGGGAAATGTTGTTCAGAATGACGACCTTGACAACATATGTGAAGGTCATCGAAATCGGCGAGGGCCCAGTTCATCGGCAAATTTACCCAATTGTATAACATACTTGTAGCTGATTTTTTAATTGTATCTTCTGCGCCATGCATATGGGCATTGCCTTTATTTGCATTATCTCCTCCCATGTGCGTTCTTCGTTAGACAAATTTTCAGATAAATCTGGTAACATAGACACTGCGGTATCATGGATGTTCGCCGACATGCGCCTCGACGTAGTCGTACCCCGAGACCTTGTACTAGTGCGTCTCCTCAGCGTTGTCTTTGTATCATTACGTATTCGTTTGGCTGTAGCTGTTATCAAGATATTGCGCATATATAGTAACTACATCTACTCGTAGCTCTCATTCGCAGCGAAGACTTACCGACGCGTGACTTTTTGCTCGGAAGTAAAGTGGCTATATGAGAAGGATCCCTTTGCAATGCTTGCTGCAAATCTGCCTCGATGGCTGCGGGATAACTTTCCTGATAAAATTCAGCTCCTGCTTCTTCCCAGCCTTGCCCTTTGTCACAGGCACGCTTCTTCCTTTCTCCGCCAGACATCCTTCTCTTTTATCAATGATTGCGATTCACGTATGTAATTTCCTTCCAGTACCTTGCATTTGAAGCTTTGTTAAATATTACTCTCCAACGAGCAGTACTCTTAAACAATTTCATATTTAAATAATCCACTGCATAGACGATTCGATATTTATAAGATTTATTCCTATAACTATTTACTGCCTGATACGTGTATAAACGACAAGCGTCTATAAATAAATTTTAACTCGTACGAGCTGCTCTACGAAACAACGTTAGCAACAAATTAAATGCGCATATCGGCCTGTACATACACACCTGAGATATGCTTGCTAGTCGATCAAGTATCTAGCGAATGTGTCATTGCTCGATGACACCTATCCTTCTTTTTATACTGATCGATAACGGCACTTGTAAAAAAAATATCACTTTAACTGACAAAACACCGACGTTTAGAACTGAGGTGACACATAGGCTGCACCGTTTTGTAAACTGTGACGTAGTTGCGCGAAATGTATAAGCGATATATCAAATCACATTAATGTTAAGTTTAATATTCTCATGCCGCGAAACTTCTGGCATTCGAATGCGAATAAACCAAGATAAACGCAACGATTCATCCAGAAAGCACTCGTCGGCATTTTGTTTTCTCGTATATGTATCGAATTCGTGTAGCTGCAAGACGGCTGTTAAAAGGACACTGAGCGGCCATGGACCAGGGGGAGTGTAGAGAGGGTGGTGCTGTTTCAGTTACAGCTGACGGTAAATGAAAACGCCAAATTTCCTGCAATTTTCTTACATTGTATTGCGAACTTTCAAAGTTCAATTCAGTTCGTTAATTAGCAAGCTCGTGTTTGCATATGCATCCCATATATTCTCATACGCAATATAAATTAACACGCGTGACCGCTGACAATATATAAACGCAATCTATATTAAGTAACGTATTTTATACAATTAAATAATTCAATTCATCGATTTCAAACCGCTACGCATATTACCTTAATTATACACTGTTAATTTCGGTAAATTCAGTGCTCCATTGTACAAAAGAAATTCGTATTTACAAGAGTCAAATACAATTACGTAGCCGGAAACAACACTTCGGACAGTATAAAACATTACATAGTATATAAATAATCATTGTCACAAATACTACAAATAATTTGTATGTTTCGAAAATAATATAAAACTTTATAAATTTCTTTTTATCTAGAGGTGACGTTCTTATTAGTCTTCTATGCTATATAGCACTTGAGAAGATAACACCAATTACTTGAATAATTAAGTGTTAGTTTGTTATGCAGAAGTTCATCTATATTATGTTTGGTGATGCAATGTTTTTTAGGATCATCATTATGATGAAATAATAATATTTTACATATGCTATTTCAGTACTGTCGCCCTCCCCTGCCTCCACCACGATTATATCCACCACGTTGATAATTATCGGAAGTGTTTCCTTGATTCCATCCTCCTTGAACTCTGCCTCCTTCTCTTCCTCTGCCACTGCCACCACCTCTTTGATACTGTTGTCCACCTTTAGCCTCAGATTGCGGTGCAGAGTATCGTTGACCATATCCTGAGTATTCAGATATAAGTGAATGATTTAAGTAGCATTGCCTATAGCATCTTTTCACCGATGAAATCCTCTATATCCATTATCCCTTCCTTACCTCCATCTCTGTTTTCTGTATTGTAACTGATATTTCCGCCTCCATATCCTCCTCCCTGTCCTCCGCTATATCCAGTTCCTTGGCTTCCGCTATATCCGCCCCCTTGTCCTCCTCCATATCCACCTCCTTGTCCTCCTCCATATCTACCACCCTGTCCTCCACTATATCCTCCACTCTGGCTCCCGCTATATTCAGTTCCCTGCCCTCCATATCCACCTCCTTGTCCTCCATACCCGCCTCCTTGTCCTCCATACCCACCTCCTTGTCCCCCACCGTACCCGCCTCCTTGTCCTCCACCATATCCCCCACCTTTCCCTCCTCCATATTCGCCACCTTGTCCTCCTCCGTACCCGCCACCTTGTCCTCCTCCGTACCCGCCACCTTGTCCTCCGTATCCGCCACCTTGCCCTCCTCCATATCTGCCACCCTGTCCACCTCCTTGTCCTCCACTATATCCCCCTCCTTGTTTCCCTCCGTACCCTCCTCCTTGTCCACCATATCCACCACTATTGGAGGAACTATTGGAACCCTGAACTTTATTATCTCCGAAGCCACCTCCATATCCTCCACCCCTATTAGAATTGCCACCGCCAAAGCTTCCTCTACTATCACTGGAAGAGGTATTAGGGGTACCCCCTCCACGACCTCCTCTATAACCACCTCCTCCTCCTCCTCCTCCTGCTCCTCTATAACCACCACCTCCTCTGCCACCTCCACGACCTCCGCTAAATTAATAACATTGAAAGATTATATTTATCTGTTCTAAAATTCTGTGTCTAAATAGAACTACTTCTGTTAATCTCTACTTACCCAGCAGCCGAAGGTCCTGGTACTCTGTCCTTCTGCCATGGTGGCATTTCTGGTGGTGGCGGCTCTTGTTCGTACGGCCTTCCACCTCTGTCTGGTACCTGTCCTATAATAATTGAGTTGATTTCACTTCGAGTATTTTTCCTTACACTCGCATTGCTCGTCTTCTCCATTATCGCGATATCATCTCTTGCTGCTAATAGATCAGCAAATGCAATGTCGGGTTCTGCACTTAAAAATTTCCTAGTCTCCTCGTACTGTTTAGTTAATTCAGCTTCTCGAGATTTCACTCTGTCCGACCACTGTGTACAAAAGCACAAATAATGCGGTTCTCAATTCGCGCAGTTCTATCATTTTTAATTGAAAGTAATACACTCGTACTTACCAAAAAGGATTGTACTGTTACATCGAGTCGCTTAAGTAACATATCACGACGCATTCTATATTCATCGTGTAACTCTTGTTGCACGAGCTCAAGATCTTTCCATTCTCTTTCCGTGAATTCATTAGTAACTAGTGGTTCACCTACGAGCTCTCGTGGAGCTGTTTTTAACACTTCAGACAATTTGGCTTCCAGTCTTGAAAAAAGTTTCTCAGCAGTGATATCGTCTGGCGGTTTCTCAAAATTTAATGCTATTAACATATCTTTCAGATCTTTAGCTGTATCGCTCTCTTCCTGCAAGGACCACATACTATTTTAAGAAAACACTGTAATGTAGAATATTTATTCTAGCGTTACTTTCATAACTTACAACTTCAATATCCATGGAAGTCGAAGCCTTTTGGTTTCTAGCTTCGATTAGTCTGCAAGCTACTAATTCAGCTGCTAAAAAATCTAATAAGGCAAACCTATCCTGTTCAGTCCCCAATCGCTCGTTTACATTGCCAGTCATTAATCGTTCGTTCATGCATCCTAATTCTTTAAGAAAACAACTTAATTCTAATAGGAAAGAACTAGAATCGTCTGGCGACACTATCGAATGGATAGTTTCGTCCATGTCGTTCAGTATTGCTATTTCATCCGCGATCCAGGCTACAAGTTTTGTAAATTCTGGTGATTTCGGGCCCTGTTTTAACGACTTCATGAATTTAGTAGCTTCCATTAGCTCCCCATTATACCTGCATAATAATAAATTTCGCCGGATATTAGGAGTATTGAAATTAGCATTAAGTATCAGAATTACATTTTATTAAACCTAAATGAATTCGTGCAGAAAACAAGTTCCTTTAAAACACATACATGCTGATAGTTATAACCTCTGATCACTTACCCAAATTTCTTTATATTTTCCAACAATTGGAGCTCCATTTTGACGAAACCTTCGATTAACAGACAAATTTAATTGTTATTAATTAATGAAACGAATGGTGAAGTAAAAATATAATGTACTTACACAGGAAACAGGGGCAAGCTACATATACCTCCCGTTACCGCATACGCATACACTGTCACAATACCATAAGATTTTTTCATCTACACATCTACGGAAATAGTAATGTATGGCAAATGGCAATAGATGTCGCATTACATGAAGCCTACAATGCCGACCAATTCGTTTTAAGTTTAAAAATATTTTGCCATTTCAATTTATTAAAAGAAAGAGAAAGAAAGAAATACCGACCAGATATAATACATTATATATTTTCGTATATAATCTATTCGTCGTAGTTTACATTTGTTGTATCGCATGGGAAATTTAGAAAGTTAGTGCGAGAATCCGCGATGGGAAATGTGAAATAAAATTACACCATGATTATAAAAGTAAAAATATGTATATTTTTAGTGTATTACATATATGATACTTACAGTGTTAATCTTAAAGTAACGGATAATTAACATTACAATTGTTATATACAAATATTTTAATTCGTCGGGTATACCAAAATATCCATGGCAAATATTGCTCTTAACTTTAACTTAGGAGCAATGATTGCCATGTGGATCAAATAATTTATTAATACTGGCATAAATTTCAGTGTCGGCTTCAAATATTTGCCAGTAACTTTGCATTTATGTATATGCTTTCGGTATTATACAATATTGTTATTTATACAATGTTAATAAATCATGGCAATATAATATAATAATGTTCTGCCTCGACAGACATTATTCAATTGTACATCTGTATACGCATATAAGTATACGGACAAGATAAAAAAAGACTTAAAGATCTTCTTACAATGTCAATTAAGTAACAAACTCAGTCGAATTTGTTCACATTCTTTCAATTAACGAATCGTAAAATTAAATATTTTACTAATGCCTCTGCCATGGAATTAAAAGGACAATTTATAAATTTAATACACAGATGTGCATGAATGCTTTAATACCGTGCACTTCTAAAAAATAAAAGACTGCTTTTAAGATCAAATATCTTTCGTCTGTAAATTTAACGAGATAATGTACAGAAATACCTATTTAACATATATAATTGTGCGCATTAGAATTCAACTTACAGAATTCTATTCGACTGGCAAATTGTACATTTAGTTTTATGTATACACATAAATATTATTCTAATAGTATACAATTTTAATTTATTCCCAATGGTGCTTTGGCAAATATAGTTTCATAGCACCATAAAAGTGCAATTTCATCGTGAAGCATATAATTTTAGCTAACGTTTGTACTACTTCAACCCATTTATACTTCGACCATGAAACGCGAGATATTGTTTTTCGGTAGAAATTTGATAGGATCTCTGAATGAATACAATTTTGCTACATATAATAAATAAAAAAAACGTTCTCCTTGCATTCTTCTACCATTAATCTAAGTAGTCAATACTACACGAGTCAGTATCTTAATTCAGTCGTTTTTCAAAATCAAGTTAACGAGACTGTACAATTTCGTAATATTTTCTGGCTGATAAAACAAGCCAGTCAACAAACTTTTCTTCCATTCTTACAGTTTGTACATATCAATCCAGCCACTTGGAATTTTGAACCTCACGCTTATCATACAATCAACTAATTCTCTATATTGCCTTCATAGAAGGACTCGCATTTTTCTAACAAACGTAGAACTGGATTTATGTTATAAGGGAACAGAGCTTTAGACACTAATCTATCAATTGCTAAGCGAAGTCTTATCAATATTGTCATGGTATCATCTAGCTCCCTGCCACAACAAGAGACAAACTCTGTCCAATTTCGTTTCACGTACTTCAAGAATCTCAGTAAGTATAGTAAGAAGCAGGTTTCATTACTGACAAGTAAATCTAGCAGAACATCCGGATCGTGCGATACGGCGTGTATAAATTGTACGAAAGTTAAGGTCGGACTGAGCATATGACCAAGATCATTTTGCGGAGGTCCCCTATAAAATAGACCGACTGCTACGTCCAAACAACATACCATGCCTTCGATCAGGAAATCATCTTGATCATGAAACATTTGCACCACCCACTGCGACAGAGGCATTTCAGGATGGAAGGGCATTAGTGTTTTTACGCATTGATCCAACTGTCTCAAAACCTCCCTTATACTTCTCTCTATAACTGCCATATCAGCATCAAGGTCTTCGGCCTCGGAGCCCAAGGAGGAGTCACTAGAATCGCTGCGCGTCTCTTTAACAGTCACGGCAACACTTTTTAAAACTAGAAGCACGATCTTTTGTAGAAGGGGACGATCGCCGTCCCCCGAACCTCCTCCAAATCTTCCTGAACCGTGCCTATACGGTAGAGCGTCTAGCAACCTCCAATCTTTTACAGCGCGTACGATCAAGTGGGCAAGAGAGCAGGGCTCGTCTGGAAGTACATCTTGCAACGCCAGAGTGCTTCCATAACATAATACTTCGTTAAATAGACCGAGAAGATGTCTCCAAATCACACCGGGAACATTGGCGTTCAAAAGAAGGACGAGATTATCCAATTGAGAATAGAAAAGTTTGGTGTCGATGACGGACAAGTTGGCTTTCACTGAAATAATTGACTCCCACAGATCAAGGAACGTGATGACAACCGATTCGTGTTGAGGCGTATACGAACCAAGGATGGTATCAAACTTTGATACTAGTATAGTCCATTTAGACTCTAACGCTTTAACGCACATCGCTTTCACAGGTGTACTATCAAAACTTTCCGCGTCCGATATCGTTAACGTATTACAGTTCGATGGTGGTACTAAGCTCTCTGTATCCTCGAGAGGATGAGCACTACAGTCCTTATGTTCTACTACTCTTTTTACAACATCCAAAGTAAACAGCATTTGACTTGGAGAATGAGTATTAACTAACGATTGCGTGAGTCTTTCTAGCCATGCCGCCTCGATGCTTTCCTTTGTTACAATAAAAAATGACGCGAGAACTCTGCTAGCGGCGTATGATATGAATTTGTTTGTTGTACACGACAGGTCAATCATCTGATCTATAATGCCATGCTCGTTTCGCGCCAGCGCATCACAAACATCCGCCACTCTTCTACACATTATGCCTCTGGTGTTTTGCTTGATAGCCAAATCGAACAGAAGCTGTAAAGCACTTAAAAATTCCAAAGTTTGATCGGATTCCCACTCCGATAATTGCGTAGATCGAAAAGTGCCATCGGCAGCTTCCACCGCCGTGCTAGTAAAGGGTTTGCGCAGACTACTCTCAGGTATGTTGCACAGGCATTGCGCCAACAGGCTGTTCTGCAACTGCTCGATATCTGACAACGTATCCCTTTCGACTTCATTGTTTTCGATACGTTGTTTCTTCTTCACCGGTTCCTCCATTGTGTTGTTAGGAGGACGATAATAACATTGCCCAAGCACCATTAGCAGCACTATTCTTGCCACTTCATCGCCTGTATCAACAAAACAAGAGAAGATAAATCGTGCTGTCAATAATTAATCAAAGTGCTGTTAAGTCAACAATTCCATGCAAATTGAGATAGCACTAATAGGGTAAAGGACCCAATTACTGCAACCTACCCAATTATTGTCACCCTAAGCTGTTTTACATAAAATAACGAATAAACCTTGTGAAATGATGCATAAAAAAAAATTAGCATACAATTGAAACTGTTATTTATACAATACAAAAAAACAGCACTTAATTTTTTCTCTGATAATTTGGATAAAACGATGAAAAATTTTAAGCAGATATTAGGAGAGTGAAAACGATGGACATCCTTACTAGCGAAAGAGAACACAAGGCGTTAAAGAAAATGCTGTAATTGTAATATTTAAGCATTAATATAACAAAATATAATGTTTTAAATAATATAAGCATCGTAGAAAGTAATAAAGATCCGAATTCAATGATTCATTAAGTCTTTTTACTTATTAATTAGGCAACAGTGATTGGTACAAGCGTTTCAAGCACTTTGGTATTAAGGCTGGAACAGACACGTCCAGTAATTTAGTCAAGTAGCGAGTAATTTAGTAATTTACCATTGTTTTACTAAGCTACTCGACTAAATTTTAGTGTCCATACACGAAAAATGACTAAATTATTTGCTACTCGACTAAACTACTGGACGCGTCTGAACCAGCCTTTACTGTCATAGCAGTAGTTGCTCATGTACATGAGACGACATAACCTTAAAATAAGATAAACAGTATTAGGTTAGCTGGCAGTAATTGGGGTGTCAGTAATTCAGTCAAATACATTTGAAGGGTGTCAGTAATAGATCCCGAAATATATTTTTGAAATTGATGAATTTATACATAAAAATCCACCAAATTTTTTTCATCAAGTAAACATATTAAACAATAATAAATAACAAGAATAACATATACTTTTAGTCTATAAGATAATGTCACCGTCAACGCTTAAAGCTAGATTCTCACTACCCGTCTGGACGGCGGCAAGACGGCAGCCGTCCCACTAGCGCAACAGAGAAGTATGCATCTGCGTCTCCCTTGCGCTAGTGGGACGGCCGCCGACCTGCCGCCGTCCAGACGGATAGTGTGAATCTAGCTTAAAGTGTCAGTAAATTGGATCCTTAAAGCCTCGTTTACATTAGTCAAGTTTACTGGCTTCAAGTCGCTTCGTGACTTTATTATTATTTCGAGGCAAGAAAAGTTGGAACACTCTCTACCTCGCTTGAAACTTGAAAGGATATTTCAAGTGAAGTGAACAACAAGTTAGTTTACTGATTTCAAGCGACTCGAAGCCAGTAAACTTGACTAATGTGAGCGAGGCTTTACCCTAGAAGTATAGAAAATAGAGAATGGTATTGAAACTTACTCGAAGGTTTCCGAAATATTTGTAAGTTGCAGCGCCTTCTGGATGTATGTAAATAAGTGTATGTATATGTTTACATATTCATTCATAGAAGTTAGCGTGCGTACGCATTTCCCGCGGCAATTAATCAATTAATTAATGCACGTTATCCTTTTAATAGATTGTGAGTGTAGCGGTACCTCCGACTCCGCCACAAGGGGGCATTTCGACCGATCCCGCTCTCTCTCTCCACAAGTTCTCCCTCAACTATTAATTCGTATATATACTTGTTTCGTCTTGCGTCCTAACATCCCCGCGTTTAATGCAGGGTCTTCTAGGTAAGCCTAGATAAGCCTTATTTGATGAATCCACTAGCACAGGCCCTGGACGAAACAACACACACTCTCTCTTCTTCTTATCCTTTTCCACCTTCCGTCCTACCTTCTAACCTTTCCGACCCTAGACCACTGGAACGGCAAACTGAGTTTCATTTGTTCCTCGGAATACTTTCGTAAAATGCTAACCGCGAGGAGTTTTAACACAAGTTTTGCGCACATGCAAATATATTATAAACCGACGCTCGATGATACGTTAATGTACACACGAAAAGATTCCTCCACCGATGCCTTGGCAGATAGTTGAACGTATTGTTAGTACATCTGGTAGCACTGTTTTAAAGTTACACCGTGTTTCTCACTATTTTAACAGTGTAAATATATTATTGTTTGTGCTCGAAGAATTTCTTTTGACTAGGAAGTGACAGAGCACTCGACAACTTTGCTCTGTTGCCACGTATACCTGCTACCGAGTAAAAATAAGAAATACAGTTTTATATCATTTAACCATAAATGTATACCCGCGGGATAGTTCATATCGTATGTCAAGCGGCAAATTGTTAACCCGATAGCGCATAAGACACGAATTCCTCGCGTTTATTACGTATTTTGCGGATGGCATCCTGCAGAGCTGCGTAACACAGTAGCTCCTCCTCGCACATTCCACAATGTACTGAGTGCCAATTATTCGAATTACTTGAATAATTGCACCCGAATTACAGCAGGAGCTTATTAAATATTCCTCGAACGTCATTCGTACGGTTTTTCGTAATAAAAGTGATCGAAATGAAAAAGTCGTATAATAAATACACGAGATGATCGGCAACTCTGCATCGATTGCAGCGCTCAGCAGTTTATACGTATTCCTGCGTCTATAAATTGCGTTTTAATGATTCGTATAAAATACATTTCCAAACAATCTCTTACATTTTATACGATGATATCGATAAAGGAGCTACTATAATCGTTAATATAATCTTTTAATATAATGTAATGGAAACTATACAAGCGTCTTTTGCTCGATTAATCGTATATATAGCGACACGTACAGTTTTCAAAATTTCGTACAACTTCAAACAAAGACTTTTTATCCATTAAAAGATGTTTCTATATCGGATTATGGAAATAATCGGAAATATGGAATTATAATTACTCTATTACAAAAAAAGTTACTTAAATTCGTGTTGAGGATGTTCGAAAATCGAACGGTTGAAATGATTATAATACAGCGATAAGTGGCTCTATATTTCATAATATTAAACATTGTATTAAGAAATCCTTTCAAAGAAATTAATCAAGTCTCCATTTTCAGCTTTTAAGCTTATTTTCTCCTCTATCTCTGTGAAGATAGAAAAAGCTGAATGCTGTTGGAATTCGAACCATACACGAACGCACTTAAAATGAACCGACATGTGTACGTCGATGAATGAAGAAGAAAAGCGAATAGAGATGGTCAGATGGGTGTGGATCGTGTGGAGTAGCTTTGTCGTTACCATGCTTCATGCAATGCGCAGAGGCTCTATCTACATACTAAACTGTCATGGGTACTTTCAATGACGTAGGACTGCCATATTTTTTTCTATATGGGGCCTGCCAGGGGGTCAGCCAAATTGTTGGGGGTTTGGAGGTGGCCATGCAAGATGTTTTGTGATAATCGAATGGTGCGCATAATAAACAATTAAACCAATATAAGAGCGGGGCGCGTCGTCTCGGCAGATATGCTTGAATCGTTCGAGCGAACAGTCCGGATCGGCAGAGAAAAAAGCCTTTCACTCAAAACATCCTTCTCACATGCGATAGGAATTTTACGTCACAGAATTTGATACGGAGGCGAGAGTGTAGTGCCGCGTCGAGGTTATAACTTATACAACAGGAATTGGGACAATGGGGCTCCGAGGATCGCCTAACGTTCCCGTATTCTGATCGTTCGCATTCAAATGAGTACCGTACTACTGTTTTCGCTGCGCGATAACCCCGATCCCGCCCGCGACACGGAGTTGTCTTGGTGATTCCGTTGAATACGCTGATCGCGAATGCGGTGCCCTACCCCGTCGCACTATTTTTGTCTGTACGTTTTATTTACACGTATTTCTCTTGTTGCTTGCTTTCTTCGCCAAATATTTTGGCTATCTTTGTAGCAGTTACGTAATTTCCGACGTGAGTAATTCCGGCACGATGGCCGATGATGAATTAAACGAAACTCGATTGTTTTACACGTAGTGGCGTGCGGGGCATATATACTACGGAAAGTTAAAGGGAATTGATTTTTGACATTCTTCGCGCGAGGGTGAAAACGGAAGGAAGTGGAAGGGTGGCCAGTAATTCGACGGTAACATGATCGAGAGACGGTTATCGCACGCTTGTAAACAGAATTAATGTTTAAACAGTGAAAGTGATCCTATTTAGATATGTCTATTGGAAATTATCTTCTTAAGGTAAATAATTACTCTACCACTTACGATTACGTCGTATAACATTTATCCTCGCGTGTTTTCAAATCACTTCGAATCTATTTACAAATACGAAGACGTATTTTGGAAAATAATTTTATTCAAAATTCGAGTTTAATTTCGTATAATTACGTGCAGTATTTTGGTGCAGGTATTTTTAACTCTGAATTACATACGTTGCGACACTTGTTAAAATGTTAATGTATAGGGAAGTGTGTAACTGTATTTCTTATTGTCTCTGTTCTACCGATGTCATCTCTTTTAATTAGAGTGGTAATGAAATATTTTAGGATTCTCATCGCATCATAATGTGGTGGTCTGAAATACTATTGAATAATATTGTTAAGAATGACAGAAGTAATATCCAAAGATTTTGGTAAGGGGCAACCTTATCGAAAAAGAGACATGTCCGATACGTCGCAACACCGATATAACCAACCTCCTCCTGATATTATGCCAAAGGGACTCGCGATCAATGGTATGTATTAAGCCACGAGATAATAAGAATATTCATCAATAGCATGAGTTATTATATAGCGCTTCCTATATAAATCATTGAAGAAAGTAAAGAAAAATATGTTTTAATAGGCATAGGAGGAAGGTTACGCCAATTAGAAGCCCTTTTTATTGGTGGTCCTATACAAGGGGAAGGAAGAGTGGGCCACACGTTTTCCATTGAGACGCTTATCGATATTCTACTTGTCTTATACGATGAATGCTGCAATTCTTCCTTACGACGCGAAAAGACTGTCTCAGATTTTATTGAATTTGGTATACATGTTTATCTGTTTCGAAAAACCTTAGGCATCGGTCGTTATCGACCGTCGTTTTAAATTAATTAATATGCATTGTTACAGTGAAACCAGTGGCTACTTGCATAAAGAGCTTGCAATTGGCACGCGAGGATTTTGAGATAGTGAAAGTTATTGGTAGAGGTGCATTTGGAGAAGTATGTGTTGTAAGAATGCGTGGCTCGGACAAAGTATTCGCGATGAAAATTTTAAACAAATGGGAGATGCTAAAGCGCGCAGAGACTGCATGCTTTAGAGAGGAGCGAGATGTACTGGTATATGGTGATCGTAGATGGATCACAAATCTTCATTATGCCTTTCAAGATGACAATAATTTGGTAATGTTTCTGAATAACATTAGCGAAATTCACTGTTGTGTATAAAGATAATGTTTTATTCCTTTTAAATAACCATTCGCAGTATTTGGTCATGGATTATTACTGTGGCGGGGACCTGTTAACACTATTGAGCAAATTTGAGGATCGCCTTCCCGAAGATATGGCTCGTTTCTACATAGCTGAGATGGTTCTGGCCATTGTGTCCATACATGACCTGCGTTATGTACACCGTGATATTAAACCTGATAATGTTTTGTTAGACGCAAATGGTCACATTAGATTAGCTGACTTCGGATCCTGTTTACGATTGTTCGAAGATGGCACTGTGCAAAGTAATGTTGCTGTTGGTACACCAGACTATATTTCACCAGAGATATTGAGGGTATATTCGTATTTCTATGCATTGACAAATATTACTTATTACATACTTCTATAACTAATATATTGGATCACTTGTTATAGGCAATGGAGGATGGACAGGGACAATACGGGCCTGAATGTGATTGGTGGTCTTTAGGAGTGTGCATGTATGAAATGCTGTACGGGGAGACACCTTTTTACGCAGAATCTCTAGTCGAAACTTACGGAAAAATTATGAATCATAAGGTAATTCTCCTCGTAACGTACAACAATGGTAGTATTCATAACGAATTATCATACCAACGTGTCTTTTATGCGATTTCAGAATTGCTTTGACTTCCCAGTAGATGATATGTACGAGGTCTCTGAAGAAGCTAAAGATTTAATAAGAAAATTAATATGTAGCTCAGAATTTAGATTAGGTCAGAACGGAATTGACGATTTTAAGAAACACCCATGGTTCGATGGTGTAAATTGGGACACTCTTAGAGACAGTACCGCGCCTTACATTCCCGAAGTTTCCTCGCCGACTGATACATCAAACTTCGATGTCGACGATACAGATGTTCGCAGCTCCGATGCTGTCCCACCAGCAGCGAATTCTGCATTCTCCGCGCTACATCTGCCATTTGTCGGTTTCAGCTTCACGCAAGGAAGGTAAGCGAGACGTTCTCTGTTCATTTATACCGATCGTTAACACAAGTACACGTCTAATTCACAAATTACAGTTGCATATCAGATCTGGGATGTCTGTCTGATATAACTCAAAAAGACAAACGCGTGCAGATACTCGAGGACGAGAATGCACAATTAACGCGAGCGCTGGAGGAATTAAAGAAGCAAGTTAGCGCGAGCCATCCTGCGCCTGGGATATCATCAGAGTCTAATAATGCAACGAGAAAGCTTCAAGACGAAATAAACACTCTTACCAAACGCAACTGTGGTAAGTAATATTTGTCTTACAATATTTGTCCGCTTAATTTCGTTTGCATTTAATACTGCCATTTCACGTGTATCATTAGAACTAGAGTCACAATTGAAGTCTATGGAAGGTCCACGCGAATTACGCAATCTGGATAACGGTGACATTACGAAACTACGAGAACTGGAGAAGTTAGTGCGCTGCCTTCGTTTAGAAAAGGAAGAAGCTATTAAGGATAAGCTGGATGTACAAGAGAAGCTTAAACTTCAGGACAAGGAGCTGAAGGACGCGTTAACGCAGCGTAAACTGGCAATGGCCGAGTATACCGAGGTCACCGACAAGCTATCAGAGCTGAGGCAACAGAAGCAAAAGCTGTCCAGGCAAGTTCGGGATAAAGAAGAAGAACTGGAGGTTGTAATGCAGAAGGTTGACAGTCTGCGGCACGATATTCGGAAAGCCGAGAAATTATGCAGGGAGCTGGAAAATCGAGTGGAAGAGGCTATGGCCGAGACGAGTAAGGAAAGAAAATTACGGGAGCGCAGCGAGGAGTATTGTAAACAGATGCAAGAGGAGACCGAGAAGATTAGACAGCGATCTATAGGGAACGATGCAAGCGCGAATCACGCGCTGGCGACGCAGGAGATCAACAGGTTAAAGGCTGAAGTAGAGAAGCTTGAAGTTCAGTACAACGAAAACTTGAACCAGCAGCAGAGCAGGTTCAATCTCGATATTCGTAGCCTTCAGGAACAATTACACGAGACCGAGACCAGGAGAGATTTAGTGGAAAGGGAGGTTCAACTGACGAAGGACAAATTAGATGCCGCGAGGTTGGAAAATATTACGGATAGCGAGGAGACTATAAATGAATTGAACAGACGCCACGAGAGGGAAAAGATTATGCTAGTCGAAGAGAACAAAAAGCTTATGTTAGAACTCAACACTCTTACCGATAGTGTTAATAGAATACAAGGCGAAAGGCGACAGTTGGAAGAAGAGTACGAAGAATTAAGGAACAAGAAAGAAGCTATTGCACAATGGGAAGCTCAGATCACTGAAATTATTCAGTGGGTGTCTGATGAGAAGGACGCCAGAGGATATTTGCAGGTTTGCCCTTATAAACAGCCACCATTCTCCTAAATATAATTTTTGCTCCAAGTTTATGAAATCACGCCGGACACTTGTAAATTTCAGGCACTAGCTACCAAAATGACGGAGGAATTGGAATTCCTGAAACACTCTGGTGGCGTGGGAGGCGTAGGAAGTGGTTCTACGATGGCGGATAAGAACTGGCGAAATCGTAGATCGCAGAAGCTCGACAAGATGGAGCTTTTGAATTTACAGAGCTCTTTGCAAAGCGAAATACAGGCTAAGCAAGCGATATCGGAAGAGCTCACGAAGACGCGATCGGATTTGATTGCTGCTCAAAAGTAATTATTCTAACGCTCTAGGAAATTTTATGAATGGGAAGAATTTTTATTGATCCAAATACATGATTGCAGGGAGTTGAGAGACTTCAGACAGCGATTCGATACGCTCACACACGAGATAAAACGCAAAGAAATGCAAATAAAAGAGTTGCAAGCAAGGCTTGACACGGGCGACGGCTGTAAGTACATTTCAATTCACAATGATACAAGTAAAAGTAGAGAAATTTCGCTGTTGCGTTTTTACAAACATTTTGTATCAACTATTATCATACAGATCGCTGCGATACATGTTATGTATGTACTTTGTAAATCTTTCGATCTCTCTGGCGCAGTGTTCAAGCGATGAATATATTCATTTGTTTTGAGATTTTTTTTTAAACACGATATAATATATATATATATAATTACAGTGTTTTTGGAATATTGTTTAATTTAAATCTTGTCGCAAGATATTCTCAGCAAACAAATTTGCACGACTACAGTAAAAATCTAGCAGAGTCAAGGAATTGTTATGTTCATTTGATATTAGGAATCATGTATAGCATTTGTGCCTCTTTAATCACACAAGTACTTGGGATGTTACTTGAAACTATTTCACACTCTTTAGAAATGCACGGAGAACGTACACGATGTTCTACATATGCAAATTAATAAAAATATTTATTGCTACGTATATTTCCTTTTTAAAATCGAGTAATTATAGACTTTTGACTTAACAATTTCCTTAATTCTAACTTCGTAGAAAGTAGTGCCGCTGAGAGGTATAGTTAGTTAGTATTTACTTCTTTGTATTCTCCATTAGAATAACTAAAGAATTTAGATTAAATTGGTATGAATCAATGCGTGAGTACATCTCTTAACGGTTTCTTCTTTCTGAATTTTTGTCGTAAATATAAACAATTAGATTTGGTGGATGGTACCAGTACTAAATTATATTAATGGACTGTGAAATGTGTTACTATTTACATTCAAACGTAGCATTAAAGCATAATTACAAATATGATAGTAGGTGTAACATGTAATATGTAGGCTTTGAGAGCAATCATGTGAGAATTTTATTAATATCGCTCAATGAGAAACTATGTACTCCCGTGGAATATGTGTACATCAGAATAATTCAATCACTGTTTGTGTAAAACATAAGGCACTTGAATTTTAGGATGTGACCGCTATTCGAGATTGTTTCATTGGCTTTAATATCATGAGGAAGTACAGAATATTTTCTTCACGGTATATGGCGTAGCACATTCCAAGTAGAATCACGTACAGCATAAGATATTCATATTGTTCGATATGTAAATTACCATTAATAGAGATCGTTGCTACTGGGATATCTATCCAGCATAGTAATTCGGTTCTCCGGCACGGTATGCGATTCTGATTTCTAGACTACAAAGTGCCTCTGTTTATTGGCGTAACGAGCTGTGTCTGGGGCCTCTTGTTGCTCATCTTCAAACTGTATTTGTGACAGCTGTCCTATCCAGCAAAACGTCAAGCAAATCTCCAAACATCGTTAGCACCAAACCCCAACGCATCATCGTACATCAGCCGTCGTCACCCCTACCAGTAATGCGTGCTCCCCGCGTCACGACATGTCGCTTATTAACTAGATTCGTTCCCGTCAACACATTCATCAGTCAGAATGCCGTCGCCATCGTATCGCCACCCGGTAAATGAAGTGGCGGCAAAAACGCGGTTTTGATTGACTGGTCAGCTGGATTGCTAATTACAGAGCATAGCGCTATGTTTTTCTTTATTTTTCACCTACTGACACGTGAGCCCGCGATATAATACCAGAAAGAATGGCTACGTTCTATGGATTTAAAAAGAACCATCGGACCCGCCGAGGCATTGTTATTTAAAGCATAGCTCTGTGTTGAGTTTAATGTAAATTATTAGCAGAATCTATAATGTGTTTCCTTGTATGTTGAAAGTAATCGTACCCCAATTAAGGATAGTGTTAGTAGCCTCTCATCGTTTTTAGGTGATGGTTGTCCTTTGTTAATCTTAGTAGCTGATAATCACTCAGTTTTGTAATTAAGTGATTAACAGGTATGTTGTGCCTGAATGTTTTTCAGCTTCAGATTGTTTGGTCTGATTGATTTTTTTGTTACCTTTTATTATACGCTTGCTACTTCTGCTGATGAACGAACAAGTATCCCTATATATGCAATAACGATCACTATTTTTAACCGAGTTTTTGCGTGGTGAGAGTTGCAGTGGAGTGATTGCATTAAAGATGTTTGAGAGAGGGCATCGCAAAGTCCGTAATGATTAAAACATATACTTTTGTAAAAAGAAAGCACAATTACTTACTTTCTATAAATTCACTTTACATCTATGTTAATAGATAACGATAGAAATATTAAAAGTGAAAATTGATTGCAATCTTTTACGAATCTAAACGATCATTGTATCATGCTTCTAACGCTTGTCTTCTCTATTTCAGTTTTAGAACGTCCTACATCTCAAATGTCCTATCTGGAGCATTTTTTGAAAGAAACCGCGAGCAGTACGCGTCATGGAAGCGCGGATAGCGTGGAAGCGGATATTGAGGATAATCGTGCGCCAAGTATTTCCAGCAGTAAAAGTAACTTGTCCGAACTTAGCATTGTAAGTATATCATCTTTCTAATCTAACGTTGTGTTAGACATTAATCTTTATTTAAAAAACGCAGGACCCAACGTCGCCGTTGTCTCACGAGCTCTTGATCAAATCATCGGCACCTCATGGGCAATCCAATCTCCAACCAAAACCGAAATCTCATCAATTCCTAGTACGAACATTCTCAGCGCCTACGAAATGTAACCATTGCACTTCATTGATGGTGGGTTTAACGAGGCAAGGAGTGGTATGCGAGGTCTGTGGCTTTGCGTGCCATATGCCTTGTTGCGACAAAGTTCCGCCAATGTGCCCTGTGCCCCACGATCAAAGTGAGTTGCGCGCTATTTTAGTCAAACCCGTGTACGATTATTTAACCTGGCGTAACGATAAATAAATTTCCGCAGCGAAACGACCGCTGGGTATCGATCCTACCCGGGGAATAGGCACAGCTTACGAGGGGTACGTTAAAGTGCCGAAAATGGGCGGAGTGAAGAAGGGTTGGGTTCGTCAATTCGTGGTTGTTTGCGACTTCAAATTATTTCTTTACGACATCTCGCCGGATCGTAATGCATTGCCATCCGTGTACGTGTCTCAAGTCTTGGACATGCGGGACGAAGAATTTAGCGTCAGTTCTGTTCGAGATTCGGATGTCATACATGCTACAAAGAAAGACATTCCGTGCATATTTAGGGTAATTCGCAGACTCGTTATCTCACCGTTGCGATGATATCATTTATTCATTCCCCCGTGGCTTACCGTTCCAACTTTATCTAGATAACAACATCTCTGCTGGAACCACCTGGTCTGAGGAACCACACGTTAATGCTTGCAGACACTGAAAGCGAGAAAACCAAATGGGTAGTTGCTTTGAGTGAACTGCATAGAATACTAAAGAAAAATAATCTTCCTAATACAACGGTAAGTTGAGTGTACATAGTTCTCGCGACCAATACCCTCGCATTCATCCTCGCGAGAACAATACAACTTTATGTTATTCCTTGTTCTTGTACAGATTTTTAGAGCAAAGGAGTTATTAGATAATACATTGGCGCTCATTAAAAATGTGATGTCAGGAGCGATTATTGATCCAGATCGTCTAGTCATTGGCACAGAAGAAGGTCTCTTCTGTTTAGATTTAGATCGTAGTGGTATGTTATACTCGCCTCGCATTCATTTAATAAGAGTGATGCACCGCTACGGTCAACTTGTATTGTCCTTTCAGAAATTGCAAGAGTCGGAGAGGGCAAGAAAATATACTTATTGGAATATGTAACGGAAGAACAATTAATTGTAGTTTTAAGTGGAAAGCAACGCCATGTACGGCTGGTTCCAGTACGCGCATTAGATGGAGATGAAGTGGAATGGATTAAAGTCGCCGAGACTAAAGGATGTATTACTCTGACAACGGGGGTAGTACGTCGTAACCCATTGACATACTGTTTGTGCGTTGCCATAAAGAAACAGGCAAGCGATTTTGCTATGCGATGTTATAATGCTTCTATAGCCAGCGCACTTCCTTTTAAACGTTTCTTTCTCTGATCTAGAATGCGTCTCAAGTGATCATCTATGAAATAACACGCACGAAAACGCGTCATAAACGTATACGCGAATTGATGTTACCATGTCACGCACAAACTTTGCAAATCCTTTCCGAAGGTCGTTTCTGTGTCGGATATCCTTCCGGCTTCTCTATTTACAGCATCTTAGGAGACCATCACCCAGTTTGTGAGTATAAACATCACTCGAGCCCGTTAACAATTCATAAAACACCTAGGCAACGTAACAATGTCTTTAATCTTTTCTTCTCTACCAATCTAGCATTGGTCCATTCGGAGAATACGCTCTTAGGGTTTCTCACGTACAGTGCTGTGGATGCTCTACGTTGCATCGAATTACCGCGCGGTGAATTCTTATTAGTCTTCCATACATTGGCAGTATATGTTGACAGCCAAGGCAGAAAAAGTAGAGACCGTGAAATCATGTATCCTGCTGTTCCTACGGCAGTTAGTAAGTACACGTTCGGGATACTCGCCCGCTAACAACCGGTGGTGGCATTGAAATCGATAATACGTACCAAGGCTAATTTATGTTACAGGTTATTGCGAAGGTTACTTGCTAGTTTACAGCGAGACCCACATAGACGTGTTCGACTGTACAACCGGAGACTGGTTGCAAACGCTTAACGTGAAACGAGCAAGGCCATTAAATACTTCAGGCTCTTTAACGTCCTGTATGATTAACGATATGCCGCATGTTATTTTCCTCAGCAATTTACATCAACGTGAGTATATATTAGTATAGTAGCGGTAGTTTTACAGGATGAAGCATGATACAAATTCTGCATGGTGAACAGGAGAACTACTCAATATAACGCCGCTAGACGCGAGCGGCAGGCTGATAACGAGACCGCGGAGACGATTTTCATTAAGGGAAGGGAACAGGGCTGCCCGCCCAACAGACAGACGCTCTAAAATGATATCTGCTCCGACGAATTTCAATCATGTCAGTCACTTGGGTCCAGGTAATGGAATACAGGTAGGCAGTAATCTTTATCTCGGCAGCTTTACAGGTGTGCATATTCTTCACGGTAGGTTGTTTTAGATACAGCGACTATTAGATCTGCCTACAACCCTCGAAACAGCTGATCAACAGCATACCGGTCACCACAGTAGCTCTCATCTCCACAGCAATCAGCAAAGAGTAAGAGTGTGTCATATCTTCGCGTTTTATGTAGCTTTGATAGATCGTTCTGCCAAGATGTTACTCGTTCAACTTTCTGCTTAGTTATACGGCCCCGCGCTTCAAACGCCAAGCAAACCAGCACCACTGCCCCCCAGGCATCCTCCTTCTGACACGCGACGTCTCAGTTCTCACATATCCAGGAATTCTGGATATTCGCCGCACAATGGTAAACGTTTAATTATGTCTTCTTTAATTCTTCAATCAAGCGTCTCGTGACTTTCCCTCAGGCTCGACATCGTCGCGCAGAGGACCGGCACCTCCACGACCAACTGCTACTCCGCCTTCGTTACCACGCACTCCTGTGGACCAAGTTGACTCGGAGTCCATACATCTGCGATCTCATACTCCACTTTCTCTTGGCAGTATCGCATCCCTACACGACAAGGTATTTATCGCTTTATCTTCGCGAAATATAAATAATATGCCTGGCTTTTATTAATGCAGGAGCACACCTCCGGTGGAAGCCCCAGACACTCGATAGCCTCGAACAACAGTTCAAATCCATCGACGCCTCCGAGCCCCGCTCACGATCACGGTTCGTCTTCGTACGACTCGTAAGAAAATTCTTCAACACTTCCAATGGTACGGATAAGTTACTGTAATCGTATGCGAACTACCCGAACGATAAGATTACAGTATCTATGGTAATGTCTTCACGCTAAACGGTATATCCGCGTTTGATTTCTCGCAGCCGGAAAGTTATCGCACTGCTTCCTTCTCTTTTCTTTCCAATTTCGTGCAATACGTTTTATAACATTGTGCATTACGGCTGCATTGCATTCACGAACGTACAACTAAAAGGCATAATACTCTTATGTATAATTGGACCGAGAATATTTTAAATATCTAGTACAATATTGAGATCTGATAAGTACGTTTTATTTTAAGTTGAATTTCGATAACGCGTCGCAATAACTTTCTGGTTATCTAAGAACTTATCCATAATAAGTTATACACTTAACGAGAAGGCAATCTATCTAATGTAACGATAAATTATTGTAAATAATTTGTGTGTTTGAGGATCGATGAGCTAGCTTCGCGATACCGTGATATTACCGAGATCGGTATCGTATTTCATTGAACTCTAAATGCAGACCTCCCCCCCCCCCTTTGCATAATTTTAATTTTGAATCATTGCAACTAACTGCCTTCTTTCTTTCTTTCTCTTTTTTAAGTTAAACAAAAAAAAACGAAATCTCAGTCAAATTATCTAGCAATAAATGAATTTTATCTACTTAATCTATCGTACCTACTTTTGAATCTAGGTATAAAGGAATAGGTTCGAGTGAATTGTATACTTAATCATTCGTAGCGGCATAAACAAAATCTTTGGATGAAACTGAATCGACCCGATGCCTTATGACTAAATATTTTCTATTGCGTCATAATGCAGTAAGGTGCGTCGTATTATTCAGCGTGTGAATAGTAGGATAATCGTGCAATGTACCCGGAAGCCTCTGCTGGTAATAGCTAGTTATTAAGCAAGGTGGCTATACACTTTTACACAGCAATGCGCGTATTAACGACGACAGTAAAGAAACGATGTTGAGCATTTGTCCTTACTGCAACGAAGGCCGTTTCCCCCTCTTAATAAAAAAATGTACCGCTTCTCTGTACCATTAAGTCGAATCAGTATCATCGGAAAGAAGTTCGACTCATATTCAATGAGACACGTTGTATTTAAGACCGAACGATCAAATATATATTCGCAAGTGCAATGCGCGATGGACTGAGAACAAGTATCGAAAACGGAACAATGATGAGGTTCTCTTTTTATTTTCAACAAGAACGTCTAAAAGTTGTCGGACGGTAAATGCCACGCGATAATAATGCAGCGTATTTATTACTTTTATATTTAAAAATCGAAAAATTGACGGATCCAAAAAAACTGTTTCGTTTTTGATAGATGTAAGGCTAGGGCAGGAGGAGAATGAAATTTCAACAAATACGCAGAAACACGATAACAAGTTTTATATGTTTTAATGTATAAAATATACATTTTTCATGTACATTTATAAAAATCTGCTAACTATACTGAAAGAGAAGAGTTGGTAGAGCAAGATAACTGTCTCAGGATTCTATGCCACTAGTTGAAATACAGAATACACGTTTAACGGTCAAGAATCCCGAGCTGTTTGATTACACAGAGAAGTTACGGGGTATGGAAGATAGTTCATTGTCTTTAACTAAGCCAATAATCGTAATGTCAATACCATTCGCAAGTATGCAAAAAGTGGAATGCATGTGAAAAGTAATTTTGAATCTGATCATTGCATTTGAATTTTCATATATTTATAACGGATTCTGACGGGGAAAAAGTTCAAATAATCACAGAAATGTTATGGTATATTGAAACTGTTACGGTGTAATATCGACATGCTACATTCCGTGTGACGCTTTTTTTTTTATTATTTTTTTCATAAAACTGACATTGAATACATTTTAAAAGCCCGAAGTTCCAGCTCTTTGAGAGATCACTGTTAATAGGCGCGAAGTTAACGTGGTGCAAATACGACACAAATATAATACCAAAAAGAAAGGAAGAATACCTTGAAACGTCTTCATTGGATTTATGTAATGATAAGACTTGGAAATATATATTATAAATAAAATATATATCGACTGCAATAGGTTTGACATTCTTATATTAAAAAAAAAAGTATAGAAGAAACCGTTAATAGAAAGGGGGAAAAGAGTGTTAATGTTATCGAGCAAAAGAATTGTAATAGTACAGGTATTGCTGTCTGTATCGGAATAAAAGTTTAAAAACGAGTTCTAGAGCTATTTCTAGAAGTGTAATCGAGGTATGTTTATAAATTATAGTAACGTACGGTGTTAATTGTACTTACCAACGGAATTCAATGAGTTTGCCTATTTTTCGCCACTGTTACTTAAGGGTTCTAAAATCAAAGACGCATCTGTTTGTCTTGTGTTGCCTTGTCTTTGATCCAAGTCTTTATCTATAGATAATAACATACGAAGGAATAGTCACTTTGTATAGCATTGATTTTATATTTTTGTAAATAATTCAATTTTTTTTTTTAAATAAGCTCGCAATATCAACTTGATTTTAGACCCTTTGATTCTCCGTTACTTTCTGGCGTGCACATACATACATACAACACCGAAATTTCAAGTGGAAATCTTCTGTAATATGTAAAGAAAGAAGAAAAAAGAGCTGCGCTATAATTATGCTTTCTTTCTACGCGTAATCAAAATGTACGACCGGCATTCTGCACGAGAATAGAATGATCATATACGTGCGCATACATAGATTGTATGATTCAATAGTTTAACTTTTCTTTTTTACAAATTGTTAGGATACTTTCTGTAACGATTGACAATGATTTATGTAATCCTATTGGTTTAGTACCAGTGCATGTAATGACCTGACTATTAATCATTTTCTTTTTTTCTCTAGCAACTTAATTTAGTGTATTCTATATTATGAACTTATTTATAACTAATATGTGCATTATTTACGATATTTATTAAAAGCAATTGCAAGCAACTATTCGCATTTTAAATGAAGAATTGTATTCCGTTGTAAATTATTGGAAGCGCGGCTGTTGCGGCGAGATAGACGACCAAACTTTTATGTTTATAAGACTTCCCTCATAAGGCACGTATGTCTTGTAGATTTTGTAGTATTTATATTCTTTACTTCTAACACCGTCTCACGTGAATCTTTACTTTCTGTTTTAAAAGTTCATCATCCATTGAATCGTCGATTAACTTACAATTAGTTCTTGTGTAAAGGAAATATATTAATAAATTGAGAAATTTGTACGTGCGTTAAGTATCATAAATTATTTCTGAACGCGGCATGCTTATTCGTTAAAAATTATTATGCGCTAATGATGAGAGTTTGAATAAATTATGATAAAAAGTATAAACATAAAAATGTATCGAATGGTTAATACAACTTGTATCTCGAATATATACGGAATACCTTTGGGTTCGAGGTATTATTAACAATTAATAAGGCAGTGCGATAGTTATCAGACTGTTTATTATTTTAAAAAAAAATATTAACAGTAAGAAGAAAGTCTCTATTGAAACAACAAACTGAACATCATTATAAAAAAGATCGTTTAGAAAGTTATACATAAGCCTTTGTACTTATACTGCAATATTGTGCTTTATATACTTTATTATAGAGTATTATGCTATACTGGTTTTTATCTAGTGAAAGTAATCCGTTTCATGACATTGTGTCAATGCAAGCGTCAGTAAGGAGTATAAAATTTAACATACTTTGAGCTACGAGATGTTGGCGGCTAATTATTTTTAATACCTTTTGTTGCAAATATAATACATATATACGTCAGTAAGAAAATTTTCCTTCTTTCAGTGTACCGCATAGAAGCACATAAGTTTAAATTTATAAATTTTATTATGCTGTTATACATTAACATACTAAATAATTTCAGTATTCCAAACTAACTCTAAACATTATCTTAAAAAGAAGTTTCGTACAATGTAATTATTTAAATAAAATGTACTCGATAGTTTCGATGCGGAGACTTTTTTTTTACAGAGGATGATGTGAATATCATTTTGCATACAAGTGTCGTATATCGTAAACTTCTCTACAAATCATCCACCGAATGGTATATTCGCGTATTAACATTGAATATAACATATTCATGATCTGATAACATCTATCTGAATTATTGTATGCAACATGTGAATTCCTAATATTACTCGCAACGATCGAATTAACGGGAAACTGAATTGGCACTAATTGTCGCTGAATTTGTCCATTACATTTTAGATATACCAAATACCTAACAGAATTTATCTTACTTTCACGTACGTATATTCAAATTGTTTTACGAGATTTTCTTTAACATGTAACATTATAAATTTGACAACAACAGTTTCAGTAACATGGGTAATTTTTTCTTTTTTTTTTCCCGGTATACCGTGAATATTTGAAGAGAACTCAGTGTGTTACAAATGTGGCAAAAGCCTCTGAAATTATAATGCTCGAATATTTAATTCTACGTCGTGCAAAATCCAAGAGCACCTTTACAGACTTGACATTCATATGATGTAAAATCGTTGGCTCAGAATGCTTTTTTTAATTATAAAATTATTAATACGCTTTTTCTTCCTCTTTTATACAAAGTGCTTGCAGTAAACACATTCTCATGGAATCATGCACGAGAAACAAGTGTATCTGTAACTCGATTATTTATTACGTATGAATGTCAATATTTATTTAAATTTCCTAACAATATTAGTGGCAGCTGCATAGAAAAGTGTCGCGTGTATAAATAATATAAATAATCGTGACATTCGAATCAATTAAATTAATGAATTGTGTGAAAAAAAAATCGTCAGAATATTTCTAAAGTGTAACATATATTTTCAGTGAACGGTGTAATGCATTCTAAGGTGCTTTTACAAATTTCAACATAATACAAATCCTAAAATGTTCATTCTAAAATACAAAATGAAATAAGATTCATTGCGTACATAAAATTTCAGCCACAAGAAATTTCTTAATCAAATTAATGTGCTTAACCGATAAATAAATAAGTTCCAGTCTCTTTACGGCTTTGATTTATACATAATTACTTATTAATTATACATCTGTTAAACTTCGACTGTATGCGTGTTGACAATCAAAGAACACACGCGACATTGTAGACCGCCGTCCAATGCTTAGAAGACGACACGTTGCAAGAAAGGCAATTCTTTCAGTACTATATTAATCACCAGTGGAACTCAGCAGTACAATATTAAATTTGTACCTCATTTCGACGGTTTTGTTTCACGGATTCCATGATCCCGGCGATGTATTCGCTGTCGTGATAAACTTCCTTCGCTTGTTGCATAAATTCTCTAAAAGGTGTAACTCCTACGGTACTTTGAACCTCCCCTTTCTGCAGGTTCGGCCAAATGTTACAAGGAGGTGTCGGAAGGTGGTGTGCTTTCGTGATGGCTGACTTGGCTCAAAGAATGCTGAAGCGCGTCGGGCGTTAACCATTCTTTTGGTAAACAACGTTGAAGGAATGGTACACAAGAACTAAAATACGCGAGACGATTTACCCAACCGGGTATCTCTTGACCACACAAAATCTAGAATATCAAACAGAAATATATTAGCGCCGTTCGAATAAAGAATTATCCGATCACGATTTTCTATACGTACGAGCGTTAGTTGGCTACTAAAGTGGTTACAATTCTTATTCATTAAATGGTAACGATCGCCCCTAAAATCTTTCCCTAATTCGGCAACAATTCTGCTCACATCGTCCTCTGTGAAGTCCGTGTATCCAATATGTACCGATTGCCTGTAACGAAAACAACATCATGCTATATAGACTACAGAATTTCTATAGATTTGTGCCCATTCTGATAATTATCGCGAGATAAACGTGAATTTAAAAGAGCAAACTTACCTATATCTAAATTGCTCCCCTAACTCATCAGCAACTCGTGGCGTGATTTCAAAAATTCCAGAAATTGGTTTAGAATGACCCCCGTACGCATACTCTATTAAAGGATTAATGTTTTTATTAAAGTAACATCGAACTTTCTTCGCGATACAACATCGTCTATGCATACCTGTTCCGTAAATCTCAACCCCAGAATGAAATACACCTAATCCCATGTGTGTGGTATATTCGTTTATCCAATACTGAAATACAGAATCCTGTTATTCGGTGTTAAGTCAATTGATATTAAAAGGATTAGTTCTCTTACCATATCGTAAACATTGAGAATAATTGGCTCGCGAGCCATTCTCGGTATTAACTCTTCGCTGTCCTGTGGGTAACCCAGACAGCTGGGGAAGGAGAGATTACAGCTAAGACCTGACGAAAACATCATAGATACTTGTACTCGGACAGACGAACAGCAGCACTACCTATGTTCCAATGCACCTAATAAGCAAATACATACGCTATATACTTAATCTAAACTAAGCGAATAGCCGTCATAGATTACTACGAAACAAAAGTTATGACTATATACTTATATAATAATAAGAACTTCTTTCTATGACAAAGTTACATCTTGAAACAGATAGTGTTTGTACTTCGTTCGACCAACTTAAGAAATCAGTAAAAAGTACACAATATGCCTTCATGTTATGTATAATTATACACGAATGTGTTATTAATTAGTAATCAATAATTTCATGCACAGCATTAGACGCATTCCTCTAATAGCAATATATGAGCAACATATATGAAAAAGAAATGATAAGAAATCGATCATTGTATTACTCCACTTTTTCTTTTACAAATTTACAAATAATAACAATGCCACAGCCAGGATGTAAACAAAGGAAGTTTTGACTAACTTTTATAATTCAGTATTGACTCTGTTAGTGCCAGTGAGCTGTAGAATATGTAAGTATGCAACTTAACAGTTGATGAACAATATCGTGGGAGTAAGAAACCAAGAATGAAGGTATTTCACAAGGTGAGAAAACAAGAGATCTAACATGAATCATCGGGTCAAAGGTTTTGTTCAATGAGAAAAATCGGGATGAATTCTATTACCTACGGGGAGAGAATTACGGTTTCAGCACAACCTCATTTCCTTTGTGATCGGTCGCGAAACAGCAAACTGCACATCGAGCTTGAAATTTTCTTCGAAGAGTTGTTGATGTTAAACAATGCAGGAAGTCATTGTACGATTTTAAACAAGCCTGTCCTCGACGAACGAAGGATAGAGGCTTCTGTTATTCGTGTATTACGCTTCCGAGAACGACTATCGAGAGCCTTTAAATATTCATCGACACGGAGCACGCTTAACAATCCACATTTATCGAAGAATTACTCGCAAACGGGATTCATTATGTCAGTAAGAAGTCTCTCTTCCCGCACGAAGCATGCTGAACAGACAACAAAAACCTTGCTCTTCAAATTCGATTACACGTCCCAGATGTTTATCGTTCAGTTTCAGTCACAAACTCGATCAATTGTGCATAACGATCGTTAGCATCAAAGATGTTTTTTACACAATGATTTACACAAATTGTTTTTGACCAGAAACGAGTGGCATTTATCTAGTGACATCGAGTGAATTTCACAAACTACTGGCTGCCGAATGTTGGACAATTTCGATCAAAGTGTACCAAAGTGTACGTACTTTTCATGCGAGTAGTTACATATATAAGACTTCAATGAAACGTTAATTAATGCATTTTATAGTTTTTTCTTGCGTTACTTAAATACTTTTAATTCGTGTACGCTTCGATTACTTAAACTCAGCCGCGTAATGTCAATAAAATGTCGTATTCTTTCATTCGACGATAATGCCTTTTCGCGCCAAAAGCCTGCATATATTCCTTGGAATTAGCGTTTTTGCAATTAAGCAGAATTAAACGTACGCCATATGTGGCGCACGGTCAATGTCTCGTTACACGCTTCGTGCGTCACATCCGGCGCACGCTGGTTTCCCGCGAAACGTTTAAATGTGCAGCACATCGCGCACGGGCAGGGAGAAGTTTAATGGGTGTTTAAAATATTTCATAGATTACCGATAATGGTCGTTGGTGACATGATATGTATTTAAAAATTTCTGTGATTTGATTTTACATTAATTTGCTGTACCGTTCACTTGATTGAAAATACGTTTAGATGTATTTATTGCCTTTTTTTATTGCTTTCAGAGCATCAGGATCTTTTCATTTGAAAAGCCAATTTGTTGCAGTATTTCAGAACTGTTTATAAACACCAGCCACGTCATTAGAACACAAACTAACAGAAACTTATTAAAATAATGATATCACTATTTATTTACAAAGGTATAATATAAATACACATAGCAATCTTACACAAGGAGGTTTTCAATTACTCTCATTACCTTTATATGTAATAATCTATCATATACTTTGACTATTGCATATAATCATGGCCATGATATAGTACAAGAAATCAGAGAAATCCAAATCATTGTATATGTCTACTGCTTCTTCGTGTAAGGCATTAATATGAAATGTGTCAATTGAAAACTTCCTTTCTAAATAACTCCTTTTCAACATATTAGGTGTAGACTTCTGAATATATAAAAATGCGAGTTCTTTGATTTCGTTTTTAATTAATATTAAATTAGATCATTCATTCAAACGACTAATAATCGATCATTAAAAGAGTTTCCTATTACTTCTATGTGTTTCATTTACCAAAATAAATTATACTTTTGCGATACGTAACCCATTAAATAATTATACATACAACATGCGCATCTCTGGTCATATCAGTTATTAATACATTCTTTACACGAACATTGCTTATGTCTTCCTTGTTACTAAACAAGCATGCTTTACACTTATCGCGTGAATGAGATTTACTAAATAATCTGATATTTAATTATTACAAATACATTATTTCGAAATAATGTACACATTACTTCGAAATAATGTACACATTACTTCGAAATAATGTACACATTACTGTTCTATTTCAAGCCTAAACGAGATGTAACATCTCTCTGTGCAAATGAAACAATATTACAATCTAAATTTCCGCAGAATTAAATAATCTCTGTTTCTACCTTAGTCTCCTTAAAGATCGAACTTCGAAACATTTGACAATCTCAACGAATGCATGCGCATTTTTTATGTATAACATGTAACTCTACGACAGACGTTGAATCATAAAGAATATAAGCGATAAGAAATACTCGACACTGTCAATTTTATAAACCGATTCTAACTTTCCCTTTATAAAAGTTTCATACCTTACCTACATGTGTATAGACGTAAAAAAATCTTAGTTGTAAAGCTCGTTATTGTATACATTGCGTCGTAACTGATAAATATTCTAAGGTATGTATAAGCTAAATGAGGTACATTTCGAATTCTGCCAATTGCAAAACATAAAACTAATTACATCCTTAATGATTAAAAGTATTTGTACCTGGATAACTGTACGAACATTAAAAGAAACTTCATTTGCTTACAGAACGATAGTATAGGTATTATTTTCAAGCGCATATTCTTTCGATTCGTAAAATTCGCGCTTACTATACATGTGTGTACATCAGAGTAAAATACTAGGAATACACTTAGATCTTACGAATCAGGCACAGTAATAGAAAACATATAAATACCAAATGTGCTATTTCAACTAGCTTGAACAAACAATCTGTGTAATTATTAACAGATTACATATAAAAATATAAAAATTTATGGTTGTGTAAGCATATATAAGTAACAAGATTATTCGAATGATGCAAATTATATGTTGTAACGTACAGATAGAGAACAGTCTGAACAATAGTTGGCGGCATTAATCATCCATCGAACGCTTCTACGACTGTCCTAAACTCGATAACATATGAGTTTATGCTGCTAGTCTTGTTAAAAAATAACTATGTGTCGTAATCTTCGTCGATATTGGCAGTGTGAGCAAAGTTCGACGTCGGCTGATTACTCGCGTTTACACCGGATGTGTTTGTACTTAAATTCATAGGATTAACTTCTGTATAAAAGTTTGGTTGACTAATTTGGAACGATGTGGGCACGGATATTTGAAATTCCGGAACATGGGACACAGACGTGTTCGTAACCATTTCGTTCACTCCACCTAAATTATACACTCCCGCTCCTCCATTGTCTTTCGAATTTTTATATTCCACATTTACTTCGGTAGTTAATCCCATTTGCTGCTTCTGAAGTCTACAAAAATATGTTGGTACACTCGGAGTCTCAGAAATGCCGATTAATTCGATTGCTACTTACCCCACTTCAGAATGTCGTAGGGCGGGGGTACAAGTAGATGCATTTGACGTATTCGAGTTTACAGGGGCAGGTGTTAGCGGTGGCGTAGGCACTTCATCGTCGGGTCCTGATACGTCCGGCAGAGACTTCACTAAATCTTTCAAAAAATCAAAACGACTCTCTGACAGAATACATTGTTTCCTAGAAGTAAATATAAATGTGTAAATCACTTGTACACGCATCTATCATACAATTATCGCCGAAGTAAACTCATTCAAACAATCACAGCTTACATATGAGACGGACTCAAAGTTTTGGCATTCTTGGCACTAGTAATCTGCATGGTCTTTGTAAGCAACGAATGCACGAACAACTCTAACGTTCTAGGTATATATACAGTTAAGGAACTTATCGATAGAACGATTTACACCGACATATCGATCCGAGTTATCGTTTCTGTTAGTAATTTAAAAAGGATATAGATTATAATTGGCACAGCCTGCGCAACTTTGCCAACTTCTTCATCGGTCTGCATAATCTTCTTGATTCTGCCCTAATGTAAAGTCGCAGAGTCAGGTTAGGCATGTAGATTGAACATTTGTACGTGCAATTATTCTCCAACGCTATTGTATATTCTCGCGGTTGAAACGCAATGGCATATTAATCGCAACGTTGCTTTCATTAAACCGATAATCGAAATAATTTATGTAATAGTATCGTTATATTTTGCCAAGAAAGCTCTTCCCAAAATGTGCATAATATTTTGATTACTCACCGCTGGAAAACGTGCATTATATTTTTTCTTTTTACTCGGCATTGTCGCGAGACTATTAATATTCTACCCACCGCGCAACTTACGTCCAAATTAAAAACGTAGAACGAAACTTTACAAACAAAAAAAAAACGCGTTTATGTTGCATTTGCAGTAATTGAGGTGTTCCGAAACTTGACAGGCATCTGTAATCTATATTTCCAAATAATTCATCAAATACTCCATGCTCGCGAATGCGACGATTGACAGATGCAACATATGACAAACAGAACGTAACGTGTTCGATAAGCCTACTCGAGAAATATGTAATTCTCAACTTTTCCTCATTAAATATTCATATCGATTCCGACGCAGGCAATTTCTCGGTCTGCTGTAGTTAACTGGTCGGCGCGTCTTTTTCTCTAGGAGAAAGTAATTTATTTTCAGTGTCCATAGGTGTTTAGTGGCAGCAATGATTAAAGATGTCCGTTTATTATAGTTCAATTCTACTGTCTACACGAATAAAATAACTTTAGGAACGACCGGTTAATTACGAATTTGAATTTGCCACCTTCTTGAGAAACCGCGGTTAAATCGTTCGGTTTGTTTACTTATTTTGACTCTGGTTATTATGTGTATAATGTAAAAGTTTTATACGGTTTTATACGTGCAACAGCAGCGTCGTTATAAAACTTGAGTGATGTCGGCGCAAATAGAAATAGCAGAGATTCGTTTATGTATAAAGTTCAGATAAATGGGGTGGATAGACTGCATAAACATTTCCAATCTTTGACTTATAAGGAGTTTTTAAATAACATATAGATTGTTTATGATGGCGAGTTCTAGCCACGATAGAATTATTATTTTAATAGACATGGATTGTTTCTTTTGCCAAGTTGAAACCAAACTGCAACCGGAGTATGCAGGGAAGCCACTTGCTGTTGTACAATATTATCAGTGGCAGTTAGGAGGGTATGTATAAACCATACTTCGAATAGTTGGGTTCTTAATCGAGGTGTTGAAGTTGACGAATGAAATATTAACATTCTTTTAATTAGGATAATCGCCGTCAACTACGAAGCGAGAAAATATGGAGTTACGAGGCACATGAGGGGCGAAGAAGCTAAAGAAAAGTGTCCGGATCTTATCCTGGCCAGTGTACCGTGTTTTCGTGAAAAAGCAGATACATCAAGGTATATCAGAAAAGCATAAAGCTCTTATACATTACATAGACACAATTGCTAAAAGTCCTGAATACTTATAAAGGTACAGAAGAGCTGGTCGCGAAGTTATCGATGTTATAAGGAAGCATTGCAATATAGTAGAACGAGCTAGCGTGGACGAAGCGTATCTAGATATTACTGATATCGTTGACAAGAAACTATCAGATCCTGTTTCAACCGAGGATTTAATAACGCAGCTTTCGAATACATTCGTCGTAGGGTATTCAGAAATCGGGATAAATGACGAAGGTAAGGGAAAGTTGTATGTAGTTATTAGTAATTAAAGTAATTAAATCTAACAATTTATAATAAACTATCTTTTTAAACAAAAATAATTGGTTAAATTTTTCAAAGTTATATAAATTTAAACATCCAATAAAATAATTTACTTTAATAAATTTATGCTTAAAATAAATTATAGAATTCTATAGGGTCTTCTCGTCCCATACAAAAATTTAAGCATTTTTACTTAAAATTTAAATTAACAATTTAAACCAGAGACGGTAAATATTTCATCAGCTCGTTCATTCGAGCCTTCAATAAAAAGACTAATTATTATGCTACCTTTGTACAGTCAATATACTGCAGCCATTAAAAATAATTCATTGGGCGTATGCGAAGTAATTATATCGTTCAATTTTTAGAAGAAAGAAGTAAAGGCATGAGAACTTGGGTAGCAGACAGTTTCGAAGAACTCGAAGATGTACAAGCGCAAAAGCTTGCAATTGCTGGTGTAATAGTTGAAGAATTAAGGAGCGACATATTTGAAAAGACAGGGTTTAGATGCTCCGCTGGTATTGCGCAAAATAAGGTCAGATGATGAGTCATTCGTTCTTTCATGAATTACGTGAATACGTTACGAAGGCTAAAAAAGGTACATTGCTATTACCTGCCCTCAGATATTAGCCAAATTAGCATGTGGATTACATAAACCAAATCGACAGACGATATTACCCGCATCTGCGGTATCCACGCTTTATTCAGCATTGCCAGTTAAAAAAGTTAGGAATCTCGGTGGAAAATTTGGGGACGTTGTTGTCGAATCTCTTAATTGTAACGTGATGGGTGACTTATTGCAGTATTCGCTGCAATATTTACAAAAACGTTTTGACGACAAAACGGGGTATGTGTCTTTTTTTAAGCAGCATCATCATTTTCTTACAATTTGAACATTAATAACCAATCTTAATTCAGATTATGGTTGTATAATATTGCTCGGGGAGTAGACAACGAGCCTGTTACCGTGCGATTTCTGACAAAATCAATTGGGGCGTGTAAAAAATTTCCAGGGAAACAAGCTATTACATCGTTAGACGTGGTAAGCTAAACAATGAGGTTTATATATGAACGAAAGGTCTGTACATATTAATACGAAAGGTATTGTTTGATTAACAGTTAAAACATTGGGCTGACGATTTGTCGGCGGAAGTATGCGACCGCCTCGAGCAAGATCTTGAGGAAAATGAACGACGAGCAACATTGCTTACGATATGCTATCAGTACTATCAAAACAAAACTACTGTATCTCAATCCCGGTCATGTACTTTAACTTCATACAAGCCAGAAAAAATGGCAAATCGCTGTGTAGAAATTGTATCCAGATCAACGCAGCGTCCGATTGCGTACTTGGGTATATCGACTGGTAAATTTATACAGGCTAAAGGTAGTGAAAATTTTAGGAATTTCTTTAAATCTACCAAATTGAAATATCGACAAGAAGCGGATGATCGAACAGAAAAGAAATGCACGCAATTTGTCAGTCATGTAATTGAGAAAGTAGCAGATAATTTGAAAATAAATGCAACCACTAATATGATCTCTAATAATGCTGACACAAAGAGTGTACCGAATAGTAAAGTGAGAGACGTTGCACAGAATTCTAGAAGTAGCGTACAATTAAGTGAACGAAATCCTAACGCGCAGACAGATTGGTCACCTACTTCTAGGAAATTAAATGGTTTAATTACGTCGTTGAACGAGCGGAACAAGAGAATAGCATTTTCTGAGAAGAGAATGAATAATTCTCATTTGGATGATCCCCTAGATCAAAATGAATTTAAGGAATCGTTCTTTGTCAATATTTTTAATTCAAACGAAACTAAGTTGAGAGATGTGTACTCGCGTGAGACCGCATTAATCGAAATCGATGAAAATGAAAATGCTAAACGTGCAACTGAAAACGATTGTAATATATTGAGAGAAGAATTGCATGTAAACGAGGAAGATTCTAATAACGAAAGGGACTCTGACTCTGAGTTACGTGTAGTCGAAGAACAATGCAATAATAAAGAATCTATCAGTAATCAGGTTGAACAAGGGCAATCTTCCTCGAGCGTAACAAGAGATAGGAACGATGAAACGATCAATTTGTGGAATACTGTAAAATTACAAGAAATATTTCCTGATTTAAATGATATCGATGCCAGTGTGGTCGCATTGCTACCTCCAGAGCTTCAAGACGAGGCAAAACTGTACATGAAAGTGCAAAGTAGAAAAACTAGTACAAAGGAGATTGTAGTAAAAAATTTGAAAGTAAAAAGTAAATCTAAAACTAATGTTACAAAAGGGAAAAAGAGTAATGGTATTTATAGTTTTCTAGTGAGAAAAGAGTCGACTAATTTTATTCAAGAACCTTCTAAAAAGTGTGTACAATGTTGTCAAATGATACCCATATTGAAATATGATGAACATTGCGATTTTCATGTGGCTGAAAATCTGCAAAGGGAATTAAATAATCCAGCATTACAGGGTGTAAATGTAAAGAGAAAGGTCAGTACATGTGATATAGACACGAATTCCATGAAGCGTCGGCCGAACTTGGATGTTTTAAAATTTGATACAAATGGTAAATCTACAACATCATTTCTTTCGTGATTCAAGTGGATATTTTATAAATATTTTAATTAAATGCGGAATAAAAATAAGTTTATGCGGAATATAAGCGGAATTTAGACATGTATTTTCACATGTTGTATATAATATACGAATATTTGTGCTTATTCAATTGTATCTTAAAGTCTTATTTACGCTGGAATGCAAATAAGAGTATTGTCTGCAATTAAAATAAAAGACCAATAACTAGAAATACAATTTATAACAATTTTATTCCATTAAAACACGCCATTAATTATTGTACGTACTTAATATAACATATTTATACAACATCGATGTATTACGTGTACATATAATTAATGTTTAATAGTCTATCCGTGCTTAAGCAATCAAGCTTAGCGATTTCAGATCTCATATTTTCTTTGTACATTTTCATTGAATCTTGCAATTTTGATATTGTCTCTTTTATTGCGTCATTAGATACTTTCAGTATTTGAAATGCTACGATATGAGGAGAAAATTCGTGATATATCGGAATAATGATGAACGAAATCATGAATTCATACCCTGTTCTTTGTCGACTCCCTCTTTTTCGATAGCTTCCATTAAATCATGTATAAGTTTCACTAGCTTTAATTGCTTCTTTGAAGAAACTCGTAACGACGATATTTTTCCAAATTTCCTTTCGTACTTCCTTATATAAGCATCCAGTTTCAAGACTGCGGCTCTTTCGGATTTATTGCGACCGGCGATTTTCTTACAACACAAATTTTCGCGTGTCATAATTGTCGCTTGAAGTTGCGAGTTATTTCACACATAGTATGAAGTTCAAGAAATCGTTTTCTATTTTAAATAATTGAAAACTGATATTTATAGAGGGGTAATATGTTACACGGCTTTAATCGTATACTATGGACAAACTCGTCGCCAATATATAGATTAAATATAGAAAAATATTTATTTATATAAAAATAATAATAAAACATACATTTGTAACATTTTCTCTTCATTAATAGAGAAGTGTCGTGTTTTAGTGTGTACGTATAATTACGAATGTTTGGAATGTGACTGATTTAGATAGCATTATAGCCCTTCTTCCATACAGTGTCTTTTAAGTACGCGGCTATCATAGGATTATTGAGCATAGCTTCTACAATATTCTTAAAGCCTAACTGACTCGCTAACATGTATTTACATTCCACGTCTGATAATTCAGAGATTAACAGCTTCATATTATCCGTCATCGTATGAGTAATACTCTTTTCCAATCTGTATCTGTAATAGATTAATGTATGTTCGAATTAGGACGTGTTATCATTCGCGAATATCATTTCTGAGAATAGTTTGTTTAATCGCAAATTACTTGCCTGCGCGCACAATCTTGTACTAGACCGGGAGTCAGGCTTTTCACAGCCATGAAATCTTTTAAATATTTCGCCTCCCCATTCAGTATACAATGGTTATAGATCAGATTGGCCCAATCCACGTGATGATTATAAGCATGCACGACAATCAGAGCTTGGGAGAAATTTAAAGTATGGCATAGTATTCTATCGACATCTTCGGACTTTATATTAAGTATGCAGGTTGTTTGCTGATTGTGGGGCGCTGCATTAAGAAGGGAAAGTTGAAGGGCAACTAATTGTGTCTCATCGGAGCAGCGACTGGCAAGGTTCAATTTGTTAGCCTGTTGTAAACGTTTATTACTAGTTAATTATTAGAACGAAGCATACTTTTCTTAAAGCGGTATGTTTTAATTGCAATTCACCTGTAAATAGTAATGCGTCGCGTGCGTGAAATTGGTTACGCATAATTGCAACTGCTTCTGAACATTCTCACATTTGGCCAATTTCAATTCATGCTGTACAGAGCTTTGTAATTTCGCATGATCTTTCACTGCGTTTAATATTAACGTTTTGAGTACATCCTTCGCTTCGTTTTCCCACATAAGTGCCATCTCATGATACAGCCGGAAATGTAATGCTACCAATGTGAACAGATCCTTGTCCTCGGGGCAATGGCGTTTCAAGAATTCTAGAAGTGCCATTTTTAGACCAGTCACCTGCAATACATTTCACATTATACTTCCTCTGTATCCGTACACTTCCATGGAAGTAATAAGTGCCCGACGGAAACCTTGTCTAATCCTTTCCCAAGCAAGGATTCAAATTGATGATTCTCTTTCAATATTTGAAATATGTAATTCATTTCCGTAAAACGACCAACGCCCGTTACAAGTCGTACCTGCGATCATATAACATGTTATTGTACAATTATTCTTCCATTATTCTATTGCTACAAAGTTCTGCCATACCAGCAACGTCCAATATTTAAGATTTTGCAAGACGTTCGCAAAATTTTGGCATTTGCGTAATACTGATGCTATTCCTTCCATATTACAAGATGTCGTAAAGCAATCGTGCGATCGTATTAATAATTCTACAATTGTCTTTAGAGTCAACACTGAACAACAAGGAAAAAGTATGTCACAACATTCGAATATCATAGGAATTCAATAGCGATTATATTCTTATTATAATACCGTTTCTTTTTTCACCATGAGAATGCCCAAGTAATTGACTTGCTGTTTTTAACAGTTGCCAGCCAAGAAGCGAGACGTCGTTACACAATTCCATAATGACACGGAAATTCGTATTCAAAGGACACCCCCACAAACAAATATTGTCTTCGCATCCACCTGTAACACACGGAAGCTTGGAATAGTCTTGTACGGGTTTCGTAACGAAGCTGTTATGTACCTTCTATGGCTCGCGTAATATTTACTGTAATGCTTTCAGCCAGAAATACTGCAACAGTATCGTTGCTTATTTTGTACGCAGTAATTATATCGCTAAGAGCTTCACATTTATTTTTGATATCACTGTCCGTGGTTTCTCGCAAAAACTGGAAAGGATTGCTTAGCAGAAGTAAAAATTGGTAACTCTTTCCTAGCTGTATTGCCAGTTTATAACATAATACGATCCTCAGGCATATATCTACTCCATGCTCCAAGGTCTTGAGTAATTTTTGTAAAAGCGACAGACATTCCATTTGTGCTTTGTGAATTGTTTCGTCCTTCGCTTTGCTTATTTCACCCATGTTAGTCGAAGTAATTACTAAAACAATGATTTTGCAATAGATCAAAGATATCTGAATCCGTTGCAACTAGAATAAAACTGTAATAAGTACATGAAGATGACGAAGATAATCTTTGCAGGCCACGATTCTTTAAGGCACCGTACTTTTGCTGTTTACTTTTGTTCACTTCCGTCAGAAGACTTCGTTGCTCAGCTGGTAATTCATTTGGTGTAATTTCACCTTCTGCCAAACTCAAACATAACAGTAAAGTTTGTAAGTCCTACGCACGGATAAATATTTAATACTATCTTCGCATATGTAGTTATTCAGCAAAGCTCAATAGAACTTACCTTATGTTTGTAATTGAAAATAGTACTTATTCTTAACGCGACATCTAATTTTCCTAGATCAATTAATTTGTTGATTAAGCTTTCGGCTGCATTCTTCTCGTATTGGTCGCTCAGTGTACAGCTTAACTTCAATTTATTTAATCCTGATAGTAATTCTGTTTTCAATTTATTGAAAACGTACAGTCCATTATCAAATTGTACGTTTTCAGGGCCAGCTAGTATACACGATTTCCACATTGCCATTTCTAATGTATCAATAATTTGTCGCTCTGTTTCAACGCCTCTTAATGTTTCGAAAGCCAAGCGCAATATTTCGTATCTGTAAAAGCATATATTCATTGTCGCTGACGTTAGGGACTTTGCTTAACAACGTATATACCTTTCTTTATGAGAAACAACTTTCTCAGCATGCTCAACAAAGAACTCCGCTGCTTTTTCGGGCGAAACATTGTATTTCTCGATATTCGATGCACATTCATTCCAAAATTCATTCTCAATTTTATCATGGCTCTGCATCCAGTACTTAAACTTATTTCGATACTAGAAATATTATTCATACGTTAGCGTACAACGAAAATAGAATGTTAGGAGATTAACTTATGCGAACACAGTACTTGAGCCAAGATAATGTCGGATGAATTTAATCCCGCCACATTTGATAATTTTAACGCACTGTCATAATCCTCAGTTTTTAGTAAATCACTAATACATCTTTGAATTTCAAGTTCAAAGCTATACTCGTTATCTGTTATCGTAAAATTGGCGAAGTTTAGCGTAACGTTAGTTTTCTGGAGAATCTTTATAATCTGTATGAAAAGTTGAAAATTCGGCATACGAACTGCAATGTAAGAAAGAATTGTTTAAATGCTAATGCTTTCCTTCTAAATTAGATTTAATATTCAATAACGTAGATATATATAAAGTTGTGGTACCTGGGAAATCTGTGTGCAAGTTACACCTTATTAAAATTTCAAGAAACTTTATTTGCAAATGTGTACTTCTGAGACCATGAGCAAGGGTTGCAACGAGACATTTAACTGCAACGATTGCTACCCAGTACGAGTTGTTCAAGTATGTACTATCCAAAGAATCCCAATTCATAGCTTTCTGAAAAACATGTACCTATTATGTTATCACACCTAAACACGAAGGTATCGAATACTTTAACAACACTTGAAACGTACATTGCATTTGAGGTTTAGACATTGGGTTTTAAATTCCAATAAATTCTTTTGGCACCGTTTAAAATCTCCATAATTCGTACATTGTACAAGGAATTCGAAGAACGAATTGAACGGACTGTCCTACGATTTAAAGATATAAATGAAATGCTTTGTAATACTGATGTGCACCGTACATACTTACGGGCATAAAAATTTTGTAAGCTCTACTTAGGGTACTGATATATCCACGTGTCACCATTTTGTTCACTAAGTTGAAAACTTGATTCGCAGTCCATTCTTGCTGTTCTAAACAATCTTTGTAATCTGATAGGATATCATCATCTTCGGCAGATATTACCATCCATGAATAAGAATATGCGGCTGTAGAAGATGGCTAAAATACATTTGTTTAATAACATTAGGAGGATACAAGCGTTTATGGAAATACTATAACTCGCAAAGCGAAGGAAATCATTATACTTCGTAACAGGTTGCCAAAACTGTAAGGAAAGGTCTCGATGTTAGCCGGGATGCATTTATTAGCGCACCGGGTGGATCTGGACTTTGATGGCATTTTAGAATAATCGACCATAAATCATCGTTTAAGGAACAAACACCATCATTTATAGGATATTCAGATGTACTACAAGAATCAGACATGCTTGCTGTATCTGCCGAGACAGGAGAGCCAGAAATCGGAGACCCCTATATCATAATAATTTAGTATAATGTATTAAGTCTATTACGTGCATCTAACTGCGTCTTATTACTTACATTTTGCTTAACACCAATTTTATAGTACAGTGATTGTCTAACATCTCGGGATCTTATTTTCTGATCACTATAAACGGCTGATTGTGACTTTGTAAGTTGCGTGTTATTTAGACAAGTTAGCAAATGTTCTCTTATAATTACATCTTCGAAGTGTTTAGTATTCTCTAATACCTGGAATAATAGCGAAGCGTGTAGTTTCGATTTACGTGGAACTACTATCAATTTTAATACGCAAGATATGTGAAAATCGAGTTATTACCTGATTTAGAGGATAGGCAAAAATATGGCAGACCAAAACGAATTCGAACCAGTGATTTCGACTTGCTAAAAGTTTTAATAAACTGACTGGCAAAGAAATATTGTGGGCTTTTGTAAATCGCACGATAACATCCCATGTTTTCAGTATGTTTAAAAATTGCTGACTATCCTCGACTAAATTTTCACTAAAATTTCTCTGGAAAGTATTTTCGAGGTAAGACATTATGGTGTTCAGATCATCCTCGTTTTTGTATATTACACTCTCTAATAAATTTCCTGGAAAGTAAGCAATGCAATATATTGAGCAATATTTATTACGTCTGTACTTGTTGGAGAGAACGAAGGATTACCGATTGAAACATCGATCTCTTTCTTCAGATAATCCGCCGCCGTTACATGGACCCTCAAGTTTTCTGAATTATTGCCTAACATTTCGATGAAGGAAATGCAACTGCATACTATTTCTGGTTTATCTAAGTTTCGTAGAGCAAGAATATGTGCATAAAGGCTCGCCTTACGTTTCCTAAAATCATATATTATAGGTATACAGCGCGCGTTGCCGAGTAGTAGCAGTGTACACTGTAGAATAGTTCTCTTTACCGTCTAGAAGAAACACTTATTACTTTTCCTTGGGAATGCTTTAAACTAACTATAGCCATATTAGGGCGAGCTTCTTTCAAGTAATATTCGTACGTTAATGCTTCGGTATGTCCGTATCTTTTAATAAGAGTTTCATTAGAGAAGTGTGGCATTGGTTCGTTATTAAATCGCCACTTAAATAACTGCTTTACATTTAAATTCTTATAACCATCTAATAATTCATACATCGTGACCTCTTTCTTTGGTTTGTCTTCTATAATATGTTGAAGAATTGGCACATGTTTCAATGTATTCTGAAGAGCCTCGTTTGAAATGCTATAAGTACCTAACTGTAAGCCATCTTTACTCGTGAATATACTTTTCAATATATCTTCTTTTATTTCAGTATCTTTGTATTGATTATTTGCTACACTGTCCTTGGATAAGTACGAGAATAGTAATACTAAGACTATCAAATAATTCTGTTTCAAATATTCATCAACGTCATCAGAAAGATAATGAATTGTTTTAAAAGTCCCTTCTATCAATGCATCTTCGCAGTGATGATCTTGACTTTCCGACATATTCGTTAACGCATCAAATAATTCTGCGACTTTGACTTTCTCCTCTTGACTATCCGTTTCGTTCGAACAGTGTGCAAGGCACAATTCCTTATCAATACTTTGTAAAAATTTAGTCTTATTAATATTGCACGTTTCACGCGACAGTATTATGTTAAATTCTGATAGCGTCATCGCGCTACCAAAAATACGTCTTAACATTAATTTTATATCTCGCTTCTCTTTCTGTTCAAAGACCCCGTGCCTAATACATTCAGACAATACATTCATAAACAAATGTCTATACGCAAATTTTTGTAACACACACACACACGCGTATTATAAACAAAGACATACCTACATAGATGATTTTTAATTAAATCTTTTACGAGATTACTGGCATTCGAAGAATCGATGGTTTCGATCATATCCGATGTAATAGTCATGGTGGCAAACAAAGATTTGTATTTATCATCGATGTTGTTTGGCTCCTCTGTCGCGTTACCATTATAATAAGTATCGATCCAAAGCCTTATCAACTCGATCTTATTGTTCGATAGCAAATAATCCCACAGCACGACATTAGTTATGTTTCTCGACAGACTTTCTTCGGTTACAGAAAAGTACAATTCCGTGCATAATGCTCGCTTTACAGCTTCTGGTAATCTTATGACATCTTCTATACAGAGAGAAGAGCTTAAACCATCTTGAACCCTAAAAAATTGTCTGCTTTTTTATTCTATTAAACCAACATATCTAAAAGAAAAGAAAACTTACATATATTTCTGTTCAAATTGTATGATATTCTTTATTATGTTCCATGAATCTATGTGTTCGCTTTCAAAATGTGCGACACTTATTAGATACTCTGATAAATAATTCCTTAGCGTGGAATCCTTGCAATGTATGCAAACTTCAAATATGTATTCCAACGGATTTTTTTTCTGCGGAGAAGCAAAGCATGTAAACAACCTCCATGGTAATAGATATTACAAGTCGATAATTCATATTTAACATACAATATTTTGTAAAATATGGGAAGCTCTGTAAATTTGGTGTTTCTTCAAGAGTTCTGTGATCCAGATTTCTACTTCTTTATAGAAATAATGCTGAGCATCTTCGATAGAACAGCTTCGCCTATAAGCTAAACATTTATGAGCGAGATTAATATGAGTGCCCTTAGCGGAAGCTTCTCTGACGAGTTCTCTGTCTCCCAAATTACGCCAGCCGGACCAGACTGCCGCTGGTTCTCCGCTTAAACATTCGATTGGGATGCCTCCCACTGTTGATTTGTCTGCCATTTTACTGATGCCCCTTTACAATCTACTATAATGTTCTGTTAAAGAAAAGGAAACACAGCCGTTACCAATAAATCTACAATCACAATATCAGTAATGTTCCTTATTGTAGTCTGACTTTCATTAGTGTATCTCTTGATTTTAGAAATATATATGGACATTAACGAAAAGAAACGTATGAGGCGAATAAATAGAAAATCTCATACCTGATGCTATATGTATGAGGGACATGTATGACGCATAGAACTGCATCATTTAATTTTTGTATATAAACAATGAGATAAACACTCCCTCCGCCGTTGACGTTTTCCTAGTAACTGAAATCTGAAATGTCAGATGTAGATGGAGCGTGTGACGCTTATTGTTGGGTAACCATCAGTCCACCATGAACTTATGAGGACGCGAAGTTTGAATTGAATGTATGTACGCGTATGAACAAATGAGGATGTGACGCATAATTTCTTAATATCATCGGATCCTTTAATTTCGAATTTGAGATCACAACTCCGTCTGTCGAACTTGAAAAAGACGCAAAATATCTTTTGTCCAATTACGAAGAAGATGCAGAAGATGTAGAATATATGAATAGAAGGCTAATATTAGTTTTCTTGTTTAAATTTGAACTGTTTAATGTACATTTATATTTTATTCTATCTCCCTTAATGGTGTACGAAAAAAACTGGTTAATAAATTCGTTGTTTGGGAACCAGGAGTTCAGAATTTGTTTTTTCTTTAATGCCTAACGAAAATTTTGAGAAACTTTCTCCTCAGAATGTTGTGTCAATATATATAAAACTAAAAGTCAAAAATAAAAAAAATTAAAACCGACTTCAAAGAATAAAAATGCACTAAAAAGTGAAAAATAATTTTTTTTCCCACATTTAATCTACTACTCTCATCTTTTTTAGGTCGGCGCCTCATCATTTGCAATGTGTAAATCTGGAGAGTAGTAGATTAAATGAGGGAAAAAATTATTTTTCACTTTTTAGTGCATTTTTAATTTTTGAAGTCGGTTTTAATTTTTTAAATTTTTTTTTATGATTTTTGCAGCGCGTCAGTATGACGCTGTGTCTTGCGCGTCCTTTGATACGAGCGGCGAGTGTTAATTTTGATTCTCCGTTAGCTTCAATCTAACCATGGAGACGCTATCACGTGCGGAAGAGAAAAATATATTTATTCACTCGTATATTAGTTATAATATCCTATATGGATCTCAACGAAAAAGAAAATATTGGGCTCATCCTTTCAACAGTGCACGCTTCCTTAAAGGAGCATTCAGGATTATGTTTAGTGATTTAAGACGGGATCGGGCAAAATTCTTTAATTTTTTTCGTATGAGTGTGAAATTGTTTGACGAATTGTATTTATATAAAAATTAGTGTGGGATCAGGAACCCCCATGGCATGAAAGGGAGCCTGGACTAAGGGACCAGGGAAAGTCGGCGTAGCCGTGGTGGTAAACGCGACTGATCAGCACGCGGGCGGCTCGGGTTCGATCCCCGACGCCCCCTCTGGGGAGGGACGGGGACACACTTCTTCTTTCTCCTCCTTTTTCCGTGCTGCCGGAACACGTAGGAATTACTACATTTATTATTTATTTATTTCTCCTCTCTTAGGGCTGGGGACACTTTAACTTCGAATTTGGGAATTTTAATATTTGAATATTTTATAAGTATTCGAATGCTACGGTATACTTGTCAAATAAACTTCGAATAATTTGAGTATTCCGCATGTTATTATTCGAATATTTAAGTATTCGAATACTACTCGAATATTTCGAGTGAGTTCTTCGTGAGATTTATAATTCACATCATATTACTATTCGAACACATCAGTAGTATTCGAATACTTAAAAATATTCGAATACTTGGATATTCGAATTATATTCGTCAAATAATTGAGCAACTGAAGTATTCGAATATTCGAATACCGAAAAATTCGACAAATAGTCCCAGCCCTACTCTACATTAGTAAGAAATGTGGAATGTCAAAACACTGCTATGAGACACGGTTATTTCGCCACAACGCGTCACATTGAGGAGGATCTAGCAGCATTAATCACATTACAGTCATTTCTATAAATAATATGTACACATGTAACAAGGAGCATTGAGAACAATATATTCAATATCACTACAAATTCAGCCTTTAATCGAAACATTTATCAGCTATTAGAGGAAAGTAACCAAATATGGAGTACCATTTTGTTTTTTAATGTCATTCTCACAAAATCAATCGCAAGAAATAACAGACTTTTATGGGTATTTAGTCATAGCCGAATTTACGTTCAATTTAAGAACAAACATATAATTCTAACGTTATGGACAATTTTCAATATTGAAGTAATATTAAAAAAACATTGGTGAAAGGGCACTAATTCGTATTAAGTAGATATACTGTTTCATATTTGGCTGCATTCCTCTATCTATACAAGGTTCGGATGGTAGATCGTGATGCGGTGGAAATTGCATATCGATAACAGTAAAAGATGAAAGTTTAATTATGAGTTAGTAACGGTCCGTAGTAAATTTAAGTAAACCGCAGACGTCTGCATCACCTGGAAATTATTAATCTTTCAGCATTTCATCAACCTCCCCAGAACGTGTTAAACTAATATAGAAATAGTCACGTACTGAGCTGAACGTATACATGGACAATGGGACCATCTTCCCCGCCGTAAGTGTAGGCGGATAGAGCGATATAACATTCGGCATAATGATATTATAAGCTTGTCTGGGTGGTAAATTGTACCAGTCCACGTTATACGAAGCTGGAGCCATTCGGCTGCACTGATAAAATGTCAGCGTCTATTATGCCCGTATAATCAAAGCAATTTGAAAAACTCTATTTCTTTAGCAATACCTGTTCTGTTAACGTTTCGCCAAGATAGCAATGTACGAATATATTCAACGAGTAGAAGGTGAGATAAGTAAAGTACGATGTTATAGCGATCGTGTCGCTGGTTTCCCACTCCTAGATTCATCGTCAAACAATTCTCATAATCTCGGAGACACGGGTATGTATATCATACTTGCAATTTTAAACGTGCACTGATATTCACCATCAGAAGGTTGTATCCGAGGAAGCATACAAGCCCAGTGGACTCCAAGATCAGCACCAACCCTATCTCTTGCAACGCTTCCTCCACGTTCTTAGAGAATCTAAATCGTCCAGCGGCAGTGGTCAGTGATCTTTCTGAACTTCGCGCATTTTGCATGAAATACAAGAACAGATGAATGCACGTTTGTCTCGCGAAGCCTCGAACATCTTACCTCAAGATCTCCACGTGATCTCGTATGACGATGGCCATGGGATTGCGATTCTTCTCATGTCCCTCTGCAACGTAGTTCTGCAGCCTAGCTATCTGGATCTGGATCTGTCCGGAGACGTGAGTGACGAAGATGGTGGTCAAACTGTTCGCGCTTATCGCGATGTTGTACTTCAAGAATCCCGAAATAATCTGCACGGACAGTATGATTTCGTAGTTGGGGCTGGCTTGGGTGTCGAAGAATGCGTCGTAGCCAGCGTAGCTCAACATCCTGACGGTGGTGTTCCCGCTGAATCTCGACTTGGTCATGAGCGGCATCATGGTGTTGTAGAGTATCCCACCTACGTAACGAAATATGGCGAGTGCGCTGATGAGATTTCGGCCGAGGGACACCTCTCTGAGCATTATGGCACGATCGCTCGACTTCTCCACCGCCCTCCAGTCTCTCTCCACTTGCTCGATGCAGCGCTCGAAGATTGATCCGTTGACGACCAGGTAGTAGTATTTCACCATGGTGCCGATGCCGAAGAGGAGTCCGCTCATCATCTTCACCCTCTTGTTTAAGTTCTTCTCGATGAACATGGCGTGGTTAAGGGGAGGTACCATGGTGATAATCACGTAAAAAGAGCACCACGCTAGCAACCCTTTCGAGAGGATTGTCTGCAGTCTGCTGGTACGGCTGTATACCACGTGCCACAGGCCAATTGGCTTCAGGGCCCATTGGCACATTTCTAACGTATAGCGTATATCGTCCTCGTAGTGAGAATTCTTCGGTTTGTCGTCTATCCGACGACGCGATTGATTATGCATCCGGACGGCTTCGGTGGACATCGTTGAGTGAACGACTGATCAGACGGTTTGGGTAGAGTATTGTCAGAACGCAAGCGCGTATTCGATGACCGGGGGGGGGGTAATTACTGAACATCGATTGGAGACGAGTTGAAAACTGTTCAGACCAGTCGTTTTTAATGCCGCGCAATTTGTTGCGTGGGGTGGAACGGCAACGATACACTGTATACAGGGACTAGGATACATTTGATCGATGATAAAACTGTTTTATGGATTGGGCATGCTAAGAACGCAAGCGCGTATTCGATGACTGGGGGTAATTACTTACTGAACATCGATAGGAGGCGAGTTGAAAATTGTACAGACCAGTCGTTTTTAATGCGCGCAATTTGTTGCGTGGGGTGGAACGGCAACGATACACTGTAGGGACTAGGATACATTTGATCGACGATAAAACTGTTTTATGTATTGGGCATGCTACGATCCGACGGGGGAACTTTACCATGCTGTTGTGGGAACTTAAAGTTTACCTTCCTACCCTCTGTTCGAGCGGGGTGCATAATGCAAGACACCATAGTACCACCGTAGTGCCGTGACATTATTCTGTCTACATGTACGGTGTTACATGGTAGAGAAAACCCTCGTGTTTTACAAGTAACGTTTTTTATTGTGCCGAGTAGGTTTTATACAAGGTGATCCTGTCGCGACGCTACTCGAAGAGATGCCGTCCGGCGACAACATCTAGAGATGGCTCACCGAGTGCTATGGTTTTCAACCCTCGAAAGGGCAGGAATACCCATTAAGAAGTGAGAAATAATCAAGTCTCGTCTTTCCTATCAGATCTTTACGAAAACGACGCCACTCGGTTCCTTACGTTTTTCTGATACATAAAAATAACAACAAGGACGTATTACGGACCATAATGAATTTGCATAATTTCGAGGTAACTTCGTTAAAATAAAAGTTGGTATGATTTTTCATTGGAAAAGCATAAGGAATCCATCGGTGTCACTTTGATGACAATATTTACCGGTAAAATTACCGGTAGATCGTGAGAAATACCCTCAAATTTTGAGGGTATTTCGCTAAATTTTTATCGGTAATTCGATAAATTATGTATAGCAATGTAGCGCATTTATGCGTTCATTAATTCCGTCGATATCTACTACGTTATCAGTGAAAAAAAAACTTTTAACCGATTTACCGATTTACCGGATTGCAATCCCTACTCGTGTCCTGTTGCATTTTGCGTGGTACGTGCATATTTTATTGGAGTTTCGAAACAATTGTTACTTGTTTTAGAAAGAAGAGTGCAGAATTATAGGGGTAACTAAACCGTTGATTCTATAGAATTAAGGTTTACTGTAATCGAGGTTGTGGGATGTATCGAAGGGTGGTTACTATCTGTGAGCGTATCACGAATACCCACACAGCACCATAACATTGCAGCAACGTCTCTGCAATGATGCGGTGCAAGATTGCAATGTTGCACCATAACATTGCAGAGGCGTTGCAGGTTCAGTCCTATGTCCGCCTTCGCAATATTTCAGGTGTGTATTTTTGCAAAGTTGCGGCAAAATTACAAATATGTAGGCTTGTAACTTTCCGGCAATGATTCTGCAACGAAACGGCAAAATTCTGGCAATGATCCTGCAACTCTTTGGCAATATTGCGGTGCGAGATTGCAATGTTGCATCGCATCATTGCAGAGAAGTTGCAGGTTCACTCGTATGTTGCCAATGGAACATTGCACCGCGATACGCGCGATACATCGCAGAAGCGTTGTCACTCCAATATTTCTGCAATATTGCACGGCAATGTGGGTGAAATTTTGCTGGGGCGTTGCCACTGGAACATTGCACATCGATGTGCGCGCAATATTGGATAAATATTGTAGTATCGTTGTCATTGGAACATTGCACGGCAACGAACTTGCAATATTGCTGCAATATTGTAGGATCGTTGCCAATGGAACATTGCACGGCAACGAACTTGCAATATTGCCGGAATATCGTATGATCGTTGCCACTCCAATAATGCACGACAATACTGCAGCATCGTTCCTGCAATATTGCAGTGCAACCTGCAACAACACAATATTGCAACAACGTTCCTGCAATACTGCTGCAACGAAGTGTGCTGTATGGGTAAGGGTGTGTTTACTATCGAGTAATCGTTTCTTTCTATCTTTGTGCATCATAATGCAATTACTGTTCGGAGGTACATGAAAGTAGACGTGATTGCAATGTGGAATTGTTTGAAAGTACATAGGCATGAAATTTTGACGATGATTTCGAGCGATTTGGTACCCAAAGTCAACTTTTTATGTGACTGGCGACTAGAACTTGCCTCATACTATTTGGCATTTGGATACATACGGCGCCCTGAATTTTTCTACGACCCCGTCATCGGTATCGTATCATGCCGCTACTGTCCGCGAAGGATTTAATTTGTTCAATGTGCTTCAGATAAATTCTAGTCGTAATAGCTCAGGTTCTTATTCGGACCTCCTCTTCGCTAATAACGACTCTGTATGTGCGGCAACCGCTACTGACACATTATTCCCCTGAGATACGTTTCATTCTGCGTTAACTTTTTATTGTAGTCAGGGTTGTTAGAGGGAATAATGGAGGGGGAATCCTCGCATTCATAGAGCTGTATACATATACTAATATGACTTGTGCTCGCGGTGTGCAACAATTTTTCTACATTTAAAATACAATACCCGGCTTCTAAACGCACTCGGCTTGCCTACCTTCAAAGAACGCAGATTTGTGTTCGATTTAATGTTCGCCTTCAAATCTGAAATAATTTCATTCACTTCCTTCACAGATTAGAACTTTTCAAGCTCAATGCTCCACCAAGAATGTTTAGGCAATTCCCACTTTTCTCTCCGAGAAAGCATGCCGCGAACTTCGGAGAGTACAGTACCATTGAAAGTCTTTGAGAAATGGCTAATAGTGTCAGCCAAAAGATCGACTTCTTCTCGTACAACTCTACCATCATCTGTAAAAGACAAATTCCACAGTTCGACAGCCATCTGGACTTGTAACATTCAATAGCAGTATCTTATAGATTTTAGTGCGCTAAATCCGCAAACCGTTTGTCGCCACCACCCTCAGTTTTCGAGAAATTCGATTTTGAAAAAAAAAATGCAAATTTTCAAATTTGAACATCTTTCGTGTCGAAACGGTAATAGTTATTCGGTTGCTCGTTGCGTCAAATTATTCTACGAACCCTCCCGAATTCAACGATATAAGTTATTATTGCATTATGAACAGTTAAATATGTTTAAACAACGATCGAAGGGAAAATGACACACGAAATGCACCCATTTTTGAAGATTTCTTTCAATTTATTTCCAAAACTAAGGGTCTAGGAGAGAATCCGACCATTCCACGTGATGGAGCAGACATTTTTCCTTCGGAAAGCATCAACAGAAGTGGTAAGTCACGTTTTGCTTTCAATACAGAAGTGACATAGTTTGGCAAAACGCGCGGTGCCGTATGAATATTAAATTTTTTTATAATATAAAAAGGCTTTCGTTATTCAAGAAATACCTACAGAAAATTTAACTTACTGTCAAAAATTATATTTTAATATAATTATTTATAATTAAGTATAAAGGGCGACAAAAATTCTTTTTGCCCAGAGCGGCGGAACAGCTAGATCGAGCCCTAGTCAAAGTTTATCGCGTTGTTATGGAATCTTGAAATTTACCTTTCTGCTTGGGCAGGGTGTAAAATGTACAGTATTATGGTACCACCGGGGCACCATGTTTTTAGTACACCTCCATCAATATAGCTCTGAATGTACCGACTGCATTTTCTAATGCGAACAATGTCCTTGTCGTAATTCAAAATTCCCGGCCCGCGCTCGTTTGAATGCTTTTTGAGGGCGATCGCGATGAATGTTTAGGCGCAGCTAGCAGGATTAGCCACATCGGCAGTTGTTTCTAAGAATAATATGTATAGATATATGTAACAAGAAGCATCGGGAACAATTTATTCAATATCACTACAAACATCAGCCTTGAATCGAAATATTCAACAGTTATTAATGGAAAGTAGCCAAATACGGAATGCCATTTTGTTTTTCAAATGTCCTTTTTATAAAATCAATCGCAACAAATAAAAGATTTTTATGGGTACTTAGTCATATATTTTCGGTCAAATTAAGGGCAGCCTTATAGTTCTAACGTTACGAACAATTTTCAATATTGAACTAACATTACAAACCATTGGTCAAATGGCACTGTTCCGTATTAGATATACCCTTCCGTATTTAGCTAGTTTCCTCTATCTTTACAAGGCTTGGGTGGTAGATTGCGATGCAGTGGAAATTTCATCGCGATAACAGTAAGTGATGAAAGTTTAATTATGTGTTAGTAACAGTCCGTAGTAAGTTGAAGTACACCGCAGACGTCTGCATCACCTGAAAATCATTAACCATTCAGAATGTGATCAACCTCGCCAGAACGTGTTAAGGGGAGAATCTGGTTTATAGGATCGATGTTATCTGTTAGAGAAAATATTTCTAAAGTTTCAGGGTGAAATTCCAGGTATTTTGGAAGTATCAGCAGTTATGGGCCGTGCAGTATACACACGCCCAACCAGAAACTGTAAACATAAAACGCTTTTTCTTAAAACAACATTTTTCAAGTAGGCGGGAACATAGCAGAAAAACTATTTGACCGATCGACATTTCCCGAGGAAAAATATTTATGAAACAGTTACATTAAATTAAACCATATTTTTTGCATAATAGCATCGAAATTTTTTCCTTAAAACCACGATTTTTCCTTTAAAAATCCCACATTTGGCGAGGCGCATAAATGATTAATCAATTTCGACGGTGATTGAACATGAAATTTTTCAATTAATTTTTTTTTGTACTGTAGAAATATATATTAAACTACCCTTAAAGTTTTGGAAAGATCGCCCTTATTATTCTCATTTTAAACAAATCACGAGAATCACCTTTCTTCAGCGTTCTAAACTAGATTCTCCCCTTACATTAATATAGAAATAGTCACGTACTGAGCTGAACGTATATATAGAGAAAGGGACCATTTTCCCCGCTGTAAGTTTAGGCGGATATAGCGATATAACGTTCGGCATAATGATATTATAAGCTTTTCTGGGTGGCAAATTGTACCAGTCCACGTTATACGAAGCTGGACCAATTCGGCTGCACTGATAAAATGTCAGCGTCTATTATGCCCGTAATCAAAGCAATTTGAAAAACTCTATTTCTTTAGCAATACCTGTTCTGTTAACGTTTCGCCAAGATAGCAATGTACGAATATATTCAACGTGAAGAAGATGAGATAAATAAAGTACGATGTTATAGCGATCGTGTCGCTGTTTTCCCATTCCTAGATTCATCGTCAAACAATTCTCATAATCACGAATTCACGGATATACACACCATACTGCCAATTTTAAACGCGTACTGATATTCACCATCAGAATGTTGTATCCGAGGAAGCATACAAGCCCAGTGGACTCCAAGATCAGCACCATGCCTATCTCGCGCAACGCTTCCTCCACGTCCTTAGACAATCTAAATCGTTCAGCGTCAGTGATCAGTGACCTTTCTGATTTTCATGCACAGTACGAAATATGTACAAGAACAGAGGAATGGAGGCTAACCTCGCAAAGCCTGGAACTTCTTACCTCAGGGTCTCTACGTGATCCCGAATGACGATGGCCAAGGGATCGTGATTCTTCTCAGGTCTCTCTGCAACGAAGTCCTGCAATCTAGCTACCTGGATCTTGATCCGTCCAGAGACATGAGTGACGAAGACGGTGGTCAAACTGTTCGCGCTCGTCGCGATATTGTACTTCAATAATCCCGACAGAATCTGTACGGACAAGATGATTTCGTAGTTGGGGCTGGCTTGGGTGTCGAAGAAGGCGTCGTAGCCTGGGTAGGTCAAGACCCGGATGGTGGTGTTCCCGCTTAATCTCGCCTTGGTCATGAGCGGCATCACGGTGTTGTAGAGCATGCCAGCTGTGTAACGAAGTATGGCGAGTGCACTGACGAGATTTCGGCTGAGGGACACCTCTCTGAGCATGATGGCACGATCACTCGACTTCTCCACCTCCCTCCAGTCTCTCTCCACTTGCTCGATGCAGCGCTCGAAGATTGATCCCTTGGCGGCTAGGTAGTAGTATTTCACCATGGTCCCGACGCTGAAGAGGAGTCCGCTCACCATCTTCACCCGTTTGTTCATATTCTTCTCGACGAAAATGACGTGGTTAATGGGGGGTACCATGGTGATCACCAAGTAAAAAGAGCACCAAGCGAGCAAACCATTCGAGAGGATCTTCTGCAGGCTGCTGGTGCGCCTGTGTACCAGATGCCAGAGGCCGACTGGCTTCAGGGCCCACTGACACATTTCAAGCGTATAGCGTATATCTTTTTCGTAATGGGGATTTTTCGGCTTGTCGTCGATCCGAGGACGCGGTTGGTCATGCATCGCGACGGCTTCGGTGGATACCGTTGACTGGCGGACTGAATGGACGATTTCAGGTAAAGTATTGTCAGAACGCAAGCGCGTGTTCGATGGCGGGGGGTAATTACTGTATGATCGGAATGGCAGACGAGTTGAAAACTATTCGATGGCAAAAAACCGTTGTTTATAATGCCTGCAATTTACTTCATGTCAGGGATAGAACATGTCTGACGTAGAGTAGACGAAGTTATGCGCGATGTGGTGCAACGGCAACGATGGACAGTACACAGGGAGTGGGATATATGTATTTGATCGACGATCATACTCTTTTATGTATTTGGCGTGCGATGGTCCGACGCGGAAACTTTGTCATGCGGTTGTGGAAACATATAGTTTACCTTGTTTCCCTCTGTTCGTTGCGGGGGTGCATAATTCACGAAAGCACATTACGACCGCAGTACCGGCACCGTAGTATGGCATTCAGTTGATCTGTCATTTGTGTCCGTACGTCTCCGTCAACGAGCGGGGAATCCTCCTATTGGGATTGAAGTCTCCAATTTCACTGTTGCGTACATCCATTTCATCGCGATTGCACATCCTATGTAAATTGTCCTTCAATTTCCAGAAGTCGTATGAAATAAAAAGATAAGACTCCTCGCGATAAACGTCTAGTTCCTATCGAGCCTGTAATAGCAACGATACGAAAAATCATTTTTAGTTGCCAAGAAGTCTCGCCGTGCGTAACGGATGCAACTACGAAAGTGATGGGCAATTAGACAATCGATCATTGCACGATGGCAGTCCGGAGGAAGCTTAAGTCCGTCAAGGATGTCTTCAACACCTGCATAGAAAGGTTTGTCTTTAATATCGGTAAAAATAATTGGATATTTATTCAGGATAACCATTTTGTTGCGTCCTAAAATTCGAATGAATATCACTTGTTCCGATGTTCAGTGAGAATAGACGTGAAAGTTTGCTAAAATTTGCTTCAAATTCTATATATGAGTAAATGAATCATATTACGTAGTACACACTGCTTATTGCTTTCGATTTATTATTGATGATGATCGAATGATTTGAGAATGTAGGTATTACTACGTTCTACTGGAGGTTTCATTTTACAATATAACCACAGAAATGTGTGTACGCCTTTTTATTCCACGCAGGCGTAGCCATCCCTCAAGGGGTTGGTCTTCTGTTCATTGGTCGTAAGAATAGGCATGCGTCGTTCCGTGTACTGGGGTATCAGCAACCCCCACAAGGGTGCTGGGAGAACAGACACAGCTGGTCGAATTGTGGACGAAGGTTTAGACAACAACGAGCCACAGATACGTATATAGGGGAGACCGGGGCTGGTTGTCCCAAGGGGTAGGTTGACTAATTGTTAATAAGTTTGCACCGACATAAGCTCTACTGCGGAACGATTTACTGGAGAAAGAAGTCACTTCTACTATGCCATGCACTTGTGTCCGACCCTGCGATCGCACGTTTCGTAACAGTTATCAGCGTTTGTCGAAAAATTGACTATGTAAGTAAACATTTTTTCTTAAAGATTTTATTTTTTCACGCTCTATATAGTTACAATAGAATAAATGTTAAGGGACTATTTTAAAGTTTGTTTATTAGACGATCTATTGACATAGTATTTTGGTTTATACATAAAGAATTGAAGGTTATATAGATTATTGAAGTCAAAATGATCGCTCGGGGCTGGTTGACTAATAAGGTTTAAATTGTTATTTTCTTATTCATAAAGCGATTTTTATTTTTTGTTTAAAGGGTCTAGCCGGGTAAGCATAGGGAAAACGGCCCCAGCACCAATTTTAGTTTTTATTTGTACCAAAACATGCTCTTTGCCTAAGAAACCACTGAGAGACATTTCAGATCTCTACCCCCTTTCGTTAGGGTGATATGGGGATAACAACCATAAACTTTACACTATGTTATAAATACATTATAATTAATGTTTAAGTTGAAAAAATTTTCCGCTTTTTATTAAAATATGAAGGAAAGAAATTAATATTTTATAATGAAACAACTCTTGTGACATTGTGTTATTTTATTACCACTGAGATAAGTTACTAATAATAACATTTTCTTAACTGATTGTACCTACATATAGTCAACGTACCCCATACTGTAAGTCAACCAATCCCGATCATGGGGCTGGTTGATCAGCATGGAAGGTGTTAGAAAAACATTAAAATACCTTAATTGTTGTCACATTGGGTCAACTTCGATAATTTAATCAGATAACCAAATGTATGCCCTATCAAATATACTAACCGGTTTCATGATATTTCGTCCACATAATTTATTAAAAATCAAAAAGTGAAAAACTGGCTTACCAGCCCCGGTCTCCCCTACGTTCGATCGAAAACGCGTAAGTACTCTTTTATCTTGGCGTGCAATGATCAGATAGTGAAAGTTTATCGCGGTGTTCTGGAATCTTGAAATTTACCTTTCTGCTTGTGTAGGGTGTAAAAAAAATTTTTAATAACAAGCTTTAGGGTGACTGTACCTAATATCGCCAGGCAAAATTTAAATCGCTGTCAATTGAATAATAATTGATATTTTTGCATGCAGTTCGTTTCAAAGTAAAGAGAAATTATTCATCTTTCATGTAGCATAAGTTAGAATCGTTGAAGCGTACACATTTTTAATTAGGACTCAAAAGACGTAAGATATGCAAAAATCGAGTCCTGAAAAAAAGTGTACCTAATATCGCCAACTCAAGAAATATTGATTAATTCATGTGTGCAAAATTTTAAGTCGATCGGACATGTGGAAGTGGGTCAAAATTAGCTTACAAGATTTCATCCGCACAAACTAACGAACAAACTCACAAGTGAAGTTAAATAAAAGCTTGTAAAATGCACGGTACTGTGGTACCACCGTGGCACCATGATATCCAGTCGATCCTTCACCTCTTTTAAGTATGTACATCTCCATCAATAGAGCCGAGAATCCACCTCCTGCATTTTCTAATGTGAACAATGTCCTTGCTGTAATTCAAAATTCCCTGCTCGCCCGTGGCTGAGTTATTTTCGACCACGATCCCGAAGAGTGTTGAAGAGGAGCTACCAGCATTAACCACATACAGTCGTTTCTAAGACTAATATGTACATATGTAACAAGAGTAATTGTATCGAGAGTAATTGATTTAATATCACTACAAACTCCATCAGCCTTTAATGGAAATATTCAACAGCTATTATTATGATTGCTAAGCTGGAATGGTCGATTGCGCTACAGTGGAAATTCCATCTCGAGTACAGTAAAAGATAAAAGTTTAATTATGAGTTAGTAACGGTCCGTAGTAAATTCAAGTAAACCGCAGACGTCTGCATCACCTGGAAATCATTAACCTTTCAGCATATGATCAACATCCCTAGAACGTGTTAAATTAATATGGAAATAGTCACGTACTGAGCCGAACGTATAGATAGACAATGGGACCATTTTCCCCGCTGTAAGTTTAGGTGGATAGAGCGATATAGCGTTCATCATAATTAAATTATAAGCTTGTCTGGGTGGCAAATTGTACCAGTCGATGTTATACGAAGCTGGGCCAATTTGGCTGCACTGATAAAATGTTTATTATGGCAGTAATGAAAGCAATTTGAAAAGTCAATTTCTTTAGTAATACCTGCTCAGTTAACATTTCGCCAACATAGCAAAATATTAATATATTGAACGTGTAGGAGGTGAGATAAATAAAGTACGTTATTAAAGCGGCCGCGTCGCTGTTTTCCCATTCCTAGATTCATCGTCAAACAATTCTCATGGATCACGAAGGCACGGTTATATTATACTTGCAAATTTAAACGTCTACTTTATTCACCATCAGAAGGTAGTATTCGAGGAGGCATATAACCATGGTGGACTCCAAGATTAGCACCAAGCATATCTCGCGCAATGCGTCCTCCACGTTCTTAGAGAACCTAAACCATTCAGCGGTAGTGGTCAGTGATTTCTCTGATCTTCGAACGTAGCACGAAATACAAGAACAGATGGATTTAACACTTCAACGCCTACCTCGCAAATCTTCGAACTTCTTACCTTAAGATGTCCACGTGATCTCGAATGACAATGGCCAAGGGATCGTGATTCTTCTTGCGTCCCTCTGCAACGAACTCCTGCAGTCTAGCTATCTGGATCTGGATTTGTCCGGAGACGTGAGTGATGAAGATGGCGGTCAAACTGTACGCGCTCGTCGTGATAGTATACTTCAACAGGCCCACAATAATCTGCACGGTGAAGATGATTTCGTAGGTGGGGCTGGATTGGGTGTCGAAGAAGGCGTCGTAGCCAGCGTAGGTCAGCATCCTGACGGTGGTGTTCCCTTTGAATCTCGACTTGGACATGAACGGCATCAGGGTGTGGAAGAGTATGCCCCCCGTGTACATAAATATGGCGCACAAACTGATGAGACTTCGACTGTTTGACACCTGCCTGAGCATGATAGCACGATCACTCGGTTTCTCCACCATCCTCCAGTCTCTCTCCACTTGCTCGATGCAACGCTCGAAGATCGATCCCTTGGCGGCTAAGTAGCAGTACTTCACCATGTTCCCGACGCTGAAGAGAAGTGGCCCCACCATCTTGACCCGCTTGTACGTGTCCTTCTCGACGAACATCACATGCCGAGTGGGAGGTAGCATGTTGATCAACAAGTAAAAAAAGCACCACGCGAGCAACCCGTTCGAGAGGATCTTCTGCAGTCGAGTGGTGCGACTGTATACCAGAGGCCATATGCCAATTGGCTTCAGGACCCATTGACACATTTCCAGCGTATAACGTATGTCGCCCTTGTGGTGAGAATTCTTCGGTTTGTCGTCGAACTCGCAGCGTAATCGATTATGCATGGCGGCGGTTTTGCTGCACAGCTGCACATCGTCGACTGAACGAGCGCGGCACAAGGCTCCTGTAGGGTATCGCCAGGACGCAAGCGCGTGTCCATACGCTGGGGGTAAACGATTTCATGCCATGGTTTCGCCGAGTCAGAAACAATCCTAGGGGGGGAAACCTTCATTTATAATTACGTGCGATTTTTTTGCATATCGTGGATACAGTAGACAGTAAACGTATTAAGTAGTACGTTGTGGGTACGTAGAACAGTATTCGTATTGTGGCCGAAAGGGTAGCATTGAGTTGCTACAATGAAACTGTCCTTCGTCCAATAATTACACTGCTATTTCTACCGTAAAGTTGTCTGGTAGGGAAAGCTCATGGTGGTGGTTAGTGTTGGCTAGAACCGTGATTTGTGAATCACGAGTGATCCGATCACGTTCGTTCCCAATCACGGTGATTTTTCACAGTGATCCGTGATTTTCGTGAGCGCTTGTGATTGGTGCGGGCAGAACAGTAATTCGCGATTTTCGTGATCGCTTCTGATTGGTGGAGAGCATAACTGCTCTTTGCACGCACCACATAATCCCAATTTCTACTTTCTCTCGAAACATTAGCAAGTCCTCACTGTTCTTATAGAATCTCAGTTGTATATTTTGAACCAATGTAATCGTTCTTGATCTATTTAAATTAACGAATATTTCTTCACTTTAGTTAAAAAGTATAATGTATGTGTGAATACTTTAGCCATTCGAATCAGTACGTGTATACATTGGCTATTTATGAATGTATATTCTATATATTCGCTGAATTAGCACGCTTTGACTGTAACACAAACTATATTGAAGTATTTTATAAAAAATAATTCAATCAAGATCAAGAATTACGATCACAGTAAACAATTCACTCAAGTTAAAAAAAAAAAACAATCACGGTCGTGATTTAACTTCAATCACAACCGTGATCGTGATTCTGCGATCACTGTGATAAATCACTGTTAGTGATTTTGCACCCCATCCCTAGTGGTGGTCTAGATTCTAGAAAAACGATCTTCTCGGCACGCCTGTAGAGTCTGTCTTTTTAAATCGTATCATTGTTTAGAGTCAATGTGCTGCTGTGTTCTAATAGCGTCTAATAGTATGTGTATTTTTTTGGAAGTAGGGAAGCCTGGGACAAAACGGAACGTCAATGTCCTTTTTAAATTAAAGTTGCAATTGTGTCGGTATCATGTGACATGGGACCAGATGGTCCTCAAAGCATTTCGTGACCGACCATAGACCCGTGCACACGTTACTTTTTGATTGACAGTGTTGGAAATATTTCCGGTGTCGAAGTTTTGACATTGTGATGTAGTGTCGACCATTTTTTTGAACTTGAATTTAGAAAATTTATAACGGCAAGTGCAGCATTGGATTCTACTCTCCATTCCGTATATGAGATCTCCCACGGATCTGGCACACGCGATCGCTCGTAGCATTTTCCCTGCCGGTTTCCTACCAATCAACAGTATATCCCTGCGCGGAATAGCTTTTCACATTAATTAATACTTTTTAAATCATCAAAATAAAGATTTTGTACTTTTACATGGTTCTCAAATGAGTGTTCCGTTTTACCCCAACACTTGAGCATGGAGAATATTTCAATACCCCCGGAAAATCTTATTTTCCTTCGTTGCCAAATACTTTTCTCAACAAAGCCTTTGATTTTCTTATAGTCTCAGGTAAGGTCTGCATGAGACTCCTGGTGAAGTCCCATGTCTGGTTTCCCTATTTTTTCTTGTTATTACATTCCAAAGTTCGACGTTCCGTTTTGCCCCGCTCTCCCCTTCTTAGTGAAAACTTGAAATAGACCTTTTTACTGTACCGTGCGAGATGCATGGTACTATCACTCGTAGAATCCACCTGTTGCGCTCCATAACGTGACCAATTGATCATTCTCTTCCTTACGCCTCGCTCACATTAGTCAAGTTTACTGCTTCAAGTCGCTTGAAATTCTAGAAGAAACCGAAGTAACCGGGTTAACCCGCTACGAGCCGGTTACTAGTGAAATAATACAGTCTTGTCTAGACTAGACAGCCACTTAAGGCAAGTCAGTGATATGTGAATCTACAGGCAATGCATACATACCAAAACACCGAACAACAGGGTCGTAAACCCGCACCGTCCGCCGACGCTCGCGAATTCGGCGCGCCCAAGTTAATCCTTGATCTCGCATATTTATTACTTTCACGTGCATGCATCACTCTAGCAAGGAGTGTCCGATATTCAAATAAAATTCATTACTATTTGGAAACATGGTTACAACTGAGGCAATGAGAGCGACACAGACCAGCCCACATTAAAAAAAAAATTCCCCCTATTTCATATAATTAGTAGAGTCTATTGGTATACGTTATTGTTACTAACTCAATTTCGAAAAAAATGTGGCTTAGTCCGTTGTTGCTCTCACTGTCTAAACTATGGTTTTCACCGTATTACTGTAACCGCATTAACCCGGTTAACCTGGTTACTCGGGTTATAGATGAATTCTGTTACCCGGTTAGGCGGGTTAGTCGACGATACGGCGCGGCGTACCGAACCGGGTACGGGTTAAGGTTTGCGCACACTTGTCAATTCCGTGTTAGTACCGTTCCGGGGTAGCAGTGGTAAGAAGAAGAGACCCTCTACGCCAGTGCTGTCCAGCGTAGGGGCCCCTCACGCGCCTGCTTCCCCTTCCAATATTTCTCTCGCACAGCGTGCCTTCCGTTGTCAAGGAGACCGCGCGACGCTAAGAAGGCTGCCATGACGGGCTAGCCGGGCTGGGGTCTTCGCGGTTAGCATCGCGCGGTATCCATGACAACGCGGACGAGGGTGGGAGAACCCCGAGCGTACGCGTACGGCACCTTGGAGAGCCCTGCTCTACGCCAGCGCTGTCCAGCGTAGGGGCCCCTCACGCGCCTGCTTCCCCTTCCAATATTTCTCTCGCACAGCGTGCCTTCCGTTGTCAAGGAGACCGCGCGACGCTAAGAAGGCTGCCATGACGGGCTAGCCAGGCTGGCGTCTTCGCGGTTAGCGTCGCGCGGTATCCATGACAACGCGGACGAGGGTGGGAGAACCCCGAGCGTACGCGTACGGCACCTTGGAGAGCCCTGCTCTACGCCAGCGCTGTCCAGCGTAGGGGCCCCTCACGCGCCTGCTTCCCCTTCCAATATTTCTCTCGCACAGCGTGCCTTCCGTTGTCAAGGAGACCGCGCGACGCTAAGAAGGCTGCCATGACGGGCTAGCCGGGCTGGGGTCTTCGCGGTTAGCATCGCGCGGTATCCATGACAACGCGGACGAGGGTGGGAGAACCCCGAGCGTACGCGTACGGCACCTTGGAGAGCCCTGCTCTACGCCAGCGCTGTCCAGCGTAGGGGCCCCTCACGCGCCTGCTTCCCCTTCCAATATTTCTCTCGCACAGCGTGCCTTCCGTTGTCAAGGAGACCGCGCGACGCTAAGAAGGCTGCCATGACGGGCTAGCCAGGCTGGCGTCTTCGCGGTTAGCGTCGCGCGGTATCCATGACAACGCGGACGAGAGTGGGAGAACTCCAACCTCCCGCGGGAGCGACCTTGGACAGCGCTGCTCTACGCCCCTCTTCTTCTTACCACTGGCACGTCGGAACGGTACTGACACGGAACTGACAAGTGTGCGCAGGCCTTTAGGGTTCGGTTCCCTGCTTCGAGTACCTGTCCTTCGAATATTGAGAACGACTATTCACCAGAGATCAACCCCATAAGCTAAGAATAATACGCAAGTAAGAATAATCATCGACAAAAATTTATTTCATACAAATTCCGTCAGCCCTAATTGAAATATTCGACACCTATTCTCTTTACAAGGCTCGGATGGTCGATTGCCGAATGTCGATGCATGATCGAAGCTCGCCGAGAGCTTCACTACCTGTCAGTAACTGTCCGCAGTAAATTCAAGTAGACCATAGACGTCTTTAACACCTGGAAATCATGAGAATCTTGAGCGTTCGATAGTCTGCCTTGGAAGCAGATAGATTACTTGCAAAACAGTCACGTACTGTGTTGAACGTGTTCAGAGACAACTCCATCATCTTGCCCGCTGTAAGCTTCGGCGGATAGAGCGATATGGCGCTTAGCAGAACAAAATTCCGAGCTTCCTTAGCTGGCAGATTGTACCACTCGATATTATACGCAGATGGGCCGATTTGGCTGCACTAGTGGAACGTTTACCGTCTATTACACGCCAGGGACGATACCCGAAAGGAATTTCGCGAGATAGGTACTGTTTGCAAACTACCTGCTCGGTTAGAACCTCGCCTATGTAACAATATATAAATATGTTGAAAACGAACGAGGTGAGCAAAATGAAGTACGTCAATATAGAAATCTCGTCGCTGTGTTCCCATTCCTAGAAGCATGATCTATCAAGCATTTCCAATAAGGATTCGAATAGGTACATGAAGGATACTGTCCCTTAGTGCACATCCCGCGCGTACCATCAAGCAATAGTATTCAAGCAAGCATATAATCAACGTAGACTCCACGATTTGCACCAAGCATATCTCTTGCAGGGCTTCCTTAACGTTCTTCGAAAATCTACAACACTCACTTCAACGGTCAGTTTCACGTGCCTTTACAGAAAGACCAGTGACTTACCTCAGAATCTGCACGTGGTCCCTAATAACGACGGCCAGAGGGTGTTGGCTAGCTTTCCCCGGTCTCGAGCCCAGCAGACCATCCAACCTCGTCGTCTGGATCTCTATCTGCCCGCAGATATGAGTGACGAAGAGGGCCGCCAGGCTGTAGGCAGCTGTTGTCACGGTATACCTGACGAACGCGGTGAACACGTGAACGGAGAATACGATCTCGTAGGTTGGGCTGGATTGGATGTCGAGGAACGCGTCGTAGCCGGGATACATGAGTGGCCTGAGGGTGGAGTTGGCAGCGCTCCTCTGTCTGGACAAGAACGGCATCACGGCGTTGTAAGACATGCCGCCGCTGTAGAGGAACGCGGCGCACACGCTGGTTAGGTTCCGGCTGATGGTCGCCTGTCTGAGCATGATGGCGCGGTGGCTCGGCTCCTCCACCATTTCCCAGTCCCTCCTCATGTGCAGGATACAACGGGCGAACACCGCCCCTTTCAGGGCCAGGTAGAAGTACTTGATCGTGGACCAGAGGGTGAAGCCGACTGGGCCGAGCAGTTTCACTCTTGTGTACAGGTCCTTCTCCTCGAGTATTATGTAGCGACCGCAAGGCACGAGGATGAAGAACAGACAGGAGAAACAACCGGTCATCAGGGCCATCGAGGCGATTCTATTCAACGTGCTTGACTGATCCTGGACCAAGTGCCACATGCCGATTGGCTTCAGCGCCCACTGGCACATCTGCAGCGTGTAACGCACGTCGGCTTCGTGATTGCAGTTCCGCGGGCGGTCGCCGGCTGGGCTCGATGGTCGATGATGCATGGTGACGCCCGCGCTACACACTGCCGACGGGACGACGCACGGCAGACAGTTTTAGGGGGAAGTTTGTCAGAACGCAAGCGCCGTGCACCGTTGCCTCGGTAAATGCGACTGGCTAGCTATCTAAAACATTAAGGAGGGAAGGGGTTGTCGGTCATCGATAATCGGGAGGAGTGCATTTGTGCGTTGCGTACACGTCGAATTGTACATTGCGAGGATAATGCAAAGGGTTCGCCGTTCAGTTGGTACATTTCTGCACTTATGTATTTCCATCATAGAATACTTTTGAAGCCAGGGGCAATTGTTATAAAATACATTACTGTACGGTACATGTACCTAAAGTGCGCGTGTCTATGCTCTAATAAGCATGTGTCCAGAAGGACTATGAAGAAGTTGACGTTTGTACGGCTTTTCCGATGGTACTCATTGCCAGTAAGTTGCTTTTCCGCGAACGTTTAGCGTCGAGCTCTCCCTACGCACACCGATGGATCTGTAAAAATTTCTAATTTTCTCTGTGTCCTGTAAAAGTGTTCGAAAGATACTTGGCACAGCGTTTTACCATTTTGTAACGGCTTGACACAAGTTCGCGTAAACTACGGATGATTTAAGAACCTGAAAGTTGTAGAGGTCTGCTATAACAAACAGGCTAATATGCGAGTGATTATTGCTACCTACATTGCTGAACGTGTTCACGGATATTTCGAATATCTTCCCGCCAGTGAGTTTCGGTGGGGATTTCGATACGGCGATCAGCAGAACGAGATCGAGACCCTTCTTTCCAGGTAGATCGTACCATTCGATTTGGTAGGACGCGTCACCCAGTTTGCTACCCTGATAGAGATTTATTATAATCGCTGATAATCAAAGAGACCGGGAACGAGGATACTTGGAATGGGTCACGAGTACCTCTTCAACGAGAAATTCCCCAGCGTAGCAAATTATGAATATATTGAAAGTGAACGAAAGTGTTAAGGCCAAGTACGTTCCCATTGCGACGATATCGCGATTTCTCCATTCCTGGAAACGATAATCGCGGTTTCATCGTTGATTTCATGCGTCCAAATCATTGCTGTCGCAACAATATTCCTGTTTACCAGTATGGAGAGATACTCCAAAGCGCAGATCATCAAGGTGGTTGCCACCACTTCTATGAAACATATTTCCTGTAGCGCGTTCGAGATATTTCTCGAATACCTGAAATTTTTCAAAAAAAAAATAACCCTCGTAACATAAAGGCACTTGTAGCCTTCATTCACTCTTTCAATATTATCGTACCGGTTCTCTCTAACCCCACTCACATTAATTTGACGCAGTTCGAGAGAAAGGAGCTCGTGGTATTCAATGAAAGGTAATAATACTAAGTTTGTTTGAAATAGGTAGGTAAATCTTTGGGTGTAAATTCGGTGTATTTTGAGGGGAAGTTCTTCGATTAAAAGTATAGGGAATTCAAGCCAGGCGAGGGGTGAACGATACCTCGATTATTCATCGCGAAGATGTTCTTTCGACTATATGCACAACGCGGAGAGCAACTTTTTCAATAACGTTCCCACACGGAACACCGATCCTCCTCTGTCTACTGCGTCTACCAACATTACCGAAATATTTAGCAGCCACGATTGGTAATACGATATCCCATACTCATATATTTTAAGGGGCTACACCTAGTCAGGAGGCCGAAAAGAGGCGAATGTTTGTGAATTTTTTTTGAAAAAGCGGAAGCATATAGTTTTACAGAACTTTTTCACATAAAAGAGCAATATTTAAAGAACATTTGGTAATTCTTTTGTAGAAAAATATTTACGTTTATAATAAAATTACAACCGACATCCAAGAAGCTTTTTTAAAAATTTGTTTTGGGGTGAGCACTGCCATTCGGAACCAGATTATCTAAAATCAAAAAAACAAAAAAGATTTCGTTAGTATATTAATGTATCCTCTGATTCAAGGAGGGAATTTCCGAAATATTAATCTAAAACAAAATGGCGGCTATTTAAAGTTGAAGTAAAAAATCACGCGAAAAAATCAGGATTTCAACTTTAAATGGCCACCATTTTGTTTTAAATTAATATTTCGGAGATTCCCTCCGTGAATCAGAGGATACATTAATATACCAACGAAATCTTTTTGGTTTTTTAATTTTAGATAATCCGGTTCCGACTTCCGAATGGCAATGCTCACCCCAAAACATATTTTTAACAAGGCTTCTTGGATGTCGATTGTAATTTTATTATAAACGTAAATATTTTTCTACAAAAAAAAATTACCAAATGTTCTTTGAATATTGCTCTTTTATGTGAAAAAGTTCTGTAAAACCATATGCTTCCGTATTTTCAAAAAAAATTCACAAACATTCGCCTCTTTTCGGCCTGCTGACTAAGTAATTGTAAGTAGGTATAACCCCTTAAAACTACGATCATAGTTTTTTGCAAATATCTCGAAAACTAAGGCCGAGCGACAGTAACATATATATGAAAAAGTTGTTCAGAATCATGCCCCCGACAACATATTCGAAACTCGTCGAAATCGGCGAGGAATTACAAACTTTTTTTTATCATCTTAAAATATATACACATCAATACCAAAACGGCTTTTTACCCAAAGTGCTACAATTTTCTTTAAAAAAAAACCTAAATTTTGAAGGGATGACATAAGAATGTGCCCTTAAAACTCACCTTATAATCTCCACGTGGCCGTCGACAATGGTACCCAATAATCCCTTCTGCCCACAGTCCTTGTTCCTCTCTGCTTCGACCAGGCCCTGCAGCTTCGCAATTTGCACCTGCATCTGTGCTCGAGCGTGAGTTGTCAGCAGTGCGATCAAGCTGCAGGACGCCGAGGACACGCTGCTGATCACACAGATGTACATACACTGTACGGCGTAGATGATCTCGTACGTGGGACTGGCTTGGAGGTCCGCGAACAGTTCGAAGCCGGAATAGATGATTAGCCCGTGGGTGTCGTTGCCTTTGAACACGTTGGACCAGAACGGCATGATGGTGTGGTAGGACAGAACTGAGGTGTAGAACAGGATGGCGCAGACGACGGAGACTTTACGGGCGACTCCCGCGTTCCTGATCATGATGTCTCGGTGTTGCGGGTCCTCTACGATCTTCCAGTCCCTCTCTATGTGCCTGATGCAGCGTCGAAAGCTGAGCCCCCGCCGATTGATGTAGTAGTACTTCACCGCGTTCACCGCGCAAGCGACCAGTGGCCCGAACTTCTCGATCTTAACGTTTATGTCGGTGACGTAGAAGAAGCAGTGGAAGCCGCAGGGGAGAAGGATGAACGCCAGGCAGCTGGTGCATATGGTTATCGAGACCACCGAGGCGACTCCCTCGAAACGGCCACTGGCGTGGCCGTTGATTCGAGGCCACATACCAACCAGTCGTAGAAAGAACCGGGTGTACTTGAGGGCGTTCTTCGCGTCGCTTTTGTAACTGTCGTGCATCGCGAGACCGTCGACCCGGCTTATCCGTTGCAACGAGCACGATGCTTGTCGACCAAACGACGGGTGAAACATTGCTGGCGGGGCAGAAAGGGACGCAAGCGCGTTGCCACTCGCGCTGAACGGGAATTTAATTGCACACACTGTGGTCTATGGAGCGGAGCAATGGGAATATTGAGGGATACTTGTGTTTTTTTTTCTTGGTCGATAGTAGAGTGCGCGGGTGCGGGAGAACGGTAATGTTGCGAGCTGTATGCGGCACTGCTCCCTTCATTCTGAGAGGGAACGGGGAATTATTAATCCCTGAGGGGGAAATGTGTCTTTATAGCGTCGAATCTGAAATCGATTATTCGGCGCCCAGTGTTAGAACAAAGTAGCCCAGGTAGCACAGAGGTGCTTCTTCAGTCACGCAACAGATTCTTCAATCTGTACGCCGTGAATCGATTGCAGAGTCGCTAACGCACGTGTTGCTGGAGTGCTGCGACAGAATTGCTGTGTGTAACCGATGCAGGGGGGTGAAATTGATAGGTAGTTTCAACGCCATCTTCGGGAATTTATTTAACAGAAACTATAGGTACGTATAGTATGAAACATATTAAGGTATGTTTGAAATAATACTTAGAATTTTTTTCAGCTTTTTGATTGCGTATACATACCCATACAGCACACTTCGTTGCAGCATTATTGCAGGAACGTTGCTGCACTAGTGCGTTGTTGCAGGTTGCATTGCAATATTGCAGAAATGATGCTGCAATATTGCCGTGCAATATTGGAGTGGCAACGTTCTTGCAATATTGCAGAAATACTGCGCACGCGTTGCCACTGCATTGTTCCAGTGGCAACGATCCTACAATATTCTGTAATATTGCGCGCACATTGATGTGCAATGTTCCAGTGGCAACGATCCTGCAATATTTCTACAATACTGCGCGTACATCAACGCACAATGTTCCAGTGGCAACGCCACACCACAATTGAACCCACATTGTCGTACAATATTCCTGTAATATTGCAGTGGCAACGCTTCTGCAATGTAGCGCGTGTATCGACGTGCAATGTTCCAGTGGCAACGATCCTACAATATTCCTGCAATATTGCGCGCACATCGACGTGCAATGTTCCAGTGGTAACGCCCAAAAAAAATTGCACACATATTGCCGTGCGCAATACTGTAGTGAAAATATTGTAGAAACATTACAGCAATATTCTGAAGCAATTATGACTTTGACAAAACTTGTCGAAATATATACATGACGTTGAGTGGATTCTACAGCATGTTTCATTTAACTGGGTACGCTAGAATTTCTCGTTGGCCATTGAAGATATGAAAAAAGTGTTATCGTGAGACTTGTTTGTACATAAAATTATAGAAGAGATTTGAAGATCAATTTAATTTTTTTAGGTAGAGTAGGTACTACATATTTTAATGTGTGATATTATTATTATTATTATTAAACGTCTGTATTGCACAAACACGTATATACAATCAAGCAAGAGAAAAGAAAGAAGAAAAGGCAAATGCAAAGGTCCAGTCTAAAGACTGTTTCCCAACCTAACCTAAAATGACACCGGGTGAAAGTTGTAATCCGCACCTATAGTGTTACAAATCCCTAATGGGGTTTGTCAAATGAGCCTTCAATTTTGAATAATTTGAGTTTGTAGTTTTGCTCGGTAGGAATATAAGTTCGAATACGTAATCAATCTTATCAATCAACGGTTGTAGCTGCGGCGGTAAAGTGTTCGTCTACGATGCTACAGGTCCTCGGTTCGAATCCTCCTGGGGAAAAAAATTTTCTATGAGAAAAAAGCACACGGGCGTTATACTACTACGATTCTGCCTACACACATTCATGTCGTCGCGTCCCTCACTGCCCGAAACGTTGCGGAGAGACTATTGCTGTAAAATCTCCAAAACATTGCGGGAATACACTCCTGCAATATTGCCCAGGGCGAACATAGGAGTGAACCTGCAACTTCTCTGCAATGATGCGGTGCAACATTGCAATCTCGCACCGCAATATTGCCGAAGAGTTACAGGATCATTGCCACAATTTTGCCGTTTCGTTGCAGAATCATTGTCGGAACGTTGCAGGACTACATATTTGTAATGCTGCCGCAACTTTGCAAAAATACACTCCTGCAATATTGTTAAGGCGGACATAGGAGTGAGCCTGCAACAGTTCTGCAATGATGCGATGCAACATTGCAATCTTGCACCGCGTCATTGCAGAGACGTTGCTGCAATGTGATGGTGCTGTGTGGGTAGGTATACTCGGTGGCGCAAGCTATTTGAAAAAAAAATTCCGTTCGGCAATGATGTGGGGACTGTTGTAGTCGTTTATTTTCACGGGCGAGTTTCTATCCTGTAAAATATAAATTATATAAATTTTTAATAAAAATCGAACATTTTTTTCAATATGCTGTCATTCTGCAAATCTTTATTTTTAGGGGTCCTTCGTAGTTCCAACCATAGCGACAACCATAAGAGAGAAAATAAACCTTAGTTTTTCCATTTTAGGTGATTATAACAGTCCTTAATATGCAAGCAAAACGCCAGACAGTATAAACTTATAGTTTTTGTTAAATAGATTCCCGAAGGTGGGGTTGTAAAACGGACAGATACACTAGAGTACCCCTTTAAGGGAGAAGGCACGATCGAAACATTTAGGTGTACTATTCGAATGCATTTGTCATGATTGCGAAACTGAAGTTCCTCCAAGGAAATTGGGTAGGTATTAAAATATATTTCATTGGATAAAATTGGTTGCGCACAGAGGTAGATAAGGCTCTCGATCGATTATACGCACGATATCCATAGTTGCTTGTAATTTTGAAGAATTTTTATAAGTTAGGTGGTCTGGGATGGGTGTTCCATCAAACTGTATTAATCGACGTGAATCGAGGCGGCTCTTCCTCACGTCGTCAGCGTACGAAGCAGGCTGAAATATGTCAGCGACGATTTCAATACCTGCAATGCAAAAGATTACAATTGGGGAGGTGCTGGTGTTGGAGGTATCCAAAACGCCCGCGGGTACTTAAGTACTCACGCTGCAGAAACTGCTCAAGGACAACCCGACGAGTCTCCCTGCTGTTAACTTCACGGAAGTGTTCGACACAGAGGATATCAGTATCAACCCAAGAGCCTCTTCCCGTGGCAAACGATACCACTCGATCTTGTAAGCCGTTAATCCGACCATTTCGCACTACGGCATTGAAACGGAAGTAATGGGGTGTCTGTGAACCGACTGGCGAGACGAAACACGATCATTACCCTGTCCATGGATAAATTAGATACCTGTTCGGATAGAGTTTCACCAATGTAACACAGTATGAAGATGTTGAAGGTGAAGGATACGAGCAACGTACAGTATGTCAGTGTCCCTACAGTTTCGCTCTGCTCCCACTCCTGGAAAACTGACAAACGAGCCATGTAATCGCGGTTTCAAACATCCCCGTGTGCCAGCGACAACGCGTTCACCTAAGCTTCGTGTGTATTTCCTACCGTGAGCAAATAATAACCCAGGAAACATATGTTCATCGTGCAGCCGACGAACTCGACGAAGCATATCTCGTTCAAGAGCTCCTCCACTCCAGCTATGAAGCTAAAAATTCCCTGGGTCTCATCCCGCCGCGATCACTCAACTCCCCGACAGAAATCCCCGAAGATCTTTACCCGAGTATCCGCAGGTGATGCTCGACGATCGCGCCCAATCGTTCTCTAGGGGAGTCCAGGTCGCCCTTCTCCGCCGTCCCGTCCACCAGCTTGTCCAGTTTCGCCAGGAGAATCCTGAATTGGCCGCAGGCGTGCATGACGAACACCGCGGCGAGGCCGCAAGCGCCGACGGTGACAGAGTATACGACGAATCCAGCCAGGCACTGCAGGAGTTGCACGATCTCGAAGAAGGGGCTGGCTCGTGGGTCCAGGAGGCCGCGGTAGATGGGGAACGCCTGGGAGCGGACGGTCTCGTTGTCGATGATCTCCGTTCTGTGCGTGCACAAGGGCATCACGGTGGTGTAGAAGAATCCGCCGGAGTACATGAACGCCGCGCAGATGATCGCCAGCTTCCGACCGATCCTGGCGTTCTCCGTCATGATGGCTACGTCGTCGTCGCCCTGCTCCGCGCCAATTCGGCACCAATCGGCGCGAACGTGCTGGATGCAGTCGCCGATTTTCGCGCCGCGGGATAGGAGGACGCAGTACTTTATGGCAGCCATCACGCAGAAGCTCAGCGGGCCGATCATCTTTATCTTGGCGTCGAGGTCGCCCGTTTTGTCGAGGAAGGTGCACAGAGCGCAGGGGACCAGCAGGAACCCTATGAGAAAGGAACTGATGAACGTCAGCACCACGGAATTGATCTTCTCCGCGGTGGTCAGGCACAATGACCACGGCCAAACGCCTATCGACTTCAGGAGCCAGTGATTTATTTGAACGCTGTACATCCAGTCCCTGCGGGGCGGAGCGTTGAGCCTGGTCATCGTCACGTTCATGAATGATACTGGCCAGGACAAATGTGCATGCGCGACTGACGGGGCTAAGGTGAACGGCTAGAACATCGATTACCGAGGTTCTCGTTTCGCGCATGTGCTACAACTTTCCCCCGATTTGTTTCAATAACGTGGATTAGGGGGTTGGCGCCAGTGCAGCTGAACCCTCCGAACCACCAGTTGATACGTCGCCCGTCACATACCGTGTAACCGTGACTGTTGAACACTAGTTGTAAGAGGGCCTCGCGAGGAACTTTCCCAGGGGGAGGATTGTAATGGTTTTCTAGTATGTATGTAGTTTGTGTTACATCCATTCTTTGGAAGTAAACTTTTGTCAGAATGAATACGAATTCTTTTGTGGCTAGTACGGATGATAAAGAATAGCGATCAGTTCATTCGTAACGAAGGCTTTCTATCGATACTGTATTTTACCAGCAATTTCATTATTATACATTCTAAAGTATCAAATTCTACACATCTGCATATTTTGAATACGATTATGTTACGAGTGATCGACGTAAGCGTTCGCGTCACGTCGTTTGGCGCAGTAGATTCAAATACGCGAAAGAGGTTTTCATCACCTGGAATAACATATGATCTTTTGCATGTAGAAAGGAAAGATGAATATCTTCCTTTACAGCAACAAATATACTTACGTGGCCAAACGTGTAAACGGACATGTGAATCAGCTTTCCAGCAGTAATTTTGATAACCACACTGGACCGTGCGATGATCAGTATCAAGTCAAGGACGTTTTTGTAAGGTAAATAGTACCAATCAGTCATGTACACCACCTCACCAACTTTCTTGCACTGTTAAGAATTCGCTCGTTGAATCTCGTTCACGACATCTGATAATTGCTTTCGCCAATCGTCTCTATTACCTGTTCTGTGAGAACCTCACCGATATAGCATACTATAAAAACGTTGAAGGTCATAGAGAAAAGTATCATGAAATACGTGGTCAGGTTTTGAAAATCGTGATCGGACCATTCCTAAAAGAACAAACACCCCTTTTACTTTTACAAACGGGCCAACGATTCGTTGAAAGAACCAAGCGTCGGTGGCGATAATTCTTATGAAAATGAATTGCACAGGAGGAAAAGTCAATTACTAGTGAAAATATTGTAACAGGATTGTAGGACAATTTCATACATACTGAAACATTCTCAGCCTACCGTCAGAATATAATAGCCGAGCATGCATGTGCCCAACGTGCATTTAAACAGTTCCGAGAAGCATATTCGATGCATCACGCCTTCGATGCGCGATATGAAGCTGAAATTAATACGCCCGATAATCACAGAAGTATGCCAGCTAAGAAATCACAGAGTACCTCGAATGTTACCTTAGGACCCGCAGATGATGCTCCACGATCACTCCTATTTCCCTGAAATAAGCACCCTTACCGCGCTTCCCGGATTCATTCACGTATTCGGTGACCCAAGTCGTCAGGACATTCAGCTGACCGCAGGCATGCGCGGCGAAGACTGCGTCCAGACTAAACGCTGCAACCGCACTAGAATTCACGATGAAACCCGACAGAAACTGCGAGGCGAGGACGATTTCGTTCATAGGGCTTCTGTCCACGTTCAATAGCTTCTTATAGAACGCGCAGGGCAGCATGTGCACCGTCCTGGTCTCGTTTCCAACCTGAACGATCTGCGTGGACAGCGCTGTTACCAGGCAGTAGGAAAGTACCCCACCTTGCATGAACGCAGCGCAGAAAGCAGCCACGTAGCGACCGAATTTAGCGTTCTTTAGCATCACGCGTTGGTCTTCCATTCTGGTTATGATCTTCCAATCGGCCTCCAAGTGCTCCACGCACATTTGTATCTCTTTCCTTCGCAACAGCAGCGTGGTGTAGTTGATTCCTCCCATGAACCAGTGGCTAAGGGGGCCGAGGACCCTCAGCTTCTTTCGAGTGTCTTCATTCTCGAGCACGATGTGCAGCATGCAAGGGATCACCGTGAACCATATCGAGCAGTAACATACCGCGATCAAAATGATAGAAACGATTCGTTGGAGTCTAGTGGTAGAGGAGGACGAAGGCCAAGCGCCTATCGGTTTCAAGTACCATCGATTCAGCTGAAGACTGTAATCGCTCAAGTTGCCGAGGTTCGTTCGTGTGACCGGGGATTCGTTGGTCATCGTGGTCACTCATCGAATACGAGCAAGCTACTGAGTTGAATACTCTACAGGGGACGAGCACGGTAGATATGCATACCTGGTTGCAGAACGCCTGCGCAGGTTTCTCTGAACGGCAGCACGCTGATCGATTTTGTTTGGTCATAGCAACTTGTTGCGGTGGTGAACGCAGTTGTGTTTTTAAGCAGAACTGGTGCAGTTGCGTGCACGCATCGATTAATCATGAAGTTATCTTTTTAACAGTGTGCATATCAGTTTTGTAGCGTAATGCGAACAGCAATGAAATGTTTGTGTGATATCTCAGATGGTAGTAGGGTGAAGGAAAACAGACCATTTGTGTCTGGGATTTTACGGAATATTGCATTTCACAAGGGTTATGAGAACTCTGCAAATCTATCTACAAATCTACAGAAGCTACAAGTTGTTTTACGTTGTCTGACGCAACAGATTTAAATAGGCGAAGGAGGTCTTCATCACCTGTAACAACATACGGGCTTATTGATCGATTAAGCCGAGACAGGCGAGGAATGACTGTTTCGTACCCGGTGTTACGGAAACGCGAATACGTACGTCAGCGAAAGTGTAAATGGACATGTGAAACAGTTTCCCAGCGGTGATTTTGATCACCACGCTTGACCGTGCGATGATCATTATCAGGTCAAGAATGTTTTTGTAAGGTAAATAGTACCAGTCGGTCATGTACACCACTTCACCAACTTTACTGCACTGTTAAGAATTCTCTCGGTGAATCCCGTTCACTCTCTTATAATTGCTTTCGCCCATCGTCGCCCCGTACTTGCGTGTCTCTATTACCTGCTCTGTAAGCACCTCACCGATATAACAGAATATGAAAATGTTGAATGTCACGGAACAAAGTAGCATTACAGACGTCGTCACATTTTGAAAATCGCGTGCAGGCCAATCCTGAAAGAATAAATGCTTCTTTTACTTTTTCAAATGACCAATGATGCATTGGATTCTAATGCATCATTCTATATAATAATTATAAGGTACAAGTATGGATGTAACGCTTAAAATGTCGGGAGAAATCGGCAACCAGTTTTAATTTTAATTGCATTGTCAGCGTACCGTCAGAATGTAATATCCAAGCATGCATATATCCAACGTGCACCTAAACAATTCCAAGAAACATATTCGATGCATCACGTCTTCGATACGCGATATAAAGCTGCAAATAATGTACACGCTAATTACCGAAATATACCAGCTAAGGATCCATGGAGTATCTTTAATGTTACCTTAACACCCGCAGATGGTGCTCCACAACCACACCTACTTCGTTGGAATTAGCACCTTTATTGTGTTCCCGTGACTCATTCACGTATTCAGTGACCCAAATCATGAGGATATTCAGCTGACCGCAGGCATGGGCCGCGAATACTGCAGCCAGACTAAAAGCTGCCACTGCACTGGAGTTCACGATAAAACCCGAAAGAAACTGCGAGGCGAGGACTATTTCGTTCATAGGGCTGGCATCCACGTTCAACAGCTTCTTGTAAAAAGCACAGGGCAACAAGTGAACTACTCTAGTTCCGTTCCCGACGCGAATCACCTCCGAGGATAACGCTGTTACAATACAGTAGCAGAGCACTCCGCCCTGCATGAATCCAGCACAGAAAACAGCCACGTAGCGACCGAATTTTGCGTTCTTCACCATCACGCTTTGATCCTTCACTCTAGTGATCATCCTCCAATCCATCTCGATGTGCTCCACGCAGCATCGTATCTCCTTGCTGCGTAACAGAAGCGTGGTATAATTCATCCCTCCCACGAACCAGTGGCTCAGGGGGCCAAGTATCCTCAGCTTTTTTTGAATATCTTCATCCTCCAGCACGATGTGCAGTATGCAAGGGATCACCGTGAACGATATCGAGCAATAGCAGAGGACGTTCAAAATGATAGAAACGAATCGTTGGTGTCTAGTGGTAGCGGAGGACGAAGGCCAGGCACCTATTGGTTTCAGATACCATCGGTTCAGCTGGAGACTGTAATTGCTCAGATCGCCAAGAGTGGCGTCGGTGCCTGCGGATTCGTTGATCATTGTCGTCACTCATCGAAGACGAAGAAACTACTGAATTGTGTATTCTACTCGGGGCGATCATGGTGCACAGCTGAATGCAGAACGCCTGCGCAGGTTTCCCTGAACGACTATGTGCTGATCGATTTTGTTTAGTCGGGGGACTTGTTGCGGTGCTGCACGCAACTATGTTTGTAAAAAGAACCGGTGCAGTGTGCGTGCGTAAGCGTCGAAAAATGATGAACTCACGGGGGTGCGCGCGTGCGACATATTTCTAACTGTCTAACTGTTTTACAGTGCGATATTGAGATTTACGGTGAAATGCTTGTACGATTTCTTACATGGTGGTAGGTTGAGTGAATATAGACCATTTGTGCCCGGATCTTTTCGGAGTATTATATTTTTCAAGCGGTGTACGAACTCCGCACGGCGATATACACGTTTATGCATGTAACAAGTTCTTTTACGTCATTCGGCGCAGTAGATTTAAATAGGCGAAAGAGGTTTTTATCACCTGGAATGACATACGATTTTGTTCGCTTGTTAAGGAGAGACACGTGAAGTCACTAATTGGTACTGGAGTTAAGGGAGCGAACATACTCACATCACTAAACGTGTAAATGGACATGTGCAACAGCTTTCCAGCAGTGATTTTGGTAACCACGCTGGAGCGTGCGATGATCGGTATCAAGTCAAGGATGTTTTTATAAGGTAAACAGTACCAATCAGTCATGTACACCACCTCACCAACTTTCTTGCACTGTTAAGAATTCGCTCGGTGAATTTTATTCACGAATCTGATTATTGCTTTCGCCAAACGTCTCTATTACCTGTTGCGTGAGCTCCTCGCCGATATAGCATACTATAAAAACGTTGAAGGTCATAGAGAAAAGTATCATGAAATACGTGGTCAGATTTTGAAAATCGTGATCGGACCATTCCTAAAAGAAGAAATACATCTTTTACTTTTACAAACGGGCCAACGATACCCTGAAAGATCCAAGCGTCGGTGGCGATAATTCCTTTGAAAATGAATTGCACAGTAGGAAAAGTTAATTACTTGTGAAAATATTGTAACAGAATTGTAGGACAATTTCATACATACTGAAACATTCTCAGCCTACCGTCAGAATATAATAGCCGAGCATGCATGTGCCCAACGTGCATTTAAACAGTTCCAAAAAACATATTCGATGCATCACGACTTCGATGTGCGATATGAACCTGAAATTAATACGCACGATAATCACAGAAGTATGCCAGCTAATAAATCACAGAGTGCCTCGAATGTTACCTTAGGACACGCAGATGGTGCTCCACGACCACTCCTATTTCCCTCAAATAAGCACCCTTACCGCGCTTCCCTGATTCATTCACGTATTCGGTGACCCAAGTCGTCAGGACATTCAGCTGACCGCAGGCATGCGCGGCGAAGACTGCGTCCAGACTAAACGCTGCAACCGCACTAGAATTCACGATGAAACCCGACAGAAACTGCGAGGCGATGACGATTTCGTTTATAGGGCTGCTGTCCACGTTCAATATCTTCTTATAGAACGCGCAGGGCAGCATGTGCACCGTCCGCGTCTCGTTTCCAACCTGAACGATCTGCGTGGACAGCGCTTTTACCATGCAGTAGGAAAATACCCCAACTTGCATGAACGCAGCGCAGAAAGCAGCCACGTAGCGACCGAATTTAGCGTTCTTTAGCATCACGCGTTGGTCTTCCACTCTCGTTATGATCTTCCAATCGGCCTCCAAGTGCTCCATGCACATTTGTATCTCTTTCCTTCGCAACAGCAACGTGGTGTAGTTGATTCCTCCCACGAACCAGTGGTTAAGGGGGCCGATGACCCTCAGCTTCTTTCGAGTGTCTTCATTCTCGAGTATGAGGTGCAGCATGCAAGGGATCACCGTAAACCATATCGAGCAGTAACATACCGCGATCAAAATGATAGAAACGATTCGTTGGAGTCTAGTGGTAGAGGAGGACGAAGGCCAAGCGCCTATCGGTTTCAAGTACCATCGATTCAGCTGAAGACTGTAATCGCTCAAGTTGCCGAGGTTCGTTCGTGTGACCGGGGATTCGTTGGTCATCGTGGTCACTCATCGAAGACGAGCAAGCTACTGAGTTGAATACTCTACAGGGGACGAGCACGGTAGATATGCATACCTGGTTGCAGAACGCCTGCGCAGGTTTCTCTGAACGGCAGCACGCTGATCGATTTTGTTTGGTCATAGGCAACTTGTTGCGGTGGTGAACGCAGTTGTGTTTTTAAGCAGAACTGGTGCAGTTGCGTGCACGCATCGATTAATCATGAAGTTATCTTTTTAACAGTGTACATATCAGTTTTGTAGTGTAATGCGAACAGCAATGAAATGTTTGTGTGATATCTCAGATGGTAGTAGGGTAAAGGAAAACAGACCATTTGTGTCTAGGGTTTTACGGAATATTGCATTTCACAAGGGTTATGAGAACTCTGCAAATCTATCTACAAATCTGCAGAAGCTACAAGTTGTTTTATGTTGTCTGACGCAACAGATTTAAATAGGCGAAGGAGGTCTTCATTACCTGTAACAACATACGGGCTTATTGATCGATTAAGCCGAGACAGGCGAGGAATGACTGTTTCGTACCCGGTGTTACGGAAACGCGAATACGTACGTCAGCGAAAGTGTAAATGGACATGTGAAACAGTTTCCCAGCGGTGATTTTGAACACCATGCTGGACCGTGAGATGATCATTATCAGGTCAAGAATGTTTTTGTAAGGTAAATACTACCAGTCGGTCATGTACACCACTTCACCAACTTTATTGCACTGTTAAGAATTAGCTCGGTGAATCTTGTTCGCGGTCATATAATTGCTTTGGTCTATCGTCGTCCCGTATTTACCGTGTTTCTATTACCTGCTCTGTAAGCACTTCACCCATATAACAGAATATGAAAATGTTGAATGTCACGGAACAAAGTAGCACGAAAGACGTCGCCGCATTTTTAAAATTGCCCGCAGGCCAATCCTATAAGAATAAATGCTTCTTTTACTTTTTCAAATGAGCTAATGATGCACTAGAAGTTACAAGCATGGATGATGTATGTAATGTCTAAACTGTCGCGAGTGATCAGCAAGTACAGGGTTATCCACTTAACTCGGAACCCGCGCGCGCGCGCGAGAACTGATGCATTGCGTGAAGGGGTCTACCGAAACTGTTAAAATTTCAATTAATTATGAAATAAATGAAATTTTATGACTACTATTTTATCTGTTCTGAGAATAGTTTTATAAAACGCAGTGTATTAACTGAAACTTTTATTCCTTGCACTGTTGTGTAAATGAGAAACTTTCATTTTCTTGAAAGTAGAAACAAGTTCTAGTTAAACAGGAACATTTATTCTACTTTGAAAAAGTTAAAGTTGTGACAAGCAGATTACCTGGAAATGTTGTCGGTGTAGTAGATAGAACTGAAGTTGAAATCGTAAGCCGTTCGGTGAAAATAATTGTATGAAAATTTTTTTTTGCCAAATATCGTTGCTTTAAATTATCTAAAAATATTTGAAATTGCCGTTCTAGGTAGGCCTCCCCCCCTTAAGTGGTAATACAGGTTGAGTGAATATGAACCGCTTGATTTCCAAAATTGTACAGAATATTGTATTTTACAAGCGATATTTATCTAGAATTTTATACACGCTACAAGTTATTTCACGTGCGCGTCTTTGTCACGTTGTTTGGCGCAATAGGTTTAAATACGCGAAAGCGGTCTTCATCACCTGGAATGGCATGCAATCACATGGTTTCAATCAGAACCATCGAATGTGTATTTACATGGGCAGTAACCATACTTACATCGCCGAATGTGTACACAGACATGTGTATCAACTTTCCCGCGGTCATCTTAATTACCACACTTGACCGCGCGATGATCAGTATCAGGTCGAGAATCGCTTTATCAGGCAAGCAATACCAGTTCGTCATGTAAACCACTTCACCGACTTTTTTGCACTATTGAGAATTCATTGGATAAGCCTTGGTGGCACTCTTGCAAGGGAATTTAGGCAACCCGGAACTTCAGAAAATTATGCACCTTTATGCGCAAATAAAGTAGTTCATGCGTCAGACAAACCTATTTTTACGCAGGTTTGTAGATATAAAAAAAAGGCACTACTATTGTTTACACTCCTTTTTCGATATTTCTCACTGTCCTCGAGATATTCCCTGAAAAAGAAAATCCTGCATTTTTTCCAAGGGGTGATTTCACCCCCTATAACCCCAATCTGGCACCAACAAAAAATAGGGTTGTCTCACGCATGAACTTCTCTATACGCAGATAAAGTTGCATAATTTTCCGAATTTCCGGGTCTCCTAATTTCTCCTCTTAGTCAGTTGCAGTACATCACCCTGCGGTAGCCTTCCTTTGTTACCTGTTCCGTTAGTATTTCACCGATATAACAAACAGTGAAGACGTTGAAAGACATGGATGTGAGTATAATGGCATATATGGTTAAGGTTTGAACATCGCGATCAGGCCACTCCTAGAAAAACGGATACTTTGTGTTGGTCAATCGCTTCGATGATGTTTTGCAATCTTAATTAGCAAAACAGCAAATAAATTACTGAAAACGTCGGGAATCTCTTAAACTGTATTGCACCCGGAGAATCCATGATAAATAAGTGATACGATCTTTGAACGTGCAGTCAATATTCTGACGTATATTATAGTGTACAATATCTTGAGCGTACCATGAGGATGTAATAACCAAGCATGCATATATCCAGCGTGCACTTGAATACTTCCATAAAACATATCCGATTCATCACATCCTCTATACATGATATAAAGCTGCAATCAAAATTCGTACAAGTCGAAGGAATCGAGGACTATCCCCTTTTCCAACAGAAATATCAAAACACAATCGGCTGAACATCAGTTTACCTCAAGACCCGCAGGTGATGCTCCACGATCGTCCCGATTTCATTCAAGTACATTTTGTTGCCCAGCTGTTCCGACTCATTAACGAATTCGGGAATCCAGGTCATCAGGACATCCAGCTGACCACAGGCATGAGCCGCGAACACGGCAGCTAAACTGAAAGCACCGACCGCACTGGAGTTCACGATGAAACCCGACAGAAATTGCGAGGCGAGGACGATTTCATTCATGGGGCTGGTATCCACGTTCAACAGCCTCTTGTAAACTTCGCAGGGCAGCATGTGCACCGTCCGCGTCTCGTTTTCAACACGAACGATCTGCGTGGACAACGCCGTTACCAAGCAGTAGGAGAGTACTCCACCTTGCATGAACGCAGCGCAGCAGACTGCCACGTAGCGGCCGAATTTAGCGTTCTTCAACATCACACGTTGGTCCTTCGCTCTCGTTATGATCTTCCAATCAGCCTCCATGTGCTCTACGCACCGGTATATCTCTTTTCTGCGCAACAGCAGCGCGGTATAATTGATTCCTCCTACGAACCAGTGGACCAGAGGACCGAGCAGCTTAAGTTTCCTATAAATTTCCTCATCTTCCAGCACGATGTTCAGCGTGCTGGGAATCACAGTGAACGATATCGAGCAGTAACAGAGGACGATTAGAATAGCCGAGACGATTCGTTCGTGCTTAGGAGTGGAGGAGGACGAAGGCCAAGCGCCTATCGGTTTCAGGTACCAGCGATTCAGTTGGAGACTGTAATTGCTCAGATCGCCAAGATTGGCCGGGGTGTCTGTGGATCCGTCGGTCATCGTCGTCACTCGTCGAAGACGAGCAAGCTACTGAATCGAGCATTCTACAGGGGTGGATCATGGTGCATGTACCTGGTTGCATAGCGCCTGTGCAGTTTTCATTCAACGACAGTTCGCTGATCGATTTCGCTGTGGTCATAGCAACTTGTTGCGCTGGTGAACACAACTATGTTTTGTAAAGCTGGACTGGTGCAGTCCGTTTTTACAAATCGAATACTGAGAAACTCGCGTGTGTTGCGTGTGTCAAAATAGGGGAGGATCGCGGTGCATATACCTGGTTGTACAACGCCTGCGCGGGCTTCTCTGCACGACAGTTGATTGATCGATTTTGCTCAGCCGTGGCCACATTGTGCGGTGGTGGACGTAACTTTGTTCACAGGGTAATCATATGCAGTCTGCGTGAACACATCGAATAATGTTGAAGTTGCGGGGACCTCGACGAGATATCATTTAAACTTCTGTGGCAATTTTACAATGCGACATTGCCAATTGTAATGAGATGTGACTGTGGTGTTTCAGATCGTTGGAGGGTGATTGAATGTACACCATTTCAGTCCACGTTTGTACGGAATATTGTATTTTACAAGTGATACACGAAGTTTGTGTACCTATCTACAAATTTATATGTACATCCTACCAATTGTTTTACGCGCCCGTTTGTGTCAAATCGTTCGGCGCAGTATGTTCAAATACGCAAATGAGGTCTTTATTATCTGAAATAACGCGCGGTCTTAACGATTTAATGTGGATAATCTTGTGAGAAATGGCCAATTGTTTCCTGTTGACGAAGCAGAGATACTTACATCACCGAACGTGTAAACGGACATATGAATCAGCTTCCCAGCTGTGATCCTAGTCACCACGCTTGACCGTGCGATGATCATGATCAGGTCGAGAGCGTTTTTGTAAGGTAAATGATACCAATTTGTCATGTAAACCACTTCGCCAATTTCCGTGCACTGTTAAGAATTCGCTCGGTGAATCTCGTTCACTTCGGTATAGGTACGTATCATCGCTCAGTATTAACGTGTCTTTGTTACCTGTTCCGTGAGCGCCTCGCCGATATAACACACTATGAAAATGTTGAAAGTCATAGAAATCAGTAGCATGAAATATGTGACCTGATATTGAACATTGTGTTCTGACCATTCCTAAAACAAGAAATACTTCCTTTACTTTTTAAACGGTTTTTATGCAGCTTCGATCCTCTGTTTGTATGTATGCTTGTTTGATTCAAATCTGGAAACTCAATTTCAACCCACTTCCAACTATCCAATAGGCTTGAAACTTTGCAGGCGCACGTAGTTTGGATGACAATACAAAATTATGAGAAACAAAAAAACGGGAGGGGTGACAAAATTACCCAGTCATCAATAAATATAACCCATAGGTAACCACAAATCCGAAGGATTTGTAATCAGCCTATAACCACAAATCAAATCAATTCAGTCGACATGAAAAATCAGCTTATAACCACAAGTCAAAACTTAGACACTAAAAAGTAAATAAAAAAAAATATATAAAAAAATTTAAGGTAAACGATTTTCTTTGAAATGCACTAAAAGCTAAAAAATACTTCCTCGCTTCTTTCACTTTAAATAAAATCGTGGAGCAGAATATGTCATAACAAAATATGAATCAATTTAATACAGCACCCAGCGTCGAAAGGAATTTGTTGTGATATATATCCTGTATCCTGCTCCACGATTGTATTTAAAGTGAAAAAAGAACACCATCGAAATTGTAGTACAAGAAAAGAATTATTTATTAGTTCTTAGTGCATTTTAAATAAAATCGTATTAACTTAAAATTTTTTTTATATGTATATTTTTTTTACTTAAACGGGCTAATGGTGCCTGAGAAAATACAAGTATCGATGTTGCACATGAAACGTCGCGGACAGTTCGGGAACTTTTAAAATCAATCGTACTTGGGGAAGACATTCCTGGCATATAACTGATGAAAGACTCGATTTTAATAAATCGCTCGTCAAATTTATATACCTCATGTATTGAAAACTACAGGTGTACTTAGTATGCGCAATTTTAACCACTTTCAGCGTACCGTCAGAATGTAATAGCTAAGCAGACATATATTCAGCGAGCACTTAAACATTTCCATAAAAGATATCCTATTCATCACGTCTTCGATACGCGATATGAAGCTGCAATTAACATATACCACAATCATAGCAATTCACCAGCGAACAAACCACAGAATATCTGGAATGATACCTTAAAACCCGCAGATGGTGCTCAACGATCTCTCCTATTTCGCTGAATTGAACGCCCTTACTGTACTTCCCCGATTCGTTGCCGTATTCTGTGACCATCGTCATCAGGACATTCAACTGACCGCCGGCATGAGCCGCGAATACCGCAGCCAGACTAAAAGCTGCAACCGCACTGGAGTTCACGATGAAACTCGACAGAAACTGCGAGGCAATGACGATTTCGTTCATGGGGCTGGTATCGACGTCCAATAGCTTCTTGTAGAACACGCAGGGCAACACATGAACTGCTCGGGTCTGGTTTCCAACTTGAATGATCTGCGTGGTCAACGCTGTTACCAGGCAGTAGGAAAGTACTCCACCTTGCATGAATGTACCGCAGAAGGCTGCCACGTAGCGACCGTATTGGGCGTTCTTCAGCATCACGTATTGGTCCTGCGCCCTCGTTACAATCCTCCAATCCGTCTCGATGTGCTCCACGCAGTATTGTATCTCTTTGCTGCGCAACAGCAGCGTGGTATAGTTGATTCCTCCCACGATCCAGTGGGTCAGAGGGCCAAGTACCCTCACCGTCTTTCGAATGTCTTCACGCTCGAGTATGACGTGCAGCATGCAAGGGATCACCGTAAACGATATCGAACAATAACACAGGACGATCAAAATGATAGAAACGATTCGTTCCTGCCTAGAGGTAGAGGAGTGCGAAGGCCAAGCGCCTATCGGTTTCAGGTACCATCGATTCAGCTGAAGGCTGTAATCGCTCAGGTCGCCGAGGTTGGTCTGGGTGCCTGCGGATTCGCTCGTCATTGTGGTCACTCATCGAAGACGAGGGAACTACTGAATCGTGTATTCTACTGGGGGGCGATCGCGGTGGATATACCTGGTTGCACAACGCCTGCGCAGGTTCTCCGAACGGCAGGTCGCATATCGATTTTGTTTTGTCAGAATGCAGCTATGTTTACAAGCAGAACTGGGGAAGTTTGCGTGCGCGCGTCGAGAAGTAACGAAATCGCGGGGGTTTGCACGCGACATCCCTTTGAAGGTGGACCAGTTTTACAGTGTAACGTTGCGAATTATGACGAAGTGGTAGTGTGGTGCCTGAGGTGGAAGGAGGGTGAATGAATATAGATCGTTTCAGCCCAATATAATACGCAATATCGCATTTTACAAGCGATATACGAAGTTTGCGTATTTATCTACAAATGTACCCATACATGCTACAAGTGGTTTTATGCTCGCGTCTGTGTCACGTGGTTCCGCGTAGTAGATTTAAGTACGCGAATGCGGTTTTCATCACCTGGAATAGTGCTCGGTATTAACGATTTAATATGGATACACTTGTGTCAAATGACCAAGTTTCTTTCCTGTCAACGAAGCAGATGTACTTACACTACCGAACGTGTAAACCGACATGTGAATCATCTTCCCAGCTGTAATCTTGATCACCACACCTGACCGTGCGATGATCATAATCAGGTCACGGGCGTTTTTGTAAGGTAAATAGTACCAGTCTGTCATGTAGACCACTTCGCCAATTTTTTGGCACTGTTAAGAATTCGCCGGTTAAGGATACCATCGTTCAGTATTAACGTGTTTTTATTACCTGTTCTGTCAGCACCTCGCCGATATAACACACTATGAAAATGTTGAAGCTTGTAGAAATCAGTACCATGAAATACGCGGTTATAACTTGGATATTGGTATCGGACCACTCCTAAAACAGCAAATTCTTCTTTTACTTTTTTATACGGGCTGATGTGGCAGTGTAAGATGCGAGTATCGATACAGCGCGTGAAATGGCGCAGACATAATTCGTATAAATATCACTTGTACTTGAGGGAAAATTTTATTCCTAACATAGGGTGATCGTACCTAATATCGCCCACGTTCCTAATATCGCCACCCCCTATATCTCGCAAAGTAAGCACTAAAATTTATCTGTTATGCACCGAATTAGTACCTAACCATATGTAGGAAGACATACTGTAATTGCAGCGTCATGTGATCAACAATTACAGAAAGGGAAGGATTTTCGAGAATCTTAATAGTGTAAAAATTTATTGGACTATCACAATTTTACATCACATTCGGAGACGGTAAGTCTAATAATTCTGTGAATGCAAGAATATCTACTAGAAATACCTAATTAATGATGTACTTAAGAAATGAAATCGATTTAAATATTTTTCGCAATGAAAATAGTGTTTTTCTTTTAGCAGTATGCGTGTTCTCAATATCGCCTACCGAAGAACAATGGTTTCGATGTAATGTTTGTTACAGGTGGGGTCGCGAAATGTGCGGAGCAACAGAAATAAACTTTATTTGTCCAATGTGTACATCGGAACATAAAAAGTAAAATATTTTAAAAATCTATATTTTAAATTTCTATATTTTTCTACTAAAAATAAAATCAAAGATGGATAAAAAAAACATTTATAGAGCAAGAAATAATAAAAGCACATGTGAAAATGACTTTAAAAACTCATATATACATAAATTAATCAATATTTCTCGAGTAGGCGATATTAGGTACACTTTTTTCAGGACAGAATTTTTGCATGTCTTGTATTTTTTAATTCCTGATTCAAAATTTGTGGGTTTCAACGATTCTAATTTATACTGCACGAAAGATGAATAATTTCTCTTTACTTTAAAACGAATTGGATGCAAAAATATCAATTATTATTCAATTGGCAGCGATTTAAGTTTTGCTAGGCGATATTAGATACAGTCACCGTATCATTGTCAGAGACTCGATTTTAATAAATCTCTTGCAAATTTCATATTCTCCATGTATGGGAAACAACGTGTGTATTTTGTATACACAAATTCAACCACTTCCAGCGTACCATCAGAATGTAATAGCCAAGCATGCATATATTGAACGTGGACCTAAACAATTCCAAGAAACATATTCGTTGCATCACGGCTTCGATACGCGATATGAAGCTGCAATCAATACGCACGATAATTACAGAAATATATCAGCTAAGGAATCACAGAGTATCTTTAATGTTACCTTAAGACCCGCAGATGATGCTCCACAATCACACGTATCTCGCTGGAGTAAGAACCTTTACTGTGTCTGCCTGATTCATTCACGTATTCAGTGACCCAAGTCGCAAGGACATTCAGCTGACCGCAGGCATGAGCCGTGAAGACCGCAGCCAGACTGAGAGCTGCCACTGCGCTTGAGTTCACGATGATACCCGACAGAAACTGCAAGCCAAAGACGATTTCGTTCATAGGGCTGGTATCCACGCTCAGCAGCTTCTTATAGACTGCGCAGGGCAGAATGTGCACTATCCTGGTCTCGTTTCCAACGTAAACGATCTCCGTGGAGAACCAGTTTACAACACAGTAACACAAAAGTCCACCTTGCATGAACCCAGCACAGAAAGCAGCCACGTAGCGGCCGAATTTAGCGTTCTCCAGCATCACGCCTTGATCCTTCGCTCTCGTTATCATCCTCCAATCCGTCTCGATGTGCTCCACGCAGTATCGTATCTCTTTGCCGCGTGACAGCAGCGTGGTATAATTCATCGCTCCCACGAGCCAGTGGCTCAGGGGCCCAAGTGCCCTCAGCTTCATTTGAATGTCTTCATCCTCGAGCGTGACGTAAAGTATGCAAGGGATTAACGTAAACGATATTGTGCAATAACAGAGTACGTTCAGAATGAAAGAAGCGATTCGTTGGAGCTTAGTGGTAGCGTAGGACGCAGGCCATGCGCCTATTGGTTCGAGACACCAGCGATTCAGTTGAAGACTGTAATCGCTCGGATCGCCGAGATTGGCCTGGATTCGTTGGTCATCGTGGTCACTCATCGAAGACGGCGAAACAACTGAACTGAGTATTCTACGGGGCAGGATCGCGGTGCACATTTCCTGACGACACAACGCTTGCGCAGGTTTCTCTGAACGACAGCTCGGGGATCGATTTTTTTCTTCTTCAGACAGTAACTTGTTGCGGTGGTAAACGCAGCTGTGTTTGTAAGCGGAGCTGGTGCAGTTTATGTGCACCCGTCGAATCATGACGAACTCATTGAGGTTTGCTCGCAATATCTTTCTATCGGAGCGGTAGTTTACATGGTGGTAGTGCTATTAAAAGTGAGGTGTTTGGATAACGTCTTAAATGGTAATAGGTTAAATGAGTGTAGACTGTTTTGTGGAGAGAATTTTAGGAAATATTGTGTTTTACAAGCGATATGCGAACTCTGCATATCTGTGGACGAATTTATACACGCTACGGGTTATTTTCCTTGCGCGTATGTGTCACGTCGTTTGGCGCAATAAATTTAAATATGCGAAAGCGGTCTTCATCACCTGAAATGGTACGTAATCCCACGGATTCAATGAGAAGCATCGAATGTGTATTTACATGGACAGTAATCGTACTTACATCGCCGAATGTGTATACAGACATGTGGATCAACTTTCCCGCGGTCATCTTAATTACCACACTTGATCTCGTGATGATCAGTCTCAGGTCCAGAATCGCTTTACCAGGCAAGTAATACCAGTTCGTCATGTAAACCACTTCACCGACTTTCTTGCACTGTTCAGAATTCCTTGGATAAAACTTGCCCGCGCTTTGAAGCAGTTGCCTCTACGTCACTCACATATGGCCCTCGCCGATTTCAATGAAACTCGTGCGAGATTATGGATCTATATCTACAATTGTAGCTGCGAAAATTCAGCCAGTTACCAAAAATTTCATGTAAAGTTTCAAAAAACATATCAAATTTGTGACCTCAAATTTTTTGTTCGGTGTTAGCACATAATATACTTTGAATTATACGTACGTATTTTTACTTTCACCATAAAACTATTTTATGACTAATACATGTACCGGACTATGCGGTTTCTCCAAACTTTACATCTAATTTTCTCGTAATTGGCTGAATGTTAGCAGTTACAATTACGGTTACCCTTATCGTACATATAAAGCTACCATCTCGCACAAGTTTCATTGAAATCGGCGAGGGGCCACATTTGTCAGTGTTAACATTTCTCTGTTACCTGTTCCATGAGTATTTCACCGATGTAACAAACCGTGAAGATATTGAAACACATGGATGTAAGTATAATGAAGTATGTAGTCAAATTCTGAACATCGTGATCGGCCCATTCCTAGAAGACCGGACACTTTACACTTAATCAATCGCGTCATAATTATCAAAACAGCGACTGAATCGTTCGAAAGGCAGATTGCATATGGAGAATTCATGAATAATAAGTAACGTCTATGGTGTATAATATCTTGAGCATACCGTTAGAATATAATAACCAAGCATGCACATGTCTAGCGTACACTTGAACAATTCCATAAAACATATCCGATTCATCACGTTTTCGATACGCGATATGAAGCTGCAATTAATATAGACGACAAGTTCAAGAAGTCCACCAGCCAAGGAATCGTGGAACACATTGAATCTTACCTGAAAACCCTCAGATGATGCTCCACGATCGTACCGATCTGATTCAAGTATACCTTATCCTTCTGCCCCGGCTCATTCACGTATTCGGTGATCCAGGTCATCAGGACATCCAGCTGGCCACAGGCATGAGCCCCGAATACGGCAGCCAGACTGAAAGCACCCACCGCACTGGAGTTCACGATGAAACCGGACAGAAACTGCGAGGCGAGGACGATTTCATTCACAGGGCTGGTGTCCACGTTCAACAGCCTCTTGTAAACCGCACACGGCTGCAGGTGCACGGTTCTTGTCTGGTTTCCAACGTAAACGACCTCCGTGGAGAACGCGGTTACAGCGCAGTAAGAGAGGACTCCGACTTGCATAAATGCGCCGCAGAAGGCAGCCACGTAGCGACCGGATTTAGCGAACTTCAGCATCGCGCGTTGGTCCTTTCCCCTCGTTATCATCCTCCAATCCATCTTCATGTGCTCCACGCAGCGGCGTATCTCCTTCCTGCGTAACAGCAGCGTGGTGTAATTGATTCCTCCCACGAACCAGTGTCCCAGTGGACCCAGTATCTTCAGCTTCTTTCGAATATCCTCATCGTCCAGGAGGATGCTCAGGAAGCTGGGGACCACCGTGAACGCGATCAGGCAGTAACAGAGGGCGATTAGAACGGTCGAAATGATTCGTTGGTGCTTAGGTGTGGAGGAGGACGAAGGCCAAGCGCCTATCGGTGTCAGATACCAGCGATTCAGCTGGAGACTGTAGTTGCACAGATCGCTGATATCGCCCCGGCTGCTCGCGGATTCCTTGGTCATCTTGGTCGCACATCGAAGACGAGCAAGCTACTGAAGCGTGTGCCAATATAGGGGGAGGGGCACGGTGGATATACTTGGTTGCACAACGCCTGCGCAAGCTTCTTTGAATAACAATTGGTTGATCGATTGCTGCTTGGTTGTAGCAACTGGGTGCGGTGGTAGACGCAACTTTGTTTGCAGGCTAATTTTGTGCAGTTTGCGTGCACGCATCGAATGATGAACATATGGAGCTTTGCACGCGATATCTTTATAACTGTGTAGCCATTCTACAGTGTGGCATTGTGAATAATGGTAAAATGTTAGCGTGATATCTCAGATGGTAGGAGGGTGATTGAATGTAGATGGTTTAAGGTAGAAACGGTACAGAATATTGTATGTATTTTACAAAGGATGCACGATCTTTGCGTATCTATCTGAAAATTTATACATTCTACAATTGGTTCTATGTGCGCGTTTGTGTCACTTCGTTCGGCGTAGTAGATTCAGATACGCAAATGAGGTTTTCATCACCTGGAATAACGCTTGAGCTCAATGGTATAATATTGACAAACTTGTTTCAAGTGACTGTTTTTTTTCTTTCCATTACCTTAAGAAAGCAGATATACTTACACCACCGAACGTGTAAAGGGACATGTGAATTAGCTTCCCAGCGGTGATTTTGGTCACCACACTGGACCGTGCGATGATCATGATCATGTCAAGACCGTTTTTGTACGGTAAATGATACCAATCTGTCATGTAAACCACATCACCAATTCTCTCGCACTGTTAAGAGTTCGCTCGGTAAATCTCGTTCACTTATGGTCTATCATCGCTCAGTATTAACGTGTTTCTATTACCTGTTCCGTGAGCGCCTCACCGATATAACACACTATGAAAATGTTGAAGATTATAGAAATCAGTACCACGAAGTACGCGGTCATACCTTGAAAATTGCGATCGGACCATTCCTAAAACAACAAATGCTTCATTCAACTTTTTCAAACGGGCAAATGGCAAACTAGAAGCTATAATAAATATTAACGTTATAATGCATGAAATGACACAGACAGATCGGGAAATTTTTTTAAAAATCAATAATACTTTGGGAACGATTGCATTCCTGACATATCATTCATCAGAGCAACTTCTATCATTCTCATGTATGAAAAAACAACGGGTGCACTTAGTATTCAGAATTTCGATCCACGTTCAGCGTACCGTCAGAATGTAATAGCCAAGCATGCATATATCCAACGTGGACCTAAACAATTCCAAAAAACATATTCGATGCATCACGTCTTCGATACGAGATATGAAGCTGTAATCAATATACACGATAATCACTGATAATCACAGAACTATGGCAAATGTGGAACCACGGGTTATCTTTAATGTTACCGTAAGACCCGCAGATGATGCTCCACGATCACACCTATTCCGCTGTAATTGGGGTCTTTACTGTGTTCCCGCGACTCATTAACGTATTCGGTAACCCAAGTCACCAGGACATCCAGCTGTCCGCAGGCATGCGCGGCGAACACCGCAGCCAGACTAAAAACTGCCACTGCGCTTGAGTTCACGATGAAACCCGACAGAAATTGCGAGGCTAGGACGACTTCGTTCATGGGGCTTGTATCCACGTTCAACAGCTTTTTGTAGACCGCGCAGGGCAGCATGTGCACGGTTCTTGTCTCGTTTCCAACGCTCACGGTCTCAGTGGAGAACGCTATTACAACGCAGTAGCAGAGAACTCCGCCTTGCATGAACCCAGCACAGAAAGCAGCCACGTAGCGACCGAATTTTGCGTTCTTCACCATCACGCTTTGATCCTTCGCTCTCGTTACTATCCTCCAGTCCATCTCGATGTGCTCCACGCAGTATCGTATCTCTTTGCTGCGTAACAGCAGCGTGGTATAATTCATTGCTCCCACGAACCAGTGGCTCAGGGGGCCAACTACCTTCAGCTTCTTTTGAAGGTCTTCATCCTCGAGCATGACGTGCAGCAGGCAAGGGATCATCGTGAACGATATCGAGCAATAGCAGAGTATGTTCAAAATGAGAGAAACGATTCGTTGGAGTCTAGTGGTAGCGGAGGACGGAGGCCAGGCGCCTATTGGTTTCAAATACCAGCGATTCAGCTGAAGACTGTAATCGCTCGGATCGCCAAGATTGGCCTGGATGCCTGCGGGTTCGTTGGTCATCGTGGTCGCTCATCGAAGACGAGCAAACAACTGGTACGGATGTTCTACAGGGAATGATCACGGTGCATATACCTGGTTTCACAGCGCCTGCGCAGTTTTCTTTGAACCTCAGTTCGCTGATCGATCCTGCTTTGTCATAGCAACTTGTTGCGCTGGTGAACGCAACAATGTTTGTAAGCTGAGCCAGCGCAGTCTGCGTGTTCGCATCGAATAACGACGAACTCATGGGGTTCTGAACGGGATATTTTTTTTGATAGAGTAATAGTTTATATTATAGTATGGTATTAATAGTGAGGTGTTTGGGTAAAGCCGCAGATGGTATATTTGACGGTGGAATGAATACAGACTGTTTGTGTTTAAAATTGTAGCATATATGTATCTGCATAACTATCTAGAAATTCATACACCCTACAGATTGTCTCACGTATGCGACTGTATCACGTCTTTTGCCGCAATATGTTTAAATATGCGAATGCGGTTTTGAACACCTGGAATGGCACGCAATGTCGTGCGTTCAATAAGAAGCATCGAGGTGTGTATTTACATGGACGATAAACATACTTACATCGCCGAACGTGTAAAGGGACATATGAACCAGCTTGCCAGCTGTGATTTTGGTCACCACGCTGGACCGTGCAATGATCATGATCAGGTCATGAGCGTTTTTGTAAGGTAAATGATACCAATCTGTCATGTAAACCACTTCGCCAATTTTCTTGCACTGTTAAGAATTCGCTCGGTGAATCTCGAGCAGGTTCTTATGTCAACTTGTTCTATCATCGCTCGGTATTAACGTGTTTCTGTTACCTGTTCCGTGAGTACCTCGCCGATATAACACAATACGAAAATGTTGAAACTTGTAGAAATCAGTACCATGAAATACGCGGTTATAATTTGGATATTGGTATCGGGCGCGACCATACCTTCCACATTGGGAACGGACCATTCCTAAAACAGCAAATGCTCCTTTTACATTTTTAAACGGTCTGATGGTGCACTAGAAGATACAATGATTGAAATAGCGCACGAAATGGCGCAGACAATATCAGGAATTTTATTTAAAAATCACTCGTTCTTGAGGGAGAATTGCATTCCTAACATTTCATTGATCAGAGATTCAATTTTAATAAATCGCTTGCTAATTGCATCATTGTTATGTATCGAAAACAACCGGTGTATTTTGTATACGCAAGTTCAACCGCGTTCAGCGTACCGTCAGAATGTAATAGACAATCATGCATATATCCGATGTGGACCTTAACAATTCCAAGAAACATATTCGATTCATCACGTCTTCGATACGCGATATGAAGCTGTAATCAATACACACTGTAATCACAGAAATATGGTAACTATGAAGCCACGGAGTATCTTCAGTGTTACCGTAAGACCCGCAGATGATGCTCCACGATCACACCTATTCCGCTGTAATTAGGACATTTATTGTGTTCCCGTGACTCGTTCACGTATTCGGTAACCCAAATCACCAGGACATCCAGCTGTCCGCAGGCATGCGCGGCGAACACCGCAGCCAGACTAAAAACTGCCACTGCGCTTGAGTTCACGATGAAACCCGACAGAAATTGCGAGGCTAGGACGATTTCGTTCACGGGGCTTGTATCCACGTTCAACAGCTTTTTGTAAACCGCGCAGGGCAGCATGTGCACGGTTCTTGTCTCGTTTCCAACGTTTACGATCTCAGTGGAGATTGCTATTACAACACAGTAGCAGAGAATTCCGCCTTGCATGAACCCAGCACAGAAAGCAGCCACGTAGCGACCGAATTTAGCGTTCTTCACCATCACGCTTTGATCCTTCGCTCTCGTTACTATCCTCCAGTCCATCTCTATGTGCTCCACGCAGTATCGTATCTCTTCGCCGCGTAACAGCAGCGTGGTATAATTGATTCCTCCCACGATCCAGTGGCTCAAGGGGCCAATCATCCTCAGCTTGTTTTCAAGATCTTCATCCTCGAGTGCCATGTACAGTATGCAGGGGATCGCCGTAAACGATATCGAGCAATAACAGACTACGATCAAAATGATAGAAACGATTCGTTGGAGTCTAGTGGTAGAGGAGGACGTAGGCCAAGCGCCTATCGGTTTCAGATACCAGCGATTCAGTTGAAGACTGTAATCGCTCAAGTTGCCGCGGTCGGTCTCTAGGGCTGGGGATTCGTTGGTCATCGTGGTCGCTCATCGGAGACGAGCAAACTACTGTGTTTAGTATTCTGCAGGGGACGATCACCCGTGCATATATCTTGTTGCACAACGCTTGCGCGGTGTGCCCCGGACGAATGTTCGCCGATCGATCTTGCATAGTCATGGCAACTTGTTGCGGTGGGGAATGCAGGTACATATTGTTTGTAAGCTGAGCTACTTAGTGCAGTCTGCGTGTACGCATCGAATAACGACGAACTCATGGGGTTCTGAACGCGATATTTTTTTCGATAGAGTAATAGTTTATATTGTAGTATGGTATTAATAGTGAGGTGTTCGGGTAAAGCCGCAGATGGTATATTTGACGGTTGAATGAATACAGACTGTTTGTGTTTAAAATTGTAGGGGATGTTGTATTTTACATGCAATATACGAACTCTCCATATCTATCTACAAATTTATACGCCCTACAGATTGTCTCACGTATGCGACAGTGTCACGTCTTTTGCCGCAATATGTTTAAATATGCGAATGCGGTTTTGAACACCTGGAATGGCACGTAATGTCGTACGTTCAATAAGAAGCATCGAGGTGTGTATTTACATGGACGATAAACATACTTACATCGCCGAACGTGTAAACGGACATATGAATCAGCTTGCCAGCTGTGATTTTGGTCACCACGCTGGACCGTGCAATGATCATGATCAGGTCATGAGCGTTTTTGTAAGGTAAACGATACCAATCTGTCATGTAAACCACTTCGCCAATTCTCTTGCACTGTTAAGAATTCCCTCGGTGAATCTCGAGCAGGTTCTTATACCACTTTGGTCTATCATCGGTCAGTATTAACGTGTTTCTGTTACCTGTTCCGTGAGCACCTCACCGATATAGCACACTATGAAAATGTTGAAGCACATAGAAGTCAGTATGACGACATACGTGGACAGAGTTCGAAAATCGTGATCGGTCCATTCCTAAAACAACAAATTCTACGGTTACTTTTTTAAACGTGCCAATGTGGCACTAGAAGGCACAAGTATCGATATAACGCACGAAATGGCACAGGCAGATCGGGAAATTCTTTTAAAAATCGCGCGTACTTCGGGGAAAATTGCATCCCTGACATATCACTGATCAGAGATCGTGTATCGAAAGCAACGTGTGCATTCTGTACACACGATTTCAACCACTCTCAGCGTACCGTCAGAAAGTCATAGCCAATGATGCATATAACCCACGTGCACCTGCACAGCTCCGTGAAGCATATTCGGCGCATCACGCGTTCGATGCGCGCTACGAACCTGCAATTAATACACACGGAGTGCAAGGATACAATCGCGGAGTAGCTTTAATATCACCTTAAGACACGCAGATGCTGCTCCACGACCACACCTATTTCGCTGAAATAAGCTCCTTTGTTGGGCTTCCCTGATTCATTCACGTATTCAGTAACCCAAGTCGTCAGGACATTCAGCTGACCGCAGGCATGAGCCGCGAACACTGCAGCCAGACCAAAAGCTGCAGCTGCTGTGGAGGTGGTGACGAAACCCGACATAAACTGCGAGACAAAGACGATTTCGTTCATTGGGCTGGTATCCACGTTCAGCAGCTTCTTATACACCGCACAGGGCAGCATATGCACGGTTCTGGTCTCGTTGCCAGCGTAAACGATCTCCGTGGAGATCCGGCTTACAACGCAGTAACAGATAAATCCACCGTACATGATTGCAGCACAGAAACCAGCCACGTCGCGACCGAACTTAGCGTTATTCACCATCACGCTTTGATCCTTCGCTCTCGTTATAATCCTCCAATCCATCCTCACGTGCTCCACGCAGTATCGTATATCTTTGCCTCGCAACAGCAGCGTGGTATAGTTGATCCCTCCGGCGAGCCAGTGGCTCAAGGGGCCGCATAGCTTCAGCTTCGTTACATTATCTTCGTCTCCACGGAGGATCATCAGCAAGCTGGGGATCACCGTGAACGATATTAAGCAGTAGGAGATGACGATCAAAGTGATCGAAACGATTCGTTCGAGCCTAGAAGTAGAGGAGGACGGTGGCCATGCGCCTATGGGCTTGAGAAACCATCGGTTTAGCTGGAGACTGTAATCGCTCCAACTGTCGAGGCCTGCCTCGATTGCCACGGATTCGCTGGTCATCGTGGTCGCTCGTCCAGGTCGTGGTTGCTACTAACGATAGGTTGAATATGCTACGCGGGGAGGGCCGGCGGATACCTTATACTCTAACGCTTGCGCAGATTATTCCGTACGACTGTTTCCGGATCGATCTGTACAACTTGTTGCCGCGGCGGACGCAAATATGTTTGTCGGGTGCGAACCGCGGGCTTGTGCGCAGGTGGACTCGGTGTAAACGCATCGAGTAACGAAGGGGTTTTATTCGTTTATTATTACGTGGAACCTACAATGTGTTAGACGCGATGATACGGCATTAAGAATATGGCGATTCACATTGCGATCGTGCGAAGCATGTTGAAGTACGTGAAGGATGTTTTGAACACCTGTAAGCGTGGAAGTGTGTTAAATACGGTGATCGGTGTTTCAGATTCAATGTTTCGGTACTCACGTCACCAAATGTTGCGATGGATATCTGGACCAATTTGCCAGCAGTGATCTTGGTCACTATGCTCGACCTCGAGATCACCAGGACCAGACCGAGAATAGTTTCTCGAGGTAACCGGTACCACTCTGTCATGTAAGCTTTCTCGCCAACATTATTGCACTGTGAAAACAAGCGAATGTTACTTTGTACAGCACCATCGATTTACTGAGCTCCTAGATATGTTTCTGTTAACGATCCTTTACCTGCTCCGTGAGTTTCTCCCCGATATAGCAGAATATGAAGATATTGAAAGTCATGGATGCGTATAAAATGGCGTATATGGCCGTGGTTTCCTTCGATTTTTCCTGAGAAACCAGAATATGTTCGAATAAGGGATTACATGGAAATCGAGTAGAAAAATCAATGCATCGATACTCGTATTTCACTGTCCTACTTCAAACGACAAAATTCATGTTTTATACATTGCAAAACGCCCACTTGTGCGCGCGTGCTTTGAAAGCATATCTCCGTTATTTATTCCGGCTAAATGAACGTTTCGATGGCTCGGTGCACAAATATTGTGTATCCACTGTTTGTGAAATTTGAATTTTTATATGCAACAATTAATAGTTCTTGACTGCTTCTTTATGCTGCATAAATATCTGCTTCATAAATTTGTCAGAAATAATATTTTTCTTTATTATATGCCCACATTATAATCTTATGTACCATTCAGAGCTGGGCAAAATATTATTTTAAATAAAACTTTCGTGTACAAATTTTTATTTAAATTAATTTTTGCCCATCTCTGGTACCATTGTATGTTTAAACCTTTCTTTCTCGAAACCGCTAAAAGTGGACATACAATATTTGTGCACTAACAATAAGCCATCGATTACTTCGAAGATATTCCGAAGCGTTAAGCGTACCGTAAGCATGTAATACTCGAGCAAGCACAAGTTGAGCGTGCACCCCACCAACTCAACAAGGCAGATCAGATTCATTACTCTCTCTGTATAGGACACAAAGCTGAAATTAACGTTCTCATAGTTAAGACGCATTAAATCACATCTCCAGAAATAATTTCCCCGCTCCGCGGGTACTCCCCACTTCTCCGCGATGCTCGTAACGTTGCCACAGCCATAAAACGGACACCGATCATAACGAAAACAGTGTACCTCAATGCGCGAAGGTGCTTCTCCACGATAAATCCCAACCTGTCATTGGCAGCTACCTGTTCCCCCTCGTTCGCCACCATATCATTTAACCTGGAGGTGACGACGCTCAGTTGCCCGCAAGCGTGCATCGCGAAGACCGCTGCCAGACCGCAGGAGCCCACGGTCACGCAGTTGACGAGGAAGCCAGATAACAGTTGAACGGCAAATACGATCTCGTTGGCCGGGCTGTGCCTGACGTCCATCAGGTTCGCGTAGAACGGGCAGGGCAGCCGAAACATCGCGCGGCTCTCGTTACCTAAGCGGAACGTCGTCTTTCGGAAACCAGTGATTACGTTGTAAGAGAAAACGCCGAGGTTCATGCAGAGGGCGGCTATGCACGCGATGAAACGGCCGACCTTCGCGTTCTTGAGCATCAGCTCGCGGTCACTGGGCCGTTTGACTGTTCGCCAATCTTCCTGAATGTGGCGCACACAGTGGAGGATGTCGCTGGTCCGCATGCTCAGGCAGCAATAATTCAGCTCGCCCATCAGCCAGTGGCTCATCGGGCCGACCGCCTTCATTCGTGTCTGCATGCTCGCATCCCCGTACACGATGAACAGAAAGCAAGGGACGACGGTGAAGATGATCAACGAGTGGCAAGCGAGGTTCAGCAGCCTTGTCAGGATCTTGCCATTCGTGGTAGACTCGGTCAGCTTCGGCCAGACCCCTATAGGTTTGAGGAACCAGCGGTTCAACTGCACGCTGTACTGATAGTCTTTGCGGTGAGTGGCGTTAGTGATTGAATGGTCGGGAGACGTGTTCGCCATGTTTGCTGTACAGCGGACGGTTGTTGAGTGAGTACGTAAACGCACGACGCACCTGGCTGTAGGTTGCAATAAGATGGCGCGTGCGCGATTCTTTTTCCTCTCTCTTTGCGACGTGTCGTTTGCTTGGCGATGCAACCAATGCACGCCCGTCGATCGATACTACGGGGAGAATATCGCTTTCAGGGGTGGAATGATTTTTTGCTTCAACCGAAGCAAGGGGTTGTTGTGTAAGGGTTCGCTGTTCCGAGAAGTTTGCTTCGTGGTTGTGGGAGGAAATGCGAATGGTTTCGTTTCGTTACTTTTGGACGAGGATGGGGTTGTTTAATATGTGATGTGATTTTAGTATAAGTGTGGTTTTGGACATTGCCGAAAACAATCGTGGGATGGTTTATATAAATGGTTTTATTCAGTTAATACATCCACGCGATATAAAGTCGTGAAAGGGTAAGGAATAATCTCGTCATGTTTCAGACATCATATTCGTTAACCCCTCCTACCCGAAGGACGTACCATGTACGGCAGGTAAGCCCACGAAATCTACCCTAGGGCAGGCGGTGAGACGCGGACTCGACCGCGGTATGCTCAGTCCCCACTTTTTGGTAAAAGGTCTCGTGGTGGGAAACTCTATGATTGCAGATACCGTACGCCCGTTACGACTACAAGCACACTCCCGACAGATTTACAAGACCAAACGAAAACGTACAGAATTTTATATTAGGTATATTCAGAAAGTTAATTTTAACAAATTCTCATAGGTACGTAAATTTGAGCATTTTTATTTAATGACACCTAATAAAAAAAATATATATGTATATTTTTTTGAGAAGCTAGAAGGATTAGTTTACTAAAAATTGCAATTGGTCGGCATAGCGAAGAAAATAAGCGAAGGTCGCTTTTTTAAACTTTTTTATCCGAACCTATAATGAAAATGTTAAAAACCCAGATGTAGATTTACGTAAGTTGTATGCATGCTGAAAATTTCATCGAAATATGCAAATAAGCATCCTTTCTTCGAGCACGATCACATATTACTATTAAAATTACCATCATACAGAGAAATGTATTTTGTAGGAACAACATAAAAGAATATGATAACCTTCTTCTGGATTTTTTAAATTACAACCTCGAGCTAAAATATTCAATATGATAATTGCAACTTTCTTCTAACGCACAAGAAGAGGAAGTTGAAAAATACATTAGGTATAGGTTGTAGCAACATTTTTTATGGGTTGACCATTGAAGTCGCGCTTTCTGTGCGACTTCTGCGATATTCAGCACTCTGTTCGTGATTATCCCACGGCAGTTGAGTGATCACCGTACAACAAGGGTTTTGCTTTTTCACTATAAAGTTGATTTTTATTATAATTTTTCAAAAATTCGTCACAGTACTTTATAGATGAATAGTTTAAGTATGTTTGTAAATAATAAACAAATTCATTTCTCACATAGTTTTCGTTTTGTTTGCTTTTTTGCTTAGGTGTTCGCAATTACCCTACTCTCCCTTATGTCCTGACTCGAAGTAACGATTTCGCACTAATATTAACATACGGTGTATATTTTGAATAAACATTATATGCGTTTAATATTTTAACATCCTGAACAATAATTTCTTGTATTCTATACATGTCTTTTCTAATTTCATTGTACAATATGCTATATCCTAATGTCTACCACTCATTGTCAGTTTAAGGTTGCACCGCATTGCAGGACGGCCGCTATTTTCCGTCAGGTCGGAGGGGTTGTCTTCATTAGAAGGGTAGAAAAGAATAAGCATACAATGTTTCTTGGAGTGGTATCAGTAACTATACCAGGTAGTTGCGGCTGCTTTTGGGCACGGCTTTCAAGCAAATGTTCGTAACATATTTAAGAAAGCGACCGATGTCTTAACAACCTATTCGTTCGGAACGTATTTTATATTTCTGGATTTAAAGAGATAACGATAGTGCATGCATTCTTACGTCAGTGAAACTGTTGAGGGAGAGTTGGATGATATTTCCTGCGGTAAGTTTCAACGACGACCTGGACATTCCCATTATCAATATTAAACCAAGCTTCCTCTTTCCTGGTAATCGGTGCCACTCGGTCATGTACGATATTTCGCCAATCATTTCACACTGTCACAAGATATGTTCCCCTCGCGTTTCATTTAATAAGAATAGTGTAACTTTAAAAGGAATTCTTTGTCTTGAAATAGATAGTATGCTATGTATTGCAACAGGTAGGCAGACCGTCTTATAGAAAGTCGTTGGGATAAAAGTGTCCTTAAGGTGGTTATCCACTTGTTTATAATAGAAAGTATACGCCGCCGTGGGCACACTAGGTCGTTTATGTCCGGGCCCATTACCTCTTTTCTTAAACATCCTCCCGAATTTTTATTTTTTTTTTAATTAATCCTTTAAACATTTGACTCAAAGAACGATTATATATTAAACCAAGGTCGAAGCCAAATATATTGGCCGGTGAATTCGTTTTCGCGAACAACGATCGAGGAGAAATCAGCCACCACCATCTGACGATCGTGGATTTGTCAGTTGGAGTTGCGTGGCCCCCAAAGGGTATGTTGGGGTAACGGGAACGCTGCTCGGCTCCGCCTGAACGTAGCCGTGTGGCTGTTATTTATTCTTAGCGTAATAGTTGTGTGCGTTACGAAGCTATGCGTAGACCAATACGAGATGAAACTATCGAGAAAGAATCAATGTTCCGACCAATAAAGCTCCTGAATTTTTTCGGAGCTAACGCACACCTATTCTGATGTGTGTATTTCTACGCTGACAGCTCGGTTTGGCCTACACGCCAGAAGCTTGGCACCATCCCCACCACTTCTGGCTCACTCTTGTTCTGCGAAGGCGAGAGCGAGATGGAACGAGAGCGAGTCAGAAAACGTTGAGAAAAGGAGCACCGAGGCAGGCAATCTGTGTGGTGGGGGAGTGCCCCTCACGAAACTCACCGGCCAATATATATGGTTTCGACCTTAGAGACTTGGATAAGTATCCCATAATTTTTTCAGATGTTTTGAAAGATGGAAACAGCAAAAAAAAAACAGCCATGGACATAAACGACACAGTGTGCCCACGGAAGGTGCGAAAATAAGTGTGCCCACGGCGGAATACGATTACCTGATCGGCGACGATCTCGCCTATATAACAAAATATGAGAATATTAAAAGTACACGCTGAAAGTATTATGCTGTATGTCACGGCAGCAGTTAGATCGTTCATCCTCCACTCCTGCAATACCGAAACGTTGTATAATTATACATTCGCAGAGAGTTTTTCGCGGTATCACGTATATTATTGTACCACGATAATGTAATATCCAAGGAGGCATAACTGTAACGTGCATCCTACGAGTTCGACGAGAGATATTTGTTTCAGCGCTTTTTCAATCAGCGTCAGAAATCTGAAAATGATAAACATCAGAATAAGAGGTGACTGGTGACGTTCTGGGGTATTAATATACCTCGTTCCATTCACCACTCACGGGAAAATACAGGGAATTCTATTTCAACGAATTCTCTGTATTTTCAAATACACATACATAATTTTGGTTATAATAAAAATTCTTGACCGTTAGAAACTGATTTTACACACTCCAGGATTCGCACGTGCTGACCCACGATGCTCGCGACTCTTCCATCCACGGTTGTACACATGTCTTCTCGACCGTCAATCAAATGCTCCAGCCAGTTGTTCAACACTTCCATCTGACCGCAGGCATGGACAGCGAAGGCTGCGGCCAGGCTGCACGCACCTGCTGATATGCCATGAATAAGGCCACCGCCTAAAACCTGAATGGAAAATACGATCTTGTTTACGGGGCTGTAGCGTGTGTCCACTATGTGTCTTGAGACAGGAAGCCTCAACGGAATGAAGGTAACATTATCGTCTTCCACCACCACCGTCCCGCCGACAATCGGTATTACAACGAAATAAAAGAGGGCACCGCTGTACATGAAAAAGCTGCAAATTAGCACCAATCGCTTTCCAAAGGTTGCTCTCGCCACCATAGTATCCCTATCCTGAACGTGTGTAACATGCCTCCAGTCCGTTTCGATGCGATCCACGCACTCGCGTACATCGTCAGCGTGTAAGATCAACAGAGTGTACTTCATGTACGCCATCAGGCAAAAACTTAACGGACCGAGCAGCTTCAGCTTATCGTAGAACTCTTCCACTTCTAGTACCAAGTAGATACTGCACGGTATGACAAGTGAACTTATCACGGCGTAACAAATAGTGTCTATCAGCCAGTAGAGGGATCTTTCCATTATCGGAGTGTTAGGCCACTTTGGCCATACGCCCAAAGGTTTCAGGAGCCAACGATTCCATTCTATGCTTAAGTTTATATATTTCTCATAGTCATCAGCGTTTGTAAACAACTTCGTGCTACCGCTGCTTGCTTCAAACGTTTGCATCGTTGAAGCTCAAAAGCACGCTTGATACTAAATGCTCGCCGTGTGATGACGGCTCTGAGGGGAACAATGTTGCGCCTGCGCTTCTTCCCAGGTTCCTCTGGGAAAGGGACGCAACCGCAGCCGTGCAGTGAATGAACGCAATCATTTCCGGGGGGTTGTAACCCATTATACATTATGGGAAAGTGTGGAGTCGATAAATTGATCGTTTGAACGTGAACAGACTGCTTCTGCTGACGGCGCTGAACAGATTCAACGTGACAATATCACGAGCGCGTAGGATACTTGCTTTTTTATGGCAACGCCGCGAAGTGATAAAAATAGACAATGATGTAAAAACGTTTTTTATAACATTAACGCACATGAGTATTATCAGTGCATAAATAATCTATAGTAGTAGATATATGTATATAAAAATCATTTTCTGTTTGTTTGTTCGCAGTACAAATTTGCAACGCTCTACGGATTTCGTTCAAATTTGGCACATATGTTCTACACCAGCGAGGGCCAGTTTGGCCATTAAGGAGCCCGACTTCCATGATGTTTTCCAGAACCGCGCGGGTGTATAACGGATAGGGACTACATTTAATTTAATGGGACTTTTGCATTTTATTAAGGATGTCTTAAACTATAAAAATAATTTTTTTGTTTTGTAAGTAATCGTTGCAGACGGCACTGGGGAGTCGTTAAAGTCGAGGTGTCAAAATATTCATGCAAAACGGTGGAACCTCTAGCACCTAAACCATTGGTAAAAAACAATACCGGTTTATTAAAGGGCATGGAACTCACTAGTGGACTTAGCAGTAAAAATTGCAAAAAATGACATTTTTTGAGAAAATAATGACACTTGAAGTTTGAAATCACTTTTTCCCTATATTTGTCGTCTTTCCAACGCCTTTAAAAGTTACAAATTTCCAATTTTTTTTTAATTTTTAGTGGTTCCTGCACTACACAGATGTATATTCTTCAAAATATAAAGTGTTTCAGTCGAATCGGATAATAACTTTTTGTTAAAGTTTTACGTGAGCGCCGAGTGACCGGGTGTTACTCATGCATTTGTCGTTACTCAAATGCTTATAATTCGGGAATTTTATGAATTTCAAAAAATCTTTTTACTCTTAAAAGGTTGAACATTCGAAAAATGAAATAAAGAAAAAACGATTTTTACACCGGAACCTCCCCTTAACCTGGGTAACACCGGGCACTTCAGATAATAGGAAATAAGTGAGTTCCGTTGTTCGGGCCTCTCGTGTAACTTTCAAGCTAGTGTTCGCAACATGTTCAAGAAAGCGACCGATGTTTTAACAACCTATTCAGTGGAGACGTTTCTTTAATTTCATGATTTAAATAGGAAGCGTTAACTTTGGGTTACATGTTGCAACACCGCATTTCGAACACAACCATCTGTCCGATGACTATTTTCCGACCGGTACCACGACGGCCGTGACATAACGCGCGAAAGGCTTCAGAAAAATTCAAATAGGACTGATGACAGCGTTGCCAATTTCACTATGTTCCGGCCTGTACTACAGACGGCTATGGTTACATACGACAGTGAAACTGGTAACGGACAGCTTGATGACATTTCCCGCTGTAAGTCTCATCGCCAATTTGGACATTGCCATTATCATAACTAGACCAAGCTTAATCTTCCCTGGTAATTTGTACCAATCAATCATGTACAATATTTCGCCAACCTTTCTGCACTAAAAATATCCATTCACTGCCAGCTTTAGATGTTATATTAAAATAGCGTGCTCTGTGAACGCTATACCCTTGGATACGTTTAGTGCAACAGGTAGATCGAGTCTCTTATAGAAAGGCATAGACATTAAAGTGCAACGAACTAGCGGATGTTTTATAATTGAAGCTAGTTCGCAACTGTAATGTCTTACCCGTTCGTCGACGAGTTCACCTATGTAACAAAATATGAAAATATTAAAAGTTCGAGATAGAAGTATTATGCTGTGTGTAATAGCAGCAGTGACATCGTTGCCCCTCCATTCCTGCAATAGCAAAAGAATAGACACATACAGGGTGTCTCAAAATTGAGGGACAATCCTGAACATGCAATATTCTCATGCAAAAAGACATCGAAAAGTCCTTTCACGTTTTTGGATCCGAGACTTGGTTCTCGACATATTAACGGTTGAATAGTAGCGGTGCAACTTCCGGGCCGCGAGGTTTGAAGCCGAAACAGCTGACGCCGAGCAGTGACCTGTATCACGCACACGCAGGAGACACGCGTAGATACAGACCTACACACACAGTACACCCGACCGCACTGATTCATACCGTGAAAATGAACTTGTGCCTGCGCGCGCCAGCGGTCACTGCTCCGCGCTCAGCTGTTTTGGCTTTAACCTGCGCGCTCCGGAACTTGGATCGCTAATATTCAAATGTTAATATCTCGAGAACGAAGCCTCGGATCCCAAAACGGTAAAGGACTTTTCGATGTCTTTATGTATCAGGATATTGCGTGTTCAGTATCGCTTATATTACTGTACCGCTATAATATAATATCCAAGAAGACACAAATCTAATGTACATCCCGCAAATTCAACGAGAGATATTTGTTGCAGCGCTTTACCATACCATTCAACCTGGAGGTGACGACGCTCAGTTGCCCGCAAACGTGTATCGCGAAGACCGCTGCCAGGGCGCAGGAGCCCACAAGCCGGATAACAGTTAAAGGGTTAATAAGATCTCGTTGGCCGGACTGTATATGGCGCCCATCGGCTTTGTGTAGAACGGGCAGGGCAAGCGAAACATCGAGTGGCTTTCGTTACCGACGCGAAACGTCGCGCGGTTCAACTGCACTCTGTACTGATAGTCCTTGTGGTGAGTTGCGTTGGTGAGTGAATGCTCCCGAGACGAGTTCTCCATAATTGCTGTACAGTGGAAAGTTCTTAAGTAAGTAAAAGTACGTAGTGGATGCAGCTAGCCCTAGGTAGCTATAATGTGGCGCGTGCGCGATTTTTTTCCTCCCTGTATTGTGAAGTATCGTTTGCTTCGCGATGCAACAATGTACGCCCACCGCTCGATGCTAGAGGGAGAATAACACTTTCGAGGGTGTAATGATCTTTACTTCGGTTGGGGTTGTGCGTGAGGATTCGCTGTTGCGAGAAGTTTGCTTTGTGTGTGTGTGTGTGTGTGTGTGTGTGTGTGTGTGCGCGCGCGCGCGCGCGTGTGTGTGTGTGTGTGTGTGTGTGTGTGTGTGTGTGTGTGTGTGTGTGTGTGTGTGTGTGTGTGTGCGCGCGCGCGCGCGCGTGTGTGTGTGTGTGTGTGTGTGTGTGAATGGTTTCGTTCTGTTACTTTTGGACGAGGATAGGGTTGTTTAATATGTGATGTGATTATAGTAAGTGTGGTTTGGACACTGACGAAAACAATCGTGTGATAGTTTATATAAATGGTTTTATTCAGTTAATACCTCCAAGCGATATAAAGTGGTGAATGGGTAAGGAATAAGTCTTCAATAGATGGGTCGAAATATAACAAGATGTTATATTGTTGGAGTGGTATAGCTTATCAGTATTTATACCAGATAGATGTTCCTGCTTTTTGGCACGGCTTTCAAGTAAATGTTCGTAACATATTTAAGAAAGCGACCGATGTCTTAACAACCTATTCGTTCGGAAAGTATTTTATATTTCTGGATTTAAAGAGATAACGATAGTGCATGCATTCTTACGTTAGTGAAACTGTCGAGGGAGAGTTGGATGATATTTCCTGCGGTAAGTTTCAGCGACGACCTGGACATTCCCATTATCAATATTAAATCAAGCTTCCTCTTTCCTGGCAATCGGTACCACTCGATCATGTACGACATTTTGCCAACCATTTTGCACTGTCACAAGATATGTTCCTCTCACGTTTCATTTAATAAGAACAGTATAACATTAAACGGAATTCTTTGTCTTGAAATGCATAGTATGTGATTGTATTTCTATAGACGCACAGTGCAACAGGTAGGCACACCTTCTTATAGAAAGACGATGCCATGAAAGTGTCTTAAGGTGGGTATTCACTTGTTTACAATAGAATGTAACTATACAATTACCTGATCGGCGACGATCTCGCCTATATAACAAAATATGAGAATATTAAAAGTAAACGATACAAGTATTATGCTGTATGTCACAGCAGCAGTTAGATCGTTCATCCTCCACTCCTGCAATACCGAAACGTTGTAAAATTTACATTCGCACAGAGTCTTTCGTGATATCACGTATATTATTGTACCATGATAATATAATATCCAAGAAGGCACAACTCTAACGTGCATCCTACGAATTCGACGAGAGATATTTGCTTCAGCGCTTTCTCAATGAGCGTCAGAGATCTGTAAATGATAAACATCAGAATAAGAGGTGACTGGTGACAATCTGGGATAGTAATATATTTCGAAGCATATTTCGAGCTCGTTCCATTCACCCCGCACGGGAAAATACAGGGAATTCTATTTCAACGAATTCTCTGTATTTTCAAATACACATACATAATTTTGGTTATAATAAAAATTCTTGACCGTTAGAAACTGATTTTACACACTCCAGGATTCGCACGTGCTGACCCACGATGCTCGCGACTCTTCCATCCACGGTTGTACACATGTCTTCTCGACCGTCAATCAAATGCTCCAGCCAGTTGTTCAACACTTCCATCTGACCGCAGGCATGGACAGCGAAGGCTGCGGCCAGGCTGCACGCACCTGCTGATATGCCATGAATAAGGCTACCGCCTAAAACCTGAATGGAAAACACGATCCTGTTTACGGGGCTGTAGCGTGCGTCCACTATGTGTCTTGAAACAGGAAGCATCATCGGAATGAAGGTAACATTATCGTCTTCCGCCACCACCGTCCCGCCGACAATCGGTACCACGACGTAGTAAAAAAGGAAACCACTGTACATGAAAAAGCTGCAAATTATCACCAATCGCTTTCCGAAGGTCGCGCTCGCCACCATGATATCCCTGTCCTGAACGTGTCTGACATGCCTCCAGTCCAATTCGATGCGATCCACGCACTCGCGTAAATCGTCAGCGTGTAAGATCAACAGAGTGTACTTCATGTACGCCATCAGGCAAAACATTAACGGACCGAATAGCTTGAGCTTATCGTAGACCTCTTCCACTTCTAGTACCACGTAGAGACCGCACGGTATGAACAGTGAACTTATCACAGCGTAACAAATAGCGTTTATCAGGCAGTAGAGAGACCTTTCGATTATCGAAGCGTTAGGCGACGTTGGCCACAGGCCCATTGGTTTCAGGAGCCAACGGTTCCATTGAATACTCAGATTCACGTATTTCTCATAGTCGCTCGCGTTTCCAAGCGACTTCGTGCTGCCGCAGTGTGCTTCGAACGTTTGCATCGTCGAAGCTCGAAAGCACGCTTGATACTAAATGTTCACGGTCTGATGACGGCTCTGAGGGAAACAATGTTGCGCCTGCGCTTCTTCCTTGATTGCTCTCGGAAGGGAACGCAGACGCAGCAGTGTAGAGACCGAAAGCAACTTTCTCCGGGGGTCGCAACCCTATCTCTCATTATGCATTATAGGTAAATGTGGAATCGATAAATTGATATCTTGAACGCGAGCAGACTGCTTCCGCCAACCGGGCTGAACAGATTCAGTGTGGAAATTTATGAGTGGACAATATTAAGAGCGCGCAGGATAATTGTTTGTTTATGGCAACGTCGCGAAAAGGATAAAAATAGACAATGATGTAAACAACATTTTTTTATAACATTAACGCACATGAGTGTTATGAGTGTACAAAAAATAGGAAATAAGTGAGTTCCGCTGTTCGGGCCTCTTGTGAAACTTTCAAGTTAGTGTTCGCAACATGTTCAAGAAAGCCACCGATGTTTTAACAACCTATTCAGTGGAGACGTTTCTTTAATTCCATAATTTAAATAGGAAGCTTTAACATTGCGTTACTTACGCCAGTGAAACTGGTAAGAGACAGCTTGATGACATTTCCCGCTGTAAGTCTCATCGCCGACTTGGACATTGTCATTATCAAAACTAGACCAAGATTAGTCTTCCCTGGTAATTGGTACCAATCAATCATGTACGACATTTCGCCAACCTTTCTGCACTGAAAATATCCATTCACTGCCAGCTTTAGGTGTTATATTAAAATATACCGTGCTGTGTGAACGCTATACCCTCGGGCACATTTAGTGCAACAGGTAGATCGAGTCACTTATAGAAAGGCATAGACATTAAAGTGCAAGGAACTAGCGGGTGTTTTATAATTGAAGCTAGTTCGCAACTGTAATGTCTTACCCGTTCGGCGACGAGTTCACCTATGTAACAAAATATGAAAATATTGAAAGTAAGAGATAAAAGTATTATGCTGTATGTAATAGCGGCAGTGACATCGTTGTTTCTCCATTCCTGCAATAGCAAATGAATCGACACATATAAGGCGTCTCAAATATTCTCATGCAAAAAGACATCGAAAAGTCCTTTACCGTTTTTGGGATCCGAGGCTTCGTTCTCGAGATATTAACAGTTGAATATTAGCGGTGCAACTTCCGGGCCGCGAGGTTTGAAGCCAAAACAGCTGACGCGGAGCAGTGACCTGTATCACGCACACGCAGGAGACACGCGTAGCTACAGACCTACACACACAGTACACCCGACCGCACTGATTCACCCGTGAAAATGAACTTGTGCCTGTGCGCGCCAGCGGTCACTGCTCCGCGCTCAGCTGTTTCGGCTTTAAACCGCGCGGCCGGGAACTTGGACCGCTAATATTCAATTGTTAATATCTCGAGAACGAAGCCTCGGATCCCAAAACGGTAAATGAATTTTCGATGTCTTTTTGCATCAGGATATTGCATGCTCAGTATATTCGTGTTTCCACAGAGTCGGTTGTGGTATCACTTATATTACTGTACCACGATAATATAATATCCAAGAAGACACAGATCTAATGTACATCCCGCGAATTCAACGAGAGTTATTTGTTGTAGCGCTTTCTCAATGAGCGCCAGGAATCTATAAATAAAAACATCGAAATTAGAGGCGCCTAGAGGCAACTAAAATCGAGTTCCATTCGTTTGTAATTTGTCTATTAGGGTACATCCGGGAGACGCGGTCGGGCTGGAGAGTTGGTCGAGTCGCTATATCCACACTCTACATCTGTGTATATGTAAAATTGTGTTAACGGTCGGAACAATTAATTCACTAGGAATTAACTGTTTCGACCAAATCTTCGGCCCGGTCACGTTTCCCGGATTTACCCTATTATAAATGGACTCCACACACTTTAGTATTCCAACGTGTTGGTTTACGATGATCGCGACCCTGCCGTCCACGGTTTCCTGCATATCCTCGCGACCGCGTATCAAATGTTCCAGCCAGCACACCAAAAGTGCCATCTGGCCGCAGGCATGAACCGCGAAGGCTGCTGCCAAGCCGCATGCAGCTGCCGCGATGCCATGAAGAAGCACACCGCCGAAAAGCTGAATGGAGAAGAAGATTTCATTGATGGGGCTGTAACGAGTATCCACCATGATCCTCGGGCAAGGAAACACCATCGGTATATAGGTGAGATTGTCCTCCTGGACCACAACAGACCCAACACTAAAAGGCACCGCGATATAGTAAAAAACGAAGCCACCATACATGAAGAGAGTGCAAAATGTCACCAGTCGCCTCCCAAATATCGCATTCGCCACCATGATATCTCTGTCCTGAGCGTGTCTGACACTTTTCCAGTCCCTTTCTACAGTTTCGATGCACTCGCGAATATCATTCGCGTGAAAGATCAGCAAAGTGTACTTCAAGTACGCCATCACGCAAAAAATTAACGGACCGAGGAGCTTGAGCTTATCGTAGACATCCTCCACTTCTAGCATCACGTAGAGGCAGGAAGGTATGAAAAGGAAACTTATTAAACCGTAACAAATGGCGCGCACCAGCCAGTAAGAGAACTTTTCGATTGCTGATGAATTGTACAACTTTGGCCAGAGGCCCATAACTTTCAGGAGCCAACGATTCCATTCTATACTTAAATTTATATATTTCTCATAGTCGTCAGCGTTTGTAAGCAACTTCGTGCTACCGCTGCCTGCTTCAAACGTTTGCATCGTTGAAGCTCGAAAGCGCGCTTGATACTAAATGCTCGCCGTGTGACGACGGCTCTGAGGGGAACAATTTTGCGCCTGCGCTTCTCCATTTACTGCTCTCGTAAGGGAACGCAGACGCAGCAGTGTGGAGAGCGAAAGCAACTTTTTCCAACGGGTTGCAACCCTTTGCCTCATTATGCATTATAAATGTGGGCTGGATGATGATTGTCGAGCATCGATAAATTGATTTCTCGAAAGTCGGGGAACGCTGATGGCGTCGAGCAGGTTCAGTGTATCAATTTATGAATGGTCAATATTGCGGGCGTGTAATTTCAGCCGGTTTGTGTTTGTGGTATCTGTTTTTTATTTTAATATAATGAAGAGTGTAAAAATACACGTTGGTATAAACAACGTTTTCTTACAGTGTAATGTATATTTAAATTATGTCCCTCGCGAATCACGAGAAGCTTTCACGTCACTGTTCTCAACATGTTCAGGAAAGCAAACGATGTTTTTACGACCTGTCCGTTTAAAACATTCTTTGACGTTGCAGGTCTAAATAGGTGGTAGTAGTAATTGGTTACTCACGTCACCGAAAGTGATAAGGGATAACTCGACCATATTCCCAGCTGTTAGCTGCTTCGAACAATTGGACATCGCTATTATCAAAACGAAGCCGATCTTCCTTCTCCCTCGTAGTTCATGCCAGTCAACCATGTACGACATTTCACCCACCATTTTGCACTGTGACAATGTATAATTCGGAATTAATTCGAAATGATGAAACACAAAAAGGGAATCCTCTGCCCCGAGAAAGATGGAGATAATATTTTCACGACTGCTCAGTGCAGGCTAGTGCTTCTGATGTAAAGGTACGGCCATTACAGTGAAAAGAATCTTAAAACATTTTGTGATGGCAAGTGCTGTTGCCATTTTATTTTACCTGCTCGGCGACCAGCTCGCCTATATAACAAAATATAAAGATATTGAGGGTGAGCGAGATGAGTATCACGTTGTACGTTACAGTAACAGTTATATCGTTCGAGCTCCATTCCTGCAACATCAAAGAGACTAGTACGCATATTCGCATAGAAAACTCTCATTCGTGTTCTTTACCATGAGAATATAATATCCAAGAAGACACATGTTCAATGTGCACCCCAAAAACTCCACGAAAGATACTTGTTGCAGTGCTTTCTCTGTGACTGCCAAAAACCTGTAATCGTAAATATTGGCCAAATATTAATTAAGTATTACCGAAATGTTAATGGACGAACCGAAGAAGTACCTTCGATTGTAGAAACGCAAAAGAACTTTACAGTTACACACAGTTTAATGACTTAACAACAATTTGATATTCAATCACACGTAAGAAGCTTACAGAGAATTCCATTTCAAGGGGTTCTCTGTAATTTCGATACAATTCTATATAAGGAAATCCACATTCATCTCTAGAAATATATAGTTAGTGAAATTGGTTACGATTTATAAATCTGTTCCGCGGAGGTACAGAAAATCAGATTACACACTTTAGTATTCGGACGTGTTGGTTCACAATGCTCGCGATTCTACCATCCGCGGTTCCCTGCATATCTTCGCGACCGTGTACCAAATGCTCCAGCCAGCACATCAGAACTTCCATCTGGCCACAAGAGTGCACTGCGAAAACTACAATCAAGCTGCAAGCAGCTGCCGCGACGCCGTGAATTAAAACGCCTCCCAAAACTTGGATCGAGAAGACGATCTCGTTGGCGGGGCTGTATCGAGTATCGAGTATGATCCTCGAGAACGGAAACACCATCGGGGTGAAGGTGAGATTGTCATCCTGCAGCCTGACTCTCCCAACGCTAATAGGCACCACGAGATAGTAAAAAGCGAAGCTACTGTACATGAACAAAGTGCAGAACATCACCAGTCGGCTGCCAAAATTCGCATTCGCCACCATAACGTCCCTGTCCTTTCTGTATCTGATAGTCTTCCAATCCCATTCGATGCGCTCCACGCACTCGCGGATGTCCTTCGCGTGAAACATGAGACAGTAGTACTTCGCGATCGCCATCAGGCAAAAGCTCAGTGGACCGAACAGTTTGAGCTTATCGTAGACATCCTCTACCTCTAAGGCGACGAACAGGCACGGTATCACGAGGAAGCTTATCAAGCAATAGCAGGTGGCATTCAGCAGCCAGTAAAAGGATTTCTCGGTCGCCGAAGCATTGGGCGAGTTTGGCCAAAGGCCCATTGGTTTCAGGAGCCAACGGTTCCATCGAATACTCAGATTCACGTATTTCTCATAGCCGTACACGTCTGTGTGCGACATCGTGCTCTCTGTCCCTTGCTTGTGCATCGTTGAAGCTCGGTAGCTCACTCGATGCTACATGCTAGCGGTCTGATGAATGTTCCGAGGGACATTCCAAGCAATGTTGCGCCTGCGCTCAATCCCCGTTTAATCTCGAAGAGAACGCGCAGGTAATACCGTAGCGAACAAATACAACTTTTTCTTCAGAGGGTTCCAACCCTTTATGCATTATAAGTGTAGTGTGGAGAGTAGGAGAAGGAGGACTGTTCGATAAATTGATTATTCGAAGTTGGAGAGGTGGACTGCGAATGCAGATTTTAGAATCACAATCAGGTAGAACAGTGCCTCCATTCATTGAAGATGGATTGTATTTGCGATAATCATTACTTTATTGTGACGCTACAAGGGATACCAACAGAAGTATTAAAGCTTTGCTGTACAAGGAGTTGCGGACTATGTTCGATGGTTCCTTTTACGAGCTATGGAATTTAATATTTCTCGTGGAAATGAGGGAGATTAGCGTTTGAGTTAAGCTGTTCTTCTAATATAAGGATTATTACTCGTAATAATAAATAAATAAATACACTCGATGCGATGTTCGTGAAAATGTAATCTCAGTACCGCCGACGCCAGTTCGGGATCGCTTAGGTCGTGAATGTTCGTAGCATGTTGAGGTATGCAACTGACGTTTTGATGACCTTGTTCAAAGGAAATCTTTGATAAAAGACCTTAATTTGAAGGTATGGGTAATGTGCAGCACTAATCGTCTCGTGGACGTTGGCTCCGATTACATCTGGTATACTTACGTCGCCGAAACTACTTATGGAAAGATCGATCAGGTTCCCAGCAGTGATCTTGGTGGTCGAATTCGACATGGACATCATCAAAGGTATGGCCAGACTTTTCTTCCCGGGCATTCGATGCCAGTCTATCATGTACGATTTTTCACCAACTTTCACCGTCTGTTTTAACATTCATTTCTTCAACACCTGCACGAAAATGGGTGTTTTTTTTTTTACGCCTGCTGAGCGGAAGAAAAATGACCAATTTCGGACGTATTCCGCGCTTTCTACTTTTCTCCCAAGGGAGAAAGACTTTGCCGGCATGCGTATTCGCATTTTTTTACTTTGCTCCTAAGAAAACTTGAGTTTGCGAGCTGAGTGAACATGGCGTTACCCTGTGGCATGAAGAAGCAATTGGTCGACTAATCAATACCTATGGATCATGTGTGTTTATGTTGACATTACAACTGTCACAGCACCTCTTTTCGTTAAAAGATAAAATGAGTGATAATGAGAGTGATAGCGATACGAGATACCACCCCCCCCCCCTGCCCGATATAGCAGAAGCTGCAAAAGCGATTGAGGAAAATTTGCTGTCGTCGAAATCGAAAGAAAAGTAGACAATGTACAACAAATTTATGGAGTGGCGAGATAACCAAAAAGTGGAGTCTTTATCGCAAGCAGTGCTTTTAGTTTCTTTCTTTTTATTTCAATAAAAAATCAATCGAACGTGCATATGTTTTTGCCAATCGCTCAGCAGGCTTTCAAAAACACACCTTTCACGCAGGTGTTGAAAACAAGTATTGTGCGTGACAAGGGAGAGATGCGATTTTGCCTCGCGCGAAGAAACTTCACCCTCGTCAAAATCGCTTTCTTCTCTCCCTTATCACGCAATGTACTATTTCATTTCTCTGTCGCGCTGAATGCACCAGTAACAGTGTGAAATATATTTATGGAGAAAATTAACCTTCGCTCTGTTAATGCCCCGTACGAAGGTCTGTCCCTTGGTCTCTAGACCGAGCGATTTCTTGGAAATATTCCGTTACTTCTCTTAGAGATAATAACGATAAAAGCGAGTAGAAAATAGCTAAGTACCTGTTCCGCCAGAAGCTCGCCAATGTAACAGAATATGAAGACGTTAAATGTAACTGATATCAGTAGGATTATGTACGTCAACCCGCTGACTGGTTGCTTCGGGTCCCATTCCTGCAAAGGGGCATTTTCGAAGCCATGATTTTTAAATCTGACACGCGTAGGTAAATCATTACGCGTACCATCATCGAATAATATCCAAGGAAACATATGTTCAGAGTGCACCCGACGACTTCCACCAGCGATATTTCCTGTAGCAAATCCTCTGTCAGCTCTATGAAGCTGAAATGCATTGAAAGATCGTACCACGGCGATAAAAGAATATTGCAGAGAATCAGCCCCACTTACTTGATAATTCGAACATGTTGCTCGACGACGCTAGCCAGCCTCTGGTCCAGGGTATCGTCGCTATTCTCCCTCCCATCGACCAGTTCCTCCAGCCAGACCATCAGTATCTGCAGTTGGCCGCAGGCGTGCATGACGAGAAGCGCAGCCAGGCCGCAAGCAGCGACAGTGACGTTATGAGCGACGAAACCAGACAACAGCTGTATCGTATAGAAAACCTCGTTGACGGGGCTGCGCCGAGCGTCGAGCAGGATCTTCGGAAAAGGGTAGACCAGCCTCCTGTAAGTCAGATTGCCAGCCTCCTCGACGATCTTCGCCCTGGTCAATGGCAGAGCCACGTAATAGAAAGCAACGCCGCCGTACATGAATGCGCCGCATATCACTATCAGCCGGCGACCAAAGTTCGCGTTCTCCAGCATGATCTTGCGGTCCGCCAAGCCCTGTACGCTCCTCCAGTCACCCTCGATCCGCTCCACGCACCTGCGTATGTCGTCCTCGCGGATGAACAGCAGGCAGTACTTGATCACCGCCATCACGAAGAAGCTCAGCGCGCTGCCCAGCTTCAGCTGGTTGTAGAAGTCCTTGATCTCCAGGGCGATGTACATGCCGCAGGGGATCAGGATGAAGGCGAGCAGACCGTGGCAAAGGACGTTGAGGAAGACGCGCTCGACGGTGGCCATCCAGGGACGATCGGGCGGCCTCGGCTAGACGCCGATCGCCTTAAACGTCCACGCGTTCAGCTTGACGTTCCGACCCAGGTCCTCTCTGTAGTCCTCGTTTAAGGGTCTCCCCTTGGCGACGAGCGTCTTAGGGATCATCCTCAAACGCTCCACCGCCACTGGGACCCACCCTCGATCACTGTCGTCGCGATGCTCGCTCGTGGCGATCGTGCGCTTGCGCTGGCTTGCTTCTCTCCAGTGAAAAATGAAGTGGACACAGAGAAAGTTGTAAATTGCTCCTGTCGTTCTACTTTAGTTATCCGCGATTAACCGTGCGCGCGTCGCTTCGAGTCTCTTCCCTTTTTTTTTTTTTTCTGACCGGTGTGTTTTAAAGGGAACGAAGTTGCGAACGAAGGGCAACTGTACATTTCGAATGGACTTAGGGTTCAACATACAGCAGCAGAGGAGTTATATATAGAGGAACGAACGGACGTATGATTATCTTGCGTTCACCGTGCTCGGCGGGTGTAGGCGTATCAGGGGAAGCGAACAATGTTCTCTTCGATGCACATTACAGGGCTGATGAATCTAACATGATTAAAGTTTGCCAACGCTACCCAGTACTTAATTTAATGTAACAACCTGTACGCATCTTGCCGATGATTTTTCGATTGAATGGTAAATCAATCATAGTCGCGGAGGGGAAATAAGTTGACAGTGCTTTCTGATTGTTTCTGTCGAACAGTGAATACTTTGATTGGGTAAAAGGAGAATGGTGGAAAAAAATTGATTCTCTCGGCAGATACGCGTTTGCTCGATCAGCGGCGAGTTTAATTTTATTAGTACGCTAAGGTAAAGTGATGCGAACAAGAGCCAGTTCCTAGATCCAAAGCACCACTTACTATTTATGACGAGTTGAATTTCTGATTACATAGTTTCCCGCAGTGTGTGCAAATATCCCACATCTTAATAATCTGGAAAATATGATTTATAGGATGTGCCGATCGATACGAAGGTACCTGTTTGCTTACATCGGTGAAAGTGGCCAGGGACATGTGGACCCGCCATCTTGCCCGCCTTCAGCTTCATCGGGTAATTAGACATTGAGATTATAATTATCGAGCACAGAAGTCTCGTGAACCCCAATTCACTGGTTCCCCGATTTGTCGTTAGACGTTTCCATTGACGGAGCCGCGATCTTTTTCTATCACTCGTGAAAGCTTCATACTGTTATACCAAGTAACTCATAATTGCATAACAATGTCTGTTACGTATACAGCGCATTGCTGTTGTAAGTGCACTAATGGCTGATTAATTTTGTTCAGCGACCAGCAGAATTAGACAGAAGAACACGCCGAGAAGGAAATTACAAGGATGTATTGAAGGAAAGACACATAATTATCAATAGGACTGATGTTTGCTAATATAAAAGAAAGATTCGCTTGAACGCTGACTAGTCCAGTGTTATTAAACGACCAATTGCTGCGAACAAGTTTATACAATGTATTTCTTTTAAGATCTTATACCATTTCCAATGGAACGTGAACCTTGGAATTCCTTGTTCATAATACTTCGCGCAGCAAGTTCAAGTATCCCATGGACATCTTCATAATCTGGAAGGCACAGTTCACAGGATATAATTGAAGAGTCCTTGTAGAAAGCACTGTAAGTGCCAAAAATCAAATTCTACACTATTACCATTGCCGATAAAATTTTTTTCTTTTTTAACCCTTCGTTGACACGCCCCTTTTTTCGATCAACTTTAACACACCTGGGTGGCTCACACCCAGAACAATTTTTGACCGACTGCCATTCTCATCTGAAGAATCCAATCGTTGTGAAAAAAATCATGGGTCAATTTCATGGTCTGTAGAATGTATTCCAATAGTTTTTTTATTGAAATTTCATCATAGTTCTTGTAAAAAAATCTAGATTACCATATGTCGAGAAAACACGAAGAAAATCTTCAAAAAAAACTGTAACTTTTACAAATTTAAATATTAGAAGCGAAAAATCCAGAGTTATTGCTCAGATATAATATTTTGAGAGAAAAAATAGTTTGTAAGTTGGCTTTGGAAAAAAGGTATTTATTTTGCATATAAAAGGTACAGAGCGTGAAAATCAGCTGATGGGTGGCTCACACCCAGAGTGTCAACGAAGGGTTAATTTTAGCACTTACAGTGTTTTCTACAAGGACTCTTCAATTCCTGGATACGATGGCGTCTGACTACTTACATCGGTAAAAGTAATTAAAGACATGTCTAGCATCTTGCCTGCCGTCAGCTTTATTGGGTAATTGGATATTGCAATTATGAGTATTAGGCATCGCGCTTTATGCATTGGGAAATGGTCCCAATTCATAGTGTTCGCCGTCAGTCCAACGTTGTTGTTCTGGTTACGAAAACGTTTAGGATTAAATGTAACAGCTGCGGCTGCGGTAGAATGCAGTAGAATAGGTACGATACGCGTCAGACAATACAGTGGCGCGTAAGTACCTCGTCGACGACAAGCTGACCAATGTAACAGTGCATGAAAACGGAGAATATTATGGCGGCTACCAAGATGATATATGAAAAGATATTTCCAACGTGACCCCCATCAATTTCCTGAAACATAATAGCCCGTATAAAGTAATAGTGATCGGATAGAAAATGTCCCTTTGCGTGACGTCTGCAAACGCACGAGACGCATGTAGAAGTTGCATCATTGCCTGTACCAGAATCATATAATATCCCACGCAGCAGATTACAAACGAGCCGCATAAAGTTTCAACAAAGCAGACGTACCCCATAACAGTGTGCGCGTTATCTAAATATCTGCAACGAACGAATCGGTTACGATACAAGAGACTCCTCCTATCAGTGCGTTACTTGTGGACGGAATATTAATAATGTGGGATCAGGAAGCCCCATAAGAGGGAGCCCGGAATAAGGGACCTCGGAGGGTCGCGTTTAACTACATCGGTAAGGCGGCTGGCAAGAGCGGCGAGTAGCGCGGAGGACCCACCTCTTTTTCCGTGGCACCCGAACATATAGGCGTGCACATATTACGAAATCTATTCCTACAATAACAATCCCCCTGGCAACATCCACCGTCCCAGTTTATTCGTTTCGGGCCAAGGCACTTACTCCTTAATCTTCGTCCTACGATCAACGATATCCTCGAGTCCGTGTTGTATAACGTTCACGTCCGCACTCGGATGTTTCCCGAGCGTCGTCATTTTGCTCTTTAGGATTTTCAGCTGATGGCACACGTGCAGGGCGAGGAACGCGCAGGCGCCGTAGGAGCCGGTCATTATCGCGTAGATAACGAATCCCGCCATGCATTGCAGGATATAAGTGATCTCGTAGACCGGCGAGGCTTGCTCGTCTAAAACGATGTAGTACACTGGACAGGACAGCGGTCTTATAGTGATATTATCGGCGGTGACGACGGGCCCTTTTAGTAGAGGAATGACTATACGGAATCCTATACCACCGCCGTACATAACAGAGAGAAAGATCACCGCGACTTTTCTCTCCATTATCGCCCTGTCGCGCAACATATCTCGATCTTCCTCCGACGTGTTCGTCCAATCATGGCTGATCTGAGCCAGGCTCTTCTTGATCTCCTCCGCTCGGTACAACACAACGGTGAACTTGATCAACTGGGAGATGCAATTTATAACTGGCCCCGCTATCCTCATCTGGGCCTCTGTGCTCGTCGCTTTTAGAAACATTTTCAACACAGCCGGTACTATGGTGAACAGGAGCAGGAAGTACACGATGAAATTCAGAATTCTACACTTGATCTTGGCGGACAAAGGGGACGCGGCCGGCAGCGGCCAGGCACCGAGAATTCGTAAAATAGTTCGCGTGGCGTTCACAATGTACTTCGGACGATCGTCGTCGCCCACCTTCGTAATCATTCTTTCCGGCTTTGTTCTCGCGTTTCGAAAGGCTACAGTCGTTCGTAGCAACTGAAACTCCGATCGCAAGTGCCCAACCACGCTGATGGTGTAGGCTCGATAGAGAGGCATTGCGCTTGTGCGCATAAATTGGCGAACGAAACAACTGTTCGACGCTGTTTTGAAGTAATTTTAGTTTCGAAAGTAATTTCAGGACATAGGTAGAAATTGGCCCTTTATGGTTCAATTGGTAATGTAAATTACTGGTTGGGAGTTGCTGATGCGTGACGTCAGGGGTGACTGTGCGGCGTCGTCGGGTGGTGGAGGAATTGTCGGGAGAGGTTTTTTTTCACCCGGGACTCCCTTTCCACCGATAGTATCGCCAATCTGGTTTCCAGGATGTCCTCGTAGCCGCGCGAGGCGGCCACCGTCGGGGTTTGATCAGTGCGAGTCTGCCACTATCCCGGTTCTTCCCCTAGGAACCGGGATGTCCATCGAGGATTTCCCCGCGTAAAAAGAACAGAAAGAAAGGTTGTACGTGAAATGCGATGCTAGACTCGAATTTTTATTTTCTTCCATTCATTGGTAGAGATATTGATGGGAAGCTTCTGTGCGAGCGGATCATCGATTTCACGACTCGTGTCTTGGAGTATGTTTTATTTCCTGAGGATTCTATTTAGGTTAATTCTGATTGGTGATAGTATTGTTAAACTGTTCGAGCGCCTTCAAATGATATTTTTCTTAGCCTGGAAGGATTTTACTGTATCGTCGCAAATAAAGGGTAGCTTCTGCGACTAATTACGTGTGAGGGGTGTACTAAAAAGGACGAGCTGCACGTACGAATGCACTGAATCAGGGGTTAAAGTGACTGCAACATTAACGCTATTTGATGGGATTAATTATTGCCAATATATCGCTCATTTGCTGCAACAACTACGTAACTCAAAATTCACGATTTTTGGGGGGAAAACGGGTTCAAAAGTTTTGCTAGACAACCACCGATTTTTCTATGCTGATAACTCCAAAGCTGCAGATCTTGAGTTGTGTCGTTGTTGCAGCAAATGAGCGATATGTTTGTTCAAATGGAAACGGTGATGCAGATTTTTCTGAATGTATTTAGTTGCATTTCGGTAACATTCGGAGTAGCTGAATGACGATCACGTCGAGTGCAATGGCTAAATACGAACCTGTACAGTGTCATGTCTTACTCTTCGTTCGCTGCCTATAATAACTATCGACGTGTAAACCTTCATGCCGTCATTGCTCGCAGGAAATTAAAATACGCCGCCGAAGTTTTGCAAACCTACGACATTTCAACCCTTCTTTTTCACGACACGTTTTCTTAGTCATTTTAAAGGTGGCGTGTCGAAAGACTTACGTCGCAGAATCCTTGGAGCGACAGATCGAACAGCTTGCCGGCAGTCAAATTCATCGGGCGACTGCTTCTGAGTATGATGATCTTTATATTATTTACTACGTCCTCGGGAAGATTGTACCACGGCACGAAGTATGACGCCTCTCCCACCCTTTCGCTCTTTGTGCCAAATCAAGTATCATTAAGATTCGATCAATTGCGACGATACCGATCTGTCGAAATAATCACCTCCTGTTTAAGACGATCCCCGATGAACGATATTATGAACACGTTAACGAAGATCGACGTCATCAGAACGCAGTAGGTCATTGTGCTGAGCGTGTTGTGATCCTCCCATTCCTGGAAATAATGTCGTTGTAAAGAATTCTCGGGTGCCAGCATTTCGCTTTCTGAACATATCTTTTGCTAGTACCAGCAGCACGCCGTATTCGAGGAAACATATGATGATGGTGCAGCCGACCATTTCCGACAGGAACACTATGCTCAGTGCCTTCTCGATGGTCATAGCGAACCTTAAGTTCATTTTCGTCGTCCAGTGACGATGACGGACGTAACGGAACGGAATACAATAACAATAGAAACATCAATATAAAGTCTAGTCTTCAAATGGATTGGCAAAAGGAGAATAGGTGAAAGGTAAGGTGAGAAGGGAAAGAATACGTTTATATGTATTGATATGTGTATGAAAAATTATATATTCCATTAATTAAATATATTAAATGTCACAAAACAGCTTTATTGAGAAAATCAAGTCTTAGGCCGGTATTCATAGTCGCTACTTGTTCTTAAGCAAATGCTTAAGCATGCGGCATCCGCTACTAACCTAGTAGCTAGTAAAGAATCCCGAATGCTTAAGCATTTGCTGAAGAATAAGTAGCGACTATGAATACCGGCCTTAATACTTTAGTCAGTTTAGTCCATCGGTAAAGAAACTAGGTTGAATGAACTTAACTGTATTATTCATAACATGTTATTCATTACAATTTATGCTCTAATTAGGCTTCGGATAAGAATTGAGCAGAAAGATAATTGTTTTACATTGTTTTAAGGGGTCATGCCGAGTTGGCAGGCGAAAAAAAAAACATGATTTTCGGGAATTTTTTGTGGAAAATCTAATGTATATTTTTTACACCTATTTGCGTATTTTAAAAGTGCATATATTCAGCAACTCTCAGTAATTTTGTTATAGGAAAATATTAAAAAAGGAACGAATAACAACCACTCTCCCGGAAGCTATTTTTTTTAGCACGATTTCTCCGAGCCGGATCGTCTGAAATCGAAAAGTGACGAAGATTCTGTTAGTATATGAGTTTATCTAGTTCGTGAACGAAGGATTTTTCAAAAAAATGATTTCAGACAAAATGGCGGCCGTTTAACGCAAAATCATGATTTTTCCATGTCTGAATTGTTCGTTTTTCGTGAATTAAAAATAGAGTTTTCATCAGAAACGAAAATCCTTCGTTCACGAACTAGATAAACTCATATACTAATAGAATCTTCTTCACTTTTCGATTTCAGATGATCCGGTTCGGAGAAATCGTGCTAAAAAAAATAGCTTCCGGGAGAGTGGCTGTTATTCGTTCCTTTTTTAATATTTTCCTATAACAAAATTACTGAGAGTTGCTGAATATATGTACTTTAAAAATAAGTAAATAGTTGTAAAAAATATACATTAGATTTTCCACAAAAAATTCCCGAAAAATCACGTTTTTTTTCGCCTGCCAACTAGGCATGACCCCTTAATATCTTTCAAGTGCAAAGTACTTTAACAAAATAAATATCCACTTCTATTATTATCAAAGCAACGATGTATACACAGTGACGTCCGAGGGCTCCTGACGTAGTACAAGCTTACACTAATCGGAAATGCATATAGTGCAAGTAGAAGCACTGGGGACATTCTTTGCTTTGTTCCAGTGGAGGGTGGGCATTGCCTGTTTTCAACCAGCACACCAAATCTTTAACGTTGTCTTATACAGACATATCTACTTTATAACCCTTAGTGATTCGACAGCTCTGTGGCCCAGTTGCCAGCAAGAAAATACGTCACTGCTCAGTTCTTATCCAATGCCTAATTAGAGCATAAACTACACCTGACACGATCACTAAAAATTGACATTCCCGGTTTTTCCCCTTACCGTTCAAGTAACCATTACTCGAGGGTGCAGCGAAAATCCGTAAAATTAATGTCCGCACTAATTGTCAGAAAGAATAGACCCATCTGTCAATACTCACTCGATTGCCTTCAAGTGATGTTGAACAATGTCCCTCAGACGAGAATGCAGCTCGCCCGGACCGTGCTCGAAGGAAGTTTCGGTCTTCCTGCTGACGATCTCGAACAGGCCGCAAGAATGCGTGGCAATGGTGGCGATCAGGCTGTAAATGCCGCAATTGGTCGACAGTATAAGACTGCTGATCGCTATTTGCGAGACGAATAGGACCTCGTACATCGGCGAGCCCTCGATCGCAAAGAAAACGTAGTTGCTCAGATAAGGCAGAGGTGTCCTAGTGGTATTGTCCCCCATGACGATCTTCTCCGACATCAGCGGCAAAATGATGTGATAGGGGAGAGCACCGCCGTAAGACAGGCCCAGGTAAAGCGTCGTGAAAAATCGGCCGATTTCTGCCGATTTCGTCATCACCAGTCGATCCTCTTCGCACCGCACGTCCCTGTAGTGCGCCTCCATTTCCGTGAGGCAGTACTTGATCCCGTCCCTGTTGACGATCATCGTCCAGAACTTGATGATGGCTAAAAGGCTGAACACCTGCGCGGCGATCACCTTCATGTAGCGCGTCAGATCCTCGCAGTCGTGGAATGTGTAGATCACGTGCGGCACCAGTAGGAAACACATCAGACCAAACACCGTCGCGATTTGGACGAACGTTTTAGCCCTGTCCAGGGAAGAATCGCCCCTTTGCAACGGCCAGACACCGATCGGCGTCAGCAGCGACCTCGCGATTCGGACCGTGTACTCGTTGTCCGATTTGTAACGACCGTTTCGGTAATTCGCGAGCACACCAGCGTTCTCTAACATGTCAACGGCCGTGTCTCTTTCCCCCCAGCGACTGGTAGCGATTAGAGATAACGTCAGCGCCCAGCGTCATTTGACGCCTGCGCGACAAAGTTTCGCCGGGCAATTTTCCGTCAGCCATTCGCCGCGATCCTGGAAAGCTTTAGAATGGTGGTGTGGAGTGGAGGAAATCTTCCTAATGCTAGTACGACTATACTAGAATAGCAATTCTGAAAATGGGGTGCACCTCGCTATTTGCAGCGCGGTTTTGAAGGAAGATTGTCGGTGAAGTACGGTCGCGAGCGATTTCGCATGAATAAACCGCGAGCTGCGAAGTTTGAAAATGGTCCCGGCGCTATCGCGATAACCAGCAATCCGCCCGGCGACCGTGGAAAACTTTGATTAGCTTCTCTCCGGGAATTATACATGTGTTGCTTCTGCACGAGGGACTCTTACGGAAGCATCGCTGTTGTCGCGCCTGTAAGTTCACGATATGATTCGGTATTATCAATATTGCGAGCATGCAGTTCTCTCGCAACTCATCTCTGGCTTCTCCATTGTGCAGCGATTCCACGAAGAGTGTATGAAGGATCATAGCTGGATTTGCTAAAGCATTAATGAGTCGGTGTTCGTTAGAATAGGAAAGGGGAAGAAGAACAACTTCATTGAATGTATATTGTTTAACCGAAAAAAAAAAACGAGGAACATACTATTGATAACGAGATACATTATCAGCAGAAAGATTCAGTCTTCGTGTTCATATAACTGCCCTCAACATATTCAAGTACCCCATCGACACTTTCATGATCTGGAACAGTACAGTTCGCAGGAGGCGTGGTTTCATCTGTGAGGTGTTTGCGTACTTACGTCGGTGAAACTGGCTAAAGACATGTCGACCATCTTTCCCGCCGTCAGTTTCATCGGGTAATTTGATATTGCGATTATGAGTACCAGGTATCGCGCCTTTTTCGCTGGGAAGCGATACCAATCTATGGTGATGGTCGCCTGCCCGACGTTGTTGTTCTGTTCCAGAAAACACTTGGGATTAAATCGATTGATATACTGCACAGGGTGTTTATAAATATGTGGGACAATTTTTCAGGATGGGTTCTACTCATCAAGGTAATAAGAGAAGTTGGTATACGAAAATGTCGGAGAATGCATAGCTTTGCAGTTATAAGCATTTTCATATTTCGCAAAATACAGGTCCGAAACGCCTATTTCAGAAAGCTATCAGCTCAGAGGCGCGTCCGCCTGTTCATACTTTCGCGCGTAAACTAAGCGATTAGAACGGAAAATTACAATTCCCGGTCATTCAACCTCAAAGGGGATAGTGCCGATCTATGAACAGGCGAACGCGTCTGTCAGCCAGAGATGGGCAAAGAAATTATTTCAAATAAAAAGTTGATTTCGAATAAAAGACAAAAATTTTATTCGAGACTCATCAACTAAAAATAACCCAGAGTTATATCCCAATACATGCTCAGGTGTGCATCCGAGAAATTCCCAGAGTTATTTGAGCTTCAAATAATTTTCAAATACAAATGAATGAAAAGACGACAAAATTGTTTGAAGGTTAAAATGAATTCCTGTCAAATAAAAAAATTATTTGTGGCCGTCGGCTAAATTTCCGTCGAACAAAAAAATTATTTGTGGCCGTCGGATAAATTCCTCTCGAACAAAAAAAATTATTTGTGGCCGTCGGATAAATTCACGTCGAACAAAAAAATTATTTGTGACGTTTCAAATAAAAGTAACTCTGGCTTATTTATATTTGATGACAAATAAAGGTAAAGTCTCTTTTATTTGATACGTTATTTAAATAATTTTTTATTTAAATAATGCCCATCCCTGCCGTCAGCTGATTGCTTTCTGAAATAAGCGTTTCGAACCTGCATTTTACGGAATATGAAAATGCTTATAACTGCAAAACTATGCATTCTCCGATATTTTCGTATACCAACTCGTCTTATTATCTTGATGAGTAGAACCCGTACTGAAAAATTGTCCCACATACTCACAAACACCCTGTATAAAAGGATGATTCCCATTCGCGCTCACGGGAACAACGAAGGAGCACAGTAGAATAGGTACGTTACGCGTCAGGCAATGCACCGGCACGTACCTCGTTGTCGAGGAGCTGACCAATGTAACAGAGCATGAAGACCGAAAACGTTATAGCGGACATTAGCACAATATATACCAGCATTGCCCCAAAGTTCCCCAACTCCTGGAATGCAATTGTTTAAGTCACCGCACTGTAACCACCACTCCAATCACGTTATCAGCGCCGTCCCTACCATCAGTACGTAATATCCCACGATACAAATGAGAAACGTGGCTCCCACGATCTCCACCAAGCAAATATATTCCGTGATCGTTTGGACCTCCGCTAAGAATCTGCAATTCGGAACAATAGAAACGTACCGTCCAACGATTACATCGAGTCCCCGAGACTCACTCTTTAATTTTCGTCTGATGCTCGACGATATCGATGATCCTCCGTTGGAGGGCCGTGTCGTCAATGTTCTCCCCCTCGGCGATCCTGTTTATCTTGTTCACCAGAATCGCCAGCTGGCTGCACACGTGCAGGATGAGGAGCGCGCACATCCCGCAGGAGCCGCTTATCACCGAGTATGTGACGAACCCGGCGACGAATTGCAGGGCAAATACTATTTCGTAAATCGGCGAGATTTGCTCATTAAAGAAGATGAACGAGACCGGAAAGGCTAGCGGTCTTACAGTGACGTTCTCGGGCGTGACGATCGTTCCTTTCGATAGAGGGATAAAGGTTCGGTACCCGAAACCGCTGAAGTATATTGTCATCGCTGACACCAGCGCCACTCTTCGTCCAACCTTCGCCTTGGACAGCAGGATCTCTCGTTCCACCTGGTTGGCGCTCATCCAATCCTGCCCTATCGCGGCTATAATTCTCCTGATCCCGTCCGAATGGTACAACAGAATGCTGTACTTGAAGAATTGCATGCTGCAATTGAGAACCGGCCCCATAATCATCACCTTCTTCAATATAGACTTCTCTATCAGGAACATACGCAGTAGGCCTGGCATTATGGTGAAAATGAAGAAAAAGTACACGACTACGTTATGAACTCTCAGCTTAATCTTCTTGGACACGGGGGACGTGGCGGGAATAGGCCAACCACCGACGATCCACAGAATTGTGCGCGCCACTTTCACGACGTACTTTACGTCGTCGCTGTAGTCCTCCGTCGAGGCTATTTCTTCCATGCTTCTTCCTGCGAGTGACTGTAGGCGGCTTGGTGGTAACGTACTGGATGCTCGGGCTTAACTATGCAGGCATGCGCGATGGAACAGGGTTCGTTGAATGGAAAGCATTACGCTTGCGTGTATCAGGTAACATTTACGTAAGTATCCCCAATTTAATCGTGAAATACCACTTTCAAGCAATTTTAGTTGCAGGAGCAATCGCGGACGTAGAAAATTAGGGAAGGGTAACGGATGTAAATTACTGGTGGGGATTCTACGTACGCTGGGTGGTATTCAACTGTTCTCCTTTGTCGATTATTCGATCCCCTGTTAAGGTCGAGACCAGATATATTGGCCGGTGAATTAGTTTTCGCGAACAGCGATCGAGGAGAAACCAGCCACCACCATCTGACGATAGTGGATTTGTCAGTTGGAGTTGCGCGACCCCCGAAGGGTATAGTGGGGTAACGGGAAAGCTGCTCGGCTCCGCCTGAATCAAGCCGTTTGGCTGTTATTTATTCTTAACGTAATAGTTGTGTGCGTTACGAAGCTATGCGTAGACCAATACGAGATGAAGCTATCGAGAAAGAATCAATGTTCCGCCAATAAAGCTCCTGAATTTTTTCGGAGCTAACGCACATCTATTCTGATGTGTGTATTTCTACGCTGACAGCTCGGTTTGGCCTACACGCCAAAAGCTTGGCACCATCCCCGCCACTTCTGGCTCACTTTTGTTCTGTGAAGGCGAGAGAGAGATGGGACGAGAGCGAGTCAGAAAACGTTGGGAAAAGGGGCACCGAGGCAGGCAAACTGTGTGGTGGGAGAATACCCCTCACGAAACTCACCGGCCAATATATCTGGCCTCGACCTTAGACGAGTAGTTTTTTTGTGAGTGGTGTTTTTTTTTATCTCGCGAGTCGTCTGTTCAAAGTAAGATCCTTTTTTTTAAGGACTTTAAGGATTCTAAGAATTCTATTCAGGATCGTGTGTGTGTGTGTGTGTTTGGAAAGACTTCTCGAGTTGGGGTAGCTCAGGGTACCTAAGTCTGCGAATAATTACGGATGTGTGGCGTGCATAGGAGACGAGTTGCATTTACCAATGCATTAGTGATTTAGAGATTGGAATATATAATACGAAATACACGAGAGGGTATAACATTTTTACTTAAACACACAGATTACTTTTTGCCAGCATGTGTCTCTTTACACGGAACAGACGGTACAGATTTTTCCAAACTCTCTGGGATTCTAAGTAGTTAAATGATGATATTCTCGAGTGCAATGACAAACGCTGAATTTCTGCAGCACAGACTCCATGCAGTATCGAGTCTTTCCCTTCTTTAGCTACTTCAAAATGAAGGATTGCCATTCATGCTGTCATCGTTTGCAGGAAATTTAAATAGGCCGCCGAAGTTTTACAGAACTACGATATTTCATTCCGTTTTATCACAAGGCTTTCTCGCTAATACTTTCAACGGTAGAATGTCGAAACTTACGTCACAGAATCCTTGAAGCGAGAGACTGAACAGCTTACCAGCAGTCAGACATGTCGGGCGCCTGGTTCTAAGTATGATCATTCGTATATTCTTGGCCACGTCCTCGGGAAGATCGTACCATGGCACGAAGTACGACGTCTCCCCCACTTTTTCGCTCTTTATACCAAAGTAAAAACAATTAAAATGACAGCGTTGTCACGTTGATACAGTTTCTTAGCGCGATTTGTTAAAAAGCAACCTCGTGTTTAAGGCGATCACCGATGAACGATATTATGAACACGTTAATGAAGATCGACGTCATCAGCACGAAGTACGTTATCGTGCTGAGGGGTTTATGGTCTGCCCATTCCTGACAACAGAGTTATCGTAAAAGAATTTTGTGCAGTTTCAGTTTTCTTCCTCTAAACATACTTTGCTAGTACCAGAATCACTCCGTATATGAGGAAACACACGATGATGGTGCAGCAGACAATTTCCGACAGAAAGACGACGCTCAGGGCCTCCTCGATCATCTCAGCGAACCTGCAGTTCATTTCTATCGTCATTTAAAAGGTCTTCCTACTTCGACGGCCTGAAAAGGAGCGCGATATTTGGGATTTTTTTTAAAGAGAACCTCTCAAGTTATATTAATTGAAAATTTTGTGTGTATATTTGTACATATTTAGGCAACATTTAAAAAAAAATTATTTTTGAAAAAAACATTAACTAAAACTTTAAACGCATTTTTCTCAAAACGATGTTTTTTCAATTGATTAGCATGATATCTCAAAAACCAATCACCCGATTTACTTCAAACTTGGTATATATATTCAGTAGATGTCCCATTCTCGTTGTTACTAAAACTAAGTCGGTTTTTTTGCAAAATTAGACTTTTGCGACTTAAAAAACAAGCGAATTTTTTTGCAGAAATCGATGTCTGTTTTAGACGCTTAACTTTTCAGTATTTCTCATTTAATCTAAGTAGTTCAGGCGATAGCCACACTCGTACATATTACATAAATTTTTAAATTTTCTATTTCAGACAACTACAACGGTTGATTTTATGCTAACCATGCGCATATGATTTTTGTAAGGCGCTCTATTTGAAGCGCTATAACTCCGGATATAACCACTATTTTTGCATACAAATTTCTTTTTCATATTCTCTAGAGATTGGCAAATAAAGCCACAAAGCTGGAAGTAAATATATTTAATGGTTTTGTTTTAAAAAAATTCCCAAAGTTCGCATGACTTTTCGTCTGTCAAGATAGCATTTAATACATTATACTGATCTCACTTGATTGCTTTGACGTGATGCTGAACGACACGGTGCAAACGCCCATGCAGCCCATCCTGGCTAAGTTCGAAGATACTTTCAATTTTCTTGTTAACGACTTCGAAAAGGCCACAGGAATGTATCGCGAGGGAGGCGATGAGAAGGTACGTGCCGCAGTTGGTGGACAATATGACGCAGCTGATAATTATTTGCGTGGCGAAGGTGATCTCGTGCAGCGGCGAGTCCTCGACAACAAAGAGAACGTAGTTGCTCAGATAAGGCAGAGGTATTTGAGTAGTATTGTCCGACTTGACGATTCTATCAGACAGCAGAGGTAGGATAAGGTGATAGGGGAGAGCACCGCAGTAAGTCAGGCCCAGGTACACCGTCGTGAACACTGTGCCGAATTTTGCCGACTTCGTCATCACCAGTCGATCCTCCTCGCACTCCACGTCCCTGAAGTGCGCCTCCATTTCCGCGAGGCAGCGCCGCATCTCCTGCCTATTAACGATCATCGTCCAGAACTTGATGATCCCAAGAAAGCTGAACACCTGCGCGGCGATCACCTTCATGTAACGGGTCAGATCCTCGCAGTCGCGGAATGTGTAGATCACGTGCGGTATCAATAGGAAACACATCAGACCAAACACCGTCGCGATTTGCCCGAACGTTTTAACCCTGTCCAGGGAGGAGTCGCCCCTCTGCAGCGGCCAGACGCCGATCGGCGTCAGCAGCGCCTTCGCGACACGGAGCCCGTACTCGGTATCGGACTTGTAATGGATATTTCGGTAACCAGCAGGGATACCAGTGCCAGTCGCCATGTCAAAATTCCTCTTCTTCTCTGGCTGGCAAAAGGTATCTCCAGCAACCACTCGACAAAGAATGAGTAGTCACTATGTAGCAGTCGGTAGCGACTAGTGACAATGTTGACGGGGCAGCGTCCGTCGGCGCTTGCGCCAACAATTTCACGGAGCAATTTCCCACTCGCACTTTGTGGCAAACTTGCCACAAGTACCGTTGTTACGGAAGAGGAGTGCGCCTTGCGATTTACGGTGCTCGGTTGAAGCAGGATCGTCGGCCAAGTACGATTTCCAGCGATTTCGTATGAATAAAAGCCGCGATTTGAATTTCCAAGGACCGTTACCATTTTCTTGATTTCTCGCAATCCATCCGCGATCATGGTACATCGGGCTCGACCCCTTGCAAGAATAACCTCGTCGCTTCTTCGCGAGTGGCGATCTCGAGAGAAGCGCTGGCCCCACCGCCCGCGAGTTCGCGATATCAATCAGAATCATCTATCGCGCGATACCATCGATATTGGGTGACGTCGCATTGCCACGAGCGTGAAATTTCTCGCAATTCCCGCCCGTGCTTGCCCCGTCGTGCACCGATTTCCGCGAAGAATGCAACGTGTCTCGTTCCTAGCTGATCGTCGATAAGACGGTTCGACTTTTTTCCCCTGTATCACGTCGAACCGCGATAGCCATCGATTAGTATTGTTAAAGTAATTGGAGTGCTGATTACAGCATCGGTAACGTAACGGTAGCGGTTTAGTTCTCTCGGGAGAGTGGCTCGTGTATCATGGCGGACGACTCGCAGAGTGAGTTGCCGTGATTCTGGCTGGTTTAACGAAGCATTCCAACGTTTCCGCGGTTATTGTTTCAGACGCGAAATGGACGATGGACAAAGGCACCGCCACGATGGTGATCGCGGAGGTGGTGGGCACCGGGATACTTTTGTTCATCGGTTGCATGGGGTCTCTCGGTACTATGGGCCCTATACCGTCACCACCGTTGCAGTCGTCCATGGCGTTCGGTATGACGGTTAATCTTCTGATCATGGTAAGAATCATTAATCCTTAGGTATCGACACAGCGCGCTCAACAGTAATCGCGGAGTGTTTCTAAACGTAAAATGGTTCCTTGACTTTGCCGAGTTTCAAAGACTTTGAATTTAATCTACTCTGACAAGGGTAGATCCCGAACCGGAAAATTCAAGAAAAAAAAATCTGAAACTTTGTGAATATGCAGGGGATTTCCTACTGATTACAACGCAATTTTTGTTTGCTGCCCAAATTCAGTCTAAGGGGGTGAAATTAACCCCTGAGAATTCGGGTATTTTCCGATTTTATTTTCTAACTCGCAATCTGTAAGGGATAGGAAAAAAGTTTCAAGGCAGAAGTTACTTCTTTTAATTAAGACTATCATTTGGTTACTTACAGTTCTTACAGTTCGCGAGTTATAACACAAAATCGGAAAATAGCCGGAATTTAAGGGGTCCATTTCACCCGCTTAGAGTGAATTTGGGCAGCGAACAAAAATTGCGTTGTAATCAGGAGGAAATCCCCTACATATTCACGAAGTCTCAGAATTTTTTGAATATCCGGGTTCGGGATCGTCCCTTGTAAGACACTTTACTGTCCCCATATGTCTCCGCTTCTCAAAGTCACTAGGGGCTCAGTTTAAAACCAAACGATTCCCTTGCTGTTTCTGTAATCACGCGGCAAGATTCACACCTACCCTTACCACGATTATAGAGAACCTGCACCCTGTTACAGATGTTGGGCCACGTAAGCGGCGCACACTTGAATCCGGCCGTCACGATCGGGGCAGTTATAATTGGGCTGAAAAGCATTCCAACGGGTGCCCTTTACATAGTGGGCCAATTTTTAGGAGCTACCATCGGTTATAAAGCGCTAATGGTACGTGGCCGAATTTGGTAATTTCAATTCTTTTACGCCGGGCCTGATCGTTACTCTCCCGCGAGCAGATCGTCACTCCGCCCGAGTTGTTCAACGACGGCTACTCGAACTCGTCGGTGGGCCATTGCGTGACCGTCGTCCATCCGGGGATCAACACTGCGCAGGCGATCCTGATCGAGGTCCTCTGCACCTCGTTCATACTCTGCGCGGCCTGCGCGACCTGGGACCCCAGATGCGCGCACACCACAGACTCCACGGCGATCCGATTCGGTTTCTCCGTCGTCGGCATCTCCCTCGCGGCGGTAAATCTTTCTTTCATCCAAGCATTCTCCAGAACCTCTGGGTATTTGATTGACGCGGTGCTCTTTCCAGAGCCCCTACACCGGCTGCAGCATGAACCCGGCGCGCACCTTCGGGCCCGCATTCTGGAACGGGAACTGGACGAATCAATGGGTGAGCCCGATCTCATCGACAGCTTGATTTATTAGCCCACTCAGAGATTTCACAAATCTTTTACTAACCGTTTATATAATCCAGCCCGCTCTCGGCTCTAATCTCCCATCGGTCTCGATAAGAGACACCAGCCTGCGTCTGCGTTATCGGCTAAGCAGACGTCATTCCTTCGTAGATTTAGGAAGAGAAGGCGTGCAAATATTTGCTCGCCGCCGTACTGATTAGATCGCGGCTAACGAGCCACGATAATAGCTTTTCTTTCTCTATTCCTCTCGACGATACCTCTTTCAGATTTACTGGTTCGGACCGACCGTCGGCGCGTTGCTCGGAACCTACGCTTATCAGATGCTGTTCGCGGTGAAGGAGACGGACGGGGCGAACGAGCACGAGTTCATAGAAATGGAGGCGATTAAAGCGTCGCCGAATACCGATGACTATTTAAGAACCTCTAAGGACGATCTTAACTCCAGACAGACGAACGGATCACCTCGGTCAGTAAAGCCAAAAGCCTCGTTCACTCTCCGATCCCTATTGGCACAGACTTCTTCTGCGAAATATTTGAACCTGTTTACGATATCCTAAGCTAAGTAGATTGCAGCGTTTTATTAACACGATAGAGTAACACGGGTAGCAAGAGTACACGCTTGAGCGATTAGCACCTTCGTCCGTAAATAATGAAACACTTCAATAGACGCTCAAGCGATTCATTCGATCGACAAGTGATAAGCAAGTAAAGGGTGGTCCTTAAATTACGTAAGGCTTTTGGAGGGGGGGGGGGGGTTACGAATTTCTTACGTTTTCTTACAAAGGGGGGAGAGGAAGTCAGGCAGCGTCTTTCGTAATATTTTTTTCATCCAATTTTTCTAATTTTTAAAAAACATTTTAACCCTTTCGATACTCGCGCCGACTTTAGACGGCATCCACGCGACGACCTGTGCGCACGAGCGCCGTCTTTAGTCGCCGTCAGGGAACGAGGCACCGATCCTAGCGTCGACTTTAGTCATCTCCGGTAGTTTGAAAAAAAAAATAAAAAACGCTTTCGCTAAAATATACGCCGTAATGAAAGGGTTAATAACTGAAAAAATGCAATGTAAAAGATATTAGGTAAGGAAGGGGAGGGGGTTGGAAAATAAAATCTTACGAATTCTTATACTAGGGGCGGGAGGGGGTAAGAAATCGCCACAATTATTACCCTTACGTAATTTATGGACGAGCCCTAACTCGTATGTGACGTTATATTCTGTAATAATGTTTTTGTTATTTGCCAGAAGCGAGAGACTCGAGCATATACACAGGAAGAGCGATAGTGCTGCGTAATCTGTACCATCGAGGAACGATATCATGCTTTTCACAGCTTTTATGCATCGATTACCATATGCCAGCAACGGTCAACGACGCTGCCAAGGTAGTACAAGAAGTTGCCAGAGATGTCGGTGTACGCTGCACAAAATGGAGCGCATTTCATTTCCCTCGCACTGCTCGTATCGCACGTTCCTTGTATCATACCTGAAGCAACGTAATTTTATTCCCACTGCCTGACGATTATATGATATTATAAGAATGAACGTTTAGATCAATTACTTCATTATCCTATTAACGTATAATGAATGAATAGTTTTATCGTCAGTGGCGGATTTCATGGGTGGTCGATCACAGGGCCCGATGTAGCTCTTCCGCCGCTCTGGGCAAAAATGATTTTTGCCGCCCTTTATATTTAACTATAAATAATTATTTTAAACTACAATTTTTTAAAGTGAGCGAAATTTTTCGCAGTCGTTTGTTGAATATAATAAAAGCTTTACCAAATTTCATATCGGTTTTCCAAAAAGCTTCACTTTTTTATTGGTTTTTATTGATTTTAATTTTCTCTTCCTACCAATTCTGCCGCTCTGGGCAGTTGCCCTGCTTGCGCCCCCCGAGATCCCTTGCCCAGCCCTTTGCCTGGGCCCTTGCCCAGAATGGCTCCCATGGGCCCATTTTCAGAAAACAAATATTATGGTTTTATGGAAGCACTATATTATTTTCTGAAGTACTACACTGGGATAAAGTAGCCGAATAAGACCCATTTCTTAAAAACATCACATCTCTTAACTAAGAACACTTTTATTAAAATTCGATACACGTTTTAAAAGTAGAATATGTATTTTTTTAGCACTCTCTGGAAATTACTATAACAAAGATTCGGTTTCTTCATAATAAAATAAAAACGAAATTCATTCACATACGCAGATAAAAAAGGGCCCAGTTTGTTTTTTCCTGAAACTTATTTTTTCTTTCATATTAGGAGAGGTCGACATATTCGGCTACTTTACCCTATAACCCGTTTTTAGTAAACTGCCTCTTCATTTTTCCCGAAGAAATGGGCCCCTCAGATCGTCTGCCACCTGGACCAAAAGGCCTAAATCCTTCAATTCGCCACTGCTTATCGTTAATTGAAACTGTTCGATACCTATCGACGATGTACAAATAACTTATTATTATTAGAAAAAATTACAAATAATAAAATGTTTCACGTATACACGAGTTCAGACATCGTATATTCTTATACATTAAATATATACAAGTATAAGTCTGAGGAATTGGAACATATCGTTTTTTATAACGCATACAGACCACCCCCTGCCGAGAGTATTATTTAAAACATCCCCAAGAATCTTTCTGTCTCGATACGAGTAGGACCCCATGCTGGATTTACCAGGGCCGGCGTGAACTTTTCCGGGTTCCGGGGTGAGAAGCTGGCTTCCAAAATTCTAGGCCATGCCCCTGAAAATCTACGACGAGCTTTTCGTGGACCGCGGGGCCTTTTAAAGCGCGGGGCCGGCTGCCGGGGAACGCGCCGAACCCGCCTCGCGCCGGCCCTGCTGGGTTCTTATAGAAACCCTCAGTTATATAAGTACTTTCGAATCTCTTTGTTTCCCTTGCTGACTTAATATAAACTGCGACAGCTTCAATTAATAGACTTATTACGGAGCAATCCAACGTCCCTAAGGGCGTAGCCAAGTGAAACTGTAAAGTCTATTTTCGTCGTTGGAATCCTGCGCAGATGATTCCACAGGCACGACCTGGCCAGAAAGTGAATCGATAATGGGGCGGTTCGCAGAGGCTTCTAGAATTTCAAGCTTCGATTACGTACCGGTTTTAGGGGTTGAATTACATCCCCGGGGCACATCTGCGCGCCGGTTGAGCAGTCGATCGTAACTGGTCGGGTGGAATGCGCAGTTCCTAAATAAGTCGAGGCCGTTGCCTACGAAGGTTTCACGATTCGAGAAAGATTCGTTAAAGGAGAAGTGTCATTTCCGCTAATCTTGTTGTTTATTTGCATCAGGCATGCCCTATGAGTCACGGCAGAAATTATGGAACGAATTACATGCAACTTTCTCCATCCACTATGTGGGGAAAACTCTGCCGAAGGGGTTGCAGCCCGCAACCCGTTGTTCTGGCAGTTGCAATAAATACAGTCTCGCGAACAGTTTTGCGCAGTCCCTTTATTTATTCCGCGAGAAATTAGCCCTTTCCTCGGGGAGCGCAGTGCGGCAAAATACCCGCTGCAAACTTCCTCTGTGCGTCATGACAGAAATAATGAAACGAACTGCGACTTTCCCCATCTAGTATGTAGCTAAAACTCTGCCGAAGGGGTTGCACGCTTTCAACCCGTTGTTTTCGCTGTTGCAATAAAAACAGTCACGCAATGAGTCTCTAGCCTCTTTATTTATTCACGAAGAAGCGTCATTTTTCTCAGTGAGCAGAATGCAGGGAAAAAAAACACGCTGGAAACTTCTCTCCTCTACCGAGTTACGCGATGTTGCGTAACACGCGTAGTCGCGGGAGCGTGCGCTGGGCACAAGCCTATCATTAGCAGCAGTGGCGCACTCAGGACTTAATCCTGGGGAGGGGGGAGTTGAACGGATAAAAATATTTTTAATCCAAATTCAATAAAATCCATTAGGTGATTATAAAAATTCATTTATAAAATGAAACACAGTTTTCTTTTGTTTTTACAAAGCTCTTGAATTACTTCGGTCGTGATTACATTAATCTCCTTCCCCCCCCCCCCCTCCTCTGGGTGCCCCTCTGATATTATCAGTTCCTCGTGACGGGTTGCTATTTTTTTTCATCGACCACCGTATCAAGCTAGATAATAGCGTGGAATATTAATCGCATAACCGTCGCGAACTGAATCTTCGTTTACCAACACTGTCACGTGGAAAATGAAGTAGAAAAATACGTTTGCCGAGCGAAGCTTGTCTCGTGAAGTGCAAGGAACTTTTGCTTGTTCGGATCATCGTGCTTCAGGTGAATTCTGCGCATATCTGTTCTACAATAGTCTACAGAGTTGGGGATTATTCGAATAAAATTTAAACATCATTTTAAATAATTTTATAAAAATATCGAATTTCGAATATAGACCAACTCAGCTATAGAACGACCTGGAACAGTTGCCGTAGCAGGGGAAAATAAAATACAAAAGACGAGGACGTGGACTACCTGCCATCTTAGCGGATCGTCGATCGCATTTCAGGTATCGAAGTAGATACCAATAACAGGTACGCGGTCGTTCAGATTCGAGCACGGTCGTCGCTCGTGCCACTTCGAAGTTTCATCGCACTTTTGACATTCCGTCGGGGCGGTAGTAGACCTGGGTCGTGGGTGATCGCGTGTACGAAACGCGGGCCTGTGCGTGCGAAGTAAGCGTCGCGGAGTACGTGATTGGATGCACGTCGCCGTGCAACAACGGAAGGCTCTCGTTTATTTACTGTTCAGGCGTCTCCATGTATATATGAAACTCGAGCGGCGCAACTATTGATTACCTGCTGCATCCGTTCGTAGAGCATTCTGGAGCCCCAGGGATGGGTGGTTCTCCAGGTCCGTTCTTTCCGATTTTAGCCTTGCTCCCTTTGTACCATTCTCGGAAGCTTCGTCGTTTCCGCGTATCATCTCAAGAGAAGAGGATAAACAGTTTATTTCTCCTTCTGTTAGGGCAGAATAGGCTGCAGGTGACAATGCCCGGTAGAGTGCAACTTAGGGAGCCGTGGACGTTGAAACGAGTTGCCAGGTAAACGAACGCTGCAAATGCCACGATGCGCCGACCCGTGCGAAGATGCGCATACCCGCCTGCATCCCAGATTCTATATTCTTTAATGTTGACCTCGTCGTCGCATGAACGTCCGTCGCTAAATTTATTGTATTCGATTGTACGGGGCGGACACATCGAGTGCGCGGATATGAGTACCTACACGTTAATAGTCAGAGGAGGCGCGTTCTGCGATTTGACTAAACCTTACTCTGCGTTGACATCCTCCTCGCTACTCCAAAGCCCCTTAGAGCCCTGTACAATGTTTTCAATTCTGCGCCCACTACACTTCTAATTATTAATTCAGACAGCTGCAATTTTTTTTTGTTCAGTCCCAGCTTGATTCTAATTTATGAGTAACCCGATTCAGTTTACTATAGATACAGCTCAGTTCTGAGCCACGGTCTTACCTCAGCTTAAGCACGAGTGTGTAGGAAGTATAGAACTTTAAGATGAGGAATGATACAGCTAGGATGATAGCCAGTGTTACTTTGAAACCTCAGAATATATTAAGACGCGAGGGTTCGTTTTTACCGGTTAAATTTCTCCAGATACCCATACATTATGTCGATAATGTCGAAGACACTCGTTTCACGCTCGCCTACGAACGTGCCAAACCACCATGCCCATTCTGTTTTGTTCCTTTTGTGCCATCCAAGCATCTGCGCATCATTCTTCTACTCGCCCCTCGCCCTCGTCCCAAAGGCTGTGCCTGCTGGGCCAGTTACGTATTGTGCGTTGGGATAAACACACAAAGACGCCGTTTCCTGGCGGATGTCGGTCATCTCGAAAGCAACCCCCCGTTTCCCACGGACGGAATTGCATTAATTGCGTCTTCCACTCGGGATACGTGCACGCCGGCAGGGAGATGGGCAAGGGAAATCGATAGAGCTGCAGCTGTCGCGAGAAACGCGTGTTGCGCAATAATATGTAACGTTCGCCGCGGCGAACCAACGGAATTTCGGTGGTTCTGCTACGACGATAACGTGAATACCCGAGATCACAGAAGATGACAATCCTTTTGGGGGAAACGTGTCCTTCTTTAAAATAACAGAAACGAGGCGTGGCCTCCAAAACACTGTGGAAAGGAGGACTCTGTTGCTAGGTACAGCTGTTGTATTATTCCTTTTGGATTTTGGGGAATTTAATTCGTGGTTTTTTTTTTTTGGTGTAACGAGAGAAATATGTGGGTTCCAGGAAAAAGGTTCCAGTCTGAATATCAATCTGCACACAAGTGTAAAGCGATTCTTGAGATCGCAAGTCTAACACAGAGGCATGCATTTTTCAACAATCTTTTGCCTCCTGGCTGCGCGGCAGAGAAAGCGGGAAATGACGACGGTGGGCTTTCCCAGTTGGACTGCATTATTCGCGGTATGTTGACCCTGTTGCATCAGGCGTATTTGTAAACACGATGCGGCAACAGTTGCGTCATTTATCAGTATCGTGACCGCGCCTCCGCGGTGACCTTGAGATTATAACGCGATCCCCTTTCCTCCAGGCTGTGTCACGGATTTCGGTTGGAAAGGAAACGGGCGTGTTCCGGGTAACTGCGCAGCTTGGCGAGGCACGTGTTCCCGGTGGAAATGTTGAGTCGCAGATCCGTGTCCTTTCGGTCACCCATTCCCCACTAGATGTAGATCTGCGATTATTTTACTTAATGGATCGAAAATAACTTCTCGGGCGGGCTGTTATTTTCATTATTAAGTAAAACGATCGCGGACGCACAACCGATTTCGGGGCGACATGCAGACCGAAATAGGAGCTTCGCCTAAGTTTGAACTGGAATTGACAGTTAGAGCTGGCTTGGAGTATAATGCAATCGGCGTGGGAGCAATGTGAAGCTGATTGGGGGGGGAAATGGCACAGAGGCTTCCATTGTTTTTGGAATAAAAAGGAAGATAGTAGGCATGCTTAGACCGAAGATGTATATAGCTTATACCTTTGTCTATTATCTTTCTATTAATTAACAACGATTCTTCATAATAATACTTCATACTAGTATCTACTGAGAAATGCCACGAAACATTAGGTTCGAATTGCACATATCGATGGCTTAGTGCACACATATTGTATGTCCATTTTCAGCGTTTTCGAGAAAAACAGGTTTAAAGATGCAATAGTACATAAGATTCAGGGGCATACAATGAACAAAAATATTATTTTTGACACATTTATAAAAAAGATAAAAATGTGATTTTTTTACAGCACAAAGAAACAGTCAACAACTATTTATTGCATATAAAAACTCAAATTTCATAAAAAGTGGACATACAATATGTGTGCACTGAGCCATCGATATGCACGTTCATGCGTAAAATCGTTCTGGTCAACGATTTCGAGTGTTACACTATACTCCATAATTAATCACCGCCCGCTGGTATCAGCGTCGCGTCTCCCTCTCTCTCAGCCATGACAATATTAAAAACATTCTTATCTCGCATTCTCAGCGCCTTGCAAGAACGGAGTAATCCTCCTCCATCGATTAGCCGGCGATAAACAGAGTTCCGCGCAGCAGGGGACGTCTAAAAACGCAATAATACACCTTTGTGGGCGCATCAGGACAGAATTAACGAGCGACGATCCGCGAGGGAACCTTCTCGAACCCAGCTCCTGAAAGCGACGCGTAGAAGCGACCCGGCGTTTCGGGGGACCTCGGTGTGCCCTTGATGCCAGAGACTACGTGTCCCTCGGCAATCAGCCCTTCCCACCGACGCGGCCGAACGACCAAAACAAACAAGAACACATGCGAAAGCCACGAGGCACGGGCATGCCACGTTTACATCACCGACACGGGTGCAACCGTTCCATCGTTGGGCGGGCGAGGAGGAGGAAGTCGCGGTAGTGTGGGTCTGGCTATGGTGGGGCACCGTGCAGTAGAACGTGCCAGAAATCTCGTACCGTTCGCCGGACCGATCAATACTCGGTTTTCCGCGAATTTTTCCCCGGGAACGCGTGGAAATTGCAAAAGGAGACGCGTAAAGTGACAGTTCTTGACACGGGGATTGGGATGGTGCCGATTATGAGGAGGGGGAACGCTGGGAATCACGTCGAAACGAAAGGGAGATGGTATGTGCGCATTTAGGTGTCGGCCGGTCGTGCCAGTTCTCGAAGGTTCGCCACTGCGACGGCGCGCGGCTATATAAGAGGACCGGCCGGCACAGCTCGGCGCATTCGTAAACAGTCTTTCGTTCAGTTCGGACCTGACGAACACCCGAAGACCCAACCGACCAGTGACCATCACCTTTGCTTCTTTTACGTTGTCCACGGGCCGACGGCTAACAGGAAGTGAAAATGTAGACGAGAGGGACCGCTGCGGAGCGCGATAGTTTACCGTGGGTATTATTCACCACCTTACTTCTTTCTCACATCTCAATTATTCTTCTCCTGGTGCTTTGGTTTCCCTGTACTTCTCAATATTCTTGCGGCTAATTTTTATCACTCTTGACTCGCGCAGACCAATGCGCCTGCGCGCCTGATTTCCAACACGATTTCGACGCAATTGGTACGAGGCTATAACGGCCTCTAATGTTTCCGATCTTTTGAATTTGAAAGCTTTTAGTAAGGTTTGGAGATTTTTGTAATTGATCTTGATAGAACGTACGCGCAGTTGCGTAAATTGGATGTGGTTTCTGATGCACTAGTATAAAGTCGATACAGTCAAGTGGAAGTAATATCGATGAGTATATTTTTCACACCGAATTGTCAGGGAATATGCTCATCTTCCTGAACTGCTTGATTCTACGAACTTATATTTATGCATATTTTATCATATTGCCATGTCGACTGTATTCTAAGTTATAATTTCAAGAATAGTACTATCATATTTGTGATCTCTTGCGATTTTATATTACCGTATCATTACAAAATTTTACCAAATACTGAGACACTATTGACCTAGGCGTACATAGAAATTCCAATATAAAAAGAGACGATTAAGAGATTAGAAAATCCCCTCGCGGATGATACTAGTTTTGCTCGGTTATGGTCTCCACTTTGACCGATTTGCTCGCGGGTTCCCCGGTCCTGACGATCTCGATAACCCGTTCACCCCCACTGGACGCCTCGCCCTGAAAAATAAATCAAACAACAGATGTTCACCCGAACTGTAATAGTATTGCGAAACAGATGAAGAAGGAGGCTTTTCTATTTTTATAGTGCGCCCTACGGGGTCGGTGCTTGAACAATCCGTACGCAACGATTATTTGGTCTGACTAAGAGTTCGAAATTCCCTCGCCTCCTTTCGAACAGTTCGAGAAGAGCGCCTCGAGATGCATGCATTAGGTAAGCGGTCGTCGAACCGAAACACAATACTTTTATATATTAACCTACGATAAGGTGTCCGTAAGAATCTAAACATTAACCCGTTATTTAGAAGCATTATTAGGGCTCGCGGTGTCGCTACTCAATATTTAACAATTTCACTCTTGCGCCAAAACAAAAAGAAAATCGAGTACAAGTTCTACAAGAGCTGTTACTTAGATCGATTGTAATGAATTCTAAAACAATTATTGAAGGGCAAAGAGAAAACGTAGCGCCACTCTGGCCTTTGTAATATCAGATATAAATGTTGCTATTAGCGTCTCTGTGTTAAGGGAACATTCTACAGTCTCGGCCGAAAATTCGGCCACTTTTGGCGATGGTTTTTATAATGAAATGAACACTTCACAGTTTCGAACTTTTCGGGGGTATATTCTACCACTCTTGAAATACAAGAAAAAATATTTGTTTGTTTATTTCATTCGTTTACATAAATATTTCGCAGTGAAGTTGGCGTCTTCAGAATTTGACCCCTTGCTGGCGGTTGCAATTTCGGATTGGATTATGGGAATTAAAGAAAACCTAACATATTTTTAATTCGCAGGAGTATGGTTATCTGCTATACCGCGACAGAACAATTTTGGACAGAAATTATTAAAATGGCGGTCGATCAAAGTTGAAAATGCCGAAAATGGCATTTCTTTTCTATTTAATCGATATAAAAAAGTGATAAGGTATTAAAACAGTTAACATATTCGTGGTAAGCGGGATAGCCATACTCTTGCAAATTAAAAATATGTTTGGTATTTTTATTTCCAATAATCCAGTCGTCTGAAATTTCAACCGCCAGCAAGGGGTCAAATTCTGAAGAGGCCAACTTCACTGCGAAATATTTACGTAAACAAATGAAATAAACAACCAACAAAGATTTTTTCTTGTAACTCAAGAGTGGTATAATATACCCCGAAAAGTTCGAAAATGTTAAGTGTTTATTTCATTATAAAAACCATCATCGAAAAGCGGCCTGTAGAATGTCACCTTAAGTTCGGCTCGTAGAGTATTTTCACGATGTCTGCTCGCTGCCGAGTGAATCGGGGAAAGTACACCGACGACCAATTGATATATCTCGATGAGGAACACTCGCTAGTTCGAACATTATCGATCTCAACCGATTGAAAATTATTTATTTCCTCCATACAAAGCCTACATATTTAAGAACCTTGTTCTATGCCGCACTGCTCGAGTCGAGCTTTCCAAGGTACAGATGATTTCATTGAGGTATGGAGCTTTAATGTCGATGAACGCGTCGTAGTCCTGCGAGTGTCCCTCATCCGTCGGCTAAAAATCTTTTAATACAGCTAGAACGTTCTGTTTTATAGTTTAGAGCAGACTCGTAGTTTGATCGAGATCGATGATACCCGCCGGGCACCATCCTCTCTAAACGAATTCTCTACTACCGCAAGAGGGGCGCCCGGGACATTTGGGAATCGAAAAAGAGCGCAAAACAACGGCAATAAAAAAATCTCTACACAGCACACACACACACACTCTGAGAAGCTAGAAAGAGGGACGTCAACGCGCGAATCTTCGGGTTCGCGGGGCTCCCCTTCCGAAGCTTTTACCTTTTTGGGCGCCGTGATAGTTAGAACACCATCCGAAGAGAGGCTCGAGGTAACATTGCTCACATCGTGAGATGGGGGTAAGACGTATCTGCGTACGAAGTGTCTGCTGACGAAACCGTGCTCGTCTTGCCTCTCCTCGTGCCTGGCCTCGACAATAACGTTGTTGCCGGTCGTCTTCACCGTGATCTCCTCCGGCGAGAATTGTTGAACCTCCAGTATTACCTGCACAGATCACAGCAAAGCGAGCATGATTTAAAACGAAAAAAGAACCAACGCCTAATGCCGATTATCACGAGAGAATACGCCTGTGCTTCGCAAACGGTCGAGCCGTTGAAAGATAACACCCTGTAAATCGAGTTCTGGCCGCATCTGTACACCACCGACCATCTCCATTATATCGCGAGACAATGTTTTAACCAGCGAGGAATAGCTCCCGCGGTATTAACCCGGCAAGCTCGGGCAGGCGAAGGCAGCTTTCGCCCGCTTCCGCGCCGCCATTTAGCCCGCTTCCGTTAACGGCAGATTCTCCCCCCACGGAAGAAGATCTCTCCGCGGTCGAAGACAACTGGCAAAAATATCGTAGCCAGCCGCGAGCCTCTGTCTCGATCTCTCCAGCTACCCCCGAAGTACCATCGCCCGGCTTTGGTGTACCAAGCTAGTCGTAGTAGAAATGTAGGAAGGGCGCCCGGCGTGCTTCCTCCGTCGAACGGTTTTCAGTTTCAACCCCGGTAATTTTCATGCAATCAATCGCTTAGAATTCGGTCTTGGCGAACGGCGGCCGCGCGGAACCGCGAGAACCGGTAAGATGTAGCTGACAGGCATTGCCACCTACTTGTGTGACGCTGTTCCATCTTTCTCGACGACAGAAAAGACGAGCATACACATGCAAGTAGGTGACGCATCCCACCGCGAGGAATATGGTGAGGGTAGTCGCGCGTTTGCTAATGTACTCTTCGTTTGATGATGGTTTTATCTCCTGGCTAGCAGCTTCGCTTTAACAGACACAGGGGGCAAGAGGGAAGGGGGGAAACAGCTGGAGAGAGGGAACCGCGGTCCTCCGGGTGATCCTCGCGTGATCCTGTGACGCGGCGAGCGGTTTCAGAAAATTTTATTAACCATCCATTGAATCTGTGTTCACATTTTAAGAACAAAGCATATTTAACATCTCGAGTGCTGCTGCATATATAAAAAGAGAGAGAGAAAGAGAGAGTGAGAGAGAGAAAGAGAGAGTGAAAGAAAGCGAGAAAGAGTGAGAGAGAGATACACACACACACACATATATATATATATATCGACGTCGCGCCTCCATTTTTCTATGTACAGAAAATTTTCGTATTTCAATCCTTTTCTATGATCTTAACGTTGAGGATTCGAGAAGCATTTATTTTTATATAGAGATTATATATAGCGAAAACAGAGATCCGAAAGTTTCAAGAGCCGTTTAGCCCCGGTAAAAAGAGCAGCTCCCCCGTTTCTGGGGTGGGGAGTGCTCCCGCGACACACACACACACACACACACACACACACACACACACACACACACTTTGCTTTCCACACAAAAAAGACGACCTATACTCGTACGGAACCGACTGATTTTAAGAAAAAAGGCTTTCCGCGAATCGCAAGAAAGAGAGAAATGTATATGGCAAAAAGCCGGTGCAAACTGTGATTTTTCTAGGAAGGAGCTTCCGGTGTAGAAGCGCGTGTCCGTCAGAGAGACATAGCCGCGTACGATTCGAGTTGTAGCTTCGTTTTCCTATGATTTCTCCGGCTACAAGCAGCTCGTTTCGCTTCCAAAAAAGGGTGTACAGTTTTCAGGACCTGATCGTAAAATCACACCACCGTTCGCCCCCTCTTCGAGGGTAGGGGGGGGAGGGGGGGTTCCCATGCGAATAGTCCGTGACCCCGCCGATTCCTCCCGCTACTGCGCGATCACCGTGCACCGTCACTGAGTCCAAAGGGGCGCGACAGCAAAGCAAAAGATTCACAGAGAAAGCCACCCCCGTCGTATCATGCAAGTCAAAACGGAAATGCCCGCGGGAGGCAGTAAACGTAGCGCTAGTAGCAGCGGCAGAAAAAACAGAAATCGGTTTTCGGGCCTTCAGGTGTTCCAGTTTTTTCGTTCGTTTCGTTAGTCCTGTCCCTCTGTTAAATTATTGCCCTTTCTCGATTCCGTTCCTTTCGTTCTAACCGTCGTTGCTTCGATGCCCGCGTGGCCGATTTCGTTCTTTAAGACGTTCCGTTGACAACCTTACTTTCCGGTAATATACTTTAGATCTTCCACCGAAAGTTTATTCTTTTAGTTACTCTTCATTCTCTCCCCGGTACCCCTTAATATATTTCCCCCCGCCCCCCCCCCCCCCCTACGAATGCTTTTACGAGATTATTGATTCTTAATATTTCACTTCAACTTATCTCAGCCCGTCTTATCCCACCATTGCATAACAGCGTGAACCGTGGAACATACATTTCGCTCACTGTGTACCAGATACTTGGAAGAAATCTTTGAACATCCTTATCGGGCCAGTATAAATGCTCGCAGCAGTTGCTCGAACATTTGTAAATCGGCTCTGGCGGCAGATGTATACGTTTGTCGATCGAGAGAGAATGGAAAAATCCCTACCGAGTTACTAAGTTACAAACAGCAATTCTCAGCGAGCGTACGTTTTCGGTGTAGACGCATTAGAAGCAGAAGGTGCCCCGAGCGCGCGTTTGCGTAGCACTTTTAATAAATCCAAGCGTTTTACCCAGTTGCAGTTGGGCAACCCCGACACGTAGTTCGAAAAGAGAGGCGACTTTTGTTTTCAAACTGTTCAACGAAAGAGAAGAGTAGAATATAGTGCCTTTTGTTTTTTTTTTTTTTTTTTTTTAAATAACATATCATTTTGGAAGCTCGCTTCTCCCGCGACAGTTTTCATTGGTCGTCATTGAAAATCGTTTTTTCTAAGCTGTGTTTGATCGAAAACTACATCGTCGGTTAAAATTCTCCTCGACTCCCAGCAACTTCTACTTTGATCAACAAACTCGTATCTTTGGCATACAGCGGTGCTTTGCTCAGCAATAATTAGTTTCTGACCGTTCATTACACTTCCGTTTCGATCAATCATTCGAAAGCCAAGCTCCTGCTAGGATTTTCTTAGACGTCCGGTAAAAAAGACGACTGTCCCAAAACTTTCTGTTCCTGGAACAGAAAGTAGTGGGATGGTCGTTGGAAGTGACGTGCTACCGAATATAATTACACGAACGAAGCGCAGAATCGAAATTCACCACTGATCGAGAATATAGGGAATCATAGGTGCGGAGTTGCTCGAGACCGAGGGTGTCTTCTGTGAAAATTCGATCTAAAGTTCCTTATCAGGAGCGTCCTGGACGCTCAAGACCGCGCAAGAAGCAGCTTCCATGAGACTTTGAGAAGCCCAGCCACATTAAGTGTTATTTTGCTTTGGCAAGCGAATAAGATAAGAAGCTTGAGCTGTAATCAATCGAGAGAGAGAGAGAGAGAGAGAGAGAGAGAGAGAGAGAGAGAGAGAGGGAGAACAAATCGATCTTTTTTTTATCATTGTTTTTACGTTACTTTGGACCTGGTTCAATTCTGTAACAGCTTGGCGCGAAGCTAATTCTTGCGCTTTCGTTCGAATCTCCTCTTCCGCGGGATCTCACCCCCTCGTACGGCGGTGGAATCCTGCGGGAGTGAGTGCATTCCGCAGCAGATGCTTTCTACACTGTAATGGCACCCTTAACGTATAAACGTTAGTGATAAAATTCGAATACTCAGGCTCGACGCTGTCGAGAAAATTATACGTGGGACGTTAACAATTGTCGACGTCTTAAGCTTGAGGTCACGTTTCGTCTACTGGATGAAAAGGCTCCCACAGTAACGCCGCGTAAAAGTTTCACGACCCGGGCGGCGTACGAGCACACTATGCGAGACACGGCGTGTCATTTTCCCCCGTTGATTGAAATAACTTTGCATAAAACGCTTCGCACAAGACTGCACGCGAGATCGTCGCACAGAGCAATGAGAACAGTTAAAATCTGACGCGGCGAATATATGCAGGATTGCATGCGCGTAAGGTCACTTACTTAGCCCTCGAATGGATGACGAGTTGAATAACCACCGAGTGCACAACATCCATTGCAAGCAATAAGTAACAGCGCACGAATCGATTGAGATTCTTCGAAGACACCTGTCGCTCCTAAATTCATTCTGAACTCAAAACTATTGGTGCAATTGATTCGCAAGGCCAGCAACGGCAATCAGATTCTCGCCGAACGATTCCCGATTCTAAACGACTCCGTAATTCTAGCCAAATCGTAGGTAAAGATTTTATTGGCAGCATAGTCTTCTAGATCGACAAACCTTGGCCCCATATCCATAGTTACCACTCGAACCACAGGTAGATCGCAACCATACCTACTGTCCTCGCTGACAGTAGATATGGTTCGTCCCTTCGAGTGATAACTATGGATATGGCTTGCTGCTCTCCGAAACAGCAACAACGGCGCAATCTTAAACGATCCCCAGAGCCCAGCAAACTACGCAGATCGTGGTGAACAGCCATAAGCAACTGTCTTCCTATTTAAAGCGTCTCACACGAACCGAATCGCGAGAAGATCAACCGCACCATACAGCCCCATTCATTGGATCGAACTGAAAGCCGTGGGAACAACGTCGGCTGCCAAACAGCCGAGCACCTGTCACCCTTTTCAGGGCTTTGCAAGTTCAGTTGCGCGATCGAGCGTCGAGGAGTGGCTAGAACACCCGATGCCTGCCGTCTCCCGCGATTTGCTCGTACGGCCCCGTATCCTACTATCGATTTCGATGGTGGGTTCCACCAACCTGGAAGTTGTCCTTGCCGTCGATCTGGATCGTGCTAGATCCGCTTGAGTGCTGGCGCGTCACGTTCCTCCACGGACGGTAGTACCTGTTGCCGAAGATTGAGCGCGCAGGTCTGTCGAGGTTGAGATCGGAGAAGCGGGATATCAGATCGTCTCTATCGAGGCCCCTGGCGAAATGCTGGTCCATCAGCCTCGACACCGGCCGCTCGAAATCGTCCCACCAGTCGCGGAATATCAGCGGCACCACAGACATCTGTCAGCCACGAAAAGGGAAGGCGACGTGTAGAGAATCGGTCGGTCCTTGCGTCTCGTTCAGGCTCGGTGATTAGAGTACGCGAGGGTTAAGGTACAGAGGGTAAATTAAGTGTTAGTTGGGGGACGATTGACAACGCGCGACGGAGACAACCGTATCCTCGTAATTAAATGTGTACCGACGAAGAGCGTCTTAGTGTTTACGGCGACGGAAGTCTGGCGATTTAAGGGAGTTAGGCTAAGTTTAATAAGCATTGCTAGGTCCTGAAGATCTTTTTGAACTCACGGCCCCGCGAACAGGCCGCGTCACTCTGCGCGCGCCAAGCCGTTGCTTGCGAGGGACGCGAAACCGCAGAGATCTATTTCGAGAACCCTGACGTGGAAAAGAGATTCGTAGGCGACGATAAACGGACATCCTCTTCGAGAGCGACGGATGTAAAGAACGGGAGGACGGACAGACGATCCGCGAGAACAGAAGTAATCGACACGGAAAGATCTATCGCTGAGACACCATAGAAAGTTCTTGCTGTAATTACGCACGTAACATGCATGGGAATATTAGTCGACAAGGAATTTGCTAGGGACACTATAAACGACTCGGAAAGGGCTATACATACATGTAATACATTCCTACATTGTTTACGCGTTACCTCGAGCGCATCCATCGACAATATCTTAACTATCTTTACTCGTATGCACGACAAGGTTAATTAGGAGGCTAGTCGTAGACATATCTCGTAGAACACTATTGCCTTCAGGGGGTGGGACACGAGAATTTCGATTCGTTAAATCTTTATCGAACGATTAAATTCCTGATTCGCGCGAACGATACACGAGAGTTGTCAGAGTTCGACAGGAACATCATCGTGTCTATCGTCGTGCCTTTTACGCGCCCATTCCAACCACAACACACGACGATCCAGAAATAGAAGTCATCCGACTAACCGGGGAACAAAATTTCAACAGAAAAACGACAGAGGGCGATCCCTCGAGTATGTGTCAGAAAATAGAAAAAAAAAAAAAAAAAAACGAGAAGAAAGTTTGAGTTCCGTAGACACCCAAGAGTAGGAACAACGTGTTACTATATAGGATTAGATGAAAAAACCGTCTGAAACGATCAGAGAAATGGGAGAAGATTTGGATGTATGGCTTCGGTAAAGGATAACGCGCGTCGATCGACGTGTCGCACCTTTATCGTCGACTTACGCATTGTTAACTCGCGTTAGCTTTTAAATTAAACGTGATAGGGGAGCTAGGTTTAGGGAAACACGATGATAAGGCACCTCGGTCGATTAGGGTACGCCCACAGAGGATCTACCATCGAGAACAAGAAAACTATATACTTAGGGAGTCGAACGAGCGCTGGCAGTAGCGCTCCTCGGCCGTCTAATATAATTTCTATTCTACTTATCGAAACCTAAGTGACAGATATGTACCTCGGAAGAAGTCAGCGTGCGAGAAAAGAACGCGAGGAGACCATGAAAGTTTGAAAATTAAAAAACGAGGAGTAATCGAAAGAGTCTGGTTGAAAAATGATATCGCTCTACGCTAATTGGACCTTTAGCTGGTAAAAAAATGTCGTGCTTCTTGACGATACCGTGTTTAACAATAAGTTTAGTCCACTAAGTTTCCAGTGCTATCAACGCTACGGATAAACCACGAGAAAAGACGTACCATACGTAAGCGCTTCGTTAGAGTTTAGCGTGGGGGGGAAGCATATCGCATAACGCGTCGTAGATGGAAGATTGGGAGGAGCTTTGGCGTCTAACTCAGGGGTTGCGTTGCGCGTCGAAGTCCATCAGATAAAAGAGTACTAACTTGAAGAATTTTGAGAAGGTAACCGCGAGGGCCGTGTCTAGGTTTCTAAGATTTTTAATCGCGTTCGGAGTTATGGGAGCGAATGGATAAAGGGTTTAAGGGGAAGGAACGTGTAGGTAGTATCGTGTACTACTTAGTATTTAAGTACCGCTTAGGATCCCACTACTTTAGGTTACTACTTCGTACAAAAATGGGTTGTCGCGCGTTTCTTTTTCTTTCCGCCTGACGAGACAGCAAAGAGCACACCGACCGATTGACGAAAACCGAAACACCAGCGACGCCCGAGTTTAGTGCTACCGTTACCGTGTCTCTCGGAAACGTTGACGACTATTCGCCGACTCGAGGGAGGAACGCCACTTCGCGCTGGCAGAGAAAACGAGCAGGACAAACCACTCAGGGATACGCGACTGATTCAGCCGCGGAAACGCGAGATGTTTAAATAGGCGTGCGGCGGGTTATAGCGTCGCGACGCCTACGGATCTCGAGACTCCCCAACGTTCAGAATCCTCCGAATGCTCCCACGATGGGCCGCGTGTGACGTCTCGCCGACGAATTCGCCGACATTTCGTCTAAATATACGCGGCCGATGAATGTTCGAAGGTGGGGCACACTTTTTCGTACGAGCATCCGCGAACGTGATTCACTGTTTTGAGATAAATTTGGCACGCTGAAGGCTTTCGGCCTCCTCTCCTAGATCCGTGAAGGCGTTTCGCTGGACCCCAGGGACACTGGGATCATCTTCGACGTAAACGGTGTCCCAACGCAGCTTCCGTTTGTACAACCGAGGAGGAAAGCCGCGATAGGCGAGACAGCACGGTTCTGTATAATACATGTCGCACGTTCTGATTCGGTGTCAGTATTTAGTGTTTTAACACCTCGTCATTATTCCACTGGCAGTCACGTTTTCCCATATCCTCCCCCGCTTTGATGGGAGAGAGCTTTCCGAGCGCACGCGCCCCGAGGAACCGCTGGAGCTTCGGTAAACGCGCGGGTACGCGTCGACTACTTAAGACGTGCACCACTTTGGTTATTACGTACTGGACAGATCGAAATTCCCTTTGACTTTGGAGAATCGAAATCCGCGTTTCGAGCCATCGGTGTTTAGCTTCGGGATGCAAGTTTCTCGATGTGCCCGCTTCTTTCGCGTCTGTGCACGCCGGCGAGCCAGGAAATCGGCCCGGATCCTACAGCCGGCACATTCCAGCATCTCCGTATATAATAATGTGATTGTAACGCCTCCGCCACTTATTTCTCGATGTACGTCGACCATTTGCTGTATCTTGTAACGTCCATTGCAACGGCCGAGGGGTGCACGCGTGCACATACAAAGCGGGAGCCTTTCACCATCTGAACGCATTGTTATATAACACATTGCATTGCGATGCGGCATATATACGTGTGTCTTACGAGTGTTGAATCGCACGGCATGTGCATTAACTCTCGTGACGAAGTAACGTGAAAAAAACATAAAAGAATAAGAAAATCGACGAGTTTCGAAGTTCGATTCTCGTCATCAAAAAAAAAAAAGAAAAAAATTAAATCATAGAATATGCGTTTTTAATATCGAGCATGCGGATCTATTTACGATAAATCTCTATTAATTATATTATCATTAGCGTATATGTTAATCACTAGGATGTACGTGTTATTCGACGATTTGCTTTTCTACTTAGCGACAAGTACGAAAGAGCGAGAAACAGAGAGGGAGAGAGAGAGAGAGAGAGAGAGAGAGAGAGAGAGAGAGAGAGAGAGAGAGAGAGAGAGAAAGTATCAGTCTGTTCTCGAACATTCTGCAATCGAAATTTCTGTTACGCAGAGGGACATTTTATTATTCTTGAACGGGTTACACAATGGACATTGTAACGCGCAATATACACCGGCATAAATTCTTCGTTCGTTTGCTAACAATAATTAAAAGCAACAGTAGCTTCTTCTATTTCCAACGAAAGAAACGGTGCATCTAAGTTTTGGGAGTGCTTGTTAGCGAGTAAAACATATATATATATACAAATTCAGGATATATATACGTATATAATTTTACTTTAAGTTAACTCACACCTCGAAGAATATATAAGTAACACTGTGCGGCATTATATAGTGATATATATATATATATATATATATATATATATATATATATTGATAGTAAGCTTATTTAACATTTAGAGAACGCGTAATTGACCAATTATATATATATATATATATATATATATATATATATTGTAATCGATTATTCCCAGGATACTATTTACTACTATATTTATCGTATTTCTGTGTTTTTAAGTATATCGTGTCCGAGGGGTACTGTATATACCCACCCTTTCCAAATGAGTCATTATTTACGAGAATATATATGCGTGAAACTCTGTCTCTTTCGCCCTGTTAGGCTGGGAAAGCTTTACCACGTGTCTGATCTGTTACTGGGTAAAACGACTTCGATTCTATTATTCGTGTGTCCAATTAAAGGTAAAGAGAGGAAGAAGGCTAATCTTGCGGTGTGCTATACGCTCACGAGGAGAGAACATTATAACATTATATACAAAATCTTCGTGTTTGTAACCGTCTCTTTGTACCCTTGTAACTTAGTAACGACTCCGTACTTTCGTTTCCTGTAACGTCCGCGGATAATACACACGATTTCCACCGATTGCGCTAACTCTATCCTCGTGAACTTTTACTGTAGATCGTACCGAACCATGGCGTTGTATCCATGAAATCCTCGACGTATTTACATATAAATCTGAATGTTAAATCTTCGTCGCAGCGACTTTTATGTAACCGTGAAAAAGATTGTTGTCCATCGTTCATTTGCGAAGCTTTATATACACGCAAAATTCTAACCGACTACCACGCAATCTATTTTATTGGCTGAGATGAACAATAAAGAGACTCCGCTATTAACGGTTCTTTTCAATTCGAAGTTACTACGACCAGTCCTCTCTGCGACGAGAATTCTGCAAATTCTGATAATTGAGAGAGAAACAAAAATGTTGGGGATCCGTCGAGTTTGAAATTAAGGGTGACGATAGTGCGGGGCGATCGAGCGAAACGGGTGAGTTCAGGAGAATTGCTCTGCCACGAGAATGCTTACACGACAAATCCTATCTGAACGTTTAACTTCGAAACAGTAGTAAAGGAATTTCATATTTCACGAGCTAAAGCACTCGAATTCGCGATCCATTCGGAACCGTAACAAACAATCAGCCGTGATGAGTAAAACGGATGAAACACGTTCGAGTGGTTCAGTATTCTATTTAAATATTCGGCAAAAGAAATGAGTAAACAATGTATTTATAAGACGAGCCGATTTATATACGCCGTTGGTCATGAGCGTAAAATTAGACTCGATGAAAAGGTGGATCTGTGGATCAGAAGTCACTGAGCAGGCGTGAATGGAGTTACATGTATTTCCTAGAAAAAGAACTTACAAGCTTACGGACGTGTCATTACTCTATTCTTAAACATTACAAATATTTTACAAATTGTGTCGCGCGAGTCGCAGCGTGAACTTGTTGGGACGGACGTGGGGATTGGGGTCAAGGGATCGATCTCTCCTGTGGGTCACTTGAATCGATATATGTGCAGTTCGGGTAGTAGTTGGATCTTCTCGATGTCCTGTAGAGTCGAGATGCCGCGCTCCTATTTAAAAGAAACATTAGAATACTATTATATAGCGGGACGCCGAATGAAATTACTTGAACGCTACGATAGATAAAGGGAAGTGGCTCCCGAGGACAGGATAATCCTTACATTGTACTCTTTCCACTTATCGTAATTCTGCCTCATGTACCCCACCATCTCTGGCATGTCGACAAACGCTGAAAAAGAAGGCAGCAAAGTCACGGTGCTTTCAAAATTATGGAGAACGTAAAATTATTGGAGAACTCCACCGACCATCCCACGCTTCGATCATGTCGTTGATGATGAAATCGACGAAGCCGATCTGCGACTTCGGTATCGAGCAGGACACCCTGTCGAACATTGGCATCAGCACGGGCAGCTTCAGTCTCTTCTCTTCCTCGGTCTGTCAGGGATATATATATATATATATATATATATATATATATATATATATATATCGAAAGTAGATTTAAGCAAAATTTTTCAAAGCACGCTAGTAGTTGCTCGATCAACACTCTTGCCTTCAGACTCCAAAGAATTCGTCTGGACTTTCAGAGACATGATACAGGCTCGTAAAGATCGACGAATTCGTGGATCACGACATGATCGAGAGTTGTAGAAGCTAATCGTACCTGGTTGAAGTATTCCTCGGCGATTCTCCTCGCCCATTCGACGCAGCTTTTCAACGGTCGTGTAGGATTCGACACGTCCGCGCACTTGATCACCATCCTTTTGACCAGCACTACATTTTCTGGCTGCAGCACGACAGACATGTCCAAAGAATCCGAGGAAGTCTGCGTCAGTTTAACAGTCAAAGTGTCGCGTTAAGTACCTCCCGTAATGTAAGCATTTAAGAAGAGACGGATTCTTAGGATATTATAAAAGAATTACGCTTCCTACATCTGCTTGGTTATCCCCGACCTTCAAGCTACAGACGTTCATGAACTTGGCCAAGTGCTCGAAGTGTTTCGTCATCTCTGTGGCGAGGATCATGTCGATCACTGTCTGCCGGAGCAGCTTGTACGTCTCCCGCTCCAAATTCTACGATAGCAAACACGAATCACAATCCCCGTTGCCTTCCACACCCTCTCAAACACACGTAGGACCATCGACTTTCGACACTCACTTTGAAGATATTAACGCTGTCGTCCGCTAACGATAGCTTGAACGTCAGGGCAGCGTGGTGCGATTCTAAGACGGATAGATCGTTGTAAAGGATCGCCAGTTTGTTATCCGCGTTGCATAGGAACTGGCTGAAACGATTTCAAGTTGAAAGGGAAATCGGATCTCGGCCAGTTCGCGCGAGTAGTTGCGGATAAGCAGTTCGTTTTCGCGCAGTGATCTAAAATTCACGTATATCAGTATGGTCCCATTAACCTCGATCTACCGGGATGGTCCACGTCGTGAGCGGCAGCCGCGAGCAAAGCGGCCACTTCGTCCAGAGGCTCCAGGATCTGCTTCAGCCTCTCCGATTGCATGAATCTGGCGGTAGCTTGCAGAACGTCCGCGGCGTGCGTCGAATTGTGATAACTGTTCTGCGTCTGGTAATTCATCTCGATCACGGACAGCCAGTTCTGCATGATCTTCTCGTCGCAGCCCAACCTGGCTGGCACGTGGAACACATTCATGATCGTCATCCCCAGGAACAGCAGCGTCCTGGACATTTGAAATTGACGTGTCAGAGAAGATGGAGCGACTGGGCTTTGCAAGGGAAAAGTAAAGGGCCCTTGGGGTTGTCGATAATGTTCACTGGGGAGTTCTCTACCTTCTATCTGTGAGGACCTCGAGCTTGAATATGTCGAAACTCCACTCGAAGCATTTTTCCAGGATCTCCGCGATCTCCTGAGATCCTCTGAAGCCCCTGATCTGCATACGAGCGGCGTTCGGGGCGCTGGTGATCGCTCTGATCGTTGACAATCGCGTGGATTCCGCCGAGGATCGCCTCGAGTCCCATGCCTTTCGCGGCGACTGTGTTCCGTCAGATCCGTTAATCGACCGAGACTCGCTTCGAGATCATTTACTAGACGCTCAAGCTTTAATAATAAGAAACACTTACTACAATCAGAGCTCCGACAAGGTCCGACGCCACTGGGTCCGTGTAGATACTGTCTTCCTTCATGTGTGGCACGTACAGCTCTGTTGTGTTCAGTATCTGTATTGCCTGGACGAGTGACGGATACATCCATTGTTAGAAAAACGATTGAAAATTTTCGAGAGCAGAAAGCGATGAACCCTCTTCAAAATACGGCTAAGTCCTGCAAGCTTACGCGCCACTAAATTCAGTGACACGACCAACCATTTCCGCGGCCCGGCACGCGCACTTAAGCAGCCCCTAGTTGAAGCTTTACCTTCGTAACGCCGGGTACAATTTGTTCCTCGATCCTCTAGCCCTCCACATCTCTATTCTAGAAGCTGAGTAGGTAAACGGAAAAGTTAGATACCTTCTCAATTTGAGCTGCTGTCTCAGGATTCGTGGACTCCGTGATCGCGTTAGAAAGAAGGGTGATTACTTTAGTGATCGGTGCTTCCAATTGCAGCTTCTGCAAACTAGATCGCCTACGACCTACAAGCAACGCCAAACGTTCCTGAGCATTATCGAGCTCGATTTATTAAACGGCAACGCAACACGAACGCCGTACTTCCATTTATATCTCATCCCTTTATCGCGAAACTTCGCGACGGTGGAGAAACGCAGTTGGTCGCGATAGCGATCCAACATTCTGTCTATTACCTCTGTTAAACGTATTTACGACCGCGATAGGCGATGCTGATACCAATCTGCAAAAATCCCGCTGGATATATGTCGACAGTTCCCTGATAGCCCGATTTCTAGCTCCAAGCTTATCGAAATTTAACAAACTAACTGTTCAGATCAGTGCACTCGCGATCGATTACCTTTCGAGCTATTACAGGCACCGGGTGTGCTGCCCCTGCTTTCTTAAAAAGAATCAGCCCTGAAACGACATCTTACCCTCGCTGGTGCCCGATTTAACGTCCGATGTTCGTCTCGGTGATGCGAACGGGACAGCTTTAGAAAACGGGGCAGAAGTCGGGCTTAACGGGCCGATGTTCTCCGACAAGTAGGTGGTGTCGTATATGTACACGTAGTGAGTCGGTTTCCTGTTGAGACGCGCGGGGGAAAAAAGCAATAAGCAGATCCTCTTATGGCGATTTGAGCAACGATGATCATAAAAAGGTGACCTCACTTCAAAGTGACGCAGAATGGTATCACCCTGCAGCTGATGGTGATCATTTGGTTATTCTGCCTTTTGCAGTTCAGATTCCCCTCGAACTCTCGCCCCTTGCTCAACTGTTGCTCCATCAGGGCGAAATTCTCGTAGTACACTATCTCCGCGATGTTCCTCCCAAGCATCTGGCTGACCTTATAGCCCAGCAGCTTCTCGCTGATCTTGTTAACAAACTGGAAGCGGGTATAAGCAACAGTGACACGGCGAGGATGGAATTTACAGTGACCTACTGCCCTGAATATATGCTTAAGTTCCGATTAATGAGAGGGTTCGCGCGTTGACGCCTCCGGTGGAACGAGGATCGAGGAATTTCTTTGTTACTCACGTTACCTGTACAATGTGTTTATCGTTCGTCACGTGCACCATGTCGCGGCACCTGTCAAGGGCCAAATAGAGCACGTTGGCAGCCGCGAGCTGGGTCCGTGGCAGAAGCGCGCTGGTGTAGATTCCCACCAGCTCGTTTATCAGTATCTCCTCGTGCGAGCACTCCATTAAAGCCTGAAATCAACAGACACGACGCGACTTCTCAGGAGCAATGTAGCCAACGCTGTACTTTCGGTTTCTGATAACCATGGTAGACGCCAACCATATCGACATCTTCGAACTCTGCTAGACTAAATAATGTGGGATAAACTCGACCACCGCTACTTTCAGCCAGTGGTAAACCATCAACATTTACACGAATTGAAATTTTGTTATTTTCACAAAGGGACATGTCTACAGATTCAATGAGCTTCAGAATGCTATTTTTTTTTTTTTTTTTTTTAATTCAAAATGGAAATAATGACCTGGTTCAACCTGATTCTACTTTCGACTTTTCTAACTGTTTTCAAAAGGGTTCTAGCATCTGATGGTAAGTTATGTCACACCTCGGAGAAAGTGGAATCTATCGACGGTGAATCTCTTATCTGCCCGCGAGCCACGGAGATATACGGTCTCGGAAGAACTTACTCTGCTAAATCCCGATTCCAGCAGGTCCAGAGCCACGACTGTGTCCTTGTCACCCTGCATAAAGTACCTGTTCAAGTTCACGCGGGGAGATTGAGAGGCCTGGCAGCTTGGAGTACAGTGTTAAGGTAGATTTAACGACGGTATTGGTCACTTACGATTTCTTTACAAGAGCTATGATAACGGAACTGTGGTAGACGGGTGTCGACCTGATCGCCCTGAAACCAACCAGTCAGATCTGTTGAGGAATATCGGTAATGCCCGCGGGCGTTTGGTGGAGAATTTCGAAGGTGCGTGATTATCGTGCAGCGATCGATCCGTTTCCTTTGGAATACTCTACCTACAAATTGCGCCGGCCTCCGTGCCCCGTTGCCCCCGATGATCGATTATTACTATCTCGTGGGCCCGATTCTGGTAGAACTCCACCGCCTTTTCCACGCCCTTCGCCGCCGACACGCTCCAGCCCAATCTCCTCGACGTGGTCGCGAGTATGTCCATTTGCTGATCATCTTTGGGGAAGACCAACAATATCTGACGTACGAGAGGAATACGATTCGAAAGTGATCAAACAGAGTAACGACACCGTTCATGTTCGCTGTTTAATTGTTCCCGATGGAACGGGATGGGTGGGGTTGAGGGGGGGGGGGGTGGAGAGGTTAGGGGAGTAACGCCTATGGAGAGGGTTAATGGAGACTTACTTTTACGAGCGTAGGAACACTGTTCGTTAATGGATGAGCTTCGATATCCTGCGGCCCTTTCTAGAACACACAAAGGGAGTGGTTTTCAGAATTAGCGTAGCCGGTTGTTTCGATCGATAGTGTTCGGGGATATGTCTTTATTAAAATGGGCCCGTCGAATTCTGTGGGAAGTGACCGTACTAGTGGCACGTCCTCGTTATGGCCAGAATCTGATTCGACGTCATTGTGAACCTTGGCTCGTCGTCGTGCCCGCGGAGAAGACTCCTTCACATTTTTAGTCCTTCCATGCCGAGGACTCGTGCTTTTCATTCGTATTAACTACTTGGTGATCGATTCTAAGAGCCGCTTCACCGCCACGCGATAACCTATGCATGTTAAGAGTCGCGCCAACGAGACAAACGAATCGAAAGTGGCAAATTACTCGCAGGCAAATGAAGTTGGCAACTTTGCTGGAGAGCTCCAATGATGATCTCGATCCAGTCGACAATCTCTCGATTCCACGATCGTTTAAAGGCTTAATTCGCTTGGACCAAGGGGGCCAAGTGCCCCCCTGGCTGCGAAATTTTTATTCTGAGCGCATGAGACGCTCCAAGTACGAGGCACGGTGCAATTCGAGTGGCACTGAAATTTATATTAATCCAACGCTACTCGCGCATCTACCTCGGACGCGGAATAACCGTGCGCGATGATGAAAAGCTGAGCATTCCTTCTGAAGTCCCTCTCATTTTCCCTGCAAACTGTGCCACTTGGAAAAAGCACTTGTAAAAGATTCAAGCCATAAATCTTGCGTGTCCCTAAGACAGTAATAAACATTGCTTTTGCTCCTTGCATCGCGTTCGCTTCTGCTGACAAGTACAAAAGTGTAAGAGAAGTGTTCTAGAAAGGTTCAAACGCGAGCTGCAGTACTATATAACGAACATCAGCCCATCTGGAAGCAAGCGAAACTATATCCACCCCTGGCCATAGCGTTCATTTCGTCGAAATCCACGAAGAAGAGAGACGAGAGTGAACAAGTTGTTTCGGGAGCAGCAACAAACACGTCCAAAATACAAAACACAAAGCTTTTTACACACAGTGAAACTCTTCCCCCGAGGATGTTAAATATTCGAAGTTCCATCAATTATACGAGACACTGTGTTCAATAAAAATTGCATCTTGCGAATCGTGTTCGAGGCCAGTTCCACCGACGTACCTGTGCAAGCAACACAAGGGACGGGGGTGCTCTGTCGACGCACATCCCGCGTTTGCTCGCGTGCCATTTCTTCCAAACTCCGCCACACATCGCGTCGAAGATCCAGCTGTACCATGGCCTAGACGGCTCCCCGTGAAACACCTCCCCGGCGTCTATAGAATGGCAGACGTAGATCGGCGTTTGCGTCGATCGCCTCTTGTCGCTCATCCTCGATCACGCGTCAACCAAAAGATATCCGATCCCTGGATCGGCGTACAGAATCGCGAGCCAGCCGCTAATCGATTCGATCGCTCCAGAACACTCCACGCCGCATAAATTACCGGTCCGTTTAGAGACGGATTTACCTACTTCAATCTTGAACTCTGATTAACCGCTTCCCTGCGACCGCGAGCGTCGTTCAATTTACATCGTCGATCGAAGTGTTCGAACGCTCGGTAGCTTTTAATTTCTGCCGGGCCTTATTTAAATATTTTCAAGCCCATTGGACGGGTTGGATCGATTGGGAAGACAAGTTCGCGGGACGTCCATCGCGATACTGAGCCCGAGCATCGCAACCGCCCGAGATTATCCTTTCGCTGTATCAGGAGCCAGAGCCGTGTCTATCTTTGATAACGGCTGCTTCTCTATGTAACTAAAAGTGTCTTCGCGCAATTGTCGATAGTGGTACTGTGGAAATAGTCGATAAAGGCTGCTGTGCGTCACCGAGAAAATTGCTTATAAATAAAACGGTATCGCGATTTTTGTCGCTGTATCGTAAGCCGATGAGATATCGCGGGTTTTCGTGAGAAGATCGCAATAAAATGGTCGCTCGCGATAAGATCCTTGTACCAAACTGTTTCGATTTCTACCGACGACGAAGATTGAAGCATCAAAAGACACCAATAACCCAAGGGATAATAAAAGTACCAGAAAATACATTCAGATTAACGGAACGGGGCACCTCGGTAAATCAATAAACGCTCGGGACATGCTACGTAGTAAAACGGAAATCTAAATAGTAAAGAAGCACGGTCGAGGAAGGAGCAGAAATTTCCATCGCACGAGGGGAAAACTTTCGCACACTAAACGCCGACGATTTAATAATTCTCACTGAAAGGGGTGCTCCCAGGGTGTAGAAGGCTTAACTGAACATCGTCCCCATCATAATCGCGTGGAGGGAATTAAAAATTGTACTCTATCGGTGACAAAGTTTCCAAAGAAAGTTCCACGATAACATTGCTCGCCCGCGTTGAACGTCGATCCTTCCACAGGTACTATCATCAAAAGTTTGATGAACCATTAACGATCGCCTAAGGTACACTCTATAGAAGCTACAGATCCAACAGAAAACATCTCTCGAGATTATTAAAAAAAAGCTTAAGTAGTCAACGCGTTGCATCGATCCACTTTCACCTCAAAAAGCAGAGAACCTATTTCTGGTCCGATAATTGTGCTTCGTAGCGACAGAAGGGAAACGAGTTCACGACACAGATCCCGAAAAGTTCGTCGGTGAATAGCCGAGCTGTCAAGGTTGCGTGTTGGTTTCGAAACGAGAACACTTCCTGAAGTTCCCCACCCACGTGGACGGGGATTATTGCAAGACAAAAGTTGCGACTGCTTCATCTAGCTTTTCTGGCTGCGATCCAGCCGTGTGCCTACGGACCGCCTATAGACAGCAGTTTATACCCTGTCCATGGGCGATCACCGACACTTTAGCAGCTCGAGAAGCTCGGACGACAGAAACAGGGGGAAACTAGAGGGGTCGAGGGATCGTTAATAATTCGTTTCAGCCCTCAGGTTCCATACAGCGCGAGGGAATCGAGGCACGACAGCGGAGGGTATCAATAATTAATCGGGACCGACTGCTAAGCCGGTGGTGGCCGTCCACTGATCTGTCATAGCGCCCCTTGAAACTTCAATGAAAACATTGGATGCAATTTTCACGAGCTCCGTGATCGAGAACCGGACAGGTGGTTCGAGGAAAGCTGCTAGTGATTACGTTTTATCGCGGAGGGGTGTAATTGCACGTTGCGGGATTAAAGCCTCGTGAGAAAGTAGAAAGCTGACGTTCCGCGTCTTTTTCTTCCTATCGATTAACCCTGCTTCTCTTGCTCCCCCCTTCTCTCTGTTAACGTTCGTGTAAATTCACCCTTCCGCTGCTGGGCGCTCGATAACCCTCCTTCGATTTAACCTACTGATATACTTCGCTCACCTTGATGCCAAGATCGTTTTTAGAGGAGCTTTAGACGCTCAGTTTTTTTGGATTTTCTTTGAGAAATCGGGGTTGATGGGAAGGTTGATTGAAAGCATGAAGAATCTGTGTTAAATGGAGGCAGTTTGAGATAATAGAATGGGGGAAAGTTGAATGGTATTTTGAGAGGGGGTTTAATTAATTTGTAAGATATGAAGAAGATAAATAGCGTACTTCAGGTGAAGATTATTAAAGGAGGCTAGTGTAGAGGAAGTTTGTCGAAGGGAGGGATAATTGAATTATGAATAAAGAAAGAGCTCAGTTCGAAGGATGCTAATAAAGGTTAGGAATAAATACGTTTCATTATACAAATTCAGGATCATTCGAGAACATGGAAGAGGAAAGTGAATGAAACTCGTGATTACAGTACAGAATATTTCCTAAAACGTTATGATACACCTGTGGAATCGATTCTCTTTTCTGTCTTCAAAAAATGCGAAGTGGAACGTTGCTCCTTCGCCGTGTTATCAGCGATTGCAGCCACGAGCATCGAGATATCGCCGCGATATTTTCACATCATTTATCTTTAGTGCGTCCGCACCAATGACAGTATTCAATAACTGGCAACTCCATCACTCCATAGATTCATTCGAACCCGAGCAAAAATTTGTAGCCTCCGTCCACTGTTACAGAAATGAGACGGATAATACTAAAAAGTTATACTTACTGCTATCGTGAAATCTGCATCGTCGCCCGCCGCCAAAATATCTTCAAACAGTGGCTTCTCTCCCAAAGCATCGTACTCCGCCTTCCCTGTAAAGTTAAAAAAAAAAAAAAAAAAACACTCTCTGAGTTTGAAATTAAATAGAAACTGCCGACCAAGATGTTATCGATCGATCACTAATTCAACGATTAGCATTCCTCTCAGTTATGCACTTATGAGATCGACATTCCTTCGATCGTTCACGTTCCAACGCAGATGCTTTACGAATTGATTCATTGCTCGGGCAATTAATCGATACACTCGGGGATAATAGAGAGGCTCGCCGAGATACCGGATTGTACATCGCCACGGGGGCATTCTGGGCCAATGGATCAACAATTATAACCGACAATTAAGGCTAGTTTGCGAAACCGATCGATCGTTGCAACTTCCATTTTCGTGCGCAGATCAATTGCAGCTGACGTGGGTGGCGGGGTGGACCTCTCCCGAAGCTCGTCCACCCGATTTGCCAAGGACTCGATTAACGTTACGTTACCGAGCCAAGGTTTTTCCATCCTTTATTACACAATTGTCGCTAACGGACTCGATGGTCCTAAGAGGACGAAATTTATGTTCAGCCGAAGAGGGTGAGCGCCAACGAGGTCGAGCGTGAAACTTATCTTCTCCATTTACGGGCGGGATCATTCGGCGTTTATCGGTCGATTCGAATGGATCAGGGTTTAAAGATAATTGATCGAAAGTAGGGCACCTTAATTGGGCATAGCCGGAGCACAGCGTAAGGGATAACCGTCGACTCTTTCCACTGGAATGCGAAGCTCGGTATAAAAATCAGTATACTTGCGGTTAACATCGGTTGCTTACGGCCACTCGTCGAATCGATTTCCAGTTTCTCGTTCCCAGTGTCTCGTAGTAAGCTCATTAAGGAATCGCTTTTCGTTGAAATGAATTAAACCGCTTTCACGTGCTCGCGTGAATTCAATGCCGAATGATAGAGCACTTTTGTCGGTTCTTTTAGCATATCGTTATGGGTAAGCTTGCAATGTTGGGAAAGGTCGAGTGACTATGTTATTTGAAGGGTGATGGGCAATTAAATTGATCGGTAAGAGTCGATTTTTAATCGTTGGATTTTATTTAATTTTACTTTCGAGAAACTTGTCTGGAGCAGATCTTTACGTACCATTGCTGAGCAACGTGTCTTCCAAAGCCCCATCATCGTTTGGAAAGAAATATTTGTTCGGAGGGGATGCCATATGAATTTGTAACTCGTTAATGTCACAGCAGTGAAGATGCACACTGATAGTTTCTTAACTCTGTCCTCATGTTAGAGGGAGCTTGCAGCATTTGATTCGTTCAGTAAAATAGAGTGCCTCGGTACAGCAATTGACGATTAAGCCAGAGAAATTATTTGAAAGGAGAGAGAAAAGTTTCGAGATATTAAAAACAAATTCTGACAAAGATCCACCTCGATTGCTGCCCAGCCGGTTCAGACTTCTTCAATCTACAAAATTCAATATCGACTCGTCTGAATTATCCGTCTCCGTGTAAACATCCAAATTTCAATATCACTGGAATATCTAGAAACCAAATTACATCGCCGTCGAGAATTTGCCGGAATTACACGTGCCCCAAAGTAATCCACCAGCGATCAGGAAATCTAATCGAATCGATATCCAGACAGAATCTTTTCACTGCACCGCGCTAATCGAAGTAAGAAGCTACAAAACTGTGCGTGCAGCTTCGAGAGGGCACATTTCTAAAATTACACTGCTCGCGTCGATTTTTTCACGTTGCAACATTCTTTCCAGAAAAAAAATACAGTACACTGTGGAGGGCGGGGCGATAATGGTGCGCGTGGAATATTGAAATCGCGGCGTGGAAAGTGACGGGGAGGGAAATAATCGCCGCGTAACAGCGAGCCCGATCCGACGTATGCGGCTCAAAGACAACGACTGGCCGAGGGGACCGAATTGTCCGGGTTAAAATTCTACTGGCGAGTGAGTGGCCTCAGGAAACACGAGATAGGGTCGTCGGAGAAACTCCAGGTACACAATAACTTTGCTGCACACGCTCGTTTAACCACGAATGCACGAGCCTGAAAGGCGGCTCTCACGCTCGAATAAAATACTTGCAATTAGCGGTGGCCGGTTAATTGCATTTCCCTCGTACGCGAATCGCTCGGTGCATCTTACGTGGACGCCGTTATCGAGCGCGAAACTGTCTGGAGACAATGGGCCGAATTAAGTGGAGGCATTTTGTTATTTTCGAAGCATTACGCGAGGTCACTGTAGCGGTAAATTATTGTTCTGGCCAAGAAAAAACTAGTTCTGTTCTAAATCTGCAAGGAGCGATTTTACAAGTATTGTGTTACGACATGGGGTGGATGTTTTTAATTTGTTTACGTAGAAGATCGATGTCCCGTTAAAATAACGAATCGCCGTGTAACTAATTTGCTGGCGAATTCGCGAAGGTCCAGGCTGCATCAGCATCCGATATTATCTTGCTCCCTGATTTCCATTCACAACCATCGACTGAAATATACGCGGTCTTATCGACGGATTAATACAGTGTTGGTAGTATTTATCGTATACTTGGCGTTCGTAACGTTGAGCCGCCTTAACAATGATACGCATCGACTGGCGAATTATCTGCTAGCAGGGTGATATTTAAATGGCATTTGTCTGTGTGTACAGTGTACTTGTGAGATAAGATTCAACAGAGATATGCGCACGTAGGTTCGGCAGCTTTTTTTCTAGTGGATTAATACCAATCCGACAGTACGAAGAGCGAAGAATTAGATGGAAATTTGAAGAGTAGTAAAAGAAACCTCTCGCATTCACTTCGAACACAATCAAGAAATCAAATCGGCGTCGTTAAACAAGACCCAGAGTACCTACCACATTTTATTAAGAAAAAGTTCAAGTAACTCTCCAAAGATCCTTCTCCAGAATAACACCATCTGTCATCTACGATAACGAAGAAGCATTTCCTCCTCAACCCTCCATCAGAGCAACAAACCAAATTCAGCGGTCATCCCATTAGGAACGCGGTCTCAAGTAGCCAGACTGATAAGAAGCAAATTAATCCCCCATTAGCCCGCGAGACTGGCCCGTTTACGAATCCCACGATCAGGGCGGGTCCTTGAAAAATACGATGCGCGTGCCGTTCCGATTGATTCGCGACGGTGTGGATTTGTAGCGCGTAGTCAGGAGAGTAGTTCGCGTCATTTTTCGAAAGCATACGGCTGATTAATTCACCACGCGAACGGTGGACTCCGGGCAAGACACCGCGCCGCGCCGTGGCCAGACCGCCGTAGACTAGGTCAAGGCGGCACACTGTTCGCCGGAGGTGTCTGCCCTCCTCTGCCTTCCACCTTCTACCTTCGCCAAACGTACGCGTACGCCACCGGTGACGCAGCACTGTCCCTCCGCCCCCGGGCCCCCCCCCCCCTTACAATTTGTTTCTCTCTTTACCGAACCGATTAAAATCGCCGAGGAATCCGCTTTCCCGCCGCGAAGCCTGCAGATCATTGAGAGAGATCTCGTCGATCGTGCGCATCGAAAACTATACGATTAATCCGTGTAATCCCCCTCCCGATCCCCCGAAAGACAGCCGATTTGCATAACGATACCTTGCCGGCGCAGGGAGCGAGACGCTGCGCGATTAGAGAAGATAGAAGATCGACGATGCTAACGTGTGCATTCGGTATGCGGTCTCGGCAGTCGAATTTCTGGCTCGTTGCTGCTTTGGCGCGAGTGAAGGATTGCTATTGGAAACGCGTTGGCGCGGTGCGAGGGGTAGATATGAACGAGGAATGAGAGGATTAGATGGAGTTTGTATTGCTGGGGGGTGGTGGAGCGAGAAACATCCTGGGATCAGGGGATGTTTATCCCTTAGTATCACGATTTTATCGTTTCACTCAGAAAAATTCTTATCGTTCCATTTTTGTCCACAGTTTGTCGTAAAAATAAGCAGAATATTCTTAGTGTAACAATTTCTTATATAAATGAAAAAATATGGATATAACACCAATGTTAAATCATGCATACAGGTACCTATGTATTATAATGTTAAGCCAATGCATACATTATTATGTTGGACACATCGAGTTTATTCACAAAGGAAATCGGAAATAATTGAGAGAGAAATTAGCATTTACCTGGTATTTTCAGTGGTCCTGGCGAAATTAAGAGTTGTAATGAACAATGCGAGGCAGTGTATCACAGTGTAATTTCTACCGATGTATTTCTGCCCTAAGGACACTTTGTTACATATGGTAATAGTAAAGTAACGCTTTAAAGTTTACGAAAAAGACCCCAAATGGCGCGCATGATTTTTTTCAATTCGTGTAACACGGGTGTTACACTATGATACTAAGGGTTAAAGGTTGCTGGAGTGTTCCTGGGAAGAGTGAATTATTACTGAGAAATGGAGATTCTTGTTAGAAGGCGTGCATTAATGGTTTAGTATTCCAAAGGGTCCTTCGGTCTATTTAACAAGATCGCTCGGAAGTCAGGCGTTTGTGAAAGTTACGCAATAGATAATAATATCTAAATCAGACTATCTAAAAGTGAAGAAGTCGAGAAATGGTGATGATTGACAAGGGACTGTTAGATTCTTTTTGGAGTCATCAAAATGGAAGCTCACTATTCTAGAAATAGAGTAGAGAGCCGAAATCCTATTTCTAACGTTCAGTCTAAAATTATAGCCTCGGAATTACACACCTGTTTGCTACGAAAGTCCAAGGCCTGGTGACGTGAACACAAATCCCAGGCCCTTGAAGAGAGGAACTAGAAAATTACCTGTACCAACTAGAGACCTTTGCTCCAGCGTTTCCAGAGGCTTGCCTTTTTCTGCGTCCCTTTTATCAGCCATGCAACCCAACCTGCTGAGCTTGCATCCCATCCTCGAAGCGATCTTTCACTTTCCCCGGGATCCTTCAGCCCTCCTCTTCACCCTCGAAACCCCATCAGTTGGATTCTAAAGAATCCTAAAAAAAAAAACTCATCGAGATGAATCGGTGACTTAGTCATAGCTTTGCAACAAAAACGCGGTATGTCGAGGCGAATTCGAAGGGAGCGCTAGTGGTGTGTGGCACAGAAGTCTCTTACTCCGGAAGAATTCGATTTCTGTTTGGAGATGGCACGCGTGGCTTGCGTAATCAATTTGAAACGAGATTTCGGTGCATTTCGGAGGCGCAAAGAAGTTGAACGTACCTCTTCAATGTCGCCCAGGCGAGTTCGAGAATGATGCTTGTACGGGAAGCATGGCAGCGAGGAAGAAATGGCAACCGCGATACGTAGATATAAATATTCATGAATGCGCCACAGTTCCGTTCAGCATTGGTAGCAGGTGTTTGTAATTGTGACAGAGGGGTGTACTCACCGCGAAGATACGCGTGTTTGTAGACCTCCATATTTCTTGGCAGCGGATGAGATCGTTGATAGAATGGTTTAAAGTACACGATTTATTATCGCATTGTCTGCGATCGTTTTACGCCGCTTTCCACTAGTTTGGTGACACGTTTTTCAAATCTCTACGCTTTCAATGTATCACTGAGAATGTGCATGCGAAAGAGTGAGCTTTGGATTTCGCAGGATTGGTCAGAGAGTTTCTGAACGGGTGTAGTGAAACGGGGAAGGGAGTAAGAGAAGCTGTTTTGGAAAATTTAATGCCGACAGTATTCAAGAAGATAGTCGTGGGAGTATTTTAAGAGATAGATTTAAAATCTTTGTCAAAATTGTTCGTAATATTTTGGCGAGACTAGTTCAGCTTCATCAGCAAAATTTTAAGTATTCTTGAAGTAACTCAAGTCCCTTGGCAAAATTAATTGTAATAGTATACTGATCGCTTGGACAGACTAATCAGAATATTCTCTCACAAGAGGACACAGATTTTTAAACAGACCGACCACATCTCTACTCACAACATCTTGAAAATCGACATTAAGCTGCCAGCAAAATTCATCGCGAAGATATGATAAAAATCGATACAAATCCGTTAGCAAACGTCACTTGCGCCGTGTCTCGGCAAGCTTTAAACAAAATTGCCCGGAGCACCTCAGAACTTAACTCGGCTGCTCTGGTGCTTCAGCTTCAAAGCTGCCTCTTAAACAAATTAGAAATATTATTAAAAAAAAAAGACTTGAGAATCACGGGCGACCCACAACTGGAAATTAAAAATCAGGGGAAAATTAGTCTTCTATGGCGAAGTAGCACAAGAGAAGAAGGACAGCTAAATAATTCAATTCACTTCCGGCAATTGTCCTTGGCAACCAAAGTCCCATTTGCATGTGACATTGAATCAAGCAACTCGAAGGTAAAATTCAAGACTGGAGGACACGCTCGCGACACCTCTTTACCGGGATTTACTTTATCTTATCGCCGGCCGCGAATGTTTATACGTAATTAAATAGCGCAACATTCCTCCCAGGCGTCCACGAACCACCTTTCAGCCCTGCGAGCTCAAAATACCCGCGTCCCGTCGGTTCCGCGCGCAATTTCTCCCATCGCGTTGACACCCTGCAACCACGATCAACCACGATGTTGAATATAAACACGCCCCGCTATGCACTCGTACTATGGAAATCTGAGATACCAGATCGCACAGGCAAAACTACACACGTGTTTCTAACTATCAATGAACGATTGGTCCCTGTTGGAAGTGCGCCAGGTTGAGAAGCTCCCCAAAGATTTCTAAACACCAGAGAACACGAAAACCAGGCAATAGTTTGGAACGGTTTGGAACCGCTTGACGTTTGTTGCTGCAAAAGAATTTCACACGCGGGGAACTCGAGCTATTAATTTATGCGGTTCAAATATAGTTAATGAAGGGAAGGTGACTGTCCTTGGAAGGAATTCGCGGTGGTATTCGCGGTGGTATTCGCAGGATCACTGCACTGAGGAGACGGTTCGGTCGGTCGCGTTCGATCGCCGACAGTATTCACCGAGGGAATTGCAGAGAGCTGGTCGGGGAGCGTCGATCCATTGTTAGGCGACACGGTACACCGAAGTGTGCGCGATGTTTTAATAAAGCTAGGCTCAGCTGTAGATGGCATGCTGGCCTCGAATCCACTGACTAAAGTTTGAGATTTCGCGGGGGACGAGCCGCGCGGAGGAGAAGCAACGAAATGCCTCTGCCCCCTCTTCTATCGAGTACCCTAGCCAAATACTTTATTTGCGCTGCGATCATTTTATTATTAAGTCCTTGCATCTGGCAGGTGTTTAAGAGGCCGGTGTGTCGGCACTTCAGGGTAATTGCGAGTAGCGGTGTATTAAAAATTCACGCCGAGGTACAATCTGACGAAATTGATTTTAAAGCCTCAGCGAAATTATCAGTGACAGTATCTGAGATAATGGCACTGATCACTCGGCGAAATTACTCGTGATCGGTTCTTAAGTAGAGATACAAAGCCGCGGGAAAAAAACTGATAAAAATTGATCTTCAAGCAAATGCCAGAAATTTATACAACACCCCTTAGTGACTATCTCCTAGCCACGTTTCAGGAAAGTTACCAGTAAGCCTCTTAGTGGAAGCTGCTGGTTCTTCTTCTAATGAGTGATTTATAATCGAAACAGCGAGGACGTCAGAGTCAGTCCCGGTTGATGAAATAGAACAGCATACAGGAACTTATGTTGAGAATGATGGATAGGTTCGCGGTACCTCTAGTCATCGGAGGCTGTAAACGTTCCCGACGATCGTAATCGAGACAACGCGCGATAACCCGCGGTAGGTTTGCATCTCAATACCGAACAGCGCCTTATGAAACATTCATCGGAATCTCCTTGAAAGTATTATTCGATTTGAAAGGCTAATAACGTACACACTCTTTGAATTGCGATCAGCGGTTGCACGTTGCGATCCGGTTGTATTCGCAGACGCCACTCAGACGAAATTGCAAAGTGGCAGAGCGGACGTGCATACAGTAGACGAAGAATATTGTCCTAGTTTCTGAATAGTGACACGAATAAATTCTTCGCCCGGCTACAAGATTTTCTGAAACAAAATACACATTCCTACGCAGAAATGGTCTGAAATAATTGGCAGCGGGCTCTGTTGAATGGAGAGGGTAAACGGTTGAGAAATTCTCGAGCAATGGAATAGTTTCGTTTCGAAAGGGGATAGACCGAAATTTATCTATTTAGGAAGGCTTGAACAGTTCCGTTTGTAAAGAAGAGATACGCGCTGATTTAAATGAAAGGAAAGGCCCGCGAACTGGTAAAGATGCACCTTCGGTGACAATCAAAGAGACTAGGAGGTACGATCTAGAATTTGCGCTTGGCAAATAGCAGGAAGATAGAATTGTTATTGCCGGTTTACACACAGAGAGCGAAGACAGGCACACACCGCGGCGGTACAAAAGCGATTATTTGCTTAGGGTCGCTTTTCGTTTCCTTGGCGTGTAAATTATCTTTGCCCGCGAGCTCATCGCGCTATTGTAACCGTGCTGCACTCGTTTACACCTTACGCGGAACTGTATCGTGCACGTTGCACTTGAAATAATGCAACCCCCAGATGCAGTACGATGCAACAGCAATCGTTCACCAAAGCTAGTTCCGATGTGATAATTGTGCTCTCTCGCTCCGAATATTGGATCGTTCCATATAACAAATTGTCTTCCTTGGACCGCTAATTAATAAGAAAATAAGCTTTCGGTTAAATGTTCGAATTTGGTCAGCACTTTGATTCGAGCGCTTAAAAGGTTTGCTAAAATTCGAAGTAAATGTCTAGAATATAAGATAAGCTTGACTGAGCATACTCTTGATAAAAGTTAACGAAATAGGGCACGTGTTAAAATGATAAATGAAACGAATGAACCCCCTATATATTAAGAGATATGTGTAAAACAATGTATTTGGAATTTTAGCGTGTACAAATTTTGAAATTGCGAGTAGCGTTTCTGGACTACTTAGGTAAAGTAAGGAGAAATTATTTCCTAAACAATTTTCTAATGGAAAGGACAAATTTATGGGCAAATATTATATAAGAAAGAGTTAAAGCGGAAATAACGCAGCTGAAGAAATATATTTAAATACGCATAAATCTTATCTGCAGTAATATATTTCAAAAATTCTAATACTTGCTGAAATTCTCCATTTAAAATAAACTCCTTCAGAATCGTGTAAAGTGGTCCGGATAATAATTATGATACTAATAAGAAACGTGTAACAATCGAGTCGTCATGGTAACTCGAAGGTTTAAAAGAGATCGATGAGGATCAGAGATGAAGCATAAAAATATATGCATAATATTTCAGTGTTAAATGTGACTTGATAATTTTAACGTCTAATAAAATTCGGTAAACAAGTAAGAAGAACCTTTATTCATATTCTTAATAGCTACACTCAGCTCTGAAATATGTATTCACTTTTCTATTCTTTTCAGAAGACTTTCGCACTCTTAATTGCACAAAAATTATTCTCCAAATAAATAATACTCATCCTCCACTACGGTACCCTGGTAGCAAGTGATCTTCTCTTGCAACGAATTACTTTTTATTTTCAACCATTACTTTACCAAAGCCAGCCTACATAGTCAGAAGGATAGAACAAAATTGAAGGTTCACAATTCCCTGGAGTTTCATGTCAAGTAGACACGAAAAATAATCGTTTGCGGACAATTTACAATTAAACAAAAACCGTGGACACTGTTGCTGGTAACTCTTGGAATTGAAAAGAAAACGTAAACCCAAGTTATCTTGGAAAGAAAAGGACAGGCAGGTATTGCAAGAAAGGTCAGTTGTATCGGTGTTTTGAAAATCCATGTAGAGATGAGTGCATTAATATTTATATAGGTGGCTAATAATAATCTGCTGTTTGCTCCCCGATTTCCACCTGTAAGTGTAAGTTTCATATATCGATATTATTAAAGTTCCTCTGACTCGTTCCTTCGCAAAGTAAATCGACGAAATTCTATGTGACCACATTTTAACTTCCACAGGACACACTAATAATTAAATATTAAGCGACACGTCGCCGTGTTGGGTGCAGCTAACGCGGTCACTATCGTAGTACAAATATTTAGCATAACGTATATGTAAGAGAACCAATTGTCTATAGAATATAATTAAGAAGGAAAGTAGAACGTTTCTGTGAATACCAAAGACGAGGAATTCTAAATGTGATTAAAAATTGTGATTGTACCTAACACCACTCGTCAGAATAAGTGTGATAATTCCGAAACATTTGAGGATATATAAATTTCTGCAAAGTATTTCCCTGAGTGATGTGTTGTACCTTTACTGCTTTCTATCTTGGCACGAAAACTACCATAGCGTAAAGAAGTGAGTTCACCATTTCTCAGTTACATACATCTTAAATATACAATAAATCTCTTCAGTTCTAATTTGCACATTGTTAAGTAGAGAAGGAACCTATAGAAGTGTATTTCACTCGTTATTACCTCTCTCTCTCCCCCCCCCCCTCCCCCCTGAGAATTTTGGAATGTTCCAGGCCACGTGTGAACCTATTGGAAGAGTCAGACATACGTCGTGCATAGTGCATCCATGCGAATTTTCACACGCTTGAAGTATTCGACCGAAGGAGAATAGTAGTCAAATGTTCCCTGCCCCGAGAATGTCAGTTTTCGATGTATTTTTTTCATGACAGTGTGACGTTTTGAATTTCCTTTATCCAAGTGCTTTATACAGACTCGAATACATTCCATTAATCCATAAAATTGTACCATGATAAGGCAAAGGGTTGTGGTCGACAGTATATCATCAAATTATGCAAAATAGCAAAGAGACGAAGATAACGAATCGTGGGCATTTCGCCTGGTTATACAAGGTTCGTTAATAGAAAGGCATTGAATAGAGCTTTATTAGCAATCCAAGTAACTGAAAAGATGCTGCCATAATCTTACCATTCGTTCAAATACACTTTTCAATCAACTCTCAAACCTATTCAGTATTAGTGTAGCAATTAATTACAATTTCAGTCACGCTCTTCGCCATCCCATGGGTAAACGAACTAAAAGATTACAAGCTTATATACAATGAGAATGATTAATCAGTAGATAGGTAGGACAACCCGCGCTGCTTTGAGAATACAAACGTATCTGGCGCCACGAGATTCACGTCCTCCCAGAAAGTAGCCCGCTATGTAACCATTAACAGCGCTTTTTAACAAGGTTCTGTGCCAAGACAATCAAGTGAAACCTCTACCCGCTGTGCAAGCTTACTTGGACGGAGAATGCTTACGATTCTGCGTGGACCGGTTGGCTCTGAGAGATTGGTCGCCGATTTTGAACAGCATCGCTGAGAATCGAAGCCTGTCGAAGATCTACATTTACAGCCGAGGTCGGTGCAAAACGACCAGGGAGAAAATAAATACAGAAGAGAAGCTCGAGAGGCTATGGTAATTCTTCGAAAGATTCCAAAGCAGGCGTTCGAGTTTCGGTTAAAATTTGCCGAAAGAAATTGTACTTCCCTTCGATGTTATTTAAAGAATTAAGTGTGTAACGCGTAGCTAAGGTACGAGTATTAGAATCGGTACACGGCAGTATTAGAATGCTTCCCCAAGCTTAAACTTCCATTCACTCTTTCGTGCTTTCCGTGTATTATTAATTCTTCTTCGATACTCTTAAAAATATTTAAACTTGGGCTTTTGGGCATTCGTAGTGTTAGTGTTTAGCGACGCTCGCAAGTGAAATGTCCCCTTAGTGGCCAGACATACTCCTCCGTTCGGCGTTGAAGCAAAATATAGTAGATCAAGACGATAAAAGTAAAGGATTTAATCTAACATTAATCTATCATCGAATACAGCGATTCTCCAATGTTCCCAATTCCTGATCTATTTCTGTAAAAGTCTATCAAAAACCTTCGACCTCGTAAGAACCTGAATCACTAACCTATCCTTTTTACCTCCCTCCAACCAAAATTGCCGCACAAAGGTGTCAATCTTGCCCGCCAAACCTTACCCAAAATTTCCACGTTTTGCCGTCCGAATGCTACTGTCAGCAAGTTTAAGCTTGCAGGTCGCATCGCCTGGGCCGGCAAGGTGTGGGCAGAAAGGGTGGAAAAGAGTGGGTAGAGGGAGTAAAAATGCTGGATGGAGAGAGATACGGAGAAGTGGAAAATTTAATGGGGAAATGGGAGCGAGAACTCAGATTAGAGTTGTTTCGATCGCGCGTCCAGGCGAGGCGGAGGACGGGACCAAACGTGGCCAATTCTGTACACCAACTTCCTGTTGCGATGCCTGGTGGATTCTGTGGCCGTTTTCACGAGAGATTCTCCGTCGATTACCTCCATCACCCTCGATGGAATTCCACTGGCGACCAAGTATCTCAGCATCCTTTGTACCGGCTTGCAGAGCAACAGGAGACTGATGACTCTGTCCCTGACGGGGTGTCGTATCGGTGACATCGGTTAGTATATAATTTCCTCGCATTATTATACATTACTAGCAAATACCCCCCGCGCTTCGCTTCGGACCTAAGAGATATTGAGGACTCCATGAAAACACAATTCACCCCTTTTTCACCACCTCCCCCCCCCCCCCACCCCCTTGGGGGTTGATTTTGACAAAATCCTGAAATTGATTTTTTAGCATTTACATATGTGGGTAATCTTTGCGAGTAAGAACCAAGTTGATATATCTAATGGGGCCTAAGAGATATTCGAGAGAATATAGGGGAGTCCGAGTAATTACATTTTACCCCTTTTCACCCCCTTTAGGGGTGGAATTTGCAAAAATACTTCCTTAGTGGGTACCTACGGATCGAGCCCTCGGCCACTTATTCCCGCCGCGGTTCTATTTCGCAAGCGAGAAGCGCTCGCCCGGTCGCCGCCTGGCGGTCGCGTCGCGAACTACTATTATTTAAAAATCATTATTTAAAAAAAATAAACACGTTAGAACCTTCCTCTCGTCAAGACGAACAAAGTGATGTAACACACTTGTGGCTACAATTCATATTTGCTGAGAATCAGCATTTCAAAGTATGCAACTTCAATTTTATATAATAGTATAGATAGATAGATTATTAATTACACATGATTTATTAGCCCCTTTAGTTCGTTTTACTTTGTCAGTAATGTTCAAGTACGATACTTTGACAACGTTTACTAACTTATTTCCCAGTGCCCTTCTACATTTCTCTTCCGTTTTCTGTCTCCACAGCATACTTTTAGTTATCATGCTTTTCTTTCTCCAGGTTGCGATTTGCTGTTGGGTTGCCTGAGGAACAATCCGAGTCTCTGCGTCCTGGATCTGTCGTCCTGTCGCCTGACAAACAGAAGCGCCTCGAGCCTGTCCCTGTTCCTGAAGAGGCGAAAGGCGGACGTGATGCAGAACGTTTGGGAAAAGTCCTCTTCGCAGTCATACGAGGAACGTTTCGAGAAAAAGGTTTAGTGTTTCAGTTTACCGTGACTTGTCCGTCGGGGATTAAGGCTTGGTGTTAATTTGTCGGGCTCGTGTTTCAGCCGCAGGGATTGCACACGCTGATTCTAAACGGGAATCTAAAGATAAGGGACGTCGGTGTGCGACAATTAATGCAAGCGTTGAAGGCCGATATCTGGCTGAAATCGTTGAGCTTGAAGCACTGCGGGATCACTAAACACGGCGCGGAGGTGATCATAGAAGTTCTGCAATCGAACAGCGTGATAACAACGATGGATCTGACCGAGAATCACATTCCTATCAACACCCTCCAAGATGTTCTGAGGATACTGAAGAGGCGGCGAGAGCTGAGCGAGAGTAGCGCGACGAAGAAGAAATTTATTTTGAAGTGGAGGGAGGCTTCTTCGGAGGGATTGCGTAAAAGGAACGAAATGAATGCGCCTGGGCCTGCAGGCGCGAGGAGATCGATCGACCAATCGGTACGTTCTCCTTTGACTTTCAAATAGAATTGAAGTCTTCTAGATTGAAGATTGAATAGGATTCGATGCTTAACGGAATGCTAGTCTGCACGTGTTCTGGCGTTTCATTTCAGAAGAAACACCACAGCAGAAGTTCGTCGCAGTCCTGTCGGCAGAGGAGGATCCAGAGGTTCAAGGAGAGGAGGTGCAAGCAACCAAACGAGATGCGGGGTATGAAAAAGGAGGGCGCCGTTAAAGGGAGCAATTTTTGCGACCTGAAATCGCAGCTGGTGGATATAATCAGTTCCAACAGCAAGCTTAAAGAAGAATTGTCGAGTAACAAAGCGTTGCTGGACGCGGAGGTACAGGAGCGATCGAGGACAGAGGATGAGATGCAGACAGTGTCGCTTCAGTTGAACGATCTCAGGTGCAGAGTCATCATGCACAATTGCCTCCGCTCGAAAATGTGCGGCGAAAGTCAGTTGCTGAACGGCCTTCGGAACGTTTACGAGAAATTAGAGGCGTTCTCTGTCTGTAATAAGTTGGACGTTAACGGCTCGGAAGTAGATGTAGCTTTAAGGGACACGAAGCCACGATCGATGTTATTCCCGCGACAAGGGGGAGATATTCCAGCGAGTTTTTTAAAGGAGAGTTCTTGCTGTCCTTGATTAAACACGTGAATTCAATATTCTTAATTGTAATCGAGTATATAACTGATGTAAAATTGAAATAGGATTTATAAATGTTATGTAGATAAGTGTACGTAGGATTGGGCTAAAGAACTTGGTTAAATAAGGTCTGTCCCGTGTAGTTTAGTGATGTTGGAATTGTGAGAAAAGCGTTAGGTGTACAGGTGTAAATCTACGTTATAGCGATCACATGGATATCGGGATTTTTATAATATTTTTATTATCACTTCTGTTGATATTGGAGTTTGAAATAAATAGTTCATTCAAGGAAGCATGAATTCTATTATTTCCCTATGCCTTCTTCCACGTAACTCCTTGCGACTTATCTTAAATGTCAGTGTCCCCTTGACTATATTCTTTCTAATTAAATACTTATTAAGGTGGCATAGTACTCTTTTTGCCCGAAAATGAAGCATTCTTTATGAATTTTTTTCAATGTATATGAAAATAAAAAGCTAGAAAGATGGGGTTTGTTGCAAGAAGCCCCGCGAAATGAAAGATCACTGTTTGAAAGTATTAAAAGAACTCCAGGAGTGTCCGAAGTGTCCAGGAGTGTTCCAAACTGTCGTGGAGCATCGACGAAGTATAGGATAGACCTATCAACCAATGTACTTTTCTGTCACCGGTTTGGGGGTTCCTAAGACCCCCTTACCATTTTAGTGTCGCATACAACGTTACCGGTCAAGTCTCGAAACAGATTGTAACGCTACGCGTGGTAGGAACTAGAATTCAGCACAGGTAAAAGTAGGTAATTTTTTGAGAGTCGGAGCCCGCAATTTACAAATGTTTCTGTTAGAGTAACAATTTAAAGATCGTCTTATGAACACAAGAGGATGAAAATAAAACGATGTCACATTCGCCTTTTAACCTTTCTGTCCTATTCCGGTTTATTTATCTATACCTCGTCTGTGACAATAATTACACTACTCACGGAAAAGCGCTTGGCGTCTCCCATACGATTCCTCTTGCTCCGATGCGTCTCGACAGGAGCAAACACTTGACCTGACTCAAGCCGTTTTACGCCGAGATTGGGTAATCGACCCGGGTGACTTACGCAGGCAGTGTACCAAAAGGTACACCCCCTACGCCCGAAACTTTTCCCTTTCGACCAGAACACCAGGGGATCAAAAACTGATCCACCCATACTAATTCCATGCTCAGTCACTTGCTTCCGGAAACGGAAGCAGCGGCCACCTCCTCACCGGAGATGAGGAGCCAGCAAACGAGCAACAAAGCTAATAAAATTCAGTGACTACTGGGCGATTTTACATGGGGCCTTAAATACTTTATGGTATAATAAATTAACCTACGTTTCCTTAAATGTCTTCTACCACTACCACTTTTCACCATCACTTGTTACTCGTTTCGGTTTAAATATATTATTTCATCAACTCCCTTCCCCGCGAAACGGTAAACCTGAAAAGCTGAAACAGTCAACTACTGAGAGCTGAAAATGGAAACAGATCGATGAGATGCATGACAAGGGCACCAAGTCATACAAAACCATCGAAGAAATACCTACCCGAAACAGAATAAAATTCTGATTAGCTATCGAGACCGAACCAAAGTCTCTGAACGTAAGTTTGGCTCTATCTGGGCACTTAACGTAAATCGTAGGCTTCGATCTTTGATTCCGTTTCGCAAGTCGCAATGCTTGGGAAACGTTACCAATTGTCCGAGCACACCAACATGGAGGTACCTACGAAAGTGACCCATTTCTACGAAATATATTTCTGGTCCATGTTCGACCACTGATTTGCGCATTTTTGAAAATTTGGAAAAAGTCTTACGACTAAAGTTCTTAAACTAAGACTTATTGCTAGAACTATGGCTAGTTGAATCTAAGCACGCGGACATGTTCTTCCGCGATGTATAAAACTTTAGGTTTAGTAGCATAAAGTCATTTTAATGCTTGGGAGAAAGAAAGTTAAGTTTAAACGCCAGCCACTTTGGCAGCTGTCATTTATTATTATACTATTATTTTATAAAGGCACCATGTGAGGTCCAGATACGAGGAGGTAATAGTGTCATTTTTTATTTCTCGTAACATTGCCACTAGTGTTTTTAATGTCGGTGCATTATGATTTTAATATTGTACGGAGAGAGAAAAGTAGAAGTAGCGAGCATAGTGACCAAGTAGTACAAATATCAACTGTCAATCTTAGTTATTATTATTTGTATGAGAAAGAACTTTAACTTATATAATTGAAAATCCGTAATAAATTAATGCTTTCCATTCACGTTTTATTAAGAGAATCTAATGACTCGAATGTAATTAAACTTGAGAAGTGTAACTTGTAGAAAAAATGTGTGTCGTGACGTGCTTTAAAACGCTATATTTTTTAAAATACAGTTTAACAACATTTAATTTTCCAATATTTCTTCGCGTTTGGACAATTCTTTTTCGCATTTTCGAGCGCTAGTCCCCTTATTGCATCCGAGCCTTCAATTCAGCTAACTCCAAGCTTGTCTTATATGGGTACCCGGGTACCCCGGTTATCCAACAAACGTGTATATAAGTTTGAAGTTTTACTATTTAAAATTTTATGAATACATTTTTATTTTCAAAACGTAAATCGACGTAAAAATGTCTACAGAATGGGGAGCCGAAGCGGTTTGTCGATATTTTTACAAGAACATTAAAAATTGTTAAAGGAAACATAGAAATGAGTACCCGGGTATTCGGTTGCGTACATAAGGGTTAAGTAAGTTTTCGTGGTCACTACGCTCGCTACAGGAATAATTTTATTCGATGGCATGCAGAAAGATTGAAAGAATGAAAAAGTAGGTATCACTCACCGTTCGTTGCAACAGTCTCACTGCTATCCATGCAGACAAGCATCCCCCTTCAGCAGTAGCTATTCGATCTGCAGGCCAATGTCCCGCAGCTGCAGAGTCAGTACCGAATAGAACGTGTCACACTCACAAATATGTCGCATTAATTTCGCGGTGAAGAAGCAATAAGAGCACCGGTGCTCTGAATGAGTTCCAAATGCGTTAAAACACTGATTCTACGGTCGCGTTCACGTTACTAACACGCAGGGCCACTGTGCACTACGAAATACTTTATCGCGAAATAAGCACTGACTCTACAATCGCATTGCACACGATTACAAAAGCACTTCACGCTTTTAAACATCTCTCAACAGTGGAAAGATGTGTTCGGACTCGAGTAAAGTGTTTCCAAAATAGTCCTCTAGACACTGAGTGTAATGTAGTAGAATTTTGTTATTGGGCCTTCCACATAGTCCAGTAATCGATGGAATTGATGCAGCAATCGTGAAATTACGAAATAATATCCACTGTGACTGCACAGATATTTAGTGATCCGATCACCGTCGCGGACAACGTCGAACTGTTAGGGCACACCGTTCGGCGATGTAGTGACTTTGGTAGAGGTTGTTGATGTTTTTGTCGCGCTCGGCCGACTCCCAGCTAACTTGAAATTCGTCAAGGCCAGAAATAATATTATATAGCAATGTCCATTGCAAAATTTTCACTTTTCACAACTACAGTCGTGCACCCCGCACCTTATACACGTATTTTTATCACTGCGAGATGTAATCAAACACTAGACAACTCTGTCAAAAAGTCTACTAGATGATAGGTATATTCTAGTGAAATCTTGTTAAACGGTCTTCTATTTAGTCCAGTAGTCGAACGAATTGATGTAGGAATCGAGAAATCAGGAAATAGTATGCACTGTAACATCCACAGATATTTAGTGATCCGATCACCGTCGCGGACAAAGTCGAACTGTTAGGGCACACCGTTCGGCGATGTAGTGACTTTGGTAGAGGTTGTTGATGTTTTTGTCGCGCTCGGCCGACTCCCAGCTAACTTGAAATTCGTCAAGGCCAGAAATAATATTATATAGCAATGTCCATTGCTAGACAAAATTTTATTTCACAATGCGTGTTTGAAAAGTAACTCGATTTGCAGTTGCATCTAAGCACCCCACGACACTCGTGCATTATGCAACTTTCTGCGAGGCTTTTAAGAATTACAAATAGAATCCAATTATTATTACTTCACTAGACTGATTAAACAGTGCATTAGAAATTTGCGGGAATGTGAATAACAGCTTCAATGTTTAATACTTTGCGGGGTACGATACGTGAAAGGGTTCTACTACACGCAAAGTGCTAATAAACAATGTCATCTTGCAATTTATAGCTCGCACGAGCTTTGAAGAAATATCATTTTTGAGCGCCATAGTGTCTTGATCCCCGAAATGGATTTTCGGAGAGACATCCGCGTGAGTCGTTGACAAAACGAGATAAAGTATAGCGTAACAAAAGCCTGCCTTCTATGTCAAACTCTCTAACTCTAAACAAGTCACACGTATACAAGCACGCCGCAACACCTTTCAGCATTTCAACACATTTCAAAGTAGTTGCCGAGTTGGACGCTGTTCATGAGCAGATGCCACTACATTCAGTCCTCAAATTATGGGTCGGTAACACAGTTTGGGTGGCGACACGATCATCCATAAGGTGATAGGTCTATCCTATACCTCGTCTGTGCTAGAAGCTTGCTATCCTTGTCGGATACCTCTTGCTCATCATGTAATCCTGCTACCAGAAGCCAAGATATGGCCGCGAAACACAAACAATTGGCATGCCGCTAGATGGCGGTGGTATTCTGTGGTCGATAAAAAGAGACCATGAATATCTTCTGTTGCAATATGTACGTACAACCACAGACGATAGGACCCCCCAAACCGGTGACAGAAAAAATACATTGGTTGATAGGTCTATCCTATACCTCGTCTGTATTATTGCATTTGGTTTAGCTTCAATCAACTTAGCTAACGGAAAAAGAATTATCAGAATCGGTTAAGTAGCTTTGAAGTTACACCAAATATAAGAAATCAGATTCATCAACCGACTTCATTATTATTTATTACGAGCAGCTCTTTTTGTAGGCCTACCCATATTTTTTTAAAATAAATGTAGTTATACAACTTAAATAACTAAACAGTAAAAAAATAAAAAATGTAAAAAAAATTAAAACCGACTTCAAAAAAATAAAAATTGACCAAAAAGTAAAAAATAATTTTTTTCCTTATTTAAACTACGACTCTCAATATTTTTAAGTCGGCGCCAGATTTACACAGTGCAAATGATGAGGCGCCGACATAAAAAGTCGTAGATTAAATAAGGAAAAAAATTATTTTTTACTTTTTGGTGCATTTTTATTTGTTTGAAGTTACTTTTAATTTTTTTAAAATATTTTATTTATTATGTGGACATATACGTGAGCAATATGTAATGACGTATATATAAGAAAACATTGCATAATAATTAATAGAGACGCCAGTTAATTTTAAAATATTAATGCTGATGTTATAGATACATATAAGCCCGAGCAACGCCGAGTACTTTAAACTAGTTATTATATAATTGAAGAAATTTATTGCTGAATGTTCCTACATGTTTATACTTTTAGACGGAACTGGTTCAGTGCATAATTTTACGATGAAAATGAATATTTAAAAGACGAATTATTAATATTCACTTGTCTGCGTCTAAAATGTTCGCAAATATCGTTCTTGAAAATTGCTACAAGTCTACAGTGTCGGATAGGGCTGCGAAAAAGCGTGTATACACTATGCGTCATTTTTAACAATGTCTTTCGTGCAAAACAATTTATACGAAAACGAATCATTGCTGGTGTCTGTAGCAGGACAAGCGTACACTTTCTTCATTTACGCTTATTCGCAACAGTCACGCGACATATATTATACACTTAAAGTTAGGGTCTAAATGTTGTACGCTAATAGAAAAATCCCAAAACCTCTATTATATAATTTGATAAATAAAAGTATGTAAAGATAAATGCAATGCAGAGCATGAAAACCCACGATTCTCGCATTATATTTAAAAAAAAGTCAGTTATTTCACAATTGGCTAGGAGGATACGGTATATTTGGTAATCTATAAAAATAGTTTTCTTATCGTAGCTCGACTACTTTAAACCTACTATACAAAATACTCGATTCTCTAAATAGTCTAAATGTACGCTTAGGACTACCGGATATTCTTATGTTTCGGTTGAACAAGATATTTAATTATCGTCGGCAGGTGACGTAATTTTTCGTCCACGACATATGGTACCTCTGAATTCTGATGATAGTGCTGATTGTATCTCGTCACAATACCATTAGTACTCTCGTAAATTATACCGCCACCGTAGCTTTGAGGGGTTACCTAGAAATAACAAATTCGATTCAAGTACAAGCAACTGCACACTTTAACGAAACATTCCATTCAAATATTTGCTCACAGTTAAAGCAGAACCATCCTTATAATCAACACGAATATCTCCGGATGATAATTGTGTCGCAGTGCCTACACCCGGGACTACTACCTTATTTATACCGTTAATGGAATTTCGTATGGAATTCATCTTGCGCGATCGAGACGCTACCGTTGATATAACGGAGCTGGCATCGAAGGACGGCATCTGAAATACGAGCCCACAGACGTAAATTATTGTTCATGGGGGATACACGTTTTATTACGTACCACCGGTGTATGGTTTGTTGTCTGTGAAACATTTTCTTTTCCTTGCAAACAAGGGGCATCGTTCAAGGCCGCGCTAGGCCTACGTCCAATTATAACAGGGAAGCAAGAGTGCCCTGTAGCTGCTTCCAAAGATGTCAAAGTGGATTCTAACAGCAAACAGCGCTGGTAGCATTCTGAATAATGTTCATAATGCTCGTCGAAGTGTGGTGGAAATTCGCCTTCGGTATACGTCGCACCGTCACTTCTCTCAGTTATCTTTATAATACCATCAACGCGTACGACCTGCAGCAATTAGCACGGTCATTATCTACTCGCGATCTGTACACAATTTCTCAGACCCATTTACGTACCTTAACTCCATTATAAAAATGAACTTCGCAATCTGGGTGAGGTCCATTCTCCATAAAAAGACATTTCGATCGTGGCGTATACAGCGTGAGTTTCGGTGTCTTAGCTCTTACGAGCTTTATGAAGCGAGAGGCGTATACATATTTTCTATGGTGGCGAGGCGGTAGATTCTCGTACGAATAAATACTATCCGCACCGCGGGCCGGTAACGGGGGCGGTTGCGTGCCAACTTCCATCGGGACAGGTGGCTTGTAAAGAACTACTCTTAAACCATCGCTCGATATTCGACAGACCTCGCTCGCTCTCTCCTGTAGCATAAAACAATTGCATTTTAAAAGTATCGGCAACTATTACTCGTTCTTTTTATACATACCATTCCATTCCTACGTTTGATAAATTCGATGCAGACTTCTCCGTGCTCTAAAATCGTGAGAATCGCATTTTTCGTTCTATGCCTAGTAGGCTGAAGTCTTTCCGAAGATAAAGGAGGTACTTGCAATTTCCCTCCATCTTCGGTGCTCTCGAAACAATTCTCAACCTTCTCCTTTTTCCGGTATCTGTCGTTTCTATGTTTCTCGGTCTCGTCATATACATCGCAACCGCTGGTATATTGCTCGCATTGTGAAAAAATTTTGCTTTGCGGTGCCGGCGGTATTCCAGCCAACACAGAACTCTCTTTCGGACGATAATCGATGGAGCTTGCTTTGTGCGAATGCGGTTTTCTGATAGGCTCGGATAAAGCTTCGCTTCTTGCGCTAACCATTGGTCCAAGGCCATTAGACATCGTAGGCATCGTGGACATTCTTTCCTCCGATCTGGAACGCATACGTGGCCGTCCATACGAAGACAATGTTCTACCTACCCCTGAATCAACCATGCCATCCCCTGACAGTCCTTTGCTCATGCCATTTTTCTCCTATTAAAACAATCATTTGTAACGAACGAGATATACAGACGTTCTTAATTTCACTTTTCAACTGTTACTTACATTATGCAATTTATTTCTTTCTACGTTAGTTATGAATGGATGTTTTGGAATGTCACGCAGGCGAATCCTATCCTTTGGATTCTTCTTTAATAATTTGTCTATAAGATCCTTAGCATTGTCTGACAAATGAACTGGCATCACGTAATCAGCCATGACCACGCGCGTTAAGGTACTCTTAACGGCATCAGTATCGAATGGTGGCTTGCCAACTAACAGGGTATACAACATGCATCCCAAACTCCAGACATCTGCCTCCAAACCATGCGACGATCTTGTTGCTATCTATGGAAAATAGAAAGTAGTGTATCGAATATATCCATCCTTCCGATCCATCGACCTTATCAATCGTTTGGCAAACCTCTGGAGATATGTAATTTGGAGTACCACACATCGTTAAATGTTTCTCGTCGGGTCTTGTCAACTGAGTAGCCAGGCCGAAATCTGCTATTTTCTATAATTAAAATTATCGAATTACCGTTAACATCGACTATCCGTTTACAGGATAAGCGGGATCTTTTGCAACACATAATTCTCCCTACCACTTGCATGTCCCTTGATAAAAGCAAATTAGACAAAGACATATCTCTGTGAAGTATTTGATGCGAATGTAAGTATAATAATCCCTGCACGACTTGTCTAATTATGCGGCCAGCTGGAACAATAAAAGTTCATTAAATACGTGCGAGGCTTTGAATTAACAAGTACTGTAAATTTATCTACATTTATACCATGTTCTTCGGATAGTGCACGAGAGCCTTGCAGCTTCAGGAAACGTTGGAGCTCCCCGTTGTGGCACAACTCCAGCACCAAATAAACATAATTAGCGTCTTCGAAGAACGTGTACACCTCGAGTACCGCTGGATGCTTTAATCTTGAATGGATCGTTACCTCTTGACGCACTCTACCCACCATCCCAGCAGCTTGCATCAATTTCTTGTCGATCTGCAATCACGCGATTGTTATCTTATAGCTTGTCAATTTGGAATTTAAGGGGATAGCGCAACAAGTGTTTACGCGACGCGGGCGATACTTAACCTACGCGAGCAACTGAATTACCATTTTTATCGCAACTTCTATGCCGCTGCGAAGACATTTTGCTCGGTAGACGCTGGCAAAGCCCCCTTTACCAAGTAGGTTCAGCACTTCGTAATCCTGGGATTGGAAAACTAATTAATTAAATGTCAAGGGCCGATAGATGCGAGCGTACAAATTCAAAACACTAACCTCTATTTGTTCACCGAAACCTCCCGACAGCGGTGGCATCTCCGGCATCCGGGTGATAAAACGGTAAAACGGTTTCGATCACCGCGGCCACCAACTGGCACTCCTTTCGCACATCAAACTCGTCTGAAAGGAAATATATTTAGGAAATATATCAATAAATTTGTAAATAGAAATGACATGGTGCGGCCGCCATATACATTTTATACGTATTCTGTTTAAGATAGGTGGCGCAAAGTTCCGCGGGTAAGAGTTCAATTGTCAACCCTCCCCCCCCCCCCCCCCAACAAAACCCGTGTCGTTAAAAAACAAGTACTTATGTAGCAATTTGTCTCAATGCAGGTGGTAAGTAATACGAGTGCCAGAGTTTGCTTGAGAATTTAAATGAGCTATTAATTTCCACAACTATGTTTCATTCTAAACGCCTATAATTACAAATTAGTTACAAATAATATACAGCATAATTCACATTATGCGTTCAGAGTTAAGTGTTAACGTTTTAGCGGAAGTGGACGAAATATCGAAATGCTGCACAATTCTCCGACATTAGTACGTAATTACGCTACAATATAAATATTTTGATGTTCGAGGGAACATAATAAACGCCTTACATCAGATTCATTAATCGTTAGTTTCACTTTCACTGCGTAAAGAAATAACTCGTACTATAATTGTACACTTATTACAAGTCTCATTTACGAATATAAATTATTTTTGTGGCACAGGACTTGTTTACATTGCATCTCATTTTATCGGCAATCTAAACCATCATACGCAAAGGGTACGTTAGCTCCCCTTTCTCACGAGGTCAGTCTTCGAAAATAACACAACTACAATCGGTAATTCAGCGGAGTCCAGTATTTTTTTACTAATATAAAAGACTGACGATACATTAAAGCAAGGAATTACTTTGAGTATTCATAGGCATAGAACTCTGACATCGTTGCGCTGGAGGTTGATAGATTGGCTGCGTGCTTCGTTGCTGGTTACGCTTCCTATTGTAACCACCTTTGCTCGAAGGGGCACCTCCACCGCCGCCTCTTCGAAATTCCATACCTGCTGCAGTATCCATTTTTATAAATGAAACGTATAAAACGCCGACGAATAACTGTCGGGAGAAAATCTCTGAACTTACCGGCTATATGATTCTGTGTTTGTTGATCGTAGCGAGGCTGCCTGTTATTAAACCATTGATCCGATTGCTTCTGGTCCATGACGAAATCTTGAATTTCACTCTAGTATATGGAAGTGCAAAAAGGTGATTAGTTGTGTGGTTCGGCATTGGGTGGCTAATCGTGTCGGGCATATTTTACGTACATCGTCCGATACGGGTAGACAGTCCACTTGGAGTACCTCTTCGTAGTTTTCGAATCCTTTGAACTGAACGACACACGTCCTATCTGACACGGCAGTGACTTTCGCGTCGTAATACTAAATGGGAGAAATGATTGATTGTATTAAATTTAATGCATTCCAATGTATACAGCCTGTACATATACATTCTACCTTACCCTATTGTCCTCCCAATATTTGGCCAGACATTTATCACCTACTCGCCAAACCCACGTACCACCAACAGAGGCATTCGCATTTTCATTGGTACTATAATGATTTTGACCTCTTTGGCTGTTGGGCCCAATGGTCCCCTTGCCACCAGAACTGTCATTTGGTTGATATCTGTTCAGTTGGTTTTTGTAATTTTTATCATTTGTGTTTGCAGGATAAGCTCTATGTGTTCCGTCTTCTTGTGCTCGATTATGCCTACCGTAAGAAGCATCATAAGTTTGCCTATTCCTGGCATCGGGCTCATGATGATTATAATTTCTGCTGGTACCGATATTCTTTCCATGTTGATCGTGCGAAGCTTTAAAATAGGTACTATTATCGGTCATGCTAGTTCCGTCCGCGCGCGTTTGCAAGCTGGAGTTTCGGGTGTCACCGACTTGAGACTTTTGATACATTTTACTCCCGGTGTCTTGGTAAGAGTAATTATGAGTATCTTGGTTTCGTTGAAATCTCGGCGGTTTGTTTTGTTGAGAAGTGTTTCCACCGTTGTATTGCGAATATTGCGAAGTAGCAGGATTATTAAAGTTTGATTTTTTATTACCCTTATTTTCTTCCGAATGTCTTGGAGGAACTTGATATCCGCGCCCCAATTTCTGTCCCCTGCTAAAAGGAAACAGACGCTTGCGATTACCGCACCAATACATTACCGCGTGAGCGAAAAAATCGCGTATACCTTCCGCCTTTTCCACTTGGACCTTCGTTACTTCTAGAATCAAATCTATCGTGATTACTTTCTGCACTATACGTATAACTATTCGGTGATGGATTACTCATCTCTGTAGGTTCGGACTGAAAAGGCAGTTTATCCTCGAGAAAATCAAACAGAGATATTTTCCCACTACTCGGTTTACTTTCTTCGCCTTTCTTATCGAATCGCTTGTTTCGAGGTTCTCGAGTCTCTTTAGTCGTGCTAAAATAATTATGGTACAATTAACGAAGGATAAATCGTGCAAATTACGTAAATTAAGATACGAGAAAATAGTCATACTTGTGTCTGGTATCTACTTTCTGCAAACTTTTCAAAGCTCTATCAACGTTATTTCGATTAACTTTCAAGGCGTACTCTGCTTGATCTATAGAAAACCCTTGATCTACTATCTTCTGTACACTATGGTCTAACAGCTGTAAAAGTACCGGGCAATAAAAAGTCTGTACAGCGCGCTTCAAATTCGACCTTAATAGTAAACATTCGACGTAACACACCTGTTTATTTCCTCCGCCAAAGATCTTTTTGCTACCTTGCTTAGCAGCCTCAGCTATAGCGTCCTTACGCTGAGCTTCGAATTCTGCGTTCTCTTTACTAGATTTCTCTTTTTCCGCCAGAGCCTTGAAATTCTTATCCTGTTCGTTAACCTTTATGATCTTTTTGCCGAACGGTATCCATGGCGGAGGGCCACCTTCGTCGGTCGACCTTACTCTTGTATGCAATGCCAATTTCTGTTACGAAACAAATTATTAGTTCCATAAATAGTAGAATCGAATGATACAACTTACTTTATTCAGTTCCCACTTTTCTACGAGATTAGTCACTTTCCCTCCGAGCACATGCGCTACGTACGAAGGTCTTAGTAAGATAATCCCATGGGTCATTGGTAAATTTCCAGAAGCGATTAGCACTTTTGTACCAGGTGGAGTATTTAAACTAAAACACAACATATAAACCCATCGAAACCTGTTCGCTGTGCGACTTTCGAGTAAGATTCTACCGTTCGATCTTTACCTTAAAGACGAGATGTGTTCGACTTCTATAGCTTGAAAATTATTTTTACCATCTGTCAAAGAGAATTTCAATAGACGTGGAGCTGAGCGGGACTCCTCGTTGCTCTTAGGAGCGGCGACATTGCGAATCTTTTGTATTTGCACCACGATATTCCCCTGAGTGATATCCCCTTGACCACTACCAATCTCTTTTAAATCGAGCTAAGGGATGAGTAAAAACAGCGTCAACACTCGTGCGATTATCCTGTTCAGAAGACTACATAAGGAAATACGCTTACGTCCAGCAATCTCTTTACGACCTTGTGCATATCCCCGACGTTCCCAGAATCGCTTGCGATATTATAACCATGATCTGTAATGTACCTGATTCAAAAAGTTCACAAGTATTTACACGCCGAGAATCGCCAAGAGGTGCTCTCGCCCATGAAAGGCAAGGCCCACGTAAACAAGATACATCGACTTTCATACGCACCACCCTTTGTCCTTCAACTTCTCCATAATATTCACCGTTATGTTATCCCCGAGCTAAATTATTTAACGAGCCAGAATCTTTAAATGGCCAGCCACCCCGGGAGAAATTTCATGTGCGTTACATGCGTGTGCTCGGCTCGTATATAAACATGTGTCAGCTGACGTGCAAACCAATGGGAAACGTAACTTCGGGGCATGAAACGTTGCGAACCGATATCAAATCTTTTCGCAGGCGTCTAATGCTGTCGATTAAATCGTCTGATACCTTACGGTCTTTTCAAACAATGGGTAAAAAGAACCGCGCCTATTCAACCTCGAATTCCCTGCCACCATCTTGAACTGTCTTGAACGTGTAGTGCACCGTGATTTCAAGATCGATATATCGGTAACGTTGTGGTAATACGTTAGTATCGATACATCGCCCGATATTTAAAAATAACACCACCTTAAGTAACTCTAATTGGCGACGAGTAATTACGTTTCTAGGATTATATACGAAGCGTTTTAAAGAGCAGTTTAACTTCTCGGCAGAGGAGAAGAATGCTAGACACGTACAGGTTCTACTAAGCTGCTAGAACGTGTAATAAAATATCGATAGTTATATCCGTTTAGTTCCCAGATAACCTAATCGACAATTTTTATGGGCAGAGAGTAAGTCTTGCGAGAAATCGAAGTGGATTTAGTTTTAAAATCGCGTCTAGACTGGATACGTAATAGGTTATGTAACGATATGACGTTACACGGTAACATTATCTACCTAGAAACAGAGAAAGACGAGTGTAGCAGGAATCTGCGCAGAAAACGCGGGAAAGCGCTCGAGTAGATAAGTGGATTAATTAAAAGTAATGCATGGTTGTTCGGAAATGATGCTCGAACGGTCGAGCGGGCGGTAAAATGGGTCAGCGAGGCCTGGTCTTCCATTCCGTTAGGTTCTAAAATCGAGTTTCGTGTGGCCAGTAAGAGTGACGCGTTTCTCAATTCTTGGGATTCTACGGAGCACGGCCTTCTGCGAGCGGCTTACACGCGTGGAACGCTTGGTCGTCGGTAATGATAGTTCATTCGTGTGAAGAACGACCTCTTTAATTGACCTACTTAATTACTTATTAGATGAGAGAGAGAGAGAGAAAAAAAAAGGAAAATCGTTTCACGTTGCCGATCGTGTGGTATTCGGGGTTGAGAATTTTTCGGGGTGTCGCGCGAGGGTCCGCGGGGGCAATTATGGCCGCCAAGTTCACCCTGAGGTCGCTCCACCGCCAACAACCCCCATGGCGATGAAGAACAGGGGAAGCATTAACCGCTGATCGGTCCAATTTCAGCTGACGATTATTGCTCGGGCGGAGCCCCGTTTGAGCAAACGATAGAATTAGATCAGATAGGAACTAACTTCGGTGATGACGGAAACGTATAGGCACGATTAAAACCAAGGAGCCGCCCCTAGCGTTGCACCAACAATTCGTAAAAATTCAGCCCACCCCGGTGTCGGCAATTATCATAAACTACACAGCGCAATTCTATATAAAGGTCCGCGGCGGTCCTCGTTAACGCCGGCCCGCAAATAAGAAGCCCGGGTAAGTTCCGTCGCCCGTTTAAATTCATCGCGACATTCATGAAAAATGCAGAGATCGCATTTTCTAAAAAAGAAAGCGGCGCAGGCCCCGACGATCCCCACTCGCCGAACGTTCCCGCAACTTTAATTGTACATTACGGTCGTGGGAGAAAATTATCTTTGCATTACTGGGTCAGCCTTTACTAGTAGAGAAACAATTACAATGCCGATGGTGCGCCAGACTGGTTATAAATAATGCAGCGCGACTTTTTATGCTTCCGAGCTGAAACGAAGCTGGTCATTTATAACTCCGATAGGCATCAAACTTCGATTATACTTTTCTACCTATTGCTGGAACGGATGTAGATCGATGCTACCTCGCACGAGGATCATCGGAGGGACGTCGAAGAAGAGACTACTTTCTATTACGCTTCTTAACACGCGAAGCCAGACATCTTATTTACAAATAAGCGAAAGATTCGACCGTCGGATGGAGAAGCTCGCGTGTAACGACGCTGCGTTATTAGTCGGTGAAAAGTTCCCTGGCTAATCACTCGAGGTATCCAGTGGCTCTGCAGAATGCAATTCAAACTAATTAGAGAATGTTATTATTATTATTCGTCTTTATTACTTGGAAACATCAAAGAACAATAATACAAAGAATAGCGAAGTAAAAGGCGAGGCTGCAGTACGATACTGTTAGAAGCCTAACCGTAACTGAATGACACAAAAATAAAACTAAAACTAGAGAAGAAAAGTAAAAACAGAAAAAATTACGAGAGGAGACAAGGAAAAGAAGGAAATATAGAGGTGACTTAGGAACAGCGTAGAAATATATATCGTCGAGCTTTACATTTAAAATCAGGAAACGAATTTAGCCCTCGAATATCAGGTGGAAGGGAATTATAATAGTGAGCCGCGATGTAAGAAAAGGGAGATCTGAATTTAGAGGTGCGATGTGCAGGAATAGAGAGAAGAGATTGAGATCGGGTTGAAAGAGAATTAGGGGAGTGATATGAATGGTTTGTGAGTAGGATGTTGTAGAGATATGACGGACAACGAGAAGAGAGAACCTTAAACACGAGACAGCACAAGCGGAGTTTTCACCTTTGGGACATACGTAGCCGAGAGGATTTTACAAAAAGCGGAGAGATATGATCAAACTTGCGGACGCAATAGGAGAAACGCAGACAGGAATTTTGAACACGCTGAACCAAGGAAGAGAGACGAGAGGTAAGAAAAGGACTATATACAACATCGCAGTAGTCAAACAGCGATACAACCATGGATTGTGATAGGAGAAGTTTCTGAGAAGAGGAAAGAATATGCCGAGAAGGATATAAAATACGCAGACGATTAGAGGCTTGGCGACCTATAGTTGACACATGACAATAGCTCCTCGCGTGACAAGTATATGTACGTTGCATTTGTCAGAGACTGATGATGCATATACGAATCCACGAAAGGTGTGGAAAGTAAAGTGTACAGCGCGTATCGGTCTACTCCAAATAAGTAGAAGCTCTTGCGTGAATACAAGGTGCAATAGCTGGCGACGCGATGTGCTTATTCAATCGCTCTTGGGCTTCCAGATAGGCACGAGGAGCATACAAATCCACCGTCTGGTATACAGTACAATATAGGAGTAACGAGAAGATGTGTCTCGTCGCGTGTACACAGCTGCTGGAAAGATTAGGATCACGTATCCTTGCGAGACCGTGCGTAACGTATGTAGAATTGGGCACAGCTTTATTATCAAGCAGAGCAGCGATCTGAAACGTACAGGTACATTTTGCAGGGAGTACTCGGGGGAAGGAGAGTAGGGGGTCGTTGATGCTCATCAAGCTATCAATAGAGTACCTATGCCATCACGATTGAGCATGACAATACTGACGAATACTGTTGACAAGCATGCTCGAAAATATCCAACCGTAACTGTCCTATCAGCTTCTTGGATTCGCCCAAGGTATACGTAAGAAAAGCGTGCAAACCGTAGCGTGTTTGGGCGATGAATTAACCGAATTAACGAAACCGCGACGGATAGGCGAGGAACCCAGACCTTTGGAGCGATATAATACGTTTCGCACGCAACAACGACCGAGGAACGCGTCGCGTACCCCACTTTCGGCGACTCCCAGGAGGAGCGTGGATTCTCGGCGCGTCGGATCGCAGAATGAGTTACACGCGGTTTATAGAAGCCACCACGGCTGCGTTATGTACACACAGGTACACGGCGCGGTAAACGACGACTCTCGGTGGCGTGGAAAAGGGGGGAATTCGAATAAGAAGTAGAGGGGGCGAGAGGGGTATAGAGAGAGCGTGGAACTGGGAGAGGGCAGAGGAGGGACGGAGAGGGATGTCGTATGAATGACAGAGAGAGAGAGAGAGAGAGGGGGGGGGATAATCAGGGAGACTGTGCAGGGGAGCAGAGGAGGGGCAGGGCAGAGAGGGAGAGTGAAACAGGGACGGAGAGCGAGAGAACTGAAGTCGGTTTTACCATTTCAGTTTCACTCAGATCCGGCCTGAAATCGCGCGTGTCCACGCCGATACTCGAGCCACACAGCCGCCTCGCGTGCCTGAATTATAACAGCGACGATTTTCCAGGCTGTCGCGCCTCGTGGCCCGTCCACGGCGAGCCATCCGGCAAAAGTGAGTTTCCCAGCGAGCGGTGCAGAAGCAACAGTTCTCCGTCGACGGTGTTGCGCGCGGAACGGTGTCACGTTTCGTAGGCAATAGAAGTTCACGTCTCCACCAGTGGCCCCGACGAAAAAGAAGCTGACATACGGTACGAAGTGAGTAGAACACCCCTTTTGTGGATCGTTAACGACCCAGCCACATGTCCCTGGTTTCGAAGATTCGTCGACTACCGATCCCCACCAGATTTCTCTATTCCTTCGCTCGTAACGAACCGTCCACGATTGATCCCCGATGTGACCGCAATCAACGACAATCGGTCGAGGGTAGAAATCCGGGGGACATCCACTTTTTTAAGGAAGTTGAATTAGAGGCGATTCGGTGTGCAGAGAGCGACGATGCACAGATTAATTCACGCCCACGGACGCGGTGCACGAACGGGGCACGGGGTGGTCAGTGATGTTGCAAGCAGCGAGAGACGGGGATCGTTCGAGTTGTTCGCGTTTCAACATCGCGGCAACGATTTCGATTTCGAAAATCGATCGCGGCGCAGGAACGGGTTCTCTTGTAACCGGCGCGCGTGCAGCGCGTATATAAACCCCTCGCATCGGTGGCCGCCGCGCGGAGAAGCGTACTGCGTATTAGAAAAGCGTGGCCATAAATCGCGGATCGTGACGGTCAGGAATTCCCAGCATCCATGTTGTTACGAAGCGTGCCATTGTTGCGATAGTTTGCATTTTAAGCACCGTGTCCCCGCTTCGGGCGTGCACAGGCGACTTGCACGTAATAGTAGACCCGAGGCATCATAACGCGGGCACAAGCCGATCGTACAACGCGAACGCGTAAAACCCGACGACCTCGGCTCCAACGTAACTTTCGACCGACCGAAAGCAGTCCTCTCCTTTCCACTTTTTCCTTGATCCTCCCATTTTTATTTCTCTTTCGCTTCCCTCCGTCGTCGACCCTTCCTACGGCTGGAGAGCCGTCTCCAGCGAATTCCTCGCCCCCGACCCTTAATCTCCGAGCAAAGAAACCAGCACAGTGGATCACCCTGATGTTGCGTCGCTCGCATAAATAATTCTGATCTAACCACCGACTATTCGTCGATCCGAAGGCATCGTCGACTACTCAACGAGAACTTACAAGGGAAGATCCCGAACCCGAAAATTCAAAAAATTCTGAAACTTTGTGAGTATGTAGGGGATTTCCTCCTGATTACGCGGCAATTTTTGTTTGCTGCCCAAATTCACTCGGAGGAGGTGAAATTAACCCCTGAAAATTCGGATATTTTCCAATTTTGTGTTATAACTCGCGAACTGTAAGAGATAGAAAAAAAGTTTTAAGACAAAAGTTACTTCTTTTAATTAGATCTATCATTTGGTAAAAAAATTATTTCACAGTTCACGAGTTGTAATACGAAATCGGAAAAATCACCGGATATTCAGGGGTCAAATACACCCCCTTAGAGTGAATTTGGGCAGCAAACAAAAATTGCGTTGTAATCAGGTGGAAATTCCCTTGTTAGATCTACAGGCGGCCTGATTCAGACACGACCTAGATGTAGAATTGCATTTCGCGGACTCGAGAATCAAGTCTGAATGTAACGCACGGGAAACCCACTCGCGAATAGCAAATTCGGAGCGAACGAGCAAATCAGACTTAAGCCAGACCGAACTACTTCGGCGAACAGAGGGTCGCAACCTTTAAGTGGACACCTAAATTAAAGTTGCACGTAAAAGTTTCAGAAAAAAAATTTAGACTGCGCGTAATCTATAGCACTCGATCTTTATTAAGAAAAATATTTAATAACAAAATGAAATACTGAACAAATATCTCTTTATCGCTACGAGTCATCGTTATCTGAATCTTTTTCAATACCGTGAGAACTGTTCACTTAGGCCTGCTAGCCCCTCGTATGCACTGTAGGGTTAAACAGGGAACTGCGAGTTTATGCGCGTGTGGTGAAGCGAGGCTGAGACAACGCGGCATTTAAACCACCGCCGAGTAACGCACGATTTTAACGATTTTCTCATCGTTGACTCAAGGCATCGGGCGAGTGAAACCGCCGCGACGTTTCACCGTTGCTTCTCCGTACCCGTCTCGTTTCTGCCAGATAAATCGCCGACGTTTAATAAACGGGGTCCAGGCGAATACCGCCAAGTTTCCAGCGGAAACGATCCGCAGGGAAGTCACGACACTTCAGCCGCCGCGGAACACACGCGCCTATGTGTGCGTCACAGATGCAGGTATACGGCGATGATGTCAAGCCGAGTGGGTTTGTTTTCGTGCAAATCGCGAGAGGCTGAATCATACGCAGATCGTTTCTCATAATAACGTTTCAATCAACGTCTGACGGGACGAGGTAGCCTGGTCTAAGAGGAGAACCTTTGAGCACCAATCAACCGACGATTCAGCGCACCTACTTCATTTGGAATAGCGGATCGATTGGGATGCAGAAGCGTGGAATTCTAGGGAACGTAGCGGAATTCCACGGACATCTACAGTTGGTGTTTCGTTAAATTTCCTTTGGCACTGGTCACCTGTGTTGCCTGGCGTAAGTAGGTGGATTTCTATGTGCCTAATTGGCACTTTCCTCGAGCAGCTATAGGTATTCTAATGACAGCGCCTTTGGTCCGGCTAGAGCTGTTATATTTGGCTACGTCAGACTTCTCGGAAGCTTCTGGAATCTTCTTTGAAATTCGTATTGATGGGATGCTGTGGACGAGACATTCTTCTTCGGGAGAATTACCGAGACAATTAGGTACAAGGTAATAAAGTTTTTAAAGAAGGGTAGCTCAAACGAGGGTAGCTGTAAGTTTCCAAGAGGTAGAAAGAAAAGGGCGTCGGTTCTGTGGGTGGTGGTAATAAGTACGACATGGACAAAGGTGATCGATACGACAAAGTGACCCGAACGTCGCAATTATGACACGGAGGGAGGAATTACGTAGCTCCAATTAATTTTCCCCTTCGCTAGGGAGGGCCCATTTGCGCCGCACGACGAAGAAGAAGGGATGGGAAGGAAGGAAGGAAGGAAGCTCATGGATGACGTCACGCGCCGCCGCAGGTCTCGGGGCCGTTCCATTATTTTGCCTTTTTTCATTGGCCGCGGATTACTTAATGCGAAGGGAGAAGCCACTTTCTCTCTCGTGGGTAACGTGTCTTTAAGGCAGTATGTCGGTGCGTGACCGAGCCACCGGAGAGTACTTGATTCTACAGCTCGTTGCAAAACCGGTATACCCTTCCCTCGGCCCCGTGGAGTACCACACGCGTAATGCTCGAAGTGACTTCCTGTTAACATTGTCGCGCGATCGATTAAAGAGCGGTCGTTTCGAATCCAAGGAATCGCATCGCATCCATTGCATTCAAGTAAAATCGCAGCGAGCAGACGTGGCATTCAAGTGAAATTTCAGCAAATAGGTACCCATTAAATACCCAGAAGAATTCATTAAATTTCCTCCCCAGGGACTTCTACCGAAACTGAAAATACCGGTGTGACACCGGTATTTTTCGGTTCCATCTTCAAAACCTTTATAGGTAGAAGCCGAAATACGCAAATACCGGTATATTTACCTATATTTACCGGTAATTTTTTCGGTTTTCGGATTTTATTAGCTTTCAAAATATTATTAGACAAAAATTTATACGCTAAACGTATACTAATATATTGGTATTTTTATGAAAAGATGTTACGCTATGTCGGTGTTTTTACAGCTGAAATTAATAAGGGTTATGAAGACATTACTTTAATCTACCATGTCACCGAAAGTAGAACCGGAAAAATACCGGTATTTATTTCGTTTTCGGTAATTTAACGCTCTCGGTATTCGCCTATTTCGGTTCTATAACGGTTTCGGTACTCATCTGTTTCGGTACGACATCGATTTCGGTATTGGGAAACCAAGTGGAGGCGTGGCTTAGATTTCAGCGCTGTGGTGGTGAGTTTTCAAACTATTGAAAGTAGGCTCGGATCCCACCAAACATTCCGAATAAGTATTTATTAATCGAATAAGTAAAAATTTAGTGTTCAAAAGAATTTAAAAACACTCGTTTCTCACAACATGTCTATATAAACAGTGATAATCGTATGGACTTCGACGGATTTCGGCCTACTCTCAGTAGTTCAACTTTCTGTCACTAGTTGGCGTATCGAAATTCTTGGTTTCCCAATAGCTTTGTTGACGTAATACCGGTATCAAAATCAATACCGGTTTGAAGGCCCTGGTCCTCTCTAAAAATACACACATCGAACATATTCTTCCCCGAGATCGAACGCGGCAGTGGCATTTATCGATAAAAGGTCGCGAGTCGCAGAAACATAATGCCCTACTTGGCGGTCGGCTTTGAAACTTAAAAAAAAAAAAAAATTATAAATCGACCCGTTCTCGTTTCGAGCGATCGCTATCAGGCTGGTTCCACGGAGGCCAAACAGATCGATAGATGTAGGAGCCGCGTCCATGCACGCAATGTCACGTGAGAACGTTATTTATTTCGCGCGGTAATGAGCGTGCATTAATTATGATGTAAGGTTAAAGCAGCCAAGGGTAATGAACAGCACGCAGCGGTAATTAAGCGAGCCGCCTTTACAGGTGTGGTACACGAAAAGGTAATATTATGGCCCTGTTGCCCGCGGATTCGCTTTTATCATCGCCCGGGGAACAATGCACGACGGGCGGCTAAAAGTCTCTGGCGCGTGCAAATCTACGAGCTCGATCTTTCGAATTGATCCGCGAAGCTGCCCTCCCCTGCCGCTCGAATGCCGTTTCACGGCCTGGCGAGTCTTCACCTGCGCGTTTTATTATCGGTCTAATCGGGATCTCGCAACGATTAACGATGCTGGGATGTCTTCGGGAGCGGAGACAAGGCCGTTGCGCAATTGTTGGTTGCATCGATGAAAACGTTCCTTCCCCGGCGAGCAAAATGGGACCCGGAATGACAAGATAGCTGTGCGGATTAAAATGCACCATGGCCAGGGCCCGTGCCTCTGCGATCCGCTAGCGAGAATCGCGCGAGCAGAAACGCGATGCTCGCGCGGATATGCGCGCAGGAAGCTTTTGTTCCTCCGCGTAAATCGCGGAGCCATTTCCTTTCCTCGAAGGATCTCTTAAACTGGCCCGACTTCTTTATCCAGGTCAAACGCGTTGAGGTAAATTGCACGGCCGACGTGAGAGCGAATTAGTTGGACGCGGAGGCAATTGAATAATGTCGGGGATGATTAGTGGAGATGCGAACTGGAGATCCGAGGGGGTCGTGTCTTCGCGTCTACTGCGAATTAAAAGCGTATCTACGGATCCGTCGATCCGATCTCGGCGGAATAAACCTGCGGTATTCTAAGTGCAAACTGCAACTGCGCTTGCCTGTTGGCGGGTGTTCCGAGGAGGACGGCGGAGCGAGGCAGCCCAGCAGCTCATAAATATTATTCACCGTGTCGATAAACACAACAGCAGATTGTCAGTCCGAAACGACCCACTTCCGTTGGCCTCAGAAGTTGTTGGGTACACGCCTCTATATACGCGAAGGTCGTCGTTCGTCACCGCTAGGACAGGTGCAACGCGTGTCTGCTAGTTCCTGGCAGACGACGACGGGAGCCCAAAGGCTGCCTCCTGGAACGGAGCCGGGCTCAATGGCGGCATGCAAATCGAACCGATCGTGATTCTTACGTCACGCTGATCCGTCAGTTAGTTAAGTTAAGAGCAACCTGTGCACACGTGATTCGCGTGACAATCGAGCCGGGCTTACTCATCCGCCGTGATGATCTTGAAACACGCAGCCGTGGCGTGCAATAAACCGAGCAGCTTGGCAGGATCTGCTTGCCACTTGAGAACTGTCGTAACCTGGCCCGATCTATCGCAGCTCTCCGACCACAACTTCTTACAGTTTCATGCTGGATGATGTTTCAAGAGACCTGCGCCCGGAAGCCTGTAACAATCTTAACCGCTCCAGCCTAGCTGGCACAGGTTCCAATTGTTTCAGATATCGCACTGTGTGCACGAAAGGTTGAAAAACAAAAAATAGTATCGCGCCGCGCTGATACCGATTCGTACGAAAGTCCGTGACTCACGATACCTACGTGCTTGGAATGTAAACGGCATTCTCGTTTCGTGCGGATCCGGGTTCCCTTTCAGCGCGAGCGCAAATCTTGGGACGCATTCCTGTCGACGCTGGACGACAGAGTATTTGATTCCTGGAAGGCTAAAGCCCGTGGCCCGGGGGTGGGTTCGTTTCGGATTGGAAGCCGATAGAGATAAGAAATTAAAAAGTGACGAAGCTGTGGCGTAATCACGGCCAATCCCCCTGAGGAATGTAGGTCGGCGGAAGGAAAAAATTGAGGACGATTACGAGGTGGTAACGTGGAATCACGAGGAAACTTCTTCCACGTGCCGTGACATCAGCGCGGAAACAATTAGGCACTAAGCACCGACTCGGGCGACGGTCCGCCGGCCGTCTTCGGGAATCACAATGACGAGGATTACGCGACCGTTCGATCCCGATTCGGGCTGGAAATCGCTGTCCCGCTTGCAAAATAGTGGCCACCGAAGGCCCTCCAAGTCCGTGGCTCGTCGACGGGCTGCCAACCGATTTATCTAATCACGGGTCCGCGAAGTCGGGCTTCCAAATAATTCACGGGTAAAAAAAAAAAAGCAGTCGGGGCGGTATCGACTCGAAAACAAGTTTTCGTGTAGATAATTCATGGTCACGTGTGGGGGGAAAAAAGCAATTGCTCTTATCCATCGACTTGAACGCAACAGTCAGCTACAATGTTTCAAGATTGCACTCGCTACGCAGTAGACACTGTAATTCTTGGAAAATCAATTTCCCCATTGTTGTTCGCAGATCGAGGCGTAAAGGAAGATGGGCTACGGGACGGAGATGGACGGCTGCGGCCGCTGTATGAAGTACTTCCTGTTCTTCATCAATTTCGTGATCTTTGTGAGTATAAGGGGAACCAACCACTTACGGCTTCGCCTTTGCCGATCCTCGAGGGTCGCGATCGATCGCGCGCTAATACGTAGCTATCTCTAGATCGGCGGAATTGGCATAGCTGGATTATCGGTGTGGGCTCTGATGGACAAGGTGCCGTGGATAGGCGAGCTGGTGGGCAACGATCTGCTAACAGGCGCGATCTACGTTCTCCTGGCTGGCGGAATAATCGTCGCCGTGATATCATTCTTCGGCTGTATCGGGGCATCCCGGGAAGTCAAGTGCATGCTTCTCACGGTAAATCTCCGTTTGGAATCGTCGCCGTCAGCGCGGCGCGAGCCTAACCGCGACCGATTTAACGATGAACAGACGAATGATAATAAAACACGTTGCAGTACTTCATCATCGTGTTCCTGCTGTTCGTGACGATACTAATTGGAGGAGTGCTCGCGTACGTGTTCCGTGAGAAATTAGTGAGCACACTCCAGAGGGAAATGTCGAGTTCGATGAGAGTTTACGATAGCCGTAAAGCTGTCAGAGAAGCCTGGGACACGACCCAATCCACGGTGAGCACCTACGAGAGCGCTTTAATGCGTGAAAAAAAAAAGGATGTACTGGACCTACTTTCAAAATGGTACCAAATTGACGAAAATTTGTGAGATTGTTCTTTGTAATCTTCCTGATTTGCTGCAAAAATTTTAAACGAATTCACTAAACGGTTGCCGAGTTACAACGATTTTAATTTTCACTGATTTTACACGTACTCTTATGGAAAGAGACGCTCTTCACAGATAAAACAGTTGGAAAAATATTGAAGAAATGGTACCAATGTTTTCAAATTTTTTTTTACATGTAGTACATGGGTAGATGAAAATATCTGCCGAGTTTCAATTGTTTTCACTACACCGTTTTAAAGAAATAAATTATAACTTGAGAAGATTGTGAATTCTGGGCATTATCACTGGCAAAATTTCAGCAAGTAATGCTTGAGAAAGCATTTGTAAAGTGAAAAATAACTTCCTAGGATTAAAAATAAGACTCCAACGGTCGTTGAAGTTCCTTACATCTAGATTTACTACGCGCAAGACGTAGATATTCAAGTATTTCAAATTTCATATACTTTTGTCTAATATTGTACGTCCGATACATCCTCAACCGAGTTCTTTCCGTCGGTCCGTTCCAGCTCCACTGCTGCGGCGTAACCAACTGGAGAGACTGGGGAAGTTTGGGATTGAACGTGCCCGAGAGTTGCTGTCGCGAGATACAGCCTGGCCAGGTAAAAGATTAATTTCTTTAACGAGCTCCCCCCCCCGGATGGAATAGCTCACGGGCCCGTGCATACTTAATTACGGTAATTAGCGATTCGACTGCGGAATATATACAGTTTAATGTAATTATCCCCATTGAAGTTCAATTGGATCCCAAAAGCTGAAAGGGAAATTAATTTTCCACTGCTATAGCAATTAACTTTCAGTCACGGCTGCTTTCATAATTTAAAATTGATCGTGGCGAATGATTCCAGATAAAATTACCCACGCTCCACATTTCTGACTCGTGAATCTTATACGGCACATTAGGCGCTCCGGTGCGAGATTGAATTGTTATTAAAAAATCTTGGAACTTCTTTGTTTACGTACCCGCAGTCGGTTTGGCAGACATCTACCACGATACCAACGAGCGATACGAGATAGTACTCGCGGTTAGCTCGAAGCATTCTCGAGCGGGGTTAGATACTTGGAGAGATGGCACGCCGTTCAAACGGTTCCACGGTTTAATCTCTAAACACCCACGACCTGTCGATTACGCTGAGAGAAGCATGCCGCGGCAATCTCTCGATCGGCCACCGGCGCTCTGTTTCGCCTCTCACGCTTTCACTCCGCCCGATGACTTTCTCAAGCAGAATCGCTTCTCATGCGGCTGATCTGTTGCAGCGGTTCAACTGCAATGCTGGAGCGGACACGGTGAATCCCTCGAATGCCTACCTCGAAGGTTGCATCAATGGAACGCGGATTTACATGCAGAAGCACGCGACGATCATGGGCGGCGCCGGCATTGCACTCGCGTGCCTGATGGTAGGGAAAGCCTTTCTCACTTTCGTTTGCATGTCAACTGGACAGGCGATGGGAACTCGCCCCGCCGACCACTGATTCGCTAAGACGCGAATCCACGATGAGATTTCACCTGAAAATTTTTTATCGCGAGACAAAAATCTCAGCAACAATTAAATGTAAATAATGGAGAAATAGTGGTCTCGCGAGAGTCTAATTTCACGAAAATAATGACAGAATAATCAAAAAATAATAATAGAAAAAAACATGAAATAAATGTCTGGTGAGATTAACGTCGTCTCCTGTCAGACACGATATTTTTCTCTCGTCGTGGATTTCCACCTATACACTTGTGAAAACTATCTTCGAGTGTGGTTTTCCTAGGATTTTTCAATTGAACCGATTTAAATGTACCGACGGCACAGTGACGAACGTTTTTCTTGCAGTTCATTGGCATGATATTCTCCTGCGCGCTCTTCAAGATGATAGAATGACGAGAGTAGCGTGCTGTAAAGACACCTCCGTGCTTCGCGCCGTGCTAACGAAGAAGAAGCGGACGCGTCAGCCGTCCTCGAGCGACTCACATGAATTCATAATCAACGTGTCATCGTCATTGAGTGTACCTTGGCTCAAGTACGAGAATCAAAATGCATCTCCACGCGCATCTACCCCCCCCCCCCCCCGTCCCCCACAAATGTACAGTTCTCATCGTTTTCTTTTCTTTTCTTTTTTGTTACATTCCCGCATTACTTAATCTACCTTTATTTACCGTTTCTGTTCTTTTGTAATTTATGGTTATACGTTAAGTACACTCGTTTAATTATATGATGTACTATATACGCACATACTTTTTATGGTAACATATTGTGTACCTGCTACGCGTAATAAATACAGCGTGTACAAAGGTAAATATTTTATTATCGTTGATGACCGATCGATCCGCAATGTGCTGCCATTCCGAGTCCAAGGGGATCTGTCCTTGGAACTCGGTCTGTCTGGGAACTGTCCCTGAATTCCGCGGCGGTTCAATCGATATGCACGATACAGAGATGACTGTCGTCCCTTGTTCCCTGCGCTGTTCATTGCCTCGGTAATTTTGATCGTTTCAGATACACTGTTCCCGCTTGCTGCGCCGCACAAATTACGTAAGGCTTTTTTGGGGGGAGGAATCGCGAATTTCTTACGTTTTCTTACAAGGGTGGGGGGGTGTCTTACGTAATGTTTCTTAACCTAATTTTCAATAAATACAAATTCTATCAATAAAGTTTCAGAAAAGTAGTTTTCGTTTAAATTTCCCGAAACCGAGTTAAATGAATTATATAAACCTTTAAAAGAATTTTAATAACTGAAAAAATTAAATGTAAAAAATATTGCGTAAGGAGGGTGTTGGGATATCAAATCTTACGAATTCTTATATTGGGGGAGGGAGGGGGTAAGAATTCGCTAAAATTACCCTTACGTAATTTAAGAACGGCCCCATACGGGCTTCGGGGCAAAACTCATAGCTTCTGAACTAATCAGTTTTCAACCTAAGTACCCTAATACTTTTTTAAAGGGAATATAAAGACGCATCGATAGGTGTATAAAAAATATGCAGTTCTATTAAAAAAAAATGAGGTGATCTTGATTTTTTTATTAATTTTTACTTTTGTAATTTGTTGTCAACTGAATACTGACTCACTTTTATTGGAAAATTTTTTCATCAGTTTCGCAGAAATACCTGAAAACCGTTGCGATCGTTTTACATATATGGATTTGGTTTGTAATTTTCATTACGTAGTACGTAAAACATAAAAAAATAACAAAAATGAAAACACCAATAAAAAAATTAAATAACAATGTAAATAACGACAAAATGAAAATTAATTTGAATCATCTACTATCAAGTATTTTATTTTATATTTTATCGCCTGAGCGGTGAACGTCTTAATGATTTCGGTTATTTTTTCCGCTTCGGGCAAATTCAGGCAGTTGAAATTGACGTTAATATAAAGTTTAATATTCCCTCAATTAATATACAAAAAATCACGGAGGTACTTTTTTTAAAACTCAAGTCAAAGATGATAAACATTTAACATAAAAAATTGGGACAAATTGTTGATATTGCAAAAAAGTTTTTCGGCAGCTGGGAAGGTCATATAATACTAAACATAACTTATAAAAATCAAATTAATCAGATAAACATTCGGCAGATAGCACGTGTTTAAAGAAACGCGCCGAAAATTTGAATAAATTTCAAGCATCATTTTTGACAAGTTGGTAAATTTAGCAAAAGTTATGGGTAACATTAAAACCTACGTTCCTTTATTAACATTCCAAGGTACAAGAATTTGTGGCTCGGACACTTCAGATTCTTGACTTTTGTGCATTACGCGAAACACTGTGCGCCGATTCGATCACGACAACAAGACGGTGATCGAGTTTCCCGTTGCGCAAAGCTTTATCCAACCCGACAGATATCCAATCGGGCTCTTTAATTTCGTTACGCGAAACGCGCACGCATCGGGACGTCCCCGGGACGATTCCCCTGTTGAAAACCCTGGGCTCCACCCCTTTCGCATTCACCATGTCCTGTCTGTTCAACGATAAGGGCAGGCACGCGTGGAGCGCTTCGCTGGGGCGATTTGATATAACTGCACGCAGGCTGAGTCACTTACCGTTACGCAGCTTTCGCGAGTCTAGATATCGCGGTAAATAAAACTATAAAAATTACGTTTCGATAGAGGGAGGATGATTAACAAGGGGACCTTCAGGTTTGGCAATTTCAGAAAATTTTGATACTTAATGTACGTGAAAGTTCTCATTTTTACATTAATTTCCCAAAGCAGTAAGACGCGCTTTTCAGCCAAATTTGAGAAAATCGACTTTGAAAAATTCTGAATTCCCTTATGTACAGGGTGTCCCTCTACCTATGGTCAATACTCTAGGAGGTGATTATACAGGCAAAAATAAGACGAAAATCAAGAGTGACGAAATTGCGGTAAAGGCTTCGTTTTCGAGAAAATTGACTTTGAATCTTACCTAAATACGCGTGCCCCTGCAGCGCCGTGCCCCTCCAGCGCCGTGCCCCTCCAGCGCGTGCCCCTCCAGCGCCTACGATGCATGCGTATTTAGGTGTGATTTAAAGTCGATTTTCTCGGAAACGAAGCCTTTATCGCAATTTCGTCACTCTTGATTTTCGTCTTAGTTTTGCCCGTATAATCATCCCCCAGAGTATTGACCATAGCTAGAGGAATACCCCGCATATAGGGGAACTCAGAATTTTTCAAAGCCGATTTTCTTGAATTTAACTGAAAAGCGCGTCTTACTACTTTGAGAAATTAATGTCCGAGTGAAGATCTTCACGTACACAAAGTATAAAAATTTTCTAAAATTGCCAAACCTGAAGGTCCCCTTGTAAGCCCGACAATGGGCGCTTATTAAAGTCCCGAGTCTGGGCATTCGAGGGAAATAAAAGTACGCGATACCATCCTTATTACTTGTTCTTTCTTCTTCGTTGTTTCGTGTTCCGTCGTGTAACGAGGGAGGGGAGGGGAAGCCGCAGTCGAGCAACTCGTGGCCACAATCTTCGGTAATGAGAGGGCGTATATAGCTTTTGTTTCGGAAACAGCCAGTACGTTGCGAAGCTCCGATACAAATACAGGATGGACCAATCCGAGCCGTACACAGACAAAGCTGCGCGTCGATAGTCTAGACTGGTCATTGGTGGTACACCGGAGGCAAGAAATGTTTGCCCCAACGTTCGGCTGCGCTTCCTCTTTCTATCGAGCAAGCTCCGCTCGAAAATCGGATGCGGCGCAAAAGAAACCGATCGGCTTGCGGTTTAAAATGCCCGTCTGTCGAAAGACTGGCAAGGGAACACCGCGAACCCGGACTCACCGATTGGAACGCAACTTTGTGGGTTTGTTAGAGCGACTCAAAACAAGAACAACGGTGCGCTTCATTTGGGCCCTATCGCCCTTTAACGGGGTGAAAACTAACCTAAAGTCAAATTGGCACTTCCACTTTTTCGCGTATAACTCCCAAAGTACAACAGACAGAATAAAATGTTTCAAACAAAAGTTTAATGGTGCAATGAGCACTGCAAACTTGCGTTAACAAATTTCTAAAAAGAGTTTAAAAAAAAATACCTGAACGAAAAAAAAACTTTTTTCAAAATTTTAGTAACGCAAGTTTGCAGTGCTCATTGCACCATTAAACTTTTGTTTGAAACATTTTATTCTGTCTATTGCACTTTGGGAGTTATACGCGAAAAAGTGGAAGTGCCAGTTTGATTTTGAGGTTAGTTTTCACCCCCTTAAAGGGCGATAGGGTCGAAATGAAACACACCGTTGTTCTTGTTTTGAGTCCCTCTAAAAACCCACAAAGTTGCGTTCCAATCGGTGAGTCCGGGTTACGCGGTGTTCCCTTGTGAGTCATAAGGAAGGAATAAAAACGCCAACGGCCTGAGCATGGAGATACAGAATACCCAAAACCATAAACTTGATTGGGCGATTGCCCGGCCGTCCTAACTAGAATTTAGCAATTCAAGCTCTGCGTGTCCAATAACGACCCTCGCCTGCGTGTTTGCCCCACAGCTTATTCACCCCCTTTGTCGCCGTCCGGCTGCGCGCCTCCTTGCATTAAAGCACCGCGGGTTGCCGTGATCCAGGCGCCTCGCTAAAATAAACCATCGTCGCGCTCTATCAGCCCCCTTTTTATTTCCCGTTTAATTATCGAACGGCGGTACAGTCCCCGAGGAAATCTCCGCGGCAAAGATCAACCCGATGTAATCCATAATAGAAAGCGCGGGGAGCACGTTCGATAGGTACATAGGTACAGGTACATACTCCGAAATTCCGCGGTCGTTTCACGATGGCAGGAACAACAGAGACGCGTCGTACGGTGGTGCATTAAATGATTCACAGGGGCACGTGTGCACAGCGCGCGGTTCCTGCCAAAATTTCCACCGCTCCAGGGCAAGTCGTACAGTCGGCGGGAAAACCATCCACGCCCATCAGACTCGACGTACAACCCCCACAGAAATTTTCTCCTAGCACGCCACACTCGCTATGGCGCGTTACCCTATCCGCCTTGTTTGATTGAATTCGCCCGAGAGTTCGCGCGCTCTGCACCGCGATTCTAATTATTACGTTCCGAGTCTCCCCGTGCGGCGCTCGTAATTTTCCGCTCGTGTGTATCACCGTGGTGCTACCCGGCGCTCTTCCTTCCCTATAGGTTTATTCACCCCAGCGTGCGTCACCGTACGCGCGTCTTTGCGCCGAGGCGTGACTGGCCACCGTTCCGAAGGCGTTCGGAACAGTGGCGCGTGGCCACTGGGATTTTCCACGCGTTTTTCCTCTTATCTCCCGCGTATCGATCTTCCAGGCACTTTACAGGGGCAGGCTACTCCCTCCGGAAACAAACATCAAGGCGCCCCCCCCCCCCCCCCCGACTCCTAAGCACGAACCCACTGAAATCGGGCACGCTTCCTCTCCGCTCCAGCCTCCGAAGGACCTTAAATCCCGCTCGTCCGATTACTGCCGCGACGAGCCTCGCAGCGGAATCCGCCTCTTAATCCCCTAGGGAACTCGAAATCTCTCGCGAGATTGCCGCACAAATGGCTCGAGCAATCAGCGAGATTCGCGCGCTTACCGTCGAATATCACGGCAAAGTCTCGTCCCGTCCTTCTGCTCGTGCGTTGGTTTTTCTTATTTTTTTTATTCAAACTTCCAGCGGGATTCTCTTGAGCGTTATTCGCCCCCCGAGGTTCGGTGCGCTCCTCGGTCCGCGCGCGCACACAAGCTTTCACGCCGCTGGGAGTGCGCGGAGCGCCGTAGGGTAAGTGTGAGCGCGTGTCGCAATCCCACGCACGCGTGCGTGCGCGGCGCGCACACGCTCCGAACTGTTCGCCGCCGAATAAGCCCGTGTTGCCGCGAGTCATCCCCTCGCGTCGCCACAAAGAGCCCTCTTGGACAATGACGAATGAATCGCAACACACGCTACGAGGGATAATGCTGCTCGTCCCGTGGTCCGATCTCCGCGAGTACCCACGTACATACACGCTCCTCCATCCCCCCCCCCCCCGCCCGGCCACGCCATTCTTTTCCGCGCGTGTCTCGCGCGCCATCCCACGCCGGGAAAAGCGGAAAGTCGCCTCTGCCTAGGGGGACGATCGAAATTCAGGCCCGATGATTGCTCCTCCATCGACACTCAATTAGTCAAATTCCGTAATCTGTATTCCCGCGATTAAAAGGACTGGCGGACGAGCTTGTACGTAGTATTCTGTATAAATTATCTTCGGTACGGAGGCGGCCGAGGAAACAAGAACATTTAACTGGACCACACAGCGAGCCGAGAGAGACATTTGCATGTCTGAGTATCCTGAAAATTGGATTTCGTCCGCCGCGGGCCTTTCGACGTTTCCACCCACTTTTTTTTTCTTGCGCCTCTATTGGCACACTTTCCTCGCGCCGGAAAGAGAGGAGAACGAGAGGTAAGAGATCCGGGATTGCCGGGAAATAGACGAGATATCTTCGTATTGATTTCGTCTCGAGGATTAAATAATCCGAATAGGCCGGAACCGAGGGAGTCGTCCGGGTGAAACCGAGCAGCTCCAGCCACTCCGTCGCAAATTAAATTGCACTGAAACTCCGGGAGGCGCGCTAGGCGGTCGCGAGTAGACCAATGGCAATTGGCCCGGGAAAGAGCTATTATGCGAGCTAATATTATCACGTTCGAGTCGCGTGTACCTAACCATTGTTTTCGACACGAGCTTCTGCTAAACGCGCGGCAATACGACGGATCGATACGTTCTACGCCACCCCCCGCTGTACCAGTCGGCTACCAAACCTTCGAATTCGTCATCCGAGCCTAGCCAGGAACGATCAATAATTCATCGGCAGTCGAAAAAGTATTTGCTCGATGTAAAGTGGGATGGGTAGTGCGAACTAGGTTAAAAACAGGGGCGGGGGCGGTTTGCAGGCGGTGGTAGCTGTGGAAGTTGATCAAACAACGAGAACGGAGAACGTTAATTCGCGCCGCGGAGGATAACATTTAATTCGCCGTGGCCGCTCTCGGGCACGGATCACTTGACGTGTCAATTAATCGACCGTGCCGCGGGAAATGTTTTTTACACCAACCGGGTGTTGGCAAATATTTGCGTTTCACCGTTAGCCGGGGCGAAAGATGGCCGGGCCGGAACGGTGATTCACTCGGTTCGAGTCCGCGTGCAAAAGTGCATCTCCGAGGAGCCACGGCCCAGTGGTGCATTCTCGCTCCGAAGGAATCTCGCGGGGCAGAAAGTGGAGCAGCAGAGCGAACTCGGCGTTCCGGTGTTCGCGGGCCGCGGAAAATGGTGGAGCGCGACCGGAGGGGGGAGGGGGAGGGGAGGAGGGAGGGGAGCGAGCGCGGAGAATTAAATGGAGAAGGAGGCTAGCAAAGAAACGTCACGAAGGCTTGGAAGAAGCGCACGCTCGTGCGATCTCCCGCTTCGGCTTCCTCGAGAAGCCACGCGGGATGAAAAGGGTTCGCGTAGCCGGGGCCGAATGGCTTGATGAATTACACTCGATGTCTGTATAGCACGTCATAGCACGGGAAAATCTGGGATTACACGGAGCGGGTGGAACGAATTCTACCGGTTGGAGAGAAGCGTGGGCGCTCCGCGCGATCTTTTTAATCTAGTCGAACCTCCGTTTCGAGCATAATGAGAGGGTAGGTGGAGCGAGTACAGGCGTGATACCTATGGATGAGGAAGAGACGGTGCCCATAAAGTCTCGCGAGGTCTCGCCGGTATTTTCGTGTAACTAAGAAGTTGATGCGCGGGGGAGATAATGAAGAAGGCAAGCAAAAAGTGCAGCCACGACGGAGAAGGGAAGCCGGGGCATTTAGAAGCTGCATTTAAGCTCCCAGCTTCTTCGTTGCCAATAAAACCGGGGGGGCTTTGCTTCCCGATGCGTCAAAGTGACGGGGGAGGAGGGGGGGGAGAGAGAAGTTTACAATTACTTCTTGCAACTAGTTTTGTCAGGACTCCAGGCGGAATCGCGAACAGAGATTTACAACTAGAACCCTGTTTCGCGGGGAGAAGGATACCTTGGAGATGGGGAAGATACTTTTCAATTAAGGGTGGGGATGATGGATGCTAACCGCTGCGAGATTTATCTTGAATAAATAGGTGGGATGAAAAATTCGGAGAAACGCATCCTCGGCGAGATCCATTTACCGATCTCACGAACGCACAGGTTCAAGGTGGCTGCGGGGATTACTGCACCGATGAAAAGGCAGGGGAATAGGGCGGATCGTTTTGTAACTGATTACACGATAGACGGCTGATACGCCGCGGCGAGGATAACGTATTTGCGTGGCTTCGCAATCGCGATGCTGTAACCGCGTCGGACGCCTACAAGAAAGTTATTAAAGTTCAGCGCGCGCGCTTGGATCTCCAAAACGGGAGGCAGGGGGCGAGAAATAAAACGGAGAATGTGCAAAGAATCGCTCGCTACGATGAAGCGTATTGTCGTCGTAAATCATAAAGATAACTGGCCGATCAGGTGGTCGCGAGGTGCGGGTGAAATGTGTCCTATCCAGCAAGCATTCTAACGTCCGCCGATGGTAAGTCGATGCTCTGTACGTTTCCCTGAGAAGCCAAACTCAGTGGTCCCTGACCTGGGTCACGTACGCCCATTTCCCGAACGCGCGATCTTGACCGCATGAAATTGCAGCGCGACAGCATCCTCCTGCCTCCGCTCTGCGACCCTCCCCACGTACATATGTACGTGCACAGGAGCACGGGAGCTCCTCGACTGATCGAAAGAGGCCGACGTTCGAACACGACCGTCCCTCGAAACGCTTCCAAAACCGCCCATTTCCCGGGCACGCGGCGCAGTCACGGCCGTGCACCGTCGAACTCCAAAAGGCTCATCGACCAAGACCGCATCATGTGAATGGAACCTTAGGTTCCGTGCCACCACCTGGTTGTGAACGCGGCAGAGAGCCGGGCAGACGGTCTGTTCTGTCAATCCCCACCATCGTTCCAGCTACCGGAGCTCCTCCACTGCACTACCACAAACGCCGAACGCCACCGCCGCCGTCGTATCCTGCACCGTCACCACCACCACCGCCTCCTCTACCACCACCATCACCGTCGGCCACTACCATGGAAACCGACGAATGCGCATTCTGACTTCAGTTCAGCCGTCGGTTTCAACCTGCCAGGTCGTGCAGGTGTTGGCAAACGGTTGTTGCCATCCACGGCCGGATTCCGCGGATATTCCCCGCCCCTACCCCCTCTAACCCCTCCTCACCCCCCCCCTCCGCCCGCCCCCCGTGTGATACGGTCCGCGAGAGAAGGGTATCGTCAGGGATCGTAGCGCGAGAGGATCGCGGCCGAGTCGGCGATTTTCCCCGGGTGGAAAAGGGTATCGGGCACGGGAACGTTCCGCCGCGGCGGGAAAACGGGCGAGTGTTAAAAAGGCGTGTTGCCGCAGGAGGGCTGCGATATATGGAACCACCCCATGGATAGTAACATGTCGACTGCCGCCTTCATGCACCGGTATGGGAAAATTTATTTGATCGATAACGTTGTCCCCGGCTATGGGGGTCTATCTCTTTCTCTCCTTCTATCTCCTTCTCTCTCTCTCGCTCTCTCTCGCTCTGCCTCTCTTTGTCTCTAGCTCTCTCTTTCTCTCTCTCTCTATATCTCTCTTTCCCTCCTTCTCTCCCCCTCTATCTTCCCCGTCGCTGACTGCACAGCCCATCGTCCTCGCCCATGGACATTTCCACCGCGGGTCCCCACCGAAAAGTTCGCCGAAAATGCTCGCCGGTTCGCGGATCGATCGGTTTGTTGCTATGCAGCGGACTATGCGAGGGTACGTTCGAGTGTGTCCTCCGTGGAACAGGGAACCGGCGGCGATATCGGAGCCGGTGTATCGTGTCCGATCGGCCAAGCGCCGAGCTCGGATACGCGGTTTTTACCGAATGTTTGTTCACGGAACGGTTGGCGCGCGCGCGCGCGCGGCGCAAGAAACGCGCCCACTTCCTCCGCGCCTCCGATCCATTATCACGGCTTTCAAAATCGTTCTCTTACCCTCGCGGCAGCGTTTTCGCGCCTCCGCGCGAATCCCCACGACGCGGGCGTAGCTGCAGCACGGTTGCGAAACCGCCGGAGGGTGTAACCCAGTGCGCCGCGGAACCGCCGAACCAAACGAAACGGCAGCGTTTTTATCGAGCGACCGACGTTTTACACGGGGCGTTGTGCCCGCCACGTACCTACGCGGTCCCGATCGAATCTCCAGATTCCCGTCGAGGACGAGGGAAATCAAGGGCTCGCGTTGCGTGTGATCGATAAGCCACTCGGCTGCGAAGCGAGCCGCGGATAGGTTCGCGCGCTTATGAAAGACCCCGGGTAACAATGAGTCTCGTTGCCGCAACGCTGGCAGAAATAATTGGCTCGTAGTACGGCCAGCCGTGGCTCCCTGGGTTATCGTCCTCGCCTCGACGGCCACCGGAGCATCCTTGACCGCTCGAAATCCAGCTTTTTGACAACGGCCACTCGACGCCGCAGCGAGGGGACGCGTTTCACAACGAGTCCAGAGACGAGGACGCGCGCGGCTGTGATGCCGAGACCCTTTCTAGACGGCATTCTATTAACCTGCATTTTCACGAGCGCGTCACCTGTTCATGCTCTCCCCCCACTCCCAGAACGACGCGACGTCGAATCGGACCAGCCCGCTTTCCTTGAACCTGCGGATACCGCAGCCATTGACCGCGGCTTGTACCCTCCGCTCCGTAACGAAAGGACCCCAGTGCAGTCATTCTCTATGTCTCTCCTCTCCCTTTCTCACTATGCCTCCCCTCCCGCTTTGTCTCTTCCTCCTCGTGCCTATCTCCGCCGTTAGTGTCCCCGGCTGATTTCAATATCAGTATGACGCACTCGATTTATCGAAGGACGCGAAGAATCATTACGAATAGCTCCGCTGGCCGGGCCCGTATACTCCAGGCGTATCAGCAGCCCGCATTACATCGTCCTCTGAAAATTGCCGCGCATAAACGTTCGTTGACGTTTCTACGAAAGCCTCGCGAATGTTGTAAACACTGCTTTTTGAATCGGGGCTCGTAGAAACACAAACGAAATTTTTTTTTAAAAACAAGCTTCCGTATTGTCAGCGGGACTACGTTATTGTGCAAAATTTCAAGTCGTTCGGACGCGTGGAAGTGGGTCAAAATTAGCTTACAAGATTTCATCCTCGCAAACTAACTAACGAACAAACCTCGCAAGTGAAGCTAAATAAAAGCTTCTAATAACACTTTCGCTTCGGGAACTTACTTAAAGTATCCACGCAACTCGCGAGCAATGCAACAAACTCGCAGCGCCCCAGAAATAGAATCGCAGTACGCGACGATAACGGTGTAAGTACATAGAAAACTTCTCTGTTGGAAGAACGGATTGCATAGCGATGGTAACAGAAGAATACCTGGCCTGAGAGTTGTTCGGTGAGACGATAAGCAAGGAAATCCGAGACAATCGGTGCAGCGCGACCCAGTGCAAACAGACTGGCAAACAGTCGGAAGAAAGAGGATTGCGACAGATGCCAGTAAACCGTGCACTTCGGTTCGGCGCAACGGCGAACACGCCCTGCGAGCCTCGGCGGGATCGCGTCTTTTTCATTCGCCTCCGGCCAGGCGACGAAACGCGAAAGCTCTAGAAGAGCCCGGATTATATAACGAATAGCCAGGGACAGATCGAAAATAATGGAGGCTGCACGCGTTGAAGGTAGCCGCGGTGGAATATTTTATCGATAGGGCGCAGGGAGCGCACGTTTCCATCCGAGAACCGGCCGCTTAGTCATTCCGCATTAATTCCAGCCGCGTTACCCTCCCCTATCCGTGACCCCTCCGCGGTTTATTCAAAGTGCATCCCCGTGTTCGGGATCGGGCGTGTCGGTGTCCCGTCCCCGCCGCGTTAATAAATGCGACACGCGGAATCGATGCACCGTCCACGCGTACGTGTGTGTCTGGGCTCGCGGCTATCCGATTGCGATCTCTTGATCGAGGATCGATAAAAATCACCGCCAGCCTTCCTCGATCGCTGAGCCGTTACGGGCGCGTAGCGAAGGTTGCGATCATAAGTGCCGATAGGTACAGGAACGGTGACACGCAACAGAGTCCGCCGGACGCGTCCCCCACCGATTCTCTCCAATATTCGTTGTTCTACGTCTTCTTAGACGGTCGCTGGATCCGCCGCGAGGGACAGAGGCGACCTTAGACAGCGATCCAGCCTTCCGATACGTTTAAGCGAGATAGGCATTCCAGTGGAACTGGCGAAAAAAAAAAGTAGATGGCCGATACGAGCGGCACTGGGCAGCCGGAGGAAACGGGATTGCGAGGAATTTCTCGACTTTCCTTCGCGCGTTCCTCGGCGTATCGCCGCGAAGCGATCGTGTGTCGCCTCGAATTCTGTGTACGTGGACAGCTCTGCCGCGGATCGGCGGACCCTGTGCGCCGTATGCAGGCTGTGTACATACGCCGAAGAAAAGCGCCACGACTCTATGCCAGCCATCTGGAGGAACAGTTACTTTTCGATGACAATAGATTTGAACGGGGCTCGGTTCGTTCCCCGTGCTCGCCGCGCCCTACATCTCCCGGCTAATGAATCATACATGAGTGCTACTATTTTCGAGTGCCGAGCTTCGAGGGGAACTCAACCGGTGGGGCATTGGATGATTGCCCCGGGACGACCTGCCGCGCGATCCGAGAAGGAAGCAATAGGAGGAGATGGAGAGCCGAGGCACGGAGTTTAAACGTTAAAGTTTCGTTCGCAGGGGGAGAGAAGATTGTCTAACTGGAGCGGCCGATAGAAAAAAGAAGGGGAACGAGAATAACTCGGCAACCGGTCGTCCTCTCTACTTTTCCAAGATAAGCGTGACACTTTTCGCGAGAAAGAATAAGGCCGTAAGCCGTAGAGTCGTATTAGGCTGGCGCGTTGCTCGCGTCGTTACAAGTGCATTCACACGCGGCCACGCAACCGGCTCTACGCGGGCAACTAGAGCTGGGCGCGATGCGCTCGATAGGTGCCGTGGAGGTAGTCAGGCAAGGCAGCCGCCGCGCGTTCCACGAGCGCGGCTCGCTGAAACACGCGTTACGTTCCTCCTCGTATCCGTGACAAGGAGCCACGGGGACGAGGTGCCCGGTAACGGAGAGCCGCAAAGTGAAACTCGCCGAAGGTTTCCTATAGGGTTACACGGCCATCCATGAGAGAGTGCTCTTGCCTCTGCCCCCCTTTATGCCGTACCGAAACGAGTTTTGCTCGTCGGACGATATCGGTTACCGGCGAGCCGAGCATTTATTACTTACGCGCAACCCGGAAGATCGATCGAACGGAAGTGGCCCACGAGCTTGAACCGTGCCACGTCGCGGGCCGATCGGTCCTCTCAAGATTGGGCAATTCGAGGAGCGATGGGATAATCCCTATAAATCGGAGGGATTTGTGTGTTCGAAGGAATAGAGATAACGATAATCGGGAATTGAACGGCGACCGTATTACAGGCTCGAGGATTTACATAATTACTTGCTGAATGAATCGGAACGTTTTATGAATGACCGTAGCGGCCACACGGAACGGGAGAGGATGCACCTACCGACGAGTCTTTTTCAATAATGCTCGCTCGGCTATCCAGGGGGAGAGAACGCGCAGGCAGTTACTCGGTTTTGCGTCGTACCGAATGGAAACTCGTTTTACTAGTCGGTCGTTATGGAATACCGGTGAATCGAGCCGCTCACCACTTACTACGTGGCACCCGGAAGATCGATTGGACGGAAGTGGTGCATGCAACATCCAGTCCGATTCTCATAAACAGGGGACAGTAATTACCTAATTGTATCAAGCGCACCCTTTGCTTTGATGTCTATGCCTGTGCTTGCGGCCACCGAGTTTCCAATTTTCACGTAAACGATCTCGAGACGAGCACCTGGCGAAGAAAATGCCGCGATGCATCGCCCGTTCGGCCTTTCAGGCAATATTCCACACTCCCGATACTTTGATCGCAAAGGGTCCCAGAGTGGCCCGCTAGAGCTAAAGCTGTGCGATGCGCCGGGACTCGAAAGTCGATTCTCAGAAGCAAACTCGCCCAGAGCTAGAGTGTTTTCTATTAACGAGAAAGAAGTCTGAATAATATGGTCAACATTCGCTCGGTCGTGAAACGAGGCTACCTATATCCGTTTCTAGCCATTCCTCCGAGAGACCCGGAAGATCCACGTCATTGCGAGAGACACGGGCGAAAGAGTGGTGTGCGCAGCGATACCTTCGTTTCACGACACCCCGAGCGACATATCCGCGGAAGCGGCTCTCTAAAACAATTTCAGAAATTCGCTGTTTACGTTGCGGCCATGCATAACTCGGCCTAAGTAGTTTCCATAGAGCGGAGGCAATTGCCCGCGATCGATCGTATTAAACCGCGTTCAAAGTCAGAGCACCCGGACACGACACGTATCTCCACTTGCACACGAGAGGCGCACTCAGCGGACAATGGAGGAGCAGGGGCTCGTTCGACTCGTGGAAACTATATCGGTTACGAGCATTCAGCGTACGAACCCGGAAGATCGATCGAGAGGAAGTCGTTCGCGAGGCATTAAAGCGCTAAAGCACTAAAGCTCACTTGCCCCCCTTTTTCATAAGCGTTTCTACCTGCGGCCCTTCTTCCCGTACCCGGCTCTCTACCTCGCGGCTACGTGCGGATCGTAGACGTTCCCCCCCCCCCCCCCCCACGCCTGTTTTCGTGGAACTGATTAATCGCGAGAGCCCCGAGCCCGACCGTTTCCAGCCGTTCAACGGTCCCACGGAAATCGTTCCTTTCTAAAGGCTGCCACGCCGGCCGGCGAGCAGTCTTCTTATTAATTTTAAGGCATCGTTCGGAAGCGCTGCGCTGGCAAAAAAAAACGCGCGGATAATACGCGACAAGATCGCGGGCCTGGCGATAAAATTTTATGGGGAGCTGCGCCGATCGTCGGACGGATTATATACATATATCGGCGCTGCGAGACGTAATCTCTGTCTTATCACCGCGATTGGCGTCGATTGCCCCGCGATGGGAGCTTATTACTTCATCCTGCGTCGCGGCTGATCTACTCTTTTCATAGACTTTTGCTCCTTCGGACCCGCGATTGAACGAAAGCTCCGACGAGGCACGAGACATTTACGTTCCACTAAATGGATCACAAATTCTTATACCGTAGGTAGTAAAATTCAACTACGTGCCCTCGCGCATCGTGTTCCGTGGAGGAGCTCTTTTCCTTGCAATCTGGACGATCACCTGCCCGATCCCTTCGCTAGCCTGGGCGAGCAGCCTGCAGCCACCCACCCGTTTACACGTCCCTTGCCATCCCTTCCATCTTCTTCTCCACACTCTCGTCCCACGACGGCCCCGCATCGCGCATATTTCCCGCGGCTTGAGCCGATCCCTGATGCAATTACTTGCGACAGTAGCCGCGGCAGAGGAGACGCCTGTCGCAACGGATGAACCGTTGCCGGTGCCGGCTCCGCGAGATACCTATCCGCGAGCGTACGCGCTAAGCGCTCTTTGACGCGCGGATTAACATTCATCGATTCGAGTGGCCCGGGTGGTGTTTCGCGAGGCGCACGACGACAAAGGGAGGGGCCCGGGATTATGCGGCTGGCACGGCCATTATACCGCGAACGTGTATACCTACGATACACGGCAATAACAGTGCATTAACCATACCGTCATGCATTGGGGGAGACGATAATGAGAGAGGCGCACCGTGCGGCGGAGCCGAGGGAGGCAAGGTATCCTCTCGCAGCCTGCGCCTCGACCAAGCTACGAATTCGAGACGACCTTAATTTCGCCTTTAGCGAGGCGAGGCAGAAAAGTCGGACGGGTTTCTCGTTCCTCGGGCTGGGGAGGGGGGGGGGGGGGGACTTTTTTTTACAAACGCGCACCTTCTCCATCGATCCAGGGGGAGCGACGGGGACGAGCGATGATCGCCTCGACGATTTCCGGGGACGTTCTGAAACGACGAGCGAAATATACGACCCGCGCGCTCAATGGAGATTTCAACGACATCCATATGGATATATTCCTCTGGAATGATCTTTTCATAGAAATGCACAGGGAGGGGGGAGGGGGGGGGGGTAAGGGATAGACACGATTTCCAGTGTTTACACGCCTGAAATCTCGCTGCCTGGGAATTCGGATTGTATGGAGGAGAATAAAGGGAGCACGGGCGCCCTACTTGCGCCGCTTTCCAGGAAAAACGGGAAGGTTGGTGTGATAGTGGCCCGGTGCATCCGTCGTCGGGCCCGCGAAATTGCACACATCAGCGTAAAAAATGAGACGGCCTTTCTTAATAACTCTCTTCCCTGTAATGATTCCCGGTATTAATACTTGATATTACAAGCTTCAAATTGCTCCACGTTTAACCACGTTTGCCCGACGCTCGCAATTACTCTTTAAAGGGTCCGTCGGTGAACCGCGTGTCGGCGATATTCGCTAATGGGGGACCTCGAAAGACGAGCGTAATGCGTGGTTACGCGAACTTTGGCGATAGTCGCACTTTCCGCCACAACAAAGTCATTACCTGACCGCGGCGCGTGCGTTTGCATATCTCGTTAATCGAGCGCGAGCTTATCGGCGCCATTTGCGTTCAAACAAACAAGGAGGAGTTACGAAAACCTCGTGCGCACTGATAAAGGAAACGATATTTAGACCTCGCTTATTCTAATCCTCTGTCATTGAGTCCAGGTAGGGGAGACCGGGGCTAAAAGTTCCGGGGCTAAGTTGTTCCGACGGTTCAAAATGAAAAGAGCGTTGTATTTTAAATTATTTTTTTCCGTGCGAGTTGACCACGCCACTCTGTCGCCCATTTTAATAGCGTCCGCGACAGCGAATCGCGTGGTTCTAAGCGGGGACCTTATTAGTCGCGTACCAGATAAGTCAATATTTTTCTATCATTATTTTTTGGTCTATTTCGATTATTTAACGTCGATATTATTGACTGATTCGTTCTTATGGATCAAATGACATTTAAGAAAATGGTGTAACAGTGTTTATCGTTTCAATATATGTATAAGCAGAATAGTCTGGCAAATTGCTACATGTGTCGATAGGGGCTATTGTACAAGTCATTTAAGAAGGAACCCACCGACAGACAAGTTCAGACCTGTTCTGCGCATGTTGGCGCTCATTGGTGCCGAAACAAGTTACTATTGGCTATAACCCAACCAACGCTCCCTCAGAGCCAATGAGCTCATTCTACATGCGCGAAACGGGTCCTTCTAAAATGACTTGGAGTATAGTTGTCACCGTGACTTGGGGCGCGTTGTTACCGTAACAACTTGCCCCACTGCAAATGTATAAATTGTTCCTGCTGTGCTTTAACGATGTATTGGACCTATCTTCAAAGTGGTTCCAAGTTGATGAAAATTTGTGAGATTGTTCTTTGCAATCTTCCTGATGTGTTGCAAAAATTTTAAACGAATTCACTAAACGGTTGCTGTGTTATAACGATTTTAATTTCACTGATTTTACACGTACTCTTATGGAAAGAGACGATCTTGACAGATAAAACAGCTGAAAAGATATCGAAGAAATGGTACCAATGTTATCAATTTTTTTTTACGTGTAGTATATAGATAGATGAAAATATCTGCCGAGGTTCAATTATTTTCATTGCACCGTTTTAAAGAAATAAATTATAACTTGAGAATATTGTAAATTCCGGGCATTTTCACTGTCAAAAATTTAGCAAATAATGAAAGCATTTGTAAATTGAAAAATACCTTCCGAGGAGTAAAAAATAAGACTCCAACTGTCGTTCTAGTTCTTTACATCTAGATTTATTATGCGCAAGACGTAGATATTCAAGTGTTTCAAATTTCATATACTTTTGTCTAATATTGTACGTCCGATACATCTTTAAGATGCGAACATGTGAATGAAAGGCGGAAAGGGGCACAATTTCCATCGAAGTTATGCATAAAGATAAAAACTGTCGCTAGAGAATTCAGTATCTGCCACTTGACTCTATTCAGAGTTATTAAAAAACTACAATCTGGACAAGAAGCCACTGTAGACTACAAATTCATTAGAAAATGAAATATTTCATTAAAAGGCAACTCTTATATCTTAGTAACAACTTACCCCAATGCGGATAAGGGATAAGAAGTTCCGCTTCGAGCAGCCACAAATAAATTACTTTTCACGAAAAACCTATTACAATATATTAAATACAAGCTTAAACTCATAAAATATAATAAACTTAACAAGAAATTAGTCAACAGCGAAGAGAATAATTACATTATGTTCCAGTCATTTTTTATGTTTCATCGAAATCGGAACTTTTAGCCCCGGTCTCCCCTGCTCGAAAAAAAAATGTAAGGGTGCTTTAGTACGAGGGACAGGTGAGAACTACGAGGCAAGATTCAGGTACCTGTGCTCGGTGATTTAGCGACGATAGATGAACAAAGGAGGTACCAAGAAACGGGGAAAAGTATTTAACCATACAGAGAAGACAATAGGGGTTGATGCTTCCAACTCCCACGTTCCCGCGTCCCGAGCCAAAGAGGTCCGTTTCCTTGGGGACGAAAGGAAGATTGAACGCTGTTATCAGCGATCGACGAAGGGTTTACTGTTCGCGACGTGAGAAAATTTCTTCTGGCTGTGGCTCGGAGAGGACGGAATCTCGGCCAGCGGTATTGCGGCGTGCAGAGAGCGGTCGGTAGATTAGCGGCGATGCAATTTAATGGAACAGCGTCGTGGCCAGCAGCGCGGAGTGCCACGTATCGGTGGCACTAAACAAACGAACGAAGGCCCCTCGCAGTTCGTAAGTCATTATTAACCCGCGTATAATTACACGGCCCCGCCGAAGCGGGCTTCCAACCGGCCTAGGAAAAGAAGCCACCATGCACCGCGGAAAGGTATTTAAATTGGCTTACTGTAGAGATACGTCGTCGTCCTTTAAGAAGTCGCCGCGCGCGCGATTATCTCGACCCGCTGTAGATTCGCGTGCACCTACACGGGCAGGCTCGATCGCGTACAGTGCGCCGGTATGCACGGGGCCCCAAGAAAACATCGCGTTACTCGATCGAGCATTCCCTCCGACATTCGGAGCTGAATATTCAGGAATGCCGCGTCCGTAGACGGGCTAAATCCTCTTTCCAATAACAGACCATCCGCGACAATTTATTGGACGCTTTTATTCGAACAGCAACCTGCCCGATCCACCAGACACTCGAATGGTCTTTCACCTAGAATCTAGGCAATCGATCAAACGATATCCCCGTGGTCTACCAGTAACGAAGAGGACTTTATTCATTTTATTCCAAACAGTCCAACGATTAAAGTTTGAATTATACATGAAAGTTGGTCGAAAGCGTTGGGTCGATAAAATACATCGTCGATTTTACGTCCCGAGTGTTGGGCGCCAGGACTGTAATAAGGCAGCCAGCGAGGTGAAACATCGTTCATTAACTTTACGAGTGGTTAAAATCGTAACTGCAGAGCCCCGGGTCCACTGATTTTGTAACCGTTCGCCTTCTGCAAACACGCACGTGTCCCGCAAAGAAACAGCGTCGCCGCGTAGGTTTTATCGCGCGTAATTGCGATACCACTCTCGCTTCTGCTCGAGCGAAACAGATGACAATAACGGTCCGCGCTGTATATTTCAACGACGAAGCTACGGCCGCTCTTTGGACAGAAGCAATGAAAGTGCCAGTGAAAGTTATAGTTTACTGTCGCAAATTACAACGAGGCCAGGCACCGAACGCTCAATTTCCCCGGCGTGTCTGCCAGCCGTTGAAACGGTCGCGGTCGGATCGCCGGAAAAACCGTCTCGATTTTTACTACCGGCGATTATCGAAAGTGGGATGCCAGCAGTCGGCGGCTGGCACGCGATATGGCGCACGAGCGAGCCAATCCGCGAAGTCGGATTCCGAGGACTGTCGATTTCTATCGGAGGTGGATTTGCAGGATATCAACGGATTTTGTGCAGATTCCTACCGAACGGGTTTATCCGGGCTTATCATAAGTAAACAGTGTCTCAAGGACGACTTTCTCGTCCACGGCTACCTGCTAGCATCTCCGGAGCCGCCTGGTGCACGCGATTTATCACGGTACCGTTTCCATCGCAAATAACCGGCGATTGATTCGCACAATTTGGTATTCAAATTTCTCTTTTCTGAATACCAGCCAGAGAGAGCCGGTCGAATTTACCTTGCGTTCGGATTCCGCGAGAATGTTAAATGACGAAAGTGAATCGGTAACAGAGCAAGAGCTTTGCCGATGAAATTCAAACATCTTCGCCGGTGTAACGTCGAAGATTGGTTGTCTCGAGTGAAGTTGCTTCCTCGAGGCGACAGCACGAGAACATTTCTGTTCGGTTTTCGCAGCGGGACACCCGAGGCCAGGACAATTCTGGGATTCTCTCGTTACGAGCCCCCTAGAGCCTGCACTTTTCTGCCTCGAAATTTTTCCAGTTAATCGTGCCCGGAGTTGCGCAACGCGCCATTGTCTCTGCTTTTCAACGACGACGCAAGCGAGGGTCCCCGCAACAGGAGCGCGAAGCGCGCGTAACGAGCATCGAACGAGATTAATCGCAACGCGAACGGACACGCGTCGCCTACTTCACAAGCGAGGCGCTCGAATAGGTACCCTTGCCAATAAGAATTCTGAGAGTGACTCTCGAGGCTCTCACGCAGGTCGATCACCCCCATTTGTTTACAATTACCGAGTCAAGGCTGAACCACTTGGCCGGGGCGATTGTTGCACCGGCAAAAGCGACGAAAAGAAACCCACTTAACCTATGCATTTAGATCGGCGCACGGGCGCAGCGGTCGACTTAGAGGAGAGAAGCTTCCTTGGAGGGGGAGGGGAGGGCTACGGAACGTCTAACGAACCGTCCATAAATTTTGATTCATTGCAAACGATAATTTGTATTCATAAGCGCAGCTTTCAGTCGACGGTTGACCGCCGTTCGAGAGGGCAATAAATATCGTGAATATTTGAGGCGTTGCGAAACGAGCGTCAAGGAACGCGCAACGATCGCTCGCGTGGAAACTTCGCGCCTCACTTTCCCACAACAACGCGCGATCTTTTCGCGGTAGAACTTGTTGTTGCTCAAGTTAGAAGTGGGTACATAAGTATACACATATCGACGGAGGGTATGTATGCTTTCTGACTCACCCTTGGCATGTCTCTTTCACTGGGACCCGTCCATCGATCGTCGATCATTGCGTTCTGCCCACTCCTGCCTTGGCCTGCCTTACCCCGGTGCGTAGTTGCGAGTAACGAAGACTTCTCCCCCGAGCAGCATCCTTTTCAACACACCGCATTCCGGGGAAGCGTGCAATATCCCTCTCGAGCGTCGATGATACACAGTCGCCGCCAGCAGACATAACCTCAACGCGGCGATCGAAACGCGAACGAGCCTTCAAGGAAATTCCGAGGAGCGCGTTGTCCTTGCACGCGATTCAGTGTCAATCGAGACGTGGAAACACGAGACACGAGCGTGATCGTTATCGTACCCCGTAACTGCGCACGCGAAATCCGACGCGGAACTGAACGACAAGTAAATTGTTTACGCGCGGCAAACCGCGTAGGGACCGAATGTCAGCTGACTAGAGTTGCCCAATACGCCTGAATAGTTTAACGCGATCGCCACGCGTGCGCGGCAATTTTCAAAATTCTAATTGCCTGCGGACACAACAAAAGTTTCTCTCGTCTTTATACCTCTGCACACGTGTACTATTAATCAGAATATTTTATCCCCCGAATGTTCTGTAACGATTATAATAATCTCCGAGCGGAGGTCAAGAAGGATTTTTGAACTCCGCACGTGTGCTTCCGTATTGCCGCGATTAACGAAACGTGTCCGTGGCGAGAAACGAAGGCGCTTCCTCCGCGATACACATTCTTGCCGAGGAGCAGGTGGAACGAAGACGCGCCACGCAATCGGAAACGCTTAACAGGCAGGAAAATAGCGTCCTTCGTGACTAGATTGCACCCGATGCGGCAACCGGCCCGCTAAATAGCACGCGAGACGCTGGAAATGCCGCGGCACCGGCATTCGGAAACTCAGGTGCGTGAGAAAACTCACGCTGCCTTGGCGAGGGAGCCGGGAGAATATACACAGCGAGATACGGCTCGGATGAAAGAAGACGAAGAAGACGGTTGCATAATTAGGGATTGCGATGCCTGTTACGTCGCGGCTAACCTCTCGTGGAAGTGAAGCAAACACACGGGGCCCCCTCCCTCCTCCTTCTTTCGTCCTTTCTATACGCGTGTTTTTTCCCCCCACTTCGCGTATATATACCGCAGGTATATACCAACGATTCCCAAGTGAATGCCACAAGATTTTTCCGTCCCGCGATCGCCTACAATAAAGTCTTCGATCCAGCGATCCCTATCGGCGTCATTTTCCTAAGCAATTTCTTTGGACACTGCCCGGGGAACCCTTCCCACAAATTTCTCGCCGCTGATGATTATTCTCGCGTGTTAGGCTTGGGCAAGAGAAATCTGTCGATTACCTGGATGGCTCAATTGCCGGGGCAACGCTCTGGCAAACGATGCTTCTCTGAGACGGGAGTCCACCTGCTTCCTTTCTTTTACCGTTTCTCTTAAGGGGGGAACACCACCCTGAAGCCACCAATAAAAGGCAATGTTAGGGATTTTTTTGTTCGTATAAATAAAAATATAGGGCTTGGATTTTTTTTACATAGTTTTGAAGCAATCTTTATTTTGCTAGAAATTTGTTTTTTTTTTATGAAAAATTGTACAAAATGGCGGCGAACAAAATGGTTTCCCGGAGCACTACAAAAAGACTGGCCCATGCTCCCGGGAATGACTGGATCATCTGAGAAGGAAATACGAAAAGGATATATAATCAGGAATATATTATCGTTGACCTAGCGTAGAATTTTTTTAATATTTCAATTATTCGATTTTCCACAAGCATTTCAGTGCAAATTTTTATGTCAAAAATTAAAGTCAATTCTTGAAATAATTCGAACTATGAAAAAATCCTATGCTAGGTCAAAGATAATATATTCCTGTTTATATATCTTTTTTGTATTTCCTTCTCAGATGATCCAGTCATTCCCGGGAGTGTGGGCCAGTTTTTTTACAGTACTCCAGAAAGCCATTTTCTACAATTTTTCATAAAAAAAAAAATTCTAACAGAATAAAGATTTATAATTTAAAACTGTATAAAAAATCCAAGCCCTATATTTTTATTTACACGAACAAAAAAATCCCCAACTTTGCCTTTTGTTAGTGGCTTCAGGGTGGGGTCCCCCCTTAAATTTCGGGGTGAGCAGGTCGTTCTAGATGTCCAGGTTTGTCAATACACTGGTGGTATAGGCGGTAAACTGAGATAATAGACAGCCACTCGTAAGATCAAAGTGAACAATCATCCCGTATCAATGAGTTACTCGGCGAGGGTGTGCGAACGCGCGTACCAACAGACGCCCGGACGATCATTTATCCCCAGGTTGAAGCGAGTTCGCGCACTTGTGTCATGGGAAAGGTCACTGAAAAATGTTCGCTCGGTGGTTACGTTGCCGCGGCGCCATTAGCACTGGTGGAATTGTCGTTACGTCGTAGAGATGAGAGGCACAGGTTGCCAGAGTTATTTCATCGGTGGGCCAATCGCTTCGACGATAACGCTCGTTTCGTGCTCTCGCGCGTTTCCTAAGTAGGGGAGACCGGGGCAGATTGTAACAAAAAAAGTTTTCAGAGGTTTTTCTCGAAAGTGTTTTCCTCAATCGGGAAATAATTTCCGTGACTTACTACTTACATACAGTGGCGGACGAAAGAAAGTTTACAACTTTTAAAATCGCATAACTTTTTTAGAGTTGGTCCAAACGACATGAGTTTTTTTTTTTTGAGAAGCTAGAAGGATTAGTTTGCTAAGTGACGTGTTTCGTCGTTTTGAAAAAAAAAACTGCAATTGGTCGGAATAGCAAAAAAAATAGTAAAGGTTGTTTTTTAAACTTTTTTTTGAGCCTGTAATGAAAATTCAAAAACCCGTTTGTAGATTGAAGTAAGTTGTATACATGCCTGAAATTTCATTAAAATCGGTTAACGTCTATTAGGTACGAGCCTCCGAGTACTCTCATCGCCCCATTGTTTACGGGCAGGGCACATTGAAGAAAATCGGGGCGATCCGATTGCAGCAAGTTAAAGACCTTTGGTAATTAAACGAGCGGAGGGAGAAGGAGGTCGACAGTCGCACGGTTCGGCGTATTTGCCGAAGTGGAGTGCAATGTTTTCGTGGCAATCGGCAAAGGTCGGCTCACACCTTTCTTACGCTAACTGTTTATGATCCATGTGGGTAAACGGCCGTGTTCCCTTTTGCGCGAGAAAGTCGCCGGCACCGGTGATCTTTGCGTGTCAACGGCGTCGTACGTATACAAACGTATCGGCGGCTCGAAGCCCCAGCCTCTAGCAGCTCTCGTTCCGCCGGTGTCCTATTCCGAAGTGGCGCACGGAATAGTTCGGTACCGTCACTGGTACCGGCGGATCGCGGCTTAATGAATTTCGAAAGGACACGAGCCACCAAGGCGAAGTTATGTCACGTAATGGGGTCGATGATCTTGAGAAACGGGAGGGGAGGGGGGGGGGCCCGGAATACGGGCGACTGAATCGAATTCACGCGATTGCATCGCGCATTATGCGCCGCGATTACAAGCGGCGGACTATCGTTGCGCGGGACGTGTGCCGCGTTACGTAACACCCTCGGTACCTACTCTCGTATCTGCTGGAAGGGTTACGTGCACACGCATTCTAGCCCCGAGAACTTGGATTAACGAATTCACGCCTGGAACTTTCCTTTCCATATAAGACCGAGCGGAGAAAACCACGCTGCCGGTACTTAAATTAAGATCCGTCCGCCATCAGGCGTAAAAGGAGAGCCCGGTTCTCCCGTTGATTTTATAACATCGCCGAGGATTACCTACCGCGGTAGGTTACCTACCCGATCCACGGGCGAATATTTATCCACCGCGGTTTAATTAGTCGCAGGAGCAATGGCCGTGCACGCGCCCACTTGTTTCTTTTTTTTCTTTCGCCCATCCACGACCACGTATCGCTCGACCATCTTACCTACAAATGTCGCTCTGGGATCATATCAGAGCGTTAAAATTTATACCGCGTCCTGACACAGATTCCATGCATAACTGTAGTTCCGAACAATTAATTTCCGCGGGGCACCTCCGGCGAATGCAGCGCGCGCATCGAACCAGCGCGCGTAACGCGTCGAACGAAATAGAGGAGCTTCGGTTTTCCCGGGGCCGTGGATCGAACGATCGAGCTTCGGGCCAACGACGATTATCGACGCGCGCGCTTCTTCGGTGGTCGTTAAAATCGGACGGGACACCGGGCGGCGACTTTCACCTGGGGAAAAACTCGCGGGCCCGGTGGAAATGCCGATTGAGGCAATATTGTCTGATAGCGAAACGGGGAGCGCGGATAACGATAGAAAGCGTGGACGGCGGACGTGGCTTGCGGTTTTGTGGAAAACCTCGCGGGCAAATCTGGTGGATTAATCCAGCTGCGATCTCTGGCTGGGGAGGAATTCCACGTGGAGCTTTGCTCTCGAGTACGATTCGACGAAGAACTTTGGGTGGTTGGAATAGAGGAAGCAACGAGCTTCGGGATCCTTTTGCCTACCTATACCTACTCGCGATTTGCCAATTCGCCGCCACGCGCTACGTTCCATTGCCCCGCGTTGATTTAGAAAGCGCGCCGTGTCCGAGTGGACTGTAAGCAAAACGACTGCAATTAGTAGCGCGACGAGTCGATCGACCGCGCTAGATACCTCGGGCGGCGCGTGAAAATTGTACAAGAGCGATTAAACGTCTCGATTTCTTCCCTCGAGCAATTTATCGACAGGGGTCGACGCACCGATCAGGGTCGTGGAATTTCCAGCCGGGCGTTTCTTTCTCAATGCCGCGCCATCGACTTGGAAAGCCGAGCGTCCGCTGCGGTCGCATCTGTCGTCGCGCGAGCCATATGCCTCGCGAAAGGGCGTTTATGGAGTTCTTCAGGATGTATCGGAGCTATTTTCAAAGTGGTATCAAGTTGATGAAAATTTGTGAGATTGTGTTCTCTTTAATCTTCTTGATGCAAGGGAGAGTCGGGTAAACGCGAACGCGGGGTAATCGCGAATGCGATGTTACGGCGTTTTAATAAATAAAAGCGATGTTCCCTCTCCACTAGCTAATAGTTTAGGCCGTATCCAACGCCGGGCAGAAAGTAATAAATACAGAACGCTCGTGCTATTCAAGATAAACACAATTTATTATTTTCATCATGTTTCAAGTAATATTTTGTCCATTTTCAATTGCATGTAATTACTATTGAATTAATGATACAATTGTTTTCTTTTTAAGTTGAAATAAAGAACTTTTTTACCAATATTTTGTGACCAAGGCGTTGCTTGAATCATGATTCTAACCTCTGAAATAAATTCTTTTTTATTTTTTCATGTCGTGGGGTATTGACGAACAACTCGGATGGGGTAATCTCGAACCTTCGGGATTAGCAACGTTAACCATGCATAAAACTTACCTAAATCTAGAAAAGGGATTTTTGAATTTTCATTACAGGCTCAGAAAAAAAAGTTTAAAAAACGACCTTTACAATTTTTTTCTAACGCACAAGAAGAGGAATTTGAAAAATACATTAGGTGTAGGTTGTAGCAACATTTTTTATGGGTTGACCATTGAAGTCGCGCTTTCTGTGCGACTTCTGCGATATTTAGCACTCTGTTCGTGATTACCCCACGGCAGTCGAGTAATCACGAACACCAAGGGTTTTGCTTTTTCACTGTAAAGTTGATTTTTATTATAGTTTTTCAAAAATTCGTCACAGTACTTTATACATGAATAGTTTAAGTATGTTTGTAAATAATAAACAAATTCATTTCTCACCTAGTTTTCGTTTTGTTTTTTTTTTGCTTAGGTGTTCGTAATTACCCCACTCTCCCTTACTCCAAAAATTTTAAACGAATTCACTAAACGGTTGCTGGGTTATAACGATTTTAATTTTCACTGATTTTACACGTACTCTTATGGAAAGAGACGATCTTGGCAGAAAAATATTGAAGAAGTGGTAAAAATGGTCAAATGTTTCCAATTTTTTTTTTACATATAGTATATGGATAGATGAAAATATCTGCCCAGTTTCAATTGTTTTCACTACACCGTTTCAGAGAAATAAATTATAGGATAGTTGTGCCGTTTGTGGCCACTGCACTGTTTTTTGCCATGTGCATAATATCTTATTTTTAGATTGCTTGCAGATCATTATTATGTGGAGAATTTCACATCATAAATATTTTGTTTAGTGTACCGCCAGAAATATAAGTTTAAATTTATTGCTTACACGGAAAAATATTATTTTTTTTTTAAGAAGCGGCCAAAACTGGTGCAATACCTTAAAGTGGCCACAAATGGTGCATCTACACTTGAGAAAATTCTGAATTCAGAGCATTTCCACTGCCAAAAGCTTAGTAAATGATGCTTGAGAAAGCATTTGTAAAGCGAATGATACCTTTCTAGGAGTAAAAATAAGACTCCAACTGTACGTTCAAGACGTAGATATTCAAGTATTATCAAATTTCATATACTTTTGTCTAATATTGTACGTCGGATACATCCTTAAACGAAAGTGGTTGCGCGAGGGAAACTGCACCTACCATACGGTGTAATTGGAGTTTCTAGAAACCTGTAGGGCGTTCGGGGATGATGCGGCTGGATCCATCCGCGGAGAAAGCTATTCCCACAGAAACGTTGAATTCTACCGATGGCTCGCGTCAAGCGACCGGCAGATAATTCGACTCGCGGCTCGGTTGTACTCCAATTAGGGGGACGTACACGAGGCTGATAACCGGTAGCTAAACATCGAAGTTGGTTGCCGCTAATGGGTGTCGGTGACCCGCTGACACACATCGTCCTCGCCGAAGTGCACGGGCACGCGTTTCTTGCCCGGCTCGCGCTTCCTCGCCGGATACTTTTACAAGCGGACCGCCATATGTCAACGATCGCGCGTCTGTCGATTCGAATACCAAGGGGACTGAGGGGGACGGGTGGACAAAAGGGGGAGAACTCTAGCCGGAGGATCGGGGTTTGAAGGATTTATTGGTCTTCTGGTCTCATCGATCACTCGCCCCGCCGTCCTGATCTTATCTGCACCCGATACGTATGATCCCTCCTGACATAATAAAAATAAATACGGGGGCGTGCACTTCTGTCGTCGAAGATTTATGACCCCCGACAACGAATATCTCCTCCCTCCCCCCCCCCCGCCCCCCCCCCCGGCCCCGGCGGCTCGATCACCTACTTCGCGGAACACCGAGCCAAATCGCTAAACGCCGAGATCCATCGTCGCAGGGAGCCCGGGTACAGGTCCTGGGCGAAATCACCGTCCTTAATTATTCGGCGGGGATCGCGTACGAGAAATTAAGCCGGAGATACGATCTGCCGTCACGCGTTACATACTTTCCCACCGTCGTGAAAGTGAATCTTCCGTTTCGTAAGTCGAAAAGACGCGAACGGTCAGTAGTGAACACGGTGCTCGCGTTGATATGTAACGCCGATTCTCTCTCCTCTACTCTCCGCGTTAAAGAATCGCCCGTGGTATGGAATAAGGCTGGCTGATTCCTTGCGAAGAACTTAATGCGCGTCGACGTTCCCCGTTGTTCGCTGGAAAACGTCGCTTTTGAAAGCCGGAGACACTGGGTAACGAAAATTCGCTAACGAGCCACGAGAGCCCGGCTTACGAAAGCTACTCAAGCTGCGCACGCTCTCCACCGTGATCCCCCAGAAATTGGTTAAAGAACGAAGCTCGGAGGTAACGAGGAAATGCTTGCCCCGCGGCCGGAATAAATTTACATCTGACGAAGTTCCGAGGAGGCCAGGGTAGAGACTTTGCCCCGCGGTGGCAACGGTGGAGGGCCGCGAAAATGATCTAGGCGAGCGTTTCCCGTTATAGCACGGCGAAGGAATTATTCTGCCATTCCATCGCGGCATTGTGCGGCATTAAGCTCCGTAATCGGGCGCCTAGGGACGAGCTGAATGTTTATGGCTGCCGGATGATCACCGTTACCGTTCACCGCAAACACGGCAACCAGCGAAGCTCGCCCCTCCGCCTAGCGTCTTTCGATCGTCTCTCGCGCTCTCCCTCCGCCCAGCGACGCGGCGAGAAAGAAACCGGCAACGAGAGGCCCGTAAATCGTTAACGTACCAAAAAGAATCGCGGAAACAAAACGACCCGGGGCATTCTTCTTTCCCTCGCGATGGAGAGAGCCACCGCGCTTTGATCGATCAGTCCCGTTGTTTATCATGATCGGACGTTGGACGCGTTTCAAACGCCTCGGCTCGCCGCGGTCGTTCCTTCTCTCTCTCTTCCCCCCTCCCCCCCCCCCGTTTCACCTTACGCGGAAAATAAACGTCGATAACGGGCGACGCGATTCAATCAAAGTTCGTTAAAAGCATACGTCGAGATCCGTTTCATATCCGTGGCTGATTTATTCGCTCATTAAATTCGCAGGCCGGAACACAATGATGCACTGAACTTTCAAACGTTCGCGTTTGTAGACTTTTGCGTGCCGAGCCCTTCCAGCTCTCCCCGTTGCCCGGGCACATCCAATAAACGAGAATATTGGAAATATCTCAAGGCCAGCAGACCGGGCTCGTTCGATATCGAGTTAATGGGAAATAAAAGGATCCGGCGGAGGGGGGGGGGGGGGGGGAACTTGATTACAGTAATTCCATTCTTTGATCAGCGATATCCGGTTTATCGAGTCTGCCGACGGTCCGCCGCGCTGTGTAATTTTTCACTCACCTCGGGTACGATTAGCAAAAACGGGGACTGGAATGAAGAGATCGCTGCGCGACGATACCTCGGCGACACGGGAATCCCTAAACATTCGTGGAAGGAAAATTGTAAAATCGCGCGTGGATCAACGACCTCGAGGCAGGAGAGGACAGATAGATCGATCAAAGCCGCGGATTCTCGTGATCGAACGGGACGAGGAGCCCGGTGGCGCGTGAAGGGAAGAAACGCGAAACACGCCCGATTCCGAAGCGTTGCCCTTTTGTTTCTCTCTTCCCTCCGCGCGCCGACTCGCTCGCCGACTGCAGCGCTCGGGCGTAGTTAAGCCGGCAATTCGGCCGTGACGAATACGAATTTTACTTTAGAAACGGCAACGCTGACGCGCGGTTTCACGATAACAGGTTCCTCGGACGCCGCGCGCCGTCGGAACGACCGCAATTTCCTGCTGAATACACTTGGCGATTTCAATTACGTTGCTCCCAGATCGTGGCAATTAGCGGGCACAATCGAGTAACATTGAAATTTCATTCTCCCCGAGGTGATTGGCCAGCGCGCAGCACCCCAGGCGATATATTATAACCCTTTCTCGTGTCACGCAAGGGAATACACGCTATTGAATATTCCTTTCGAGGTAGGTGAATTTAGAAGGGGCTGTGCGAGATGTGTACTCAGGTGGCCACGATCGCGACGCCGCGCTCGGCATCGATATCGACTGCAACGATGGCAGAATCGGAATTACGTTTACTTGGAATAGGTACGAGTTTACTCGGTCTCGCCACTAATTGCCGTTTGCCGTTAATTACACTCGCGTACCAGGTTCAGACGTAAGTAACTATAAGAAGGGGCCACGGTCAGAGATGGGCAGAAAATTATTTGAAATAAAAATTTGTGTATGAAATTTTTATTTCAAATAATTTTTTGCCCATCTCTGACCACGGTGGATAAAGGATAATGTTAAGCCGCAAAGGGGATTAGTGACCTACGAGCCTACAGCGTATGCTATACACCGTTGGAAAGATCTCGCCCAGACGAATCGATCGATACCATTTTTAATTTCGAAATCAGATGGGATCACCTCGACAAATGGCCTCAAAGTTCCAGAGTTTGCGGTTTTGAACAAAAGAAACCGGTAGTAAAAGCCCATCCGGCCCGAGGGACCTCGGGTAGGCACCTGAGGGAAAACCGAGGGATGTAAGCGATACTCCAGCAGGCTTGAGCGGCAAATGTGCCTCATGACCTTCATTTCAGGGCCGTGTTGGGCCTGCGTTTGCCCCATGGGCCCCTTTCCTAATGTCCAGTACGAAATTGCCAATGGATTAGTGGCTCATGGGGCAAACGTGGGCCCAACACGGTCCTGAAATCAAGGTCATGAGGCACATTTGCCGCTCCAGCCTGCTAGAGTATCGCTTACACCCCTCGGCTTTCCCTCAGGTACCTACCCGAGGTCCCTCGGGCCGGATGGGCTTTTACTACCGGTTTCTTTTGTTCAAAACCGCAAACTCTCGAACTTTGAGGCCATTTTTCGAGGTGATCCCATCTGATTTCGAAGTTATAAATGATATCGATCGATTCGTCTTGGCGAGATCTTTCCAACGGTGTATAGCATACGCTTTAGGCTCGTAGGTCACTAATCCCCTCTGCGGTTTAACATTGTCCTTATTCTGGTGATCGGGAGAACTCGGCGCAGAACACGAAACATCAATTAGGGACCGGCAGATATCCTCATTATTCCAGGGTATTCAGCGATAATCTGTCCTTTGCGCCAGGTTTATCCCGTTCTTACACAATAGGCCGCTTCATTCAGAAAACAACTTTGCGGTGGAGAGGGGATTCTTTAGAGGGGCGTACGATATCGGCGTTGCTGTCGGTTTGCTAGCCGTTCTGTGGCTTGAAAGACTTCGGCTGAGAAGGGGTCTAATGTAAGACAAATCGCGTCTACAATAAGATCGATCGATTGATCCAGCGACGATTCGATTCGCGGAACTGTAACTGTTCCCACCAGCTGCAGTGCCCCGAAAGCGGAGTTGGGCAAAATGTAATCTAATTACAACTTGCAAGTTACGATTAAAATGTAATTGTGTAGTTGATCACACGTTATTTTCTGTAATCGTTAATTTAGGTAGTCGACGAAACCAAATGGTCAACTACATAAATTAACGATTACAGAAAATAATGTGCAATCAACTACACAATTACGTTTTAATCGTAATTTGCAAGTTGTAATTAGATTACATTTTGCCCAACTCTGCCCGAAAGAACCGTATCGTTGCTGCACACCTTCTCCGCGCGTTTGCATCGTAATTAATACACCGGATCGTTATAAAGTCCATGGTTACGGTAACTCGGCCGGCTGAGGTGTTCAAGCATTCCCGAGGAATCGCCGAATAAAAAGGAAAGTATGGTATCGCGGGTTTCGAGGCAGCGATCGTGACCGGGCGTCTTCTATTCGCGATACTAGCGCGAAGCAGGGAACGGGGCTCGAAAGGACGAGAATACTCGTCAGGGCGTGTCTTTCCGTGTTCCCTGCAGCTCGCGTCGACTTTCTCTGCATTGCTAGCGAGCTGGACGTTCCGGGCATCCCTTCGAAGCCGTGTGCAACCGATCTAACGAGGGCTCACGCCGATTTTGACGAGACTCTGCAGATTTGCCGAATAGTGACGAGTATTCGGCACGCGGTCAATCGACTATGTCGAAGGGGTGAGAACAGCCTCTAAAGTTGGTGGTCGAAAATATATTTTCTGGAGTATCTCGAGAACTATCGTAGGACAAAATCTGTTTTTTTTCAAAGCGTCAGCTTTTTAAAGACGAATCCAGCTCCCTGCTCAGATTTTAGAAAATTTTAGAAAATATGTTCTCGACCCCAACTTTATTATTATTATTATTTGTTCACGGGTAAAGACCCTTTAGTTTACAGTGAACAATTCGTAAAGTTAGCAAAGAAACAATGTGAAGGAAAAGAAAAGAGAACAAACGCCAGTACATGGAGAAACAAACAGTAATAAGTACTACAAGAAAATAATAGAACTAATGTACTAATAGAATTAAAATTAGAATTAGGATGAACGGACGTGTACGGAGACGTTACTGCGAGGCAAAGCTCGCAAACGATATTTAAAGGTGACCAATGTACCATTAAAAAAGTCGACTGTAAAGATTCGCTAATTTACATGTCCTGTTAATGGAGTTATTCATACCAAACGAAGTGTTGTGTCTCGGTAAGCAAAAAAGTTTAAATTGCACTAAAAAGTGAAAACTAATTTTTTCCCTTATTCAGTCCACGACTCTCATATTTTTTAAGTCGGCGCCAGATTTACGCAGTGCAAACGACGAGGCACCGACTTAAAAAATATGAGAGTCGTAGATTAAATAAGGGAAAAAATTACTTTTTACTTTTTAGTGCAATTTTATTTTTTTGAAGTCGGTTTTAATTTTTTTATTTTTAACTTTTTAGTTTTATATATATTGACACAACATGCTGAGGAGATGTGCGCGTACGTACATAAAATAATAATAATTAGGTGACGATAGTCTTTATTATTAACCAGAACTGGCAAAATATTGGGTCAATGTTGATGCAGTTATGCGGGGACAAACAAAAAAAAAAAAACAAACGGGTCGAATCTATAACCTCCTCCTTTTTGAAGTCGGTTAAAAAAGAGAATGCGATCTGAGAGAAACAATAGGCGCATAAAGATTAACCAGAGCCAAAATCTCCGGAGAGTCGATGTAACCATTAATAATGCTGAAAAGGCAAGTAAGATCAGGTAGAGATCGACGATGTTCCAATGCGAGAAGACTGCTGACTTCAAGAATAGACCTAATATTCATGAAATAGGTAGTCGAGATATCGGAGTAGCGAGTTTAAAAGCCAGCAGTCCCAAGAGCTTTAGGGGCTCCTTCCACCCCTTCTTTTAACCCCGCGTGTGGAGGTTCGATATGTTTCCTTGTAAGCTCGAATAATTATTCGCGAAACCGGTGTCACGAGCGACCAGCAAAGGACGGATACCTAGAAGGTGAAACTTCAAACGAGTCAATAAACCGCGCCGGCGATTACTTGCACGCGCCTCCCCGCAAGAAGCCTGAGTATCCCTGTTGGAAAGGGACTACATACCCTTCGAGCACTGTTCTTCGCGTGCCTATACCCAGGCCCCCAATTATCATAGAGCGTGAATGGAATTTCGACTCGAGGATTCGAGTGTCCTGTTACTCCGTTTACGTTTACGCGCGCACGAACGATCGGTATTCGAGCGCGGTGTGCCTCGAGCATTGTAATTATTGTTCCACGGGTACAGCTGTTCGGCAGAGGCAACACGTTGCATCGCAATCACACCGAGTACTAATGTTTGTTTGCAGCTAGGATTCGGATTGGAATTAAACGTGCGAACCGCGAGGAACTGGGAGTCGCTCCTACCGTCGACGTTCCTCGCCCGCGACTCTCGAATCTATTGAAACCGGGTGGTTGCCACACGCCAGTTGCGGCAACGGGGGTATTAAGAAACCGAAATAATTTCGTTCGAAACGCGTAGCGTTCGTTAATTGCGCTTTCCCTCCGAAAGCAGACGGGACGTTAAATTAAACGGGGGAACGCGGTCGTAAAGCATTGAGCCGTTCCTCTGCTTGTTCGCTAGGAGATTTCTCAGTCCGGGCGGAAATAAGTTGGCACAAAATGTGAGAACCGTAGGGTATTAAACGGATAACCGCGGCGATGCACAGAGGACTAAACCATGCTTCGAACGCGAGAAAATTAAGAGAAAAAGGTCTTCGTATATTACTTTGGGCCTTATAAACGTTTTAAGAAATGAATCAGATATATTACCGTGCCTACGCCTTCGACTTCGGCTACGCGAACTCATCAAACGTCTTCAGTCTTTAGTGGTGTACACAGTCGTGGATTGAATGCATTTTCCATTTTTCTTTTATTTTTCTGCGATGGCTTGTGTTCCTCCAGGTATGTAGCATGTTTCTGTATTAATTTTTTACACATTACATAGATAAATTTGTTAAAGTTCTTCTCATATTTTCTGTCAGCAGATATTCTAACTTTATCGAAGTGTACAAATAATTGAACGTGTTTGCGTGCACTGTGCTTTTCGTATATAATAACACATTTATTTAAGAAATTATTGGTATAAAAAGAATTTGCATATCTGCGCATTTTCTGGAGTTACGAAACTTTATATTTCGCGAAAAAGAAAAGATTCCTGCAGATATGCTCGATTTATTAGACTTACCAAACAGTTATACAACAGTAGAATATCAACAAAAGATAATTCTTGTAGTTATAGATAGCAATTAAACTGAAATTAAAGTTAAAACTATCTTTTGTAAATAAACAAAATTACAATTTCATGTTTTCTTGTTTTTTTTTTGTCCTAATATCACGTACAGTGGCGTGCAAAACTATTCGGCCACCCTTTAAAACAGAATGACTTGTTTAAAATTGGTCCAAATGACTTGAGTTTTTTTTGAAAAGCTAGAAGGATTAGTTTGCCAAGTGACGTGATTCGTCGTTTTGACAAAAATTGCAATTGGCCGGAATAGCGAAAAAAAATAGTAAACGTAGTGTTTTTCAACTTCTTCGTCTGTGCTCGTAATGAAAATTTAAAAAAATGCCTTTTGTAGATTTAAGTAAGTTGTTTACGTGCTGAAAATTTCATGAAAATCGGTTAACGCAGGTATGAGCTACAAACAGTTGCTGAAAATCACAGTTTTCGTCCCAAAACTGCCGAAATGTGTGATTTTCACCAACTTTAACTGTTTGTAGCTGGCCGCGTTAGCCGATTTTGATGAAATTTTCAGCACGCATACAACCTACTTAAATCTACAAAAGGCATTTCTTAAATTTTCATTACGAGCACAGACAAAAAAAGTTAAAAAAACACGACATTTACTATGTTTCTCGCTATTCCGACCAATTGCAATTTTTTTCGAAACGACGAATCACGTCACTTAGCAAACCAATCATTCTAGGCTTCTAAAAAAAAACTCAACTCATTTGGACCAATTTTAAACGAGTTATTCTGTTTTAAAGGGTGGCCGAATAATTTTGCACGCCACTGTATATATATCTATCATTCAAATACATTTCATTACTTAACCAATAACACTGCTAGAGACATAATAATATTTTTCTCCCGCTCGAAGCATGGTTTAGCCCACTGCGCGATGGCCGTGGCACGGGTTAGTCCGGTTGTCAGGTTGTTAACTGTTTTAGACAGAGGCTACCGGTAGGTGCGAAGATGCGGACGAAGTACGTAACAGTCGTGACACTTTGGTGGCTCGATCGTTAAGCGGCGATATCGACGACAATAACGGTATGCCAGTCTGTATCGTTGGCCTGGCTTCTTGTCGCGAGAACCTCCTCGAGAATCTACACGCGTCCATTGTCCTCGAGATTACATAAGAGATTGCGCTCGGGCATTGGAACTTTTCAACGGCTGGATCGGCATGGATCTCGCCGATGCTCCTGCTATCGCGTCATCCACGAGTCCCCTTCTCGGGCTGATTTATAAAAAGAATAGCTAACGATTGTCGAACGACATTTGGAACCTTCTCGACTTCGCACCTTTCTCCTCGAGGAGTCGCAAACGAGGGATACGGGAACGCGTTTGCAGAGCTGTCGAGAAGCGGCACAAGTGTCCGAGAAGCTGTTGAAAATCTACGGGAGCGCGACTATTTTCCGACGCCAGGTTTTCAAAAGGCTGCCCTTTGATAAAGCGACTAAGGAGTTCCTTAAGAACGTCACCGGGGGCCACGTTAAAAATGCGTTAAAAGCTCGTGACCGAGAGGCTTCCGTGTCAGTGATCCCTGCCGGGGAGATGTTGGGGATCTTGGTAGGTGTCGCCGACAGGTATCTCACCATCGGGCCGACAGAGAAGAGCCTCTCCTCTTCTGTAGGACTTTTCCCTTATCCGTCGGATCGGCGATCCGGGACAGGTCTGTGAAGGATCGAGCGTAGCAAGCGTGCACAGAAGCGACTCTACGCGCTCCAACCTTTCCTCACACCCCGTCCCCATCGCTCCGCTGTCATCTTTCTTTTTTTCTACTTATTTCACCCTGCCCGATATGGAAATTAGTAATTTTCCAATAATTGCGAGTGCGCCGCGCGGCAGCGGTAAGGTAATTACCGGCGTAAACAGTCGCATGCAAATTGCCTGGAATAGAAAGCTTCTGGGCGCTCGCCGGTTCCGAGTCCGCGGCCAGACGTTTTCTGCCCCCAGAAGGCGCGCTCTAAAAAGACAAATCGCCTGGAGGTTCCGTAGGAAAGAGCAGACGGTGGAATTCCCTTCTGCCTTCGGTAACATTCGACGAGCAAAAGGAGCACGATAGCCGGGCAGAGCGGGGTAGAAGACCGCGGAGCCCTACGGCTAGGCGGAGTCATTCTAAACCAGCGTCTCGTTCTTTCTAATGACTGTCATTTACCTGGTGTGCCGTCCTCGTGTCCTGCAGCATCCGACAGTCCGCGACGGGCCCCCTCGCGCCGCACGGTAATCTTTTCAATGTCCGAGGCAAGATGGATTCCCGTCGTCATTAGGGAGCATAAAGTGTCTCTCCTACCTTCGCCCGCCCCTACGCCCATTTTCTGCCTTTCGTCTTTTCCGTCCGCTGGTGGAATTTGCCTCGACTCCTCCGCTCTTACCTCCCCTCCTTCCTCCGCCCTCTCCGTGGCGGCGATGGGCCGCGCCAGGTGTGGTCATTAATTTCGCAGCGGGCTGGAAAAAGTTCGCGGGAACCGAACAAAGGTAACCGGGGCGTTTCTCTCGGTGCCCCGGCCCGCAGGCTGAAACGGCGATATTTGCGGCAGAATTACTTACTCGCGAAGGTGAGCCGCGTCAACGGCGAGGTCACTGTGATTCCACGTCGCCCGGGCCTGCCACGAGTTTTCCGATCGTTTTGCTTCTTTTCCACCGAGAGGGAAAGAGACTCGTCGCGGGTCGCCGGTAGACATCGATACGTTTAGATCCTCGGCGCCGGCTCGTCGGGTCGTCCCACTGTGAGAAGCGGAGCTCGCGTAATCGACGAATCGGTAGGGAATAGGATATTCAATTACCTACCCCTTAGAATTATCTGGCCTACGGGTGAACTCGAGGGGAGACGGAAAGCAATCGGAAACGCTGAAACCGCCGACCATCACCGCCAACCCCGCAAGGTATTCCAGCGGTCTGACTGTCTAGCCGCTGGCACGCGTGTTATCCTCGCTGTATACCTATGTGCACGGTGTACGTTACTATATGTATACGCGACGTAAAATCGGGGCTTCGGTGGTCGGGCGCAGGCGGCCGCGATTTTCAGCTGTAAATATAATCGCGGTGATTAGCGAGAGCCGCGGGTCCGTGCGATTTCGCAGAGCGCGCGGGAATCGAGCCGGGAAAGTAATGTTGCTCGGGTTTACGTAACGAACAGAGGAGGCTTATTAACGCGGCTAAATCCGCGGAGTAACTTTATACCGGGAGTACGTGTGCTCGCCGATTCATTCGGGCGAATGAATCGCGCTCCACTTTCCGCGCCTGCTGGCAATGCGAATCGCCAGACAATACGGTGTCTGTCATAACGATGATGCGCCCTCGACTTAAAATTACGAATCCCCCCCCCCCCCCCCTCCCACCAGCCTGTCACCCGTCGCATTTGCTAATGGAGCCATTAAGCGTCGCGCCTGCGTTAGCGTCGACTAGGATTCCTCCGTTGAAGCGGCTTAAAAACTCACCTGTCTATTTTGTCTTCTAGGTCCGGTGGCTCATCCGGCGCGCCGAGCGCTGGGATGGTTACATCGACCGGCGGAGGTCCTGGTAACCCAACAGGAGGCGGCAGGATGGCCGTCATCGGCGTCACCAGGAACGTCAGGCTGAGACGGCGCGGAGCGTCGGGATTCGGCTTCTCCCTGCGCGGCGGCCGAGAGTACGCGGCTGGATTCTACGTGAGCGACGTGCAGCCGGGCGGAGAGGCCCACAGAAATGGATTAAGGGTAAAGCTTAGTCCGCGGAGGATCCTTGTAACGCCAGTCGTTAATTAGTAGCTCCCAGGTTCCGTGTTAATCGGCACGAGTCGGTTTTGCAAGCAACAACGAGGGAGGGCGGTCCCGTTTCCACTCTATTTCGTCGATGCCGCCTCTGCGTAGTTTCACCTGCCGCCTCTTTGCTTGCAGGTCGGCGATCAGATCATAAGGGTGAACGGGTACCCGGTGGAGGACGCCGTCCATCAGGAAGTCGCGCTTCTGGCAAAAAACCAGCAAGTCCTCGTCCTCAAGATACGAAGTAATTACCCAGATTCCTCGGGTTCTTTAAGGGGGGAGCCCTATTTAGGACGCTAGGAATAAGGTGATTCTTGGGAATTTTTTTCTCTAAGAAACTGTTAAGCGGATGTTTTCCAAATTTTCTCGGTATTTTAGTTTATATTCAAAGAATGAAAATTAATTTTTACGCTACAAAGCGTTCGGAAAAAATGGAGATATATGAACACAGGAGATATTTTATAAGAAAACAAGGATTTTTTATTTCTAGTATAATTACATTGTCGCTGAACCTAACAAACGGGGAAAAAGTTAAAAGTTGGCAAATTGGTGGGACTTGAAAGAAAAGTTACGATTCTGCCCCAAGATATTTCGTACTATTTATGGAAAAAGAGTTGTTCAATTCAATTTATTTATCGATGTCTTAGGTTCATCGACAATGTAATTGTACTAGAAATAAGAAAATCCTTGGTTTTTTTATTTCAGGGAAGAAATTGGGCCACTATTACAATCGCCAATTTGCAACTCCGGCACGCCAGTCCTAACGAACGTGTTCATATATCTCCATTTCTACCGAACGCTTTGTAACGTAAAAATTAATTTTTATTGTTTGAATGTGAACTAAAATACCCTGAAAGTTTAGAAAAGATCCGCTTAACAGTTTTTTAGAAAAAAAATTCCCAAGAATCACCTTATTCCTACCGTCCTAAATACTTCGACGGCCTAAAAAGGAGCGCGATATTTGGGATTTTTTTTAGGGAAACCTTCAAATTATATTAATTCAAAACTTGATGCCTATATTTGTACGTATTTAGGCAACATTTAAAAAAAAAATAATCACAAAAAAGGGTACCTAAAACATTAAACGCGTTTTTCTCAAAACTATGGTTAGCATGATATCGCAAAAACCAATCACCCGATTTACTTCGAATTTGGTATATATCTTCAGTAGATGTCCCATTGTCGTTGGTACTAAACCCAAGTCGGTTTTTGCAAAATTAGACCTTCGCGGCTTAAAAAACCAGCGAATTCTTTGCAGAAATCGATGTCTGTTTTAGACGCTGCCATTTTTTTTTTTAATTTTCAGTATTTCTCGTTTAATCTAGTTCAGACGATAGCCACACTCATACAGATTACACAAAATTTTAAATTATCTATTGCAGACAACTACAACGGCTGATTTTATGCTAACAATGCGCATATGATTTTTGTAAGGCGCTCTATTCGAAGCGCTATAACTCCGGATATAACCACTATTTTTCCATACAATTTTTTTTTCACATTCTCTAAAGACTGACAAATGAAGCCACGAAGCTGGAAATAAATATATTTAATTGTTTTGTTTTAAAAAATTCCCAAAGTTCGCATCATTTCTCGTCCGTCAAGTTAAAGGGAGGCCCTTTAACCCCTCAGTGTGGAGGCTTTACTGCCCAGAACAGTACCTAGCTATGGAATGAATTGCATTGGTCGAAACCTTGACCCCTGCTGCTAAGGCGTTACTGCATGGCAGACCTGAAGAAATATTGTCACACCTCCTAATCTAACCAATCGGACTTGCACCCCTCCCAAACGGCCACTCTCTTGAAGAGGCCCTCTTCACGGCAATATTTCCTTCCCAAGGCCTACACAATGTATATGAGAAGAGCACAGCACGCCTCTAATTCGGGTGTCCAATAGACCTTGGTCCCAAGCCCTACTGGCTGCGCCTACGCTTCGCATCCCATGACGAGCGGTGCTCGTCATACCGCCGTTGCGGACAGTTTTCCTACGACGAGTCCTGCTCGTCATACCACGCTGAGGGGTTAAGCGCCGCCAGAATAAACCGATACCGTTAAGCGCATCTGTGCCCCGAACTCATTGGTGATCTTTCTTTCAGGCGTGGGAATGATACCCGTGAAAGAGTAAGTACCGATCGGTCATTACCGCTACCGCGAGCCATGTAGTATATCTGGCTGCACACTGTATCCTCGTTCTAAGAGTACCGTATGATTCGCAAAGCAACCCGAACGATCCCGTCACCTGGCACATGGTGCAGCAGCAGCAGCATCAGTTGCAGTACAACGAGACCGGGATGGGAGCGGTGCCGAGCACGGAGGTGAGGATCCGGATCCTCGTCGGCGAGAAGGGCCGGTTGGGGTGCGGCGTCTGCAGGGGCATCGTGCCCGGCTTAACCGTTCAGGTTGACAATCGTTCCCGTTAATCGTTCGTTTATCGATGCGCCGAGGGGTGGCGATCGATGGGAGCCGCGCGAGCCTCGACGGCAGTTAATTGAATGGAAATTTCATCCAGGGTACCAGAGACGACGGCCCGGCGAGAGCAGCGGGCTTGAAAGCCGGCGACGTGATAGTGTGGTGCAACGGGCAGCGGCTCACCGATCTCCCATTCGAAAGAGCCATCGAGGTAATGAGAAGCTCAGCGGTGCTCGACCTAATAGTGCAACGACCCACGCCAAATCACCTTTACGACTGCCCCGAGCCACTATGGACTCGCGGCTCCAGCGGTTACGACTCCGAGACGTCGAGCGTGGCTGCGGCCAGCCCGCAACCACAGCAGAACCCTACCTACTCGCCTCAGCACCATCACGACGCCAGGATCCACCATCGATACCCCCGCGAGGACGCCTGCAACAGGAACGGAAGGTTAGTCGAACAGAGCAAATGGAGAATCTTCTTTCGCCCCCCGATGGATAGACCCGGTAATTAATTAATTAATTACAACCTGCGCGTGACGTAAACGGCCACGATGTTACGGCACTACACATGTCCGAGGTACACATTTTACGTGATTGCAATTAACAAGGAGCGGTTGAAAGGACCGCGATCGTCAGAATGTATCAGGCTGCGCGCGGTTTTACGGCAGCGGATACGTATCTCCCTCGTTACCAGCCGTTATCGGGCGGCATCGATGAATTTAACACCGGGAGAAAGTCCGTTCTATTAATAGGACATTTCGCGATAACGATCGGCGTACCGTGCACGACGAATTCCTGACCGCCACATTAATGTTCATCCTGCTCTTAACCTCGCTCCATTGCCTGTGCTTGCTTCCTCACGACGTCGGGTTTAATTGGGAATTAGAAAGTACTACGTACGTATCGCCGATGGGACACGCTACTCAAGCACGTGCTGCCTTTGAATTTTCCAGGGCCTGCTGCCCGTTAGCCTTGTCCACGAGCAGTTGCAGTTCCTCCGAGTGGAGTCACGTGGACCAGGTAAGAGTTCTCTTCGCAAACGGAATACCACTGCCAGAAGTAGTGTTCCTTCTCGAGAATCCTTTCTCGAGAAAATTTATAATTGCTTATTTCTTATTTCTCGAGGAATAGAGACTGTGTTTCTCGAGAAACTTAAGTCTGGGAAATCGCGAACGTGTAAACACATCTACAATTTATAATAAATCTTATTAGTAACATTAGAACTCGTATGAATTACAATAGAAAATCTCAGTAGAGAAGATTCGACATTATTGACTGGTGAAGGTGTTCTTAATTTCCTATTTAACAGTTTAGAAAAATGGTATGCCTACTGAAATAAGTAACGAGTTTCTTGTAGCTATTAAAGAAGAAATATCGAAAAGAAGAGACAAAACTATTGTATTCTTTATACAATTTTTGCATAGGTAATCCAGAATCTCTTCAAAAAATTTAAAAGACGCGTTTTTTCATTTGATATCCATATTTATCACACAAAAAAAGAAAAGAAATAGATTAAAAAACTATTTTAAAACAAGAAAGTAATGTTTCGCTTTGCACATAATTTTGTATTAAATAAATAAATTTATGAATTATATTTAATATCTGTTTTTTTATTTATACAAGTTTTGTGCAAATTAGACAGGAATGAACGATCAGTTAAACTATTCTTATGTTTGTGATAAACATTGTCAATATTATTCCAAAAATATAAATTTCGTAATATTTTTTTTTCAATTTCTCGAGAATTCTCAAGAAGTGTGATCTGATTTCTCGAGAAAGAATAAAAATATAGAGAAATCAGGAACACCAGCCAGAAGAATGTTCTCAGAAAAATAGTAGTGTGCCGTCTAAGCGCCTCTCTGGTTCAGTTGCAGGCTCAGGAATGGACCCGCAAACCAAATAATACCACTGTAATTCGTATCAACCAGAACCAGAACCAAAACCACAGGCTAATCGGCGGGCCAGGTCTTCCGAATTCCCGAGGCCCCTACGAGGACGATATCGACAACGAGCCTCTGTACGATCCTGTCGCGCCCAGGATCGACTACGAGGTCCACGATTTCGACGCTAATCCGCGGGACGAGGCGAATCGGCGATTAGCGTATCGACGGGACAACTGCAGGCAGCAGGACGTCATCTACGACGGGCCAACCGACGATATCCCCCCGTACCACGGAGCCAAAGTAAGGGAACTGAGCTTTCTAATTTTCTAATTAATTATGGGCAGCTCGTGGGGTAGCGTTTGCCGCGCGGGTGTAAACAGAGTTCGAGGAGTCGGGGAATAGAAGCGAAGAAGAAACTTGTTATTGGATAATTAAGGAGTAGCCAACGGGAGCTTTCTACACCCCCAGCCGAGAGTAGCCTCGTAATCGCTGGCTATTATCTGATCGAATCAGCGTGACGATCGGTGTGCGACGCACGTTCGACGGGGCTTAATTAAAAAAGAGAAACGATCGCTATGCTAATCCGGCTTGTTCAAATGGGAGGGTCTAACGCCTGTTCCTACGATCTGTGTCGCAGGAAAATGGCTCGCAGGATGGTAATCGGCTGTCGGAGCTGCAGATAATGCAGAGGCAGAGCGAGGGCGACAGGAAAACGGTGACCACCGTGGAGGTGCATCAGTCTGTGTGCCCACCGGCACCACCGCCACCTCTTCCTTACAAGTGGCCCGCAGGTTTGTCCAGTCGTTCGTCACATCTCCCATGAAACAAGCTCACTCCGCGTTCGTGGGGCGTCCGAGTGTCTCGGCACTCTGTGCCTCGTTTCCCGACCGACAGAGAGCCCTTTTTAATCGATCGAAAGCTAAATACACGAACGCGGGTCAAGCGACCCGCGACATGTTGCCCGTGAAATGACGCGTGAACGTTGGTGCAGAGGTGAAGCCAATGAACGCCATGGGTATGCAAATGGGTAGCACGATGTCGATGGGCAGCACAGGCTCCACGGAGACGGAGTCGAGCCTGGAGTCGTCCTGCAGCAAGGACTCGGCCTCGACCTCCTCGTCGCTGTCGACGTCCTCCTGCGAGCCACCGTCCACGGTTTCCTACGGCTCGGTCACCGCTGCCTCCACCGGGACCAACAAAACCACCGACACGCCGGCCACCGTGCACGCGACACCGCGCAATTGCGCCGCAAGGACGTCTCCGATCGCCAGCACCGACCTGAGCACCGCCATAACGCAAGAACTGCAAAGGCGGGCGCAGCAGGTACGCGCCAGCCGCAATTTCTTTCATTTCTTTTATTCTTTCCTTTCTCAGCCCTTTTACTTCTTGCGTGAAACTAAATAGTACGCGATGCCCGCGCCGTGTGTATCGCGTTACCGGCAAATTTATACGCATCGCTGGAATTCTGATCCTTGAGTCGAAGAGATCGAGCCTGTTGCCAGCGATTCCACTGGGCTTTTCGCTTCGCCTCGATATGCATACTTAGGTATACTTTGTACGCGCTGCGCAACTTTGCCCGCAGAGGTGCATGGTTGTGAAGGATGCATCGGACGTACGATATTAGACAAAAGTACATGAAATTTGAAATACTTGAATATCTACGTCTTACGCGCAGTAAATCTAGATATAAGGGACTCCCACGACAGTTTATCTCTACTCCTAGGAAGGTGTTTTTCACTTTGCAAATGCTTTCTCAAGCATTATTTGCTAAACTTTTGGCAGTGGAAATGCCCTGAATTCACAATTTCCTCAGGTTATAATTTATTTCTTTAAAACGGTGTAGGGAAAAGAATTGAAACTCGGCAGATATTTTCATCTACCCATATACTACATGTAAAAAAAAAATTGGAGACAATCGTAACATTTCTTCGACATTTTGGCAGCTGTCATATCTGTCAAGATCGTCTCTTTCCATAAGAGTGCGTGTAAAATCAGTGAAAATTAAAATCGTTATAACTCAGCAACCGTTTCGTGAATTCGTTTAAATTTTTTGGAGCACATCAGGAAGATTAGAAAGAAAAATCTCGCAAATTTTCATCAACTGCGTACCATTTTGAAGATAGGTCCAATACATCCTTAACGCAACTGGTAGACACGGATATTGTTATCTCTTGCCGGGGGGGGATACGCGTATTTGTCACTGCCTGGATTTCAATCGCTACAATGCTGCCACAGAGCCAGACCTTTTCGCGTTTCATCGAAACGTTGTAAAAAAGGTACCTTGAGAAGTGAAATTTGTTTAGTTATCAGCGGCGTTAGTCACGCTTTCTTACACGCTGTTGGGCGTTTTCAGCCATTTATGTGTTTCCGCGGTAAACACGAGGAAAAGTATTACCCCGTCGATCGGAGAATTACGACTTCTTAGAACGATCGAACTGTCTTTTGTCAGGGGGGCCTTCCGCGTCACGGCCGAAGATAACGCTTTTCCTTTGTAGATAGCATCTTCCTGGCCGATGACTCCAGCGCTGACAATAATCGGTGATTTAATTCAGCGCTGTCAGCGTAACGATAAACGTGGCCGATAGTAGATCCCCCGGTGCGACAGATTTTCGTTACGTTTGCGCGTAATTTCGCGGGTGCGATAGCGGCTTATATCCGACGTAGGAATCGCCGGTTGCTTGGCGGTTCTCTTAGCGGTAGCCGTGTCTAATCACCTCACTGCATCGCGAGATAACCGACACGCATCACGTATCAGCGTCTCTTTCAGAGGAGCATGAACGCCGCCAAAACGGACGGGGCCAGGGAGAAGACGTCCGAGGCGAGGAAGCCACCGAATCCGGAAGCTCTGAGGGCGCAGGAACAGAAAGTCACTCACGACAAGGTACACGCTATATTGTAATTCGAACGAGACCCCAAGTTTCACCCATTCACGGTCGCTAAGCGCGCGATCACGCTGCACGCTGATCCACGATCGTTTAAGCGCCGTACGAGAAACTGATTAGTATCCAATTTTCTACACATTTGCCTGCACGTTTCTTAATTAGGGTGAGCGAGCGAGCGAGAGAGAGAGAGAGAGAGAGAGAGAGAGAGAGAGAAGTGACGCGCGGCAATAACGAGTAGAGAGCCGGGGCTAATTAAAAATTATTGCGCGACGTTGCAAACGATTGAACTCTCGTAGATGAGCGTTCAAAGGACGATTCACAGGCGCGCAGCTCGCCGGATTTACCTATCCCGCACGCGGTTTATAACCGTACGTAGCGAGCGGACCCGGTGCACTTGCAATTTCGCTCGCCCTCTCGCGCCGTTTTCCACCGTCTCGACGTGCCCGCCTTGCCCCCGAATAGAGGAGTAAAAGTAAAGCCAAGCGGCCGCGTAGTAGCAGTGCTTGTGACAGAAGAAGTGCACGGGATAAAGCGCGCATTCCATTGTTCGCAGCTGATGGAGGAGTTCAAGCGTGCTCACAGGAAGATGTTCAACTCATCCCAGCAGAAGGTTCACTTCTCCGATCAGACGCCCGAGCAGGTAAGACTTGTGATAAGCTTATCTTCAAGGTAACTGCACGGTGCACCGTGTCCTCGAGCGCACGACGCTTCTCTCCGCGCGGTCGGAAAGATACAGGAAAAAAGAATGCGCCCGTTTGAACGTGCCTGTATCTGGCTAACGACCAGGTTCGATGCTCCTGTTCCCCTCGAGGAGTGATCGCGAGCCGAGCCTCGTGGGAATCGTCGATTCTTATTGAAGAGCCAACGATTCTGCTTATTCCAAATGCGCGCGTAACAAGAGCGCTTAGAATTTCGCTATGACTTTCACCGTTTTCTTTGCACCGAGACGTTGCAGCTTTTAATTAACGGGAAGATCACGATGCGGAGGTAAAGTTGCTCGGGCGCGGCCGCGAGCGCTCGCAGAACGATGCGCGGGTGTAGGTACACGTAATACGTAGGTGTTGGTGGAAAAAAAAAAAGCGGAACTGGGGGGATACGTAAGCGGGCAATTAAAAATATCCCATTAGCAACACAGTCGGAATTGAAGCTAGGTGAAAACGTTCCCTCGGTCGAAGTCGCGCTTGGCAACCGAGCGGGCGTATTAAATATATTGGTATAAACGAAGGTGGGTGTAAAGTAAACAGTCGATAGGCGAGCAACGTTCTTGCGTGGTTAATTACACAGCCACCGAGATCCGCCAGAGCAAACAGATAACGCCACGAAATCACGAATGCTTCGGGGCACAGCAGTCATTGTCTGCGCCGCGAGCAAACCCATGGCGGCCGTGTACGTGCACATATGCCCGCCAGCGTGTGAGCGCATATACGCTCAAGTGCACCTGAATTTATATACGAGCACGTTATTAACTGTTCCGCAGAGGTTCGCTGATCGTTGGAACGAACCGCGGCGAGATAGAGAGCGATCCGCCGCTTACAAGAGTCACGTACATTTCACCGATTTGTCTCTCAGTACTATCTGCATCTCCCCGCGATGGAGAGCATCGGCGGACGGCTCCGCCGAACCGGCCACTAAATCGCGCCTCGAATTCAAACGCGGTCGACTAATTGAACCGTCGAGTGATCGCAAAATATTATAATCGCGGGTGCACAGTGAATAGTGAAGACTTTCTATCTTGGAATCGCAGCATCGACTGACGAGCCGCCGATCCCGCGACTATCGCTGGCGCCTTCGTATCGGGACACTTGTTTTTTTTTCCTGTAACAATTACCGCCGAGTCATTGCGTAATCCGCTTATCAGCTGGCAATCGACGTTGCTAATCGGTTCGCCGATTCGGCGGAGGGTCGAGCCGGCTCCCTGTTTCCTTCGATTGACGATACGCGCGCGTGCTGGCATTTCTTTTGCGTTTTTCCACCTTAGCCCGTGGCTACGTGTCGGCTTCCTACGAATTGCGGCAGACGTGCAAAATAATAGAGCTTACATAAGACGCCGAGCAACGCTCGTGACTGTTTCCAGTCGACCCGAGTCGCGTCGTGCCGTGCGATCGGTTTCAAGGTGGCGCACTGGAACACCGCAAATCCCGGGGGTCCCCCTCCGTCGGCTGTGATTAACGAAAAACCGAGGCCGCGTTTACCGTCGGCGGAACCGCGCGGATTGCTGCAATCGGGCGACGCGTAATTCGGAAAAGCCGTCGCCTCGCTGTGGCCTCGAGCGTCTTTCCGCCGCGACGCCTGGCGCAGGAGCGGTGGATCGCGAACTTTAATCGCCGCGAGTGTCCACCTCGGGCTGGTAATTAATGCACGCGCAGTGACGCGCACGAGAATCCCGGAAACGAAAAGGCACGCGCCCGACCGTTATCGATCCGGCAGAAGGAAACGATCGTATCGCCTCGCGAAAGGAAAGTTGGATCGACGAACGATAGCGCTCCGAAGCCAAGAGGATGAACAGTTTAATGAGCAACGGTGAACGGGGAAGGAGCCGCGTGTTGGTCACCATCACGCCTTACGACGTTAGTTAACGAACGATTTGGCAAAAATCCCGTCGACACGGTGGCGCGCGATTCGCACGTCCTCGGGTGTAATTAACATTGTCTTAGAGGGGCTATCGATAGAAACTCGGCATACTTGTGGGGCAGGTCTAAATCGACGCGCGAGGGATTGAGTCTAAACGGTGAAAGTTTCGAGGACACTTTCGTTGCATTAGTTTCGAGACTTTTCCGTTGTTTCTTATAGTTTCCGCGATAATATCAGAAAGCTACTAGCTACTTCGGCGAGCAACTCTTTCTGCCCTCTACAAGCATGCAAAGTCTCGTTGCTATCTGTCCAAATGCCGTAAACTGGGGGAACATTGGCAGTACGGGGTAACATTGGCGCTACTTAATATCTGGGCCTGATCTAGGGGGGGCGCAAGCAAGGCAAATGCCCAGAGCGGCAAATTTGGTAGAAAGAGAAAATTAAAATCAACAGAAACTAATAAAGAAAGTGAAGCTTTTTAAGCGGTAAAAAGTAGGTAAGGCTTTTGTTATTCAACAACTACCTACAAAAAAATTCACTCACTGTCGAACATTATATTTTAAAATAATTATTTATAATTAAATATAAAGGGCGGCAAAAATCAATTTTGCCCAGAGCGGCGGAAGAGTTAGATCGGGCCTTGCAGTTAATATCTGTTAAAAAGGAAAAGGAACAAATTTGTATGCATTTTCACACTTGTAGTACAATCACAAAACGATGCAATGTTATAATAGGATACCTAAAGTAAATTTAAAAATGTTAAATAGAAAAATAAAAAAATAAAAAAAAAATATAAAAGAGCACTGAGCACAAAAAGACACAAATTTAAGTGTTAATGTAAGTTCAGATGTGGTAAAACTTTCGCTTGTTAGTGTTATTTATATATGATGTGCCAATGTTACCCCGCATGTGGGGTAAAATTTAACTAATTAACATGCATTAAGGAAGGAAAAAGATAAAAATTTTAAGCATTTTGACACTTGTAGTACAATCACAAAACGATGCAATGTTATAATAGGATACTTAAATCAAATGTAAAAATTGTCAATTTTTATATTATATTGCAAAATGTTCGAAAAACATGCCAATGTTCCCCCAGTTTACGGTAATTGCGAGTCTATTCTAACGATCGTACCCGATCTTGTTACCAGGAACAGGAGAAGAGGGTGTTGAACGCGTCAGCGACAACGACCATCCCACCCGCGCCACCAGCGCCTCCAGCGCCCGTAACTCCTCCAGCACCCCTAGCTCCCCCCGCACCCCCGCCGCTCCCTCTTCTCTCTAAAACCAAGAGCAACGACGACTCCGTGGAGATGCAGAGTATAGAGTCGTTCAAGCTGAAGGAGACGCCAAATCCAGTGATTCCGAAGCCGCCGCCAACCTACTTCCCCATGCAGACCGCCGCGGCCACTTTGAACGGAAGCCCGCGGCACACCGGGAACGGAAACAAGCCACAGGTGAACGGGAAGGAGCCGTCGACGAGCCCCGTGTCGGACACGTCGAAGCCAGTCGTGCCGCCTGCAGCCGCGAACGCGCAGATCGCGAAACCTGCCGGTGGAAAGGTCGCCATCAGGATAGGGGCGTACGAAGGGGAAGCTAAGCAGCCATCTAAGCTGGACTTCCTGTCGCAGCAGGCTCGTTCGGACAGAAATGGAACCACCGAGCTGACCAATGGGCCTGTGGTGTCCAGGCTGCAGAACGAACTGGCTGCCACGCTGCAGAGATCGAATCTTAGAAGAAAGACTGACGGGGTGAGTTCTTTCGTTCTGCTCCACGGTAACTACTTAGGGTATAGTCTACGCCTTGGCTCTATATCTTAGAGTGTAAAGAAGGTGGTTCGCTCTTGGAGAGCGCGTGCAATGATCGATAAGTAATAAACTGTATGTTTTAGAGGAACGATGGAAGTAGATATTAACAAGGGAAGATCCCGAAGTCGAGAATTCAAATAATTCTGAAACTTGTTGAATATCTAGGGAATTTCCTCCCGATTACAACGCAATTTTTGTTGGCTGCCCAAATTCACTCGAAGCGGGTGTAATTGTCCCCTGAAAATCCGGTTATTTTCCGATTTTGTGTTATAACTCGCGAACTGTAAGAGATGGAAAAAAAGTTTCACGACAAAAGTTACTTCTTTTAATTAGATCTATCATTTGGTGAAAAAATTATTTTAATGTTTACGAGTTATAACATAAAATCGGAAAATAACCGGATTTTCAGCGGTCAATTACACCCCCTTGGATTGAATTTGGGCAGCCAAAAAAAATTGCATTGTAATCAGGAGGAAATACGTGTTCTTCGAGTTTCAGAATTTCTCGAAATTCCGGGTTCGGGATATTCCTTTTGTAAGTTAGCAGCATGTTGGAGAACAATTTTATTAACAAAGGAAGTTCGGTTACTTGAAAACTATAGTGTATATAAAAAAAAATGTTATAAAGAAAATTTAATGATTTTAACTTGGGATTTAAAACTTGTGGTGGGGATCATTTTGTTTAAATTACAAATTTTAAACATTTTGATTAGACAGTTTTATAGGTCTTAAAAAGCCGTTAAGTTTTCATTGTAATACTTTCTTTACATCCACTATAGTTCTCAAGATACGCAGGAAATTAGGAAATCACATATGAACCTTTAAGAGGTGTCTTTTCACTCTGAATAATCGAAAATAGACACAAACAAAAAATAGCCCGATACTTCTATCAAGATCCTCTACAAGCCTGCACAGTTAAAAAAAAAAAAAAATCTGTTCGGGTAACCGAACTTCCCTTCTTAGTTGGAATACGCGGAGAAATAGGATGATATATCAAGCTGTAAAATATCGTATCGGAGATTTTCTGAAGGTTTCTGTCGAATTCGGTGGTTTTAGGAGGCACAGCCAGCTATCAAGCCGATCCCCGAAAACGCGGCGATGGCCAACAACGAGACAACGAATTCAGAGGCTGGCAAGCTGCCGCAGAGCAACGTCGAGAAGCTGGCCTCCGCTCTGAACAACAAAGTCACCATCAAAGTGAACCCGGAGAATAATAACCGATAAGAAGCTAGCTCCCGTTAACAAGTCCAGAGGGAATCGATCAGGAGTCCACCTTTGTACCTACGCCACAATGTACATTTTTGCACTCTTTTTGAACCTACATCGGTTTTTTATCCCAGACGAAAGAGAACGCTCCCCCTATTGGCGAGCTTCCGTTTTTACGTCTTTTACCCGTACGTCTTTTTTTACATGTTATTTATTATTCGTATTGTAGCGAGTAAGAAGCGAAGAAGGAAAGGCTAAATATCCTTATTAACCGAGACTAGGGGCCGCGACACCTTTTACCACGTAGGGCCCGAGTCTTTAAACTTAGTCCCCTCCGTCGCCGACTCATGTGTATGTCGTGGAACACGACGGAGGCATCGAACTGCAAAAAAAAAAAAAAAAATAAAGACAATGATACCTAAAGCTGTAGCGTTCCATTCATTTCCCCTCCCTTGAAGTTATCGGACGATCGATCATCTCCTCCCTCGCCGCTGCACCTTGCCGTAGATTGAATTCAGTTAACCTCTCGCTAGAGTAGGTACTCCTCGGGGCGTTTGAAAAATTCCCTGGTCACGTAGGACCCCGTAGATGACTTATCTAAACGGGCCAAATTGTACTTCATGTACTCGTCGCGCGGGACCAAGACACCGCGTAAACGGGCGAACAACCGCGGAGTGGAATGCAACAGAATCCAGAAGCTGTTGTCCTCCGAGTACACCGATTTCTCGGAGGATATCCTCGTGGAATCTCCGTTCGCCGAGACCACCAGGAACGGCCGAGGGGTTCGCCAAGTCTCCCTCGGTCTTACGCCCTCCAAATTGATCGTAGCTGCGGACATTCTCAAAAGCAACTCGCAGTTCTTCTGCCCGCGAGGCCTCGACCCCAGCATCGAGAGCTTCGAGCTGGTCTCGGTCTACCCTTTGCAGTACGTCACTCTGAGCGTGTTCAGCAGGAGGCATCGCAAAACTTTAAAGGCAAGGTAGACGTTCGTTACTAAACGACACTGCTCCGTACAGAGGGACCAGACTTCTTTGGAATTAATCACGGCGCGACGCGGGGCTTCGTCCTGGTGTCTTAACCCTTCGTTCACTCTCTGGGTGTGAGGCCACTCATAAGCCGATTTTGACGCTCTGAACCTTCGATATACAAAATAAATACCTTTCTTTCAAAGCCGATATACAAACTATTTTTTCTCTCAAAATATTATATCCGAACATCGACTCTGTAGATTTTTAGCTTCTAACATTGAAATTTGTAAAAATTACAATTTCTTTAAGATTTTCTTCGTTTTTTCTCGACACGTGGTAATCTAGAATTATTTTACAAAAACTGTGATCAAATTTCAATCAAAAAATTATTGGAATACATTCTAGAGACCTTGAAATTAACCCATGATTTTTTTTCATAATAATTGGATTCTTTGGATGGGAATGGCACTCGTTCAAAAATTGCTCTGGGTGTGAGCCACCCAGGTATGTCAAAGTTGATGGAAAACAGGGGTGTGTCGAGGAAGGGTTAAGGGGCCATTCTACATTGATCGGCCGAAAGATTAAGCTATTTTCAAAGACATTTTCATAGTAAATACAACGTATAACTAAATAAATCTTTTTGTATTTATTAAGCTACTTTCATATTATACAAAAAAGAAATTAAAACAATTCTTCGTACAATATAAGAGTAGCTTAATAAATGCCAAAAATATTTATTTCGTTATGTTGTATTCATCGAGAAAGAAATCTTGGAAAATAGCTCGATTTTTCGGCCGAGCAAAGTAGAATGACCCGTTAAGCCTGAGTGACATCGCTGCAATTAGGTTTGCCGATGGAAGGGCGAGCTACTACGAGCTCGGCGGTATACAGAGGCGGCAAGTTTCTTGGAGGAAATGGTGCGAGCAGGTGGAAAGTTTGCTTGCGAGAAGGGTGGATGGGAGTTCGCTGTCCGAAACCACTGCTGCGAGTTCGTCGAGCTCCACGACGCTGTACATCCTCTCCTCGGATGTGGAGATTCGAAAGGAGATTAAGAAGGAAGGGAAGAAGGCGGTGTGCAGGTAACAACCCCGGATCTCTGCGAGTAAACGTCCATGGGGAAGGGGTAGCGTAACTCTGTAACGAGCGCAGAGTGTGGGCACACTACGGAGGCGCTGGGGATTACGCGCCATCGACGTGGACCCAGAAGGACCTGTATCTCGGGCCCGGCCACGAGGAGTTAGTCTACGGCCGATACGCCCCGGTGCCCGTGCGATTCGCTGGGGCCAGCCTGGAGGACGTGCAGGAGGAACTGAGGGACCTGTCGCCGAGCAAGCTCGAGAAGCCCAGCTGCAGCTGGCCCACGTGCCAGTGCTTCGACAAGAAAAGCCAGTACAAAGGTGGCCTCTGCGACGTGCTGTTCCTCAGGGACCACAATCGCAGGTACTGCAACACGAGCAAATTCTCCGCCACCTGCCAGAGCTGCCCTTGCAACCATTTCGGAGGGAAGACCCTGCCCCCCGACGACAAGGTCGCCGAGAAACGGAGCGTATGGTACAACGACCAGGCGTTGAAAGAGACGTCGACGATGAGAAGGGCCCCCCGCGAAGACGCAAGAAGCCCCAGGAAGTGTCTCGCGCGAAGGATATCGCGCTTTGGTTTCGGAGTTCCAGAGAAATGCCACTCGGGCCTCGTCCTGGGTCCCACTCGAAGGCATCGGGATTGTTACCATTTCGAATACGATGCAAACTACACGCAGAACTTCCACGTTCTCATGGAGAATGCCGTGAAGGCCTGGGAGGGCGAGGGGAAGGGTCGCTCCAAGTCTACCAGACGCTCGAAGCACTTGAGAAGATACGGTCTCTGCGCAGTGCCGCACTTCCTCCACGCCATGGGGCCTTGGTCCGTGCAGCCGGGGGAGCGGAGTTCGCTCCAAGGACGTAGATCGTTCAGCTTGGTCAACATACGTCGACAACCACCTGATCCGGAACTGAGACTACCCGTGTCGCGGCGCCAGCTAACAGCGAGCATTTCCTACGCTGCTCTGCAATCGGGTAGGTTCCGGTCGATCGGCTCCACTGCCAGAGGACGCGTGGTGCTATTCTGGACCCCGGAGTACTGGTACAGGCCCAGGCCAGCGGCTGCCGCTTACAGGTAGCAAAGAAAGATGGTAATCTGGTGGAAAGGGGATCTTATAAATCGTGTTGCAACAGGGAGCTGAGGCGGCACTTGAACCATCTGAGAAACTATCGCCAGGAGAAGGATCGACCGATGAAGAGGAAGCTGTTCTACAAAAGGAGGAGGTGCCAGTGCGAGGAGGACAGTTTAATCGTCGCCGAAGAGAAGCCCAGTTTCCTCGGGCGGATCTTCTCTGGGAGTGCGTCTGGTAAGAAGAGGAGGAGATTCGAGGGCCAGGAGGAGAATAGCAGCACGGTTCAGTTGAGAAGATTGTTAAGAATGGATTTCAGAATCACCATCTGGGATATGGACAGCACCACCCTGGCCGACCAGCTGACCGTGATCGATCGGGACCTCTACGTTCGAATACCCACGGAGGAGATCGAGATCTTGGTCTTCCAAAGAGGCTCGAAAAACGCGCCAAATCTGGCTGCGTGGATAGCGTTCAGCCATAGGATCTCCTGCCTGACTGTCAGCGAGGTTCTAGCGGTGAAAAAGCTGGACATCCGGGGCAGAATAATCGCCAGGCTGATCAACGCGGCCAGCAAGTGCTTTGCCATGGGAAACTTTCATTCGTGCAGGTCCATTTTATCTGGCTTGCAGGCGCCGCCGATTTACAGGCTGCGACGTAGCTGGTCCTACTTGCGCACTCACCACGCCAACAGGTACGCCGCGCTCCTCGAAAATGTATGGGTAATATTTCTGACAAAGAGATAATCCATCGTGTCAAACCATTTTCACATTTTAGATACGAAACCATGGAAAGACTTTGCAAGCTCTATAAAAGCCCCTGCTCTCTGGCGTACCAACGAGCTTGGAGTAAAGCAGAGAGGAGTCCGCCTTGCTTGCCATACGTTGGCGATCTCTTTGCAAGACTTCTTGGCTTGGGCAACGTAGATTGCCAACCGGGCTGCCATTCTTTATGCTCTATAAAAGAGGCAGTGCCGCAGCAGCGTTTAAACAGCGTAGAATCGACGAATCTATCAAACAAAGATACTTACTACGCGAGCAGTAATGCGAATTTAGAAGCGAAGCAAGGTTTGGGCAGACGTATTCTGGCGTCAGTGTTCAATAGAGCAAAGTACAAAAGGGATGAGAAGACGATCTACGAGGAGAAGACAGATCCGTCGTGGACATCCAGAGAGCAGGACTTGGCGTGGAAATATTTTCACCGCTGGAATAACGTTGTCCTGAAGCGCAAAGCTCTCGTTAAGCAAGAGGAGAGGTTCAGGGATATGGATCCGAGGCTGAGACGAGTTCTCGAGGTCGCATCCTGGCTGACCGACTGCCAGAGGCGGGCTCGGGTATACGATATCCCGGGGCACTCGTTCACGCGTGAATTCTTGCTAAAGACACGATACAGGGAGGACAGAGAGAACTTTTTTATTAGCCTGAAACTGGAACCGTCCAAGAGAACTTGAGCCGGGGTGCTTGGCAGAATTGGCTATGCATTATCATTAACGGGGAAGACTAATGTCGAACAAGTATGAATGCCAGTGTCGATTAAGAACTAGAATTTCCAGGTAGAGTGGTTTAAAGAATTATATAAAAAAAAAAAGAAAAACTTCGTGGATAATTATTTGGAAGCGTTCCATACAAAGGGGCGGTGCACGAGGATTCTCAACATGTGCGCTCCTCGGACGATCCGTCGTCGTTAATCTCGTCCTGGTCGATGAGGGGAACGCTGTGCTCTACAATGCAACAACAGATTAAGTAAGTGCTAAGAACGATGAGAAAAATAACAGAAGAGACGTAAAAGAATTGTAGAAATTAAGTAAATTTATATATATATACTTATATACATTTTATATACATCAATCGCTTGCTGGAACAGTGTGTATCTACATGTGCTTTTGTACTTGAAATACTTGTATCGTTTCTTTTCTTTCTTTTTAATAAAAATTTTCTGATCCACTTATACAAGACATCGAGAACATCCGTCGAACTTGATCCTGGCCGATTCTCGCCAGTGTACATCGAACATATTGCAAAGAGATAACAGGTTTCTTCAGCATCACTTTATTCCGAACATTATACGTATATAATTGTTGCTACACACATATGCACGTATCACCTCCACGAGTAAGATTCGTTCAGTCGTTAACTTAAAAATGAGTGTTCGCGATGGGCGGAAGAGTGAATCTCGAACGGAAAGATCCATATCAAACTCTTGACTAGACAACAACGCAATCGCTATATGTACGTACAGTAATAAAAATATACATGGTCGACGTTATAAATGAAAGAAGAATGGCACGAACGAAAGTAACCGTCGAACGAAGTGGAGAACAGTCTTATTCCGGCACGATATTAGAGGTGGCCCCCTCCTACGATTACCGATCACGATCAACGGAGCATTAAAGTTTCCTTACTCCTTTTACGTTTTCCTTCAAAAATATAATCTACTACTTTCCAAGGGGAGGCTGTGTTCGGATGTGCCCGACGATAATTCCGTACGACTGTTCTAACACCTCCCCGTTTGCCCCTGGCATACATATATCTTCCGAACAAACGTTCGCGATCGAAAATTCTCGGCTGTGTGTCGCCTTACGTATCGCCCAGTCGCACAAATGAGTTTTCCGTGATTATCGTGCGATTTCCACGGTTTCCCTTATTCGCTCGGAAACACATGCATTCCCGCTGCACTACGAAAACAAAGGAACATTCAATGGAATCACGATGCGAAACGACCTTTTTTTTTCTCTCTCTCTCTCTCTCTCTTTCTAAATTTTCCAATCTAACATGAAAATGCGCTCACAAATGCAACTGCGCTGAAATACACGACACAGCAACGAGAATTGCCGCGAAGAGTATACGAGGTATCGCGGGACGAGGTCCAAAGGTACACGATAAATACAATATGTCTCGTAGAGTATCAAAAAGAATTATCTAGGATCTAGGATGTATCGACAGAGGTTTCATTTCGTTGGCGCGCCCGCGATCGTGGTACAATTTAAAATGCGCATGGTTTAGAATACGTTCGTCTTCTGATGGTCTTTCTAATATTATTTGTCGCGATGCCCATCGTCGATCCGGGAATCTGTAAGAGATCTCTATCGAGACGGAGAACGAGCAAAACATCGGAGTCGTCGGTGGCGGAACGTAGACAGGCGTTACGTGGGGCTTGGCCAAGTACCGATTCTACCGCGGCTCCCGAAACGGTTTTTCATTTACTCCAGAAAAAAAAGGGTACCCTATGGTATATATGTATCCGGCACATACTCGTAGTCGTTTAGCTACATTAAGATTACATGCCGCCAGGTTTCGGAAGATTTGTGTCGTACGCTCTGATCACGTCCGTCTGTGACACCGAGCCTCCTTCCTCTTGAGAGAATGCGAATCCATCTGCATCGCGCAGCATGTGCAATAATAAAGAGCGCAACCTATTAGTCTCTGTTATCACAACATCAAATACATCAGCATGCATGCGTTATCTACAAGGAATTATGGCGATTCGAAGGGGGTTAGACAGTTAGAAACTTAACGGGGACTACAACTACCCTCTTTAGTTAAAATGTCCTATCTAGCATTTTGAAACAACCGAGAGAACTGAAGTTTCATCATTTACTTTGTACCGTCCTTATTCTCCTTCATTCGAATTAAAACATGTTGTCATTATTTCGTAACAGCCTAATATAATTTTTTGTAATAGGTGCACCGGTAGGTAATGTATTATTAACGTACTAATTAATTAATTGTTTTAGATAGGATATTTTAACCATTTGGAAAGAACAATACATTAAATACATTAAACTGTTTATAAATCTGTACAAAACACGTAGGGTTTTCTAACTTTACTTAAAAGGTAAAAGACGTATGGAACATAAAATATTTCAACATATCTCAAAAAATGAAAAAATGCTAGATAGGACAGTTTAACTAAGGAGGGCAGTGTACAGTGGGGGGGGGGGGGGGCAAAAGTATGTGGACACCGTTTAAAACGGAATCTAAAAGGATTAGTTTGGTAGAACGACGTGTTTCGTCGTTTTGTAAAAAAAACATTGTAATAGGTCGGAATAGCGGAGAAAGTAGATTTACAAGGGTGATTTTTAAATTTTCAGTACTGGCTCAGATAAAAAAAGTTGAAAAAACGACGTTCGCATACTTTGGTCCCCCACTGTAGTTCTACGTTCAGAAATATTTCAAGAGACTTCCACTAATGTAAATGTTAATTACGGGAAGAGTAGTTAGAAGGGTACTTTGGGTCAGCGTCGTTAATCTAAACAATAATGTAATAGTAACGCAGCGTATGTACACTGTTAGGCGCGTGTCAGAGAAAAATGTGCAACGTGCGGTTATCGTGAAGTTATTTGATTGCCGAAGAGATTCTTTGTTTCGTATAGGCGAAAGCCGTGAAGATAGAAGCCGTGAGTTTTCAAGTAGGCCTTGCGAGGAATAGTAGAAAATATACCACACGACGAGAATCTCGGAAAAGAAGGAGTCATGTAGAGATCGTTTCGATTAGAAGTTGCTCGGTTTTTAGTATCTGAATTCCAGGCCCCCGTTACATAGACAAAACAAACTTACGTGACAGCTCCACCTCGACATTAACTCTGGATGCGGCGTTCGATCGCCTGGTGAATACACTTTTTACGTTTTTCAGTAGCCGCGCCGTCTCCGTCAATCTGTAAAGCCGTGCATTCAAAATTGTTTATAGTGACCCTCGACTGGCCGCTGATTGTCCTCCCATCCATACAGCTCATATCGCACGTATGTAGCACGCGCTACTCTCGTGAAATCGCGACTGCGTGTGTATATCGTCCGCGAGAACTGTCGGTCGATGGTCAAGTTTCGCGGGTCGCCTTCCCTTCGCAATCTACCTGACGATTGCTCAACTAGAGTGATTCGTGCGGTGCAATTGTCGCCGGGCAACTTGCGGTGCGTGTCTTTCTGTTCGTAATGGCAACGGACACGTGGCCCGCGGGGGTCTGATAGCGCTGAGAGATGTGTAATCTCAGTGCGCTCTCAGAGCTACGCGGAGGCTAAGAGATAATGTAATCTCGAGGCATTCTCGGTGATCTTTGGTGCGCTCTTTGTGGCTTGAGGATACTCAGAGATAGGGTTTGTTGGTTTTTTTAAAAAAAAAAAAAAAAAACAACAGGTTTAAAAACCGGTTTTTATTTATAAATTTGTAAAATTCGAAAACCGGGTTTTAAATTTAAAAGAACCGGTTTTATATACTAGAATTAATATGCAGATATGTATTAATTATGTAGTATCGGAATGATTGTGTGTTTAGTTTTAAGGGATGAATGCGTGGACGTTGAGAAACACTGGCGATGCAGGCCCGCCGGGAAAAACCCAGCGGCGTGCACGAGGCCCAGCGACGCGCTCGAGTTTCGAGGGCCTTTCCTATGACCATATTTGGTCATGAGGACGAGCAGGGAAAGTGTGCGTGGTGGAGGGGATAGCGTCCTTTTTTTTTTTTTTTGAAGGAAAAACTTTCCGGGAGGACGCGCGGAATGGGCAGAGTGGTTGCGACAAGCAAGTGTGTTATCTCGCGTCGTGTTACGTTGAGTTGCATTTAGTTGTAATAATAGCTTTAGTTCCTTTTAATTCTGTCTTGTTTTCTGTATGATATTTAATATTTGTTTTCTGTAAATATACCTATTACTATAAAAATTAATCCCACAATTATTTAATTAAAAACGTTAACATTTTCACTTGAAATCGCCTCGGACACAGGCATATTGTAGTAGGTAACAGTTTACTGTAAAACTAATCTTCATGAGTTCATATTTTCAGAAAGAAAAAAAAATACTAAATGGAATAAAGATTTATAATTTGGTACCATCTTTTAAAAGATGTATATTTTGTACGGATTTTAGTTATTTTAGTTTTTTTTTTAATTTGTTTTTGTATGCAGTGTATTTTATTGTGTTATATTTTTGTAGATCCATAAATATTAAATGAACTCAAACATTGTACGGATTTTAGTTATTTTAACTTTTTTATTTATTTGGTTTTGTATAGATAGAGTATATTTTATTTTGTTATATTTCCGTAATTCCCTATATATTAAAAAAAAACTGAAAAATTTTAAAATAAGTATAAATATTTATTTTCTATTTCAATTATATTTGTTTGTGAAAATTCGAAAACCGGTTTAACCGGTTTTTTGGTAATAGTGGAATTCGAAAACCGGTTTAACCGGTTTTTGGTAATAGTGGAATTCGAAAACCGGTTCAACCGGTTTTTGGTAATAGTGGAATTCGAAAACCGGTTTTTACAAAAGTTGGTTTTTGTATAAACCCTACTCAGAGATCCATGGACCCAGAGAATTCTCAAGGGTCACTGTGTCACCGCACACCCAGATACCCGAGGGTGCTGAGATCCGCATCACTTTTCAACAGATCACGCCTCCCGAGCGTTCCGATACAGAAAGAGCGTTAAAGTGGCGTTGAGAGTTTGCGAGATAGGTGACACAGATGCTCAAACCGCTGTGCCTTTGCGAGCGGAACGTCGAACGGTCGTGCGGCTTGATCGAACTAAATAATAGCAGTGCGCTCGGCTCAAAGTGCAGAGTTACAGGAGCACTATGAGCTACGTACTACTAGGGGGTACTTACACCTCGCGAGGGCGGCGATGGCATGCACAGGCCTTCACGGGATACCGCGAATAAAACATACCAGAAAACCGCATTAACAGATACTCTCTGTCTGATACCAACTAGTGTTTAGTGAATATCAACGGAGAATTAGTTCAGTCTTGACATGGACATGTTTGTACTATGTACAATCTATCACACCGTTCATTGTTCGACGCAGGCAAACGTCCGGACGAAACCAGACGGGACGCAAGCTGGCGCGTATCGATTGAGGAATTAAAATAAGTACAGAATTAAATTTGCCGGGATACATACGCGCGGTGTTTTTTAGAAAGCTTTGGTCTCTACACGGTTACATATTCACCACTTTTAATTCATATTCTGTAGATAATGCTACATAAATTAGAGAAGAAAGGATAAGTGAGGCGACATGGTGCTAGGATTACGAGGTAACATGGTGAATTCAACGTGGATGAAAATGAGAATTGCTACGTAGTTACTGGCGACGAGAGTGACGCGTGTGCTGAATTTTTATTTTCTACGTCTACCAACTACTTCTACTAGGTAGGAAGAAAAGAAAACATTACATGGCCGATTTGTATAAAAATATGTAATAGACACTGTACTATGTATTTACAAAATAATAATACGATCACAGCAGTCCCTAGTACGTACAGCAGCGCGCACATATAAAAGTATGAGATAACACGTACTAAAGGATAGAGGGAGGGGTTTAGGAAAAGGTAACGAGGTAAAAATATTGGAATGCTTACTGGGTCCAGATCGTGCAGACACCCTCAGAAGCTCTTTAGGGACATGGGATACGGAATGGTGCAGACGAGTCATGCTCTGTATAACGGGCGAACCATAAATCACGCGCTGCGAACGCAAGCGGAGAGATTTTGATCTTATTTCGCCTTCGCAGCGACCAGAGCGAGGCCCAACACCGAATTAACCATCGCCTTCTCGACCACGATTCCGACCTCCTGTTGCAATTTTTATTTTTCTACTCAATTCAAATTTGACAGAAGTTAATCGCAGTGATTTCGTTGGAAGGTTTGGTAGTAATGATTGTCGGGGAAACAATTTAACAACGGATGTTCGTTAACAACGAGATGAGGTATGCATGCACCTATGTGATTACTTGGTTGACGTTGGATTTGTTTGAATTTCATCCACTAAGCCATGCGTGTTAGACAATAATAAATGGGTTCTTTAAATGTTGAGCTATCAATATGTTCCATGCAATACGTATGTATGTCGCGGTGTACGTTGTTTTTTTTTTTACGAAAGAAAGAAAAAGAAAACTTACGAGCTTCTGTAGTCGTGGCTGTTGAATATATCCCCAGGATCAGATTGCCTGATCTCATTCTCCCTGGCCGCCGTGGTCACAGACTTCCACACTGTATTCTTCACTCTGCAACGAAATGCATTTACCAATTTACTGTAACAGATGAAGGCAGGATTCGTTGAAGCACACCCGACGCGCGTTTACTTACGCTTTAACGGTGACGTCCAAAAGTAGTACAGCCAATGGTATAAGTATCAGACCCAGCCAAAAGACGGGCGAAGAAAACAGCATCCTATCGTTCCCTAACATTACGGCGCCCACGTTTAGAGCAGGCCAGAAGTTACTGAAAGCACAGAAATTTGTGAGTACGAGCAGTATTCTCCAGAGAAACGAAGCAGGTGTGTGTTGTTCAACTTGCCTGTATATAACGATAAATAAGAACCAAAGCAAGATAGACCCCCACGTGGCTACGTGAGTGACCCACGTCCACGAATTTGTTATCAATCCTGCCTTCACACATACTGTCACTACAACATACTATTAGCAACCGGAAATGTAATAATGTTTGCTACGAGCAGAAGAATTTAATTAAAAATCTATACGTACCGTATATACGAAATTTCCTAACACGATGTAACCACCATCTCTACCGTTCCCCCATACCACGTCCTCCTTTAGGACCATTAATGATAACCAGTACAGCAGAGATGAATGTATTAAAGCGTTTATAATCCATATCCAAAATACCTGAAAGAGCAAACATCTCGATCAGATGGTTTCAGGCGAAGTTGCATATATTTCTGGAGAGAAGATACGACACCTTAATGTTAAACGACGATTCCCCGGTATTTTTAGTAGCATATAATCCTGGATGAGCTAAATGAGTTTCAGCGGAACATACTTTGTCAAAGAGACCCATGGCTAATGGAGGAGCCGCTGTGAATACCTAATATAGACAGAGTTCTCGTTTATACGGTGCGATAGATAAAGCATGTGTATCGTAACGGGGTGAAATCGCTCGTCAACTTACGACATTGTACAGACCGATAGACCATCGTTCGAAGAGTATCTGCCCGGACCAGCCGGAGTAAATGGCGAACCACAGCTCGATAACATATAGACAAATATTTTTGTAAAACGAGTACAGTATCAATTTACACATTCTGCTGTAGTTCCAAGAACCGTGAACAAACAACAGGCGCTTCAGAAAGCGGAATTGTGCGATAGAATAGTCAGAAGCACAGGCTGCTTGGAGACCCTCCACGCCAGAGATTCCTATGGATTAAGAAAAAAGAAAAATGGAAGTTCGATAAAGTCTATGTTTTTTTTTACTTACGACGCGGATAAGATGCTGTAATAAACTCACCAACACCAATATGAGCCTTCTGGATCATGGCTACATCGTTCGCGCCGTCTCCGATTGCAAGTGTCACGGCTTTCTTGTTACTCGTAATTAAATCCACCACCTGAAAGACCCCCGTTATATTACTGAACAATTCGTTTGGTAAGAGAGCGAACGGATTCACGATTAGCGGAATTCACCTCGGCTTTCTGCATCGGCGAAACCCTGCAGCAGATGACGACTTTGCAAGACGAGCATAGATCCAGAAAGTCCATTTTAATATCACAGGACAATGCGAATTCTAATGTACTTCCGTCTATGATAAGGGCTACCTCGTTCTGACATTTTAAATCGATCCCGAAATCAAGACACCGCTGTATTATCACTTCCCTCGTTTTCTGGAAACAAACGTACCTCGGGATATCATTCAAGTAAGCTCGCACGAATAGAGCTAGCAGTGTTACGTTTATCTTACATCCAACGACGTCTCGTTAATAATATATAACGGCATTCCGTGCGTGATCAATCTACAAGAGTAGCCAATATTAATAGCCGTTTCTTGCTTATCGCCAGTTAACACCCAAACATTAATATCAGCCTGTAAAAGAGATTGTATCGTCTCTGGTACCTGAAACAATTGCTCATAAATAGTACGAACGTTCACTTTCAACTGTGCAAACATAAAAACAAGTCACACACTCCATCCTGTAGCTGATCTTCGATAGCAGTGGCCCCTAACAATCTTAACTTTGTCTCGATAAGATTCGCAGCGCTATCGACCATTGCCTCGCGGTTCCCCAAACTGATTAGTGCATTATGGTAGGTCTCGCGCCACCACTGTTAAAAAAAAAAAGATAATCGCTCCTGTGATTATTCGCCCATTAAAAATCAGCCGGGACAGAGCAACGGGGGAATAAATGATACCGTACTTGATAAAAACTGTCAGGTATATCAGCCACGGCGAAACAGAGCGTTCTCAAGCCGTCGGTGGCAAATGCTTCCAAATGCTCTAAAGTTACATCTCGAAAATCGTCCAGACTGCTCTGTTCTGGATCGCTGTTGTCCACGGGGGCGGGGCACAGTCTTTCGTAAATGACGGAGTCAGCTCCTTTGCAAAACACCTTGATCTTTCCGTCGGGCGTTTTCACGATCAGCGACATCCGTTTCCTAGCGGACGTGAATTCTATAACGTTCAGTACTTCGTAGCGAAGCCTTTCGCCCATAGCTATTACTTCCACGTAGGCTGGCGTTCGAGTGTCGAACACGTAATTGAAGTTACGGGCACCATCTACGAGTGCTCTTTCGTCTGCCAAACAACACGGAATAACGTTTAAAGTCGGAAGCCGACGCTTCGCAAAGATCCTCGAGTTCGAGTAAGATAATTTTACCTGGCGATGCGGCGTGGTAGATTATCGTATCGTCTATCTTTTCGGGGATAACGGTGTGACACACTGAGAGCATTATCATAAACTCGTGCGCTATTTGTGCATGGTTCGCAGCTTTCATGTCGGCAGGGCGGGTGGAGGCTTGCGCCGACCTACCATCGATAATGTCCTTAACTAGATCGTTATTAATACTACTGCCATTCTGATCATCCTCCGATGGGATCGGCAAACTATAGAAACACAGGTCTTAATAACGCGACCAGACAAGATAAGTCCGCGCGGACTTAGTCGAAGAAACGTACTCGTAGACTTTGCCGCCGATCGAGCATCGTTTAAATTCCATTACATTCTTGGTAAGAGTTCCAGTTTTATCGGTGAATACATAGTTCACCATGCCCAACTCCTCGTTGAGATTACTCGTGCGCGCCATCGCAGGCGTATCTGTCTCCGCATGGTACATCTCTATGTCCATGTTAATAAACGTGGCTTGAACGAACCTCACTACCTCCAGAGTGACTTGCAACGAAATTGGTATCAAATTGTTGAATAAAATAATGAACGTTAGTAGGTTAAAAGCAAAGTTTTTCGTCACTTCCTCTGAAATAGACCGACGATTAATCAACATTGCGACCGTAGATCTGAAATTGGCGGCAGGGAGATTTATGAATTCCCCACCATTTAAGCCTAAATACCACATTTTCCCGCTGTACACTTTGGTCCACAGAGTATTAAATACTGCGGAGAGAACGCACAGCAAAAGGAGAATAAAAAACAGCATGAGTATCTGCGTGTTGGTCAGTCTGTCTAAGGTGGACCTTTTCAATGGCGCGGTTGTGGTATTGTTCTGCATAAGTTTCGTATCGTGCCCGGTGTAGATCACCACGCCGAACACCCATCGCGTGTTTCTCAGCATCGCGCCACGAAGCAGCACCTGATCGGGTCCCAAAGGTGCGCTTCTAAAATTAGATAGATTCAAACACGGTTCTGACGCTTGCGGATTCGTATCAGAAACATTCCCGTACTGCTTGTTAGTTTCTCGCAATACTCCATTGAACTCGTACAGATGCCTGTTCGGCGGCTCGCATTGGATATTCGCGCGGAAGTTCATTAGTTCCGCAGCGTCCAAGCGAGTGGCAGTGTCGGGGTGGGCCTGCCGTATCTTCAGGTTCGTCTCCCCATCCAAATTGGCGGTCTCTATGAAGGACATGCCCTGCGGCTCCGACGACGACAACAAGATCAAGTCAGCGGGGAAGAAATTGTTGTTGCGGACCTGTGCGTAGGAAATAAGAGCGATTGGCTAGCGCGAACGTGGCAAGCGCCAGGCGAAGCGCCCACGTTAGAGCACTTGGTGGAGAATTACGGGTATGGGGATAAAACAGGGAATGTCGCAAAACAGCTTCTTGAAGAAAATTAAGTGTTTTGTTCCAGTGCAGAGTGGGCATTGCCTGTTCTTAACCAGTATACCAGAACTTTAGCGTTATCTTACGGGGTCATTTGAACTTTATGACCCTTTGGTGGTTCGACAGTTCTGTGGTCCCAGTTAGGGCTGGAGCTATTTGTCGAATTTTTCGCTGTCCGAGTATTATTAGTATTAAATATTCGAATAGTACGGTGTAAAGTATAAATCAAATTCTTTAAGTTCATTTTTTTACAAGCTTTTATTTAGTTTCAGTTGTGAGTTCGTTAGTTTGTCAGGGTGAAATCTTGTAAGCTAATAACTTGATTTACAATTCACACCATACTATTCGAATACTGATGTATTCTACTGCATTTGAATACTACTCGAATATTTCAGTATTCAAATACAGTAGAATACATCAGTATTCGAATAGTATGGTGTGAATTATAAATCAAGTTATTAGCTTACAAGATTCAGTATTCGAATACTGAAATATTCGAGTAGTATTCAAATACTCAAATATTCAAAGTTTATTCGTAGCATTCGAATACTTGTAAAACATTCGAATATTAAATTATTATAAATAGTCCCAGCCCTAGTCCCAGTTGCCACCAAGAAAAATAGACATTCCTCGTTTTTTTTTTTCCACCTACTCTTCATATATACTATATAGAGTACAACCTTAACCACGTCTCCAACAGCCACGCGTCGCCATTGGATCCACTGCCAGTGCCCATCTCTCAACACCTCCACCTCGCGCATATTTATCTCGTCGTCCGCTCTGTGCCTTTTCTTCAATAGAGAATATCATTATGGCTAGACGAAAGCGGCACGCGCAAAGGCCTATCCGGGATATACTTACGATGTCTTCGATTATCTCTTTCAACGCAGACACGCTAAGAATAAAGATTAATGGAACCAAGGTTGTGTATCGTCCTGTCGGCGACACGTCCGGTATTTGCTAGAATTTGAAACCAGCGTGTAAATCCTACTGTCTCAAGCACATCGGGCGGGACGATATCGTATCTGAATTGCACAAGTACCTGCATAAGGGCGATAAACAGGAAGAAGCAATTACTGTACCGGCGAAATTGTTCGAAAAGGAACATCGGTATGAACGAAAGAAGCGAGTATTTCGCGGTGGTAATGCGATTGCATTTGTACTTGGCGGGCTGGTGAGGGGCGTTTATGAAAACCACCCTCTCCTCATTGTTATCACGCTGGTGCGAGGACCGCTGCTCGTCATCTTGGGACCCGCCGTTTTCCGCTCTTATTGGACCAACTGCGGCAGAAGATGATTCGGCAAACGTTACAACACACATTCGGGAAATAGAGAAGGGGCGTGTAATCCTACTAGCGCCCAAAAGCCCACGTGCGTGCACGCGCGTCTGGCACGCACGCCAGACTTGCGCCTCTAGAAATGTGCCGTGATACGCGCACTTACGATTCTGAGCGTGCAAATAGAGATGAAACCGGTGCCTGAGTTCGTTGAACCATTGTATCACTTTTGTCCCGGTTATATCCATCTTGCTGTTTTCTAGATCGAACGTCTTTCGCGTCACTTCTCTTCGTTGATTCGTTTCATGCTCAACCGATGATAACACGGAGTAACTGTACGGAATACAGGCGCGGCACACACGCGCACACTAGCGCGGCACGGCTTGATGCCCCGTCCAGAGTAATACCATCTAATGATTCGAGGTTACGAAGCTGATGATTACTATACCGCCGTTCGAGGTGGGTTGCCGTCATCAGAGGCGAAGCAGCGCACGGGGTGTCGGGTATATCCCGGCGGCAATCGGGAGGCTTTCCGGCCTTGCTCGGGAGGAAAGTAACGCGGAGAGTAGCGCCGCGATGAAAATAATCTTCAATTTTAACATACGTGTTGATACGACGAGGAGATTTATTTCTGTACGCCTGCACGGTCCAAAATACATTCTAAATAAAACTCTGTTCGTGCACGTTATAACGTAGAGAAAGAAATCTGCTGGCAGCAGAGCGTCGTGTAATTCTGTGGTTCGTGGTCCAAGTGACGTGGCTACGTCGCCGAGCGAACTACTCTAGCTTGTCGCTCGAAATTTCGATAAAATGTCTTGGATCGAGCCTGCCGAGAAGGTCGCGGGTACATGTCACAGCTATAAATACCACGCGTTAAAAATGAATGCACAGTTGGACGTGTGTGTATGTACGTCCGTCGTCGATGGGAATCGGAGGCACACGAGCGGCGTCCGTCCCCGTTACTGATCCCATCTGTCAACGTTTCAGATAACGTTGCAGGAAGCAAACATTGCGTAACATCGGGCTCCGGCGGGTGCCGGATAGTTATCTGTCACACGCATCATCTCGCGACACGCGTGCACGCAAAATATTCGCGCTCGTGCATCCTATAGTTTCTCGCGAGCAATCGCGTAGTAATTGCTTCCGGCGATGTATTACCCATTCGTACGTCACCACTAGTGGAACAGTTGTGTAACAAGCAGTTGAAACACGGGCGAGTGTCTAGCTAGATGCGAGGCAGCCGCGTACAACAAGGGAGTTGGCCGATTAAACGAACGATCAATTATGATTGACAGAGCAGCCCGTTCGCCATGGGATTCAGATTATCGAATGTCGCCCGGTACGGTCGCACATTGGAAACGTGCATCCCCGTTCGACCTAATCGATGGAAACAGTGGCGATCGAAATGAACGCTCCGTTTTGTTTTGACGTCTCGCGAACGCCCTCCGTAGCCTCCCCGCGGTTAGATCGCCGAGAAATGGCTGGCGCAGACGGTCGGCAACGCCGAGGGAACGTGACGCACTTTTAGCGACGAGGAGAAACGGCGGTTAACGTACGCTGCTAATAGTACACTTCTCTGCCCGAGATAACGATCGGCCAAACAAACTACTACATGTCTGCGTCATCGTGCCGGAAGAAGCCTCGCGCCCGCCGCCACACCCCTGCCCCGCGCAACGGAAACGCAGGGTATGCGTGAAACAGAGACCTGTGCGGATCAATGTGCACGAAACCACATTAACCGAAACTAACGGCTCCTGGTAGACGGTGCCGTGCGAAAAATTCCCGTGACCATATCATGCCTGTGGATTCGCTAGGCGTACACTGAATCTGGCATGTAGGTGGCACTGGTCATCGCCGACTTGGCCGTGGTGTATGTGACCCTGTAGACCGTCCACGGTCCAATGAATCATAACTTTCGTTAATACCGCTCTCAATCGATACCGTCTTCGGACTATATTTTTAAATAATCTTTAATACCCAACGTTCGCTTGATTTCGTTCTTGGATATTGCTCGATTAGGAGCCAAGAAAAGTAGCGGTGATAATTACACTGTGCGGAGCGAATGATTCACGAGTATCGACGCGACGCACGATCCACCAGTTGAGGCTGCTACTCGTCTTGGACGTGACAGCCGGAACACTGAGGAAACGTCGGGCGAGACTTCTGGATAGGGGGATCGTTGAATAGAACAGGGAACTGGGACCGTTTGGTACGGCACTGTCGAGGGGGTGTCCACAAAATGCGACAGCCCTGTGGCACGTGTTACCCCGAAAACGCATGCGCCTGCCATCGGCAACAAGTTGGTGCCAGCGCCGTGCTGTACTCCGCTCTAACATTTGCCGCGAATACGGGGACGCGTGCGGTAGCATTGCGCCAATAAACAGCCCCGATGTCCGTAGACCATGGGCCAAGGACACCTACAGCCTGGGGTGGTTCCACGCGGGGGATGCCAGTTCTTATTGGACGGTCCGCTCGCGCCACTTTGATAGAAGCACGACGCGTCGATGCATTTCCAGAGCTCATCAGGGGGGGCCCGTATCGAGCCTCGCCGCGTAACACAACCGTACGAAATTAACATCCTCGTAGCATCCTCGTTGAAACAAGCTCCGACACCCTGAAACGCTTGTCGAAGCAAACAGTTCCCAGAGGATTCGAACATGCTCTCACAAGGGAAGATCCGGAACTCGAAAAAAAATTCTGAAACTTGAAGAATATGCAGGGAATTTCCTCCTGATTATAACGAAATTTTTGTTGGCTGCCCAAATTCACTCAAAGGGGGTGTAATTGACCGCTGGAAATTCGACTGTTTACCGATTTTGTGTTATAACTCGTAAACTGTAAAATAACTTTTTTCGCCAAATGATGGATCTAATTAAAAGGCGTAACTTTTGTCTTGAAACTTTTTTTTCCATCTCTTACAGTTTGCGAGTTATAACACAAAATCGGAAAACAGCCGAATTTTCAGGGGACAATTACACCCCCTTTGAGTGAATTTGGACAGGCAACAAAAATTGCGTTGTAATCGGGAGGAAATTCCCTAGATATGCAGCAAGTTTCAGAATTTTTTGGAATTTTCGTGTTCGGGATCTTCCCTTCTCAGTCGATGAAAACTTGCATGCCTGACCTTCGATCCTACCGCGTGTACCGCCGAAGCCAATCGTTTGCACATGCAGCTTTATCGGAATATGTAGATAAGCGTTCGTGCCTGGATGTCGCGAACACCCCGCAGTAGAATAATCTGCCTCTTGATCGCAGGCGTTCTACCGTGAACTTTGTACGCGTTGACAATATCTAGCCGGTTTTTAATCCCGCACACCCTCGTTATCGCGCCCCTACTCCGGTATCGATCGTCGGAAACGTTCTGCCAGTTAGCCGGCAAGGCACAGAGCCAAGCGTTATCGACATACTCGATGGGGGCTCACCTTCGGAAGTGGACACGGGCGGTCCAGCCTCCTGCAGCTCGATGTGCTCGCGCGTCCTTCGCCGTCGGCCTGGCAGAGAGTCCGCGATGCGTAGGCCAATGTTGTCGACATTATCGATGGCCCCGAGATCGATGGGGCTACCGATGATGTAGGGCCCGGCGGGCTGCTCCTCGGCCCCGTCGTTGGCTCGGCCGCTCGCCGATGACGGACTGCTACGAACACCGCTGCCTTCCGGTGGTGTACCGTCCATATGAGGTATGGAAGATAGGTCCAGTGGCGTGAAGGGGCGCAACGAGCCAGTACTGGGAACCCGGGGGCTCCCCCTGGCAGTCGGTTGCATTGAACGCAGCGGGGCCTGGAGAAGAATTGGTTAATATGTAGCGCCCGTACGCGGCACCCACCGCCCGATATCAGCCACCGGGGAGAAACGCTCCGCGACAGATCGGTCGACGGTCTATCCAGATCAGGCTCAATTGATAGACTGAGGTGATCTGGTAATTGAAAGGTCGCAGGGTTCGGAACGAAGTTGAGCGATCCACTACCGGGAATCTTCTGCTTCTACGCAGCTTTCCGATACAATACGGTACCTGCACTTGAGATATCGATACGATTGCGGGGGTAGGGTGAAAGAGTGGGTGCTGCTCGCACGTTGAAAATACCGTAAGTAATTGGCAGCCGTGATTCTTTAAAGAAACCTACGCGACGAGATAACGAGCTAATCAAGAAGTGCGCTCCGCGGACGGAAGCGTGTTAATTTTGGAAAATTGAAGGACGGTTGACTTCGCCACGAGTTATGTCACGAAACATCGTTGGAGTTTGCGATAATTAACGGTTGTGCGAGGATAGTATTCGTCGTAGTCGTGTGAGCAACATGTGCACACAGGAGGCGGTGTGTGCATGTTGGTGGTGACGTTAAGATTCGCTGGAAATGAACGGTTAAAAGTCTATACTTCTAGCGACAAAGCAGTTTCTCTTACAATCGACGAATGAAAAATAGGAAAGAAAGGAAGTGGAGGATTATCTTTAGACTGAGCATCGGTATATCATTTGTCACTTTACTAACGCAAGCAATCGCGTGCAAATTTACGGACAACTCGCCTTGACACGGATACTAACTGTCTTCCAAGTCCTATTTTTGTTAGAACAGAGGCGTAGTTATTGTTTAAGCGAACTGCCGAAGCACTCTAAAGATTTTACCACGGAAGAGGAAGGAGATCGGCCATACGTTACTCACTACTTTCAATCTGCCTGGCCACGGCAAATTCCTGGAAGCCGTCCTTCGATTGCTTTCCACGATTCTATCCGTCGAAACTATATTGTCACGCTATCGAGCTCCCAATGACGTGTGCGGTCGAAAATAAGCCATTCCCGCTAATCTTTGCCAGCACTGTCAGCCTAGAAACACCTGCTGACCTATCGGCGCCGTAGCCACTGCTCGACGAGAGCAGTCGTCGAACGCGGAAACTCCGACGCGTTATTATCCCCGCGGAAAATAAAAGAGTTGACCAACTCCTCGTTCATGCGATCGACCGATCGCGGAATCGAAGCTTCGGGATCACCACTTTCGGTCTTTGGAAAGATGGAAACCAAGGCTCGAGTAGTAAACGCTAGGCATCTGGTCGGGCAAGCCGCAAAACAGGTGTCGCAAGTCTTGCGACGATGAAATATGCTTGAAATACGGTCCGCGAGCATCTATTCCAAGGCCAAGGTAAGGTAAATGTCCCCATTGCTGCTCACGTCCCAATTTCTGCTCATTTCGTATTTTTCTTATTATTATAAGCGTTACGTTTGTGCCATAGTCGCAACAAAATAATTCTAAATTATTCGAACATTTACGCGAGTGTTGCACGAGGTTGGGGCTAATCAAAGTGCAGCATAAGCAACGAAAAACTTTTAAAACGAGGGACTCATGATTTTTCGATCTGGTTGATTGTGCTAAGGAACAGCGTCGCTATTGGTATTCGATAATTGGGCAGAAAATAGTTTTTGCAGTAGAAGTTGTCATTTAATAACATAAACAGACACCGTATTGTGCTCTGGATTTAGATTTTTTTTTACGATTTTTAATTTTTTGAAGTAGAAAACAAGTGAGCAGGTTTAGGGTCAAGTGAATCACCGTCATGTCCGCATTTCTACTCGCCAAAATTTTAGTAACATAACCTCACAATTCAGTGTATGCTGCAACCTTTATTTCTATTCGAAGGCACTTTATTTTTTGTTTATCATTATCTTATGCTTTACTGTTGTGTTATAAAACTTCTCCATAAAGGATGTAACTTATTTTTACGTGAAAAGGTAACATATTATGTGAGCAGAAATTGGTACAAATGGTGAGTAGAAATACGTAAATACATCGCTATTTTTCGTGAGCAGAAATACGGACTTTTAGAGCATTGTATTTAATTACAAATTAGTAATAGTTAAACATCTTGAAATATCTTTCTTAAATAGTTTTCGAATTGATTGATTTATTATTAAAGAATTAATCAATTACTCTGCCGCTTTTGATCACAAACAAATTTTTTACACCTCCTTTATGACGAGTAACCTCTTAAATGAGCAGAAATTGGGACATTCACCTTACCTACGTCCAAAGCGTAGGGTAGGATGGGGCTGAAAGTCCGGCGGGTAAAAAGTTCCGAATCTCCATTCAAAATTTCCATAAGTAAACAATCGATTGACTCATAACTATGGTGATGACAAGGGTAATGGGGAGGACCGCACAGTCGCCAGTCGCTTTTGGGTGTTCGTGCGAGTCATCTGACGTCTTTGTCATTATGTAGTAGTAATGTATTGATACAGTGTGCATAACATTTATTTATTTTTAAAGAAGTTTGTCATGCTAAAATACTAAAAAGAGGGGTCTGGTTTGTCGAAGCAAACCAATTAATAAAGTCATAAATTATCCATCAATTTCCTGTTTTTTTTTTATGTTAAGATAATTTGAGTTTAAGAAATAAGGCCAAAGTGTTTAAAAGATAGTTGTATCTTTATGTCGAGTCAAGATTATTGTGGAATATTTTTGTTCAAGCTGAATCTCTCCCCTGTGTTTTCATTCTTTTGTTTAAAAAATGACGCAGTTGTATTTCCTTTCAAAATTGTATACCAAAAAAAAATGGTTTATTAAATATTTGTCGATTTGAAAAGAGTAGTTTACTTACTTTGTTTTATATTATACGAAAAGCTGATTAGAAGATATTAGCAATGTGAATTTTGAATTGGCACACATTTCGAAAAATAACAGTAGGTATCAACCAACAACTTTGTAAAAGTAAAGCATAATAGTTGTAGTTTATACAGAACAACACGGTGTGTCTCCAGATTGTTATTACTAAATTTTACATGGGTTTATTCGAAGAAAAGAAACGGGACTTTCAGCCCCACCCTGCCCTACGTCCAAAGCGTACTTGTCTTAACACTGGCACAACCACTTGATACTTTATTCACTGAAAGCGCGCGAGACGAAAATCACTGTTTGACCGCGCCGAGGGCAGAGGATTGTCTCGGTGTCGAAGAGAACACGTTGTCAATGACGCGCCGCAGCGAGCACTGTGTACGAAATACGTCTACGCTACGTGAACTCTCCGGCCACACGAGAATTCGATTCTTCCCTGAACAGCGATCAATCATCGTCGCTATAAAATAACCGGATCACGATACCGAGCCGCGACACGGGGGAGGACACGATCGTTAAAAGTGGACAGCGCGACCGTCCACCGAAAAGACACCAATAAACGGGTGCTGTTTATCACTGACTGCCATATAGTGCCCGAGTTATCGCGTACGCACTTTTACGCGCTGCGAGCGCAGCTAACGGACTCCGAAGAGCCGATCAATGGCGCGAGCCTTCCAGGCGGTACAACCGATACCATCGTTCATTCGAAAATTACGAAGAGTGGACGGTGGATTCTCGCCGGTTTCGCTGTGCCCGACGAGCGGCATCCTTCGGGGCTTATTAACCGAAAGGAATGCGGTAACTGATGACGTAGGATGAAAGACTGAAGTGGTGCAATCAAGACCCGACCAAGGCGATCGTGCCGCGAACGTGCCTGGGATTAACGAAGTCGAAAGTGAAGTCGAAACGTGTTAAGGTATGTTCTCCTATACGCCTCTGGGCGCAGCGTCGAGAAATTCAAACTCGATTTTCTCGAAAATGAAGCGCGATATCAAAAAAAGTTTCCCTTTCTTTTCGACTTGTAAGAAGTAAATAAGTCGAGAAAAAGGAGTAAAATTTTTTGACATTGCGCTTTATTTTCGAGAAGATCCACTTAAAAGTTCTTCGCCTCGATAGAAGTGTCGTTACGATTCACTTCGACTTACGAGAGAGAAACGACGCGGAGGGCACAAATTGTATACAAAGTCAATGCACGAGAATCGAACGGAGGCCCGGACCCCGAGATATTCCGATGGAAAATCGTTCATGGCGTGCCTCGTTCCCATAAGATTCTCGGTCCGGATAGGGATGCATTATAAAATTTTACGCCGATAAGCTTTCACGCGACACACCCGGCGGCTTCGTGCACCTTTGTTTTAACCGTTGAATTTATTCGCCACGCGCGCCGCACGATGTTCCATCGAGGTGACGATTATGATCGGGCATTACGCGCGAAATTTCGGAATCGCGTTTAAGAATGGGCGCGGTGACAGATAACGGTGATCGTATCGTGATTAGATTGCGAAGATGGCTCGAGTGCACACGACAGGCAACGAGATACTGCCGAAACCGTTGTGCACGAGTAGTATTACAGCCGTGGAGTTGACTTTATCATCTTTCACCGTGCTCCTCCGTCCAGCGCACGTGCACGTGTACTGGCTCTCATTGTCTCCCTTGGACGCGGGTTTCCATGTCGACGGGGCGACGTACACTATTACCTGGCAGACGCGTCGACTCTCTAGCAACCCTAATATGAGCCGCCCCGCAATCTTTTACGCGTGCCGCTTGCCCCGCTTGTTCCCGCTTCCGCCGTGATTGATTCGACAAATTAGACCGTAATACGATTTCGCCCGTCGCGTGCTCCCCGTACGCCTAAACGCGCGCCTGCGAAACACGCGCCCGTCCGCGGTTACGCGCGACTCCGCGGAACTGGGTATAATTAACCGGGGCTCGTTAAAGGCACGCTACTCCGGCCACTTCATTAACTCCTGGAACGATCACGTGAAATTCCACGCCGTTGACGGACTAATACATAGCCCCCGCGGAAGATGTACATGATTCAGGCTTTACTTTCCGCGCGACGGGGTGATAAAGGAATTGTTCTCGCCGTCCGTTCCAGTTCCATTCTCGCGCTAGGTAGCTTCAATGGCGCCCGTTCGTTTAGCGTTGACGGTGCCCGAGAATCGACACAGAACTCGATAGGGCGCCATTCATCGAGCCCTGCGTCCAGAAGTTTCAGAAGAATATCCGTGTACGGTATGATGTAAGTCAGCATTTCGCGAAGAAGTGAGAAAGCCAGGGAATGCAGGTGGTATCTATAATGGAAATGGACGGATCGTGGGACGCGGTAGGAAAGAATTGATCGAAGAGTCATCGGGTAATTGAATTCTATCGATTCCAGATAATTAGATCTAGGCATTGCCCGCTGGGCTGGCGACTCGTGGAAATGGGCCCCACCGTTAAAAATTTTATTACACCAGGAGTCGCCCTTTAGCGGATGTGGGTTGCCAAGGGTCTCGCTAAGGACGTTACACTTTGGAGTTACCGGCAGAAATGTCAATCCTCTGGAGTGCTTTTGCATGCATCGATTCCGCGAGCGAGATACATACATACAACACTGTTACCACCGGCTAGGCTCATCCGTCTGGCGACTGATATTACCGCGAGGTTCGCGGAAAGGGGCTCAAAGGAGCTGAAAGCAGCAGGCACGATAATGATTTCTCGTGATATTAAATTTCACGGAAAGCATCTCGCATTATATTCCGCGCGGAATCAACGCTGGCCTCTCGAACGATTTAACGGGGAAGGGGATTAAACGAGGTTCGGGGAAGTAACTTGATATTTCGCGCTGGGTATTATTGAGCGATCACGTGTCAGGCCGACGAGTCGAATATTAGAGACCTTTCGGGAATCAAATTACCGTGAAATGGTAAATTACGAATAACACGGGCGGTTCTCGCAATTGCTTCGCGCGAGCCATATTGCATTTCGAATAGCAAATAATGCTAGATAAGTTCAGAGAATCGTGTAGCAAGAGGGAGCGGCCCTTCTGGGTGCGTACGCGAAAAGGTGTGGATCGTGTATTTTTACTGGTGTATAGGCTGGGTCTCGTGTTTGCGATCGAGAACGACGGTGATCTGTCGATAGGGCGCACGTGACGCCACACCCACCTCGGAATAAGAGTTTATGTGCTTTCCTATCGCCCGTATCGGAGAATGAATTAAAAAAAAAAAAGAGAAAGAAAGCACAAGTGACGTTATAAAAAAATCCATATGCTTCTACTACCCGCGTCACTGAATTCAACGTACGATTTCTTGAAAACTATTCATCCTTTCGCATATCGCAGTGCTTGCCATAGAAGAACTCCTCTCAACTGGGGAAGATATTATAATAAAATTTCGATTAACCTCGATCGAATGATCGATTAACAGGAAATTCAATTCTTAGTACGGAATAATCTGATTCGAATCATTTTGAACGGTACAAATATGGCGACAGTCGAATCTTATCGATGTTTAATACGCTACGTCCTAATTACCTATCTCGATTCTAAGAAAAGAAGCGATGCTATCGAAAGGATAGCGAGCGTGCAACTTTCTCAAATTTCTTGTAGCTGCCAGAACCGTTATTCCAAATTGCGTTATTCTGGCACACATTCGATCAACGATAAATATCATGCCTGGGAACAAATGATGCTGGTGAATTTCGTTTTAATCACGCGCGCGGGCAAGCTTCCAAATCACGTTTTTGTAATTGGCACCGACCGAGTCTTTCGAGCATGCCTCTGCAGATCGCTCAGAAACAGGTTGCACTCGGTGTCCACGCGCGAGTCGGTTCGATCGAGACCGCGCTGCTTTAAACATCGAGCCACCTGTTTACATAAATAAATTCAATTCCCTGCGCCATTCGTGTAAATACCGAATTGCATTCATCCAGTTCCACTGCACTCATCCCGCAATCGATTGAATCGCTCGCCAATGTATACCCGGTACCTACATACGTAACGAACAGTGCGCGTTCAGCTAAGCGTTACACGTGTAATTTCGTCAGGACAAGTCACTTGAAGTCGTAGGTTGAGAACTAAGGCTCGTCTACGGCGCGCCACTTTAAGCCTTTTAGTTTAAGGTCCCTATATCCAGAGTTAGGCATTAGTCGAATAAATTTTGATTCGACTAAATTTTTATTCGAACGAACTCGAATAAAAATTTCGAATAAAGTGTAGTTATTCGTTATTCGAAGAACCCCCGTGGCGACTAAGTGACACGAATAAAGATCTGCGCACACTTATCAGTTCCGTGTCAGTACCGTTCCGGCGTGCCAGTGGTAAGAAGAAGAGGGGCGTAGAGGGTCTCTTCTTCTCACCATTGGTACGCCGGAACGGTACTGACACGGAACTGACAAGTGTGCGCAGACCTTAAGCGTGGGTCAGAACCCGAGCCGTTCCGTCTGGGGTCCCGAGGCCCTCGGCCTACGGTCAGGCCGAAGGGGGATCATGAGACACGGGCCACAGGACTCGAGCCGAAGCGGCTTATTCGTGACGCTCAGTCGCCACGGAGGTCCTTCGAATAACGAATAACGACTAAAAATTTATTCGTTATTCTCGAATAACTTCACTTGATTCGAAATTTGTATTCGAGTTCATCGAATAAAAACTTAGTCGACTAAAAATTCATTCGTTAGTCACGAATAGCTTCATTTTATTCGAAATTTTTATTCGAAGGTTAGTCGAAGAACAATTTAGTCGAATAATGCCCAACTCTGCCTATATCTGTCGTCAATGGGACTAACAGGAACAAAGTGAGAGGCATAGGAAATGGGACACACACGCCATGCGACCCTAACCGTGGCTCACGTGCTTCTTTTTCTCACATTTTTTTAGACGCCGGCGCACGAAGCGAGTTTACGTCAAGTGACGCATGGCTGATTTCGCCGACTCCTATTTCGCTAACCGTGCATGTAGAGCGAGTGGAAGGGAAATAGGGGAGTGGGTCACGCCATCCAGTCGTCAAGGTAAACAGGTCTCAAGCGCCGAACAGCGACCTTGCGCGGAAAGAAAAAGGCGCGTAAAAAACAGGGAGTCTCTGCAATCTGCATTCGTTTTCTCTCTGGCGTTTCTGGTGAAGGATGCAGAGGGTCGGAAAATCAAGCGGCGATACACCCTTGGGCGTTCCTCTCGCGATCTCTGCCGACACGTAACCGTCGAATTTGGGGCTTTCCTCCCACCAGTACACTTTTAACGAACGATTATCTCGGTGCTTCCAAGTATGTGGTCCCAGATAGGATCAGTTGGCGCGATTTATCATACGCGTCCCCGGGGACAGGGGGGGGGGGGGGGAGATAGCAGCTTTACGATCGGGGAACGGAATTTTTGCCAAGCGAATTTTTATGACATCGGCATAAATTCGCGGAAATGGTAGGGCGAAACAAAAGCCGCTCCCATTCTTCCCAGAAATAACCCTACGGAATTGGGACGAACGAAATGTAACTCTGGCTAACGTTCAGAGGCATATGCGGCACACGTGCGGGAAAATTCGTTCCGCGTTTCGCAGTTTCCTCGTTAATTATACGACACGCGACTCGATTAACGTCAGCGCAGATCTATAATCCGCTCCGCCTTCTGAAGTTATGTACTCTGAAAATACCGTGCAACGGGAACGACTGTACTAATGAAAACGGGATCGAGTTAAATGAAGTTGCAAATTGCCGATTTATCGCGCGCCTAACTCTTTGCATAGTAAAGACTCTCTGTAAGAGGAATTTGGAATGGTATGTAAGCGGTAAAAGGTAGCGACAGCATGAATGTACATATAAGTAGTAAGTTTCCTTTGGATATAGTATGTATACAGAAGGTAGAGAAATAAGGAAATTAGCGTAGCACGCGAGGGATTAACAAATGAGCGAGCCAGCTGACCGCGTCAGGCGTGAAACCTAATTTAATCCACAGAATTCGTAAGGGCGTGAAGCGGATAAATGATACCGTGAATCGACCCTCGTGCTCGGTATTAACGTAGCAACCGCGCTATCGATCATTCGGGTGGGGGTGAATTTATCACAAGGCCGCGGTTACATATTGTTGAATGAAATGTACTAAATGCATCGACTTTTCGTGCATGCACGTAACATGGACTGTACATGTACAATGTACGCTGAGTGACGCGCGTTCCTGCGTGACCAAGGTACATACCACCATTAGGTCAGGATGCAGAAGAAGGAGACGCACCGAAGACGTTGGGGAAAGTTGGGTCAAGTCACCGTGATCAATGCATTATGCAACAAGTAGTCAAGCTCATGGGCGTCCGGAGGGGGGTGCAAAAGGGGCAGTTCCCCCCCCCTGGCTTTTGAGAAAAATTCGCTTATTTTTCAAAACTGATCTTTATCAAGTTTATACTAAAAAGGGGAATATTTTTAAATTTCGGTTTTAAATTTTGAATTAAATTGGCACTATAAAATGAGTTTAAAAAAGTAAGAGGGGTATATTTTTCTTTACTATCATCCCAAAGTTGCCCTTCCCTGGAAAAAGAGTCTCCAAGTGTAACGGGCTGGGCCTACTCGCGGGAAAATTTCATAAATACAGCTGACATTAGTACTACAATAGTGCCAATGCTATTGTCATGCATCAAAGTCGAAGACGCCCCGAGAAAATCATTAGCGCGTTTCCGCGCGTACCACAGGCACGTCCTTGCGTAGTCGTTGCACTAATTAGCGACAAAGGCGAGAAGAGATTCCGTAATTCGCGTCAAGTGCAATTGCCGTTAATTCGCGTTATCGTATTTGGCGATGTTGGGTCATTCGTTGGGTTGATTGTCGGAACGTGAGCAATTTACGCTGGATATTTGACATTTGCGGTCCGACCGTAACGGCTGGAAATTACTGGTAGCGACTGAAAGTGGACTGAATAGAAACTGACAATTCTATGCTCCAGTTCTTCGGAATTTATAGCTCTAATATTGTTTCGTCATAAAATTCTATTATCTCTCGGTAATGGACGCGAGAAAGATCGCGTAAGAAACGTATATAACTCTCAATGGTTCGTACTGGCACTCTACATAGTAAATAGGTAAGCAGTACTTGGCAACGTGGAAGGAGGACGCCAAAGGATAACGCGAGAAATACGTCAACATTTTCACGTACGTTTGACACCGACCCCCTACTCATCCGAGTTCGACATTTACAAAAAAAAAAAGGGAAGGATGAAAGTTGGCGATTGATATTTAATCACGTATAACCGAGTCTGCAAAATATGCATATGTAAACAGTATGTGGCGTGGTGTCGTATAGCATGCCCTTATACTCTGATACTCTGCCCAGTTTATTGTTCTGCGCGAACTTGAAACGCGATATAACCTCTAATGCTCTGTATAACTGCTCGTTGCGATAGTATGGAATGAAATTGTAATCGTAAGGAAAGGTGGCACTCACAGGTAGCTAGCCGTGTGTCCGTATGAACTATACTGCCGCATTCATGTTGCCAGCTTCTCAGCATTTCACAGCGTCAGGAGATAAATCCAGGTAAACTCCAAGGAAGCTATGCTCAAGCATTCACACCACACAGTCACGAAACTGCGAAGCACACCAGCGCACACCCGTTCCGCACCCGGGTGCAAAATTATGTTTCAGACGAGAGGGTACAATGCCGCGGTGTACGCGACGATAGCGTATGGTGAGCACGATCGACGGAACGCTGATGACGAGACACGAGGGTAGCCCTCGCCGGGCTTGCGTTCCACCTTTATTTAACTCTTTCTCGCTTTTTGAAACGCTTCAGGCATCTACGCGAATCGGTAGCTCGCGAGCGATACTTGACAGAAACGCGAGTGGCCGCGTGTGCGACACCATCGAGGGCTGCGTCGTCAGTCATAGGCGCTGCCTAGATTCTAAAGACTCTGGATGTAAAGCACGTAGGAGTAGCGTACATGTGACGGAATCGGTTATTTATTATTAACCCCTCGGGGCATGGGCGCGAAACACAGCGTCCCTCTGGCAAGTGTCATGGCGCGACGCGCTCGGATTAATGCATCTTTTAGCCTGCAGGCACCGCCACATACCGATTAGCGCGACATCTCCACGACGGCGGAATGGACCCTGCAACAAAAACGCAAGCTGCTTTGTTAGTTTGCTGGTATTATAGATTCGGTACATATTTTTTAAATTTAAATGATGCAGAGAACATTTGAAATTAATTTGATTAATTGCTCGCACTCGAGAGAATAAAAGAAACGCTTCAAATATATTACGATTATTTAATTTCAATAACAATATTACCAATCTCGAGCGCCAATTTGCTATGGAAAAGCAATAAGCATATACTTTTTTTTTTTTCTTACGGAGTACACCGAAATGCATTATTGGGAGCGCTAAAATATTTAATATAAGAATCAGGTGAAGTTTCTTGTTCTGTCTATTATTAGAAATTATGATTAAAATAGATTGCTTTCACACGTGTAATTGTTAAATTGTGGTTCCGCACATAGGATATACATACGTATGTTAACGAATATCTTGTTTAATAACTATAAACATGCGAAACAAATATTTAAAAATGGCCGTATGTACGAAGTAACGAAGAGTGATTTTGATACTACGATCGATACATTCTTATAATCGTTGCGGTAAATGCGTCAATGGCCTAACTTATTTTTAGTATCTAATCCTTTTTATTAGCCTGCCAAGTATTTTGACGCACGAGCCCCGTGAATACCGATTCATACTTTTACGCTTCCGTCTTGCTCATAACATTTGTCGGCATGATCGCGGATTCAGTTTTCTGCTTACTCGAAATGCACCCACTCGCATAATAGGCTCTGTGATATTTGCAGGTAAACGGCGCCCTTTTAGTCCTATGAAATCGTGTTTTCTTAAAATAATATTGCTGAAAATTGTGCACAACAAGGTTAACTGTGTGAGAAGCAAACAAACAGAGGACAAACATTCTCGACGGTGTAAAAGTATTTAAGAAGAAAGAAAGTAGAGACATGTCCCCGGGAATTAACGATGGCCCACGCAACACAGGCACACTTCCAAAAAGCAATAGGAGAAACGATAGAAACAGAGAACAGTCAGCTGCTAATCAATTTGCAAACCATTCTGCGCATCACGGTCATGCACAGCACTCTAACAATTTGGTAAATCAACTATGAAATAAATATGATACTTTCGGCTGTTATTGTAGGTGGCTTGTTCCTCTAATATAGTTTTTAAAACAAATAGTTTTATTTACTGAAATGGTTGAAAGGTTTTAGTAACAAGTTATAAACTGTATTGTATTTTATGTAAATTGGATCAAGTTTAAACGACTTTGTCATAACTTAATCTGTGGACTGTTTGTTTAAAGTGCAACAGTATTTCGTTATTATATATAATACTGAATAACGTGTAGAATTAAAAATAACATATTGCCAAGTTTGATGTAACTTGAACTTCCTAAATGAAAACTTTATGCAGCATCTGTATATAGTAGTTTGAAAGATAATCTATTAATAGACAGCTGAATAGTGGGGAAGTTCTCTCTAAGAATACATATCCAGATACAATTCTACCTCGAGGCAGTAGAGTTACAGTATTTCACTCGGCATTTCTAGAAAGCACATAATTTTTTCTGTGTATTTAAACGGTTTCATTTACATTATAAATTCCATGCGATAGTACCAACTTGATTGGAAACCGGTTGGTGAAAGGGAGCATTTAAGGATAGCAAAAAATAGTAATACAAGATCAGTTTCCTCGCTACCATCGACATCTTATCAAGATATTACTGAATTTGGTACATAATTAAATACTCTATTACTTTGTATTTCTGTAATGTGTTGTTTAATAATTCTCAATTATTACTGTGCCAGCATCGTACAGTTGCAGACAGCCATACAACTACTGCACGGAGGATTTCACGCATTGGCAGAAAATGGTACCGCCTACCGAGTCTCAAACTCAGTCCCCTCCACGTGTTCAAGGAGCAAAGCCTTCTAATGTTAATAAAATGGTACTGTGTTGTTTTTCTTTGGAATTAATTACGTGTAAATTCAAAGTACAAATATAATTTCATCTGAATTGAATTACTACAGCCCGATAGAAGCCAGGTAGAATCTCGTCTAAATGAAATCAGAGACTGCATCAGGGTTACATCGACGCTGATGGACTCCCTTAATCAATCCAGCGATCCTGTAAGTATATAGGCTATAATCTATAGCAGTTTTTTTATCCTTCACATGCTGGATTTTTCCATGTTAAATACACATGTGCATTACAGCGTGCGCAAGGTCAGAATGAGAAATTGGGTACAATGCTGGAAGATCTTCACGATAGCGAAAGAAAACTATCCAAACTCCTGGAACAATACGAAGATCGTGGGGCGTTTTATGAGGTTACTGAACTCTGAATTATTATTCACTAACCGATTTGAAAATACTGTATGAAAGTAGCGTTATCATGAATTAATACATTCTATCCAGAATGGTGAAAATGGCAGGGAGGATGGAGAAGAGAACGGCGATGTAGGTAGGGAAGTAATTCTACGCAAGAGGATGGAAGAGCTGCAAAGGAAACTTGCACAACTACAGGACCATCAGGCTAGCTTGGTTGGAATGCAATTACGTGTTACAGACACATTAAACGAAGCACGTCAAACTCAGCAAGCTCTTTTACAACAGGAAAGTCAAAACGCTGCTTTACCATTACCTGTGAATGTTGAGCAACTTGAATCTGAGACAGCGAAACTGGCTCAACTTCAAACAAAGAAGAAGCACATGGATCATCTCATAGCAGAGTTGCAAGCTCTAGAAATGGCTGAGAGGGGTAGTTGTGTTAGTATGCTATCTTTTCTTTAACTCTGTACAATCGCAAACTGTTTCGTGTACATTCTGTAAATATCGTTTTATTATCTAGCTGTAAGATTTTAATCACAGGTCTCCACCTGGAGTGCCATGCGATGCTCATGTGCTTCTCTCTCTCCCCCTCTTAACTGGTTGTCGCGGTTCTTCGCGAGAATCGCGCTCTCGTTAGTCGGTTCCAAACTCACCTGCTTGAAACACGAAATTACGCTACTGCTCCGGCAGAGAGAGAGAGAGAGAGAGAGAGAGAGAGAGAGAGAGAGAGAGAAGCAGAGAAACGCGAAAACGTACTCGATTATAAAGTCGCACTCAATTCTTGTGTTTTACACCATTCGCGTGTGTTAAGTTTTTGTGTTCCGCACTTATCCAATAACTGGAGACTCTTTACCAACAATATACTCTAAAATTACAACCACCTAATCCTACTTACGCCTACTTAATTCTAGTTAATCCTAAAAATCCTAAATCTACCTTATACCTACTTAAATCTAAATACGCTAATGAATTAAAACTCGAATTCTGGAAACAAACACAAACTATATATATATATATAAAATATACCTATTTTTATGTTTTAGAGCTCCGAAGGCCCAAGAAATGTTTATAGGGACAAAGCTGCTGAATTAGAGGCTATGAAAGCACAGCTTGCTCATTTAAAAGCGTTAATGGCGGAAGCAACAAGAGGCCGAGAATGTCTGGACACTAATTCTGATGCTGAACCTGAGATAGACATGAATGGTGAAGCGACAGCTGACGTGGATGCAAACGACGAAGAAAATGGACCGAATATATCGTTCGATCGTCATAGTGATACCGACGAGCCGACCCACGAAAAAGTCAGAATCAGCCGACCGAGACCATCGGTTGAAGAAATTCAGGTAAAAGTTCAAACTTAATGGGTCGCGTACGTTCTAAACTGCAATTAAATGTAATTTCTGGTACAGGCTATCACACGAGAAATTCGCGAGCAATCCGCTTTGTTACAAACGACCAGGGCAGAAATACAACGATTAAAACGACCACCATTATCAACCTCTCAGTCTAATTCCATGACTGTGCTCCCAACTTCAACCCCGCCTCCGTCACTCACAACGTCAATTAGCTCTGAAAAGAAGCCAGGTAATAACAGTACTTCGGAGACACAGTCTGTTCAAGGGAAAAAGCGTCAAATTGAGGATCTTATGCGGAAGGTACCTATTTTCTGCTTTCTATTATGGATGAAAAATAAATCGATGTCTATCCTGCCATGATTTTTAATCTATTACAATGTAGGAGCCGTCTCAAACATCTAGCGTAAACCGTGATATGGGAGGGCCAGCTGATCTGAATAGTCACAGAAGTTCCAGTTCGCACATTAGTCACACAAGTACACCTGCCAATGTTTGGCCTCCTCCTACAGCCATAGGTAAATGTGATACATGTCGCATTATATTTATCACGAGCTTACCACGTATTTTCTTATCTGTAGGAGGATCCAACGACCAAAGTGTAGATGGAGTGTCCGCGGAGAATTTAATGGATATGGGACCTCAAACAACAGCGATTGAAAATGGATTCAATGGAAATTGGTGGACGTATCCACCGCCCCCGTTAAATCAGATACAACATGGTAAGAGATATGCGTACCTAATAGAAGAAATGAAGAGACGTTAAACGGTGATGTAATATGAAAGTTTAATGCTCCCTAGGCTCGGCCGAATATTATCGACAATTAGTGTTAGGCTCTCAAGCACAACAGCTTCAGATGATGGGTACAACGATACAACAATGTTGTCAGCTGTTGTGGTCTCAACAACGCGAACTGCAAGCTATGCGCACAGCTATCACGCAGTTACAAGTGCAATTGAGGCAAACGCACTTGCAACAGAGGAGTAACAACAGCGAGAATAACGATGAATATTCCAACTTGAGCCGCAACGTTCATTCTCTCGGCGAAACATTAGATTCCGCATTACCACCGAGTTCGTCTCTACCAAATTTGGTATCGCTACCGAATTCTTCTCCCGCATTGTCCCATACTGCGGCAATGGCGTCTGTGAATCCCCAGCATCAGCAACAGCAATTGAATAATCAAGTACCACCTGGGAATAGAGCGAACAACTATTGGGATAATTTCCGAAGGTAATAGAATATACATACGTATATGCTGACATGAATTTCATTATTTGTCCTAGTGCAGTGAAAGTGTTATCTACATTCAGTTTCTTCAATCGTGTAATCATTTAATATGAAAATGTAACTGACAAAATAGCAGAGTAATATTTGTTTTATGATTTACGAACTTGAGTTTTACAGATGTTTTGTTAAGTGAAATAAATAATGTTCTTTCCTTTCCAATTGGATATCGTTAAAAAGACGTACGATTTTCTATGAGTTTAGGTACTTTATAATCATTAGATCGTGCACATCCATCTTCCATTTTTGTGTAAACCTAATGTATCATTACATAAAGTAATAAACTTCACGGTCTATCTGTGCACTTTTTTGTCTTGTACTTCTTACTTATTACTACCCTCGTTTAAACCATATCGCACGCAAAACCTGTATTGATTTTCATTCTATAGTCCGATAGTTAGTGAATATGAAACTAAATGAGGATAGTATATTGGTACGTAAACAATGGGTATGTAATACAATGTGTTCAAGGATCCATACAAATATTTTGGTCTTGACTAACAGTATGTACATGCTAAATCAACAATAACCACGGCCTTACTTTTTTTTTCCATGTCACCTGTTGTGTTTTTCTAATCCTTTACGGAAGGCAGTCGTGTATTAAACAAAACATTGCTATGATTATTAACTGTACCATTCATTTCATCTCTTTAAGCATGGTATGAACATTTTGAAACTAATGCTACGTTAAAATTCATCACTGTATCCTTGTTTTCTTTTTTACATTTTCAGTTATTCCAGACAGAACTTACTCTCGGGAAGTGTAAAAACAGATGCCGCCTCAGGGGCTATTGCGAATTCGACATCCGCTGGAAATGCTATATCAAGCGTGAACACCGCCTCTCTTATGTACGTAGCGCGTGTAATTTATTCGGTAAGTATATGTAAAGAAAATTTCTATTTTCATATCCTATGAATTTTAATCAAAGGAAAGATAAACGCAATCGGGAACAAGGGGCGGAAAATTTGCCGCTGCCATCGTTGACTGCTCCAGAAGCACAGTATTCTTTGAACTTGCAACAGCAAGAAAGGGAGAATGCTGTTACGCGTAGTAATATTTTAACAAATGAGGTTTCTCAGCAACAAGTTGATAATATTTGGGAAGAAGCACATTCATCGTTTCGACTACCGTCCGTAGTAAACGACGAACACCCGTTTCAAAACTCAAGGTTCGGTTCTCTTAAAATAATACCGTTTATTTGCTTTATCTTGAACAGATTGATAAAATTAAATATATTTATCATATAGCTCTGAAATGAAAGAAGTCCTAAAATCACTTATTACCGTGAATAAAAGGCGACCGGATTATTTAGTCAGTATATTGCGAGAAGTTAAGGCGATAAGCGATGATCATAGACTGCGACCACATTTATTGAGGTCGTTGCGCACTTTGCAAGATACACAATCTCTAAGCAATCCACTGGTATTGTACATTTCTCGTATGTCTCTATCGTCAGATGTGTGAAAAGATACCAGATGCATTCGTTAAATTTTTTATAGAACGAGGCAACTGATCACACTGCCAGTGAAAGTTGTCAGTCTAGCGATGAAGATTCTGACGTGGACGATGCTGTGTTATTGTCGGCTATGCCAGAATTAATTGCATCGTCTCAAGCAGCAACTTCGTCGACTCCTATTGCACATGTACCATTGGTAGATCATTTGGACATGCCAGTAAGCGCTATTAACGAAAACATGGTTAAACACCTAGAAGATGACATAATACTTTACACGATTCTCGCAGGGAACGTCGTCGCTTGATTCTGCGAGCGCTTTACCCTCAGCGCCTGCCATTAAACCAGGTTATAACGAAGATCTGGCAGAGGCTGACCAATCGAGACCTGAATCTTCTGGCAATCAACAGGTACTTCAATCTTAACATATTTAGGCGAGAAGTAAAGTAAATAAAAAGGAATACAATTGACATATATTCGCGTAGGCTCTCAATAACGAAGAAGAGATCGAGCAAGGTCAAGAAGAAGCAGCTGGACCAGTACTATCTACTGAAACATTTGACAGTGACGTAGACTTGGAAAGTCTAGCTGCGAGAGCCGAAGATGAGAGAAATGAAAGCAGGATATTCTGATATTGAATTATATTATGATATAATTGATATGCAGGCAAAAAAGTTAATAAGCTGATATATTTGCGAGGGCTTTCTTAGTTTTCCTGTTTAACTTCATTCTTCTCTTATCTTTATAAATGAAATATGTAATGCCTGTAGGAATCTTTGCGTTCGTTATTAACCCTTCCTTAGGTGTCGCATATTTTCATTGACATAAATGCTTTTCGAAACTGTCAAGAGATTAAGCATAAATGTTAAAAATTGTGACGAAAATTTTTTTTACTATGTAATACGCATTATTTAAATATAATAAAAATTGTGACATAGAAAAGTAAGTATTTATTTTCGACTATACGATACAATGCAATGAAATACTTCTGCACGATGAACGTGCACTTTGCAAAACGAATACAAAAAATATAAATGTTAGAAATGATTGTCGAATACCCTAATTAAAATTCAGTTTCAATGCAGTCATTATCGAGTGCGTGTAACCGATGCAGGTGATATACAGAGCACCCGTGCGTCTCAAATAAAATCTTCTCGTACTCGGCGTCGTCTTCCATCGATTTCAATCCGCAGCTTGATGATAAACGTTTGTAATCTGAATTATTTAATTGATTATGGTTACCTGCTGCCCAACAGCAGCCCCCATTTATGATCCATGTTTCTCTCAGGCTTGTATCGTCGGCGTTTACACGTAATAGTTCCGACTCATCGAGCAACGCGGCCAATCCATGGTCCTTTGTACTTGTGGCACCGCAGTGCGCGTAACTGACGCCACCGCCTCTGAAAGGAAACCCACTGACTTATCGACTAATTTAATTGGATATCTCCTATGTCATCCATTTTGTCAGCATATTATGTCCTTACCATGAAAAAAAGACCAAACTTACTAAGTGTCATTAGTTTATGAAAAAATATTAGCATCCGTGCTTTCCATTGCATACCATTAGCCATGGTACAGACGACAGGATGCATTAAGCTTCAAAATAAATTTAATGCCAGGTTCGGATGAAAATCTCTGTGGTCACATGTAAATGTACAATCTCTTTTCCCATAGGGGGGAAAAATCGTGTATCTATATATCTTAATGTCAAGTATTACATTGAAGTGGTATTATACGGTTTTGATGCTTTTATACTTAATCGATTTCCGTCGAAGGTAGCTTTCTTTTTTTCAAATTCACAATCTCGGTATTGAAAGACACGTAAATCTTTTAACTTATCCGGTAGGAATGTATTGGTCTTGTTGCGATAAGCATTCTCCCGCGCTCAAAAATTTTCCCGCTAAAACGCAGTGAACGGAGACAGAGAAACAGGGGAAACAGGTAGATAAAAAGAGAGAGAAAGAGAGATAGAGGGAGAGAGATAGAGCGAGAGAGAGAAACAACGACCTCTAACAAGTTGTATTTGAATCACGTACGAATATGAATTGAGGGAATGACGAGGTCGCGGTTTTGAGAAACGTTTATATGGGGAATAGAAAATTCTGACATCCTGATTTATCATTCTTGAGGGTAGTATTTGCAAAAATTAGAATTATGAATTCTCTCCTACCTTGACGAAACTTTTTCAATTCGCTGGTAGGGCCGAGATCGCCGTTGCATCGCTTCCGGTTCCTGCGTCGAAGCGTGTCCGCGTCGTTGCGAGCCGGCTGTTGTTGACACTGTTGATGCCCGTGGTTAGCTTTTAACAGATTCCGTGCGGACGCTTCTAGAATCACGGATTTGTTATTCAGATAGCTAGACGCTACAGAATAATCGCAGCCGTTGTCGTCGTCGCCAGTTTCCATAGCCGTTTCGAATGAACACCGATCGAACACCGACGATTCATTGATATCCGCATGCTCGAGAACCGCGTTGAACTGACTTTCGTTTCTATAAGGCGGCACGTAACCGTAATACGTGTTTGACGACATGAACGATTGAACCACGGTTCTCGGGTTATACATAGCATCACTCGCTACCGCCATATTCACGGCTTTTCGGAACCGATTTTCACTACGCTAGATCAGATCGTACGAGGGCGCGTTATTATCTACCGCGTAAAGGCGTGTACGTTTGATCTTGTGATAAAGAAAAAAAGAAACAGAAAGCACTATACAACGGACACGACGTTCACGCTACCCGAGAGGTGCAACCAGAATGGAGCGTGTGGCTCGGGTCGGAAGCCGAATGCGCTCGAACGGTGGATCGGCAACATTCGGGCTTCTTCGCTCCATTTAGTTCGTTTCTTCAAATCCCCACCAACCCGTATTCAACAATCGACCCACACATGGGAATTTGTTGCATTTATGTTAGTAGCTGACTCAAGGATTTGAAAGTATTTTTGAGTGATGATTCTGTTTTAAATAGAATTTGTAAATAGCTGAAATGAAGTTGCGATCTTTCCGTGGAATTTATTGACGGTACTGCGTTTGTATCGGCTTATGTAGCTTTATAAGAACCGGGATTCAAAGCACCAGTTTTACGGTAAATTGTAAACATGTTTTCATGCAAACGCGTAGTTATAATAAATAAACTTTCCCTCACCGTTCGGGGATGATTTCTTCAAGAGTTTTGATTCGTTCATATGGCCTTTCCACCGACGAACATATGGTTCGATTAGCAGTTTAGTGAAACAGCTTATCCTCTTCATTTAATTTATACAATAAATCATAGAAACTGCCCTCTTAAAATATGTTTAATTAACCACACAATAAGTTTCGACGTTGTCGACTTACGTTAATCTCTTCAGTCAGTGAAGCCCCTTACCATTTTCGTGTCGCATGCAATGTCATCGACGAAGTATAGGGTAGACCTGTCCCTTATGGGACTTCGTATCACCGCCCAAACTGTGTTACCGACCCAAAACTCGGGGCTGAATTCAGCGGCTTCTGTGCATGAACAACGTCCAACTCAGGAACTACTCTGAAATGTTTGAAATACTGAAGGGTGTTGCGTGCTTGTATACTAAGGCGGCTCTTATTTTTGACTTTTGTATTTTCTTCGCAGCATCGACCAGAATTGTTCCAAATAATAAAAGAAAAATCTGTGTAAAGTTTGATCCCGATCGGATAAGGGGAAAAGGGGCCTAGGGGCCCTTGGACATTTAAATAATTATTTAACAGCGCACAAAGTCGATTTTATATGATATCCTCCAACTTATTGATTACATAAAAAAATATGTCAAACAAAAGTTGTAGATCCAGACAAGGAGCATCTTTTATGTTGTATTACTTTTTCTCGCGCGACAAACGGTTTTCGAAACAGTCGAAAAACTAAAAAAAAAAATTTTATTTTTCAAATTTTGAAAGTTTAAATCCTTCTCGAACACGTTTTATTTATGAAGCCGAAGAAAAAATTGTAATTTTTATTTTCGACGACTATTTTTTAAACATTTATGGCGGGGCAATATATCGAAATACATATGCCAAAGAGATAACATTTTTTTTCCTTATTTTCAGTTTGATATGTCATAAATGTTTCCTACAAATTCTGGGGGGTGCCGCGAAGAAAATCTTGGGAAAAAATTTTACCGAGATTTATATATAATTTAATTTTATAAGATTTAATTTTAATTCCTACCATTCGTAGGTAGCATTGCAATCTAATTTTAGACCGAGTCGATAACGTTGGGTGTGATACGAAAATGGTAAGGGGGCCAAGAGCTGTTCGGGTACTCGAAATATTCGGGTAGCTTGAAATGCGAACCGGGCGGGAATCGGTTTTGGGTATCTCGATTCCTTTGAGCTACTTAAACGTGTTTCGGGCAACCCGACCGTGTGAACTTGACCGTTTCTCAAAATCCTCCCCTCACTCCTTGGGAAAAGTCTGCGGACGCCCTTGGATATAAACGTCCCACTTACTCTATTAAGCAGACTGCCCGATACGGTCCGGTCGGAATGAATCGAATCGAGCTACCCGAAACATTCGGGTTTTGTGTGACAAAAATTTTCATTGGATGCAGGATCTATTCTATACGTGCTCTGTGGTTTCGCTATGTCCATCGGTAAAATCACAGCCCTTCGTATCCATTCGACTGATTCCACCCTCTACCCTCCTCTATTCATATAACACCATAAAACACCATGTATTACTTGCAAACCAGCTGATTGAAAGAAACCCGCATAAACTGATGGTCTGAAACTCTAAACACAGAAACATTGCGGATTTGTCGCAGTTATTTGTCGAATGTGAAAGATGTACGATTAGCGTAGCAACGAAAGGATGATCGATAATTAATATAAGAAGCGAATGGAGGCGTCCAATTGATAACAATTTTAATTTTTCTGTGATGTCGAAAATTATTGTCATGCTTCCAATATGTTACTTCCCAAGGCGATACCTCATGATCTTCCAGTTTCATGGTCTTCTCATGGTATTACTTTTCCCAGGTAAGCTTGTAAAAGAAATACTTGGAAATAAATTTTCTTGTCTACATGTATGTTATATCCTATTAATTATAGCTTGAAATAATCACACTTTTTTTGTTTGTAAGCTCAATATATTAAGCATTCGAAATATTTTAACGGTGATACATTCATGTCCATATTTCGTGAAGAACAAATAAGAGTTACTCGAATGCGTAGATCCAGACTTCTCCATGAATCTATGCTTGCAGCCAAGGAATGCACCATGCCGGAAGCAAGTCAAGAAGGATTATTACATTCGTTCAAAAGTTACTCAGATATAGCCATGTTTCATTATACAGTTCCGAAGGAAGCGCTCAGAGCTACTTGGCAGTTTGCGGCATTTATGGATGGGCAGAACTGCCCGGAAAGAAAAGTGCACATGTAAATACTCATCTTTGCTTCGCTTTTTCTCGCTGGATGTGCAAAGTGTACAGAATATTATAATTCTCAGATATCTGCAATGGGGCAGTTATCCCGTGATATCCGTAAATAATGATACATTTCCTACCGATATGTATCCCAAACGTAATTGGACTATTGCGATTTCCACCGTCACGACATTTGAACCAAAGACTACCGCGGTAGTACCGGTTTATGGTCCAGAATCGGGAGATTGGTTTGTAGGAGCATATTTGTCCCCCTGGGATGAAAAGGTCCAACAGCAGGTATAATTATGCTTCCATGTGATAAATGTTATTTTTCTGTTTAAAGTGGCAAGGAGTTTGTATCGCTTAATCTTCCATATTCCAGGGGCTCGGTCACAAATGCCATTATAGTATAGGTTCAGTAGCAATATGGACACAGACCAATAGTATTGAAAATATACCTATTGGTTGCTTGCATACATTGCGAACGAAAGAAACTACCTCCTATTACAAGTAAGGAGCACAATCCTTTTTATCCGATTGATTATTCTAATGCTGAAAGTTGATAATATATTAACGTCTTTCAGAATGTACATACCATCGGGAACATGGAATTTTCGTGTACATATTTGGGGCTGTAATTTTACCGTCTATGCATCTCGTAGGATACACGAACCTTGCATTAAAAGTATAGCCTTACAAGGACGCTCTCTGCCCGTTTTCAATCATTCCGAGCCAAGCGAAATCGGAAACCTTACCATGCTGGATTCGTATACCTTCACAGAATCTTCTCCTTACGAGGATAGCTATTATTATTTGATGATTATTTCAGATAGCATTATCGAAGTGAATGCGAAAGTAGTTACTTCAGGTAATTATCCAAGGTATTTGTCTCACAGAGATTCACACTCTTGGGCCTAGTCGCCTAGTCGCATACGAAACATCCTCGGCGACTCGACGAAATAGCCAAATCGTCGATGATGCTCGCGATTCGACTAAACTGTTTAGTCGACGGAAAGACGATAGTATGCGCTAGGTCTTACCGTGTTTTCGATCTTGTTACACCTTACTTTTTTAGAATGTCCAATCAGAATGACAGAAAAGTCTTTTGTAAAACAGTACTTGGATGCACCCTCGTTTTCTAAAGCGCTAGCGCAATTACATATGAAAGATTTAACTAAACATCGTTCTCATAACGACGAGAACGGGAGTACTGGATCGTCTTACAATGGGATTGACTTGAGAAATCAATTCCACTCGTCGGACGAAGATTTCGATGATCCATGCGTTCCAAGGTATCAACTTGCTAGGATTAAGCACTCGCAAACATTTTCGGGCGTTTACTTGTTACAGGTAAATGGGATATAAATTATAGACCATACGGAAACGTATAAGAAGTATTCATATAGAACCTCTTTCTAGGGTAGAGAATGGCTAACTTCTTGGATAATGTTAACTGATGCACACCCAGTGGTGACTCAATTTAATATTCTGCCATTGGTAGACATTGGCGGAACACTTGATATTAGTGCACACTTGGAAATGGACAAAGTAAACATTCTTGATAATTCTGGCATGGAATCGGATATTTGATCGAGTTATAATTCATTTTTGTATGCTTTCTAGGTAACGACGACACAGTTGGTTAAAGTTATACTTTGCATTCGACGTGGTCGGGTTCCCAGTAGAGCCAAGAGTACTATTGTATGCGAGGATTCGAGAATGTCGATAAAGTTATCTTCGTTCGATAGACGCGATGCAAGTTTGTTAATACCATATCCACAGCCCGATACTTGGTATGTTGCTCTGCACGCAACATGTCATTTTAATGGGTAAGCTGATATTTTTAAAAATGCAAGAGAAGAAATGTTTGAAATTGCTAGCTGATCGTTTCTAAATTAGACATCCTGTAAATTGTGAAATGGAAGAGATCTTAGTGTCATTGGATATAAGAACTAGGCAATGCGTGTTGCCTGGAAATTATCCATGTGGCCATCACGGAATTTGTCAGGAAATTCATCGAGATATTTTGTATTACACATCGTGCAAATGCTTTGAAGGTTCGACTATTGTTCACGCGACGCTAATTACACGTATTCTCCTGTCTTCGAGCTTATGTATTATATTTTATCGCGCAGGATACAAAGGATGGGGCTGTATTGACGCTACCAATGCCAGCCCAGAGTCTTCTCTCCTTTTCACAACGATGATGCTCACTTTAAGTAATGGTTTTTTCATACCTGCTATATATTTAGCTGTTAAGCGCGGATTATATACTGAGGGATTAGTCTATTCGGCAACTATGCTTTTTTCGTCTCTGTATCATGCTTGTGACCAACACGTTATGACCTATTGTGTTGCTAAATATGAAGTACGTAAATTACTTTGTCTCAAACAATTACCATTATGCGAATTTTCTTTAACTGATATACAGAATGCCTTTATAAAGTCATTTTGCATCTAGGTTTTACAATACAGCGACTTCTTTTCGAGCATACTAGCCTTTTGGGTGACGCTCGTTGCAATGGCTGAAATACCGACCCGTTTTGTGTCGCTGTGCCACATGTTCGGCGTTCTTATAATAGCGTTCGGAGTGGAATCCAATAAAACGGGTCTAACTAGTATATTAGTGCCCTTAGGGATGGGCGTTATGATTCCAGTGAGTAATTTAAAAGGTCCGCTTCTTGTATTATTATTTACCCTTCGTGTGTTTTCAGATGGGAGCGTATGCCTACCGTTGTTTTCAATTGAAAAAATGGAAAAGACCTGATAGGATCTCGCAGTTGCTAGTGGGATTGCTATTGGCAACAGTAGGCCTATTGCTCTTTTCATTAGTTGAAACGGAAGCTAATTATCGAGTACGTATAATACACAATGTAAAATTCTACGACAGAAATGGAGAAATTTCCAACGAAAACTTTCCTCTTCGTTGCAGTATGTCCATAGCGCCTGGCATATGATAATCGCTATTTCATTGATATTTCTGTTACCATTATCCCGACCACAACAAATTGGTTCTTCGGGCACCAGTTCCTTCAGCGACGATAGCGAATTACTGGATTACAAGGATCCACCTGGTAGTCCGATTTTCACAGTAACTACTGGCCAGGAAAATTTGGTGACTGGGTCGAATTGAAGATTGAGACGAAAATTGAGTAGAAAAGAAACCAAATACGTACCATTGTTTAATACGTTGACTGCCGTGTCATCCGTATACAGATGACACGTATATTTGTGGCGCATATAAGCATAGTAGCCTGGTAGGACTCGGGGGGGGGGGGGGGGGGGGGGAAACGCGACACGATAGTCAACGTATTAAGTTACTTGTGCCAAAAGAGTGTTCTAATTCTCTAAGGAAAAGCTAAGTTACAGTATTACGATAATCAAAATTAGAAGGCGCGCGTACATGTACATAAAATATTTATGTATAATTTTTATAATAGTTCCTAAGTGAATCGTGTATTCCTAAGTACAGGGTAATCTATGCAGAGATTTTCAACTTGACAACTCAACGCGATGCATAGGAATACTTATAAGGACTAAATGTACTTACAAGTGGTGCTATTATTCTTACCGCGTTACTTTTAGAATGTACTGTGCCCGGATGAAAAGAAGTCGGTCGAAATGTCACAGGGGCAAGAGGGGTTCTTCGCTCGCATTGGCTCCCGCCGCCTGTGTCCCGTTTGCTTACTTTGCATTCGTCGACGTTGTCACGCGAACCAATAGGGATATACTATTCGGACCCTGAAATCAGAGCCTAGAGTTTCTCAAGCGACTTCTTTTCATCGGAGCACAGTACTCAACAATTCCAACAGATATATTTTTATATGTTTTTTCTTTTACCGGTGAACGCTATATCTTACCACGTTCAGCGAGCTATGGGAAAATAGGTCGATAGAGCGAATACAATTAAAAGTAGCAAGAGCTACTTACAATTTAGCGGGTTTGTTGAATCTGACGTTAATATTGAAGTTCGTCGTCTTCTGCACATATATACATAGCATATGTTAATAGATGCATTTACATTTACGTGTCTTTCCATATTTTTTACGATACTCTATTTATACTCTTATTGCTTTATTAACTGCTTCTGTCTATATATAAACATAGTACTCTGTTATGCATTTTAAAGCAATTAACCCTCAACTGGTTAGTTTGTTAAATCATGACCCCAAGCACGCAAAGTTCGCTGCAAAATTTCTGGTTGTCCAAGTTTGTAAACTGAATTTCTACTTAATTTTATAATAATAGTTTAACTTTCTACGTTTCTATTATTTTATACATTACCCAAGAACAAAATATTCACAGAGATTGATCTAGTGTCGACTTTCCAAATTTCTGTGTCCTTTTTTATTTGGGGTCTGCCACGACCCCAGTATACCAGTTACGTTTAAAAAAAAAACAGTATAGCAGTTAAGGGTTAATACAGTTAATTGTATATTCCGCGTGTCCTTCCACTACTGTATAGTAGTGCCGAGAAACCGTCAACTGCATAGATTACCCTATAATGCCATTAACGAATTGCATTTAGAACTATTCATTAATTGCATTTTATTCATTATTTATTCAATGTTTTTTATAAAATCATATAGTATACATATTTATATGACGTGGATGTTCTGTGTAATTACTATAACTTTGGGAAACAAATATGTAATGCAATATATATCGTGGAGGGATATAGAATCAGGTTACACGTGCAATACTGTTGTATCTACTTTATGCATTTAGTCGTGTTCAGAGTTGCTTAAGGGACCACACAGTACGTAAAAGGTATTAATAGCATATTAGGAAATGAAAGTATGAATGCTGTGCCTAAATACAGATAAATTATTCAGGAGTAGTCTTGAAACTTCTCAAGTCTGAGAACTTGATACTCGCAGCTTTAGCAACTTTTGGCATGCAAACGGAAATTTTTGTCAGTCTGTATTACCGATATTAATTTATCTCACTGTTTATTCTATGATTCCAAATTTATAATTATCACGTAATTGACAAGTACTTTATAGCTGTTATAGACCATATAAATATTAATTTAATTTTAAAAATTCCCAAAGTTAATTAGTTTTGATACAGAAAATACACTTGTACTCTCTACGAATTAGTTAAAAGTTTGCATTTTTATATGTCTTATTGCAAGGCCAATGATTTATCCGGTTTATTTAATTGAATGTTTCTCGCAATATCATTCGTGGAATATTCTATTCGTAAACACGATTCAATGGAGTGTAGTTTGTAATTACCATTGTTGACGCTTCAAATGTTTACACAATTATTTACGTAAAATGATTTTTATGTAGTTGATCACTAAAGTGTGACATCTACTTTAGTTTTAACTATTCAAATACCTCACAATGTTTAAAGTGCCATCAAAGATTTCTCTCTCATCCTATGCCGTATCACAAATTTTATTTTTACACTATTAAAACAAGGCAGGGTGATCGATAAGAAGGAATTCGTATAATATAAATCTTTCAAAGGTGTATGTATGCTACATCGAACAAGGTTTTAAATAATGAGAAGTAGATCAATATGGATATTGATATCGGAGAATATATTAATGATATGTAATTGTACTATAAGGCTGGCATCAATAATTCAGAACAAACGTAAGGTAATATATAAATTTTCGTATCGAACAAAAGTAAAGAGCGCTACGTGTTATGTCGGGTGGGTTAATAGATATTTCCCTTGGTCACCTGTTACTATTTATTTTAACTGGAAAAAGAAGAAATTATACAGTGACTCCCGAAAATATTCGGATACTTTTTAAAATCGCAAAACTTTTTTAAAATTAATCCAAACGACTAGTTTTTTTTTTTAGAAGCTGGGAGGATTAGTTTGCCAAGTGACGTGTTTCGTCGTTTTGCAAAAAAAATGTAATTGGTTGGAATAGCGAAGAAAATAGTAAAGTTCGTTTTTTAAACTTTTTTTTGTGAGCCTGCAATGAAAATTCAAAAAATCCGTTTGTACATTTAAGTAAGATGTATACATGCTTAAAATTTCATCAAGATCTGTTAACGTTTCTCTGAGCTACAATCGCTTAAAGATCGCAGAATAAGGTCGAGAATCGCGGAAATTCCGGAAATCAGCGATTCTCGACCGTATTCTGCGATTTTTAAGCGTTTGTAGCTCAGAGCAACGTTAACCGCTTTTGATGAAATTTTAAGCATGTATACAACTTACTTAAATCTACAAACGGTTTTATTGAATTTTCATTGCAGGCGAACAAAAAAAGTTTAAAAAACGACCTTCACTACTTTCTTCGCTATTCCGATCAATTGCAATTTTTTCCAAAACGACGAAACATGGCACTTAGCAAACTAATCCTTCTAGCTTCTCAAAAAAAAAAAAACTCAAGTCATTTGGATTAACTTTAAAAAAGTTATGCGATTTTAAAAAGTGTCTGAATATTTTCGGGAGTCACTGTATGTATATACGAGAAGTGAACGTTATAAATATAATGCCCCGTCCAAAGTCATAGGAGTATCATTTTTTTTTTTAAAATGTAGTAACAGGAGTTTATTATAAGACGTGCGTGAAATCATTTTTTATTAGTCCTACATCTACGCAAAATCGTTGATCTGTTCGATTGTGGCTTTAGTAACTTACAAATATTCTTTACTATATTCCGTATGTACTGTAAGTGTTAAAACATCTTTCTTCTCTCGTCAATTACATCCAATACATGTTTGTATTTCTGCAAGATACATCTGAAAACGCATGATACGTCCCGTTTAGCGATACGAATGTAGACAAAGTTATATAAAAAAAGATGTTTAGCATGAATTCACAAGCTACTTAAGAAGGAAGACCTATTATTTCAATAAATGTGTTTAAATAATTTATATAGTTATTCGTTACTCACTTCTTAATAGTGCAATCTCCTATCCAATCCGACGCGTTCGTCATTATATCGTGCTGAGTTTTTAAATATTGCGAAATGCATAGCATACTTGTATTAACATTAACATTTTCTACCGATCGGTCACACTTCTTTGACATATTCATCGCGTCGGTATAACAATATTCAATTTCGTCGTTAAAAATTTTCCATACCTAACAATTCCTACAGTATCACTACCAGTTCTCTTATATATAAAATGTATAAATAATTTTAATATACCTGTACCCATTTATTTTGCAATATTTCCCTCAAACTTTCCTTCTCCTTAAACTTCTGTAGAGCATAAATCGCCTCGACACCTTCCTCTACGTTTTTAACATATTTAAATATATCGTTGATTAAATTCACCGTCATGGTATCTAATTGTAGAACCGTGTATCTAAATCGTTTGATCTTTTTCACCCAACTGGTTCGCGCAATATCGAATATAATGTCGGGGGCCGCTAAAATTTCATTTAAACTCTCGTAAAACCGATTCTGAATTTTGCGCCAGTACGCTTCGTACTTGATCCCTTTGGGGCCGCCCAGTAACCCTATCCTGTTGTGCCTATGAAATCAAATAAACGACATGTATCAATAATTGAGCGACTTGTATTTAATATTCAAATATTTTACAAGTATTCGAATGCTACGAATAAACTTCGAATATTTGAGTATTCGAATGTTATTATTCGAATATTTAAGTATTCGAATACTGAAATATTCGAATAGTATGGTGTGAATTATAAATCAAGTTATTAGCTTGCAAGATTTCACCCTGACAAACTAACGAACTCACAACTGAAACTAAATAAAAGCTTGTAAAAAAAATGAACCTAAAGAACTCGATTTATAATTCACACCATACTATTCGAACACGTCAGTATTCGAATACTTAAATATTCGAATAGTATTCGAATACTTGGACATTCGAATTATATTCGCCAAATAATTGAGCAACTGAAGTATTCGAATATTCGAATACCGAAAAAATCGACAAATAGTCCCAGCCCTAGTTTAAACCAATATTTCGTTCGTACCTTCCGAATATGAGGAGGGCCTCACAGATTTCAATAACGTCGTAGCATCGTTGTGTGAATGTATCAATTGTATTGAAAACGTCCTCCTCACTCAAGTTCCATTTTTTATCAGGACTAACACGTGGAATAACGTTCCTTATTACCTGAAAGAATTTGTTAAATGTTAAAAGACTATGGCAATACTAAATAACTTGTCACAAATGCAACGATATTTCGCGGGGAGCGTACATTATTATAAATTAGTTTATAAATGTCACAGCAGAGTGTGCACTTTTTCAGCATTTTCATCCCCTCCACCGGATTACTTCCGAGTGCAACGTCCAACTTGATATACTCATTGCATTGACTTATTATCTGCAAGCTTAGCGCCTGGCAAAGTACTCCTACGCTATTCCTGAAACATTACACTTTGAAATGTATCTTTCGTGCCCAAATATTTCGTTCCGGTGAATAATCATCCTCACGAATCGTTATAAAATGGGGATTCCGTCCAAATAAATAATATCAGAAGCAACGCCTCTGTTACCGAATCCTCAGTGTCTTCCGGAACATTTAGGCTTTTAAAGCAATCGAATAAAATATACAGGTGCGTCAAATTCGACGACGACTCTTTCAGTCTCGTCGCACAGCGCTGGGCCAATACTTCGAATTTGTTTACGCTGGAAGAACGCAAGCTTCCGAGTATGTCGACGATCAATCGGACTTCCGGATTGAGAAGCTGGGCATGTAAATAATTCAAATTCGAATCTGAAAGCAACAAGTGTTTCTTAAATCGGGACAAAAGGAAATCGTTTGCCATGCAGAGAAACTAACGTCTCGCATTCCAATAATCTACTTCGCCCTGTATATTCTGAATTCTGTTGCCAGCCGTCGCAACACTCGTTGCTTCGTCCATTTGTCGGATCCACGACCAAGCTATTTTATCCAATCTACCGATTAAATTCCGCTTTTCCTCGGTCCCTTCGGAGACGACGGTCTTCGCATTTTCTCCCAATAAGTAACAGTCGGTTCTGTTCGGCGGTTCCAGGAATGTATCAAGGTGCGCCTCTTTCGGCACGTATAGCGTAGTTAAATTTATTGGTCTGTATACCTCCTCGGACAAGTGTATTATAAATTCGTGTAGATTTGAAAATACCTCGTTTTTTATAACTGCTCGTTATGAATGGAAAATTGAAATTGTAATAAAGTGGTCAATAACGGTCATGGTAATCTCGTTAGTTTCTAACTTTGTAGAAATCGAATTACAAAAGATATTAATAAGAATCGCAACGGTCGTACAAATTTTTAAAATTTTCAAAACGGATACACGACGCGTAGCCATCGGTACGAAGCACGCTCGGTGCATATATATTCTCCATAAATTTTAAGACAGATCTCGGAACACTGTTAGTAATACTTCCGAACAAAACTGTGCTAAAAAAATTCTCCTTGGTATAAATTTGCCACGGGGATCGTAAAAAGTACATGAACCCCTTGGGCGCACAATCCGGGACGTTCAAAGTGGCGGTCAATTTATTTTCTTTGTGAAATATGCTCAGCACCTCGTGCGACGGATTTTCAAAATATTCTCGTATTATTCCGATACAATTTTCATTCCAATGTTCATTGCCGGAGGAAGGAAATATCGTTAAATCTTTCACATATTGTATCTGTAAATATATTCAAGCAGAAACCTGACTGGACCGGAGCAAAAAGATTATAGCAGGATATTAAATGTCGCGCCATAGTGGTCAGCCTAAGGATGGTTTTATCAAATTAAGTGTATGAACTATTAGATGATGTTTTGATATAGTCCAATAAGAGTAGTCGAGTTAATTTCTATTATACTGAAATCGGTAATTATGATTAACTGAGTAAACATTTTTTATGGTAAACCATTCGATTCCCGATGCATTTGCTTGTGCGTCGTATATGCACGTATCTTGCGACCGCATATATACTTGGTGGATATCTAAAATGGTACAACTGAAATCGTGCAATCGCAAGAATTGGCCAGCTCGAGAACGCCAAGTATATTCCTACAGTATACTAACTAACGTAGTCAGCTCTGCGTCACTGAACACTGGTTTCTCGGGCTCTGGTGGCAGTTCTTCTTCAACTTCGAGCGACTCTGAAATATAGTGAAGCACCTTGCAACACAAAACTATATATAATAAAGTAATTAGTCTTGTTTTAGAGACTAAATACTTACAGATACTTAATAAGCGTACATGGAAGCTTTTAAATTATACAAAAACTAAAAATTTTACCGCGACCGTTTAAATTCAATTCCAGGCATTCTAAAATTAAGTAACGGATGCCTACATGGGCGTCCGCAGGCGGGGGGGACAAAAGCTGCCGCCCCTGGCTTTTGAGAAAAAGTCGCTTATTTTTCAAAACTGATCTTTATTAAGTTTATACTAAAAAAGGGAATATTTTTAAATTCCGGTTTTTAATTTTTAATTAAATTGGCACTATAAAATGGGTTAAAAAAGCAAGAAGGGTATATTTTTCTTTAATTTTCTACTTTTATTTTTCCCCCCTGGAAAAAAGTCTCCGGACGCCCCTGGGTGCCTATAGGTCCCGATCAGAGAAATAACTAATAGCACATTCGGCAACCTGCCCTAGTGCGCACTGAGTGCGAATTTTTTCGCTTCCAATTGGCTAAAAATCGCGCTCAGTGCGACCGTCCGAATACGCTATAAAATATGTGGTTCATAGAGTCGAATAAAAGTGTCTTACTCCTCTAGACTGAGAAATTTTCGAAATCCGTGCCAGTCGTTATTACCTTGCCGCCCAAAATCTTCCTCGTCGGTATCCATATCTAAAAATTCCCGATGCGGATCAATCATTTTGTCTGATTGTTTCGAGCCTTCTACTCTGTGTTCTTTCTTGCCGCTCATGTTCTCCGATATGATACGAAAAAATAACAGTGTGCAGATAAAATGACAAAAATTAGTTTTATGTGTCTACGCACAATATCGTCGGCAACTTCCACGTTTCGTATATTAGATCGATAAACTTTACGTCGCTCTACTGTAATGTACCGTTTACACGTGCTTTTTGGTATATGGTATACTAAAGAATAGACTAAATAATGAATTTTACGTAAATAAAAATTATGAAACTTTTTCTTTCACTCTTAAATATATGGTAGTTCCAATAACGAGTCTAGGATGTCTACGATGCCGAAAAACCGGATATTTGTCGGCCCGTTTCTTCATTCTACCGAAAGTGGAGAATTGGTCACCGAAAATCATGCTGCAATTCACGTGAAGGATGGAAAAGTATGTATCCAAAATTTATTTTTTACATACATATAATATGATGATATAAAGAATTAAAATATAAAGTTTACCTGTAATTTGTCAACTTTCAGATCGACAGGATTGTAACAAATCCAAGTCCAATTGTCTCGGATGATACAGAAGTCGTACGGCTCAGCGATGGTCAATTTTTAGTACCAGGGTTTATTGACTGTCATATTCATGCTGTTCAATTTCCTAATATGGGGATCGGGTATGATAAGAAGCTCTTAGAGTGGCTGGAAACCTACACCTTTCCTTTAGAAAAACAATTTAAGACCGAAAGTGTTGCAAGACACGTATTCGATACAACTGTGGTATGTTTAATAGCAAAGATTAATGGAATTAAAGCACAATGTGTTTCATTAGGTATATAATCGTAACGCTTTGATCGTAGAGACAGACTCTTATGCAAGGTACAACAACAGCATGTTACTTTGCGTCCCTTTACGCAGAAGCATCTGCAATACTCGGAGAAACAGCTGCAAGCTTGGGTCAGCGGGCTCTTGTTGGAAAAGTAACTATGAATGCTAAACGGAGCGATGAATATTATGAAACTACCGAAGAATCCATAGAAAATATGAACAAGTTCATAGCAAGAATCGAGAGCATAGGTGTAAGTTTGAAATTTTTCTCAAGGACATGCTCCATTATTTCTTTGTATAACATCTCCTTGGATTATAATCATTACAGAGTCCTCTTATAAAACCAGTAATAACTCCAAGATTTGCTCTAAGTTGCGATATGAGAGTGATGAAAGAATTAGGAAAATTGGCAAAACATAAAAATCTCCACATTCAGGTATTACATAAAATGATGTTTTCATTTAGCTTTCATTAACATTTATTAGTTGAAACATACTTAAATGCGTTTCACGTTACCATATTTACTTTATATATATATATATATACCAATTATTTTTACACAATCAGAATATTTCAGAGCCACATATGTGAAAATGTAAAGGAAATAGAGGCTGTAAAAAATAAATTTCCCGAATGCTCTTCGTATGCAGCTGTATATGATGCAGCTGGCCTTTTAACGAATAAGGTATATTGAATTAGCATATATAAATTATAAAATGCCTAAGCAGATTTTCATCTATTTATAGACAGTTATGGCTCATGGAATATATCTAACAGACGGCGAAATTACATTATTGAAAGACCGCGGTACAGCAGTCATTCATTGTCCTTCGTCAAATACTTGTTTAAAGAGCGGTCTTTGTGATGTTCAAAGATTGAAAGCAAAGGGAGTAAAAATTGGTCTTGGTACCGGTGAGAATAAACGTATTCGTTTATTAATTCCACAATCATTTTCCAACGATTGTATCATTGATCCTGACCATTTGTGCTTGCAGACGTTGCGGGAGGGCAAAGCTCTAGTATTTTAGAAGCAATGAAATCAGCCTTACAAGTCTCGAGTCATTTGTCCATTCTTAAAGATGATTACGAAGCACTTGATTATAAAGACGTATTTTACATGGCTACTTTGGGGGGTGCAAAAGGTAAACTGTTTAATTTCACGAAAGGATTCTCCTTTATCTGTATCTGCTTATTAAATTTCATTTTACATCGCAATGTTCAAACTTTTCTAGCTCTTGCAATGGATGATAAGATAGGAACTTTCAAATGTGGGAAAGAATTTGATGCTCTTGTTGTAGATACGAATGCGAGTTTCCCGAAAATTTTACAACACAATAGTTTAGACGAAGAACTTCAAAAATTCATATATTCTGGAGACGATCGTAATATAATTGCAGTATATGTGAATGGGCGTAAAGTTAAATAAAAGTAATAAGACGGACTCTTCTTACTTACATATTTTACATCTTTCCCGGTGTTTATAAAGAAACAGTCGCTCTAGCGATATAATGACGCAGCCACTATTAATTTCGTTGTTTAGTTGTCGCGGCTATAAATAAATCTTATTTTTTAATAGTATAATATAAAAGTATATAACATAAGTAACCAGGGAAAAATTATCACAAGATTTTTAATTATATGTACACTAAAAGTTGCGGTAGGGGAGACCGAGGTAAGTTGTAACACGGGGTAAATTGTAACATAAGTAAAATCTTTTGAACGACAAATCTGGTAACCCACAGCATGCGAGAGCTGCTTGACGATATTAGCATCGTCGGTTTTAGGGACACAAACGAGCGATATGTATTCGTTTCATGGTTATAGTCCAGAATTTTAGTATTTAGAACACGTAAGTAAATTTCGTAATAAGTCACGCAAATTATTTCCCGATTGAGGAAAATACTTTCGAGAAAAAACTGCGAAAACTTTTTTTGTTACAATCTGTCCCGGTTTCCCCTACATAAAAATTACCTGTATGTAGTTCTAGAAATACTTTTATACTTCTCGCTGCTTGGTCAAAAGCCTCTTCAAAACCAGCACTATCTGTGTCCTACAAGTGCATTGTATATAAAACCTTTATTCAATCGCAACAGTTTATAAAGACAAATATTCAAGATATACAAGTGTAACTGATATTTACAAATAGAGGATCCCGTATATTTGGTTTCCCATTTGGATCATACTTTCCAAGGAGTTCAATTTTCACATGGCTATCTGGTGGTTGCATCTGATATAGATCGTAAACTATATCACTGCTCATTCCAAATATCCAATCAAACTTGTAGAAATCTTCTGTTGTTATCTGAAAGAATCGTGTAGCAAGATATTCCCTACTTTCAGACTTGGAAAGTACCATTACTTACTTCCCTTGCTGTGTGTGTGTATTGTGTAATGCCCTTTTCTTTAAGCGTGGATACAGCTCTGGGCTCTGGACTTTTACCCACGTGATATTGTAAAAGGGCAGCGCTGTCTACTTCCCAAAAGTCAGAAAGGTCCATTGTTTTTATTCGATCTAGAAATACTGCTTCTGCTATCGGGGAACGGCAGCTGTTTCCTAAGATTTAAAATTATTAAATTATGCAGTAACACCAGTTTGCCTTCCTTTTTACCAGAAAATGATGGATATTTTTGAACATACCTAAACATACCATTAACACTTTTTTCTTTTGCGACATTGTTAGTGTCTACTGACTTGAAAAGATTGCACAAATCTTCCACCCGCTGTAATGGGAGTAATTACAGATTACAGACAGTTTCTTAAGGTTATGTTAGGAACCTTGTGAAACAAAATAGGTGTGTGTGTGTGTGTGTGTGTGTATATATATAGTAACGAATCAATACTTTAATGTCGCAACAAATGTTTATTGTTTTTCACAAGTTTTGAAATATACAATATTTCAATACTTTTCGGAAGATGTAATTATTTCTAGGATTTATTTCGGTCACAGCTTGTCTGGAAATAATAAATTTGTAATATTGAATTTTTCCATAAATACTACTAATCTAATAAAATTGTAATCTATACCTTTATGCTTTTCCAAGAAAGCTTTTGTACTTCTTACGCATTGCTCGTATGCTTTATGAAACCCAGCACTGTCGCTATCCTATAAACAAAGTTTCAATAAACTTAGCTATTACCCTTTAACGCGTAGCACAAGATAAAAGTAACACATACATAGTATGGATCCCTTATCGTGACTTCTTCTTCTGAATCGTATCTTCCAAGAAGCTCAATCTTGGCAGTGCAATTATTAGGTTTCATTCTACTTAATTCCTGAATGTTACTAGTATCCATTCCAAATATCCAATCGAAGGTAGTAAAGTCATCTTCGTTAATCTGTAACAGAGTATGTAGAAAATGATAATACTCACCCTACATGTTTCTTATGTACTAAAAAATTTACTCACTGGCCTTGCTTTGTGAGTATAATTTGTAATACCCTTTTCCCTTAGAGTAGACATAGCTCTACGATCTGGATTTTTACCTGTATGATATCCTATAAGAGCTGCGCTATCTACTTCCCATAAATGGCTTATGCCTAATTTATTTATCTGATCCTCGAACACAGCTTCTGCTATAGGTGAGCGACATATATTTCCTGTAAAATAAAAATTATGCTTCATCCCATCTCTGATGATTCTCATAATCATAATTCAACTCGAGATTCTCCAATTTGAATTATCCCAGGATTTTAAGATATACATACCCAGACAGATCATAAGCACTTTCTTCTTTTGTGCCATATTGCAAACGTTTTATTCTATTGAAGAGCAAGGAACTGCGGTCTTGGAACAATTTCAGATGATCTTTACAGAATATTTCAATATTTGAAACAATAACCCTGATTTAATAATGTGGGGTTATGTGTTCATCACTTGTACCAATTTCATACCGTGTAAAAAAGTTCTAGGCACAATTGAATGCGATCGCTGTATTTTCTCCACACTGGTGTAGACTCGATGCATACAAAATTCGAATGAAATAAACTTATTGTTAGTTGTTAAAATAAATAATTCATCGATCCAAGGATTTGAAATACGTGATCAAGAAAGCATAAATTTAAAAGGTAAGAACGCCCTCTTCAGTTAGTTGATCGGCGAACCGTTGAACTCCTTTAGTTCATGAAATGGCAGTGTGATGCATTCTCGAGCTGAGTGAATCGAATTTTGTGGGGGACTGTTAAAATTTTCAAACAAAACAGAAATATTGTAAATTATTACGGATGCCAATGTACGAAATAATCGCAGTGGCCGTATGCAATATTCTCTAATCTGTCTCCTAGAGTGTATGGGCTAAATACGAAACGATATTTCTCGCTTTTTGTTACTAGTCAACTATTTTGGTTGACAGTGGGATGTGGAATCCTCAAAATTAGATCCTTTCGGGACGGCTCGCTCGAAAGAAAGGCGAAACTACGATTATAACGTGGTTATGAATTGTACGTGAATTTCTATGAGAATATAAAGAATTATTTGAACGATTTTCACAATAATGTTCACGTAATTTATATTTATTAGATAACCTTATTAAGTAGTACTCAAATAATACATTTATCATTGTATAGTAGCAATTATTCACACACGAAAGTTGATGTACACAATGCATTAAAGAGAGACGCGCAAGATGACTTTTATTTACCTGTTAAGTAGAAAAATAATGATTATTTGTTGAAGTTGCTCATCATGTAAGTATAGTATTATGATTTGTACATTCTTATATTTTATTTATCCATACCACTGTAGTTTTAGCAAAGATCTTTGATTATTTTGTCATAGTGCATGAGATATATAGATTATAATTCCATTTGCTTAGAAAGATGAGTGCACTACCAATTTATATGTATGCATAAAATTACATTGTTCGTAATACAAGTATTTAAGTATTATCGCTTGTAGCAGAAGTTTTCTTATATTTTTACCCTTGTAAGATTTCCCAATGTGTAATGGAATATCTTTTTCAAATGTAAATATATTCTTATTATTCTCTCTGTAAGAAATATGTCGATATATCTTTTACACGATTCACAAATGTTTATGCGATAAGTTAACGATTGTTCCATTTATGCCTGGTCTCAAGAATTTAAATGACGATTTTGATCCTGTTATTGTTTATACAATCATTGTACTGTAAATATATTTGCTATTAAAGATATTCAATACTTCTTCAAATGTCGATATTTGTAGCATAGAAATACAAACGGTTTAAATTTAAATAGATACAGGTTCATTGAAAGCTTTCGAATATGATAAATTATTGCAGTTCGATGGAATATGTTTCACGTAATAATCTGGTACGACGAGCAAGGTATAGAATATTGAAAGAGAAATAGACTTGTTTTGTAACATATTGAAATTGTATGAAGTTATGTTTTATTCATGGCGAATCAAAAGTTATTTAAAAGTTAACAGAGTATTAAATGTTCGTGTAAATGACTGTATAGCAATAATGGCACCCAGACGAGTCGAAGAAATACCTGTTAAAAGAGTAGCGGCTTGGGGTTGTAAGCTGCCTGATCAATTACCAGCGGGAGAAATATTGACGGATATTACTCAAAAGAAATGGAAACTAGGATCTGCGATAGGATATGGTGGATTTGGTGATGTATATTTAGGTAATACAACAAAATCAGTCCGGATTTACTTTTAATATTTTATGCCTAATATGTAATTCGATTATGTAATGCGAACATTTTATGTTGTAGCATCCAGTAACATCAATAGTCCAGTAAAACCAGATGCGAAATATGTCATAAAGATCGAACCACATAATAACGGTCCATTATTTGTCGAAATGAACTTTTACATAAGAGCGGCTCGTAAACACATGAGTATGTAAATCATTTTTATTTATCCTGTATCTTATGTAAATTTTCACAAAAGTATTTGGCCACCCTTTAAAACAGAATAACTTGTTTAAAATTGGTCCAAATGACTAGAGTTTTTTTTTTGAGAAGCTAGGAGGATTAGTTTGCCAAGTGACCTGATTCGTCGTTTTGAAAAATATTGCAATTGGTCGGAATAGCGAGAAAAATAGTAAATGTCGTGTTTTTCAACTTTTTTGTTTGCTCGTAATGAAAATTTAAAAAATGCCTTTTGTAGACTTAAGTAGGTTGTATACGTGCTGAAAATTTCATGAAAATCGGTTAACGCAGCCATCAGCTACAAACAGTTAAAGTTGGCGAAAATCACACATTTCGTCGGCAGTTTTCGGCCGAAAACTGTGATTTTCACCAACTGGTTATAGCTCATAGCTGCGTTAACCGATTTTGATGAAATTTTCAGCACGTATACAACTGACTTAAATCTACAAAAGGCATTTCTTAAATTTTCATTACTAGCACAGACAAAAAAGTTGAAAAACACGACATTTACTATTTTCCTCGCTATTCCGACCAATTGCAATTTTTTTCAAAACGACGAATCACGTCACAAAGCAAACTACTCCTTCTAGCTTCTAATAAAACTCAAGTCATTTGGACCAATTTTAAACAAGTTATTCTGTTTTAAAGGGTGGCCGAATACTTTTGCACGCCACTGTATATCTGACTGTTACGATTTATAGTTGACGAGTGGTGTAAATTGCAAGGGAAAAAGCGAATAGGCGTTCCAACGTACGAAGGATCAGGATCTCATATATACCAGGGTCAAAGATACAGATTTCTAGTAATTCCGCGATATGGCGTTGATATTGGAAAATTGTTTATATCGAATGGAAGGAAATTGTTAACGAAACTTATCAACAGGCTAGCAGTTCAAATGGTATTTACTTATTAAAACAGTGGGGCAAAGATCATTCAAGTGGAATGCTAGATTGTATAAATCTTATAATCACATAATCCTTTTACTTGCATAGCTGGATGCTCTTGAATATATTCATAGCCAAGGATATGCTCATGCGGATGTTAAGGGATCAAATATCTTATTATCTTTATGCGAAGATAGCGTTAAAGGGAAAAAATCTCAAGCGTATTTAGTTGACTACGGATTGGCTTATCGCTTTCGTACGGGATCGGGTGCACACAAGCCGTTTGTTCACGATGAAAGAAGGGCACACGAGGGAACATTGGAATTTACATCAAGAGATGCTCATCATGGAAGTAAGATGAGTAAATTTGATACAGTGCGTCTCGGAGCATTGGGAGTTTGTCTGTTTGGTTACACATGTATATTCTTTCAGTACATTCGCGGAGAGGAGATTTAGAAACATTAGGATATAATATATTGCAATGGTTATGTGGTAAATTACCCTGGGAGAAAGAGAACGACACTGTACCATCGTCATTGGACCCAGACAAAGTTCATGCACAAAAAGAGATTTTACTTTCGAATCTATCACTTTTTATGCACAAGTGTTTCCCATTTAAGAAGAAGCCACCTGGTGAGTTACAAAATATTTTGCAAGAAAGTGAGAAATATTTTCAAACTTGACTGCAATCGAATTTGTGAACAATATTCTTCCTTCTTACTAGCTGCCGTTATGGAATATATGAAATACATTACTGAACTTGGATTTGAAACGAAGCCCGACTACTCCTATCTACGTAGTCTGTTTCAATCTGGTTCTAGCAAACAAAATGACGTTCCTACCTGTTTGTATCGCGCAAGGGAATCCGACGAGAATATTTCTTATCCTATAGCATTTAAACGACCATATTTGAGAGAAAGAAAACCTTGTAGGCCCGTTAATGGCGAGGTAGATCGTGATAATCTTTATCATCTAATTCCGTATTATCGCTGGGAAATAATAACGAACATTACCTATTTCTAGATTCGTATAACACGAAATACGCAACCCAAATATCCAGTCGAAGGAAAAGAGTTCTGTTGGGAGGCAGTGTTAGCGCTACACCCCGATAAACTCGCAAAAATTAGTGTACAAACTACACCTTCGCCACTTACACCGCCACCATCTCCACCACCTCCATCCTTACCCACGTATGCCATGTTAAACGTAATTCAAAGAATGAAAGAGAAACAGTCGGGTACATTTCGACATAGGGCACTATTAAAATCATCAGAGTAAATATTCTAATTTAATTTTCGCAATTACAGTATTTCGATAAATGTAATAAAGAGAAATATTTCTTATAAACAGCGATCTTAAAGCGAAATGGATGACACCAGCCATGGAACAAATAGTTCAATTGAGAAAAAAGACTTCAACATCACCGTTTTCGCCAACTAAAGCTGTACCGCGTGTGACTCGTTCGCGCGGGGCTCAATTAAAAAGTAAGATGTTTACAATATTTATACATAAAGTAATTGCCTGTTAGGTTTTGCATTTAATCAAGCCACGCTTATATCAGGACTCAGGAATAAAAACTCCTACAAGCAGAGTAACAAGAGAAAAAGAATTACAGCGCCGTAAAGAAAATCGACTTCTCCGACTATGATTCCAGTCCTCATTCCTCGGACAATGGAATCACCTGGGAAGTTATCTAAATATGTGGATGTATAATTAAGTATTACTCTCAGTTAGTTCATTTAGATTTTATAAGGATATACTCTCGATGTTCCTCCCAAAAGGACAAAATTTCATTCAGTAGTAATGCCTCGGGTGCTTACCGCGCCAATTTTTGTAAGACTGCTTTATCATCATGATTTATTGTTTAACAAAGTGTATAATTAATATAAGATTTTTTTGTTTCAATAACTGTATAGCGAACAAATAATTACAAGTAGTTGAGGTATTAGTTATAGAAAATTACACTGCTTCCTCTTAGAAATATAATTTTCATACAAACGGAACGAGATCCGTGCATAGACACAATAACGAAGCATCGCTACTTCTCCGTATTACAGAATATGTAAGTAATTTTGTAATTAAATATAAAAGTAGACGAACGATCTGAATATTCAATCAAACGGCTGTTTGTTGATTTTCCAAAATGACTATTAGCAACTCGATATGCTACACAAATTACGTTAGTGCTTTCTCAATATGATGTACATAAAGATTGATAAATTTGTCCGAAACATAGATTTATTTTGTCACAATGGTTCTGCGGGCCTTGTGGTGTTTAGTCAAATATTGCGTTGTATTTGTATAGTGATAATGTAATTTTATTTAATAATTGTGCAGATAACAATGTAATTTTTTATCGAAAATATGGAGTTTGATATATTAGTAAGAATTATATAAATGAGTTTCTTAATGTTAAGCTATACATTGAAACATAGAACTTACAAATATTGTCGATAATATAAATAGAGTTATAGTATACATCGACATGGTAGTATTACAAGTACGGAGATGTGTGTAAAAATAATTTGCAATCGTAAGTTGCCCTTTTATTCGCAACAGACCAGTATTCAGCCTTCAATTGCTTTTATATATAGTTGAAATGTAACAGCTTACGTTTGCTATTACATTTACAATACATATATCAGCAGAAATGAGTGTGCAGTATAAACAAAACGACTTGATATTTTAATTAATTTCTAGACTTGTATAACTTCTGCCTTTCTATGCTTACAATATATTGAACGCGTCATACAACATTATCTCATCTGATTTCCGTATAATTTAATCTACTCTATATTAATTTAAGATCTAACATTTATAAAACGCTGTTACTTGAGATTCAGCTGATCATTGTATGTATATGTTTATATGACAAAGTTCACACGTAGATGAAGAGTCGACGATTTCTTTGCACTAACTTTGTGATAACGTATTTGTATTTTCTTAAGTTACATGTACCTGTGCCACGAAAGCAGTGTTGTTAAAGACTTACAAATATAGTGTAACCGAATAAATACACTTGCATTTGTAATTTTTCTCTGCAATACAATTTTGTTTAGCAAGTTTTATTAGCATAAGATAACTGAAATTGTGAGCTTTTTTGTTTATGTAAATATTCTCTTATAGCAGTACAACGTTCGCAAATAGTATTATGACAAGGGCGGCCGATCGCTTGAAACATTTCTTATACCGAAGTCAACAAGAACGCATAAAGTTTTATTTAACAGCACTGCGTGACGAGACTTTCAACCACTAAAGTATTGTTAACAAAATTGCTAAGGAAATGCCGTAACGCAATTTATTGAATACTTCATACTACATTATAACTGGACGAATAACATAAGCGAGAGTCAAAAGTAAAAAAATGACAAAAAACAATGTGTATTTATGAGATGCAGAATATAATTGTGTCAATATATTAGTAAATTTGTATATGATTGTATATTTGACAAGGTGTAATAATGGAAGACTCAAATATATTAATTAAATTTCTTAAGTTAATCTTGGCACTTTAGAATTTCTACTGTTCGTTTGGAATTTCTCATACGTAAATGATATAATTACATCTATTTAAATTATCTACAGAATATTTTATGTAGGTATTCAATGTTCCTCAATTACAGAATTTTATTATTTTATTCTTTAATGTAAACAATATTTTTAAAATAGAACTATCTTGACTCAAAAGAAAGTTAGATACATAATCAGGCTAAAAAGCGTCTGCCGCCCTTTCCGCGAAATACTTATAATAAAATATTTTAATTGAAAAGAGTTTAGACCATTTAAAAATTAATGCAATGTGGCTACTCATATACGAGTTTTTGCCAACTCGCTATATGAAAAAAGAAAGTAAATTGTTTTCAATTTACTTAAAATTTGTCGCTCCCCAAAATTAGTCGCTCCCCAAAATTGCCGCCCCCGAAAATTTGCTACCCCTGTAAATATAGAAATCATAAAATTGCATGTTTCAATTCCATTAAAATTCTGCGCGTGTCTTTAATCAGAATGATTTCTTTATCTATCGTATCATTTGAAATATTACTGTCGGCTGCTGTCGGCTTCCGATATGAATGAATCATAGTATTTGTTAGTAGCGACGCCGAGCGTAGCGTAAATAAATGCAACCACGCCCGTGAATCACGCTGTGTTGTACTTACATTCAAGTACTTTTTCTAAGCGTCTTAACAATCGATTAAAATTTCCGATATTATTAGAAATGGCTAAAAATAATGAGAGACACTACTTCCAGATCGCAGAATTTGGAAATAAAAAACGATTCTCGATTAACCTTATCCTTTCATCCACATCGGTATAGTGACATCATTCGTTTATTGACTCAGATGTAAACTATTCTCAAAGAATGTTTCGTTGTGCATCTTGTACTTAGTGACGCCGATAAAGCTCAAATTATAGAGGTCATATTGAAAATCAACACAAATCATAATGATACTATTATTGTTAATTTTTTACTCCTGTAGCCATGTACTTGGCCAAAAGTACGAGGGTTGTTTTCAGAGTTCCGTATCGGATCCCGATTTACCGACCCTGATATTAAGTCGTGCTAGCATACCAGCAGAATGCGTTAAAGAATGTCGTTCCCGTTACTATATGTAAGTTGTAACACAATCTTTGTATTATGTAGTACCTGTTAATGATAAAAAAATCTGCAATAATAGCATGTTCTACGCACGATTCGTAGGTTTGCTGGATTAATGAATGGCCAGCAATGCTTTTGCGGTAGTAAATATGGTAGAAATGGTATATCCAAGTCCTGTACCCTTCCATGCACCGACGACCCAAATAATTATTGCGGTAATCAAGACGCAATAAGTATTTACTCGACCGGACAAAAAGGTTCTCACTTATCGAACGTTCTTAAGTAAGGATAATGTATTCTTTACGTCAGCGAGTTTAAAGCGAACCTATGCTTTTTCAGGTCCGAGTCCACCGAGAAGGATACAAATAGTTCGCAACGAACCTACTAGTTTACAAATTACATGGCAACCGCCTGATATATCTAATGGAAATATTACATCTTATACTTTGAAAGCGATAGTTATGGAAACGCATGCTTCTAATCCACTGCCAGCTGTAGAGAGCGAAGTGCAAGGGCAAGCTTCGAATAATACCAATTTACAAGGCCTACAACCAGGCACAAAGTATAACATATCTATCCTAGCCACAAATACTCAAGCGGATAGCGAGCCCGCATATGTGTCAGGGTGGACTCTAATAGCTCCACCCGATAAACCAATGACGCCTAAAGTGATACGACAAACGGGTACCACTGTAACTGTTTTACTATCAGAAGGAAGGAGCGAATATGGTCCTGTTAGCGCATACCAAGTGTTTGTTGTACAACCTGGCATAATACCGCCGTCTGGTCCCGACGTTACGTATTACAATTATGAGAAATCGATCCAGCAAGGCTTGAAATATTATATTACAGGAGAATTTGAATCGTCTGAACTTTTCAAGTACAAACAGTTCGCGGTTGGAGATGGAAAGATGATTGGGGGATACTACAATGCGCCACTAAATGCTCAAACGATTCCTCAAATAGGCTTAGCAGTGGTTTCTAGATTTCAGAGGGATATACAAGTGGCTTACTCGGATATAGTAAGCAACACGAGAAATTATGGTGGGAATGGAAATAACGGAATAGATACAGTAACGATAATACTTTGTGTTGCAATTGGCCTTTTAGGAGCGCTACTCGTAGCTTCGATAGTATTATACTTTATATTGCGACGACGCCACGAGAAGTTCCGTATGGGAAAGCTTCCCGAACAACAAGAGCTTACGTTACAAGGTCCACTGTACGAAGTCGATAACATGGCATATATTCCGGAAGACGTGCCTGAGAGGGTGAATCATTATCAAGAATTGAAAAACAAGGTATGGGCGATACCTCAAAATGCTTTGACGATCGATGACGCTATAATACGTAGAGGAAGATTCGGCACCGTGCACACGGGCACGGTCGAGAAGGGTGTAAACAGAGCTTGCACTGTGACGGTTCACAACATTGCCGATAGAGTATTGAAAGCATCCGAGAAACGAAATATGTTACGAGAATTGGATGCTTGTATCAGAGCATCTCCTATGAAGTATCTCGCAGACCTTGTAGGAACTTGCGAAACACACGATATGTTATACGTTGTAATAGAGTTACCACCCGAGTCGCTGAAAAATCGATTACTAGCTGTCAGATCCGGGAATATATTCCCAGTCAATCAAATTCTATCTATAGGATCTATGATAGCGTCTGCTCTTCAGCATCTCGAAAATTATAAAATTGTACACGATTGTCTGTGCGCGCGTAGCGTGGGGATTTGCAGCGATTGGACACCCAAATTAATGGGCCATGGTATCGCCAAATATGCTTTAGAGGATATGAAGTACACCCGTTGGACTGCTGTCGAGTGTTTTGGTAGCAAGAAGAAGCATTCGCCAGGCGTAGCTTGGGCGTTTGGTGTACTCTTATGGGAAATGTTGAGCATGGGTGGCACGCCATATTCCAATCTCGTACTTGAGAGCGAAGTAGAAGAAGCAGTTGGACAAGGAGTTAGATTACCACAACTATTAGATACTCCTGATCCACTTTACGAAGTTATGTTATCCTGTTGGCACGTAGAAAATAAAGAAAGGCCGACATTTGCGGAACTTATGAGATTGGTAAATGTTGTTTTTAATTGTTTAATTTTCAAGATAAAATATGTCTTCGTATACATGTGGCCTCTATTGCTTTTTGTGCTTTTAGGATACCTTAAGCATCTGTCCAATCACCACGATTACAGAACCGTACATTCCAGAACTAGAATTAAATTAGTTTCACCAATCAGCAGGTTCTTATATTTTTATTGCACTTGTACGATATTTATCAAGTGTTGTACATAATCTTATATTTGTTAAGTATTCTTAAATGCATCTTTATATACTCTAGACAGTTACCATTACAGATAAACTGTACTATGTAGCATTTTATATTTTTTTCACAACACTAGGTTTTTATTTTACATTTTTATATTCTTTTTATAAGTAAAACTATTATACAGATATTACTGATAACACTTTCCGTCCATGATTTTTAGCCTAAGGTTGGAAAAAGATTTGTTTTATGTGAAATACAACTTTCTATTTGCAAAATATGACAGAGAGGTATTCTATATAATAAAAGATACATTATAAGAGTATACACAATTTTCATCCATATTTTTAAAATGATTCGCGTACAATGACTTAATTAAAATTCTCAAATACATTTTATTATTGTCGTAAAGTATAATTATATCGCAAGAAAAGATGTTGTATTTCGCAGAAAATATTTACTCCCAAGAATTTTAATCAACTATAGCTTTTTATATATGAATGCCATGGAAACAAAATGATACCAAATTATTATTCAAAGTATGCTCAATCGCATATTCGTTTTATACACTCGATGACTTTGATATTCGAATTTGCGGAAACATTTGTGTTTGCAACGATTAAATGATGTATTTATGAGAACGTTTCTTAAGAAATTATCTGTAAGAGAAGGAAATGATCTCAAACATTATACATGTATGTTGTGCATTTACTATCAGTATTTTTTGCGAGTTTGATTCGTCATATTTGATACTTAAATATAAATGTATGTGTTGTATATTGTGAAACATTCTAATATCGTGTCTAATGTTACAGAATAGTACTGTAGTAACAGTATCGAAGTAACTGTCTATTAAACCAAAATATTTTTGTATACAATGAAAGAACTGTTTTTCGGTTTCTCATATTGTACTTATGATCCCACTACTATGAACAATTGCCTGGGCCTGATCTAGGGGGGGGGGGGGGGGGTGCAAGCAGGGCAACTGCCCAGAGCAGCAAATTTGGTAGAAAGAGAAAATTAAAATCAATAGATACTAATAAAAAAGTAAAGCTTTTTGAGCGGTAAAAAGTAGGCAAGGCTTTTGTTATTCAACAACTACCTACAAAAAAAATTCACTCACTGTCGAACATTATATTTTAAAATAATTATTTATAATTAAATATAAAGGGCGGCAAAAATCAATTTTGCCCAGAGCGGCGAAAGAGTTAGATCGGGCCTTGATAATTACAAACTAAATTAATCTGCTGGAAGCCTAATAAATTACTTGTGAATAATACTTTGTACATTATATACGCAGTGAGTAACGAAAATATTTAGACACTTTTTGAAATCGCACAACTTTTTTTACAATTAATCCAAACGACTAGAGTTTTTTTTTTGGAAACTAGACGGATTAGTTTGCTAAGTGACATGTTACGTCGTTTTGAAACAAATTGCACTTGGTCGGAATAGCAAAAAATAATAGTAAAGGTCGTTTTTTTAATTTTTTTTTGTGAGCTTGTAATGAAAATTTAAAAATCCTGTTTGTATTGTAAAATTCCCGAAAACAGCGATTTTCGACCTTATCCTGCGATATTTAAGCGTTTATAGCTCAGAGCAACACTAACCGATTTTGATGAAATTTTAAGCATCTACAAACGGGATTTTTAAATTTTCATTACAGGCTCAGATAAAAAAGTTGAAAAAACGACCTTTACTATTTTTTTCGCTATTCCGATCAATTGCAATTTTTTTCAAAACGACGAATCATGTCGCTTAGCAAACTAATCCTTCTAGCGTCTCAAAAAAACTCAAGTCGTTTGGATTAATTTTAAAAAAGTTATGCGATTTCAAAAACTGTCCGAATATTATCGTTATTCACTGTATATCCTTAATATTGAATTTTTGGAGTACATAATTATCAAAACTGTGGTTTAAGTAATAATTCAAGTAAAACTGTAAGAATGTACTTATTTCAAATGAAATTGTATTTCTACTTTCCCGACAGTGCGCGTGAAATACTATTTTCAAAATCATTTTTAATGTTCGACGCTTGATGACGCTAGTCCTCGTTCATTAAGTGGACGCGCGAGCACGTTGATGTAACAACAGTAAATAAAGAATGTTCCTCGAAATATAAAGTTAAAAGGGAGAAATGGAAAGTTTCTAGCGTATCTTTGTTATTAACTCTTTACAGTTTCGTTGGAGGACAGCTTTTATTCATTTAGAAAACTATTCTGAAACTTGTCACTCGGCGAACATGGCTGTGTCAATATTTACGCGTTTCGGAAATGTACGAAATGTAATAAATATAAATAATATCAATGCTGTTGGAGGAGTACTATGTGTCAGGCAGCATTCGGTAAATTAAAATTGAAATTAATTGACTGTTTTAATAAATGTTTATCAATTACCCAAATCGATTGTAACCTTAAATTTAGCCATTATACCGATAAGGTTATCTTGCTTTTAGACTGTACCACCTCAATCTTACGCGAGCACCGTAAAAGAAATTGAAACTCTATTTGATGACATTCACGATCAGAAACCTGGCAGAAAAGTCAGCAAAGCTATGAGAATCTATTTACAACGATCTAAAGAATACCGTAAGTTTCAACTACATCATAATACAAGTATTACATAGCTGTACAATGTTTCCGTAACATTTACCGTTGTAACACAAACTGACAACTAGTTGTTGATTATAGACGAATTTGTGGACAAAGAAATAATTAAATACGAGCTGGGAAAACGACATCTAGCTAATATGATGGGTGAAGATCCTAATACTTTCACTCAAGAAGACATCGACGTAAATTATACTTCTTTTTCACATAAAATATGATTTTCTACTGTGCTCCAGCGAGAAGTCGGTGAGAAACTCTAGGGTCCCAATCAGGTGCGAATAGTATATCCCTACTGGCTGGCACGACAACGTTGACGAATACAAAGTAAGCAAACGGGACAGGGGCAGTGGGATCCAATGCGAGCGAAGGACCCCCTTGCACCTTGTACCTTTCAGCCGACTTCTTCTTGCCAGAGCACAGTACCTGTTTAATTGCCACCATATCGTACGATTGACAGAATCATTTAAACGAAATAATTATTCTGCTACTAATCGAACATAAGTTGGACGAAGAATTAATATGTTAATAGTGTCATTTTTCCAAATTATGTTAGTATTATTAATGTTCGTAGAGAGCAATACAATATTTATTACCATCCGGTTTATACGATTGGAGAGCTCGACCCATGATGTGTCATCCAAACACGTTATTTGAACATAGAAAAGAAGCGGAGTTTGACGAAACTGGTAGACCACATCATTTCTTGTTCTATACTTGCAAGCCTAATTATTACAATATACTTTATGTGAGTTACTTTCTAATGGGATGATATTTTTCTCTTATATCGCTTATGTATCATGCTTTATTCATACAGAGAAAATTCTTGTATGTAGGAAATTGCAGCGTCGATAAAGGATTTAAATCAAGCGGAAGATGCAAAAGTTGCAAACAGGGGAATACCTTCCGCAGAAGATAAATTGTAAGTTGCAAGTTCTCTGATATTCTACCAACTGATTATTTTTGGTATTACGTATAATCGTTATTGTTCCAGCGATTTATTAGGATCGGAATGGCTTTTGAAAGAGGACTTTGAGGCTCAGATAATGGAAGAAATCACCCCTGCACAAGTAAGTATAATATAATTCAGATACTTTGTATTTTATTTTCCCATTTTCCATCGAATTTATTAAATGTTATTTATTTTAGTATGAATATTTCATTCAAAGTTTTAATAGACTGGCTGAGCATCCCATGTCGAAACTCAAGTCTGATTTCATAATGCAATACAGAAAAAAATTACAGGGCATGGTACAAGATCTAGAACTCCCACCTGTGAGTATATTTTGAGTACCTTTTATTGTGTCATTCATTTTTTATTGTTCCGGCAAGTTAGCACCTCTTTTGTTACAGTTGGAATTTGATAGTGATGGAAGACCTTTTGTAGTAGTTAAACGTGAGTACATAAAATATGTTGGTAATATTATTATCTTAATATATAAAGCAGAAAGCTTCTATAGAAGTTTGCGTGTTTGTCTGTCGCCTAAAAACGTTTAAACAATAAACTTTGGGATCACGAAATGTGTCTCGGCTCATTATGCCCGACTAATCCAGATGAATTTTGCGACCATTTTCACAAAGAAAAAAATAAAATCAGAATCTAAATTTGGGGCAAAGCCGAGTAGTGTAAAGCTAGTAATAAATCAATTCCTTCGTAATTTCATATTATAGTCCTATTTTTTTAATAAACTGTAATTTCCTATATTCCCTTTACAGAAGCGAATTATATACTAATATAATGATAACTAAAACTCTTTTCTATTTTGTGTTTTGCATGTTGTCTAATAAATTTCACCGAATCGATGCATTTTCATAGAATGTATGCGGAAAAGTGCGAGAGGAGAAGTTAAGGTGATCGGTAAGGGATCTGGAAATATTACCATTAATGGGCAGGATATTACGTACTTCCAAGACTTGCAATCTCGACAGCAGGTGAGTTTTTACAATAATTTAAATAATTTTTACGTTATCCATGCATTATGAATTTGTTCAATTAATTTCTGAAAATTTAAATGCACGTGCCATGTGGCTCGAAGCTGCGTTTCGTTCAACTTATTTTCATTGTGTTCTCGTGTTTATAAAACTTAATACACGAAGCTGACCAATCATGTTTAAGCTCTTAGAAGAGTTTACATTATACACAGTCCTTCGACATATTTTGCCGGATCGTCGGTTTTGGTATATACCTGTTGTCTACGCGGAAAAGAAAGTAAAAAGTCACGTCGTGCCGACGGGTTAACATATTTATATTCCGACAATTGAAGAGTCCTTTTAAAAACACTGCAAGTGCCAAGAATCAAATTATATACTATAGTATTACCATCGGCAAGAAGAGCATTTTCCGATAATTTTTTTTTTAATTTTGGCATTTGGTGTTTTCTAGAAGGACCCTTTAATTTAAGTTTTATTAAAATTCTACTTTAACGGGTTCGCTGCCACCATGGTCACGGTGTAATTAATAAATGTGATGTGATCTATCGATCGTGCGTGGCAGGTAACGAGTTAAAATTTACGACTTTATACGACAATAAAAAATCTAAAGGAATATATGAATCAATCGGTACAAGGTGTGGGTAAGTATTAAAGTTGTATATGGATGTACATAATTATGAGAAGTTATAGGCAAAAGGACAGCAGCAGGTGCGAGTTCTATTCCATAACTTTTTATATCGGTTCCATGCGAAAATTGGTTTCCAAAGATTATTCATTTTATAAAAGCGGTATTACATATAAAATGGTTAATATTACTGCAGTTAATTCAGTTGCATCTAATTAATTAATTCGGGTAAAATGACACTAGTACTGTTGCAGTAATTTCTATATTAAAAGACGCGTGATAACGGCGAAGATTTATTTTAATTTGTAATTATACCCAGTTTTGCAAATAAATTTTTGTTATTTAATTGAGTTTACGAAGTAATATCATTGCAATCACGTGTGATTATTTGGCAATCATTTTATGCATCCTTATAGTACGCATAATATATATATTTGTTTAAATAAAAATGTAATATTAGAAGTTAAACATTTAACGAGGTTTATTATCTGTAGTTTGCATTATCTATCATAGTCGTGGTTGTTGTTAAATTACGATTTTACATTTACATAACAAAATGCTTTGGATATCGTGACTTTCGATTTCATTCAGTGATCGAGTTAGTTTCCAATGTTACGATGAACACGGAACTCATTGTAGTAGTTATTTCAAGGCTAAATAGCTTCTCAATGATAAAATTCAAAAGGCATGCAATTTCTTATTCTACTACATCTTTAACCGTTCGCCTACATTCTCTTTTAAACATATATCAAAAAGCTGACGAACCTGTTCAAATTTGGATTTGAGAAATCCTAGTCGACATTTGGCATTCACTGCCTGAGGTTTTTTAGTTTATTGCTTTTGCATAACTAAATCATCATCAACGACGGTGAAGTTTCGTTATATAAAAATCTATGTGCTACGAAAATAATTGGAAATTGAAATAAAATCTCAACAAGTGTCTTCTACAATTCTGTACCTGTTCACTCTATGGATTCCTGAATTCTATCGTAGGAGACCCGTGAATCATTTCAAGGATCGGTAAGAGGAAAACTATATATTCTAGTCCACCTACATCATGCAAATTAAAATACCAAAACCACAACAAGTTTCTCTTCATCGAAGACGACGAATTTAAAATAAAGAAGAAACGAGAGGAGAGATAAATTCGTAGGAAGGAAGAAGATACGTGGCCATTGGTTCTTAATAACTATACCCAAAATTCTAGAAAATTCTTCAACGGATGCTGGAAATTTTGAAATACGAAAGAGACGAAAATGAAGAAATCGCAAGTGTGATAAAGAATCGAGAGCATGTGGATCGTTGGTGTTTCTCGTGTACGTGATTTATCATAGTCTCCGCGATCTCAGAACAGGCAATATGTGGCATGAAGCCTCGATCCGAGGCTCAGTGTTAATCGAGCCGTCCGATAGTACGATACATGCTTACGATGTTATGATGCCACCGATACTTTGAGCATCCTGGATCGTTTCGCTTAATAAAAACCGATAGAGTTTCTCGCCGGTGAAAGGTATGGCGATCGTTTACTTGCCTGGGCGTTTTCCAGTCATTCGGCAGACAGCTAAATCAACGTTTATAAGAAACGCGTCGGCTACAGAAAATCGGCGAACTTATTTGTGCTCCACGGGGTTTTATCTCGATTACATGGTTTGGAAAACTAAAGAGTCTTTCCTTGAGTTTCGCAGTGGCCCAATTGTGTGACAATACGAAGAACGTTAAAATCGCAGGGATGTCGATGAATTTCACAGTGATTTAGACTGCAACGATTATTCCTATCGAGTGCGCAGGATACTTAATCAAGTTGATCTGTAGCGCATGTAAACTGATTTGGTGTTTAAAATTCATACACGCTCCTGAACGATCTCGCGATTGCGACGATTTAACGGTTTTGTAAATTGCCATTTAAAATCCAGAAGCGTTTCCCGTTTCGTTTATATTAAGATTTCGAATGCCTTAAACGTTTGTCTATAAACAAAAAGATTTTCCTCGTTGCTCCTTGAAATCATGAAACATTCTTCTGTGATCCATACACATTATTTACAAGTGGAAGAATGGCATTATCGATCCTTTGACAATCCTATAAACACACGAAACGTGCGGAAACGTCAATCTTTCTATCTCTATTGTGTTTTTGAAGTCGACTTGGTATGTCGAGAATGTTCGTGTCTTCGACACTTGAAGGACTCGGACTGTATATAAATAATATCACTTTAAAGGTAACGGTGCGGCACTTCGCCGCTGTCAATGCATGTGCCCGATTTTCCAATTAACATTCGCGCCTCACGTGATACATCTCGGACCAGAGATTCAGACGTCATCAAAGTTCTTCGTCTACAATTTCTTACGCTTTGCTAAAAAAAAACCGCTACTATAAAACAATATTTCACCTAGAATTCCTTGACTATACCCAAACACACTATGCACTCATTCTTCGACTATTAGTGCATTGTATGCTCATTGAGAAATACTCAACTGATGGACGATTACTTGACTGGAATTGATGCTTTAGGTGATGGTGTTCACGTGGTGTTCAGCTATTATAATATTATAATATAATATGATATATTGTATTCGTTGAAAATTACGAAATTTAAACCACCCATTTGTTTGAAAAAAAAAGAGGTGAAATTAAGAACTAGATTTTCCTACGAAATTCAGAGTTGTACTACCTTTGCGTTTAATATATTATTCTATAGAATTTGAGATACATTGGCGATTCGAACCTCGTGCATTCTTCTTATTAGTTGACTGAAGATTACTTTATTAGAACTACACGCGTTATGTCATAATCGTATAATGCTCAGTCATTGACACGCTATTGTAGTAATGGGAAATTACTTAATTAGAGTAATGAGAGCATAATGCAGATAATCGCGGGCTTCATTATATGTGCACCGAGAGTTCGCGTTATAGACGTCAGGATACTTAAAGCCAGACTGCCATTATTTACACGATGATGTTATAGTCACAAATACAGCGACGTGATCGTCTTATAAATGAACACTGTGCTATCCTAATCATGTTTCTAGGCAAAGAAGATCAGCGGCGCACTCAGGATTTAATCTTGGGGGGAGCCGAGTTGAACGGATAAAAATATTTTTAATGCAAATTCAATATGATTCATTAGGCGATTACGAAAATTGATTTAAAGACGAAAATCCAGTTTTCTTTCCATTTTACGAAGCTCTTGAATTATTTCAGCCGTGGTTACATTAATCGTGAAGATGATTCATTAAACGAAACAGAAAACAAACATCATTCATTTCGGATGGTAATTTAAGATTTGGCGAACAGACAAATTTAAGGAATGACTCACAACTGATTCACAATGAAATATAAATTTGAGTAAAAATATCCTTAGATCTCAAACATAGAAGTCAATCTTCGTTAAGAAACGAGAACCCCGTAGGACACTAATAACTCTTAAATACATTACGGGCCCCAAGTGTCGGGAGATTAATCGATTAAATCGAATCAAACGATTGACTCTTTTCAATAAACTTCCACGATCCTACGTCGAGTTAAGGCTAAACTACTCCCACTTAGTACTTACAACAATGCCCTTTGTAGATGGATGATGTAACGACGTGAGGTGGTACTGGGCGTGGATGATGACCAACGATTCGCAGGCCTCGGATTCACCGCCACCTAAGAAGAAAGTACAAATGGACCGGGTGATCGACATGGAGGATGTAACCGAGTCCGCGTCGAGCCCCCTGAAACGTACAACCATGACATCGTTGCTCCTAACTCGGTGGTTGGCGTCGAAGAGCGCACCAAGCAGCACGGAGCCAGAAACGATATGGCCGGCCGACGACCGGAGCCTGGAATATGGCACACCACCTCCGATAGAAGAGGCACACTGCTACTCGATATGCGCCAGCGAGAGCTCCTGCACCGAGGAGATGAATTTTACGTTGCAAGTCAACAAAGATATAATCAGGAACCTCTTGACAGAGCATATGAGATGCGTAGGGGGTCGGCTGCAGCTGCTGGACGATTTGGAGACGGAGAAAATAGAGTTGGGGAGCCCCGAGGGTTTGGTAAAGGTCTACAAGCGACAGGAGATAAATACTCTGTTACTGCACGCCAGCTTCCTCGGTCGAATGGATCTCATCGTCGGCTTGCATAAATGCGCAGCGGACTTGAATCACTCCGAGCAGGGGCAAGGTCTCACGCCGCTGCACCTGTGCGCGTTCAGCAACTGTTTAGAAGGCGTGCAGTATTTACTGACCAACGGGGCCAACATGAACCTAGAACGCACTCATACACCTTTCCATTATGCCGCTTTCGGGAATGCGTTTAAAGTGGCTCAGTATTTCCTCCAGGTGGGGTACAGCCAGGAATCCCCTCTAGAAGAAGAGACCGTTCTGCACGCGGCGGCCAGGTCGAACGCTTTGAGCGTGTTGAAACTATTAGCCCCGCATAACCCTACTCTGAACAGCCTCGACTGCAACGGATACGCTGCTATACACCTTGCAGCTGACAGAGGGGACTCACCTTGCACGATGGCGCTTCTAGACGCTGGTTGTCAGCTGGACCTGACAACCAAGAAAGGGGACACCGCTCTGCACCTCGCGGCGGAGGCCAGCTGCGTGGAGAACGTGGATCTGCTGGTCGAAAGGGGCGCAAATGTCCATTTGAAGAACCACAGAGGTCAAACCGCTTTGCACATTGCCTCTCGGTCTCATTCGTTGGAGTGCGTGGAGATACTGTTGAAGAAAGGTCGCTGCAATCCTAACGTCGAGGACGACGACGGAAGAACGCCCCTGCACCTTGCTTTAGGCAGGTCCTTGCTAGCTTACGACGTAACCGAGTTTCTGATAACGTGGAAGGCGAATGTGAATAAAACCGACAAATACGGCTACACGCCGCTTCACGTCGCCGCTCTGAACGAACTGTCCCAGTGCGTGGACATTCTGATCCAGCACGGAGCGGACCTGAGCGCTAGGACCAAGGGCGGCACCAGCGCGCTGTCTATAATCTTGCGGAAAACGCCGACGTCGCTGAACGTGTTCAAGCAGAGGCTGGACGCGTCCATAACGCTCCATCAGCATGGCTCCGCTACGGGAGAGGTGGAGCTTCGACTAGACTTCCATCCTCTGCTGATGCACCAGCAGCAAGGAGAGATAAGGTACCTGGGCACTTTCGTGAAGGAAGGGTACAAGGAGATTCTGGAGCATCCGCTCTGCCAGGCGTTCCTGCACTTGAAGTGGCAGAAGATCCGGAAGTATTACGTGGGCAGGCTGGTATTCTACTTGTTCTACGTTCTCATACTCACCGGCTGGGTAATGACTGCTTTGGCGCATAACTGTTACAACGAGTCGCACGGGCAATTAGACACCACCCAGCCGCCATTATGCGCGAATACCACCGGCATAAATGGCTTCCTCTACAGACATCCCACTCTCCTCGAGATGGAGTGGTACGCGCTCATGGTGCTGACAATCCTCGACGCGATCCGCAAGCTGACCAGCATACCCACCTACCTCTCCGTTCGCCAGTTCTTCGCGCAGGCCGAGAACATGGTCGAATGGTGCGTGATCTTGAGCGTGTTCGCCACGTCCTTCATCTACACGGGCAGGACGTACCCGTGGCAGAATCACGTGGGAGCGTTCGCGGTGCTCTGCGGCTGGAGCAATCTGATGCTGATGATCGGTCAGCTGCCTATATTCGGCGCCTACGTGGCGATGTTCACTAGCGTCCAGGCGCAAGTGTTCAAGCTTCTACTGGCGTACGCCTGCCTATTGGTGGGCTTCACAGCGAGCTTCTGCGTAATCTTCCCGCGCTCCAAGTCGTTCAGTAGCCCGCACATCGGCCTGATCAAGGTCCTCGTGATGATGACCGGGGAATTGAACTTCGAGGACCTATTCTTCCCCAGAGAGGAGGACGGCAAGTCCACAGACTCCGGAGGCACATCCTGGATCCTGCTCCAAGTGTCAGCTCAGCTGTCCTTTGTACTGTTCCTCTTGTTCGTCACCATTGTTCTCATGAATCTTCTCGTTGGCATAGCTGTTCACGACATCAAGGGGCTGCAAAAAACGGCAGGCCTGGCGAAACTGGTTCGCCAGACGAAGCTAATCTGCGACGTCGAGACAGCGCTTTTTCTAGGTCTCATGCCGAAGCGAGTGACGAAGTTTCTGCGATGGACCGCGCTGCTGCTGCCGTCACCACTCAGGGCGGTTCTAACCGTGCGACCTCTCAATCCCAGGGAGACCAGGCTACCTCGCGACTTACTGTTAGCTGCTCACAAGGTCGCCAAGGACCGCAAGAACGTCACCGGGGCGTTGTACGGCAGGAAGAGTAACGGCACCATGTACACTTATTTGAAAAGCGAGCCTTATTCGACGTGCCGTCGACGCTCCCCCGAAGAGGGGCCAGTCGTCGACGACTCCACCACCCAAGGGGAATTGACGGAGCTGAAGAAGGTCTGCGAGAGGAACCATCAGCTCCTCCAGGATCTTCTGATGGCGCTGGTAATTGAGAAACGCTGCGACGCGGATAAGGAAAAGGATGAGGCCAATTAAGCGCGCTCTTTGATTCATGGAATCCCGGCGGGGCTCGTTGAATATCGCGTGTGAACGATCTACTTTGGTGATCTGCATTGTCACTGAGAAACGTGGCGCGAGGGACTGCCTGGAGAAGAAATTGCTGCACGGGTAACCTTGCGTTAATTCTAGTAAACTATTTTTAAATCCGAGGCAGACAAAGATCGACAATCGCTCGGGAAATACAGTCGAGTATTGATTGTTAACGCGCTTCTCTATCGTTTCTCTCTTATAAGCTGACGTGATTCTTTGACGAAAAAAAAGAAAACGGGAAACGGAAGGCCGTAAAAAATGAATGGATAGAATCAGAGATGCTCGATTACAGGAATACCCGTGACCTGTGCAATTTCTTATCGCAATGTAAAACTCGGAGAAGCGCGTATGTAGAGAAGCCACTGGTGTATAAATATGAAATGGAAGTGTTGCTGTTTAATTCTGCATGTGTTTCAATCTCCATTCCACAATTTTAAGTAGCCTTCGTTGCGAGTAATTTTTACTTTCCTCCGAGGAAAGAATGCTGAATGATATTAGAATATTAGATTGCCTAGCGTTGACTTTGGTCGACGACTTTTATGCAATTACCCATGACAATAATTGAAGGAAAAACGTAATTTATATATTTAAACGTATAGACTCTCACACAATATTTGCGAAATATTGTGTTGCGACTATATTAAGGTAGAACATTCCGTCCACAACATGTGAGTATCACGAAGACCATGGAAATATTTGTAAGTCGAGTATTAAAAACGACATGGAACATTATGCTACTATTTAACTTCGTACTTCATACCGCATGGTGTTGTGTAAATAACTGTGTTAAATGATTGTAAATACAATATGGTTAAATAATAATGGATATGTAAAGCTTAATCCCCGATGCGTTTCAATTTTATACTGTACGAAAATATATAAATGGAATCGTTTCACAAATATACATATAGTCGTGTTATCTATTAATACTCCTTTTCCTTCGTCTATTGCAATATTTTAAAATTCAACTGCATCGTTATGCATCACCAGAAGCAGGTCTACTTTTTCCATACTTCAAACGCAAACATAATTACGTGAGGTTGTTATATATTACGTTCAAAATTGGAATTCGAAAAAAAATTTTATTTATTTTTTTGTGAAAATAGTCACATTCATCTGGATTAGTTAGGCATAATGAGCTGGAACACATTTCGTGATCCCAGAGTTTACCGTTCGAAAGTTTTTAGGCGACAGACAAACACGCAAACACTTTCTGCTTTATATATTAAAAATTTGTTGGTGGCAACTGGGACTACGGAACTGTCGAATCACAAAGGGTTATAAAGTTCAAATACCCCCGGTAAGATAACGTTAAAGATTTGGTATATGATTAAAAACAGGAAATGTCCACTCTGCACTGGAACAAAATACGGAATGTCCCCACTCTTTGCCCGAGTACAAGCTTCTGTCGTCAAGGTGAGACAAGAAATTATTTAAGAAGAAAATTATATAACAGAATTAAATTCATTGAACCTTATTTCCTTAATGATGGACTAAAGTATCAAAACTTAATTTTCTCGATAAAGCTGTTTTGTGACATTCCCTGTTTTTGCATAATTTTTCAAATTCATTTATGAAATTTGTTACTAATATGCTACCCTGAATTTACATTCAATTATAAAAAAAAAACTTATCTAAGGTGAATATATTTTTCTGCAAAAAAGAATTTCCAAAAAAAAAAGAACGCTATTCCGATCGTGAGTGGTTCATTTTAAAAGGAAACGTGCTTCTACGTTGTTGCGATTCTGATTTGTCTGCACAGCAGTTTTACAGATACACGGAATGCCTTATTTCTCAATAATCTTGCGTATGCTTTGAGAAACAAAAATTTGTGTAATCCTGAACACGCTTCGTGAAGTGTACTTAAGTACCAAACTAAAGAGACGTCGAAGGAAGGTGAATTGCAAATCTATATGGTAATCGACACGGTTTAATCCGTCACGATCCCATGTAGGAAGATCGCCGTGAGACTGTGGAAAGATACTTTCTGTAATAAATCTTTTAGCATAAATTTCGTTCGATACTAATCGAAATTTCGGAATTTTCCATTCCTACGACGATGACTATAAACGTTAATAACGCTACAGTTTAAACAGGGAATTAACCTTCAGTTTGTATTTTTACATTTAAAAAGAAAATAGAGAGACTGCATACCGAGCACAGAGCATTGATCAGAGTTTACGTTGTTTTTGGTCAACAGCTGGTGGGAAATCCTTTGCTTAAATGACCACTAACGAGTTTAATTACGAAAACGTTCGATAACTAGTTCCAAGAATTTGATACGTCAGTTCTAATCTTTCGGCAATTAAGTATTCAAACGCAAGCCTTTTTCGTTCCATCTATTGCTGACTGTTCTCTGCAATCGGCAGAACTTTTGTGCAAGTGTAATTTATAGTAGAAAAGAATTTTGTAAAAACAAGCTTTTAAAAATGTACATACTAAAAAGGAACAAATAAACTAAAAATAATTTTGATACGGGCTAAATGACTGCCTTAGAAGTATTGCCTCATATGACTAAAAATAAAAGCGTGGGGCGTAAATACTGAAATGTCCTTTTTATATAAATATTTATAATGCTCTACGTATTTTGATATATTAGTTGCACGAGCTTTTTCCACTCGATTGCGAGCAGTCAAATTCCTCAATTCAATGTCTGGCCGGAGGTCTAAGCAGATTAAAAGTCAAGACAAAATCGTGCCTTTCAGTAATTCGTTTTTGCATCAATTTTAATATTCAATATTTGCGTCCCACGTTTTTATTTTTAGTCATATGGGAAACCCCTTCCAAGACAGTCATTTAGGCCGGTATCAAAAGTATTTTTTCGTTTCTAGTACATTTTAATAAAAGCTTGTTTCTAAAAAAAAATTCTACTACAAATTATTTTATGCTTTTTGTGAAAATATGTTGTGCAATGTTTCAAGTCGATCGGATATGTGGAAGTGGGTCAAAATTAGCTCACAAGATTTCACCCTAATCAAATTAACGAACTCATAAGTGAAGTTAAATAAAGGCTTGTAAAATTAAATTGCTCAGTCCCCCAAAATATGATTTTACGCGCCCAACTATAAATATCAAAGATATTAAAACTTGTTCACCCGACGAATGGTGCTTAACCATTCTGTATTTACATACATAGAAAATAGTTGCTTAGTCACCACAGATTATGCTGTATCTAGCAATCTACATTTATGAGTTTATAAATCAATTACGTACAAACGTCACGTTTCGCCTGATCAGTTCTCAGCGTACTTATTTGAGCCACGAGATTTGGTAAACATTCACGGAAGTGGAAAAATGTACTTCAGTCTCAGAAGGTAGAAATAAAGGAACCGGTTTCATTTCGTAGATAAATCTTTCGTCTTTCATAAAGCGGACTAAATAGAAACAGGAAACATATATAGGGGAGAGTAGGGGAATTACGAACACTTAAAGGAAAAGTTAAGTTGAAACAAAAGAATTGACTCTAATCAGGTTTACTTTATAGATAATTGAACTTTGGTTAATTATCTACAAAGACAACACGAAGAATTATAGATACTTTAATAAAGAAATCATTTTTTGAAAGAAAAACAAAACTCTTTCTATCCGTAATTACCCGTAGTTAGCGGGGTAAATACGGACAGCTGCTTAAAGATCTTGATCTTTACTAAACACTGGTTTTCTTCCACACTGTGGGGTCTGACGCAGTCTCTCTTCTTGTTTGATCGAATTTTATATATAAGTATGCATTGCGCATCTTTTTCTTGCTGCCCCAATTTACTTTAAGGGAGTGAAATTGGTCCCTGAAAATTCGGTGATTTACCAAATGCGATGCGTCAGTTATCAAATGGTGAGTTAACTTTTGTCTGAAAACTTTCCTTCTATCTCTTACAGTTCGCGAGTTATGACACAAAGTCGGAAAATAGTCCGATTCTCAGGGGTCAATTTCACCTCCTTAGAGTGAATTTGGGCTGCAAAAAAACTGCGCAATACATACCTATATATCCTCTACATATACCCAAAGGCTTCACAATTTTTTGAATTTCCGGATTGGGGATCTCCCCTTCTTAGTTATTACCACTGTAAAATTACTATAAAATATTAAGCCGTGTGTCTACAGAAAAGCTGAATGTATCTCTACGACCACCTAAACGCTTCGCATCTGCGACAATCAAATAAGCCCACTTCAGAGGTCCAAAGTGCCATGCGCCCGAAAATGCTCATTGGTGTTCACTGTTCGCCGAGGAACTATTCGAAAATAAAACTGGTTCCAACCCGCCGATAATCTGAATGTGATCCGAACGCCGTCCGTACAATGATAGAGCACAATTACTGGCCACTGGACGGAATTAAACAAGGACGCTGAGTTTCAGGTCCGCGAGTCTATCTGGATTTTGCGGAACATCTTAAAGTCCGTCGAATCCGTGAAAAGGCTCACATCAGCGCGGACTCTTGCGTGGCATGGAGTCCGAGGCTCCGTAGACCAGTGTGAAACTCATCGTCGCTCGGTCGTATCGGTTTTAAAGAACAGTGGACACTTTACGGCCCCTAATTATAAATCCGAGTACATTATTCAGTGAACTCTCTTTTCTTTCTCATCGCCGAATCGGCACGTAGCTGCCGATCCTTAACGCGCGGAGTAGCAGCTGGATCGATTTTGTGAAAAAAGTGTGCCAGCGAAGAATTCCGAGGGGCAATTATAATCGCACGTAGAGAGGAGATCGAAATTCGGAAATACCAGGCTCGTGACGGCGTGCAATCGACGCAAGAGCTGATGATACTGATAACAGTGATGGGGAATGATGATGGAGGATTGGTAGAGAAGGCTACGCTCTATGAACCACTTTGTTTTCATCTGGAACGTTGTGCTCTGTATGGAAATTGAAATTTTACGGTCCGACAAAGCCGTGTTTTCAATTGAATATTGAAAGACACGATACAGTGCATGCAGATCGCGGTAAATGGAATCTGGGAAGATAAAGAAGGTGCACGTGACGAGGAGACGTTCGGCCATTTGTATCGAAAACTGAGGACAGCATGTTGCTGTGGAAACATCGTGAATGTGTGTTGGTTCGAGAACAATCGCAGTTGACGACAGAATAGCTGGGAATTCGGAACTATCAGAGTGTGCAAGATAAATAATCTTATAAGAGAGAATTCCATTTGAACAAAAGAATGGAATGAATAGATCGGATTCTCCTGTACACGACTAATGCCAAGAAAATATTGAAGTAACGAGGGACGAGAATTCTGGCGTTCTTTTTACCTTCGACAAGTAACTCAGTTCTAAAATTGCACTGTTCTTCGTAAAATATGTGTAAGATAAACAAATAGACGCGAAAGAAACGCACACATACTAAACTTGTATATATAAATATTTATTATGGTAATTCTGTCATTTACTTATGCTCGAAGCAGGAACTCAACAGGCAGATAATGAATAGAACTGTATAATGCAAATTTTCCGCGGAAGAAAAAGTAGAAAAATTATTCCATTTCGACAAGCTAAGATTCCAATAATTTCTAATCTCTTTTTCAGTTTGAAGAAATATAAAGATTTCGAGTTTGTTTGTAAACGCAATCAAACCATTAAGAAATTAATTTCGATGATTTGCAAAAGGCCAACAACAGACTTCATAGTCACATTGATAAATCTTTCACAGTATACTGATATATTTGAGAGGCTAGTTTTTATTCCTCTGCTTTTGGTGTCTCTCTTACGTGTTTTGGTAATTCCATGCGCGTGAGAAATCAGTTCCATAGCCCCAGTAGAATTTAAACACTTACTAGCATCATCGAAACATCGATGGACGGTTGATCAGCATATGAGGAAAGCGATCAGTGCTAATGACTGGCGTCGTTACATAACTCGGCTTTGTAAAACAATTTCGAAATACATTTTACCTCTGCAGATCTGAGCGCGACAATTTCTTCCCAATTTTTTTTCCACAGAGAATTATGACTGTCCAGAAATCGTTGAACGCACGATAGCCTTTTTCGAAAACTGCAACGAGACTAGAGAAATGCTCAGGGAGGTGAGAAGAAACTCGAGTCGAAAGAAGAAAACTGTGTACGAACAGCTGGTTACCGTTCGTCAAGTGTGGATCGAAAAGCTCGACGAGCCTTTCGGATCGTAGACGAGATCGAAGGGCGACACGTGGCCGCTGAAGAAAGAGAGGATTTCGTCGGATTCGAACGAGAGAAAGTTTGTTGCTCGTGACGAGGGAGAGGCTGGACGATGATGCGGCCTCTGTCCCGTTAGTTTTTAAGTTCAAGGCCCCTGTTCGAAGGAGGACTGCCTCTGGAACGGAAGCATGTATTTTCCTGTGCAAACTTATATATAGAATGAATCCATACGGGTCGACCGATATAAGTCACTCGGGCGAGTGACACCAGCAGTCGCGTGTGCTGCAATGACGGGAGCATTCTCTTAAAGTGATCCAAATGACTTTGGGACGTGACGTGATAAACGAAGAAAAGAGTGAGGCCGAGGTATGACGATTGGAACGTTCCTGCGAGGAGATCCACGATAACGGAGTGTGTGTGTGTGCGTCTTGTGGTTACGTCGCAGTTTCTTCTTCATCATCTGTCGCCTACGCCGAAAAGGATCATCGCGAGCGGAGAATGGACGATAAACGGGTGGACGGGAGCACAGACGACCAGCCGAAAATCGTGGTACACCAGCCGCCGCCGCCGCCGCCGCCGCCGCCGGTGGTTTCCGTGGAAAGATCGCGGCGTTTCTCGTTAACGAGCTTAAGAGATCGCCGCCTGTCGTTCGACGAGAACGATTACTGGAGAACTATAAAGGAATGGGACCGGCGAGACCGCGAGAATGTCGACAGATCGACCCAGGGGAAGATGAAGCCGTTGGCCAGCCACGAGAGACGAACTAGGCATTATTCGTTGACGAGACTGAAGAATCGGCGTTCCTGCCTCTATTTCGACGAGGAGAAGGATTCGCCGACGGCGTCGGACAAAGGCTCCATTAACGAGGCCATTAACAATAAAACGACGCAAACGCTGAGGCTACCAATCGTCGGCAAAGGGAAAACGACGAGGCACTGTTCATTGTCCAACTTGGACGATCGATCCAACGATCTTCTCTCCACGAGATTCGCCTCCACCTTCAGGTCCGTCAGGCAGCGGCAGTCGAGTACCACCGAGAAGATCGTTCTGGACGACGGCCCTCCGAACAATTCCACGAACGATCATGTAGAGATCGATGCCGGGACACCGCCGCCGGTCGACGAGTCTCTGTTCTACGACAACCTGGATGTGTTCCGGCAAGCGCAGATCAACGGCAACGATCTCCGATCGATAATGTGGTCGATCGTGACCGCGGCGGAGATGAAGCTGCTGCTTGAGCTGGAGAAGTGCAACGCGCTGCCGGAAATACCGCCCGGAGAGAGGATAAGGAACATTGCTTACTTGTGGTCCTGTTACCGCGGCCTGGCGCAGCTTCTGCCGCAGCTGGAGGAAATACGCGCGAGCGCCGATTACGTGGAGCCTTGCACAGGCATGAATGGGATTCTGGCGGCCTCCCTGAGCGGTAACGTAGCCTGCATCCAGCACCTGATACAGAAGGGCGTCGATATCAATTGCAGAAACCCGATCAACCACTACACGCCTCTTCATTTCGCTGTCCTTGGGAACTCCACGGAGGCAGCGCGCGTGCTGCTCGACAACGGCGCGAAGCCGAGCACGTGCCTCTACCAGGAGATCGTCGAGCCGGTGCTGCACAGCGCTATCAGAGCAGGTGCTGTGGAGATAGTGAGATTGTTGCTGGACCGGGGAGCGAGCGTGGTGGAGAAGAATCACATGGGAGAGACGCCGCTCCACGTGGCCTGCTTCGTCCAGTCGATCGAGTGCGTGGAATTGCTGCTGGATTCCCCCGGGACCAACATCAACGCGGTGGACCGGGCTCACCGAACCCCTCTTCACTTCGGCGTGATGACCACCCACTCCTCCGCGAAGCTGGTCGAGGTGCTGCTGAAGCATGGCGCCTCGGTGAACGCCGCGGACAAGACTGGCTTCACTCCTCTTCACGTGGCCGCGCTCAACGAACAATCTCACTGCGTCGATGCCCTGATTTGGGCTGGTGCCGACGTCAGCGCGACCACCAGCGCTGGACTGTCCGCCTTGAATATCATACTCCGGAAGATACCCGAGTCCCTGCAGGTGTTCCGGCAGAGGCTGGATGCTTCGATAACGCTCAGGAGGCCGGTGCCTCACAACAGAGAGTTCGAGATGAGGCTACACTTCGACCTGCTGTTCCCGAGCGGCAACCAATGCGAGACCAGCTTCATCAACACGTTCGTGCAGGAGCGCCGCAAGGACCTGCTGTCGCACCCGCTGGTAATGGCTTTCCTCCACCTCAAATGGGAGAAGATCCGGAAGTTCTACCTGCTGAGGATCCTGCTCTACGCTATGACCGTCATCTGCATGACCACGTACGTCCTCACGGCGCTGGCATACAAGTGCTACAACCACGACGAGGCCATCAGCTCCAAGATATGCAGCAGCAAACGCATCTCCGGCTTCCTCTTCAGGCGGCCCGTCATCGAGATCCAGTGGTACCTGCTGCTGATCTTCACCTGCATCTCCATCCCCAGGAAGATATTCGGCTTCATGGTGTACACGTCCGCGAAACAGTACTTCTCCAACATCGACAACGTGCTGGACGGGGTCGTTATAATTAGCGTGTTCGTCACGTCGTTCGTGTATACAGGGCGCACGTATGATTGGCAGAATTACGTGGGAGCGTTCGCCATACTCTGCGCGTGGACCAACTTGATGCTGATGGTCGGCCAGCTGCCCGCTTTCGGCACCTACGTGGCCATGTTCACACACATACAGTTCGAGTTCGCCAAGCTGCTGCTGGCTTACTCGGGCCTGCTGATAGGCTTCACCGTCAGCTTCTGCGTTATCTTTGTCGGGGAGCCGTCCTTCGGTAACCCTTTCACGGGCCTGATCAAAGTATTGGCGATGATGGCCGGTGAATTGGACTTCGAAGGTCTGATCACTCAGATCGACGAAGAGACCGAAGGGTCTTTCGTTATCTATCATCCGTTGTCGGTGTGCTCTCAGATCCTCTTCACTCTGTTCATCGTGTTCGTCACCGTGATTCTCATGAATCTGCTGGTTGGTATCGCCGTGCACGACATACAGGGCTTGAGGAACCATGCTGGCTTAACAAAGCTTGTCCGCCAAACGAAGCTGATCCTTTTCACCGAGATGGTTCTCCACAACAGCTCGATCCCCTACGCGTTCAGAAAGTGGATGTCCGACCACAAGATCAACGTGGAGAACAGGAAGAGGGTGCTGGTGGTGAAGCCGTTGAATCCTCTTGAGAAGAGATTGCCGAAGGACATCCTGAAGGCAGCTTACGAGATAGCCCAGAAGAATATACCGTTCATGAACGACGACACCATTAGCTTGAGCGATCACATGATGTGGATGAGACACCAGAGCGAGGAATATTCTGATAGTAATTTGCAACTAGTCATTGAAAGCCTAGCCACCAAGCTACAGTCCTACGAAGACACCGTCAAGTCGCTGAAGGAGCAGCTCTTAGACACTAACAAAACCTTGGAGAGTGTTATAAAGAATCTGTCGAAGGAAAAGAATAATTGACAGTTTCCTAGGTACTAGCATTAAAATTACGAATGCTTTTGTATATATAGCTTTTAATTCTAATATACCCAGGGTACCTACAAAACTTATTAATTACATATACGCCGAACGATGAGATATAATCGGAAGTGCGGTACTCTCTGGCTCATTTGGACGAATCGATAAATTAACTTTTTATGTAAACGCCACGTTTAAATATTCGCGAGAAGTGACTCATCGGGGAATAAACATGCAAGTGAAAGTAAAAGTGAAAAGAAGAATATTCTGCAATTTTAATGTTAGTAGCAATCGTATCAACGTTCTGTATTTTCTTTTAGACTGGTCGTTATATAATTAGAATCTTTTACACGCGCAATATGCTTTCTAATTGTTATTATTGTTGCAACGAATACTGAAAATCCGTTGATCATACGTACTAAATAGTCAATTTGGCGATTTAATAATTGAATAATATACGAGTAAACTTTAATTAATAGTTTTTGCTCGTTTTACAGTGAATATAAGATATATAATTTACACAGTCCGCTTCGAATTGCAGATTATATTCCCCCTAATTTTTACGGATATGACTGACAAAGTTGATATTGAAGCAACCGTTACTGGTGGAGGGCCAACTGGACAATCAGGTGCTATTCGTTGGGGTATCGCGCAGGGTATTCGAAACTTTGTCGATATTGAAATGATAGAAAAAATGAGAATTGGTAAGGAAAATAGTATTTTTATCTAATCACTTGTTTACCATTTAATTCACATGTTCCGCGCCGTGTTAATTATATATAGTATATTATGAAACTCGTGAAAATATGATTATGAGCTACGACTTATCGTTCACTTATGATGGGAACTGGAATGCCGTTATTATTGCGCGCTGCCCATTGAAGCATTAATTCTTAGATGTAATTCGCAAAGTGGCAGTGAGGTCAGTCGTTAAATTCATTCTACAGCTCTTTGATTATTCGAACGAATCGAGAAACTTGAAACCGCTTTCGTGAAATATTTTAATAACTTTTCTGTTGTTCTTTTTTGTAGGGGAATGGAGGAAATTAAATTCTAATAATAGCAGCTACTAAATATCTAACATATTATAATTGAAAATTGAAATTCATACTTGTTATAGAGAATAGATCCCATACTTTCTGATAGCTTTCTGATTTCGATCGATAATACAGCGAAATATTCGCAAGTTTCAATAAAATTTCGCGAACTAGAACACATTCGAGAACGTCTACTTATTTTCGAAATGGTCACGCGAGAATTTATTTTGAATACTATTGTTTTCGCTTGTTTTTCAGTCAATTTCAAACATTTTCATTATCTGTATTTATTTAAAATATTATCCTCCACACATTATAGTATGGAAAATTATGTTTATACAGCTGGCCTTCTAACAAGGGACTGGAGAAGACGCGAGAGGAAGAAGTGGGGTCAGGAAGGAGCTCGAAGAAAATTCACGTGGAAGAAACGTTAAATTTTTTTTTTCCAATTTTCTGTACTATGGAAATTATATAAATAGTTTCGAATAAATTCTTGTAAAGTATGTTCCAACTAATCCATGGTATATTCACCACGCGTGTCTATGAGGTGAACGTTCCAAGTATGGAAAGTGAAGAGTAGCTAATTAAGAAAGTAATTAATTAAAATGTTTCAAAACATTTGCTACCTGTTAGATTTCAAGCATACTCTAGTAGGAAGGTGAACATATATCCAGAAAAAAATAGACATTTGTATTTTATGACTTGTTAAAATTAATTATGTAATCGGTCTAAAGAATTTTAATTATAAAATGTTTTGTATCTAGCAGACAAATGACAAGTCGTACATAATGCACCCTTCACATTCTCTCCATAGGTGTCAAGCCAAGTAATTTCATACTTTGAGCAAAAATAATTTTCGACGTATGAAACAGCATAAGCCTTTGGCTTGCCAAATCTGAAGGCTCGTCTTTTATCCTCAAACTCTTCATTGCTTTATTGACAGCATCGCTACAAGGAGAAATTTATCAAATTTATAAAATTTACAAAATTACAAGTAACTGTATAAAACTGATCCAATATCATTGCTTAAATAATACAAAATGTACTCACCTTAATTGGAAGAGATATATTGTTAATATGCATGGTTCTAATCTTTCATAAGATTTCAGAACCACTTCATCGAATTTACTGATTAATATAATCAAATCGTCAACTACTGGTTCCTTTAATAAAGTTGGATTACATTCTGTCGTTATACTAGCACCACAATGAAGCTCCAAATTAGTTAAACGACAATGAGTGTATTGCAATTTTATTCCAGTATTACCTTTCATCTAATATTAAGTGTACATTATTCACGATTAATAGAAGTATATATTGAAATAGCAGCTAATAAGAAATAAGGTGAAAGTTATAAGAAAACTTGCATCAGTTATTAAGTCCCAATTGAACTCATAATCTTTCGTTCTTTTTTGTTTTAAATCGTGGATAATGACACCAGAAATGCCCAAAATATCAGAGCTATTATCGATTTCGTCTAATGAAACTTTAGTTGCTGAAATAAAATCTATGTTTACGCTCTTTCATTCAGATACCATTGACTAAACTCTCAGCTTAGATTTGAAAACTTAAACAGATCACCCAGTTGTCTTTAATTGAATTAAATGTATAACTATAAATGCAACTAACTTACTAGATGTACATATTTGTCTTTCTTTCATAACTTCCCTTGCCTCGTTCAAAATATCTTCTAGTAACACTGCTGTACCTTGTCTGGTACTCATACCACGTACCCTTCCATACTTAATATGTTCTAATCTATTCGCCCAAGGTAATTCCATTTTATTTAAGATTTTAATTAAACTCGAAAAATGATCGCTCTGAGCATTATCCACCACATAATACATAGCATCAAATTTATTTCTCTCGAACCTATCGATAGCAGCAGCGATATCTCGAGTCATGTACAAAGTTGAACCATCGCTCTTGATAATTGGGATATTTCTATCTTCAGATATAGCTACTGTCTTTCTACCTTTATCGTCTAATGTTAATAGCTGCATTTCTTCCATTAAACGAATAATTTGATTTGTACTTTTAGCGGTATACATAGACTCCCAGTGATACTCGTCAAAAATTATACCTATTCGCTTGTAAGTTGTTTCTAATTCCTGTACCGTGTATTCTTTGAATGTTTCCCATTGATTATAAATAGTACTATCTCCAAATTCTAATCGCCTAAATGTTTCCCTAGCACGCTCGCTTATCGTCGGGTCAGTTTTCGCCAATTTATTTGCAGCAACATATGCCTTGCACAAAGCTTTAATAGGGTTTGTTTGCATTTCATCGTTATTAATATTTGCTACTTCGATTCCCAGTTGAATAAACCCAAATTGTGTACCCCAGTCCCCCATGTAATTTATCTTTTTAACTTTATTCTGTAAATAGGTATTTATATTCGCAACGTAATTTCCTATGATCGTAGAACGTAAATGTCCTAAATGAAAAGGTTTAGCGATATTTGGCGAACTGAATTCTACTATGACATTCTTGTTGTTATCTACGAGTAATGGTGGCGCTACACCAGAATGATTACTCTCTAAAATTGTTTTTACATATTTATCTCTCAGCATATTGAAACATACTGTATCATTCCCCATTGTGACATTATCAAATACACCGTCTAAATTATTCTTTGTGATATCTCCAATCGCATTTGTTACATCATAGTCGTTTGATTTCAAGGGAAGCATAAAAGAATATATGTCTTTCTTGCTATTTAATGCTACATGTAATTTAGACAGAATTTTATGTTGATGTAAACTGTCTATACTTTGTATTGGTCTTATAACCTAAAAAAAAAGAATCATCTTCAATGGTATAAAACGGTATTTACGAAAGGAACACTGTGTACAATTTTTAATCGCAGTTCTTTGAAATATTACAGCTTGCACTCGATATATTAATTAATAAAAATTAATAAACTCGAGTATAAAAGTAATGTATTCAATTCGAACCGGCATAATGAAATTTTAACATAACCTACGACTTGTTATTTGTTTAATTGAAAACGAATATATAATAAGTTACGTTTAGAAATACTAAAACCAAAATATTGTACCTTTTCAAATATTAGAGATCTCAAATAGTTGCTCATGTTAGAGTAATAAATATATTTTAAAATAAATATCTTGTTTAGATTCGAAGTAGGTTAGAATCAAACACCCACGGTTCAAGGTTTTAAATTGTTTTAAAATAGGGTTTCGGGAAGTTTCGACTTGTTTTTATTGTCCTATTTTCAGTTAATTTAGTGAATGTTGTAGCTTATCCTTAAAGAAAAAATGGAAGCAAAACTTGAATAGCTCCTTCGATTCTTAATGAAAAGCATAGAGTACCCTAACCTTACACAGTTAGTAGCCCTGTTATTTAAGAAGGAACCCGTTTCGCGCATGTAAAATGAGCTCATTGGCTCCGAAAAAGCGTTGGTGGGGGTACAGCCAATAGTGGCTTCTCCCGGCACCAATGAGCGTCAACCTGCGCAGAACCGGTCTGAACTCGTCGGTCGGCAGGTTCCTTCTTAAATGACTTATTAGAGCTCAACATAATTTCATTATAAGTCAAATAGTACAAACTTTAATACAATAAGATAATAAACATATTAATTTCATTACATCTATTTATTAGGTTATTTATTCTATACATAAATACCAAATTTCAAAAAGAAGTATTCTATATATAAATAGCAAATTACTATGGCATCATTTATTTAAACTTTCTCTTGCCTTTATTTCTGTTACGTCAAGTAAATAAGAAAACTAGGGAACCCCCGGATAATTATAATCTAATTTGTGCATTCAAAAAGCGAATCGCCCGCACCCGTAGAATTTTTCCGTTTTTGTAGTATAATGAATTAAATTATATGTTCCTGTTTTCCAGTCATAATTTATAGTTAAAACCTGTATTTTCCGATAATAACTCTTTCGCAGATTTCTCTTCCATATTTCAAGAGATTTTCATAAATTTTGTAATGTTAACCACGGGCGTTGCGGGCGATTTGGGCGTAAGTGGAATACGCCCCAAATAGAGGCGCACAATAAAAAATATGTATTACATACTTACGTATCACCATCTTTTTCTCAAACTAATCTTTTCCCCATTCCCGCAAAGTTCCCTTCATACTGGTCGTCGATAATCGTCCATTATTATGGCGTCACCAGCACGGCTGCTCCTCCAATTTGAATTGCTTCCAGACATCTGCGACAAAAAATATTCAAATTTAAAATAACTGCTCCAAAATAAGTAAACCACATTGTAGTTAAACAACTATTCACACCAAACATACCACCAGAGATTCTAATGTAATTGTAAAAACCAAACAAAAGTACCAACTAACAATGGCTAGAGAACAGAAAAGAGGCGCGAAAAATGATCAAATATTTCTCGCGACATCGAATTAGCTTATAATAGAAAACGCATGAATATTAAACCGTAGCCACAATAAATAGTAAACGAGAGCAATAATTGTATGGTAGAATATTTAAACATTAATTAAATTTACGTACCGTAATATAAACTAAGCACTCGACACATATCACTTCGATGTCCACAATGCGAGTGACGCCTTCGTAGCCCGGCGAACGCAGCACGGGGTGGGGATACGCAAATCGCTGCCACTGGAAGTTTGCCTCAGCGAATGTGCCCCCGTCACTTATAAATACATATACAAGGTGCACGGCGAATCTAATATCTAACGTAAATTTTTTCTTATAACATTCTGAAGTCCACGAGCCCTTACCATTTTCGTGTCGCATCCAACGTTACCGATTCACAATGAAATAAAACTACAGCCTACTAGCGGTCACAATTAAAACTAAATACAGAAAGATAGGTCAGCTACCTTCGGCAATAAGGGAAACAATGTGATCGTATTTTCATTGGTTTTTAAATGGAAGTGCACAAATAAATCTGTCTTTTTTTACGAAATAAATACACGAACTTGCGTGACCAAAATTTCCACAAACGTTAAGTCTCTCCCTTTTATACATGCAACCGTAAATGCATTGATGCCGGCGGAAACGTCTCTCACCCGCAATCATAACAACCGGCGGCTTTCGTGCGTGTGCGGTGGTGTAGCACGAATTTTTCGAGCCAGGTGTATACATGACGTTGAAAAAACTTAATCTGCGTAAGAAAATTCTTGCAATATCTTTGACGATTCTGTAAAACCGTTTTCAAAAATGATTACACGGAAGAAATTAAAGAGGAAACAATAAATGCAGCTTTTCAGGTTATACAAATAAATCTATATAGTTATAAGGTAAATTTCTGTTTCCTAATATGTAATACGTAAGATAGTGTATATATTCAATATATAAGTTAATTAAAAACGTCTAAAAGTAATCACATGTAGCATTGGAATCAAATAAACAAAAATAGTTTGGAAAAAAATTCAAGTTTTGTGACTTATCGACTGTGTTTATATACATAATATGTACATTATTTGATAACGTTTGATTATGAACACACAGTACTGGGAATCAGCAAAGATATGGAGAATCAAATCCATTCGGAATTGATTATGAAAGAAGAAGAAGAAGAGGAAGGAGAACAAGAATCTAACAATAGTATTATTACTAATGGTACTAGTAGTACAACCACTACTACAACCACCACTACTACTACTACTACTACTACTACTACTGCTACTACTGAAACTAAGAACACTGAGCATGATGGAATAGAATCAACAATTGGTATCAGGCCAAGGCCTTTAATTTATAAGCCGGAGAATGTAAATATTGGCTGCAAACCTGAACCCACAGAAACTAAATGGCATTGGGCCCCAGGAGCATGGCAGGATGCTACCAGAACCAGTGCCTTCCAACCATATAAAGTAAATTTTTATACATATAACATCCAGTTTCGATTCAGACAATATCCTATTCACATAAATAGAAAGCTTGTCGTGGACGCTTCTCAATTCGTATCGTCTTTCTAGCCTCCTACTTTACTTACTAATTTGCAAAGAGGCAATACTCAAACTGAGATACCACAACTTTACGGAGGCAGTGATATTACATTTCACACATTAGCTGGTCAAGGAGAACTCACTTCCGAGCAGATACATCCGAGTACGTTACCTTCCGCGCAAAACAGTTCATTAGAATGCTTAAGCATTTTCCTATTTCATTAATGAATTACTCTCAAGGCACTGTAGATACACCCGACGAAAAAGGTTTAACTGGTCTTATGTGGGCTGCTGGTTACGGACAGTTGGGAAGTGCAAGGCAATTGCTTAAAGCTGGAGCTAATAAAAATTACCGTGGCCTCAGCGGAGAAACGCCGTTGCACTTAGCAGCTGCTTACGGGCATCATGATCTTGTAAAATTGTTGTTAAACCACGGTGCAGATTCGAATGCCAGTGACGAGGTACAGGTTGATATTCTTTTGATTAATTGGAGACTTTGGACCACTGCCTTTTTAAATATTGTAGGAAGGAAATACACCGTTGATATACGGGGCACATGGTGATCATCCACATGTATGTTATGAATTATTATCGAGAGGAGCGGATGTTACGCGACGTAATATGTATAACGTAAGTGCTTACCATGCGGCAGTGTTAAATAATTCGTTGACTGGTAAGGAAAATTCATATGTATGTTATTATTCGAACATTATATGAATTATTAATCCACGAATCAATGAACAAATGTTTCAGCTAAAGCAGTTATTGAAAATTACCTGCTGCAACAAGTGGTGAACATACCGCCTGATATATTACAGTAAATTGTAATTAGAAGTTATTATAGGTTTTAAAGATTGTAAGTACAAAATTAATATTTATATCTGAACGGTTCAATAAATGTTTTTTTTATTTTCATTCTTATATAATTATTCATAGTAAATATTCCCTAAAGAATGCATTATTAGTGAGTGGAACAATGAAACTTATATTCTTAATCTTTATGAACAAACATTTTACAGACAAATTGTTGGTCATTTATACACATTTAAGAAGTAAATGAATTTTGTTCTGTCGAAATAAAAGTTCAAATAAAACCCTAAAAACTATTAGTATAGTATGTACTCGGTATTATGTATACAAACATTTATAGTACCTTACATTAACGTCGATTTAAAAATAAGCGGGTGGTCATACGACATAAATGCGTTCTAAAGTGCATTTCTTTCCTTTTTTTTCTTAATTTCCACGCATTACTTTCTTTATTATGTTTGCACAAAAATACATAATAGTAAAAACATTAAATGCTTCTAATAATACTATTAAAAAGAAAATAAAGAAAGCAAGTGAATATAATTATATGATTTAATGAATTCTTTCTGTTAAAACATGATTATACATATATCATTTTCTGCAATTATTATGGCTTTATAATTATATATATATATATATATATATATGTATATATGTACGTACGGTACAAAAAAATATTGCTATACTTCTCCACACAGTAATACATATATCATTGTCTATTTTACTAAGAACTGTTGTAACTGTACAAAATTTATAAGGAAATAATTTCGAAACGTTCGAATGAAACGAAGGCAATTCAGTTATTCGTATGTTCGTAATACCAGTAACTCGTAAAGTGTGAGAAATCTTTCAATGTTCTTCCTTTTACCAATTATAAAATACCTTTGTACAGTTGGTGTTAATTTCGTATGAGGCATATACTAAATAAAGCAGATTGTGTTGTATACAGAAGTGTAGCCACTTGTAACGGACCCATGTACACCACCATTGATAAATAGCGGCTGTGGAGCAATGAAATTATAATTTGGATGATAACTAAGCTGAAAATGTTTATCATTGAATTTCCAATGGACAGTGTCTGATTTTGCATTCTTGTACATTTTTAGCACAAGTAATTATCGTTCCCTGGGTACTTATATAACCTCGTAATTATCAGTAAAGAAAACCTTTTCTAGTGAATATGTAACAGGACTTTCATCTTCTACATGCACAACTTTAGTTACCTATAAAGCAAACGAAACTCCTTAATTTTATTAAAGAAATGTATCAAGATTGAATTATAGCATTGAATTTGTCACAGAAACGAAGACTGGTCTTCTCACAAGGGAAAATCCCGAACCCGAAAATGAAAAAATTTTTGTTTGCTGCCCAAATTCACTCGAAGGGAGTGAAATTAACCCCTGAAAATTCGGCTATTTTCCGATTTTGTGTTATAACTCGCGAACTGTAACAGATAGAAAAAACGTTTCAAGACAAAAGTTACTTCTTTTAATTAGATCTATCATTTGGCGAAACGAATTATTTTACAGTTCACGAGTTATAACAGACACCGGAAAATAACCGGATTTTCAGGAGTCAATTCCACCCCCTTAGAGTGAATTTGGGCAGCAAACAAAAATTGCGTTGTAATCAGGAGGAAATCCCTTACATATTCACAAAGTTTCAGAATTTTTTGAATTTCCGGGTTCGGGATCTTCCCTTGTCCGCGACGAATTACTACAAATATAAACTAAATTTTACATGTAAGTGTATCATTGCCATGAATTTTAATAAATCATACGCGAATGTGATATAAGATAGCATACCTTGATATTGACATACGGTGTCTTTGATGAAAACGACACGTGAAGAGGAAAGAAATCAGAAGGAGTCGAAGATGGTGCCGAGAATTCCATCGAACCTGATTTTGCGCTTGCATCAACTATTGGCAGAGACCATACCAGTGTATTTCGTCGTGCTTCGTGTGCATATTGTCCGTCACATTCGCTTATAATGGGAGTGCAACCCATCGGCAATGGAATGTTTATTTGAACGTCATTCAGTTCAAGATTAACCTGTTCTAATTCGTACTCTATGTTGACATCGCATCCACCTTCCCCGTTTTCAGAGGGCCAGCAATTAACTGTTTCACAGAATAAACATTACGAGCAAGAGAAATACGCAGAGTGAAATAAAGAAAAATAAAAAGAATTTGCTAAATTTCTCACTCGAAATAGGTAATGCTGTCTCATCCTGGGCTTGCAAGCGCCACTTTAATACTCCAACATCGGTATTCAATGGGAATGGTTTTGTAGAAACTTTTAAACCTATTTGACCGCGAGACTTGAACAATTCTTTATCTACATTTGGATGCGTTTGTAATTGGATTCCTCTTGTATCCCTATTTTCTAACTGTACACGAATTCGACCCCACATTTCGTCCGAAATGTGCAATGTCACTAACCCATGCAATTCGAAGTGCTGCAAGCCACCATCCCGACCGATTCGCACATTCAGTCGCTCTTCCTGTCGCAAGTGAACCCTTAAAATAAAAGTAACGCTTATATAATACCAAGCAGCGAGAAACTTAGATGAGAGAAATCATCTTACGGCGAAGTGGCGACTCTTTGTGGCGAGATTGATGTTGGTTTAGCACCTGACGCCGGCAAAGGCGTAGATACAACATTCTCTCCTTCTTCTTTCAATTGATCAACGAAAGAATCAACGTCACGAGATTTCCCTCCCAGCTTCATTGCGCCTGGACCAGCATTAACTGGTTTCCTGTGTAAATAATGAAAATATTTCAGTAAGAAATCTGCGATAACATCGCGTTTCTGTAATATTATTCCTTACTGCGTCGGCGTATACGAAGGTCTCACTGGTTCTAGTACAAATTTAGCAGTATCCCCCACGGTAGAAGTTGGGGTGAAGTTGCCCCCGCTTCCGTAAGCATTACCGAATCCGGGATTTTTAAAACCACTCTTTTTATTCGCTTCCATTCTCTGCCTCTGTAATTCCTTTGCTTTCTCGCGCATTTTATTCCTAGCTTCCCGTTCTTGAGTCATTCTCACTGCTTGATAGACCTTTTCTTCGTGTGAATCCATCTCCACAAATGTTCTGATTTGTGCTAAATTAACGCTTTCTCTATATCCCAGCGCCACTATTTCGTCGAACGCGAATATCAAATTGAACGCATTCTCAGCTATTTCAAGCTCATCCATCGAATTGCAATATTCTGGAATCTATAAATTTATTAAGCAAAATTAGTAAGCACAATTATTTTGCAGAATCATTAATTTCATGTACAAGCTATACTCACAACTCTAGCAAAGAGCCTCAATGTTTCTAAATCCTCTAATATGTTACTAGTTTTCGTCGTAATCAATAGCATGTATACTTTCTCTAACGGCTGATAGACATATCTCACGGACTCCGTTTCTACGAATGTATGCTGCTTGCCGGAACTCATTAACTTTGGAAACGCAGCGAGCAATCCTTCTATTCTGGCTTTTGTCATTTCAACGAACTGACGAGAAATGATAGCTGAAATTTTTACACATTATGAAACCCTATTCCTCGATTGTAATTAACCCTTCAAAGTATCCAGAAAAATAAGCATAAACCAATGATTTCAAATTCAAATTCACAAGCAATACTTAGTCACTTGTTCCAATCATTCGCATGAAAAAAGTACAGCATAGATGTTGCAAGGAACTCTCTCTCATTATGTGCAGAGATAATGATCATGTACTATTCAATTCTGCTACTTGAAATTCCAAGTAACTAAACTATGTTCATATTAGCTTAATACATGCGCGTAGACGAATGTATCCAGCGAAACGCGGCATCGTAATCGTTTGACAATTAGAAAGATGATCGTGTGAGAAGTATGGGGCACAAGTACAACACACACATATACAACAGGCGCGGCCGAAGGGGGCAAGTATTACTTACTTTTGCCTGCTTTAGTACAGACCGCCGCAGCAATAAGTACCTGTAACAGTAAAAAATTAAATTCACCGTGGAATAGACAGTAATGTCTCATTTATTCCAGCGCAGAACAACCACGAGCGGCGGATTGACATCTGTGGCAAGTGCACAGAACACACGGTTTTGCCGTTGAATTGCCATTCAATGTTCGCGTATAATGGCAATCCCGTAAATTCGACGGTATACAAATGCTCACCATTTTGATGAATTATTTTCTTACGCTATGTGCTGTACGATTAACCTAATACAATTTTTATATAAGCCAATCTTTCATCCACATCATATATACAAATACCAGGACACGAGCAGAGGGCGCACTGTGCTGACGTGTGGCATGACGATATATATACAGCCACGAATCAAATGATTGGCAAGTATAGATATCGGATATGAAATTTCTGATGATGTGTGATATATGTTACCGCAGAGATTAACGTTTCGGAGGGCAGGAGAAAATGAGGGAAAGAATTTGTAGTTTATACGGGGTCTGCTAATGAAGTTATTAGTCAGCTTCGCGGAGAAGAAAAGGTTGCACTAGATGCGGGAACAGCAGGGGACAGTTAGAAACAGTGGCGGATTTAACGGCCGGCCGATAGACAGTTGCCGCTAGGGCCCCATTTTCAAAAAAAAATTACGATTTTATCCAAACACTAGGGTACGTGTCCCGATTACGGTGCTTTGACGCCGACTTGCTCACGAAGGAATTAATTACTGATTTCTCTTACTTTAATTTTATTAGGTGAAAATTTATATTGGTTTTTTGAACTTTTCCCTATATTAAGGCATTTTTTTCGGGTTAAAAATGTTAATTTTTCATATTTTTTTAACTGAAATAAAAATACATGTTTTTGTCCCAATTACCGTGCCCTGAAAAGTGCGTTGTCCGCATTACGGTGCCCTTTTTTGAATAACGTTCCCGCGGCTAGGTCTTCGAACTTTGATAAGGTTCGAAAAGGTTCCCTTTTATATCACCGCCTTTTTCCTTAAATCCGCCACTGGTCATAAAAATTCCTAGTTCTAGGAATTAGATTTAAGAGAACGTAAGGGGACTTGCGCAAATCAATTACTCTTTGTGGCCCTCTAATGACAAATTTGCAAACACCACTTGTAAATGCTTCGCATCAGGTTGTGGACAATGCGGACAATTTGTTTCTATGTTAATTTTGTTGCTGTTGTGTTACAAGGTTACAACTGTATAAATTATTAAATGCACATTGCAGATTAGAAGTAGCGTATTACATTTCGAACTTAAATATTCCATTTAGTAATACATGCGATGTGTAATCTCACGAAAGGTTGTTAGTGTCTATTAATTATGTTTAAGTCACAGAAATCTCGCGATTTCGAACTGGCACATGAATTGTATCAGCAAGATAATTGCTTTGGATTAACGGAAAATGCAATCATACCAAAAAACGTAAGTTCTTTTCGATCGAATTAAAACTATTAAGAAAGAAATTTATACAAAAATACTTTACAAATAATACACACACTATGTAACATATTAACCATCATACTTACGTTTAGAAGAATAAAGAAAATTATAAACCAAGGACTATAATTGATCAAACGTTGGAACTGATTGATCCAACTCCCAATATTCATACATTATTTGTACAATTTAATGAGCGCTTCTTTTGGAATATTTTACTATCTGTCGAAGTTAAATGGAGTAACAGAATGACAAGGTACATTGCATTTGTCAAACTTTAAATTATGCAGGTTTAATTATATATATATTAATTGTACTATTTATTTATAAAATATAGTTGTGCCGGTACTTGTTCCTTTCATCCCAGAAGTAGGCAATGTATAATTACTCTCAGTGCACCATTATTAAAACTTAGACCGAGGAAAGACGTTGTGGAGACTCTACTGGTAAACCTTCATTATCCTAAATTATTTAAAAATAATCATCTCATGTATAACTTCTATACTTTACATTGTAGCACGAAATGATCCATGGATATCTGTTCCTCACAAACAACGATCGTGACAGAGATGGCCATGGTCCAGAGTTTTGCAAGCATATGGACAGAATAAATATAGCAGCTGGCACAAAAATAACTGTGTGTATCCACAATAAAGTCTATTAATCTTATTATTTGGGAGTAAAAAATGATTCTTTCCGCAGATATACCACAGCTTTCACGACGAGGTTAAACTGTATCAGCAACATTGGTGGAGATGCACTGGCCCTTGTCAGGGAAGAGCTCCATTTTTTGGAACAGTACGTAGGGCCATGAATCGTGCCCCGGGTCCATCTGATTTCTGGTGGAAGGCACACCAGCAATCTTGCAGCGGCCAATTTATTAAAATTAAGGAGCCAGAAAACTTTAAAGCGAGAACTTCCAATAGTAAAGTGACAGCAAAGCCTGCTTTGAAAAGTATTAACTCGGGAAATACTATGTCTACTTGGCTCACGAAACCTACTACCAACACTACTTTTTCTGTGCCAAAATTTACGTCCACTCCTAAGAATATCAAACCACCTTCAAATACTCAAAATTCATTGATTCCGTTCAAGAAACTTGGAAATAGCACAAACAATGTCCATGGTTGGGGTACAGGTGGACCAAATGGTTCGAATAGTTTACCAAAGGCTACTACTTCAATTTTTAGTGGCCCCAAATTCTCCTCTCCTAAAACTCTTGGCGGTTCTACTACAGGACAAAGTAATTTACTGAGCAAATATAATGTTAGCAACAAACATGAATCAAATACGAATACTAAAAAGCCGGGAAGAACGATGGACACTTTTATGAGCCCAAAGGCTAAGAAACCAGTTGCTGATAATACTCAATCATCGAACAAAGTAGAAGTGAAACTCGTAGAGTGTCCAATATGTTGCAACTTTGTCCTAAATGATGATATAAATAAACATGTAGATTCTTGTTTAGTAATAATTGCGAAAGAAACTGTTCTTAATATCAATTCTCCTACGCCACGAGCAAAAACAGATAATTCATCATCTTCGCAAAAAAGAAAAATCGATGCGAGTACAACTTCCAATAAACAACTAAAATTAGATAATTTCGAAAATGTAAGAAAGACAAATTGTCCTGTGTGTAATAAGAGCTTGGAATTTATACATCTGAATGAACATCTCGATAAGTGTCTTTTAGAAGCGGATGATGCGAATAGTATCAATGAAACTAAAAGCGAAAGCATAATTTCCATAAGTAGTACGTCCAGTGGTAATTCATCCTCATCTTCGATTACTGAGGATTTAAAGGATGTTCATCTTGTTCCTGAGACTTGTAAAAATGTGGGCAAGGAAAGTTTGCATAAATGTCTGATCTGTAATGTGGCTATTGTTTCTGGGATGTCGTTAGCCGATCATTTGGAAGACTGTATTGGAAGCGTTTTTAATGACGATTCGTCAATAATAGATTGTGATGACGGACAAATGTCAGAAATCGACTTAGAGGTACTGTTTGACCAGAATGATAAATTCCCTTGTCCTGTTTGTATGCAGTTAGTATCAGAATCGTTAATGAATTCACACTTGGATGTTTGCCTTAAAAGCTAATGATTGCAGTACAAATTCTACAGTATACATTATTTAATAACTTAATGATTTATAAGTATGTAAGATTATCTAGAGAAATATGAACTGTGTTATAGTCTTTATTTAAACATTAAAACTTTTTCCTACCTTTGTACTATTTATTTTTGAAAAAAAAAAAATGTATTTCATTTTAAAAATGTTTATATTTGGCACTAATTGATTTCGAGTATTCTTATCTTTATTATATTTCAAAATAGCAAATATTTAAATTGTTTACAATATACAGATAAATACAATTTTTAAATACACAATATAAAATGCCTCGATCGTGTTGATGTACCAGCACAAGCAATAAGGGAAGTGTTATTTTATTTCGAACAGTCCCTGTGGATTAAATCGATTGTGTTCATAAATAAAAGGATTTATAGTTGTTCATATAAATTATTAGTGTCAGGAGAGCGTAGTGTGCATATGCCGCAACTAAATTCTAGTAAATATGTTGGAAAGAACAGAAGGATTTGTTCTTGAGTCCAATGCATGTATAAATAAAGATTGGGAACTACCATGTCGATGGTTTTACTGTCTAATCTTACCCTGAAACATAAGAACATTTTATTGAAATACCATACATAGGGGCGGATTTGGGTATAGGCTAAGTAGACTACAGCCTAGGGCGATGAATTTTCGGGAGTGGCAAACTTTGAGGAGCATCAAATTTTGGAGAACGGCAAATTTAGGGGAGCAACCAATTTTAGGGAGCATCAAATTTTGGGGAGTGGCAAACTTTGGGGAGCATCAAATTTTGTGGAGTGATCAATTTTGAGAATCAATTTTGGATAGCGGCAAATTTAGGGGAGTGACCAATTTTGAGAATCAAATTTTGGGGAGCGGCAAATTTTCGGGAGCGATAAGTTTTGGGGAGTGGCAAACTTTGGGGAGCATCAAATTTTGTGGAGTGATAAATTTTGGGGAGCGGCAAATTTGGGTGAGCGACAAGTTTGGGGGAGCGAAAAGATTTAAACACAGAGGCTTCAACAGCTTTAAAAACAATTCACTTTTTTTCATGTAGCGAATTAGCAATGATTCATATTATGCGAGTTGCCATATTGAATTAATTTTGAAATTGTCTCGACTCTTAAATTAAAATATTTCGCGGGAAGGGGGGCAGACGCTTGTTAACCTAGGGGTGCCAAATCTTCAAATCCGCCCCAGACGATACACTCGAAGTATGATGAGTAAGTTATAGTATTATCATATAAATTATAAATAGTATTCATTTTTTAATTACCTTTTAGAACCCAGGGTGTGGAACATAAAACTTTGTGGCAGTGGAATATGAATTGTATTATTGTATACCGTTCCTCCAGTTTCTTTAGGGACAATCCGTACTGTATCCAGTTCATCATACATGTTGACATTAACGCCATGCAAATCATTTCGTGCTGTTACTGCATATTTCGGATTCTCGTGGTAACATTGTCCAAGCAACAAAACTTCACGTTTGTTACGGAACGAGTAATTCACGTCGTAAATCGACCTTATAAAGTCCGGTGTCACAACACATGTGCCTAAATTTGGAAGTGATTAAGACAGGTAAGGTACTGTAATCAAATAGAATCAATTCTTCAGGTACAAACGATTAACTAATCTTCATTTAAAAGCGCATCAGTTAAAACAAGGGACACTGACTCACCAAAGAACGTTTTCATAAGTGAGAAATCCATGTACTTGTGAATTTTGGTTCTCGTCAGAAAATAGTCTATAAAATTGTAATTATATTCGATAGCTACTGTATCGTTATTGAGTGACAATTCACCGGTGTCCGAATCCTTTGGAAATATCGCGGTTACAGTAAATTCCTCACTGATAGAATCGGAACTACTGTTTCCACCAATTAAGTCGTAGAAGGCCCGAAGCTTCCAGGCTAGTCTCATTAAGTCCACTGATACCTAATTACATAGTTAATATTACACTAGATTTCTCTTTACTGAGATAAATAACAGTGTCTAAAAAATATAAAAGTAAACTTACCTTTTCATGCCGTGCAACAATTTCATATTTTCTTAGAGTTGACAATTCTCTTGATGCTTCATAGCACGCATCGGAGTACGGGGTAAAGTGTTTCCCCTTAGATTCTTCTCTACATTGTTCGTAAGGCCATATTGCTTGTTTAGCCTCTTCCAGTTGATCGCTACTAACTTCACCAAGTAACTTCAACGTGACTGAAGATCCACTACATTTACCTTTTGCTGCATCAGAAAGTCCCCAGACAGCATTTAATGTGATTATAGCAGGGTCGCTTGGTTTGGTACTCAAATAATCCCATTCCCAAGGTATTTCTTTTTCTGCCTCCAAACAGAACTGAACAATAAAGAGTCTTATAAACTTTAAGAACCTTATCACCTTTCCCCGTTATTTGCAATACGCGCAACTTACTTTCAGAACTTTTTCACCTGGTATAATCTTAGTTGCTTTAATTTTAATCATATCGGAGATCCAACTGGTAATCTCATAAACTACAGCTATATTCCACTGTTGAAGAATTTCTGACGAATCGGCATCGCGACGCGTTAAAGACACCATATGATGGTTCGAAATCTTCATATATTCGAATCTTACCTAACAAAAGATACCCCACATAAAGCTTGCAGCATCGCGTATTATGAATATAAGAAACCTTTGATGTACTAACTTGACTCCGTTTTGTATCAATTGTACTAATGTAAGCAGCTAAACCACAGCTACCTTTTGGTGGCACGTATGTGCAGTAATCTAAGAAATGGAGCGCCGTTAAAGCAAACTGCAGAAATGGCCAAATACTACAACAATTCAGAATTGAAATACAATTATTGAAGCTCATTACCCATTAAGTTTTATAATAGAAAATATGATAATATATTACTTGACTTACGGATAATTAGCCTGGTGCGACGAAAGCACATCTCGAATTAATTTCTGTCGCGATATTACCTTCTCGCAATCAAATAGTTTGAAATATATTTGACCTCCCAACTGTGGCAATTCGACTTGGAATAGATCTACGCTCTACGAGAAAAGATTAATGTGTTTAAAGTCGGAAATGATTGAAAGAAAAGGTTTAATGTCACTTACTTTTGGTTTGTACGTTGGTGATTTTGTAACTATGTACAATTGGGTGCAAGTAGGGCAAGCTTTATTTAACTTTGGCTTAATATTTACACCTAATATACTGGTGGATGTTCTAGCATGAGCTATGATACCTATCTTGAGATGTTCTGCAAGAATACATTGTGTTTTTAATGTAATACGTTACGAACACTACACCTAAACATTATCGAGAAAGAATTGTTAGTACCTCCTGGAGTGTTATATGAAATAAAAGGTCGCTCGTCTAATCCAATTGTAATATTAGCTGGAAGATATCCGTGAACAGAATGTGCTCTTTCTGCGCTATGCCATACATCAATTAAGGGATTGTAATTTCCAATTGTTTCTGATCGATGAATAGATGTACTGAAAAGAACAAACTTATAACATCAAACATTATAAAAAGGAGCTGGAGATATAATTGACTGTCTCGTACCGTAATATAACATGATTATTACGACCGATTGAAACGTGTGTAAAGTTTCCCCTCATCGAGAATAATGACGTCGTGGTGACTGCAAGTCTTGCATTTGCTCCTAGATCTGTGACTTGTACTGATTCTATTCTTAATGGCACGTTAATACGTTGATGATTCATATGAAATTCCATATTCTGATACATGTGGTACATGTTCTCGGGTAAAGATGAGAGGACTAAAACGAAAAGAGGTGTATAATATTTCTACGTAAAACTGTTTCCAACGGATAACTCGTAATCTTACATTTAAACCCTTTGGTGATAGTTGTTTCGTTCAGGTGAAGGCATAAAACCGTTTTCTCTTGAATACGCGCAATTACTTCTAAATGTGCAGGTCCATTTTGCTTTTGGTCTAACTTGAACTGTTTTAATATGTCCTTTACTTGCGTTGGACCATCGAGATACGTTGATAATGATTGCAAAATTCCTTCAGCTTTAATATATAACTGCATAATGTTTGAAGAAGCAGAAAATTATAATAATACGAATTGCTTTACAACAGATGGATATAATTCTATTACGAATACTCACAGACACGTGATTGATATTGTTTCCGCTACCGTAAGTATTGAGAATCACATGCAACACCTCTGGTATGTTTGTCAAGGGATTAGCGACAACACTGCCATGTATTAGTACACCGAATTTTCTGTATGTATCTTGATAGTCAAATACGTAGTTGCCGGTGATTAAATATTGATTCCTTGGTGATCGATGAAGTACTCGTGTAAATTGTGCAGCTATAGCTCCTCTGTAATCGCAATCACAATTTGGAAATATAGAATGCTGAGTAATTAAAAATTTCACAAAAGGAAACGAGGTATTGCATTACACCTTTACATACATATGAACGTAACAAGGATATGTAGTACGCTCGACAGACTTTAAAGTGGTATAAAAATAATTGTACAAATGTTGATTCGGTTCACTTTGCATATACCAGTACAGTGATATTAGTCTGCTCGGCGTAGGGCTGGAAACAATTAGTAACGACAATGCAGCTACTCTCATTTCTAAATGCTCGGTTCTATTTATCAATATTGGCCAATAGACTGGATATATCTAGAATAGAAAATGACAGAGCAACGCCTCATAATATGTTACATTTATAAAAGCAAAGTAGTTACTCACAACGTCGGGTCTCAGAGGAGCAGTTGGAAGTGATGCCCAAGCAGCAAGAACACGGAAATGTCGCGATTCCGCATTATTGCCACTTGCGATAGGTTCTAAAAATTCAACTACCCGTCCTAGTTGTATGTTCGCTAATCCCTCCAGCCAAATCATTTTCTTCTCATATTCCTTCGCCTCTATGAATTATGTATTATTACAATACGGTAACAGCGTAACTTAATTCACTTAAATTACGTTTATTACATACCTGTGAATTTATCGAGATATAAACGCACATAATCATCCAGCATCTCATATGGGCAATACAACAAACACGTTTTGTAAATCAAAGTGCCGTACGCCAGAATCGCAGTACTTTGAACTTCGCTGGAAATCTTTTCAGGCAGGTTCAGGAATATCTGCAGATTCACTAATAACTGGACATCGGGTTTTCGTATATGAAATGGTAGCTGAGTAAGAAGTTGAATCGCAGACATATCTGACACTTTTTTATCCTGGATCAATTCTAATATAAACAGTGCTGCTTCCTTTGTACCAATTTGTGGCAGAGCTTCGAGAAACATGTTCCTATAATAATAAACAAAAAGATTGAAATACTTGACGAAGTTACATAGAATGTTGAAGTTGTGTCATCACCTTATCGTTTCTTCCTTATAACTTGTTCCTGAAATTTTATTATACGCAGTACGTAAATCAGCAACATCTAACATCTCAAGGTAGTAAAATAAAATAGAAATTGTTGTATTGTGTAAATTATCGGCGTCTGTGTCCAAACCAGGATTGTCTAGTCTCCGACTCAATCTGTCTAGTAAAACTCCTATCTGCAACATATAAATACTGTTATAGAATACAGAGAACTTGTACCAGACTTATCGAGCATAACTTGTAAATTATATATAACATTCTCTGTTATAATTAAACTTACAGATTTAAAGATAGTATGCTTGCGAGGGACACCTCTGCCTTGCGTAAGATCAGCATCTGGGAGTTGGTGTTGCAGAACTTTCGGATATAAGTTCTCAGTGGGAATATTTTTTACTATGTCAGTCACCGAAACTAATTCAAAGGTTTGTCTATATGTAAAAAAAGGAATATAAGATTTCTCATATTCTACAGCAGTAAAAAAAATTTGTCGTAGCATACCTTGTAAAGTGAAACTGCGCTTCGCCAAAGCTTTGAAAAGGTTGGACATATATGCCTCCAGTAGCATTGACAAACAAAATGTCATTTACGGATTCTGTTACCTTAACTTTATACAACCTTTCGCTAGATTTTAATATCGGGTTCTAAACAAATGCAGCCTACTTTAATATGTTAAGTGTGGAATAATCATATAAAATGTCTATACTTAATAAAATATATTATTTTCATTTACTCAGTTTATGTAAAAATATACACATACCTGATCGTTATTAGGGCATAGCATTTTAGGAACATTTGACCACGTATAACTAGGATGTCCAATACACGTTCGAGGATCTAAAAATTTCCTTATCACCCATTCATCTTTTCCTTCAAGATTAACGACGTATTCGATGTTACACTGACCATAGTGATTTTTCTACAATAAGAACATATATTTATAGGAACAGTAAAACCGAACTACTTTACAGAATTATCTTGTAAAGAAATCTCTGCAAACTACAATAATTATTGGAAAATATGTAATTACTCACTTCAGTTGAATGAAACGCTGTTTCCTTGTCCAAGTTAGAAAGATCTAATTGCAAAATTCCTGCTATACTCCTTTTTATGTTTACAGACCAGGGAGCTGTGGCTTCTGTGCTAAAATTTTCGACAAGACCATTCCTATATGTAATTTGGAATGGTTTCAGAAGTTCACCTATGTCATTAGTAGTATCATGATCTTCTCCTTTCTCTTCTATTTTCCCATTCCATATAGTCATCTTCAATGACTCCAACTATTTCCAAATATATAAAATATACTTTATTTTCATTATAAATTTCATAACCGAGCTATTGGAAGCAGTGTTTTGAAGACTTCAACTTTGTTCTCCACAGTTTAAGATTCATTTAATATCGTTGCGATATGTACCTGCAGTGTAGCTACATTTTGTTCAGTCTGAATTATAAGTTTCCCATGAAAACCCCACGAGGATGATGCAACAGATGGCAACAGGACACCAGAACTTGATAATGCATTATAAGAATATACATATTCCTTTCCTGATTGAAATATACTGTGCGCAACATTATTGCTACACAGCAGAAGGAATATAAAGACGATGTTTTCCAATCTGCATGTCAGTGTTTGTAACATACAATTGGCATCTGAAAGAGAAAGATTCTTTTAAGTTACACACACAAAACATTCCATGCCTGACCAATTTAAACTGATTAACTTATTGTGATCGTTAAGTCAATTTGTTTTCAATGGCATCATCTTTAAGTAATTCTACAAGTTCTATTGCTTTGTCTCTTCTCCTATAGATACAAGAATTATATAATGAATTTTAAATGACATTCGTATGCAATTATTTGCTTTTTACAATGACAAGTATTATCTTTGACCGCTCTGTTTAAGTCGAGATAAAGTATTTTTAAAACGTTAGTAATAGGTACTTTATTGTTAATGGTACACTTTAATTGAAAATGAAATTGGAATTACAAACAAGAATGCTTATTCTGTACCTGTGAATTTCATGGTGTGCGATGGTAGCTTAACAAAAATGAACTGAGTTCATAGAAGTCAAGAGATGACCCCTTACTGTCTCTATCTCTGTGACCCATGACCACGTCTTTGACATCTGTGTGAGTAAACCTTATCTCCTCCCCAAGTTATCTTCAATCGTACAAATCAGCTTATTACGTTTTCTCTGCATATTTTTATGTGATGTAATTCTTTCTCTTACTCATTTCCTAATAATAACTTGGCAATGAATTATGCCAGAAAACTCATGCAATTATAACTGTTAAACTATGATTATTTTCTATTCACTCTGGTTACACAGTCTTAATCGCAATAGAAGATATTTATAAAAGTGTAACAGACGTATACATTTGTACAAAAACAATTTTCGTACAAACAACTTATAAATATATTTCAAAATCTATGGTGTAATGAAATATTGCATATAGTAGGACCTCTGACCGCGTTATTGTCCGTATAGCCTATCCCATTATTGGAAAAAGGATTCTCAATTTTTTTACATAAGCATAACACATTTTTAATCCAGGACATGTAAAACCACGTTGTGCATGATTTAGCAATCCTAGTAAAAGTACCATGCACATATTTTATCTTCTCTAGCTATAATAGGAAAGCTGAATACAATCCGATATTTACATAATTTATTTTGTCATACTGTTTGTTTTTATTATTTACAATTGCTGTTGGAAAGTGTGCTATAATCTTATGTAATTCATTTCTATACAAAATTACACTTTTATATGTACACACCTAATTGTACTGTAATTCACCATGTACAAGATTCTTCCAGATGCGTACAAAACTATAGATAGGCATATTAATGAATACCGTAAAATAAAAATACCATAAAATATTATTAAGAAATGCATATATAATTAATACATTACAAAGGCTTGATTATTTTCAGGATGGACTTTGAATATTCCCAGGCTTCGCTGTAACAGTAAATAATTAACTTAAATAAAGATATTCTTGATACTAAATCTCACGAATTAAATCGTTCATTTTCGGCAGAAGATATTTAAGATTACGGAGAATTTACACTCACTTATGCGCTGGATTTGCTTGGTCTAATTGTTCGCTAAGTTGCTGAATGAGCGTAGCAAACATTCTTAGGTGTTCTATTGTTTCGCCTTGTAACCATGCACGAGGCAGTGTACTCATTACCTATTACATAAATATGACACAATCATTTGTTTAAAATTTACTAACGTTCACTGGGATAGTAAACTCGATACTATATTGCCTTAGTATTTTAAAAACAGCTATATTTAACACGAATAAGGTCAGAATTAAAATATCATCTACATACCATGTTTGCTTTAAACAAAGCATCAGTAGGTGCAGAAACTCTCAAACCCGCTAAAAGGTATCGATTCAACAGCGAACCAAGTGCCAAATTTTTTAACTGTGTATCTCCAAGAAGACCCTGCCAGCTTAACAGATTTCTTAAAAGCTTCACAGCCATTGCGAACTGTCTTTGAAAAAATTGGTGCTTTGTATCCAAAACTCTACAAAAGACAAGAGGCGTCAGCTGAATTCTCAATCGTTCTACGTATCTTCGAAAGAAATGTATCAAACACGCTTACTGTTTCGGAAAGATTGGTATGAAAACGTCATTTTCAACCGCTGCTTTAATTTTCTCTAATATCGCATTAAATAATGTTTCCAATGGTTTACTCGTGTCATTTAAATTTGGATATTCTCTTATAAGACGGTTTACCGTGCCTACAAGTCGTAAGGTTTGCGACGTGGACATTGGATCCCATATTTTCTCGACTACAGCTACAAGCAAAAATAAATACATCATGTTTTTGTTACTTGCATATGAAAGAATTCGTATCTAAAGTGTATCTTACATGTTAATCTAGGTACAACAATCTTTTCCACTGTAGACGGTACCAATCTAACATCTGGATCCCTTTTAAGCGAGTCTTCTGTTTCTTTATTATCTAATGCGTACAAGAGCAACGTGTTATACCATTTTGTTCTTTCTATATCAGCACTTTCCTAAAAAAAGGTGTATAATTTTGTAGTGTAAAATGTATTACAAACTCTTGGGAGTCGCAGTATACGAGAACTACAAATAATAAAAATACCATGATTGGATTCCATGTTAGCAATTGCAATCTAATAATAGGAGAAATGATTTTAGGTATACATAAAGACACGTATGCTTCCATATAAGCATCCTTGTCAGTCTCTCTCCAAGATTCCAGCTTCGAAAGAATTCCTCTTATCGTGCAATATTCGTCCATCACGTCAGAGAATATTCCTTTGCTTTCATTATCGATTTCGTCTAAAATATGAATATAACAGAATGTTATATAAAAGTAAATACGAATGTACACGAAGTTAACAGTACGATTTGTACTAATTTTCCCGGCTACAATATGTTTCACAGATTTGTTTCTTTTAGACACAACCTTTTGTTTGTTTAAACGCAAGATTTTGCTGTTCAGTAACTTCATCGTCGCTGGACATTCCGTCGATGTGTTTTGGTAATGTGGGAGCTAATTCTCTGGCTCTTCTTCGACGAGCTCTTCTTCCTTCTCTTTCTGTGGCTCGGCGAATACGAGCTTCAACTTCTGGCCCTCTTCGTATAGGTTGACCTCCTATAAATTTCATAACCATTTGTGTTGAGATTACAATTTTTTAAAACGCTTTAAAGGTTTCATGAGCAATTTCGAACACTTTGAATAGCCATAAAGTAATGGACTACTAAATGTTCTGGTACGAATAGTTCTGCACGATTAATACTAAAATAACTGACTTGCAGTTGTTGTAATCTCTTCTGCTTGATCCCTCGTGTCTTGCCGCCTTCTCTCCATTTGTTCAGTCGCGCGTTCACTATAAAGATCTAACCAGCGTTGCTCCAATCCAACAACCAGAGGCAGCTAACAAAAAAGTCACACGTTAATATTCAAACAGTGAATTAACTCAATGACTCGGGGAATTATCATTGTCCCAGAAAACGTTCGTGTTAAATTGCGATAGCCTTTGATAGTTACATGTAATTCAGCTCAAATGAAAATTTATAAATTACGAAACAATGATTCTAACGTTTGCTGCAACTTAAAATATAATTCCACAGTCATTGGATATCTTTTGTTTAGGAATAAATTGAGAATTAATTATCAGTCTACTTACCACGCATATTATATTATCTTTTTTCAATATTTATAAGTACTTAAAAATAATTTTAACTACATTACAAATAATACTTTTTTATACAGAGAAGATAGAGACCCCCGGCAATATACATATACATCGTGTTATGAAATTTTGTTTCATAATTCTGTCAAATATTCTGATTGTTGATATGCATTTTTCTTTTTTGAAAGTAGATTTTATAACGCAAATACATTGAAAGTTAGAATAATGAAACAATAAAACTGTTTATTACACTCGAAATTGATAAAGCTATCTAATCTGATTTTCAATGTTTTACAAAAGTAACGTTTACATTACATCTGGTAATACTTTAATGTTGCAGAAAGAATGGTACTATGCCTTTACCTATGCGCAATGTACAAAATAAAGAACAAGACTGAAAAGTTAAACGTGATTATTAAGTCTTCGTCTAATTCACATGTTTGAATGTCGTCGTCGTTTTCTTATTTCTTTCTCATATATTTGTACTTACTGATACAAATTATGATAGTAAACAATAGCTTCTGTCATAAAAAAAATTGTGTACACATGTACACAATTTTCGTAAGAAAAATGCATGGCTCCTAACACGGCTGAGTAATTTGCACAGCCAACAATTGCATGGAAAACCCCAGTGCACATAAAAAAACGTGACAGCGTATAAACCCACCTTCTCATCAAGACACTCTACCAAGTCAGTGACATACCCACGCAACTCTTGGTAATATCTGAAGCGTTGTGCAAGCTGCGGTGCACGTATTTCACCATCGTCCAGTTCTTTTATAGTTTGCCCTAACTCTTGTTCTAAACGGTCCTGATCTAATTGATGGCGTCGGTGTACTTCTTTCAAACTGTCCAGTCTATAAATTAAAATTGCATAGAATTGTAAAGGTAAGAAAGAGATTACCATCCTTATGCTGAGATTTTAATTAGAAAGAAAGTGATTTCAGAATTTGTGGAAACTTTTTTAATAATTTACCACCTTGAACGCATCTTATTGACAACTTCCTGGGGAGTAACCGGTACTATCTTTGTTGGATCTGGTGGCTGAATTGACGGCGGAGGTGGTGGAGCTGGCATCATAACCATTTCTATGGGTACTCCAGTCCCAATCATTTGATTCACATTCAAACCCATTGAATATTGCTGCTGCATCATGGAATCCTGTTGCGCTGCTGCGATCTACATTTTTTTTAAATAAAATTTTTTACGTGTAAATGGATGATATACAAAATAATGTGCAAAAGAGAAGAAACACTACCTGGGCCCCCGTTACACCTTTCCTAATTTGTTGAGCTTCCCATTCTTCTTCTTCGTTTTCATGTTCACTTTCATCATCGGAAACTAGAAATAGGATACAATTAAACACTCGTTTACTTAGTTTCGATTCTAAACAAGAAGAAAGGGGACACCAACGTTTCAATGGAACTTGCGACGCAAGGAATGCCTCTCTCCTCTTTTCCTTATCGCGTGCTTCAGTATTAACAGTCATATCAATTCGGTCTTGAGAATCATCATCGTCACTTCTGTCGTGGTCCTCTTCTCTGATGAGTCTTGATTTGCCCTTGTCATCGCTACGACACAAGTTTACTTATTAGTTACTACGCTAAATAGATTCAGAACTTAAGGGTATTCCTCGAAATCCCAAAACCTTAATTTCTATATCGTCTGTGTTATCAACAAGCGATACCTTTGCTCTTCTATAGGAATATAGTCGGTTCCTAATTCTCTTGCCTTTTGTCTGCATTTCCTTGCTGCATGGATCATTGCGGCATCAGGTATACAACCACCTATGAATATATCAATAATTAGTATTGTATTAGTTACAGCATTCTTAATATAATAAACCTATTACATACTTTCCAGAAGAATTTTCATTGTGTCCGCTTTATCCGTGTTTCTTCTAAATTTATGACTACGCGGTTCGTCATCCTCTTCGTCAGATGTATAGTCATCCTTTCCAGCTGCTAGTGCAGCTCGCCCGTTCAAGATTAAAGGTCCTGTATTCTTTATTTTAACCTGACAATGAAAATTATACATCGTTTAGTAAAATCTCCGGTCGAAGCGAATAACATTAATAGGTTGATTATAAACAATTAATAGTCATCGATACATTAGTTAATACTACATGACTCTGAAAAAATGGTATATATTACAGCAGTATAAATTTTGCAAATATTTTCGTAACTGATTGAAATAATTATTGATGTTACTAGAAAATAAATAATACTTTTCTGTAAAGAAAAAGGCTTAACTTACTATGTCTTTTCGTATATCAATAATTCTTTACATTTAATATGAGTAGAGTATTCCTTGCATTATTTTATATTCAATTTTATATTCAAAGATCTATAACGCTTTACTCTTCACAAAAGTAAACATAACGGAGAAGATCTATTTGCATACACTGATATATATTTCCATTACATTCTTCATTGCGCACCGAGTATCGAATGAAGCGAATATAATGAAAAAAATGATATCCTTGATTTTAGAATCATAAGTGACTTAAGTTGAAAGAAATTCTAATAATAATAAAACATCATAGAGATAGCTTACTACTAGATCATCTGTCTTTATTTCTAAATCTTTTTCCTGTTTAATGGACATGTTCGCTTGCTCAGAGTCCACTTGCATTTTCTCTTCACCTTTCTTTTTTCTTCTCTCGTGATCTAGCTGTTTCATCAACTTTTTGCTCCTTGACGATTTCTTCACTTTAAAGACTTCTCCATCGTCCGCTGTAAGATAACAAAACACCACATTCTATTCTGCTCTTATAAACCCGACGCTTCTGCTCTCCGATTATACAACTTGTGGCTGGCTCATTCTCTTAGGACATTCTCCGCTACATATTTATAGTAAAAAGGGGCAGAATCGAATGAGCCGGCTGAACTATCACGGTGGAATGTAATTTGTACTAAAACTAAATTCTTTTTAAAAGAAACCAGTCGCATAGATTTCTCTCCAAATACAATTTGTCTGTTGCTTACTACGTCTACTCCCATCTATCAAGTACCGTAATGAAATTCTCAGATGTTATAAAATATTTCACAATGCTTGGTTTAATACAACGCGAAACTATCTCCAAAAGTATTACAATGAATTAAGGCTCCTCGAAGTTGCAATTAGTGTTGCATGACCATTGCAAATACATTTTAAAATTTTGAAACATTTCCGTTGTAAAACAAACATATCTGTGTGCATGTATACGCATGTGTTGGAAATCACCTTCTTCCAGCTCCTCTCCAAAACTGAGGAGCGTCTGCTTCGGTTTATCCTTCTTCTTTGCTTTAGGTTTTGCTGGCTGAGCGTCCTCCACTTCCATCCTATTTTCATTATCTTCGTCATCGTCGTTGAAGGGCCGACGACGGATATTCCTCTTCGGCTTATTGAATAATGACATTGTCCTTAACATCGACCAGTCCGTTTAGAAAATTCATACATGCACTTTCCTCGCACCGAACCCTCGAACTACTGCCAATAAAAAGAACAATTCGAAATTCCAAAGCACCTAAACCGATAGACGAGAAGGTCTCCTAAAACGTGCGTCCGCGTCTTTCTGCGGGATAATTTGAACACGTAAATACTTATGCGATGGATACCAGAAAAACGCGACAACTTCATGAAATCGTACTATGGATTATCCGTTGAGTACGAAACATTATAGAGTGGGCTTGAACTGAATATTCTGAGATTTGTGCACTGATCACCAGAGGGCCACCGATTGCAGTTGTTTCTCGCAAGTTCCCTTCTTGCCGTTAAATCTGTTTTAGTAATTAAATTCTAGATACATCGATATCTTTACCTCTAGCCGATATTTCCACCATTGGGTTTAGCTTTATTGTTTTCTTACAGGTTGTTTTACAATCTGTAAGATGACGCTCCAAGCCATCAATTATTAGTGATCCTCTAGGGAGTGATTGGACAAACGTGTATCGTCGCTGATTGGTTGCCGCCATTTCTGGCAAAAGCGGAAGTAGACAGAGAAAGAAACTGTAAAAAAGAAAGAGACAGAAATACGGATAGAAAGATATAGATAAACAAGCAGCTTGGAGAGCAGGCAATGCATTGAATGTTTATGTTCTGTTTATGTTTTTCGTGAGAGCTTTTTAATAATAAGTGATTATTGTAGCTGTGTATAATTTAAAGTGGATTAATACTTGACAAACATTTATAATAACAGTAATTTAGTGTTTTGTGTATCGTAATTTGGTTAGTATCTTAGAGAAACAACCTATTCCATAAGTTATTGAGTGTGTTATCATTGTTATTTTCTGAAAAATGGGAGGTTGCTGTGCAGATTATTCAACAAATTCGGCAAAGAAAGGTTTTCAAATGTGTAGTTTAACCCGAGACGAGACAAGGCTGAAAGTATGGATTGACAATGTCAATAGAAAGGATTGGGTTCCTGGATCGTCATCAACATTATGTCATGTGAGTTTGTGTGAATTAACATAATGCATATTCAATTCTTGTATAAACTTGGTATACTTTAATTGTTTTATAATTCAATTTTGAATTTGAGAATTTATTATTTTCTTCGTCCACTAATATTTTAAATATTGCATTATGTATTAATCTTTGGTAGTTTTAATTCTTTTTATATATGTAAAACACTAGGATGTCAATTCTAAAATTTATATTTACAGTTATTCAAACTTTAGCGCCAAAACTACTATTTCCGGTTTTGCCAGAAATGGCTGCGGTTATACCGATCACTCCCTAGAAGATCACTATCAATTATTATGCCCAACGAACTAGACTTCTATTTCCACAATTACGTATTTTGACAGGGAAATCTACACCGTTGAATACAATTCTATTCCATCCTATTCTCGCCTCTCTCGAGACACTACGGGAAACGGTATTCCCATCTATAACACTAGGTTCTGTGGCGCTGACCACAGCGCCACGAGCATGCGGTCGTTCTACACATTAGTAATCGTTATTCGTTTGAATTTCTGACTTCTGATCAAACAAAGTATCTTCGACTTTTACACTGATAATAATGTTAATACCTCCTTGGTCATCCTATGTTCCTATTACCTTTTCAGAATGTCGTTTCTCCGCCAAAAAGAAATATATTCAAACGCTTCTCAGAGCAATAAATGAACGGAATCCATTAATTCTTAATAACCACTTGCCTTCGAGCAATATATTTGCGAATTCTATTGTAGAAAGTAGCCAAGGGTTTATATTATCGATGCAATCGTAGAAGTTTTACGAATTATCGATACGAAATTAATAAATTGGGGGAAATTTTATGCATATGACGCTATGCAGATTTTGTGATGTAACAATGACGAATTATTATTATTATATTTCTAACGATGTGACGTCGAATTTGCGTCGCCAAAGAATTTTAAATATGTAATTAATTATTGGTCGAATCTAGATGAAATTTGTTGCTGTACTGGATTTTCTGACGAGATGAAACTTTAATAGTGTGTAAATTCAGGGGATTGGAGCAGATCAATTTTTTATTTGCTCCGCTCCAACAGCAAAATACTTGCTCCTGTTCCGCTCCAACTGTTTTTTTTTTTAAATAAAAATTCTTTTAATACTTTCAAACAGTGATCTCTCATTTGCAACAAACCCCATATTTCTAGCTTTTCATTTTCATATAGAAAAAAATTCATAAAGAATGCTTAATTTTCGGGCGAAGAAAGTACTAGGTATGCCTTCTTACCACCGGGCTGCGTGGCCCAAAGATATAATATTTTTTCAATGAAGAAAAATTGAGAATTGCTATTTATTAAAAACATTTCATTCGTCTGATCTCCAAAAAAATTTTGGAGCAGTGAATCAGTAGAAATTTTCCGTGCTCCGGCTCCGCTCTCCTGCTCCGGGGAACCCCCCATTGCTCCGCTGCTCCGCGCTCCAGCTCCAAGCTCCGTCCCAACACTCTGTGTAAATTAGCTTTAAAAAATTCATAATTATAAGATTTCATGTTACGACACGCAAGCTTAAAATATTACAAGAATTCAGAATGTGGATTTTATAAGTATCTTGGTCGGAGGAAGGAGTAGCAATATGAAACTTAAATGTAACAACATTGAAAGTACACATATGAAGGGCTTTCTGGTACATTTGTATCTTTGTTTTATTATACAAGACAAGTACTTCTAAAATACTCGGTTATTTATACAATCATTAATCGGGTGAATAGTCCATTTGTAAAGAGCATCTTAATATCTTTTGTAAATATATCCAAAAATACGTATGCGCGATATGTAATACATAATACAGTAGAATTTAGACCAATTTAATAATACAGCGTACCTCTAAAAAGATTTATCTAATTGTACCACGTATGGCCTTTGTTAAAAATTGACGTCGTAACTGTTACTTGCACACCATATAATCTCAAACAAATTATAATCATTTAAAGCCGCGTATTCACCTGTGCATTCGCCCCGAATGTGCATCGGGCGCGCACCAATGTTTTGCTCGTTCGGCGCGCATTCGGTTCGCCAATTGGTGCGCGCCCGATGCACATTCGGGGTGAATGCACAGGTGAATACGCGGCTTAATAAAACTCAGACAGCCAATGAAGTGTATATAGGAAGATTGTAAAATTGCGTAATTTATATACATGATCGTAGCCGCGTTGTAAATTACATGGGACATCCAGTCACCTTTAGGACATTTAAAATAATTAATAGATTTCTAATTTTCGCGATTCTTAAGAAGTCTTACAAAAGAGTTAAAATAGTTCTGAGAATATTCGAACATACGCTTAAGAAAATGTGGCTTTCCGTAAATTATGAGCACATAATTTACCAGAATTACGGTTTCCGTAAACTTCAAACGTTTATCAAAGCTTACTGGCCTCTCCAACATCTCATACGTAGACTCATTCACTCTTTAAATCGACCCTTTAATTGTAATTTACATGATTATCATGTACGTTGGGGGAATACTTACGAGTTGCGTATAAACAAAGGGCGTGTACAGCTAAGAAACGGCATCTGTTATTGCGCTAATGAAAATTAGTATGACACGTACGCGAAAGAAATCTCATTGCTTAATGGGGGAGGCATGACAACTTCTATAATCATTCTTACATTCGAAAGATATATTTGTAACAATACGTAAATAGCAGCGTCACGAAAAACATGTATACAGGGCGGCCCGTTATTAGAGGTACAATTCGAAAAGGATTTCTCTTGTTAAAAAAATACATCGAAAATACGGAATAACATTTTCGATTTGGAGCTTCGCCTGCGAGAAACTAAATCTTTAAAACTCGCCTAGTAAACGTGCATCTGGCTAAAAACTGGCAGAATGGAAGAGTAAGTAAGGGTGCAACTACAAGTGAAATGGATTCTTCTGCAAAACTGAATCGAAATTGTAGAATAATTATTTTTCAAGCGTGGCTTTGTTTTAGAGCAAATCGGTTTTTTAGATGGAAACGATTGCTAATGAAGTGCACGTGTATTCGTCGTGTTTTCAAATTCAATTTTGTCGAAAGCAATCGGTAAAAAGTTCTTTTACTGTTTTGAGACAGTTTCTCCCGAAGAATCATCCCTTTCGAGATCGTACCAACAATAACGGGTCATGCATGCTTTAAAAGTTCCTTTGGGTATACAAGTATATGGAAGATACTGTTCTATATAATCCTTGGTATTATGCAGTATCAAAATATTCATTAAATGTGTGAAACTACAATTCTAAAATGGGCGTATTTACAGTGCCTTATGGATATGACCTCTGGTTCATTCCAGAACACACGTTGAACTAACCTCGAAGACCTTTCTCCTTTCAAAGTGTTGGGGTACTAGCCTGTTACTCCTGAAGGTATCTATGCTGGAAGACTAGATTAAAAAATGTCTACAAACTTTAACAGTAAAATCTATAAAATTTATTCCGTTCCATTAAATAGAATGAAGTCGTGATTAGCCTGCACTCGAGTGAATAATACTTCTGCTTGGCGTACCATTAATGCCCTCGTCGTTAATCGTGTTGGCACATACAATCGACCCTTTATTTCTCATCCCCGAATTATGCAAATCACCTGGAAGATCGTCACCATTATCTCGCACCCTTACATCAATTTCTAAGTTAAGGTGGAATCTGACGACACGTGGCCCGGCAGGCCCAGGCTCGGCGGGCCCAGGCTCGGCGGGCCCAGGCTCGGCGGGCCCAGGCTAGGCGGGTCCAGGCTCGGCGGGCCCAGGCTCGGCGGGCCTAGGGGCTAGGCGGGCCCAGGGGCTAGGCGGGCCCAGGCTCGGCGCACCATGAGCGTTCTCACGGTCACGGCACGTGGCTCGGTGATTCGCGCGCAAAGCTCGCCGATTCACGTGCCGTCAGATTCCACCTTTAGAACACTCGTGTCACCATCATCAATTCCATACTAGAATAATGCTGTCGTTTCAGTTTTAGCATGCGCGCAGCTGCCTAAATAAGTAATCGAGCACCAACGGGTTCATTATCTATCGTTAATTTTTCTTCGCAACATCAGAAACATCGAAAGTCTGTCTTCGCTACGCAATATCCGAATTCGACACCAAACACGGCGATTGTATTTCGACTCCTGATAGACCTTGTCTTCGAGCGATCACAAAGCTGATCCCCTGAGCCTGCAGGCTACAGGGCGGGCGGATTCACGGTTTCACCCTGCCTCTAGAAAAAATGAATCCCGACCAGAAACGTGACAACGGCCGGCTTATCAGATACCGTGATCGAATTCGTGATAGCCCTCGGCGCCGGTGAAAACCACGTCCACCCACACCCGCATGGCCTCTGGACTCGGTGCCATTAGGTGATACAGCCTGGATGACGTTTTAATGATAAAGGTCAGCGATGGCTGCGGCGACCGAACCGTGTTCATGTGGTCCACGTAAACCTCCTCGATTGACTGGCAATATGAAACAATATAATTTATATTAGTAAGGACAGTAGAATTCAATTATTTCATGTAGAATAGAATTGAAGAGTCCTGGCAGAAAACACTGTAAGTGCTAAAATTAAAAAACAAAAATTTATCGGAAAATGTTATGAGAAAAAAAATGATAAAGTTGAGGACTTTTACCCCCATATTATCCTTAAACGAGAGGGTAGAGTTTTGAAACTTCACGGAATGGTGTTTCAGGCGAGGAACAATGTTTAGCAAATAATAACAATGAAATTTGTTACGGCGGTCATGCTTATACCTTGCTAGACTCTTTGAGTGAATGCTACATTCAGCTTCCTCTACAACAAAATACAGAAAAGTTTGTGAAATAATTTGAAGTCAGGGAAGCTTTTTCTCCCCCACGAAAAATTTGATTTTTGGCACTTGGAGTTTTCTACAAGGACTCTTCAATTATTTAACACTATCGCATCCCTCGGGTCATTATCGACCCACCTATGCTCTCATTTCTTTGAAAACTCTTTTAACTTTGAGATAATTTTAAGGTACATCTGATTCTATGTCTTCCCGTAATTGCACGGTGAATTACTCCTCGCCTCATTAATCTATTCCTCTTCCCCGTTCATTCGCTTAATTCAACTCTACTAGATCAAGTCGTCTTTAAACCCGTTTGACCCGCAAAATTAAGCGATCGCAAGTAATTGAGCTACTGAGAGTAAAGTTCTGTTGTTTCCTCGGTGTTAACATCTACAACCTACATTCTCGCCCACTCGAATGCCACGGAAACGAATTTTTCAGCAATTTTGGCTCGTAAAAACTTTCGACAGGAGAGTGATATTCGAAACAATTCCAAGTGAGACAATGATGTGATTGAATATTTGCAAGGGAGAGGTTTGTCCGTCCATCACTCTATCTAGATTCTAGCCCTTTCCCCGTTCTGGAAAGCCTCCATATACGGAGGGTTCAGAAGCCAATCAGGGTACTTAAGTCCATTAGCATTAAATCTGAGTTTTACACTGTTTGCCCTCTGAATAATTTCCCCTAGTAATTCCGTGCTCAATACAAATACTGCCATTTATTGCTTACACACGAAAGTAGTGACTTCATTGATTTATCAACTGAAAGTTTCAATAATAAAGTGATTTTTCAACTACATAACTCAGTGGCTCGCAACCTGTGCAAGTGTTTTCTCGGAGGTCGCCCCGGTTATTTTTAGTTGCCGATTCTTAGCACTTATTTATTTTAATACAGTTACATTGCCATATCCTATTAATGACGTGACACTGATTTTTCCTAAACGAAAAAAAAAGAAAAATCTGGTTACCCAGACGCTAGCACAACCATTACACTAAAATAATAAGCTAATTAAACATACCTATTAAACATCTTTAAGTATATTTAATATCTCGTAATATGTCGTTTATATCCGGGCACATTACCTCTTTTCTAGAACTCCCTTCCGAATTTTTATTCTTCCTAATTAATCCTTTAAACATTTGACTCAAAGAACGATTGTATGTTAAAGTAGAGACTTGAATAAGTATCCCATAATTTTTTCAGATCTTTTGAAAGTCAAAAACAGGAGAGAAAACAGCCACGGACGTAAACGACTCAGTGCGTCCACGGAAGGTGCGAAAATAAGTGGGTTAAGATAATGAAATATTATTAAGTTAGAATCATATTCTGAAATACCTATTTTTAATAGGTTTCCTTGACCTTATTAAATTTTCCCTCACTTTGCATTGGGGGTTGCAGGTTATTTGAATATTATAAAAGGGAGTGCCACTAAAAAAAGGTTGGGAATAACTGATTTTCAGGGAAACTCTGTTCTCACACCGATTGGCTTCCGAGTCCTCGATACGCATATCTGTACAGTACCTGGAAGTAAATCACTCCGCGCGCCTTCCTAGAGGAGCTGTCGCTGTAATACGACAGGGTCTTCCTCTTTCGGTCGAAGACGAACCACCGTTTGTTCCAGTGGTGGAACTTCTTGCTCATCTTCGACAGGTAGCCGCTGCAGCTGGTGGTGTCGACCGTGACATCGTGTATCAGGGGTAGCTGGTGTCCAGCGGTCTCGATGTGGTGCCTCAGGTCCAGGGACTCGGACTTGATGGGGAGGTATCTCGTGAGCGGCCTCTGCGCATTGTTCATAAATCATCGAATTTACAGGCCGTGAAACGAACTGTCCGGTTAAATGGTAACGCGCTGTCGGCTCTGTCATCCGTCATGACTCGGGCGAACGGGTCAGGCACCGAACAGACGCGACGTTAAAATAGAATCCACGGATTCGACGTGAAACGCCCCGATACGCTTCGAACGATCGCTTCGCCCGGCTTCAAGCATTGCCCAAGTGGCAGCGAGATTTTTCTTTCAGTCCTGCGTTGTCAGTAAAGACAGCCAATTCCTCTGGTTAAACGAAAGCAGTCGAAAGTTTGAAGGCGTTCTAAATGTTTCCACGATCCCGAAGACACCGGGGAGAAGGTTTATTTTCGCGATTAGAGAGCCTGTAATGAGAATCTTGTCGGAGAGATTTAGAGACGTTGATAGGTGTCTATTTTGTGAAGTGCCCTGAGTGGCTGGTTAGGAGGGGCACTGTGTTTCGGAGCTTTGAATTAGTTGGCGAACGTCTGATTTTAAAATGCAGAATTATTTTGGGGTACGCTGCGAAGCTCCTGTTTGAAGCGAGACGTTCGATGGTTCGTGATTGTTTTAGCACTGTGTATCTTCTTTACTTTATGTACGGTATTAGTTTTTGCACTAGTTTTGTATAGTGAATTGTATTAATTTTGTTGAATGTGTAAGATAAGCTGATTGGTAATCAAACGATTATACACATTGCAAAGAGTGTAATGGCTTCTTTCCATTCTCACCATCGCAACTATCGTCAATCGGAAAATCCATTGGCATACTCTAGTGACCCTGACACATCATTCATGAGAAATGACGTAGCCTACTTTGGAGCTTCTACACATCGTCATTCTTAATCCTTGGCTGACTTATAACGCATAAGCGACTAGTTATAAATACCTTACTAATTTGTTTTTCGATTTACCATTTTACGAATTTTCTCCTTCGAGGGTGAATCAAAATTAGAGCCCCAAAATTGGAAGATCGAGAAAATACTAACCACTACTTTTTTTTCTACGATTATAAATATGCTTGTCAAATGACATACTTGCAGTTTTGCCTTTTCGCGGTGTTTGACTGGTTGCAGTGGTCCAAGGGTGTCCATTTCACTGGAGGTTTGCGAAAGAGGCCGACTTCCGTTTCCGTCGATTATTCCTCCGCTATTATTGCTAAGTCTCTCGCCTTCCATCGATGTTCTTCGATCGTCTCTCATCTGCAACAATGAGCATCATGTTTTAAATAAAAGGAAAAACAGAAACAGATACAATGGCATTTTTTTTTTATTTTACAGCAATTCATAAACCTTTTACAGCGTGATCGTAAATATCGCGAGCCTTATTTCACAAGCACTTTTCCGAATAATTTAATCAATCTAAAACTAATACAGTAAAGTAAACAATTTAAACGATTAAATTAATTTAAGGTGGAATAAAACGTGCTAAAATAAAACGATGTGTCCCGTTATTTATTATTCAGGGGAGTAATGTTTTAGCCTGAGATTAGAATATCTTATTTACCACTGATTGCCCATTGTTCACCATAATGAGTCACTCACAGGATATCCAGTTTCTGGGTGATTTGAGCCATTTAATCAACAACTACTCACTAAAGTCTAATCTGAAAATGTGCACGTAACGCCTCTAACCAGACTCGAACAATATGGGTTGAGGTGCATTTCACTTAGGAGCCAGAGTTATATTTATAAATCCCAAAGCGGGGAGCATCAGGCTATACCTGTTAACGTGTCTTGTCGAAAAAATCAGTTCGAATAACCGAAATAAATCCGCTGTACTCGCGTTGTACGAAAATGAAATTGGGGGTACATTTCTCCCTTTTCCTCGTGACACTTCCGGTCCGATCGCAGGTAAATAAAGCACGAAGCATTATGATACCTAACCCTTAATATTCTCAGAGCTTCCAACTGTCTATCTGAGAATTCTGAGTTTTTTAAATTCTATTTTTTTTTTAATTCTGTACTTTCTTAAATCTAAAATCTAGAAATCCCTAATTTGAACATTCCTGAATTTGTCAACAAAAAGCACAATATGCAATTCACATTTACGTTTTATGAAAGACCGTGATTAATATGAAAGTTCATTCGTGAATTTTCATTACTAATTTGTGAAATAGAAATTACAATTAACACAGCTACTTTTTACTAAACACTTCGCAAAATTAATATTAGGCAATGACAATCGTACAAACCCAGTCAATAGAAGCTTAGTAAAACGGCATCCACAGTTCCATCTGAATGGACATTACATAACTCTAATTACCTGACACCAACACCCACCTGCTTCTTTCATCTCAGTCTTATTTAATATCAGTACCAGTAGCTGGCGACAGAAATTCCACATTCTTTGCTTCTGAAATGGATTCGAAAGGGTTGGGGGGATATTCAAGCGTGCCACGAATTTTCGATTTTTCAGAGGGAGACAACGACGGGAATTAATGGATTGCTGGAAATAACTCAAACTGGAGACTTGTTTGGTTCGCAGCATGCTGTTAAGCGCGTGGTTAACGAGAAAAATTTGTGCAATGAAGCGAGACGCGGGAGCCGCGTGGGCGAGAGCGATGCCTCGCCCTTTGTCTTCGCTCTTCCATTTCGTTAAAGGGCTGACAGTTTTTGTTCGCTGCAACGAAGCCCGCCTGATTAAGGGCCTCGCGCATTGTACGAAGGAATAGCACGAAACAGGGCGAAATATTAATTGGAGGGAAGGAATATGAACCATATAGGCAGTAAAATTCTTTTTCTATCGTTCCACTTTGAACGCGATTTTAGTTTGGCAATTTATTTATGTAACAGATAGGTTGGGGTCGCATTTGAGAATTTAATAAAAGTGAACTGTAGGGAATCGAGAAGTTGCAGGTTTTTTTCTTTAAAGACAAGGAAAATTAAGGAATAATGAGGCAATGTGTTTGTTATTATGATGTGGGAGATACTTGTTAAGATAATTCGAAGAGAGGGGAGATGTAAAAATGAGGATAAATGGATTGTCCACAAGTTTGAATGCATCTGGAGTAGGGCTGTTACGAATATTTAAGTATTCTAAATATTTCAATATTCCAATACCAGAGAATTCGAATTTGAGATTAGAATAATTCAAATATTTGAATAATTAGGAGTAATCGAATTATTTGAATAATTAGGAGCATTCGAATTAATTGAATATTCGAATAATTAGGAGTATTCGAATTATTTGAATATTCGAATATTTACAGTTCTAGTCTGGAGTGCTTGAATTATTAGAGTTCCGCGAAATTTAATTCTGAGAAATAAGAGTTGGGGCTTTCAGATTCGCGTGCCATATTCTCGCGTTTCCCTGACATTGATGTGTTCATTCAGTGGAAATAAATGTCCAAGGAGCGTTAAATGCAACGCACTGGAGAAACAGCTTTGATTCGTTATTTTCAGAAACCGTGTTTGCATTCAAAGAATTCACAAATTCAAGAAACGATCAAAACGCGGGGGAGGATTGAAAAAAGTCTGTGTACATAAGGATCCAGAATATTTACAACCTCCACGCACATAATGCAGAATTGTATTATTTTATATAATCCGAAAATAAAAGTTTCCCCATAACGATACCTGCTTTATGCACGACTATTTTTAGCAGTCAAATAATATGCAATCGCACTGTTTGCCTGCATTATAAATTTTCTAAAAGGATCAATTCTCCCCCGTGTCACGTTAAAAATATTAAACAAGCAAAACATTCCTCGAATATCGCATAAGACACTTTCAAACTGACCCATTACCACAAAAAAAAAAGGAAAATACTAATACAGCTTAAGTTGCCACAAAAGGTGCCGACGCGAGTCTACAAATAAGCAAACTGGTACAGCAACAAATCCAAAAATTAAGAGAAAAAAGAAGCCAGGAATTCTATGACTTACTCGTCGTCTACGAACGTGCTTCTTCTTAGTTCTGTTCTTCACGTAACTCATCCACATAAGAGACATTCTCCCAGCAAAATTCAACAAATTCTCTACGACGATGCTACTACTTAAAAAAACATAGGAGCGAAAACGAAAATAGAAGAGAATTACGATGCAACGACAGAGGATCCTTTATTACCCAACGATAATTAGTTCACGTTTAATACCGCTCTATTATCGCTAACTGTTTCTTCCCTCTGAACCGAGTGGCAGGCTTGCTAGCACACTTTTTTTTCGACGTGCAAAACTGGATGAAAGCCTGTAAAGAACTGATGCCGGCGGACGAACGTTCGCCGTTATTATTCGCAAGTTAAAATGCGACGACCCCCTCTCTGCTCTCGAAACTCGTCTTTCTGCGCGCAGAAAATCGCGGTCCCACCCCCGGGAATACACTCATTCATGAGTAAAATTGTCCGTGCAGCGAGGAGCGCGCCGACGACCACGCGTTTGTTTAACAAAAAGGGAGACAATGATGATCGCTTCTGCGTGGCGCGTTGGCGAACGTGCGTCACCAGGGTGCAATTTCATGGCTGTCCAACCGGCGATAAAAAGGGGACTGCAAGCTTGGGAGCACTAGAGGAGACTCCTAGTTTGTCCCTAATTTCCAGAACTATAGAAATTTAATTAAATTGAAAGGCAGTCGCTGCAGCAGTCACTGCAATATTACACATTTGGTCCCGGTGCCTGCTGTGCTTTCCAGTAAGCAGCTTAAGAAAATAAATCTTTGGGTTGCATTCTTAAGTAAACATTCACGCTGGATAATTGATCGCCAAACTTTGTTTTTTTTCTGAAGAATTTGAGGATTATTTAGGCGAATTAAATAATGCTGATAGTCTTTTTCTCGAATAAATAAGATAAATATTTTAATGCTCCTTTCTTTACTTCTTTTCTTTTTCTAAGATTTAATTTCGGTCCACCTAACAGAAAAAATATTGTTTAGGGGGATACAGTACCTACGAAAATAGAAGATGTTTTTTTTTTTATCTATTTTTATCCATCTCCCACGAAAAATGCAGTAATATTTCTTGGCTTAGGATTTTCGTTGTGCGCGTAGGATTCTACTATTTTCTTTTTAAGTACGACTGAATAAAAAGAAACTAACATTCTGTTGCCGACGTGTCGCTTGAAAGCCCACTAAGTCAGCGTGAATATAAAAAGAAAAGCAGGGTGATGGGAAATTAGTTTCTCTGTCAACGATTGTAACACTCAGCAATAGTATCTGCTTATTATTCAATATGTTTCATATTCAGAAACACTGGGAATAATTTTAACCAGACTCGAAGCAATGGTTATCTAACTGTTTATTGCAAGTGAAAATTTACTGTTACCAATTGTCTACATGATTATTTTCAACGAAGAATGCATGTACCATCTATTCCACTGAAAATAACAAATATCGTCCATATTTTTATTCACTGTAATATTTCAGAATACTTGAAGAATTTTTCAAGGAATCACCAAAATGTATTTAGCAAACAGTGCTTTCTCTACGAACAGTTAAGAAAGACAATCCTTATATTCACCTTGCTAAATCAAGGAATTAAATTTCTTTAAATAACACGCTAATAATTAAAAGAAGCAGAAAGGAGAATGTTCTTTTAAGTAACCAGAGTTTAATATCGCACCAGCTGCTCCCACAGGTTATTAGAAACTTGATATAGGGGGGGATCAGTTAAAAAAAGATCAATTTTGTTCTGCTGGAAAAGGGGAAATTTTTTTGGTCGCAGTTATCTGGAAAATTTTTTTGGTTCTTACTAAACTGGACGAAAAATTTTGGTTCTTATTAACTGGACAAAATCTTCGACGCGTAGTTGATCGCGAAGGCCTATTGCGACGTGGAAGCTGCTTATCGTTTCTGCAGAGTTTATGCATCGAGCCCCAGATACAAATGTCATCGCGAAAATACATGCCGGGAGACGAAAATGTTTGCCCCAGAATGTGTGGTTATTAGTGAAATACACGTGCGAAAGTCCGTGTCTCTCTTCGTGGCTGTAAATTGCACGACCAAGAGGGACACCGTTCCATCGAAGAAGCCAGACTCGCCGCCGATCGAATTCTCAGGAGCAGGAAAAGACTCTGCAACGAACCTCGTGCAACGATTCGTCATACCATAAGACGAAAATACTGAATGAACATCGCTGTGCTAGGTATGCTGTCTGTTCGTAAAAAATTGATGTGCAAGTTCGCGCTGCGTTAAGAAACCTGTAACACGAACGTTTCGTAACGGAGGATTTTTTAAAGAAAGTAGCGAGAGTCGTTGGCGCCTAGGGTACTCCAGAAAAAAATTCGAAGCCGCAGTCATTTCTGAAATTGATATTAAAAAACGATAGGTGGTTTTATAGGAGAGACACTCTGTAGAGGAAAATTTATGTCACGGTCGCTGATCTTTCTGTTCATCGCGATTTTATCTACTACTGCATCGTAAAGCAGCATAACTTCGTTAAAAAAAAACAAAACATTAGTGACCTAGTTTCGACAGAAATGACTCGGAAGATCATTTTTCACTAGAGATGTTTGAGTATTCGCGATCGAGATAGTGTTAGAGGAATAATTCTGTCCATTCGAATGATCTAGGAGTTCGAATGGAACTCGATCAATTTTATATCCAAAGTGATAAAAAATATTTGAATTATTTGAGAAGACTTGAAGAATTTTTCTGAGCTAGGTACTTGAAGCGTTTTAAATAGATGAAAATTTCTGCTAGCTATTCAACGTACTAATCAATTAATCCAGTAATCGATTCTATTTCATAAGGGGACATTTTTGTCAGTGATTATTAACGTGGGTAAATCCAAAATCTAAAAAAAAATTGAATTCATAATTTCCTCTGTTGTTGCATCACCTTACCGTACGAAATAAGTGACAAATGCAATTTTTAAATTTTTTTGAGTTACACCACTTTAATAATCACCGGCACATTTGCTCGATGAAAAGTAGGAGAACTTCCTAGAAAAAGTAACAATATAAACGCGTGATCCGTTCTATTCTCTACAGCCAGCTGACGTCGCTAACTTTTTTTTCTCGCTTCGCGCAGGAATGAATAGGCGAGGCGATTCTTTTTTGATCCTAGGATAAGAAATAGCTCGACGTCCGTGACCGCGAGACTCGTTGTTTCTAGGAAGAATTAGAATCTCGTTGAACGATGCGCGGCAGCATTGGCACGACGAATTCATGGATCGTTCCAGGTGGATTTCGGATCGTCGGCCGAACGAAAGAAGTTTATGCAAATGGCTGTAAGATGTTTGACAAAAGCGTTCCGTGAAAACTGGCTTGACACAAGGCAGTCGATAAATCTGTGCCAGGCGTCACGGGGATGGCGAATGAGATTCATCCGGGGGAAGACTACATTCGAACTGTCTCTTTAAATTCATTAAATTCTATACTTGTAAAAAGGAAAGGTTTTTAGGTGTCCGCCTCCGATTGCTTTGGAGTTTCGATATATCTTAGAGGACGGAAAAATAATAAACACATACGTGTTTTTTTATTTTGGCCCGATTGCATATTTAGGGGGTGAAAGCACCCCTCCAAGTTCATAAGAAGAGGGACAGGAGTTCCTATTGTTAGTTGAAAGAATATTATAACACTGTGTATATCTGCAATGTTATAATATTCTTTAACTAACAATAGGAACTTTTGTACTTCTTCTTCTGAACTCTGAGGGGTGATTTCACCCCCCCCCCCCAAATATGCAACTGGGCCAAAATAAAAAAACACGTATTTATTATTTTTCGGTTCCCTAAAACATGTTCGAAAACTAAAGTAATCGGAGGCGAACACCTGAACACCTCTCCTTGCAAGTCATATGTTCAATATAAAAAATTTGTTTCGAGAATAAAATTTCAGGAGGGTGTTCTATTGTGGGAGGAACATGAATGTTGAAATTTTTATGCGTTTCTGTGAACATCTCAGACTCAAATTGTTAAGTTAAACATCGTAGAGCAGGTCTAATAAGCTGAGCGTGGTTGTAATAGCTTTCCAAAAAGAACAGTCCGTTATCTTCCACGTTATGAAAGAATGGATCGATGTGGGAAAGGTAAACGGGCTCATTAAGGATTCGAAACCCGTTCCTGATGATCCCAAAGCGGCATTCTCGAAACAACGTGACATACCTCGATTCCGGAAGTGTCGTTTAAAAAAAAACTCGTAAACACGCTGTGATTACATGGAATTCGACGCGTATACAGGTGGCTGTTTATGGTATTAGTTGCGGAGAGTGCATACTCGCATATTTATTGGTTAATGTGCATCCCCAGGGGAAGAGCGGAAAGGAAGCCGCTGCGAGTAATTCGGTACTTGCAATTTCGAACGATAGGCGCCGGAATTCTCGTGATTTTTCAGTTCGTGAAATATTGGGGAAGGGGACTGTGAATTTTCAAGTAGGTTCTATTGCAAATATTGATGAATTTCTTAACAAAAACTGTCCTTAGTTAAGAAATATATCGATACGTTACTCTGTGATAAAATATGTCGCTGCATTCCTTGGACATTTTTTAAAGATATGTGTGTCTTACACAAGTAAAGTGATTGAATGTTGGAGAAAAAATAAATGTTGCCTTCGAGGATATGGAGGAGTTTTGAAATGAATGCCCTCTGCAATTTCTTCATCTTAAACTTTGCGATAGAATTACAGCTGTACGTGGAGCCGAATAATAAATTTTAATGTTACGGGGGCAAGAAGGTAATTTGAACGTCACGTGAACCATCGTCGTGATATATTACATATTCTGTACGAAACGAATTACACGGTATTAAAATCGTGTCAGTGTAATTCAAGATCCGTCTTCGACTCATTAAGAGGCATAAAGCTTACTCCACGACCCCGGATGAAATCATTGAATCCGTTAAGTATAGTGGTCGCCGGTCGTAATTACTGAAATTAGGCTGTCTGAGTGAATACTTCGGATGAACGAAATTGATGACCGAGTTGAAACATCTACGATCAATTTTCTCCTCTTTCAGCATTCGCGAGCGCGAAGTTTATTTGATATTAATCAATAAAGAAATTATTATAAAATACCACGTGTTTCCGAATTTTGTGTCTCTCTTATTTTGGATTTTAAGTAGGATAGAACACTGTCTGCTAGAATTGTGAAGAAGCAACTGTGAAATTTTGAATTAAAACAGTTCAAGTACATTAAAAAATACTTCAACCTTTTTTTTTTACTCCTGTCTGCATAGTCCTAAAAGTAACTATACACCAAGAACTCCAAAATTTAGGAAGTATATGTAAAATTTTAAATTAAGAATACTTGATTTCGAATATCTTAATATGCTACTTTTTACTTTTCAATCTTCTTGAATATTTATTTCAAAATTGAATCAGAAATCGAGTTGAGTGGAATTATAAAGAGGATAGACATTAGATTGGCTGACTAACGACTGAACTTTTATCGGCGCCACAGTTAGCAGCAGATAAATATAGCGACGAGCTTTTATTTGCTTTTTAACGATAGAACTTTTCAACTGAAACCCTGTAGTAGCCATCACTGTCAGATCGATAAGAAGCACTCTAATCTCGTTCGATTATCAATTTCTTCGATATGCCTTTGATACCTCACATAAGCATTCTACTCCTTTCCTCTACTTTCATTCAAAGATACTTCATGCACACTCGTATAAACAGATTTCCATTAAAAAAATTCCACCTTTCAATCATATGACTTGCCCAAAGCATATCAACGTTTCCTTCAACCTGATTATTAATTAACAAGGATGATCCCAATTTTATTCCCATTCCACGCTCCAAAATGTAACTCTGATTCTAAATCCCCATCGGACCAAAAGAATCTCACATTTTCTTTCGTTACCTTAGCACCATTCCTCAAAATAATACAACTATTTTAAAATCGAACATTACCAAAGTGCTCGTAAGGCATCTCCATCGTTTTGCGTTGCCAGCTATTTCGGCGGAGCGATTATTATTAACAATTAGAGGCCGGCGTTGCGCAGACGAGCGAACCGCGGCTCATTTGAAGTTTCGTAAAACGGCCCTGACTTAATTTCGACGTTTAATTTCGGTTTCTGGTCGCAACGAGATTTCCCGAAAATTTTTTCGGCTTCCTTCGAGCGCGAAGTGGAACGTGCCTCTCGTTACGTCAGTTTCCGAAGGTCCGGTCGCTTCGGTGACTCATATTTTTCGGAAGCATGGAACTCTTGGCAGCCGGCGAAACGGTTTTCCTCTAATTTGGTACAGCCAGGCATTAAACGGTCACGAGAAATCGCTGTGTCACGACAAACGTTAAAGCCGTTACGATGGCGATCGGTTAAATAGTTCCCCGTCCGATAATTCAAGTCCTCCTTCCGGTCACGACGACAGAAATATTTTATTAATTTCCGCTAAAAACCGGCCAATTTTCTTTTCTCCTCGTTGAACAATGTGTTCCGGCCATTTAAGTCGGGGGAAATATTGAATTGAATTTCTGCGTTGAAGAGGAAGATTAATTTTCGCAAAAATGCGTTAGTTTTCGCTGCGATTAATATCCTTCGTTATCTACCTTTCTTGGAAATGTAATTATAGGTAACTGAGGAATTTACTGCATCCTTCACACATTCTCAGCAATTTAAATTCTGGCGGTTACGTTACTAGGGATACTTTAATGGGTTTTCTATGTTCCATATTTCTATATAATTACTATTTTTTAAGTTCGTGACGTTTTTTTAATTGAATGCTTGAGCTCTCCAGGTTTATCATTTGACTTCTGTGGGCTAGTGTCAAAAGATAACATTTTTTTAATCTTTGTATGAAAATTATATCATATTCTTCCTTCAGGATATAATTTACAGTTTCGCGATAAACTACTTGATGACCTTAAAAGCATTTATGCAAATGTAATGTTCAAAGGGACACAGAAAAGAGTCTAGACCAGTTTCTTTGAACAGGTGCGTGTGGCAATAATTCCTAACCATAGTAACATTGTCACTTAGCTATAATAAATTATATGGTTGACGTATTTAGAAGAAAGGTGCGATAGCAAAATATTAGCAGCAGCTTTAAAATGGTGTTAGGACTAATGTTTCTATTATTACCTACTATTACTACTTGTATTGAAATATCATCGAAGCAAAATTTATGGTAAATATTCTTCGCAATTTCTCTTTTCTTCTTTAAAGAATATTCCTTTAACTCGCTAAAAAAATTCAACTCAGTTAAAATTTGAGATTCCAGAAGGGAAATAAGGTATATCCAGCAAGTCCTAAGGGCTCATAATGAATAAGTTCATTTTCCAGCTGTAAGAATTAAAGAACTGATGCTTTACTCACGTTATCATTTTGGAGCAGACTGTAGGAATTGTTCGAAGGTCCTGGACTGGGTGACGTTAGTTCCGAGAGTTTGCTTGGAGACAATTTCTCGCTATTTCCACCCTCTGCACCGTCGCTGCTTCCGCTCCCACTAAAAGTGCACAACGGCAATAATTGAAACATGTTCCATCTTCTAACTGACCTTAACATTATTTTCGTCCTAAGAATCTTTACTCCTTGTACTAATTACAAAAAAGATTATACTATGTTAACATCGATCTCAAGTAATTTTTTCATAGATTCTCCACCTTCCGTAACCCTTTGTACTTTAAGGGAAGGAGGACTCTAGTGTAACTGCCCGTTTTTCCACGCCATCTTTGAGAATTTATTTAATAAAAGCTATAAGGTTATACTATCTGGCGTTTTGCCTGCATATTAAGATATGTTTGAAGTAATATTCAGAATTTTTTTGATCTTTTTTATCGCACATATAATAAAATATAGTCGGTGGCGCAAACTTCTTCAAAAAAAAAAAGGAATACTAGAATTTAACAATAAAAATTTGTAAAATGACAGCAGTTTGAAAAAAAAATCGATTTTTGCTGATAAATTTAGCTGTTTTCGTTCCGTAGAATTAATTTTATACAATATAGAGACTCGTCCGTGGTTCCAACCATAGCGACAAACATAATAAAGAAAATAAATCTTAGTTTTTCCATTTTGGATGACTAGAGCAGTTCCCACACCAACGCCCGTCGGAAAAGAATTTTTTGAGGATGCTTGGCGCCACCGACTGTATGTGCGATAAAAAAGTTCAAAAAAATTCTGAGTATTACTTCAAACATACCTTAATATGCAGGCAAAGCGTCAGATAGTATAAACTTATAGTTTTTGTTAAATAAATTCCCGAAGATGGCGTTGAAAAACGGGCAGTTACACTAGAGTACCCCCATAACGTTAAATACTGATTCCATTAAACATCACAAGATTAGCATAATTCACAATTTATAGAATTAAACGAACTGCTAATTTCCAAATTACTATACTTAACTTCAGCTCGAACCTTTTTTTCCGCCCTGTACGAACTTGCCAAATTGTGTCTTTTATTTATAACACATTTATTTGAGCCCCTTGACGACCCTACTCTGAATTTTTATTCGTAGCTTAAAACATTTATAGTACAACCTGTAATATTTTATTTGAAAACCCTACGCCCTTAGGCAGTTGCCCAATTTTTCCTACAGGGACGAGTCGGGCCTGACTCAACTATATTATCTGCAATCGACCAACAATCGAACACATTACACCGCGGGGTGTAAAATTAGCATCGTTTCACCCGAAACACTAGTCACAAATCACTCAAGTAAGTACCTCCTCTAAAAGAAGAATAAAGGAGAAACGGTAAATCCTTGCTCTAACGTCACAATTCGGTCACAGGTCCACAGGATTCCGGTTGGAAACGTGGGGCAAGCAGCCCACCGATATCGGCGAGCCACAAACGATCCTGAATAAGGCACCACTCGACGCCAGCCACGAGGTCGCCGTCGCTCCGCGATAGTGGAGATGATAAATCTCGCCTGCAATATTACCGTTTTCGGCTTATATAATCCTCGCAGCCAGTCCCGAAGCGCGTGTCTCGCGCACTTCGGTTCCGTGAACTTTAGCCGGTCGGCGGCGGCCGCGGATCGCGAAAAAACGCTCGCAGAAGGCTCACCTAGCCGGCGAGGATCGTCACTACTGGCGAGGCCATAGCTGCAGCAGGTATTATTAAAACCTAACAAGTACAAAGTGACTCGGTCGACCGGTTCGACGGTGCCACGAGCACAGCATTTAATTCTTCTACAATGTTCCAGCGGACGGAGACAAGGATGACGACCAGGAGGACACTCTTTTCGATCCCGTTGCTATGGCAACGTTGTCCTTGACCCCCAAGAACGGGGTCATCTTTTTCATTCGAGCTGCTCCTTTTGCGCGGGGAAGAGGCCATGGATGCGGTCATTGTTGGGAGGTGGAATCGAGGAGACGCGCGCTCACCTCGCGATGAGATGCACAGAGCGAGGGGCGGGGGAGGGGGGGGGGGGAGGGGGGGAGGGGAGGGGGAGAGCAGAAAATCTAGGTGCAACTGGGAAATGGAAGGTTCCTTGTGCAAAAATCAGGCGAAAGTGTGGGATGAAGTTTTCACGTACGAGGTACAACTTTTCGGACAACCGGACTTTAAAGTTGCAAGCGAGTTGGCTGAGATATAAAAAAAAGTGTAGGTACGATTGGAATGTCAACTATTTTTAGCTCTCTTCTCACTGTTTTCTGTATTTTATAATATTTATATTTACTATTTACCGAGGGATAAAGGAAGCCAAGAAATCGAAAAGTTATAGATATTTTCAAGATTGGTATATTCCGTGTTTGATTCAAGGAAGATTACGTTACTAATTGAGGACCTTGGATAAGGTGTCCCTTATGACTTTTTTTCTTCTAAATTTAAGAATTTAAGAGACCACCCCTGATTTATTTCCTCATTGGTGTGGTAAATATGTGTTCAAAATTTCGGCTCGATCAAACAACTCTAAACCCTGCCTCAAGAGGCTCAAAGTTTCGATGGAAACTGCGCTCTTGCAAACAGCTGTTTTTTTAATATGCAACCCTGTATGTAAGCAAATGTGTGATGGAACTGGATGGGACTATCGATTATCGATATCTTATCGATAACTTACTGACGTTTAACGATATATCGATAATATCGTTAAGATATCGTTAAGTGGTGGATGAACGAAGGTGGTACACGAGTCTTCCATTTCTAAAGGTGGATAAAAAAAATAAAAAAAAAATAAAAAAAGTTGATTGTATATCGTAACTTTAAGCTTCTTGAGGCAGGGTTCAGAATAATCCGATTGTGCCGAAATTTTGCATACTTACTTAGCACACCAAGAGGAGCAAAATTAGCGGGCGTCGCAACATTTTATCGCACCTTCAATTTCAAGGGACACCCTAACCTTGGAGCAAAAGGGGCGCAAGTCCAGCTTTACCAACTTGGAGTAAATTAGAAAACTCTGTTTATAAAATTATTGCTTTGTCTTTACTTCTATTTTTGGCGAATTTTTCAAATCTGGAGCTGCCCCTGATTTGCAACAGGGTAATGGGTGCAGGTTCAAAATTTGCTTTTCACCAAACGATGTAGAATATTTTTATAGTAGAACTAAAAAAATGTCGAAAATAGTCCTCAATTGTGGTGGAAAGATAAATTGTATCACTCGATCTAGAAGCCTCTAATTTTTACTGCAAGTAAATTAATTATTTTTCAATGTTACCGAACACCCAAGGCAGAATATTCTTTAGATGTTTGAGGAATTAAAAGCTTAGCCAAGATCAGTAAGCAAAACCACTCAATTAATAAACTATTTGTGAAGCGGCGCAAATGTAATTTAAACCTAAGAACATTTACAAAAATTCTCTTAACGAACGTCTCTTTTTCAAGAACCGTTTTCTAGCGACAGCCACACTCAATGGTTATTCAATTTCTAATCTGCGATTATACTGTCTAATGTTTCCAGTCCCGCTGCTAACGTTTCTCTAGCAACGTTTGTAACCGTATCCGTGTTCTAAACTTCGCTGCACGTTGCTACTCACAATGCGAAACGAATCCCCGCAATTGCGTCTGACTCTGCGATGAAATATTTAACTACGTTACACGATTACTTGAGTGGAACTTTCATCAAACTGTTAATCAACTGAGGCACGCGATACGCGTCCAGTATGTCTGCAGGAGCATTTTTCTTCTCCCCTGACAAGACTTCTAGCTCAGCATAGCTCGATCTACGAACTAGAGGTTAAAAATAATATTTCAACTTCTTTCCCGAGTGCCACGTTCCTTTCGATTCGCAAAAATTCATTCCCCCACCGTTTGTGCGATTAAAATTACAGAAAATTATCAGTTTTAGTAACTTCTATACTCAACGAGTTTACAGACACTAGCAGAGATAGTTTTACCTTAGTAAAGTAAATGACATAAAAATATAAACACGACGGAACAAGATAGAAACTCACAAGCAGCGTGGACAGAGTGCGCGCGAGCGCGTTTCCAAGGGCTGGCAGCAGTTTTCGCAGAGCCAATCTTTGCTGGTGAGGTAAAAGCGATTGCTGGTGAGGAAAGTGATGAAATTGCACCCTCGGAGTCTAATTTCGTTTAAAACGGACGCGCCCACTTCCCGCGCGTTCATTCTCGCGCATTATCGTCCCTTTAACGCACCCTTTCAACTGACGCGTGGCCGTCGCGTTAAAACGAAATTCTCTGACACGAGCTCTGGCGAATTTCACGAGCGACGACCCGCCAATTTCACTTTCTTTCGTCAGCGTCGACGACACCAGCCTTCTCCAACGGTAAATATTCTCTTTCGTCGCTCCTCGACTTAATGGACCCCGTGCACGCGTTTTCACTTTCTTAAGACGCGTGCGCAAACTTCCTGAGTAATACTTCTGAACAGACGATGGACTCTTGAATAATTGTACCGTTGACTATCGTTTGAATTCTCAAAGAACTTCTCAGCACATTGAAACACTTATTTTCATGGTAGCTTTAAAACCAATTTTTTTTTTAAATATTTGCTATGAATTTCAATCCACGCAAGCAGATTATTTCCACTTCCTTTCGTATCGCCTCTCAATTTATTATTACACTAACGATTTCCTTCGTCATCGATGGATCCTGATTTTTCTACCTAATTTACTTGATACTTTGCTGCCCTGTATTGATTGCAGTGCAACAGCGTTTCGATTTTCAGTAAACAGTTCAAGCTACACTCGCGATTACAGTTCGTCTCGTTTAAAGTTTATTCCTTGGTGATCGTTTATACATTCACTGCTCGTTAAAAGGAGCCTTATTCGAGAACGCTCGCCTTTCCACGGTATCTAGAACTCCCGCCGATAAAATTTACACACGATTCGGTACAGGCTTATCTTATCGAACGAGTAAAATCTCGCAGTTTTCCATCCACGGCGGCGATTAAACACACTTCCGCCACGATTCCACAACAATCCGGGCGCTTCTTTCCTTCCTTCGCGTCTCACTCTGCTAGTCCGTCGTCATCTAGCACTTCATTCATCCTAGCGGCTCATCCCAGGACTTTCACTCGGTTCCTCCAAGTCTATCCCTCGATCCAGCAAGCCTCCGAAAAATCCGCAGACCCACGGATCGTTGACGCTCCGAGTGCGAGTCCAATTAGGCGTTTTTATATCCCCGCGCGCTGCTGCATCCTCGCCGCGACAAGGCTGCAAATCCTTTAATTCGCCGGGCGTGCGTTTACTAGTGGCACACCGAAGCGCCCGCATCCCGTGGCGCCGAGCCCCTTGCCAGCGTTTCCAGACTCCGGTGAACACGTCCTCGTCGAAACCGACCGCGTATCGACGATGCTGGCCGAGTCGTGGAAAGGCGGGCAAGCTGCAACAGATACGGTATCGCCTGATAACACCCCACCCGCCCGGCCGCGGCGCGGCGTGTCCAAGTAACGCGGGGACAACGAGAAGAGGGCCCCCGATAAAGCGTTCTATTGCCGGCCCGGGCGCAATCAAGACCGGCAATCTCTGATCGTCGTCGCCGATTCCGGGACGCGTCCCCGTCGTCCCCGATCCACCGGCAGGCCTCCTCTCGCTTCTGCCGAGGTGGACACGCGACACCTTTTACTCCCGTTCGATTACCAGTTTCGCGAAACTGCCCGGCAAAAGAGGCACGGCGTGTCTACGCAACACTTACGCCGGTGCCAGTGACGAGTCTACTAGGTTTCACAAGGCGTTCCCATTCGACGCGGTGAAAAACTCGCCGTCGTCCAGCGGCGAGTTCACTCGCAAGGGCCTATTAAAGAGCTAACGCGGCGAGCGTGCCTGAGCAGAGGTTTTTTAACATTCTTCCCAAGCTCTTTACGAGCGTGCTTTCGTTGCTTGTAACAGGCGCTTTCGGTGCTTCTTTGTAGCGTTGGGGGAGTCTGTTTGGGTGGTGGGTTTTTGGGAAATTGGTGGGATGTGTGTTGCGTGGTAGCGGGTTGAACGCGAGGAGGTCGGGGATTAGAATTTTGGGAGGGAATTGGGTCAGGAGTTTCGCCACAGTTTAGGTTCCTAGGTGTACTTGTAGGTGAGGAGGGAAGTGTAATTAAATTGGTGCGCCGGTTTGTTGAGGCGTAGTCGATTGTAGGTGTAATTTTTGTAGCTTTTAATTATTTCTGGGATTTTATTTTTAAATGGAGCAAGCTTCTTGTGTAGGGATCAATGGATCCATGGTTGTTTTTAATTTAGCAAATGTAATGATGCCAAGAGAAGTTAGTTTAACTGACACTGTGGAGACTGTTAAGAATTTTCACCTGGATAGGTTCGTTGACATTGAATTTTATCCTTACCTTCCCTGGAATGCTCGATAGCACCAAGATTTGGATGAAATTCAGTGAGAATTAAAGGTGAAGATATGCCAATGACTGCGAGTAATCACTGATCGAGGAATGCGCGCGTTTGCTACTTTTTATCAAACGTGTGGATGCCTGTTTTGTCACTGAACCAACAGATAAGGAACGTTTGACAGTAACTACTAAAATGACATCGACGCCATCATTTACTCGCAGGAAAGGGCGAAGTCCACTGTTTGTGTAAACACGCGAAGGAAATGTATTAATTGAAGATAAATATCGTTCGAATTCGGATTTTCTTCGGCTAACAAAATGGAAATTTAAAATATCAAATTGACTTTGGAAATAATTTAAATAGAAGTAAAATTTTATTCTTATTCTGGCAGAGAAAAATAGAACGAGATATATTTTTCTGATTTACGATGGATGGATCTGAATATTTTTAAAAATTCTTTTACTTCCAGTACCTATAGATTTCGCAATCAAGGAACTGCAAAAGCTTTCCATCAACAAAAACTCTTCACTCGTGTTTTATGCCAGCTATTAAATGTGTATAAAATCACACGCAAATATTTAGGAAACTTTTATGTAAAAGCTGCAAAAACGTGAAATAACTTTTATGCAATATCGTTTCGTGCAGCTTCGAAACTATAACCGTGCAACTCCGATGGTCTGCTATTTGTCAAAATCACATTGGGCACTTTCATCGAAAAGCTTTGCCCGTAAGGCGCAGAAGACGAATTTTAGAATGCGATCTTGCTTTTATATGCAAATCGCCCAAGCCTCGTTTATTTTCGTCTGCTTGCGAAAATAAATGGAAGCTTCAGGCTTTGCATTTAAAGACAGAATGACTGAGCATTGAATGACTCACCTTTCAGTTGGCCCCGTTGAATAACTGGAAGATTCCTCTCCAGATTCGACACTGTTGAAAGAAGTGCAGTTCATCTTCCTTTCTTCCCATTGAGATCGAACCTCGTCCTGCACTCTTCGTTTCAACTCCTCGACTCTTCGCCTCTCTTCTGAAATAACTTGACTACCTGCAACATATTACGTTAATTCTTAATCAGAATGGCCGATCACATGAACACCAACAGCTTCCCTCTTTAACGCCTATCTCCCCTCTTTAACGCCTACGTATTTGCATATAAATGTACAAGAACCTTAACTTAATAAAGATGAATTCTTATTATCCTATAGTAAATAATATCCTTCTCTATGATATATGCATTTACACAGAAGTTTACAGAAATGCGTATGTACCTACCTTGTTTCGCTAAGTGGAGTTGTCGATTTCTCTCAATTTCCTTGAGGGATTCGATAGTCTTCCTTCCCAAGCTGCCCTGATTGTTCACAATGGGAGAGTCAGTGGTGACCCTGGAGATCCTGTCAAAATCTTCCCTGCTCGGAGACCGTTTTTCTTCGCTGTTCTCGCACGAGTTCTGTGCCAATTTCGTCAGTTCGTCGTTTATCGCTCTAACTCGGTTTCGACCCTGTCGCATAAAGCCAGAAATCAGAATAATTACCAGTCTCAATTTACAGTATCTGGATCTGTGGAATGAGTTATATGTGCACTAACTTCTTCTAACCGCTTCAAATGCGTCAGCTTCTGTCTCTCCAGGCTTCTCGCATCTTTAGTCGCTGTGCTCTTTGCTTCAGATCTCTGCGACTCCAAGTGACTCAAGCGAGCCTTCCTGGTTTCTATCTTGGTGGTCATCTCAGTCAAGTATCTGGAATGAGTGATTTACACGTATTAATTGTCGAGTGAAAGCTATTCTCGAATCAAAAGATGAGTGAGCACACGAAACCTTCGGTTCTGACAGTGATCGGTAGATGTATCGAGATTGGGTTGAAATGTCAAAAGTTCTTTCAGTTCTTTAATTCCAGAGGGATTTTATTCTACTCAATTGGATTGAGTAGATAAATTAACAGTGATAAAAATTGCAGTGTTCGTTGATTTTAAAATATAATTTACTGTAATAGAATTTAATAGTAGCTACGATAGGCTATGACGAAGGATCATAATGCAATACTTTAAAGGGCAAGGTAATTAAATATTGTAGAAGAAAATCTATTTTTAACAAAAACACGAGTAGCCATAATTGCACTATAAAATACAACTATTTACTACACGCTTACGTTTTAACTTCTTATTCTACTAACACATCGAGAAGAAATTAATACGTTTCTTAGAATTTCAAAACCAGAGGTAGCCCACGATTCTCCAAAGATACCCCGCATCTATACGTAGCAACATCTACCTAGAGACGATATTAATTAAGAAATTCTTTAAAACTTGCAAGACCTCACTCGACGCAAAATGGAACCTTCAAATATATGCGTCCCTGTTCGCCGGAATACTTTTCATATAGAAACTAGATTTACCTCTGCAATTCTTCCCTGGTCGCCAGTTTGCTCGCCTCTTCCTCGAGATGATGAAACTCCAAATCTTCGAAGGCCTTCCTCTCAGACTCCAGGAGGTCTTGCTGAGCCGCGAGCTTCTCGCTAATATCTTGTTGCTCGGCGTCATTCATGCAATTCGCCAGTTCTTCCTCTAACCGGCCGCAGGCATGCTGGGCCCTCTGAACCCTCTGCTTAGCATCTGCCTGCAGATTCGCCTGCGTGGTATTATCCTCGGCCATTTTCCTCTCGAGCTCGTTGATCCGCATCTGCACCTTTATCTTCTCGCCCTCGTCCTGGCTGAGCTTCAAGGACTCTGACTCGTACTCCGCAGACAGCAGTGCTTTCTCTAACTCCAGCTGCCACAGAACACACACGTTCAGCTCCAATTAGAAATAGAAACTGGGCCTGATTTAGGCAATAACATTGAAGAAGAAGAAAAGACGATTTCTATCCTCTCGATCACCTGTTCTAAGCTTTGCTTCGGGGCCTCTGATCTTGTAAATAAGGAAGTAAATTGCTTCATGACTCTTTGGTCGAGTTGGTGTCAATTATCGGGGTGATGCACCGTTTGTGCGTGTTCGATGTGCGAACGACCGGACGTGACTGAACAGGAACGCGAACGAAGGATTGGTTGCACGAAGGGAAGGGACTTATCGCGAAATGCAAAAACGCGAGCAAATACTACATCGAAGGTAAACTTAGATAAGGGGACGGGGCTTAGGCTGTGGATTACCCCGAGGCACCGAATGCGTTTACTTTTAAACTTGAAAGTGGACTCTTCTTCAGTAATTATTTCGAGGTAGGTAATCGATCATGAACATTTCTACTCCTATTTATTAACGCCTTCATATACCATGGTCCAAAGAGAGTTACATTTAAATCACTCACCTCCCTACTAATCTCCTCTTCCTGAATCTCAATATCCGCGACGCTCCTCTTCAACGCGTCCATGTTCCCAAGGATGTGCAGTTTCTCGTTCTGAAGGAACTCCACGTACTTCTTCCTGTCCTCCTCCTCGAGCTCCTTCCTCTCCTTGTCAGCCTTCGCCTCGTTCGACTTCGCGTTATCCTTCTCGGAATTAATCTTCTTGGGGATCACGCAGATCTCTTTGGACTTGGAGAGCATCGAGAGCTGCTCGATAGCCTCGAGAAGGTCGTCGTTCGATATCGCCAGCTTGTTCTCTATCATCTCGCACGAGTTTGACAGCTGGCCGTTCTTCTTTGGCATGGAATGATTTTGATTGTTGTTCTGCGCGGTGGCGATCACCACGTTCTCGTATAGGCTCACGTTCCCCGCCGTTGGCGTGGAATTGTCGTAATTGCGCGCGTTATTCTGCTGCCCGTTGATCCTTGCTCCGTTTAATTGGATCGTCCCATACGTGGACGTCTCCATCGTTGTGTCGTTGGTTTGCGCGTAGTTGGTGGTATTGTTGTTGTTCAGGATCGAGGTGTCGACCATCGTATTCTCGTAGCCGGGGCCACGAGCTTGCGAGATCGAGCTGGAAAAACTATGGTCCCCGTTGCCAAGAACGTTTGGCCACTTGGTCGATTGGTTATTGTTCGCCGCGATTGATTGCGTATGGTCCTGTACCAGCGCCATTGTTTGGCTCTCTGCTTGGCTGCTCTGGTTTCGACGATTGCCTGGCGCGCTGCCGTTTTGGAAGATTACTTTCGAGTTCTGCACGCACACGTTCTCGTACGACGCTGAGTTCGATTGTTTCGCCGTGTCGAAGGAGAAATGCGGCTGCGTTTTCGACGGACTTTTCGGGCTGTCGAAAGGCGAGCTGTAGCCAAGCCTCTTGTCGCGCGGAAGCGAGCCGTTCGTTTTGATTCTGCGGAAGGAAAAGATCGTGTCATAAGTTTCATGCTACATGAACGAAGCGTTGCGTTTATGTGTACAGAATGTGCATAGATCTATATTTAAACGAATCCGCTCTCTTCATAAAGTCCCTTAAACTTCCAAAGATTCCATGGGACCCAGAAATTCCCATCGTCAGAATCATTTCTAAATCATCATTTCACCACCAGTTTCGAATTTGTTTAAAAAATACTTGCAAGTTTTGCTCATTACTCCGAAAATAGTCTGAACAAATGCATTTTAATCTCCACATCGCACAAATTTCCCTCTTCCTTTATTTACACACTCTGTATCTTTTAAACAAATACGAAATCATGAAATTGACGACTTAAACCCCTGCCAATTTCGCACGAACTACATCCAGTGTAAAGCATTATCCGTTTGCCGTGGAACGGCCCACCAGTACGATAACGAGCGAGTAACACACTCTCGAAACGCAACGGACCACACAAATGCGAGGGACCATTCACCTGTTAGGTTGCCTGGGCTTCTCCACGGTGCTCTGCCTCTCGTACTCGGCACACATTGCAAGGATCTCCTCAAGCCTCATCTTCTCCTGCCTCTCGACCTCCTGCTCCCTCAGCCTCTCCTCCTGTGCCAGTTTCCTCCTGATCTCCGCCTCCCTGCGCTTGTTCTCCGCGTCGATCTGCCTCTCGTGCAGCTCCTCCAGCGAGCAGCCGCTCCCCGCGCTCGGGGTCGGGCTCTTCACCCGGCCGAAAGCCCTTTTCGGCTCGTTGTACTTCGGATTACGATTGAACGCCGGGCTGGGCGGCTGTATCCGCTTGATGTTCGGATTCGAGCCGAAACCCTGCGCGGCTGCCGCATTCCTCAGACTTCCCGGGCAGTAGACGCCGCTGCCGGGATTACTGCAGATGCTGGGATTCGAGCCGTACTTCTCCATCTGGTGGTACTCGGTGGTGGTGGTCTTGGTGACGATCAAGCTCTGGCTCATGTCGTAATCCCTGCCGTTCAGCTCGTCCAGGTCGTTGGACCTTTGGCACGTCATGCTGCGCGACATCGGGTCCCCTTGGCTCACGTTGTTCCTCGACATCATCACGCTCTGCGGCGCCTGGGCGTTCTCGTTGTTGTTCTCCCGATAGTACGGCTTGTAACTCTTCAGGTACGACTCCGCGGTGGTGTACATCTGAATCTGATTGTGATTGGGCGTGGAGCAGCTCTGATATTGGAGATTAGGGGTGTTGCACCGGCTTGGTGTCCGAGCGTCCGGCCTCTGGCGATTCTCGTCGGCGCAGTGGTTCGGCGAGGAGGCAGCGAAACAGTGGACCGGCGGCGATGACGCGTTTAAGAAATGGCCCGGGGAGGATGGGTTGAAGGAGGGGGTGTCGGAGCGACTTCTGTCTAGGTTGGTCAGGTTCTGCAGCGGTGAATTGTTGTTGGTGCTGTTCTTTAGGGAGATGAGAGAGGAGGACCTCGAGTGGCCGAGGATCTGATCGGCCGGAACGTTCGTGGTGACTGCGCCCGCTGGGAAGACTTTCGGCGAGACGCAGTTGTTTCTGTTCTGCTTCGCCAGCATCTCAAATTTCGTCAGCTTCCCCAGGAAACCGATCTCGTCGTCCGAGCAGGAATTCCTCGGAGATTTGCGCGGCGCGACCGGCGGCTTCCTTTCCAGGTGATAGTTCTCCTGGTACTGATTGTCCGGCAGCGAGAAACTTATTGGCGCCATTGAGATCCGCGTGTGTGGCAGCGCCGATCGCAGCTGCTTCGCCTCGGCTGGGTGATTGAAACGCATGTAGTTCGATCTGCCGATCGACAGCATGCAACCTGCAACAATCCGATACAGCCTTAGAATTAGTAGAGGATTTGTTACTTGAAAATATCTACTTGGGATTTATTTATTTTTAGTTCATTTAAACGATAGAACAGTTCTGTTTATCTATTTTCACAGATGAAATCTTAGTTTTAACATTCATTTTATCATACGTTTACTGCTGAATTTCATCTCTCGCGGGTATTGTTATTAAAGGAGTAATGGTACCATAGAAAAATAAGTTTTCCATGATCTTTAAAAAATGAAATAAATGGTATAGCATTGTTGAATGTTTTCCAGTAGAATTCATCGATTCTTCGATGATTCAGCGGAGTATTTAAAAAATTGTCAAGGTGTCAGAAGTGTCAAGCTCAATTACGCTGGCAAGCATTAACCGACCAGCGCCTTTTTCAGGGGCTCGGACTTGGTCATTCGTATCGAAGTCAAGGTCTCACCTTGAGTGAGTTTCACTGGCGAATTTATTGGCACACCATCGACTGCCGTGCTTCCATTTATGGGGTGGAGAGTGACCACGCCGTTATTGTTTTCAATCGCGCAATGAATGGACTCGACGCCAGTACCAGCCACAGGAATATCCGCATCTCGGCTTGATCCAAGGGTTAGCTTACCTAGAAAAAAGGAATATTTTAAATTCTGCAGGCAGATCCTTCTTCACGCGAGTAATTTTAACTATTATTCTAGCCAGTGCCAATTTTTTACCCGAGGCACGAACTCGGAAGTCGAGCATCTGTGCTCCTATATTCGTTCACTTTTCAAATTCTCGCAATCAGTGGAACAGGCTACCAAAAGTTTGCCAAACAGAAGTATCTTCTATTGAAGATCGTTATAACGATTGTCTTAAAATGTATTACAGAACTTTATTTAATCTACGAATGGTAGCTGCAGTCTTCCTGAAACAGTACCTACTTCATTACTGTGAAAAGAAGTGTTTGTATAGGAATTCTCCAATTTCTCATTTTTTAAGAGCCATAATTACGACACTACTTTGAATATTAAAAGTTTTCACTGAGCCCGAGGCATTCGAGCTAAGGAGTGTCAAATAAGCCAGAATTCTTGCATATTGGAGTCTGAATTCGAGCAATTTCCCGAGAATATGGGTGCAGGAGATCTGACATTCAGAGGACGTAATTTCCAGCGCAATTGTGGCCCCGAAAGCTTCTATGAGACGGTTTAATCGATGCAATCTCGAATGGCATTTAACATGGACTATGGGAGTAACCCTCAATTCCGCTTACATGTCTTCGGGTTTCCGCGATCTCATCGATAAACGGTATTCGCGATTATTACCGAACGGTCGCACCTAAGTTCTGAATGTACACGTTGCGAAGTTATCGAGCTATGTTTTTGCAAGAACCCATGCGTTACGAGCGCGGTTTAATGTTGCGCTGAAAGGAAGGAACTCCAAGAAGCTTAATGGAGCATTTACTTGATTAGTCAATTAGTTGGTGCACAAGGATGTTACGAATCACAATGGACTTCAGTTAATTCATTTTTATGAGTAGTAGAAAAATAGTGCTGTAGTTAACGAATGAAATTAACGAGCGACTGCTAAAAATAAACTCTGTGGAGCTTGGTATCCATTATGTATACTCCTCTCTACTTAATCAAATAACAACAGAAGTACCTACTTTCGTAATATTAAAAATGAACAATAAAACCTAGAATCTAGATTGCATCGTGAATATTTCTCTTAGCGCAGCATACTCAGCTTGCAAACTTAAACAAAACAGAAGAAGACAGGATACGACTATGATAATTATATAAAGGATACGATTATGATAATTACTTAAACAGTTTGTTAAATGCGAATGACCTACCCCCCCCCCCCCCCAACTTACTCGCCAGATATCTAATAATAAATTTCTCCCATAACGTTTGCTTTGTTGCGTAAGCAGACGTACAGAGCCGACTTGTTTGCTTATAATTCAAACAAATTACACGTGCGATCAAACTCTTGGGAAGTCAAGAAACTTGTTACCTCCGCTGCTTCTGGGATCGATAGCTCTCCGTTCCGCGTTCGTTCGAGGGATTTCGGTGGTTTTCGGGGACAAACTAGTCGCGACATGGACTCAGGCGAAAAAAAAAAAAATCCACCCTCTTTCAATCTCCCTCGAAAAGCCCCGAGAATCGATCATTAGCGCGAAACAGCACGAGATCTAGGCGTACTCCGATCCGCACGAGGCGAGTAAATCGCGGTGCATTCTACAAAGGACTGCAGTTATATTTAGTTTTGGCGCGGTCGTGCACTCTCGCACATTTTCGGTCTTTTTGGAAAAGCTTCCGCCACGCAGCGTTCAAAATATACTCACGAGCGGCAAGGGGTGAGTCTCTTCGCCTACTTAGCGCTGTGCAGGACACGGTGCCTGTGCTGTCGCAACTCCCTTTTTTTTTCATCCTGCTTTCAAATGATGGATGCAATTTCATTTACCCAAAATTTGATGAAAGCAATATCTAACAACTGGAGTTTAACTTCCGCTATTTACCTTTTCGATAACAGAGGGTCATTTTTTGCATTCGATGTTAAGGATTTTGATGAGATTGAAATACGATGTAGGTAGTTGATGTGAAATTAGGGGGGTGGGGGGGGGTTTAAGTCATCACTTTGCTTGTTTTAAATTTGTATAAAAAAATAAGGGCCATCAAACTTTTATCTTCTAACTGTCTTGGCTTCCGCCGTTTCTCTGTTTGATAACAGAGGGCCATTTTTTGCATTCGATGTTAGGGATTTTCATGAGATTGAAATATGATGTAGTTAATGTGAAATTAGGGGGAGTTTAAGTCATCATTTTGCTGGTTTTGAATTTGTATAAAAAAATAAGGGCCATAAATGTTTAGCTTCAAAACTGTTCTATGCTTCTTATAGCTGTGTTTGTCTATTTCTGTGATTTGTACTGTGGATGCTGTGATACGAAGGGTTTTGTTCCGTAATGTTTACTTTGCTACTCGCCAGCCTGAAATGCTCAGTGCCCAGAAGCATTGCTAACCCGAACATCTCCCTGCATTCCGCCGCCACCACTAAATTAACGAAATTGATGGTGTTACGTAACATTAGATAAATCCAAGCAATCCCTAGAACCGATTCCCAGCGAGAGGCTATGCAATTACACCGTGACCGACCGATTACATCGCTGTATTGGCCAGATACGAGCTGTAATTTTATCGAAGCCAAGGGAATGTAGCTCTGCAAAATCTGGATACGGAGTAATCGTAAATAACGACCGAACGATGGGACTCGCGAATAGCGTGAATTTCGATACAATTCTGTAATAAAAACACTAGCGAAAGCTTTTTCATTTTTTACGAGAACGAAATGGAGCACGAAAATGGCTCGCACACTGCACTGAAACTAAGTAAACAAAGATCCACGTCATAGATTTCAAATAAAAGTTTGCAGATACTTCATGCCACGTGCACCGATGAATTAAATGCATAAGATACACTGTCCGAAAAGTAAATCAAGTCCAAAATTTTCTAACTCCTGTATATTGGTCTATATACATATAACAGTGGGGGCAGATTTAAATAACTAACGTTAGGAATAAATAAAAATCGGTGAAAACAAAGACAGTTGAACTCCCATTAGAACTCAACTACAGTTAAATAAAGCTTTGAATTGAATTTCCCTCTACGCCTTGCACGCGTTATTATCCGTGGCGTGGACCAACGCAAAGCTTCAATCAAATCTCTTCCTTAAAAGATATATTAAACAATTCAGAGATTGGAAGGTTCAAAAACGATTCCCATATAAACACGACAAAGTTCATGGAATGGATAGGAAAAATATGACGTCACATATGGCTGGATGAGAGAGTGTGAGAGGAGCTAAGGTAAACGAGCGAGTCATTAACGTAATCGTTCAGTGAGTCAAACTTCCCGAGGTTATCCTGCCTCGTCAGAATTTTGTCCTGCTCGGAGAAAGTTTCTTATGGTTTCGCCCGACACGATCATAAATTCCATGGGACCCAGCTCTATTCCGGCAGGGAAACAGGTGCTGTATGTGCGGTGTCCAGTGAGAACTTGGCACGTCCAATTCGGCACGTGATTTTGATCAGTCGATTGGTCGCATTTGTGCTTGTCTCACTGTATTACGGTTCCTCCACATTCCGTTTCTCTAATATCTGCTTAAACTACTGTATCTCCATTTCCCTCTCGCACTTGGAGCTATGCTTCTGGGTGTCGATATACTTGCAATTATGTAGGATTAATGTAAACGTTTGACGCTGTATAATGGACACCATTTGGGGACTTATTATGAAACAGCTTAGAATGGATAGTTTGGTAAATGGGAGGAGAGTGAATGATAGATTATAATAGGGATGTGCGAGCACCCGGAATTTACCAGCTAAGTCGAACCTGGTTCGATTGCTCGAGTCGAATCGAGCGTTTGAACTTTCCGAGGTGCTTGAAATCGATGAACTGTTTGAAAAAAATGCGAGCCACTTGAAAAACTCAAATGGCTCGAATATTCGAACTCTCGTGGGACTTTGAATTGCTTGGAGATAAACTTTCAGCTCGAAAGTTTTCGAATTACTCGAATATATTCGAACAGATCTCCAACTTTTCAGTTACTTGTAAATATTCCATATTGGAATTCCTCGAGTCACTCGTAAATATTCGAATTACTCGAGTTACACGTAAATATTCGAATTACTCGAGTCACTCGTAAATATTCGAATTACTCGAGTTACTGGTAAATATTCGAATTACTCGAGTCACTCGAATATTTATGTATTTACTATCAAATACTAGTCTAACTGTAAGGAAAAAATATATGACGTTGGTAACTCGAGATAACTCTTGTCTCATCAAACCAAAATTATTCACTTAAAAATTTCGGAATACCTGTTCCTAAGGTGTGTCTATTCTAACATCTATTACTAAGCCTTCTAATTTCACAAGTATCCATGCTCGTGATATAAGAAATCAAACTTTTTTCCATCTACTGGTGTATCAAAAGTACCTGCATTATTCATTGAATCATCTACCGCGAGGAAGAAGACTTGTCAACTAGCTTCTTAACTCTTGATCCACTGAATACACGAACAACAACAGCACATGTATAGACTTGACGTGTAAGGCTGTTTCGAAGCACTCCACAATCTTCTACCGACACAATACCTCGGTCATCGGTAGCTCAAGTTAGTCAAGCTAGTTAAACGTGTTAAAAGCTGGCCAAACAATGACGTCGGACGAGTTACGGGCTGAAAACGTGAAACAGGAAGATTACTTCCTGGCGGTCGGTTCGTTCTACGGTCGAGGTCGCGTGTAACGCAGGTAGATCGCTCTTTGTTGCTACCTATCCGGTGGGTCAGGTGAACGCAACTGTAAATCGCACCAATCGGGAGGATGTTTTCGTTTCTGGAGCGGAGAAAATTCCATACCCACTGTGGTTAAGGGGGTAGGTCACCCTCGATAGCCCTAAAACAGGCCTTTTTTCAAACGCAAATTGTAAAGTGATAAATAACAGTAGAGACAAGGTTTTTTCTTAGTTTTAATCGCTATTCTATGAGCTTTAACACAAAGTAAGAAAAGTCTAAATATCTCTATGTACATAAAAGTTGTGAGTAAAAACGTAAAGGCGTGTGCGCGGTGCACCGTTTGATGGTGTACATAAAATCTAGAAAACCGCTCCAATGATTTGGATGAAAATTTAATGAGACATGCAGAAAACCATTCCCTAAGATGTGTCGGGAGCAGATTTTCGAGAAAAACAAAAATACAATGTTTATGTTGAAAAATACGATTTTATCGATTTTTTGTATGAAAAATATTTTTTAACTTTTTTTTAAGAATTCATCTCGAAATTCTGCTTCCGACACATCTTAGGGAATGGTTTTCTGCATGTCTCATTAAATTTTCATCCAAATCATTGGAGCGGCTTTCGAGATTTTATGTACACCATCAAACGGTGCACCGCGTACACGCCATTATGTTTTTACTCACAACTGTTTTGTACATAGAGATATTTAGACTTTTCTTGTTTTGTGTTAAAGCTCATAGAATGACGATTAAAACTAGGGGAAAACCTTGTCTCTACTGTTACTTATCACTTTACAATTTGCGTTTGAAAAAAGGCCTGTTTTAGGGCTATCGAGGGTGGCCTACCCCCTTAATTAAATCTTAAGAGGGAATCCTATTTTATGTGCTAAAAACATAGCAAAATTTGGGACATATTTTGAAGAATCTTTTTATGCATCTTTGAAGAAGTTGCAGTTGTTTTATAAATCATTTTTAATAATAAACACGGGAGTTAATTTGTCTATGTTTTTAGCCCAAAAAATAGGATTCTCCTTAACACAATGTGCTGCGTTACCCATATGGACGTAAAATTCTTAACCCGAATTAAAATTGAAATCACTTTGCATCGTGTCATGGAACAATTAGGCGCCAGTGAACATTGATTCTTCCTACAATTCCTTTCACAAAACCAAAAAAAAAAAAACGCAGGATCCAAAAATTTCAAGAGTTAAGAGCTGAACAGTTTAACACCCCCTATTATCTCATATAGGAACAATTTACCCCGCACATTTTTCGTCGTTAGATCTTGCGTTTACCAAGAGAAGCAGCCCCGAAAGGAGAGTGTACCTACACCGTTCTCGCCTAGCGAGTCCGAGCGCGTGCTACTTCCAGGCAAATAGCGAGTCCCCGCGGTAAAAGAGAATAATGGAACGGCCGAGAAAAACGAAACGTCGCCTGAAAATACACGGGGCACTTTGAGGATTGACTCACGCAATAATTTATATTGCGCGCTCGCGCGCCCTACCCCCTCCACCTGTTTCCCTGTCTTTCCGTCGCCGCTGTATGCACCGACTATATTTAAGTGCACCGCACCACGCTTATGAGACAGAACGTTCCTCGTGGGTTACTGTCCTCTCCTCCGCGACTCCCATTCGACGAAGTAAACGCCTTTACGCCATTTATATACCGCGCACAGAGGCGTCATATGCACTGCCTATGCACGTGCACTTCTCCTGCACACGAATGTGCACGCGAGCAGACCGGGCCCGCCAGCGCTGACTTACGATCCTCTCTTTTCAGTCTTATTATGGAAACGGTCGGAAAAATGGGCTCGTATTGTTGCGAGATTACGGCGATTAATTGGATGCTAATTGCGCGATAGGTTTAATTAAGCGAGCAGCGATGCGGAGCGCAGAGTGCATCTGGGGGGGGGGGGGACGCTGTGATCTTTGAATTGGTGTGGTGGTGTTCTGGGGAAATGGAAATTTTGGGGGTTTAGGATTGTTGAAGGGGATTAGGATATTAATTCGTGGGGATGGCTTTGAGCATATTTGTGTCTGCGTGATTAAGGGGCACCCTTTTTTTAATAATTTGTAAAATACTTTGTGATATGTAAAGTATGTGATGTAATGTTTAAAAGGAAGAAGGTAATGTATCCTGTATACAAAATGTGGTGAATTTTTTTATCAAATTTGCAATTGAGGGGCCCAGTGGAAAACAGGCACATGCCACATATGCGTAAATTTGAGTTTCTTCGTATCATTAAATCGTTCCTGCCATGTAGTGTAATTCCACCACCTCTTAATGCACCTAATTACATGTACGTTTCCCCGAGTAGAATCATATGAAATTTTCTTCACACTGAGAAGGAAGAAATGCGTAGTGGAAAAGGGGGCCCATCCCTGTCGGCTCCTTGGGGGACACGTGGCCTAATAAAATTAATTTCTCAGCTAAAATTTGATAATAATTGTCATTTACCATCTAATTCAAGTACCGTGTAAAAGAATTACAATTTCGCACCGCATTTCTCGTGAGAACAATTTTTCCTGCAACTTGCTTTCCTCTAAGATCATAAAACAATTTTAAAATAACGGTTACCTTTGTACCGTAACAGTGAGATGGGAGAATATGTCACGAGTAATGATTATTGAAAGTGAAAGGAATTGAAGCGTGTGCGGTTTAGTTTCATCGTTCTCGGGAGGGGAATGATGTTTCCGGAAATACAAAATAAAATTCCCTCGTTTCTGTACATGTGCTCCTTCCTAAGAAGCGACTTCACACGAAGTTTATTTCTGACACGAGACACGCCGGCGGATTTTCAGAATAGAAAGAGACCACAGATGATGTGTAGCCTGAGTGATCTGCCTCCGAGCAATTTGCAGTGAATTCCGAGTAAACGATCTATGTTAAATTACGAATTCTAGTACTTAAATCTTCTAGCTGTGTTATAGTAATAAAACATCATTAGTGCCACAATTTCTTCAACACTATTATAAATCCTCCATACAAATCTCTATTCTATCTACGATCAGATTATCTGCTGAATTAAAAATGTTATGTTTAAAATAAAATAAAGAAGAATAGAAAATACATTACAGCTTCCCAAGGTATTACTAGTATCGTTACTATTATTATTATTATTTATTCCGCGGGTAAAAGACCCTTTAGTTTTCAACGAACAATTCATAAAGTTAACAATGCGAAACAATGTGAAAGAAAAGAAAAGGGAAGAGAAGCCAGTGCATAAATAAACAAACAATGATACAAGAAAATAATAGAACTAATGAACTAATAAAATTAAAATTAGAATCAACGGACGTGTGCAGAGACGTTACTGCGAGTCGAAGCTCTATTCAAACTATTACAAACATTGAAATTCTAAATTATTCTTTCTAATAAATATTCCCCATTCGAACATATGTGCCTTCTAAGAAGACTACAACAAAACCTCCATCACGAGAACGATGTATATAAATGTATATATGTACCCATATATTCAGAATTACGATTCAACCTCTGGACAGGAACCAAAAGGGTTACTATCACGCAAAAACCAGAATTCTAAACTGGCTGTCTCAATAAATATCCAATGTTCCAAATAAAACCAGTATAAACTACAAGTATCTTCTAAGAAAACCAGCTCAAAGCTGCCATAAAGAAGGCATTTGTGTGCGCCGTTCGCGAATACACGAATTCTCAAATACAGACCGATACCACGGATTCCAGTTTCCCAAACAAGAAACGTTTATCGAACAAATTTCCTCGCTATTATGTATAGCTTCGTCGTTATCTAGGCATTATTTTCTTATCTATGCCCCTCCTGCATTTCCGCATCGCGGAACACCTCCGAGGAAAAACGCTTTCTTCTTCCCGCTGCGTTTCTCCGCCACCGGTAATCATCCGGGTTTTACGCCCTATCGTTTCATCGGGTACACGCGCACGCGTACGTGGAAACGGTGCGTTTATAAAGGGCTTTCCTAGTATACGAAGCCTATGGACCTCGGGCTTCCCGTCGGACATTATGGCCCTGGGTACTCGCCATCGGTTGCCGTGGCGCAGCTTCGATAGAACCGGTTAAATATTCGATCGGTACACTTTTTTCGATGGCTCAGAATTTAGATAGTGGGCTGAGCTAGAAGGGCGCCGTGCTTGTATTTATATGCAGTCGCGTTCCCGGGCCTGAATTTTCTCGGATCGTTGGTCAGAAACTGAGTTTCCATGCGCTTGGACTATCTGCACTTTGTTTAAACACGAACGAGCTTAGGGTCTGTTTCTTTGCACTGGTATGTTGGGATGGATTTGACATTTTATTTTGGTTTCAGATGGTACTGTGTAACTTGATATATGATTTTATGATAATTGTGGCACTGCAATGACTGGGATTGGGATTGTATATTAATGAAAATTTCTTGCAAAGTTAATTTCAGAGACCTTAACTGCTTCCTCGATTCACTTGCTCGCGAAGAATCTCTTCTCTCATTGCGGAGCATCAAAAATGGATACCGCACGTAATGAAAGAAAGCAATTTTGCAGTTGTGACATGAAGTTGCAGTGGGGGGGGGGGGGGTAGAAGATTACAGTAGGTGCAATAATTGAACGGGATGAGGTTTTAAAATCAAGTTTATATGACAAATGTATCAACGCTCCAAACATCTTGAACGCTCGAAGGGTAAGGGGGGAGAAAAGAAGGAATGTCACAGAACAGCTTCATCGAGAAAATTAAGTTTCAATATTTTAGTCAGCCAGTAAAGAAACAAGGGTGAATTTGCTTCAGAAAAGACGGAAAACGCACAAGCCTGAGATGTCAGTCGCGAGCCACAAAAGTGCCTCGCGCGGAAACGCCGTAGTGCTCGCAGCTAACCGATGGAAGGAAGGGAGCTTAATTTCGTGGGTAACGAAATCAGCGTCTGGGCAATTAGGGGGTAGACGGTGCGCAATTAGCCCCGTTGGAATTCGTCGGCGCGTAACCTCGCCCGCCATAAGTCTATATGTATTCTTGAAATAATCGGGACGCAGGGATTTCTCTCAGCTTAAGGCGCGGCAGCGGTTCGGAAGATATTCACTTTTAAAAATACACTCGGTACGCGGCAGGAAGCCGCGAGGTCCTCCTCCGTCCACGTGCATCGGTGTGTCGAAACCGGAAAGAAGTCGAGAGCGGGTACAAATATTTGCATCCGCGTCGAATCGACTAGATACGCCGGCTATATTATGCTAATAATGGCGAGCTTCGCAGAGGAAGCAGAAATTTCGTAACCCCTTTGTGATTTCCCGCGGCGATCGTACAATCGACATTCTGCGGTAGGGAGTCGTCGAAGATCAAGGAGGCAATCATGATTTTATACAATTTTTCCTTGTTTCTTAGGAATGTTTCTTAGAAAAGTGTCTCCTATATGAAATATTTCATCTTTTGGGATTACTACGTCTGGTTCTTCGAAAGTAATTTTCAGTTGACAGAAGTATAGGATGTTCTTTATGGTGAACGATATTTCTAGAAGACTTGTGAATTTCATGGTGAATTTCACACGTTATGAGTAAAATACAGTACCTAACTGGACTTGAAATTTACCACCAATATTCATAAAGATATCCGGTAAATTATTGTTCAAACATACACTTCATACACGTCGTTGAACGCGTCTTGAAATACATAATAAAGTGGCGATAATAAAAATACATAGTTCCATTAAAAAATTATATTCATATTGAAATCTCTGTAAATAATATCTTATAAGGCAAATCCTAATATTCCTATTAATATTCCTACTAATATTAATTCCATCAACTGGACTTGAAATTTACCACCAATATTCATAAATATATCTGGTAAATTATTGTTCAAACATACACTTCATACACGTCGCTGAACGCGTCTTGAAATGCATAATAAAGTGGCGATAATAAAAATACATAGTTCCATTAAAAAATTACATTCATATTGAAATCTCTGTAAATAATATCTTATAAGGCAAATCCTAATATTCCTATTAATATTCCTACTAATATTAATTCCATCAACTGGACTTGAAATTTACCACCAATATTCATAAAGATATCCGGTAAATTATTGTTCAAACATACACTTCATACACGTCGTTGAACGCGTCTTGAAATACATAATAAAGTGGCAATAATAAAAATATATAGTTCCATTAAAAAATTACATTTATATTGAAATCTCTGTAAATAATATCTTATAAGGCAAATCCTAATATTCCTATTAATATTCCTACTAATATTAATTCCATCAAATCAAAGAGCTTTTATATGAAACATTTTTTCGTTTTTTTAATAGTTAGAAAAATAATAGAGTGTATACGAACAAACCGGACATACTGCATACGATGAAGAACAATTTAACTGAATTTAGTGTGACTATTATTAAAATGCTAAATTCTGTGTTATTTTAAGATGAGCTTGATATTTCGTTGGCTAAAATAAGCAAAGAAAATTTTTAAGATTCCAGACGAAGCTTCTTCAAAGGAATTTATTTGTATGTTTAATTCGGTTTCGCAGACAGATCCGGCCAGCATCTGCGTAACACGTAATCGTGGATCTACGCTGCGTTGAATCTCGGTTACCGCCATTAAACTTTATCAGCGGGAACTACGTGTTCCAATCACGGATTAAAATTGATGAATCACTGCCCGTTATGGCGGCAGCGTTATCTAGGAAGCGTTACTGCCTCAATTTCTTTCGAGATACGGGCACACGAATCGAATGGCCAAGTGGTGGCTGTAAGAGAATCTATCCTGTGTCTCTTCGTACACTTTCCCATGATCGATAATTCGGCTGGAACGCGGCACGAATCGGGAAGCAAGCAGGCTTCTATTAGATGGATAAGCTCATGATCTTAATGTAAATCGAACCTTGATGAATTCCTCGCGGCATGAATATTAGATTTCATATTTTACAGTCTGACGTAGGTACTTTCCTTAATTCGATGCAGAGAATGTAAATTAATACGAACGAGAATACTCGTTCTACGATATACGAGGCTTTACAAGCAAGTAAGGTTACAAAATAGAAGGCTGAATCTACTTGAAAGCGATCAATTTTTGGACCTGTGTTTACTAAGACATTTTTCTTCACATGTTCCATTAACAGGCTAAGTGTTGACACATGCTTCTGAAACACTCAATCAAACTAACACCAATCATAGCACCAAAATATAAGAACTTCCACATCTATCGCCACGCATTGTTTCCTTTCCTTATTTAAAGAACCAGGCATAGGTACCTATCCTAATTTTACAAAAATAAATTCTCAGAAATAATTTAAACGATAGCAAATTTGAAATCTATCATCACACATTGCTTCCTTTTTTTACTTATTAAAGAACCACACATATCCTAATTTTACAAAATAAATTCTCAGAAATAATTTAAAGGATAGCTAATTCGAAATCTATCATCACACATTGCTTCCTTCTTTTACTTAAAAAAACCACACACATCCTAATTTTACAAAATAATTTCTCAGAAATAATTTAAAGGATAGTTCATTTGAAATTTATTGTCACACATTCCTTCCTTCCTTTACTTAAAGAAACTCGCATATCGTAATTTTACAAAAATAAATTCTCAGAAATGATTTAAATAGCTAACTCGAAATGATTGAAGTTCTCCTAAAGAAAACAATTTCTCAAGATAAGGCAGTACCTACTTGATCAAAGTTTGATGAGTCTAATATTTAATGCCCCTAACGTACAGTTGAATATTCGCTTGAAACAGGTATAATCCGCTTTAGCCTCGACTTCAATGATCATTCGATTGCCCACAGTTTTCCGCCAACAAGATCAGACGCGAATATCTCTGATTTAGAAGAATATCCAGTAATTGTGCTTTTCCATACCTTCTGGAAGAGGATGCAGGGTCACCGCCGTGGACAAACGCCCGCTTCCCATGGAAACGAGATGCGGAGCTTCCGTTTGCACTCGCAACGCCCGTCCAGCCTCGCGCACCTCAAGACCGGCGGCCGCCATGCCTGTGCAACAGAAGAAAAAAAAAGAATAAACCGGGTTAAAATTAATTATACAGATCAGGCCAGCCTCTTCGTAACGTTATAATTTACTCCACAAAAGAGGAGCGTCCACTGTATTAATTTCCTACGGGCATCTGGAGACAGGTGTTCCGTCACCATTTTAAACGCACGTTTCTCCTTAACCATTAAAATCAATTCGTGCCCCCCCCAGTGCAGATATCGATGTACGATTGCGTTGATTGCAGGCGTTGGAATCGAAAGTATTATGAGTAAATTATATGCACGATTGAAAGATGGTAGGCATCTCTCCTACTCAAACAACCTTCTCTTTAACTTTTAATTAAGATGTGAGAAAAAGTGGCAGGAGGGAATGGAAGATTTGCAAGCGACAAAAATGTTTGTTTCTATTCGTATTTTCCCCACTTTTTTGACAAGCAAAATAATATTTTAATTTCCAATATTGTCGCTTTCGGATTTCCACAGGAATTAAATTAAAATTTGGAGCAATATCGACGAAATGCACAGAGAAATTGGAGTACCGGATTATCAAATCTGCTTGCCAGAAATTTCGTTCCTCTTTCCTTTATGTTCCTTTACCATTAGCTGTGCCAATGTTGACGATCGTTAGTAGAATAACGTGAAAATGCAGAAAAGTAGCGAGCTGGCAGATTATAGAAAGCAGCGTGCGCTAAAATTGCAATTGCTGTTCGTACACTGCAATTTTAAACGAGAATGCCCGCTTTTATCTTAACGATATTATAATGATCACGAGGCTCGATTGCAGCCGATGCATACGGATGCGTTTCGCCGCAACGCGTTGATACGAGCGCGAAAAATATTGCGACTACTGGCTTTTAATTAGAAGAGCCGCGATTGAAATGACGGCATTATGCAAACGAGTTTAACGCGACTGAATTTTATATGACGGTCCTGGCGCGGTACGTTTCGCGGCGGACGGAAGAAAAGGAAGGGGTACACCGCGTATGTAAATCGCATTGCCGAATGCATTTCGGGGAATGCAATCTGCATTCGATCGTTCGCTTTCGTATTCGTTTCACGGATCTCGATTATGTTTAAAGGAATTGCAGAGCGCAATATTAATGGCGGGGGGAAGAGAAATGGAATTTCGAATCGATCAAGATAACGATATTCTCTATTCTGAAAATTCATTAAAATTCGTATCAGTATTTACATTCCCGGAATTCACAATTTTTTATGGAAGACTTTGTTGTCGTGATGATAGGTGGTTTTAAAGCTTAAAAAGGATCTTTTTTAAAAAAACCTCTTTAATGACCCATCTACAGGGTCATCTATAACGCATATTTTTGGCGAAACAAACACGTTTTTTTTTTAATATTTATGATATTACTAAGTTTCAGTTTCAATTTATTTATTTGTAATTAGTTAAAAAAGAATTGCTTCATTTCCCACAAAAACGACTGCCTAAGTAGTACCCTTAAGTAAATGTAAAAACATTTTAATACATTTTACAATATATTCCTGCAATCCTTCGAATTGTTTAAAAACTTCATTATTAGTGCAGTGAGTCCATAATTTCTCCTCTTCTCTGCCAGTAATGGGCAGGTGACAAGGACATCGTGAGAAACGAGCTGCAAGACTTACATATCAGTCGATCCTCCCTAATTAATAACTGAGAGTGAGAGAAGTTCGCATGTCCAATTCTGGAATGTCAAAATTACATATCTTTTCCTTGAGAGGGATTTTATAAATTTTATTTCCATACTATAATTATGGAGTCTGCTATGGTTCCCTCCTCTTTGGTCTTGAATTACTACTTGTAAGAATTTTCTTCCTTTGACTGTCTTCTTAATAATATCCTCTGACAAAACATTGTGGCTAAATATCCAAAGAGGAATTTTGTCGATCGCTATGGCGAGCTTTCTTCGTTTCTTTCACAGCTTTCGGATCTATCAGTGCCATTGGTTGATAATGCCCGCCGTAATTTGTCATTTGCAGATCGATTCTGGGTTCAATTTGCGTCTATAGGTCGACGGATGATCTCGTGGAGGAGTCAGGGTCGAGATCGATTCGGCGACGTCAGACGAGAAGAATAAGTGACGAAGAAGGGAAGCAAGAAGGGGAAGAAACCGGTCGCCATGGGATGGTCGGGATTCTTTTTCTGCTCTTTATTTCTTCTTCTTCCTCCGCGGAGTCACGGGTCGTGATAAATTAGTGGGTATGCACCGCGCGGAGAAGGCGCGACTCGTGGTAGGAACTCGTGAGAAAAGGATTCCTCTTTTTTAATGTGATCTTGATGGCTGCGTAATTTGTACGTCCTTACGTCAGGCGATCCTGCAGCTTAACGTTATCCCAATGTTGCTCTTTCTCGCTCTCGTAAGGATTTCTCAGCATGAAAATATGAATCACCTTGCGACTTATGAATACGTCTCAGTGAGCCCTGAGGACGAGAATAATGTGGACTGATAAAGATGGAAAGAAGCGAAGTTACAGTTATATTCTTGCTTCTTAGATTAAATATTAGCTTAGCTTCTTGGACATGCACCAGGCTGCATCACTTACGATTTTATTTTCTGAAGAAATGGAGTTGATCTTCAATCAAATGTTCTTGCTTTTAAATCGACGATCAAATTCAATGGATTTTGATAGCCACGTAAATGGTCCATGTTCTTCTGTTCCAAATATTCTCCAATTTTGTTAAGTACTTATGTTTCGAAAGAGATGACGGCACATAATATTCAGGCAACGATCCGAGCCCCGTGAAGATCTTGAGTGGAGATTAAGGGAAGGATGCTGCGAGTAAAACAACCGGCATCTTGCTGGACGACCGATTACGATTAGCGAAATTTGTTTCCACGCGAGGCTCCCGCGGTTTCACGTCGTCGAAGCTTACTGAATTAATCGGGATTTAAATTACCGGCCGATGAAATCCGAGGAGACGTAATTCAACCAGCTTGTGCCTGTCCTACATGGCCATATAGCAAGCTGACGACTCTCGTCGATTTCTCGATACTCGACGCGTTTAGGAAGGCGGACCTTGAATCCACAGGCGGCCGCTCAAGTTTCAGAAATCGTGGCTGTAAAATTATTTGCGATCAAATTAACGGCCCGTTTCTGGGCAATTTGCATTCACCTTCGCGCAAGCTTATCCACTTTATTTTATTTCTGGTCGTGCTTGTTTGTCAAGAACCACTTCTCCAAAATGTATAAAATGCGTCACTGTATTATTTGACTTTTTTTTTTAAAGGTAAACCTTTTTCACTTTTAATGCGTGTTTCTTTAGAAGATGCGAAAATATTGTATGTTCAAAAGTTCCTTACACGAGGTACTCCAATAATTGTGGACACAGGTGGAGATAGACACTCATTTATTAGTATCTTTTAAACAAATTCGAAACCAGAGAAATGATGACTTAAACCCACCCTAATTTCACGCGAACTACCTTATATCTCAGTGTCATCAAAATCCCTGAAATCCTTTTTAAAACGCCATCAATTTGGCCCCTTGTAATTTAATCTTTTGTTGTTCTTATAGTCCGAGATCCTAGAAACATTTCATTGAAATTTTAAGTCAACATTCAAACCTTTACGAAGCATCGTAAAACATGAATTGATTACGACGCACAATGACGATGTGAATTTTCAACGGGAGGAAGGCTCGATGGAAACGACGTTTCACGATGGAAAGTGTCGTTCCAGTTGTCGACAAACTGTCGCCGTTTATAGGGTTGTTCATCCCGTGCGAACGATCTTAACGAGTTGAAACAACTTTAATTAAGCGCATTACGCTAGGCCGTCCCGCTGAACTTTGCCTATCGTGCTCTGACACGAGGAAATAATGCCTTTCAGGCGACTTACTGATGCGATGGAAATGCTCCGCATACGTGCACACATATATTTAAAAGTCTGCAGCATCGACTGTGCAATCGGATTACAGTGTTTTTTTTTCTTCAAATTCGAATAACACTTCAGTTATCTTTTTTTCAATGAAAATAAAATTCTAATGTACTGACTTTCAGTGCAGCTAACTTAAAGATGCAAATTGTAACGATATTTATTAAATACAATATGATCCAGTGAACGAGGTGATTAATATTTTAAGAGACATTTAAGTGTCATCGTTAAAATTAGGTTCATTAACTGTTTTGAATGTACAGATGGTGGGCCAGAATTTTAGTATAGAAGAGTCTATTGTATGATAAACAGGAAAGCATACTGTTTCATTTAAAGAGATATGTGTATTAAGGTTTCTTAATTTCTTGTAATTTTCGTTACAAGTAATTTCGGAGGTTTTTTGTCATTCATACTTTTCTTCCGAGAAACTTATTAATGACAATATCTTTGTTGCAGCTCTCAACTTACGTTTCCATTGATACTCGTTGCTTATTGTTTTTACAAACGCTTAGGCACTTCGATAAGATAACACTACCCAGCACAATTAATAAGTAGACAAACATGTAATTCAGAGAATCGCTATTAATCGTCCATCATCGTTTCTATCGTTCCCAAAACACTAGGCCACTGTGAATGAAATACCAGAGGGGGACCTGTGTGCATTATTGTAATCAAGTACGATACGAAGAACAGTTCTCCTAACGTTCCCCGTCTCCGATGGAGAGAAATCCACGAACGTGTTAAAGCAACAAGCAACCCACACACGAATTCTTAAAGTAGGTACTCCAGCGAGATAATCGGAGCCTGGGAGTACAAAGAAGAAAAAACCCTGGGTCGAATAAACTTTATCCGCCGGTTAAATAATCCAACTTTTCTCATGTAATCGAACCAACCAATTGGAAGCTTCAGAGAGGATGAATAAACAAAGCTGAGCATTTGAAGCATGGGTGTACCACTTTTGCTGGATAATTGGACGATTGAAGTCGAAAACTATAAGAATCTAAGTATAATAAGTAAACGAACTTTAGTTGGAGCAGTCACTTTGCTATAATTTGTGTAAATAAAAGGAAACTGCAGTAATCATTCAGAGTAATCACGAAGAAAGGAAGATGGGTGTTTTCAATTTGTCTAATTTAAGAAATGCAGAGCAAGAGTCTTCCCACAGAAACTGATGCGTAAGAATAAGTGAGCAGCTCAACGAGCTTCAGAATTTGTATATGAACAGAATAATCTTTGCATCTCTAAATTTTATCAGTTTTTTCTATTTTCATAACTAAGTAATCTTCGAACCAGACATCTGCTCTTATTCAAATTAAAAAAGATTGATTCACAAATCCATGATTCAACATTAACTAGGATCACTATTTCTCCAGATTTTAGAGCAGCAAACGGGAAAGCATTAATCGATCTCGAAAGAATTGAAGGGGAATATCGCGTTTAGCGAGATCCAACCAGCACTTTCGACATTAGAAATACGAGTCGGTGGGATGCTATCGGTAAATAGCAAGGACCAGCTGAAACGTGACACAGAACAAGACCACTCGGAATAGTTAGCCGTATCAAAAGAGTCTTCCAGGAAATCGCGCACGTTCTTTTCGGATTACGAGTATCGTGGGGGCTCGTGGGCCCGAGAAAAGTTCACGTGGGTGAAAAAGCATCCGGTTGTTGCGCACGTTCTTTCGTCACAAAAATACAGTCGTAAATTGTCGGTGGGAAAACAAAATTGCTCGTGCCTGGAGCACACTCATCGCACCGGAATTCATAATTACTAGCACATGAAACGCGTAATTCTTCAGAGCAATAACAAACAATGTTGATCCTGCTAGGTTCACTGAACGAAACCTCTAATTTCGCTCAAATAGTCGATAATGTTTATTCTATTTAGTATTTTCATAATTTATATAATTGTGTCACGTTTAATAACAGCGATTCTTCAAAAGTATCTACAGTAGAAAATTTTATTTTTACATTTGGAGAAAGTAAATAATATTGCGATTTTGATGAAACTGAAGTATGATGCAGTCCACGCGAAATTACGGGGGGGGGTGTTAGGTCGTCATTTTTCTGGTTTCGAATTTGTTTAAAAAATACAGGACATAGAAGCTCGCATTTCTTGCCTATTTTCGCGAAAGTGAGTAAAAATGAAATTGAATGTATTTATCAATTTGATAATTTTTATTTTAAAAAACCATGTCACTCGTTTTGATTGGGTAAGATTTTTTAAATTGCTGGTATCATCTTCTTTGCCTTTCGTTTGTTCTTAAAGCACTGGACAAAATATGAAAGGATAAAGTTATAACAGTCACGCGATGGATTACTTTATGACCACCAATTTCCTGCCTTAATTGGTGTAAGGATACTGGACGGGGTGGTTATTCTTCGACTCGTTGCAACTTAAAAATAGCCAGTACCCTGCAGGTGCTGGGTAACTTCGGTTCAACGCAAGTTTCAAACCCTTCTAAACGAGGAACACACCTGCTCGTTTGCAGGTGACTCGAGGATAAAATTACCCTGGTGCATGAAGGTGGAGGACTTGTAACTCTTTTTCCCAAGACAAAGTAGGTATACTCCAATTTGAAGTCTCCATTATTACGTGGCAATTCAGATGCCTGCGTTTTCGTGAAGAACACGCGACAAGCACCTTTCACATTTCTACGTTTAAATTTGACAGAAAGCTAATAATGAAGCAATGCTAAAAATAATTCATTTTTCTAGAGACTTTAGGTTTATTTTACAATTCAAACGAAACACTTGGCAAAGTTATACAATAATAACCCTGGTCAGTTTACGTATACCGCTCATAGTATTTGGTGGACTACCTGTTATAAAAATTTACCGCTCAACAAGATATTTTCTGCAAATGTCAAGATGATATAAGTTAGAATTAGGTACTGGGTAAAAATATTACCAAATTAAATACACATAGTATTTTTTCATCTGTGAATCTTGATTCAATCTTCATAATCGAGTAAAGTATAATCTGAGTAATCTAATAATTAATAACATACAATATTTGTTTACTCCCAATCGTTAATTAAAATAATTCTCAAAACCAGAAAAAAATTACACATTCCACAATGGTTTGAGTAATGCTGGACACTCAACACAAAGTTCCTGGCGCATTTAAAAAGCCAAGAAAAAATGAATGGAAGCACGTGGGCGACAAAAAAGTGTCTTTCCAGGCGAATCCTTCTCTACGTTTTCGTCAAGCGTCGAAATAGAAACGCACCGTGGTCGAGGAAGGAGTCGCAAGTGGTAAGACTGATCCGAGTAATGGTTTTTGAGATAGTTCTCGAGCAGCGAAGTGTCGAGGTCGTTCGTGCGGAGCATTCGTCGAAGCGGAGGAACCTGCGGCGGCGTGGCGCGGAACGATTAATCTCACTTTATGCCCTGCAGAATCGCTAATTTTGCGAAATGTTCGCGCGGTAGGTAGATTACTAGAAGCGTGCTCCTGGACCATAGTTCAATTAAAGGGACACCCAGGATAGGCTCTTTCTTCTTGCTACAAGCTCTTTCAAATTAAGACCAGATTGGATTCATTTGTACGAATATTTTTTAATTCGCTGACGTGGTGAGCTCACCCTTCGAGTTACATCCATTCATTCATCTGACTACGGTCTTCGGGTTTTTTTTTTTCGACCCAATCGCCTTTTGATTTCTTTAAATCTACCATGGGTACTTGTCGAGCCAATGGCGTTCTTACTTTTTTATAAGCTTCTAATTTTTAGAAACAACTGTTACTTGTTACTAGGGTTAATAATGAAACACCCTGTGTTTTGGAGTATTCCTATATTTTATTCTATATTCCTGTTTCTGGAGTACCACTTGATATATCGCCCAAAAGTATTTCATCACATGGTATAGGTATGTTTCATAAAATAGAAAATGGTATGTTTCTCCACATGTTTGTGGTCCCACTTGGATATTCCTTAGCACATAGCAATCGTTTCATCCTATTTTTAAATGATTTTACTTAGCTTCGATCCTCTGTACGTTTGGTGTTTGTTTGGTGTATGGTTCAAATCTGGCAATTCAATTTTCACCACACTTCCACCAGTCCAATTGTCTTGAAACTTTGTAGGCGTGCGTGGGTGTGAAAACACTACAATTTTTTTATAACAAAAAAGAATAAATGAAAAGAAAAAATATAACAATATCCACAAACACTAAAAACTAGAAAAGATAAAATATATAAAAACAAATTTTTATGTTAAACGATTTTACTAAAAATGCACAAAAATTTAAAAAATAATTATTTTCTTGTACTACAATTTCGATGACGATATGTGACTTCAAATAAAATCATACAAACTCTGTGATTATCCTGTAGAATTGTAAAGGATAATTACAGAGTTTGTATGATTTTATTTAAAGTCACATATCACCATCGAAATGGTAGTGCAAGAAAAGAATTATTTTTTATTTCTTAGTGCATTTTTAGTAAACTCGTTTAACATAAAAATTTGTTTTTATATATTTTGTTCGTTATCTTAAAATTGGTTTTCGAACTGCAATTCGATTAGCATTATTATTCGATTATTATTCATACCTGTAGTCATCCTTTTTCTGAGATATTATATTGGTGTCTGTTAATCTTGGTGGTTCAAACGTTTTCATAGCAATAAAACACGTCCCAGCAATATAGCCGATTATAAAATATAACATTACAAATTTTCAAATATAATTAATAAATTTTTCTCTTCAAAACTGAATATAAATTAGTAGAACCTGAACAGTTGAACCACATAAAAAGCAACAATAATAACCATATCTACAGATTAAAGTGGCAAAATGGCACATAAACTAAAAAAAAAAAAAAGGAGTAGCAAATTTGGTAAAGACAAGCAATAATCAACTACGTTCAATTTTATTCTATTGTCTCCTTTATCAAACGTACATGCATAACAAGTGATCAAATACTTTCGAGCGTAAGTGTAAGTTGAAACTCTGCGAACAGGAACTTTCAAGAAGTAAGTCATCACTACGACTTTGCGCAACAAAGTTTCTGCGCGCGCCACGTGCGGGCAGCGGCCGTCAGGGGTTAACAGCGCCTCCACTTTCATTATCTTTCTAGGAATTGAAAAATTAAGACCGAGGGTAAGGAACGATTCGGCCTCAAAGCGGCTGTCATGCGGGCACAGGTTTTGCATTTAATTGGGCGCGTAGACGCGGGCGACACATTTAAACCATCTCGGGCGCGGAGAGCTGCAAGAGGAGACGGTCGAGCCTCGGTAAAAAGTGAAGAGCGAGGCATGGGCCAGCGAAAGGGGACCTCGAGTAAAGAAGAAATGGTCGCCCGAGCGGCAGACGACGGGGAACGGATCGGACCGTCTGTTACCGCGTTGAAACGTTCGCACGAACAAGTGTTACGCGATGCGATAACGGCTGATATAACACTGTCGGGGCCGTCTCGCTTTTGTTATCATCGCGCTGCCAGCTCGCCCGCCGTGAACGGAAATCGAAGACCGAATTCAGCCGCTCGCGGATTTACGGGCTCCCTCAGTCACACGCGATAAGATCACTCGTGATTTCGTCGTAACGCGTCACGGTGATTATTATGGGCTTGGCTAGTGATCTCGGGATTTGGGACTTTTTGATAGTAATATTGGAGATGGATGTGAATGACGTCGATGGTTTGATAAGAGTTAGCTGTCAGGTGCTATGTGTTTTGCTACTGAGAATCGAGATCTAATTTTGTGATGAAATTTTGTGTAATATTAAAGTTAATACTGTAAAAGGAGTATTAAATATAATTCTCATATAAATCGCCCGACCCCCGTCCTTCTGAAGCTGGCGAACCGCTAAAAAGGCAATCAAGAGTACTATCGAGGTGAAACATCTCGATATAGCAAGCCGTGCCGCTTGGTCCTCGTCAATGACGACGTCCAAATGAGTCCTTATTAGGTGATCACCGTATTCGGCAGAATCGATTACGTCGCACGAATCATCCACCAGGCTTACGTTACCACGGTGCACTTTTGCACGCGCGTCTTTGAATTATACGACAGTTTCAGAACGAGAAAGGGACTTTCCACGAGACACTTCTGAAATTCTAGTCGGATTGGGATTTAATACTCTGTAAACTGCGGACCAATAACTCAAGTAACAGAACGTCTATCCATTGCTCAGAAGATAAAACGAAGAATACATAACAGTAACAATAGAACATCAAGCTCAAAGATTCAAACATTCAGCGTACTCATTTCTTAACGCTACTACGAACTGCTTACGGCCAGAGATGGGCATTATTTAAATAAAACGTTATTTAAATAACTTTTTAGATAAAAATCACCCGAGTTATCTTTATTCGAAGCGCCACGGATGAAGCAGTTTAATCGACGGGAATTCATCCGACGGCCATAGATACCTACTTTGTTTATTCGAAGGCCTTTCATCGTGGGCTTCGAATAATTATTCATCTTTCGTTGTATCTTTATCCTAAGTAGAAGCTTGAAGAACCGGCGAGAGCCTTTGTGGCCCGCTGTTGCTCGGCGATGTGTCATCGATTATACAGAAACAGAATTTGTTTATTTTTCATCGTATCAATATGAAAGTGACACCAATGAATTCCTCGCATTCTCCCGAATAAATAGAGAGGAAATAATATAGGGTAGATGTGCCTGCAAGTGAACACGTACCAGTGAATGGACATTTCTTATTAAAATGGGTAAAATAAGTTATTAAAATAAGCAACTAATTAATTAGAGATTTCTTTTAATTTCTTGCTGCATATCCAAACAATTTTTGCAGCACGGTGGAGTCAATCGCGCTGCAAATATAATTTTATTAGAGTGTTCATTCATTAGCCTTAAGTGTTCGTTTATTGGTGCGTTTACCCTAGATCGGACTATTTTTAACGAAACGGGCTTTCAATTCTGCGAACAAATTTTTCACGTAATTTCCTTAATTATGATCCGAATTATATCATTTTTGGGGCCATTTTCATCGGGAAGGCATAAGGAATCGATTGACGCCACTTTCGCAAACATCTGATTAAACATGCAGAACTGCATATTCGTCACTGCTTACAAGGAAAAATCCCCGAACCCGGAAATTCAAACAATTCCGAGACTTCATGAATATGTAGAACATTTCCTTCTGATTACAATGGAATTTTTGTTTGCTGCCCAAATTCGCTCTAAGGTGGTGAAATTTACCCCTTAAATTCTGGCAATTTTACGATTTTGTGTTATAACTCGCTAACTGTAAGTGACGCTGGTTATTCGAGCTTCTAGGATAAAGATACAATGAAAGATGAAAAATTATTCGAAGCCCAAGATGAAAGCCCTTCGAATAAACAAAGTATCTTTGGCTATCGGATGAATTCCCGTCGAATAAACTACTTCATCCGTGGCGCTTCGAATAAAGATAAACCATCTTATTCAATCTTCGAATAACGGATAAACGTAAAGTATCTTTTATTTGAGGTTATTTAGATATTATCTTTGCCCATCTCTGCTTAGGGCTATAACGAATATTCTAATATTCGAAGAAATTATTCGTAGAAATTATTCGTATTCAAAATTATTCGAATTACTTAAATAATCGAATTACTCGAATAATCGAATATTCGAAGAAATTATTCGAATTCATCGAATATTTGCATATTCAAATAATTACAGCTCTACTATGAACCCCTTGGGTAGGTATATCAAATACAAAATTGAAATTTGAATATTTAAAAATTCACTCAACGTTCCTGAAAATTATTTGGTATTTCGTTTTAGAAGGTTTCTTTAGAGAAGATATTTACAGCATACGGTTTTCGTTTACAGTAAGAAAATCGAAATGCAGGAGTGGAAGCTAGACATTCTAGCGTCTATTGACACGTTTGTAGCAGAGTTGGGCATTAACAAAATAAAAAATTATTTAAATAACGGATCGAATAAAAGTTACTTTAACTTTTATTATATATTACTTTTATTAACGATTATTCGGCGAATAAAGTAAACCTGGTTTAACTTTATTCGATACATGACGATAATTTTTTTAATTTATATTCGTTATTCTATATTTTTATTTAAATTAAAATTTTGCCCATCTCTGGTTTGTAGAGAATATTAGAATTTCCCGAGGTAGCCGAGCGACTCCGCAGTGTCTCTCCTACAGTCAACCGTACTCCCGCAACGCGCACGAATGTTCTACACACAGACTGAGCGCGTAGACGCGCTGCTCCTACTCAAAGGGTTAATAAAGAACGAGCGGAATGGAGCGAGCCGTCGTTGAAACGATGGTCGTTCGATCAGCGACAGCGAACCGTGGACGAAAGACGTGGCAAAGATCGTGTGCTGGCCATCGAGCGTGTCGCTGGCTCCCTGGAACGTGCGCACGTGAGCAGCGAGCGCATAAAAGTGCACCTAGGCGGGCGTGTGTGCGTGCCGCAGCGGATGTTCTATATGCGGAGGACCGGACGCGCCGCGCGACGTGTACCTGACGGCGTTTGTCGTCGTACTAAAACCGTTTCTGTAAATAAACTGGTATCTGTCGGTGCCGTGACGAACGGGCCACCAGTCACTCCTTTTTCCCCCGTCCCCATATTGTCCCGGCGAAATTACGAGAATCGCGATGACTGCGGGGCACGAACGCCTCGTTGCGTCGCGCGTTCCCTCCGTTTTTGCAAAGGGATGTTACTGCTCCTGAAGCGTCGCGCAGCATTGCCGTCATTCGCGTTCACGTGATGCTCTTTTCTGGATAATCAACCCCGACGATGCACGGCAGTTATTTATTGCAATTCTGGATGATTTTGCGCGATTTGGGTGAGATGGATTTTTTTTTTTGGTCTCTGGGTTTTTGGGATCGATGGGATTATGTTTTCATTGTTTTTGTCCTTTTTTGTTAGGTTTTCGGGAAGGAATATTTGGCAATGGGCAGTGGCGCACTCAGGATTTAATCTTGAGAGGTGCCGAGTGGGGCTGTAACGAATATTCGAATAATCTAAGTATTCGAATACCAGAGTATTCGAATTTCAGATTCGAATACCAGAGAACTCGAATTTTAGATTCGAATACCAGAGAATTCGAATTTTAGATTCGAATATTCGAATACTCCCGATAATTCGAATTTGAGATTCGAATACTCCCGATAATTCGAATTTGAGATTCGAATACCAGAGAATTCGAATACTCCTGATAATTCGAATATTCGAAGAAATTATTCGTATTCGAAATTATTCGAATTCTTCGAATAATTGTAGCTCTAGTACCGAGTTGAACGGATGAAAATATTTTTAATGCAAATTTAATAACACTCATTAGGTGATTATAAAAATTTACTTAAAGAATAAAATCCAGTTTTCTTTAATTTTTACAGAACTCTTGAATTACTTCAGTCGTGGTTAGATTAATCTCCTTATTCCTTTATATTTCGGGGGTGTCAGGGCCCCTTGCCCCCCTCCCGTGGGTGTGCCACTGGTTGTGGGTCTTGTATGAGAAATCTGCCATCATTGAAATTGATATTTACACGTGTAAGAAGTGTTCTATAATTTTGTTTGAATTCTATTTAGGAAGGGCTGGAGTACCATTTAGCTGTGATAATTTCAGCAACATTTAATCGACCGTGTCAAGTTATTCGAGCTTATACTTGACTCAACAAGATTAAATCATTTTGGTCATTATCAGTGTTTAAGGGGAGGTTCTGGTCTAGAGCCCCCCAAAATAGGTGATATTTAGGAATTAATTAAAGAAAAACTACTATATATAATTTAATGGGACTTTTTGCATTGTATTAAGGATGTCTTAAATTATAGAAATATATTTTTTGTTTTATAATTAATCATTGCAGACAGCCCTGGGGAATCGTTAAAGTCAAGGCGTCAAAAAATTGATCCAAATCGGTGGGACCTGTATCTCCAAAACTTATTATCCGATTCGACTGAAACCTTTTTTATTTTGAAGATTATTCTTCTGGCTAGGGGGGGGGGGCTAGAAAAATTACAAAGATGACATTTTTTTTTAGAAAATAACGACACTTCAAGTTTGAAATCACTTTTTCCCTATATTTCTCGCCCTTTCAACGCCTTTGAAAATTATAAATTTTCAATTTTTTGTAATTTTTTCTGGTTTCCCCCCTAGCCAGAAGTATATTCTTCAAAATAAAAAAAGTTTCAGTCGAATCGGATAATAACTTTTAAAGATACAGGTCCCACCGTTTTGAGAACACTGTTTCGAGAAAAACGCATTTAAAGTTTTACGTGAGCGCCGAGTGGCCGGTTGTGACCCATGCATTTGCCGCTACTTAAATGCCTATAACTTCGGGAATTTTACGAATTTCAACAAATCCTTTTAAACACGTTTTCCTAAAAGGTTGAACATTCGAAAAATGAAATAAAAAAAAATCGACATTTAGACCAGAAACTCCCCTTAATGTTGCAGTGAAAGGACAGACCATGCTCGTTGTTTTGTAGTTCATGCATTCCTGCAGCATGAGTACAAAGCATCGTGCGACGAAAATGGGAGCCCTTGTGTTTTGAGCAGTAACTCCCAGCAGAGGTTTGATTTACTGAATCTGATTTAAATATTTGGGCCACGATGGCGTCCTCCGCAGATAATGAAACGCCTTGACCTGATTTTAACACCGAACCCGCACGACTGCCCGCATGAACCCGCATCCTGCGAGCACGAGGAAGGAAATGTCATTCGCGTCGTCGCTATGTGTCTCGTGTTTCATCTGCTTGCATTCCAATTAAAACGCTCCACTGCGAGCCTCAGGATGCACGCTGCATTCCAATGCTAGCGGATTCTCATTCATCGATTTGCGAAAAGAAAAATCTCGAGGACGAAACGAAAGACGTCAAAACCCAAGCAAAATCGTTGCACGAAGTAGGTATGTAACTCGTTAGATTTAGATAATTAGAAGGATCTTCCCTTCGTGTATATTTAAATCTATTTTACTTTATGTAGTTTCATATATATAATTTTACAACGTCTAAATTCTCCATTCAACACATACAAGTTTTTAATCCCCCCAAGGCTGGAGGTAACTTGAAATTCCAGGCGTCACAAATTTCCTATAAAATACTGTAACTGCGATGCGAATGTGAGCTGGCGACGAGTAATTGACGAGGATCGAATACTGAATGCAAGTATACACTGTACAGAGAACAAAGAATTTTGCCAGTGTCTACACACCACTTAGGGTAAACTTGCCTAAATCGTACGGCTTAAGAACAAATGCTTATTACATGAAAAATAACATGGAAAATGAAACAAAATTAGTGGTAATCCTAATTTGAAATTTCAAATTTAATTACTACAATCATCACATACATGTTCAAAAGTAATTCTATCTATTCCCGCACGAAGCTCGTGTACCCACATTTTACACTGCGTGCATTGTATCACATTTTCCTGCTTATTTTCTTAACACAATTTACAAAACCAGTTTCATTTTCATCGTCTCTCTTCTTCTTCTTTTGTTTCTTTTGTGTATTGGTTTTGGCGGTATTCTTCCTCTTACGAGTTTTTGCTGTTCTGGTTTTTTTTTCTGGTTATGATTTTCTTTTTAGCCTCATCCAAATATTTTTCTAGATAATTTTTGTATGTTCGTACCAGTACGATTTAAGCTTACACGCGGTGGTACGAAATAGGCACATAGGTCAATTTGAATTCAAATCTATGATGTTAAAACAAGATATAAACTTGAAAATGGACGTAGAGTTTCACATAGAATTTTTTTTCACTGATTCTCACAAATAGTAATTGTACAAAATCCTTAAGAATCGTGGCAAAATTTTACTTACCTGCTTTATATTTTTTTTTTGTAGAGTGACGGCATTGTGACTCGGCTTGTTAATGGCGTATGGCTAACTGTTGTTTACACTTTGTACCCCTAGGGGCGATTGTGACTGTCTTAGGTTAAAAGATCCAGCGGGGGTACGATTTAGGCAAGTTGACCCTATAATAGTTTGAGGTGGGAGACGCGAGGGTGATAATAAAATCGACGTCTAAGTAAACTGAATAAAGTATTATCTATTAGAAAAGATGGAACACGCACCCTTCTGTGTTAAATTGGCGAGCGGACAAAAAGCACTCCGCTCAATACGATCACTCGCAACCGAATGCCCGGTCAACGGTTGCATTCCTTCCGATTCCGAAGGAACCGCGTGCCGTGCGCAAAACCGTGACAGATTCTAGGTGACGGAAAAGGGGAGGTTTCGTCGCCTGCCAAAGTCCAAACACCAAGGCCACGAAACCCTCGGTTCATATTTACGACCCCATACCTGGCCGCCTTCTGCTCCGCTTGAAAAGCAAAGGTACACAATAAAAGGTACAAAATCACTTGGCTATCTTTAAAATAAATTAAACAACTACACCGCAGCACATTCCTTCGCCACCATTTAACTCCAACCTTACAACCTAGTTATCCCAAGCACTTCAAAACTTTCCACGTTGAAATTCTACCTACTCATCTACCCCACAAAATAATAGTTCAATTATTTCCTGCAACGTTCGTTGTAATAAATACTTCTACAAGGTAAATCACCGTTATCGACGACATTACGTCGTACGTTCCGTGTCAGAAAATGGTTTAATTGCCGTTCGCGATCGGCAACCAGCGCTTATTAACTACTTTCACGTCGAGGGGCCAGCGGTACAAGCCCAGGAAAAGATTTACTTTCCTTTCGACTGTCGATTTCCGCGACGCACACGTGCCACGGAAATGCAACCCGTTTCCTCGCGTCCTTGCGCGCGCTCCTCGCCGTATGAATAATTAATCGCCGATAACGTCACGTCCAATCAAAGGAGCGACTGGCAAAAAAAAGAAAGAAAAAAAAACGTTTGGTAAACATCGCCCGTGCGCCTTTCAGTTGTCGAAGTTTCGAGAGATCCGAGAAACGAGTGCGATCAAAAGGCGACACTGGCGCGCCCGCGAAATCATTATAAATCATTCCGCGTACGGCAACGCTGACGTCATCGGCGAACGTTTATACGCGATTGTTAATTGCCGCTAATAAGAGGCGAACGTTGACCTACTGACGAACGCGTATCGGTCGTATCAAAAACTGTGTCAATTAAGGGGGTTGCGTCAGCGTGAGCTGCACTCCTTGGAAAGTTCGATGAGAGGGGCCATGTGACGCTGACGACGAACTGATCGCAGATACTCGTCGATTTCAGAGCGGTTTGCTTAGCCGGCTGACGAGTGGCTGGGCGGAGGCGATTATTTTGGAACGGGCTGGCGAATTTTAGGCGATCTCAATTGCTGATTGTTATGTTCCAGTTGTGTGTGTGTGTTTGGTAATCAAGGGCCATTGTTCGATTTTGCAGAGTTTTGTGGAAATTCGCGGGGTTAACGAAGTGTGTTTTTATTCGGTGAATTTGTTATTTCTATTTTTGGGGGGAGAATTGAGTATGTTTTTTTGATTCGTTTAAGGTCCGGGCTTAGGGCAGGTTAAGGCTCTTGTTTAAGGGTTTATGGGACACAGTATGAAAAGAGATAAAGTGGAAATTTGGAATTACAGTAGAATAGGGTGGAAGTTTGAAGTAACTGTTCCAAGAAGGACGGCGAAAAAGAGTGAAAAGTAAGAAGATATAATAAAATGGTAAAGGCGAAGCATAACGAGGAAAGTTGAAAATTATGGAGGGTTGTAAAACGAGGGCGTGGAGTGGGAACTAAAAATATGTACTGAAGTAATCCTCGGTAATCCTTGGAGCAGTTTACAACGCCAAATGTTACATTCTTACTGTTATTCATTTCCGGTAGACGTGAAAGTTTATTTCGAGCAAAACTTTCTTTCATCCACTTAATTTCTGCCAGTTTACAGCGAGCTAATCCTCTTATTTCGCATATTTCTCGGCGCAAAGTTTTCTCCATTACCGTTCACGGCTAAGATCCACTTATTAAATGTCTTGGAAGATAAACCAAGTGTCTATTTAAAACTTATGCCATCAATCAATCTAACGATAAACGAAACGAAGTGCACGGAAAGTATTTTGTAAATAAGCCTCCCAAAGCAAATTGTTTCGAAGATGGGAGAATTCTCTCACACGTATAGACGACTTTTAAAACACTCAGAAATAATTTTGACCCCGTCGTTTCGGCTGTGTTAACGACCTTTGAGTAAATTGGACTGCCTTTTGCTCCAGCATCGTAAAGCTGTCTGCTCTCATAACGGTGCCGGTGACACCTTTGCACGCTATAGCTTTTACCTCGCGACGAAATAAGCTGTGTCTCGACACGAGGGAAGCAGGAGTTTCGAACTTTACGATCCCAGGATAAAAAAATTTCGCTGCGAGACTTGTACGAGGCGTCCACTTTCAACCATCCGTGTGCATTTAAAAATCCTGCCACGGACAGATGTGCGCGGGGTGGTTTAAACTGAGAGATTTGTAAAATAATTAAAAGTTGAAATAAAAGTTTCTGAGACCACTTAACGAGTAACAATATTTATAACAGCACCTGAATATTGGCCATTGGGGTGAGAAATTCAAATTCTTAAATTTCCCTTGCATCAAAATGAAGTGAAAGATGGCTTCTTCTCGTGAGCTATTTTTCTTCAACTTTCTCCATTCTTATGCCGCAGAATTTTCCATAAAATATCCCTGAAAGATATATGTGGCAAGACTTTGAAACTTTTGTGAACATTCGCATTCTACAGCGCTTCGTGCTAAACAAAAAATCTTCGTTTCTTTGAATTCTCAACTGCTTGCACCGAACAGTTAGAATATATAATTCCGGATATACGATGTTTGCGGTGAAGTTCGTTTGCATCTGGCATCGCATACTTTTCACGAGTGCTTCACTTCCGCCATCAGGTTGTGCCAAGTATTATACACTCTGCTCCAAAATTAAAACTCGAAATTTTTCACTGACAGTGTCTGCTATACAGTACGTGGATTTTTAGTGCAAGGAAAATATCGAGTCCTAATTTTGGAGCAGAGGATATAATCCTACCTCCAAACGGAATAAATAAACTTCAGACAAACTTCTGTAACAATTGTTGAGCAAACAAATGAAGGAAGTTGAAACAAAACTGTACACAAGCTCACATTAAAATCATCCACCCTTCGATAGGAATCCTTCAATTCTTAACCAAACAGGTCTAAAATATATTCTCACTTCTATGTTGTTTCCTCTACAAGTACTTTACACTAAAGAAGAAATTTTCACGTCTGGCACACCCGGAGGAGGGGTTTTGTAAAAAGAAACGAAAACTGGATTTTATTTTTTAAATAAATTTTTATAATCACCTAATGAATTTTATTGAATTTGCATTAAAGATATTTTTAACCGTTCAACTCGGCTCCCCCTTAAGATTAAATCCTGAGTGCGTCACTGCTCCCACTATTTCATTAAAATCAGTATTTCACATGATAAGCTTCTCCCTCCCACAACTAATATTTCACACACACGCGCGCACACACACACACACTTTCTATCCCCTCCTATCTTTAAATCAGTATTGATAGTTGTTTCTATCAAGTGCATTGACCCGAAATATTAATCGTGCGGCACAGAGGTGAGAAGACCCTAAACTTCAGCCCACATGAATCCTCTGCACATGATTGTATCGCTTCTGTGTAGACATTACACGTACATTTCTCGCGAGTGCATCGCTTCCGCGGTGATCTTGTGCCAAGTATCACCGATACCGACAGTAACGGGTGACCAACGGGGAACAAATTGACATGCGGCCAGTTGCTCTGCATAACTGTGGCTCGGAAACCGCAGCATTCTTCCAACGGATTATCATTATCGGCCTTCGTGATACTCAATGAATATCCAATGACTCGACGTTACGTGGTAGCCCGTGTGGTACCCGCGCGAGTGTCTGCGCGATCGTCATGGAACGTTCGATAGCCGTGATCAGAACGAAGCGAATTACCGTTCGATTAATCGTATCGCGGTAGGAATAACGAATATGTAACAACGGCTGCAGGCGTGTTACCCGACATGAAGTGGATGTAAAAGAAAGATATGCTGGGTTGTTTTATGCTGATGAATTTTATTAACTGTGTTGAGACTAGTGAAGGTGTTATTAAAATCGAAAGGATTACTGCATTTACTGACCTAATAGTTCACTATTATTCTATAATTCCTTTCTTATGGAACCTGATGCAATCTACTTAGTAATTAGTACAGCATTAGGTTACTAATATCAGATTTGAAGTAAGGCATAAACCATCTTAATCCAGAGTTGGGCATTATTCGAATGAACTTTTATTCCGAATTTTTATTTCGAATAAAAAAATGATTCGTTACTCTCGAAAATAAATTTTTATAAATTTATTCGAATAATGTCCAACTCTGTCTTAATCAATCCAGTGATAGTAGATACTGTGTAAGGACAGATTATTAGTTATTCTTCTACCAATTAAAGTGTCTTCTGAAATCCCACCATTTCGCGTTATCACGCCTGATCGAATACTGATACATATTCCAAGGATTTCCTGCTTATTATCTTCTTTGAGCACGACCCAAGCGATCTTAAATCCGATTAGAAATTGCAAACGCGAGATCACAGTTGACAAATTTTCGCACACTTACGGATGCACGGCGAGGAACAAAGGTACCGTATTATCTCCATGGCAGCATCGTTTTCCTGAGTCGACGACGGTGTCGGGAATCGTTCGATCGTCCCGTCATCGCGACGAAATGTCGATTTTTGTATGCGTTCGACAAGTGTCGACGATAGACTGGAGTATGCAACGATCATCCGGGAGCTCGGCGGAACAACGGGTGTGGGTATTTAATAAACGCGTGGTGACCAACAGAGACGTGGGCGAAAGTTTTGGCGACCGTTCTCTCATCGTCATCATAGCCTGGCAGCTTCACTGCTGTCCTACATTGGCCGTTGTGATGCACGCGAAAGGCAACAAGGTATGAACAGGGGGCACTGAGGAAGCACGTTGAAGAATATTCAAAATTACGAAGGGAATTGAAGGCTGCAAATGTTTAAGGGGGTAGGTCACCCTCGATAGCCCTAAAACAGGCCCTTTTTCAAACGCAAATTGTAAAGTGATAAATAACAATAGATACAACGTTTTTCTCCCTAGTTTTAATCGTTATTCTATGAGCTTTAACACAAAAAAAGAAAAGTCTAAATATCTCTATGTACATAAAAGTTGTGAGTAAAAACGTAAAAGCGTGTACGCGGTGCATCGTTTGATGGTGTACATAAAATCTCGAAAACCGCTCCAATGATTTGGATGAAAATTTAATGAGACATGCAGAAAACCATTCTCTAAGATGTGTCGGGAACAGATTTTCGAAAAAAAAAATAATACAATTTTTATGTTGAAAAATACGATTTTATCGATTTCTTGTATGAAAAATATTTTTTATCTTTCTTTTTAAAAACATTCGAAATTCTGCTCCCGACACATCTTAGGGAATGGTTTTCTGCATGTCTCATTAAATTTTCATCCAAATCATTGGAGCGGTTTCCGAGATTTCATGTACACCATCAAACGGTGCACCGCGTACACGCCTTTACGTTTTTACTCACAACTTTTATGTACATAGAGATATTTAGACTTTTCTTTTTTTGTGTTAAAGCTCAGAGAATATCGATTAAAACTAGGGAAAGAACGTTGTCTCAACTGTTATTTATCACTTTACAATTTGCGTTTGAAAAAAGGCCTGTTTTGGGGCTATCGAGGGTGACCTACCCCCTTAAGTGCTCTTTGATAATCCTTGGAACAGTCTATACCACATAACCTTGCATCCCTACTGTTTCTTATTCGAAAAATTTGTCCTACTAATCTCTATCACTCGATAGTAAAACAGTCTTCTTATATCAAATTCTGATACCTTAATCCTGATCATTATATGAAACTGTGTTACGAAAGGGCAATTTAGATGGCTAACGAAGAAAGCTGATACTTCTGAAGAGAGGTAGAAAGTAAAAATATAATGAGATCTAGAAACACTAAGGTCACCTTTGATGATCTTTGGAAGGGTTTGTAACAAGTAGCATCGCGCTGCTATTGCCTATCTAGTTCTGCCCACTCCTAGTTAATGGCTGCAGATAAAAACTTGATTTCATTTATAAATTCCATCCACTGATCTCTACCCTTCGACAATGGGGCAATCCCCTTATCTTAAGTAGCCATCGTAGACCAACAACCTGTCTACTGTCCCACATTAGTCGCCGTGGCGCGGATGAAAAGGAAAGTGTCCATTGTGATTGTCTAAAGTGTTCCTCGTAGTCGGGTCATAAGCTGACAGAGGTAATTTGGAATGCGACATTCACTTTTACATCGCTCTGAGCAGTTCACGGGGGTATAATTAACGGCATGTTGGAATTCATCGCACGACACGAGGAACAGGTCTGATTATCTGGTGGCCGTTCCTCTGTGTCACGGTTAAATACCCTTGCTGGTTCCTATCACTGTCGACGACTCGTCGATCTTGTAATTTATTTTCGAACAGCAGTCGAGGATTCAGCAGAGACAGCAGATTTGATTATTTCGATTTTAACCCTGCTACACTTATTAGCAACAAGTTCCTTACAGTTTTGTCGAAACTAAAAGAACCCTTAACGAAATGAAAGCACGAGTGGCTTAATCAAGAGTCAAGACCCCAGGGACATGATGGGGTTACAGAAAGGAGGATACAATTGTGTCGTAGTAGGGTTAAGGAAATATGTTGATGTAGGATAAGATGATGAATTTGGACGTTGATTCCGTATGTAGGTCGTAAGAAAAATTATATGGAAATCGATGCTTGGGAGAATAAAAAAATTTCTGCAATAATTATTTTATGGGCCTGCCTTTACTTTGCCTAGCTATGATCGTAATCATAATGTTATTATTTTTATTAAGAGAAAAACTTTAAATCTCATTTTAGTATCCGTACAATTCGACCTTATGATTTCAGTTAATTTTTTATAAGTCCCTAAGTTAAAAATGATGTGCATTAGAATATACTTAAATCATTTAGTTTTCAAGGAATGTGTAATGCATTTCGATGCTGCATATAATAAATAAAAGATGATGAGAATTGATAAATTAAGAATATACGAGGAAGAATTTCCCCACATCTTACTATACAAGAATTCTTTTTTCCCTCGATTACTTTTCTCAGTAATTTCTCCACTCTATTATGATATTTCTCCCACATTTTGCAACGAGTATATTCCAACGTATATAATTTTCAATCGAGTGTTTTGTGCAAGAAATTATTGCTGCTTGAAACGAAGAGGAAGAACTATATGGACACTCTTTTCTGTCTTTACGTTTCCAGGTTGCAAATTTCAATTTTAACCTCGAGAATGAAGAAGTGCGGCAATGATGTTTCGTGAATTATCTTTTCACGCCTCAAAGCACCGCCGTTTCACGAATTTCTGGAGGAAAATATGGCACTGGAGGTGATAAAGCCGAGACATGCGTCAGCGTGCAAATCGAGCGAATTGTTTCTTCGTGGCTTGTTTGGAAGGGGTCTGATATCGCGCTCGTGCAAGCAAATATTTGCGTACCTTCGCGTACCACGAGCCTTCTCAAAAGACGTTGAATCGTAGGCATATATTATGAGAAATAGGAGCGCAGAAACTGTTCAAGTTTCACGCTTAAGAAACACAAATGTTCGACTCGATTTCTGTTTGGTTAAGTACGATTCGAAAAAAAATGAATATTTCTATGGAAAAATAATCGACGTAATGAACGACTAAATACAGATAAGGGTTTATTTAAATTTGTCGGTTAAACGAAGTTAGATAAGACAGTGCCTACAACTCGTTACACTTCGAATAAATTACGTTCTTCAAGGCAAACTAGTGGACGTTTTAAGGGATAACGCCACGATGATAGGCCATAAATGGTTGGATAACTTTGGAGGTGATTTTAAAGAAATCTATGAACTTTATTAAAAATGTAACATAAGGTTCTTATGATATATATATAAAGAAGAACACAAAAAACATTTCTTTCAGATTTTTTTTAACAAAATATGGCTGCACAGTAGCTGCACAGCCGATACGTGTTCTCTATTTGAGTCATTCTGCTGGTGGAATTTTTCACGTCCGCACCGTCGGACGTAGAACCAAGAGACAACAAGTTTTGTTATCTACGTACTAAATATTAGAGAAGTACCCCAGATTTCGAAAAAAGATTGATTTTTGAAGGAATGGCGAACATTTGAAAACAATCCTTTTTTTTTCTAGAAAATTCAAGTGTTCGCCATTCCTTCGAAAATCAATATTTTTCTGAAATCTTGGGTACTTCTCTAGTATTTAGTGTGTAGATTACAAAAGGTCTAGGTCCAACGATGTGCACGTGAGAAATTCCTTTTGACCGCTATTTTTTGTTAAAAAAATCTAAAAAAATGTTTTTTGTTCTTTTTTATACATATCATAAAACCCTTATATTACATTTTTAGTAAAGCTCATAAATTCCTTTAAAATCACCTCCAAAGTTATCCTACCATTGTTGGCCTATCATCGTGGCGTTACCCCTTAATGACGCACATTTTGGTTTTTACTACATTGCCCCCGCCGAAGAAACCAAAAACACTGACAAGATATTAAGGAATCTGACATCCAAGGTCGTTAAGAACCGACTATATTTGCACAAGCATTATCAGTAAATGGATTCCCCTAATTAGCTCGTAAATGATACCGCAACAGTGTTCGGAAAGAACGCTTGACGAATACTGATTCACTGGGAAAAGTTTTCCATATGATAAAATTCTATATAAAAATAAAGAAAATAATTGTTATGACGTTTGATTATCTTAAACTGTAATTGTGATAATAAAATTGACCTGGGATGAAGACTAATAATAAATAGAATATGCAAAGCAGTTGAGAAGAGATTTAATAAATTATCTTCAGTGGTTGAAAATTTAAAAAATCCAATGTATTCTCTGACAAATACTAACATTCTCTCTTACAATCGAAAATAAGTAAAAACAGCACATTTTAACAAAGCTGCTAAATGTTCCCGATCCCAAATAAAATAAAATTCAAATTAAATCATCCAAGACCTCTATCAACCAAATCCACAAATTACTAAACAAACCGCCGTCAATTCCACCAGCGCCAGCGAACACATTGAAAAATCTCGGCGAAAACTCACCACCGCTCCAAGCCCCGTGTAATGACTCATCGAAGTCACAACGAAAGCACAATTAACCACTCGTTAAATGTCCTACTTCCTCTGACGAAGGGGCGGAAGCAGCTCTCTGCGGTGTCCTTTCTCGCCATGCTCTCGTCAACTACTGCCGTGTTATAACCCTCACCGATTTTACGTTTGCCATTTAGCCGCGTGGCAGAAGTCAGGACGAGTGCCCTACAAAGTCAACAAAATCCCAGCGAGCTTAATAACTTGTGTAATATATTACCGGGCGAGGTTCGCGCCTCCATTTCCGCGAATTCCTTCGTCAACCGAGGGATACCATGGCACGTTCCCATGATGGCGGTCATCCAGCACGTGAGATCATCTCGCGGCGTTGCAGAGGTCGTTGCACCCGATCATCTCTCTTCCGAGGTGTCCCGGAACTGTTGGTCGCATCTAAATAAACGCGCCAGCATTTTTCACCCCCGTGTCATCCTAGATCCCCCGCCCCCGCCCCCTCGACGCCCTTCACGGGCGGCTGGAATTCCTTTGAGGCGGCGACCACGGAAATTCGGAATGCATCGAGCCAGCGTGACTCACACCTTCGGGTTTTCACTTGGAAAGCCTGACTGCCGTCCCCGGCCACTATGAATTATTCAGAACGAGCTGCTTATGACTGAGTTCCCAGGGATACGTGGCGGGCGCGTTCGCCCCTGCACGGATTCCGCGGAAAGTTATGGAACCCTTCCTTCCAGATGGCCGCTGCGGTTTACCGGACTCGCACCCCCTTGCACACTGGCGTGTCAAGGGTGGAAAAAATATAGAGGGGCTGTGGAGGCAGTAAGGACACCGTGCAGCACTTGAGGGTGTTTAGAGTCGAGGCTTGGCGATGCGTTTTGTATTGTCCTTTGGGTGTTGGCACGTTGAGGGCTAATTGTGGACTGACGGTTTAGGGCTTTGTTGTGTGATGGTAGACTTGCAATGAGCCACGGAAAACATGCTTAACCGTAGGTTGTCACACTGGGTCAAAAGAACCCAAAATATGAATTTCAGGCAAAATATCTTTGAGGCATTATTGAAAATGGTACTATTGCCAAAATGTAGTAGCAATTTCATGTATCCTCTACAGGTAGAGATGCTTATTACATCTTTTCTTGCTTTATTAAAGTAGCATATCTCAAGAGTATAACCGTAAATTTTTAGCTAAAAATATTAAAAATTAAAAAATTTATGATTTTTTAAGCAGTAAAACCTTCTCTGGAACTCTTTATCTTTCAAATATTTTTTTAAATATGATACTCTAAATGTTAATTGCCAATGATGAACATTATATTCTACAATGCTCAAATTTTATTTCAGAATTTTTGCGACTCAATTTAACAGACAGTTTTTAAACAGCAGCTGATTGAAAATTGGCTTGGGTCGAATCCAGTGTGATAACTATGTTCGAAAAAATAAAATAGATGCGAGAACCGAGGGTTAAATACTAATTTTTGGGTAGGAAAACCTCGAAGGACTGGGAATACCAAGGTTGGAGGGGTGTTTTGTTAAGTAAATGCGTTGAAAGCACTTTTCTTTTTTCTCGTGAATGAAAATTGGGGAAGATGAGGTTAAACAGATGTTCATTAATTGAAATGGAAACACTTTTAATTTTCTACAGCTTCGTTCTGAGATATGGGGGAATTAAGGCTTCCTGCCTGCTTCTGAATTAGAAATGTTTCTACGCGGAGAAATGATTAAGGATTTCATGAAATTGCGTGGAAGACATCCTGTTTCAATATCCTTTAATGAAATAATATTCACATTTGCATTCGTGCGATTGAGATCAGGTAACGAAGCTGTTGGGTATTGAATAATCTGCGATTTGTAAATGAGCGCAGCGAATTGAAAAATTACACGCAAATAATATATTTCGCGTTAAATGTAACAAGAAAGATTTAATCTAGGAGATCGCGTTACTCAGGCACAGTACCGAATATCTAACAGAAAACGTGGTTTATTACGCATTCAGTGGCGTCGAAAGAACGCGAATCGCTCTTCAATGAGATAGAAAGCGACAAATTGCCGTTTAACTCTTGCTAATTTCTCCTCGTTACTTTCTAATTAGAGTGTCTATTAGTGGGGTATAAGCTAAATGTAGCGTGAATTAAAATTAATTAAATATCAAGCAAGTTTTTTACTCTGCCTCGTGAGCGAATAATTACACAAAGAAAGCCTGTACTGATAGTATCTACTTGCAATAGTTACTCCCTCAATTATCACAAAATTATTAAATAAACTACTCAAAAATGTCTACACCGTAAAAAAGTAGAATAAAACTACCCTTCATAAGGAATCCACCAACAAAATCAATTAACAAAAATTTCTAATATCGTTCCGTATAATTATTCTCTACTTCTTTTGAATAACTATTCAAATATTTCAATAAACAATTCCACGTCTAATAAAAGAAGGAACGTGTTTATTTACAGCGGAAAAACGTTTGTCTGGACGCAGGGGAATATTTGAAGACGCGCATCAAAGTCACAAGAAGAAGCTTGGAGGAGGACACGTTTAATATTCTGTTCCAGCGCAAGAAGCAGAGATAGCCGAGTGATTTTAGCACGAGGTGCAAATTTATTGTCGCATGGAAACGAGATATGATAAAGCGAAGCAGGACTCTCTCTCTGTTTGCACGTCGACGAGCGTTCTGCAAATTGACATTGCCAGGCGACCTGGTGATGGGAATTAAAACGTGCTGGGAGCAACGCACGTACGCGCTCTCTTTGTCGCAATTCTGTTTCATCCCGTAGCTTTACACGTGTCACGAATAAAGAAAAAAGTATTTAGATACCAAACGCACAGTTATTGAAAGTAATCGATGAGGGAAGTAGGAATGACTGATGCGACCTCCTGTATACATTGTGATTGGGTATTGGAAAAAAGAAAAAATACTTTAAAGCAGGGGAAGGACGAAAACACAAGTACGGTGTAAATAAAAATAAATATAAGGGATGAGATTTCAAAATTTTGAGAAAGGAGATTGCTTGGAGCATTGGATAATTAAATAGGTAGAGATATTATTACAAGGGAATGGCTAGTATACCATAATTGAATAAATAAAAAAAATGAAAATTTCAGTACTAAATTAAAGTTGACAATGTTTGAAATTTATAAGAAATGTGATGAGTAGTGTATGTATATCACTGTTGTGAATCTGATCTTGAATATAATAAAGGTTAACCCGAAGTTGGGCGTTGTCTGATAAATTTTTATCTGTGTTATTATTGGAATAAAGATTTAATTGATATATAGGCGATTTAATCCTGATGTTTAATTCTTAAAGAGCCTCAGCTAACTCCGACTATCTTTTTCCTTATCCTTCTAATCAAAATTTAATGACGGTGGAATAGGGTTATCGAAAGCCCCCGAGGGTATATTTAACTTTGATAATTTTATTTATGCACGACCGTGCGCGATAATGGAAGGTTAGAGAGTGAGCAATAAAAATTGTTAACTGTCATGAGCTCCAGACTGCGTAACCAACGTACACTAACGTTGAATTAAAAAAGCACCTCGATACTTTAATAAATGAAGAGCTGTATAAAACACAAAAGAATATTTGAAATTTAATTATCTTGCATTGTGCCTCAATGCATACATGTGCTTTTTTTTTTAAACCAAATGAATTTCTGACACGTTGAAAGAAAAAAGAAAAGAGTTTTCCTCACTCAAATGATTTCCACTCACTAATGAATGCTGTAGACTGAAACACTGCTGCAGGAAATATTCTAGTTTACATAAATATGTAAATACGTAATCATTTCTAAGAATTTCATTTAGCATCTGAAATACACTTGCGCAGGAAGTCTAATTGCATTTTGAATGCTGTCAAGATTTCTGAATACTATATCAAAGCATGCAAAAAGAATTTATCTGCGAAGTCTCGCAATCAGTGGATGCTGCTATAAATAATTGCACACACTGATACATTTAATATTTCCTTCATTAAAACTCCGTCGTTTTGATTGCAAACTTTATCATAAGACAGAAACGTCCGACGTCAGAAATGCAATTGTTCTATTCATTCGTTACTTATTTTATTAGTAAATCAATGCTTTTCGCTATTTAATTTATAATTTCCTCTTATACGTATTTTATACTTGAAAAATGCGTTTAAGCAAATACTTTAACTGGTAACCCCCTTTAGTTTTTGCGATAACTCTGGATGCATCTCCGGTGCATAGGAAACGCAATTCTCAGAATCAACGATTACAGCTGACGCTTATCGCTGCTCCTTTATTGAAACTAGTGCAGTTGATTTCAATATTGGTGGTTTATCTGTTGTGGCTCCGCGTTATAGATATTGGATGCCATAGGCAGAAGTAGAATAGTGTTTATGAAGAAACTATGACGACTAATATAATGTGGTATTTAACAATATTTTTTATAAACTTGGTGCTTTTGCGATAAGTTTCAAATGTGGATTTCTATTTCTATTCCTTTCTGTGTAGGAACAGTGGTTTCAAGAATCTTGTTTGAAATTCAATTATCATCAAATTTAATTGCTACCAAATTCGATTTCCTTCATGTCGTACTGTTAACTAATCAGCCAATGTAGTCTATTTCAGAAAAAAAATATCTATCGAGTGAATACGTAGAATTTCTTATATCATTAAATTATTCTACTATTATTCGTGCAACTATCAATTTTCCCTACACTTGTTTTCCTTTCTCATGTGAAAAACGACGAGATTCGAAGACGAAGTGAATACAAATCAAATCGTAATAGCAGAGATTCGACACACTTCGTGGTGCAGCATTTTGTACACGTAAAAATATCAGCAGGCTTTCGTGTTAATTAACCTCGTTATGATACTTCGTGGACCGTGACCATTATCAAATTTCGTTATTCGTAACAACAGACTTATTAGCCCAATTTTTATACTTTACTACGCCTACTGCATATGTTTCCACAAAACGAAAACCAAACACATTTTACGTAATTCTTCAAAGCTGAAATAGTTATGGAAGAAAAATGTTTTATATCTGCCCATTGAGAAATATTAAAATTCATAGTCGTGGTTCCCTCTTAAAATTCAGTGTTTTCAAAAGGTTAATATGTCCAGGCCATTCAACAAAATTGCAACTATCAGCTCCGTCGAATCATTTTTGTCTATTAGCACTGCAGAATTATTTAAACACAATTCGCAGATTTTCCTCTCGAGATAATTTGAATATTCCCTTTCCATGACAAGTACAGATTATCAAGCAATCTTTACGATCTACTAAAATCCTTACATCATAGAAATAACATGCGTGACAAAAAATTCAAAGTCACCGTCCTGGTGATTCGAATGCATGCCGTAAATGGCGTCGCGATACTTTCCGAGGCAAGACCGAGCAGTGAAACTGGATCTCGCATTGAGACGGCGAGAGTGATAGGTCGTCGTCGTTGCGGTACTGCAAAAAAAGGGGATGAGATCCGGCATTGCAAGTTCTGGAAGAAGAAGAAGAAGAAGAAGTAGACGGCAACGACGACGATGACGATGAAGAAGGAGAAGAAAGAAGAGGAAAGAAATTCTCAGAGCATCTTGCCCTTATGGAGATCCATCGTGGATCATGGCCTACCTCAAGTTATCGGAATTCGAACGGTATTCCTGATTGGAGTAATGAATCGAGTCGACATCTTATGCCTTCTGTCGGTGTACGAAAGATGTATGAAGAACCGTATTCCGTGTCTGGCTTTTCTTCGTCAACGAAACTCTTGCTTTTCCCTTGTAAGGATGGGCGATACCCGTAAAAATATCGATACGTACCGACAGCCATAATATCGATACACCTAAGTAGTATCGACACATTTCGATACATAAAATACAAAACAGTAACAAGTTCAAGGTCCGATTAATTGAAGTTTAATTAAAAGTGGGTTATTTCATTATACGAGTAGTTTTTAGAAATTTTGAACCTGATATAATTATTTATAAACGATTTATAATTTAAATCTTAAAATGTTCGTTTGTTGCAATCAATTGAAATCTCGTAAATAAATGGAATTGCATAATCATTTAACGATAAGTATCGAAATGCAAAATAAATATCGATACATCCCTATTCCCTAGAAGCTCGTATTAATGTGGAGAAGTAGGGTTTGTCGGTTTTTAAAAACTGGGTTTAAAAACCGTTTTTTTTATAAATTTATAAAATTCGAAAACCGGGTTTTAAATTTTAAAAACACCGGTTGTATATACTAGAATTAATATGTAAAAATGAATGAATTAATTAATTAAAAACGTTAGCATTTTGACTTGAAATCGCCTCGGACACAAGCATATTGTAGTAGTTAACAGTTTACTGCAAAACTAATCTTCATGAGTTCATATTTTCCGAGGAAAAATACTAAATGAAATAAAGATTTATAATTTCTATTTTGTACGGATTTTAGTTATTTTAGTTTTTTTTTCGTTTGGTTTTGTATGCAATGTATTTTATTGTGTTATATTTTTGTAGATCCATACATATTAAATGAACTCAAAAAGTGTACGGATTTGTACGAGTTTTAGTTATTTTAATTTGTTTTATTTATTTGGTTTTGTACAGATTTTGTATATTTCATTTTGTTATATTTTTGTAATACCATAAATATTAAAGAAACTGAAAATATTTAAAATGAGTACCTTCAAATATTTATTTTCTACTTTAATTATATTTTTTGTGAAAATTCGAAAACCGCTTTAACCGGTTTTTTGGGAATAGTGGAATTCGAAAACCGGTTTTTTCAAAAACCGATTTTTGTCTAAACCCTATGGAGAAGTGTATAAATTTCTGTGAGAATTTAATGAAAGAATTTGTTCAAGTATTTTCATTCATATTTTAATACGAATAATTAGGTCTTCGTGGAAGAATTAACAGGAACAGATTTTAATAAGAGTAATATACTTATTACCAATATTTCTGCATTCTGAGAGATTTGAATTTTGCCCAGAGTAAGGTAAGTTTCGTTATTGAAAGGAAAGAGTATCGAGTCGAATGAAAGAAATGCTTGGTACATTCATTGGAATTATGCGAGCGTAGCAGGTAGAAAAAAACGGGTAGAATGTAAGAAAAGCGTGTTACTTGGCAGGAATCATCGTCCTTGAAATAAGTAAGAGTTTCGATAATCACTCACAGAGCAGGAAGCAGGGTCGTTGAATGAGAAAACTACGAGAAACCGGAATTATCTTTACGTGAATCACGCACATTTTCTAATACTTGCAATCAGTTGAGAATCTTCCTCCTAGAACTATAGGTATGTCAGAATAACATGTGCTCGTCTTAAAAGAAATCTGATCAATCTTTTAATAGAATACTTCATCATAAGTTTGTCCTATTAAATTATTATTGTCACTGAACTCCATTTTGAAAATAAATTTAAAGCACCACTTTTGCATTTTCAAATGCTAAAGGCACTGCAGTGGCTTGCGACTCCAAGTATAATTTACATTATTAAAGTTCTTTACTTAATCCCTGAAATTCCCTACAATGAAGTATTCAAAATATTCAACAATATTTCCACCAAACCATCGCAATAATACTTAAATAGTTTGGAATTCGTGTTACAGTATTTTTCGGTATTATCGAATTAAGAGCACCTTCAGGTAGTTGAAATTGTTCGTTGCGCGCGCTGATAACGCAACAGCTCTTTTCGACGCCTTTATAAAGTATAATGTAAACACGATAAAACGCGGCAGAGAGCTACTTGTACAGTGTAATAAGAATATTACGGCCGATTTATGTTAATCGAAGCCAAAGTTATTCTAATACGGGAGGAGGGGGTGACGGAGCTGCACAATGAAAGTGTTATCGTTCCCTAGGGCCTCTCCAATGAATAATTCACAGTTGTGTAACATTCTGGAAGTCGGAAGTCGAGTGGCCTTGGGAGAGCGCTTAGGAGTCTTCGGGGAATGCAGTCAGGTAGGGAACACACCAGGTGTCACAGGACAAGCTCGTGAATTGGTGGCAACAGCCTCCAAACCACAGTCGACGAATGAAAGGTTCAAGTCCCTCAAAAAGCTGCTACGTGACCATGAATGCATTCACGGAAAGAAAACGATAGAACAAACATACCGTAACTTACTACGTGTGAAAATGCATGGAAAATTCGCCGCCACCAAAGTACCTCAACAAAGAAAATAGTATTAATGTTCAAAGCACCAAACATCTAATAAAAATATTAAAAATAACTCGTTCTTAGAGTACCGCTATTATAAAACCTGCAAACTATAAACCAGACTACCTCAGAAACGATTACCTATCTAGCCCACACCCCCAGAAACTTCATTTCAAACAATTAAGCAGGCAACAACTCTTTAAACACCCCATAATCGATGTTCCCTCCAAGAGCTTCGTCATTCACAAAGCCGACGCCGTAAAAACAAACTCGAAGCAATCGATCGTTACGATACCGACCCGCCACGGACCAGAGACCATCGGAAAACGTCCTGATCGATGCTGCCCGGTGGACAAGAAGCGGCCCCGGAGTTGCCGGGGATGTTCGATTACGCCGCGAAATGATGGGAGGCCTCAGGCTGGCGCAACATATCAAGCACTTAATTTTCCTTTCGGTGCAAGACGAGCGCCGTGAGCCGGCGTTGAATCGGCGCATAAAACCGGACGGAGCGGAGCGCGACGCTACAAATCGACGCGCCGCATCGGGGTCTCCGCGCGCCATTACGGAGAACCTGTTACACGCGGGCCGGGCCAGGAGGTAGGAGGCTTTTTCTTGTCCTTTCATAGAAGGCGAATAATGCCCCGGCGAGATCGACCTTGGGCATAAAGACCCCCCGAGCGTATCATTTAGTGCATTATGGCCGTTCAGGCATGAAAGGTGCTCGTTACGATTTATATTCCCCGCGCACGGGCCTCGTTGCGCGGCGGCCGCGCGCGGGGCCCGCTTCTTCTTCGCTGGATGTCGAAGATAAGCGGGGCACAGTGGAGCGCCGTTGCAGCCGCGTGTTCCCGTTGAACCGGCCGCTCGACGGAGAGGGACGGAGCCGGGGATCAACGGGGCAGGGGAAAAATCAACAGAGATCGATGAAACGAAAGGAAAGGTGGTTAGGCGGGTAATCCGCGCGACCCGGATAATCCGGCGCGCAATGAAAATCAGAGATAAGTGGATCATTGCTGGGTAAGGTCTGGAGAATACTTACGCGCGGTATGGATGGCGCGCGCTGGGAGATTGTATTTCGCTTGGAGTTGAAAGCTGGGAGAGGTTGGTTGGGAGGTACCTATCGGATATTGGCGATGGGTTGGAACGGTACGTTGTGGATGAAATATATAGGCGTATCGATGCGGGAGAGTTTTTATGTGCGAGGGAGGAATAATGGAAATGAGGACCTTGCAAGCAAGAGGAGTGCAGCTCCATCTTTACCACCTTCGAGTAAATTAGAAAAAACTGTTTATAAAATTATTGCTTTGACTTAAAATTAAAAAGAGAACACTGATTGGAAAATATGTAGCGGAGACCGGGGCTAGTTGATACAGGGGTAGGTTGATACAGACGAATTATCTCGACAGAGAAAAAGTAAATAGTTTTGATACATCCAAATTGACGGTCCAAATAACATTTTTTCATTCATTTTGTATGCATTTTCTCATGTTTTCGCTTACTATGTATAAAAGAGGAAGGACCAAAGTATATTTTGGCATATTTATTATTAAATAATTAATTCAAATAAGAAATGAAAAAAATTGAAAACAGAATAACGTATCAACTAGCCCCGTGCAGTGGGGTAAATTAATACATTTTGCCTTCGTCGAAATAACATTTTTTCATTCATTTTGTATGTATTTTTTCAAGTTTTCGCTTACTATGTATTAAAGACGAAGGACCAAAGTATATTTTGGCATATTTGTTGTTAAGTAATTAATTCAAATACAAATGAAAAAAAATTGAAAACAGAATAACGTATCAACTAGCCCCGGCCTCCCCTAGGTATTTTCACATAATAAGTAGTAAGTAGTTATTGAGTTGATAAGTTTTTATTTCTATTTGTGGCAAATTTTTCTAACCCTTTACACCCCTTTTGCGCAAAACAGTAATGGGTGCAGATTTAAAATCTGCAATAAATTCCTCATTTGTTATCGGATTTGCATCAAACGTGCATCAAACGATGTCGAATTTCTTTACACATATTACACGCCATAACTCAAAAACTCTCGGAAATGGAGCTGCACCCCTCTTGCTGCAAGGTCCTCAATTCAAGTTTGTTACTGTTGGCATTGAATTCTTTTTCTATTTTGTAAATTAATTGACTGGATAAGCACACTAAGTATGAAGGTAACTTTTATATCCTAGACTAATGTTAGGGGTGTGCAATAGCTGAAGTTCTAAAACCCTTTAGATAACACTTTTCTAATAGCTTCTTTGCAGGCACCAACACAATCTGTTTTCACGTAACGACATCTCCCACGTTCAAATCACAGAAATATTAAAGACCCTCTCGATATCTGCTGCAATAAAACAGCAGCCCGGCATCTCACCACATTCCTCCGCAAAAGGAACCTTTTATACCTGCGTCTCGAAGATTATTTCGTTTCACCGAGGGACAGGTAGGTCTGCTCTACGGTGCAGATCGAAACTAGCGAGGGTGCGCGTTCCAAAGGGAAAAGCCTGACCGGATATTCGCTCTGCTTACCCTCGTTGAGCGCGTTTCCCTTCGCGGAGGCGCTCGTAAATTCCCCGAAAATCAGTGGCGATGACTCACTGTGAGTCAGTTAATCCATTTATATCTACTTTCAGATACACGATACATCCTACGTTACCGTTTTAAAGTAACGGTCCCGCGGGCAAGATTTTCCCTGGGAATTCACGGCGCAGAAGGTGTATGTTTACGCGGCAGCAAGTGTATTGCGGCGCAGGCAGACAAAAGCGCGTGTCGCTGTTTATTGTCGGCCGATAGGTGTTGCATGATTTCCATGGACGAGGTACCTTTGGTCGTCCACCTTGATCAGGTGGAACGTTACGCGACTCGAATTATTCTTCGAAGAAACTACAGCCTTGCGCGCGACGGGAGTGTCAGCTTGAATAATGTCAATTTTGCGACGTGTCGAGACTGAACTTCCATCATTGGGCATACAGTAGCGGCCACATGTTTGGGTCAGATTTATTTTTTAACAAACTTTTCAGACAGGGGATTAAATTCTTCGTGCTATATGAAATTATTATTCCGGTCCACGAAGGAGTACAAGGAACTTTTTTTGAAATAGGATATTTTATTTCAAAGTGGGGATGTAATTTTTGTGTTCGAGCAATGCTACAGAAACGGGTGATGAAAGATACAGACGTGGGTTTTAGTTTAATGGAAATGTGAAGAAATGCTGGACTGTAGAGTGGACGTTTCCGAGAAATAGTTGACAAGGAACACTGTTTCTAGAAGTCATCTTTATGTAGGAGGCGTTTGGTTTGCATTGATTTTCAATGCAGGGATTTGGGTGAAGTTTTAACTACGTTTAAATAAATTGACGGTGGCGACATGGAATACGAAATCGAGTATTCTCTTCAAGAACAGTTCACGAGGACCATCACTTTTAAAATACAGTTTGAATGATTTCTAAACATCGCAAACCCTCGAATTTACCAATGTACCTTCAATTAAATAAGATTTACTCAATCGAAAAATACCACACTCACTGATACAATATACAGAATCTTTCAATCACTGTCATGTATCTATAAACTGCGCTATTAGAATTCAATTTAATTTCATCCAACTGATTACTGTACGCATACAGGTCGTCCCTCAATTAAACCGACTACAAGACCGAGCCCTTTGCATCCGGCACGTTTGATTTTTAAAAATCACCACCGGGTAAGCAAGCCTCAGAATCCACGGAGACCCAAGATTTCATAGATCTCGTAATTAGATCGTAATGGTAATCCGAATTAATATTTGTGTGCTCCGACATCGCCGTGCACTCGTCAGTCTTTGCTTATCTCGTGTGCTTGAACGACACGTACACCCCGCGTTACCTCAATTACCAAAACGATGCCCGTGATCATGAAATACGCCACGTTACGCCGCTCGGAAACCGGAATAACGAACAGCATTTGGTGCATAATAATAAATCATGCAAATTACAGACGCCACTGTACAATACCTGAACACGCCCCGCGCGCATAAACACACGCATGCACGCCCCGGGCAGAATGCGCCGCGAAATTCAAGCAGCCCGTGCACGGATTTCGCGCGGCGCAATCATTACCTCGGCGTCGCGTTCTCGTAATTATTACGAGCATCATCGTGCTCATTATATCGCGCACGAATTTTCCCCCGATATCCATAAATCACGCGATCGAACAGTGACGCGCCGTTTCTGCATAAACACGGTGGATCGCATACTTAGAATCGTCTACATTCGCCTTGTCATTCTTCTTGACGAAATGTGATGCATGGGCAGGATACCTTTGGAACTGATGCCAGAATATTTCGTGTAGGTATTTCAATTTTGTAAGATATCTATGAGAGATCGGTACCTATATGTAATGAATCGGTATTTAACTCTATGCACACTTAAGGGGGTAGGTCACCCTCGATAGCCCTAAAACAGGCCATTTTTCGAACGCAAATTGTAAAGTGATAAATAACAGTTGAGACAACGTTCTTTCCCCAGTTTTAATCGTTATTCTATTAGCTTTAACACAAAAAAAGAAAAGTCTAAATATCTCTATGTACATAAAAGTTGTAAGTAAAAACGTAAAGGCGTGTACGCGGTGCACCGTTTGATGGTGTACATGAAATCTCGAAAACCGCTCCAATGATTTGGATGAAAATTTAATGAGACATGCAGAAAACCATTCCCTAAGATGTGTCGGAAGCAGAATTTCGAGATGAATTCTTAAAAAAAAGATAAAAAATATTTTTCATACAAGAAATCGATAAAATCGTATTTTTCAACATAAACATTGTATTATTTTTTTTTTTCAAAAATCTGCTCCCGACACATCTTAGGGAATGGTTTTCTGCATGTCTCATTAAATTTTCATCCAAATCATTGGAGCGGTTTTCGAGATTTTATGTACACCATCAAACGGTGCACCGCGCACACGCCTTTACGTTTTTACTCACAACTTTTATGTACATAGAGATATTTAGACTTTTCTTTTTTTGGGTTAAAGCTCATAGAATAACGATTAAAACTAGGGAAAAACGTTGTCTCTATTGTTATTTATCACTTTACAATTTGCGATTGAAGAAAGGCCTGTTTTAGGGCTATCGAGGGTGACCTACCCCCTTAAGGGGAGGTTCTGGTCTAAATGTCGATTTTTTTTTTATTTCATTTTTCGAATGTTCAACCTTTTAGGAAAACGTGTTTAAAAGGATTTGTTGAAATTCGTAAAATTCCCGAAGTTATAGGCATTTGAGTAGCGGCAAATGCATGGGTCACAACCGGCCACTCGGCGCTCACGTAAAACTTTAAGGGGAGGTTCTGGTATAAATGTCGATTTTTTTTATTTCATTTTTCGAATGTTCAACCTTTTAGGAAAACGTGTTTAAAAGGATTTGTTGAAATTCGTAAAATTCCCGAAGTTATAGGCATTTGAGTAGCGGCAAATGCATGGGCAACAACCGTCCACTCCGGCGCTCACGTAAAACTTTAAATGCGTTTTTCTCGAAACAGTGATCTCAAAACGGTGGGACCTGTATCTCCAAAAGTTATCATTCGATTCGACTGAAACTTTTTTATTTTGAAGAATATACTTCTGGCTAGGGGGGAAACAAGAAAAAATTACAAAAAATATAAAATTTATAATTTTCAAAGGCGTTAGAAGGACGAAAAATATAGGGAAAAAGTGATTTCCAACTTCAAGTGTCGTTATTTTCTAAAAAAAATGTCATCTTTGTAATTTTTCTAGTTCCCCCCTAGCCAGAAGTATATTCTTCAAAATAAAAAAAATTTCAGTCGATTCGGATAATAACTTTTGTAGATACAGATCCCACCGATTTGGATCAATTTTTTGACGCCTTGACTTTAACGACTCCCCAGGGCTGTCTGCAATGATTAATTATAAAACAAAAAATATATTTCTATAATCTAAGGCATCCTTAATACAATGCAAAAAGTCCCATTAAATTATATATAGTAGTTTTCCTTTAATTAATTCCTAAATATCACCTATTTTTTTGGGCTCTAGACCAGAACCTCCCCTTAAATTAAAATAACACCATTGCCCACTTTGGGCCTCACAGGCCCATATCTCCAGATCTAGAAATACTTGGATATTTTGAGAAAAATTTTTAGACTGCGCATACGCTATTGAACTCAGTCTTTATTAACAGAAATATTTGGTAACAAAATGGAATATTGAACAAATATCTCTTTAACACTACGTGTCATCGTTAACTGAATCTTTTTCAATATCATGAGAACTGTTCAGTTGGGCCTGTCATGCCCGACGTGTGCACGGTAGGGTTAAGAAACGTATTGTGCTATTAGAAATCTTGTGATTATATAGCTTGAGAAATCTGTGAATTTAAGTGTCTGCAATCAATTGAATTTTATGTGCGGAGGCAGAGCAAGAGCCTGAAGATCCATCAAGGCTTTTACACAGCTTTTGATTTGAATTTTATTCGTACGCATCGGTATCGGTGGCCATCATTTCGATTATACCGCAAAATGCGCCCTACCCTACGTAATTTATTTTACGCAAGCAAGGCGGGTAGACGATTTTTAGTACGAGCCACTGCGTGTGCATGTGCATCCGATGGGGAGCAAAGGCGTCTCGTGTTCAAACCTGTTCCATAAAGAGCCGAAACCGCACGATAACGGTTACTGACAGATTTTACCGCAGCGGGCTCTCGTGAGCAAGAAAGAAGTAGTAGAGGGTGGCCGGCAGTGTTCAAATTAACACATTATCAACGGGTCCTGGAATATTCCCTGCCGTTACAGTTTTAAAAGTCTCGTACTCCCATAAACCCCGAATGAGGGGAATGATACGACTGGATTTTTATAAATAAATCTTCCAAAAGCTGCGTTCCTGCTGGCGTTTAAATATCCGACTTATTTGATCATTTGTAATTTAATTTAGATTAATTTGATCTGGCAATGTACGCAAGGTGTGATTAATTTAAATTCGTCTAACATGTGCCAAGACCTCTGGCACGGTCTTAGCTTTATTAAAAGAAATTAAAGAAGGAGGAAAGTGTAACGGCCAATGCGATCATTTGCCTACCAATGGGCAGGAGACAAATATTATATCGACTGGATTGACCTTTGGTCGAAACGCAATTTACAGAGGCAAACACGTGTGCAGAAGCACATTGAATCCTTGCTGACCCTATCAATCTTCATGCTATGCCTCAACTGGGATAAGTTACAGTATACGAGGACTATTTGATTAAATGGAGATAGTAAGACTCCACAACAACTGCCTATTAAGCGTACGAATTAAAATTTATTAAATTACGATGCTATCTTTCGTAGAGAGACGAACATATTACACTCATGACTATTAATATCCTAAATATTAAAATTGAATAGACTGACGGTGATAATAAATTTGAAAAGAATTCTTTCTCATGGAACAAAACCCTCTGCTTTCCCTCGTACGTACCACTAACTTTGATAGTCTGTACTTTTTAAACAAACTCGAAACTAGTGAAATCATGACTTAAACTTCCTCTAATTTCACGAGGACTACAATATATTCCAGTTTCAACAAAGTCCCTGATACGGAATGGTTCCCTTACCTAAGTAGTGAATATTCGGTTTAATTTTAAATAATAATGGTTCCCTTACCTAGTGAATATTGGGTTTAATTTTAAATAATAATAATGGTTACCTTACCTAGTGAATATTGGGTTTAATTAAAATTTACAATTACACCCCCTCTGTGTATCAAATTATCAGCTCGCTTCTTTAAGAAAATAACAATTTTAGATCGGAAGAATATGAAAATATAACGCGGAAGGTTATTCCGAAATGCGAACGAAGGAAAGTAAATAATAGACTACAGGCCAAAATGGGCCCTGCATCCACTGCCAAGAGTGCCAAGAGGTACCCACTGTTAGACTGTCTCCATATTTTATCACGAGCAGAAGCTGAATTTCCTAGACTGCACAGTGTCCCTAACAATAAGCTCTATTATCACATGGTGGGAAGCAAAGGTCGTTAACTTCGAGAGCAGACGTCGATCTGTAACCACTTGTTGCACAACACGTTCATAGGTCTCTCCTCTGACATCTCTAAAATCGTCGCTGGGAAACGGCGCAAGTGATTTATTTAAACGAAAGAACGCGTAAACTTCATGCAAAGCTGCTTCCCGCGCGAGGGAGCTTGTGAAATTCCGCGCTCGTCTATTTGAAACGCGGAAAAGCGGAAACAAAGCCGCCTGGCAAATTCTATTAGCGGTTCCGGGACGCGTTGCGTCTACCGTTCCCAGGCTACGCACGTCCCGAACCAGCTGGGATTTTTCGAATACCTGAACGATTGTGATTTCACCCTTTACAGACATTCTACTTTGTCACTCCCTTTCACTGCTTCGCCTTGAACTTGCCATTCCTACGTAATAAAAGAGACCTACGAAAGTATCTACTTCCCTCGAGCCACCATTATTCGCCATTCTACGTTTATAAAACCCTATGACTGTGTAATATTTATTACGGGGAAAGTATGCTTGTTGTCGTAGACTTTAGGAATTTTCAGATATTTCTTAAGTTGCGTATAGCTTAAGTAAATTGAGGCTGTAAACAATTATATTATGTAAGCCTAGCAGAAGCAATTTTCAATTCCCTATTCTGCAGCCCAAGTATAGAATGTAGCTGGTAGATCACGGTTTACAAAAAGTTTGGTTAACAGTGAACCATGTGACAGAGAACTGGAGGAAAGTGACCTAGAGATAGTGTGTATCAAAAAGAAATTGGAGCATCTGTCGAGTAATTTCGTAACTCTGCTTTAGGAGTATATATTTCTGCGTATATTGCAAGCTGATGAAGACACATGTCTGAAGGCAAAATTAGGGCAAAGAACTCTAGAGTAGCCTACACACCACACATCTGTTTCGTCACTACTTGATACGCATGTCTTAAAGCTAAGAAAAAGAAATGCCTATTCATATACGAATAAGAAATCAGTGGTGTATGATATACATATATGGCTGCTAATAAAGTATTATCTATCGTCTTAGAAGTGTTCCTCTATATTCTTATCCCTTACAACCAAGGATCGAATGAGACTGTTAAAATGTTCTACTCAGAAACTTTTATTCCACACATTTTTTCATAAATAGGGAATTTTTATTTTCTTGGAAGTAAAAAAAGTTCCAGTTAAACAAGAACACTTAAAGCTGTGGCAAGCAGATTTTTTGTTATGGGGTGCATAGGTTTTGTTAAATTTTCCCCCTATTGTTAGTAAAACAAAACAATTATATAAATGTCACAACTTGCGTCCTCTTCTATATTTATTCTGCTTGCAAATCCTTAAATAATGCTGACTAAAAAAATAATCCCAACTTCCATATTTTACCTCGCAATATCTGTTAAAAAATATATGATCCGTCAGAATTTATATTAATCGAATACAAAACAACTGTTAAAACTGAACTTTCACGACAGAATTAAACTATAACGTACAAACTTAGCTTAAAGCAAGAAATAAGTGATTTAAAAGGTCAGTAGATAATTTTTATTTATAAAAGTTAACAGTGCCATTCGATCCCTGCTTACAACCGATAAACCTCTCCAACTCACACCCAACCCACAATATTAATAAAAAATCAACGACAATCCCCATCGACAATTAAAAACGTTACAAACTCGAAGAACGTGAATCCGAGCACAGTCCATGCATTATGAAAGCCGTCGAGCCGCGAGGAATAAAATATTTCACCGACCTATCAATTTTATTACGATAGCCGCGGATCGATATCGTATCAAGTCGCGCGAAACGGTGACGCGCCATTCAGTCAGAGAGACGAGCGAAGTGATGCTCGGGGAAGACCGTTCCGAGGTCTCGGCTAAACTGGTGCCAGCCATCGATCTCAATATTTGGCAATTTCGAAAATTGCCCGGCGATTGGCCCCTCGTAAAAGTTGCAAGACGATCTCGTCGCGCGCACGGGGGCCGACGTGAGTTGCAACGCGATAAAGGACGGAAGAAATCGCGTGACGTAATGGACCCACATAAAGGCAATAGAAATAAATGATGTTAAATTGCTGGGTGGCTCGTTTTTAGCAGCTCGTACTCGGCACGGGCGCAACGAGAGGCTACGACGCGAACTACGTAAATCTGCGGAACTCAGTTTCCTTGGACGTTATATGGATCGAGAGCTGGAGTCGGCGCGTTATCAAGCCGCCGTAAAGCTTGCTTACGCGTTATTGTCCTTGTGACGATTGTTCGTCGATTAGATACCGGCGCCCGTCGAAGGAAAACGAATTTACCATGCCTACGTCATGCGAGAAATTGAATTCTATTTCAGATAATTCGACTCGGAGCTATGTAGTCCTCGTCTTCGAGCTTGCTTGGAATGATCTTCGCTTGATCGATAGATTTGCTAGGATTATATTTTAGATTTCTCATGTTGATGGAGGCTCTATTGTAGGCCTTTCTAAGGTGTACTTGAGCAGTAGCAATCCCAGGTGATTGGATAATTAATAGTACGTAGATAATTAGCCCCTATCTCTAACTGTTACTTTACGGTAATTTAATTACGTTAATTTAAGAAGCTAGTAGGTACGTTTGTGAGAGACAATGCTTAATTGCGTAAGCCGTCTGTTAATTAATTGATACTAATTTAAACAACACTTTCGACGTTCGATGTTCCTTTCTAACGCAGCATTGCGATAAGTGCTTGTAATAGAACAACTCTATCATAAGTTTTATCTAGCATGTGATAAAATAAAATTCAATGACTTGAAACACAACGCCTCGTTAGTCCCGAGCGTACTTTTTTATATTCCGTAATTATTTCCTTAGTACTCCCTAACATAATGCGGTAAAAACTCAATCTATCGCCGCCTCTGCAAGAAACAACCGAAAATCCATATAGGTATTTAATTAATATGAGATTACGTAGTGGCGTGAAATTTTACCGAATAAAAACGCAGATCCGCCAAATGAAATTTTTATTACCCAAAAATACTAATCTTTAATTTTCAACAAAAATATACTCCTCCTAGCTTATATAATGAACTAACTAAATAACGACTCACTGCCACGCGTTGTTAAAAAGTTACCTACTCGATTTAAAATCTTTGGGGTCTGTGGGACCCCACCTTACCAACGCCGGGTAAAATAAATCTTTCTAATCACCTAATGAATTTTATTGCATTAGCATTAAATGAAATTGCGTTAAATAAGTTTTTCTTAAAAATATTTTTATCCGTTCAACTCGGCTCCCCCCAAGATTAAATTCTAAGTGCGCCACTGGAAGGTACTGTGTTACTTTACATTGCGAACCTTTCACATCTTGACCTGATTAAACTGTAAATATCAATTAATCTCCACTAATAAGATAAATTGCTCGTGCCTCCATCAAGATTGATCTACGCGTCTACGTTCACCCAGACATTTATATTCTATCTCAATAACTACTACGTGTCCCTAAATGCCTCGACCCCTTTCTAATATCACCACGCGCCACCCAGTGGGAGGACAATTTGGAAGGTTTTCCGAGGCCATTTTCCCGCAAGTCCCGCGGCTAATAAACCAGCGTTATCGAAATGGTCAATCGCGCGATGTCCAGCTTGCCGTCTGATAATCTGTCGCGCACGCCGACGAAAAGCGGCGATCGAAAAGCGACCGGTTTCGCGGACTCTGTGCGCCGTGGGCATTGTTCGAAAGAGGGTTGCGCAGCTGCTCCAAAATAGACAAGTCCATTGTGCACGGTGCGCGACAATAGACGGGCCAAGAGTGTGCACGCGTGAAATCGATCGGGGAAACTGACTCACAGGGACGATCCTCCTTGTTGCGAGTCGAACGCGCCATTATTTCCCGATATCGGCAAGGTCACGACCTCTGGGGAGAGAATCGTGACGGGACTCGCGCGTAGACCCGTCTATTGGACGTCAGGTCGTTGCCATCCAGCCCGTCACACTACATTTAACATTTTTGCAACGCACAACTCTCCTCGCCCGCCCACTACGTACGGAAACGATATCAGTGATGTAATATCCACGATTCGCCGTTTACGTTTAGTAAGTGCGCTCCTCCTATCGCGGCGAGGGGCTTCAGTCCACTTCCCTTATCTGTGGTTATGGTTTAAACAACCTATTTTGCAATCGTTCTATTCGTGGCGTGCCTGAATTTTCAAAGAAAATATCGTTGAACGCGAAGGCAGCGCGTGCCGCGGATTTCCGAGTACAAGGGAATTGATTAATTTTGGAATGTCGGAACGGAGATTGAGACAACGGTGGTGAGTGGATTTGTTCCGATGTTGTTTAGAACGGAAATCTCGAAAGAATAGTTTTCTTTACTGTTATAGTGGATCGTTGAAGGAAGAATTTGAAACGTCGATCTATTAAAATTTTCTAAAACTGAATATGGATTGTTAGTTTGTAGGAAATATATTTAATAACGGTGTGATAAATATACTTGTTACATGATTAATGTATGATATCAATTCATTTATATGAATACTAACTAAATATACTTAATAATACTTAGTAAATGTAAATTTAATAGAATTTCTGTTATTGTTAATTAATTAAAAAAATGTATACCATAGTTTGCAGGGGTTGAAACAGCTCCAAAAATAACTGTTATATATATATATATATATATATATATATATATATATATATATATATATATATATCGGTTCTGACTGGAACAGTTATGAAGAACCGATATTCTGAATAACTGTTATAAGAAACCGAAATTTCTGACTATATCGATTTCGGTTACGATTCTACAGAACGATTTTATATCGGTTCCATAACGGTTATATATCGGCTTTATATGAGTAATGCATGTATTGGTTACGCATCGAGTATGCATCACAGGTTTCAAAATATTTACGAACAATGTCTCATTTTTTTAATGGAAATTCGATTTGTTTATAAGTTTTTTTTATCGCCCAGCCTCTCTATCTGGAGTCCCGATTTTCAAAACTTCATTCGATGCAGAAAGAACCGAAATGAAAGACAGTATCTGTAAATTAAGTATTGAAAAAGGAAACTCCGCGATGAAGGATCATATAGGTAAATAAACGCAAAGATCGATTCTTTAGGTCGGAGGGTTTAAGACCAATGGGTCAGAGTCACTTGTATTCCTGAGCTAGTGGCGAGCATTTCGAATTAAATACAAAAAGAATTATATTTCAGAGCAATTGACGTTTTCGTCCACGAGACATTGGGTTCTGTTAAAAAAAAATAAATAGTTAATAATCTTTATAACTAATATTAAATTAGTAGTAAGTTTGTACATATTAGGAAAGTTATTGCTGTTAGTGTTAGCAATACTTTCAATTAAGTGTTAAATTAATATTAGTCCCAGCCTACAGTGAGAGTTTACTGTATAACCGATATATAATCGTTATGGAACCGATATAATATCGGTTCTGTAGAACCGAAACCAATTTAGGCCCGAACCTTTTTCACTCCCAACTGTTTTAATACTATTTCGGTTCTTATAACTGTTTCGAGAAGCGAAACCGATATCACAACTGTTTTCAACCCCTGATAGTTTTAATGTTTAATTAAAACTTCCCTGTTACGCGTTATGGGAATACGCTCACGCTGCTCCGAATGAAAGTGACAGAAGTTAACGTCCGAGGAAAATCAATTCGACACTCAATATGTTATCACATCCTCGATAATGCATACATTATCAAAGGCTATCATCACACCTAAGTATCAACCGATTCCCCTTGTCATAACGAAGCGTGAATATCAACTTTTAAGACCGCTTACGCGAGAAACCATGGCGCATAGCCATCGCGAAATAAGCACTATCGCCTATCCAACTGCTATTATAACGACAGCGCTTCGAGTCTACCTACTCATCGATAACTGTAATTTTACTAACAAACTGCGATTGCGACAAACATGTATAATTTGCTCCTTTAACGACTTCCTTAATCGTCAGGCCATTATTCGGAGCAAATATTCGCATGGCAAACATATCCAGGACTAACATGGCGCCTACTTTCGTGGGGAGACAAAAAAATTTCTTTGTGCACACGCTTGACGATGAAAAGAAAGAAGCCTATTCTGAATAACCTGTTACTATATTGTTACTAACAATAACGTTGCTTTGGTTGCGCAAAGCAATCGAAGACAATCTGTTGTATTTAAATCACCCCCCATAACCGAGGCGACACCCGGAGGCAGTGACCACGTACCGATTTATATTCGAATGACACATCACGCCTGTCAGATCGAAATCCCGCGACCGCGTTAAAAACCACCACGATCGATTTGTTTTCTGTTTACAATTTCGCGCCTCCGTAAAGCAGAAACCCTTACCTCGAACACCTGTGGAGTTCGAGGAATTTGCTGCGCAATATTTCACGTTTCCTTGCACGCTTTCCTCCTCCTATAATATCGCATACCCTATACTTTTGTTCAATCGTTGCTCTGCCAGAGCATTCGCTATCGAGCAAATCACGTGTCGCCTCGGCTGATAATCAGCTTATTCGCGTTTTATTATGAGATAAGACTGTCGCGGTTCGGTTGACAGTGAAAGGTAGGGCTTAAGAAAAGTGCCACTGTTAAAAACTCACCGGCACGATCGAGATGATCCGAAGCGGTGATCGAAAATCCAGTCGGCGGATCGAGGGCCGGCGTCCTCACCGTGCCGACGCGCTCCAAAGTTTCAAACACCTCTGATGCCTCCTGGCTGGCACACCGACGAGAATTCACACGGGTCACAGGACCGAGTCAATCTCATAATCACGATCACCGATACTCGACCGCGAGCGAACACTGAACGCGAGGCTTTCAAATCGAAACGACACGGCGGCCCGCCGGACACGACGCTGTAACACCAAACTATCGTGGCAACGGGTGCTTCGCTACTGTGCGCCGGTGTAGTGGGGTTCATTGTGTGCTCGCCTTTCTGGCCGCCGATTGGTGGAGGGGATGACGGAGGGACAGATGGTCGAAGCGAGGGGTACCGACGGGAGCCGAGCGGCGCCGAGCGTGATTCATACTCTCTGATACTCCTCTCGCGAACCGATGAGTCGGCTAGCAAGGAAACTATTTTCAAATGTTATTATTTATTTAGCGAGAAATCAACGCTCGTTCTTATCGAATAAGGATCAGCTCCGTTCCGTACGTAGACTACCTTTCCATTCTAAAGCACCTCCAATCCTTTATTTCATAAAAGTGCGTACATTCCGATTTATTTACATCCTTCGCGTATTTTCATTATTCTGGGGCTTTTAAATTTAACTTAAGTCATAGTTCGGCGTGCGTGGAATTCTTAACCCCATTCTTTAAGCGTCGAGGTGTTCGTCAGGTTCTCCGGTGTGATAGGCCACAGCGACGGGGGCAACATCGAGTAGTCGTGCAATTCTAACGGCCTGTACCATGTAGGATAACTGGGTTCCTCTGTGCTACTTGGGTTTATACTGTTCTCAAAATACTCTTTGGTAATATCGTCGGGATTTGGCCAACCGTTCTTAGGCATCGCGTGTAATCTTGATTCCGTCTTCATGTGAACTGCAAACGAAGATTGTGCGAATATACCGTGCGATATACCTTCTGCTCGGGATAATAAGAATCATTACCGAGACGTTGAAGCTCCCATATCATAGGAGGCGTGTAATGGGAGTACCTGCATCCCAGACCAAACGCGCAATCACCGACTGTCATGTAACGTTTGCATGGCATTTTTGCACATTCCTCTTTCAGTATTACTTCGGGGTCTACGAATATAAAGAAACCAGGTTATATTAGCATCATTTACTAATTTTATATTGAGACAGACATAATGCTGATTTTGAGGTTATGTACGGAGTGAATAGAATTACGTAGGGATTTCGGGTTTAGAAATTGTAAAATTGTTAAACGATCACCTTTATAGATATTGTAATGGTCTGCGCGATTTTTCGCGTGCTGCAGACTCGAAAGATGCTTTTTCCTGGCCTCTGGGTCATCCTTAAATGATCTGTCGCAGTAAGCGCAATAGTATCTTTTTCCCATGTGTAATTAAATTGCGATAAAGCCGCAGAGGCGATAATCGGTCACTGTGACTTGGAAATATTGATATACGAATTGTAATACAATTGTTATAACAATTAATTGCAGCCTACGAAAAACACACGAACGCACTCGATTGAAGATTTTAAATCTACTGACGCGACATCTGGTGCGCGTTGCTCGAACAAATCGCGGGGTTATTTAAATACAAATATTAGCGCGGGAAAATGATCTGCATCCACTCTCTTTGTTTTGTTAAAGAATAGAACGTGTCTGATGCTTTTCTTCGCATGCTTTATTCTGCATGGATATTATGTGCGCGTGTAGTCGAGCGAATAGTGGAAGAAATTATGAATTTGATTAAATGAATCCAATTCCTCATAGTGCGAAACGAAATGTATCTCTTTGTACACTTAATGGGTATTTATTTTAAACAAACAGATTACATACATGATACTGCTCGTTTAAACGTTACAATTGTTTGGTACATCCTTAGAATGTAATTTACCGCAACATTTTGTGCGTTATCTAATCTATATCTGTGTGGTATCGTCACATACCGAAGAAAATGCCTATAATTTGTTACAACAATCTTTTCCATTAATTTCCAAAGACACATCTTTGCAACTACAGAAGCCTGAAAATATGTAAACATTCTCTTAATTATATATTAATAGTACGAGCCCGTTGAATAACAATTTTGCTCAGAGCAAATGAAATTGCGCACTCTGTTCGTTCAATTACTTCCAAGACGAATCCTTGGGAATAGAATTATCATTCGGTATAGAATGCCCAATTCGAAATTTCACACCTTCCGTTACTAATTAACTATTCAATTCTCATTAATTGTTTTCGAATATTCCTGAAAACGAACAACGATTTCTTCGTCAAAATATGAAGCCGATCCTCACTAAGTGGCAATAATAAAGAGCAGCTGTTTTTACGTTATCGTCCACGGAGATCATAAATATATATATATATATGATAATATTAATATTATTATACACATATAATATATATAATATAAATACAATATTAATAGTATTAATATATGTATATAGCGTCAATATGGATTACAATTAATATTCCGTACAGGAGCCTCTTAGTTTGTATAGCATGCAAATATTAATTATAACAGGAATATAATATTATAAATAGATTTGTATGTAATTAGAGTTCTCTCTACAGAATTTTAGGGTGTCGTTGCCGAGACTCGACGAATCCCAGTGTGAATCGGCTTTCAATATCGCGTAGCAACATTTTCTTTCGTTACCCCTCGCAACAATTACTTTCGTGGTCTCCGTTGTGGATGCTCGATCTGTTTCTACCGTGGACGAGTTGATTTCCATTGACACTTTCGACGATCGCAATGTCTGCGTTAACTTTCTAAAAGCGATAAAGCCGGTAACCCATGAGGTAACGTGGAAATACGAGGGAATAAAAAAAATTGACGAGGCACGACGACATTATCTGAAATCGTGTCCACGCGCGCGTCACGCGCGAGATATTCGGGAGGGTGATTCAAATCGGTGATCCCCTGTGCCGGTTACCTTCGGTAACGGATAGAGAAGAAATAGAACCTTGCGGTAAAATAGTAATGAAATGAAAGTAGAACGAAATTTTAATATTCAACATGCTTAACAATTAGTGCAGGCGTATTATTATAAATTAAAACGGCGAGTGGTTGACGGTGCATTAATAATTGCGGAAACCCAAATGGAATTATGGGTACACCAAAGAGTGATTCCAGATATTCGGCCCTCTAAAGCGGAGTGAAGATATTTTCGCTCGCGTAATAGCTGGAATAATTAATATTTCTCAACGTGTGCTATTCAGTACGAGAATCCTGTACAATATATAAATTTATCTAGACTCCATTCGAGTCCCTTCCTTCGGAATAACTTTAAAAAGACAATGCGTGAACGGCTCGACATTTCTCGTATCACGAATATTAAAAATAACCGCGAGAATTTAGTGCGATTTGTTTCCTCCTTTTTTTCTTCAAAGAATTTTATTTGTGCATGTCGTTGCATTGTTTCTGAGGGTAGTATTTCACGTGATATTCAATAGAAGTAGCGAAATACGTGACAACGCACGACGAAGATGGGTGACGTATACCGAAACTATTTACAGGAGAAAGAAACGGCGACCAAAATCAACAGTTAGCTCGTTAAAGAGACCGATAAAACGGTAACAGCTACCGCTGCACATTTAATAGTTATCATGGTCGACCCAGCACGTTATAAACGATGTAGTAGTTCGAGGACAGTGGCGTATTCATAATAAAATAATCCGATAGTTTCGTGAAGTACCAATGTTATATAATATTATATGTAATATACTTAAAATCGTACGAAGCAACATAATAGACACGAAGATAACGAATTACTCTTTGATAGAAGAATCGAAATACCATAGTCGAGGAACAAACGATTTGTAAAATCGTTAACGTAACCAGCACGAAAACAGATATTAAACAGATCTGTAATACTGAACGGAAAATCAGAAAGAAATATTGCAAAGTTAATGTAACAAATGTGCTAATTACCAGAGCATTGAAAGTAAAATTCTAGAAGTACTTAGTTAATCACATACTTTTCGAGTCGATAGATTCTCCGTGGCAAGTTTTCAGACCACGACGATCGCATTGCATAGATCAATCGAAACTTGACGAGAAGGGTGTAGGGAAGGTAAAGAGGATAAAAATAGAGGGTAAGGGGGTGGGCACAAGTGCCTGTAACGACGACAGAAAGCGGCGCGGCGTTTTTAGGCCTGCTAAAAACAACCTATACCCCTCTATCCACCGGCTAACTGGATCGAAACAAATTGTAAAGGAGGTAAAGCAACGGACTAGATGAGAGTAGAAGGATGGCAGTCCGACTACGGCGTCAAACGTCTCGCGGTTATTCTGCCTGCGGGGTCGCGAAGCTACGTAATCCGTGTAACCGTAACGTGCAATCTAACGCATAAAAATATACATATCTTATCGTTAAAAAATAAGTCCCGTGTCAACAGAGGGAAACGGATTTCTCCTTAACGTTAGAGCAATGCAATATCAACGACACATCCGGCGTCGATCGAACATACACGGTTTGACAATTAAATTCCGAGATCGGGTCCAATACGTACTTCAACTTGCCAGTGACAGCTGGATAATGAATATTACTCGCAGTCGTTGGGTCTGCTACTTAAAAGAATCCGTGGAGTACGATTTCTGTTTCGGGAAGAAGAGTCTGTTTGGTTCCATATGCGCGCGAACGTAAAAGCTCGCTCTACGGTAACGGTTTTAACAGCAAGTAGTTTTCGGCGAAACAGGAGACTTCGCAGCGAAGTCATCCCTACGTTCTTCCGATTTATCCCCGTCAGACTTGCTTCTATTCTCCAAGATCAAGTCCGCACTGAAAAGGAGAAGTTTCGAAGGTACAGGGGACACTGAAAGAAGCGTAACAAAGGAATGGCTATTATAGCACGTAAACGAGTTGAAGCGACGTTTGCAAGAGTTTTATCAGCGATCGCAAAGAGATTATTTTAAAGAGTATTAAACGACGGGCATTGGTATAAACAAAAGGATGTTAAAGGATACGGTTCTCTTTACATTCACAAATCCTAGAGCTTAATTGTCAAACTATGCACGCTTACAAAGGCATGTGCTCCGTTTTGTAGGGATAATTTGCTGGGCGAATAATCTTCCGTCGTTTCTGTCGCCAGCATTACACATACATATACATACACACGTGATTGTATTCGTTCATAGACTTACAGTATCATTGTAATAAGATCGAGAAAAATATTTCCCTGCTCCCCCCCGCGTTGCAGGAAGTAAAAGTGGATCTCAACGAGGGTACAATTGATTACAAAGGAAAAAAAGGGGGTAGATTCAACTTTCGAGTGATTATCAATGGTTGCAACTGCTGCGCTCATTTCGCGCCTCCTTCCCGAGAATCGATTCACCCACAGCTTCCGGTTCGCGGGAACACACCCATTCTTCCTCCCCCCGCGGCTCGACGAGGGGCTCGTGAATTCCCGTTTCGAGCGATCGCACGCGGACGTTTGGCGTTTCGCGTCAGCCTGTCGATCCCTGGCGTCGACCGGTGCGCACGCTCGATAGGAATGGCCGAGTCTCGGCGGTGTTTCGCACAGTGAAATTAATTACACAAGGGAAAATACACTCTATTACTGTATGATGCGCGCGGAGAATCCGGTGCAGCCTCGCGTCGAGGCGTTTCGACATTTGGAGGGTTGCTCGCGATCGCGATAATCCTCTCTGCGTTTCGTTGACCGCCGATAAATCTCGTATGAACGACAGACGCGAGTTCACCCCTCGCCACCTCCCCCCCCCCCCCTCGCGTTTCTGCTTCTCGCGCGACCTATGAGCGCTCCGGCGTTAATTAAACAGGAGACTTTCATTGAAACGGCACGCGTAATTGGACGTGAGAATTTCCTCGCGCGAGAAATAACAGCCGCCGGCTGCGCTCCCCTTAGAACGTATTAAAAAGGTTGACTCTCGAGGGAATTATTCTTGCTACGTTTCCGTTCTCGTTCCCGTCTTATCTCGCACCCCTTCCCGCACCGCTCCCCCCCCCCCCTCCACCCCCCGCACCCCGCCCTCGGCCAGCCAGCCAAGGGAAATTCGGACATACGCCGTTCGAGTGATCGTTCCCGGCTCGTTCGTGCTTCACCGCCGCTCAATTCAACGCAATGCACCGTGGTCTGTGACGTTTATTAAAGCGAGCCGTGTCTTTTTTTACTCGGTGACCTGCTCGATCTTCCGACTCGTTTGGTCCGCGTCACGGCCCCTGTTTTTTTTTTTTTTTTTTTACGTCGGTGGAATGCCAATTTGCGTTAACAAGCCGGGAACCATCGATAACGGCGATTAAAGGTCCCCGCGACCGGCATGCAGATATTCGAACGTGTGATCGATAAGCACTTGGGGGTATCGAAATACAGGCTCGAATGGTCGACGCGGGTTGTATTTGAAATATGAGATATCGGGGCTACGGACACGACGGGGATGGGATCAGAATAATATAAGGGCGATAACAGTTTTTCTTCTTCTCGTCCAAGGATTCGATGGATCGGCTGATCTCCCACGTGTTCCTGTTTTACGAACGAGATTTTTTTCTCAGAGGGTAGTGTCTACGTTCAAAGGTGTTGCGTGGATTTCTAAGCTTTCACGGAGACTGCAACGAAACGTACGATTCGAAATGATCGCGGAGCGTACGTTCTGCGGCAGAAATGCCGCGGAACCGCGCGAGTTCACTCGAAAGGATCCGTATGCGATCGTACGAAGCGGACTCGACGACAAACGATAAACCAAAGACGAAGCCCGATTTCTTTGCTATTGTTGTTTGCTTGATCGTTCAATATACTTGTCCCTTGGTTGTGTGTGTGTGTGTGTGTGTGTGTATTTTTCTTTTTATTTGTTTCGGGCATACTATCGGTGATTCGATTTCGAAAAATCAGCTCCTCCCTCGGACCCCGCTTATTTCTTTGGCTCTTCGCTGCCAGGAGTCGACATCACTTCCTGGCGGACCTTGTGACCCCGGAAGCTCGCTTGGATTTTCGTCGCCGCCTTGTGTAGATCAGGATCCGTGAGATCGATGCCTTCTAGCTCGTTTATGGTGTCCTTCGCCTGCAACAACAGATTGGCAAGTCGATTTCTAGATTCGTAATTGGCAATTAAATGTTAGGTAACGATAACGCGTTGTTTCGTGAGTTCACGTCTATTAATCACCACGAGATAATTAGTACTGACCTGTTAGAAAGAAATATCTTTATTTCTTGTGCTTATTCGGAAAAAACTTCAAAGAATGCCTACCTGTGCTATTAAGAATAAAAGCTATTATGTCAGTTTTGTTTTGTTACCTAAGATACCTTCAATCTTCAAATCTAATTATTATATAATTTGTTTAATTGTTGTACAAAATGTGAAATTACATATATAATTTAGTACTTCTTCATTGTTCAATCTGTGAATCACTTTGCTTGTTAAATTTATTGTTGTTATTTATAAATGATGAAATCATATTTTGTAGAAACTTCCATTTCTGCGTAAAGAAGTAAAGTTTGGTCTGAAATGCATATTCCTGTCGTATAGTATCCAAACTTCTAGTGATGTTCGTTTTTTATTCCACGGTTATTCGTTACGAGGAATGCGCGTTATAAATGTTTTCTGTTTATCAATTGCGGTGGGAAGCTCGGATGGTCTCCAATACACAAATAAAATCGGTTTAAAATATCCGAGGCATGCCAGGACAGCTACAATTTCGTTGGAATCCGAAGTCGCGTTCGGCCGAGATATCGTATTTCGTACTACTGAATTTTTGTACCTCGCTAGCTACCGCGGACAAATTCATAAAAGTAACGCATGTTTGGCGAACATATTTTGCGAGGCGAGATGCCGCCTTCTTCCGCCGTTAAAGCACACCAAATTTCCGACGATAAACCACTTCTTTTTGCTAAACTGTACATTCTGAATAAGCATTCCATCTTCGGAGTGAAGAGGCCGGAATTAAATTCCTTTCAAGCTGAAAAATTCCAGCCTCGTTTATTATGAAAGGATCTTGCGCATTTAAATTAGAAACAGTAGTACATTAAACATTCTGAGAAGCTGCGTTAAACGTTTTATAATTGCAACACGTCAAATATTATTTGCGCTTTCGAGGGAGTAGAATGAAAGTGGTGTTGGTACCAATATTTAATAACTTATGCTTTCCTGCCTTCTAACTTAATTCAAGCTAAAATTCTATGTTTATAATCGCAGTGTCGTTAACTAATTATTTACCAACAATTGCTTACTATTATAACCATTACTAAATTTAATCATTACCTCCCACAAATAGAAGCTTAAACTAAGAATGGATCATTACAGATCTGTAAAAACATCTTTTATTTCCAATTAGTTCTTATGATCTCTCTAGCCGTCCAAACGAAGTACCTAACTTTGTAACAGAATCTTCGCTGCATTACACATGCCCTACGAAAACTATCATACTTATTATTCCTTTACAGAATCAATCCACCAATCTCCAGCGTTCGCGTCAAACAAACTACCCTCTCTGGTACCACCCTTACTACACGGGTCTATCCATATGACAAAATCCGAGCGGTCAGAAAGCAAGACCCGGTCACGGCCTATTCCTCGCGATTATCCGCGCAATCATTGTCGCACCGGCTATTTTTAGGCTTAATTATAACGAACAAAGTGGCCCTGACGTCACGGCGCGAGGCCTGAGGTAACAAGAGCCCGAGCGGGGTCTCGAAACCCGAGGAAAAAAGGAGCCACCACATGCAAAGGAGGTTTATAAACATGTAAATTGCAATTACGGCGCGAACGTATTTGCATTCGACCCCGGGGCCACCTTCCTTCTACTTCGACCTGGCATTAACCCTCCTTCACGTCCACTTTCATGCCCCGGGAGAATATTCGTGTGAGAAGGCTTTCCGTGTCGTCGGTACTTTCCACGAGCAAGTGCTTGCACAAAGGTATGCGAAACCTTCGTGTTCGGCTATTATTCGTCACCGCTTGCATCCGTGAGTCGGCCTGATAGCTCGATGTCGGATGATATAAAAGATTCGGTAATGTGAAGCGGGGTGGGGGGGTGGGGGAGTGGGGGAGGTGGCCGGAGGGAGTCATTGATAACAGCCTTAATCGCGAGTTATGTTCAGTGGTAGAGATTCATTCCTTTCCATTCAATGGGCGCTTTGAAAGGGGCATTTTTAGTGTTTCGCGTGAAATTGTTGGTTTAGAGGTTTGAGAGTTACGAAGAAATTGCTCCTGGTGTATTGATGTTTGTGAGGATCGCGGTTGGGGGTGGGTAATTATAGTCACTTGTAAAATCTGTGAAAAGGCGCGGAAGAGGGCTGGAGAAGGTGAAGGGTTTGTTATTAAGTGTTGTAATTAGTGTAGAGAGTGCAGAGTGTTTCAGATTTAGCTGTATCTAGTTAATATACCTTTGCAGGTCAACTAGTGCAAAGAATACTGTGTGGTGTCAGATTTATTTTTGTCTTGCACGTTCGCTCGCTCAGGTGATAGATCTTTGTTGCATAGAGTATATGAAAATGAAAGTTCAAAGATTATTCGTCGATTAATGATTAATCGGAAAATTTGTATTTTTTAATATAATGTTCTAATTCCTAGTATTTAGGACTTTAAATGATCTGAATCATTTTATTTCTCGAAACACAAGAAAATAGCGTATGTTTTAAAATACTTTTAAGTAGGAACAAAACATGTATATACTTTGAAAGAATGGAGCGTCTGAAGCTCATACACTGATTCAAGTTTAAATCCATTTTACTGTATTTGAACAATAAAGCAGCTCGATCTAAGATACATATCACTCTAATGAACTGCAAATGAAATCAGAAAAAGCTCATTTACTCGAAGACTTTATTCCCAGATTTCTTTCGCATTAACGTTAATGGTTTCAGGAAGCAAGGAAGGCTCCCAGCCAATCCTCGAGGTGATTGTTATGCAAACGATCATTCTGTCCCGTAGAAGCCCGTCCAGAGGGATCCCAAATTTCTTGAGGAATTTTATTACACCGCCCGACGAAGAGAGCAGAAGCTTTAATACGAATTTTCTAGAATTGCAAATTCAACATCGAGGTCGGTGATGCGGAGATCTGGATGAAAGGAAAGAATGATGAGAACACGTGGCACAGAAGCAAGGAAAAAGGGCGAAGGTAGGCTTTAAAGTTTAAAGGCTCTCCGAAGATTTCGAGCTTTCAGCCTACAAAAGTCGTTACTTGATATCACACGTCACGTTTGCAGATCCAGATGCTCGAGAACTTTGTTAATTGTCAAACGATCCCCCATGGCTCTTCAAAGGTGCTCGGCCTTCGGCGGTAAAGTACAGCTTCCAATTAGTCCTGTTTAATTAATTTCGCGAACTCTCGATTGCTAGATAGGATGGACGTTGAATTATTTTCATAAAGATTCTCGCCAAAGGAAGAGATACTTGATGAGCCTGCCTTTCCGGTTACTTCGATACTCGTGTTTTCCTCGATCATGCTCAATTAAAATCGCTTTTCTTAATTATTAACGCGAATGTTATGATTGCATACCTATCATTCAACTTCTCAGAACGAATATTCTCAATTGACCAGCTTTACTTTGCTTTACTTTTGTGCTTTAAGCTAATATTACTTTAAGTTAAGATAACATTAATAAGTTAAGATTACTTTACTTGTTTATTCTTACTTTTCGTAATGTTTGCTTTGTTCTTCCTATTTTAGTTTAATATATAGCTCGCGGTTAGGCTTGCCAATTCGTGTCACCAGTGCAGCCTCGTCTCTACTTTTCTTGTCTATGCCTTTTGTAAATATTCAGGTTTCTTCTATTAGAGTAATAAAGACGATTAATAATAGTTATAATAATAATAAAATATTAATGAAACTCTTCAATTCCTTTAAAAAAAACTTAGTACATAATGGAGTAGGTACCTTCTTTCTCTCTCAAGAATTTTATTTCCGATATTTTACATACTCCATTATGACATACCAACTATAATTTATAAAACCTATATAATATATACATATATATATATAACGTAATAAAAGTGGCACGAAAATAAATGTGTCAAATCCCCAAGCGATGCTGCCAATTACAGAATTAATTCTGAATGGAATATTATTATATTCACTCCATCTCAACTGAGGAGAAAGTAAAATCGTAGACAAATGAGGAAACAATATCGTCGTTGAATTTTGCTTAAAAAACGAGAGGAAAAGTCTAGCTCGAAAGGAAGTGACTAAATTACGCAGAGTAATGGACTGCAGCTAATTATGAAGAGTATTCTCGTCGAGGCCCGATAGCAAGTTTTGAAAAGGTGGATGCTTATCGGGAGCAATTTTCCAGGGCGCTGGGATTAATTATATTGGGCTTCGTGGGGGCCAGCACGTATGGAAACAATGTCGGTGCGCGCCTAATAATTTTCCATCGTCGGGGGAATCGCCTGCGGGGCCGCGAAACTTTGCTCGGTGGCTGTCTTACATCTCGCGACCCTTTGATTACCAATTAGTCGGGAGTTTAACTCTTCGGGCTAATAAGTCTGTCGACCACGCTCGACGGCCTACGGAATTGCGTTTCAGTCAGATTCGTTGAAACTTAGCGCTTCTGCTTTCAAGAAAATTGAAACGGATTAGCGCCCAAAGCTCCATGCAAACGAGCCTGGGGGAGTTATTAGAGATTGTCGAGGCAAAACGCTCGGACAAAGGAAGGTCTCACTGTACCTAGTATGTAATATCGCGTTTCAGCTTTGGACGAGAATGAGCGCACGCAGTAATTTCATATTATTAAACTGAGTAATGGGTAATATGTAGTATTATATAATTCATGGAAACTTTGCACGTATCGTCTGACTATAATTAATAATTTCCTTATCACTTGCATATATTATACTATACGTACACTTTACACCACGATACACTTTACATCACTTTGACCTCACCCTACCTTTCCAGTAGGTAACCCTATTCCACCCTATTCTTTCCACTAGAAAACTAGCTTAGAAAGTGAAGTGTTTGAGAGGATTATTAGTAATATATAACCTATTACCTTTTTAACTATAATACCTAAGTAAAATAATGAAACGATGAATGTTTTATACATACTTCTGTGTGAAACATTTTTAGCTATAATTAACCATTTCCAAGATATCATACGAAGTAGTTTTCTTGACTTCACTTGTCTCGACAAATTTCACTGTAATTTGGATGGCGGGATTGGGACAAGCGTGCAAAGTTCTCGAATGATAACGCGTATAGTAATTCTGATTGCATGCACCGCGACCGAAATTTCCGTGGCGCAAAGTTGACGGGACATAATGGCGGATCGTGATTTCTCTAGCCAGCGGACCAGTTGGAAATTATGCGCTCCTGGAGAACTACGCGTCAGTGGATAATTATTGTTCCTGGGTGCATTCGGTGTATTTGCGTTTCGAAGTTCCACAGGAGTACAAGCGGACCCCCCCCCCCCCCCGCGCGAGTAGCGGCATTAGCATTCGCCGCTACTCGCGGATTGCGAAAGGAACTCGGCTTTATGGGCGTTTGGGGGGGGGGATGATGCGTTGATTTATTTCAGTGCAGTTTTCCTTCGGGCGCAGCACGCGAGTCGCGTAATAAAGAATTATGAAAATTATGACGGACACTGCGTCGCGTGTCCCGTGTTCTTGTTAAAAATATGAACGCAGTAAGAGGCTTAGTGGCTTCTTTACGAGGAAACTAGTGGAAAGTGGAGAGGAAAGTTTGCGCATACGAGCTACCGTTTTTCTATGTGCAAACAGAATTTCTGATGAACTACTAGGGTATAAATAAATTTGAGGCAGACATGTGTACGAAGCTAAGATATTTAGGAATTGTTAATAACACAGCACTTGGTTTCACCTAATTCTTCATGGTACTTAACTGAAATATTCTTCTCGTTCAATGGCACTTCTGTTTTTAAAAGCAAATGGTACGACACGTTTCCTATGTTCCTTCTTTTTCTCTCGTCAAATTCACCGAATTATCACAGTGAAAAGAACTGAGAGGGAAATATGTCTCGTGCGAGAGGCATTCTGGGAGATGGAGAAAAGGAAAGAGGGGAGTGCGATCGTTCAGAAGAAACCGACATGTTTAAGGAGCCTGATACCACACTGACGATAACTCGCTTTTTACTTTTCACTCCAACTATTCCTCTGTATTCTGTGACAGTCTTGCTGACGCATCAGTCTTGCTGAGTGCTGACCAATCCAATTGGCTGGAAATGGGAGGAAAAAATCTGTGGATCGCTAAAATTAATACCAAACGAGAGCAGACCGTCTGATTCAGCACAGCAAACGAACCGGGAAAAGCACATGGACCCGTTGGAAATATTTGAAAACTTACACCACTGAATTGATCATCGACTGATTACTTACTGGTTAATTTAAAATTGCAGCTATGCTGTTACAAGCTTTTCAGTTTATTTAAAAAATACTCGGGTAACTCGGTACTAAAGGTGTTTGAAAAAAGGCACAGTTTCATTATCTCTAATCCCTTAATCGTTTAAATCTGCATTTAGAATATTACGTAAGTTCGACGATAGAATTAATTTTTAGATGATAGAGTGTTGTTCTAAAAATTGAAGGAATTACAGCCAAAAATGTACAAGCCTGCACACGAGATCGCATAACGACAAAACTGCATGTCCAATTTTAAACGTGTTTTCCAAAACGGCGAACATAAAATCTCGATAATCGCTCCAACGATTTGAATGAGAATTTACAGGGAGGCGCAGAAAACTATTCCCCACAATGTGTCGGGAGCACATTTTCAATATAAATTCTTAAAAAAAAAAGAAAAAATATTTCTCCCACAAAAAAAAAGGATAAATTCATATATCTACATCAACATAAAAATTGTATTAATTTGTTTCTCAAAATTTTGCTTCCGACACAAGATGGAGACTGTCTTACAGATTATAAAAATGCCTTTACTTGGTGTTTTAAGTAATTCACTTGTCCGGAATCGTGTTCACCATCAGACGGTGCCTCGCGCACACGCTTTCACATTTACACTTATAACTTTTTTCCTGTAAATATATTTAAAATTTTCTTTTTGTGCATTAAAGTCAACGAAATGGCGATTAAAAATTAAAACAAAAATTAACTCTATATTCATTTATTACTTTAGAATATGCGTTTGAAAAAGGGCCTGATTTTGGGCTCTTAAGGGTTACCTACCCCCTTAATATGATACCTATAATTTAGGCTTCTTTTCATTGGCTTGGATTATAACATTGGCTGTCTGCCATTGAAAAGGAACGCCAATAATGTCGAAATCGAACAGATCGTGGTATCGATTGAATGGCGGGATTAATTTGAATAATTACAGATGTTACAGATAGCCGTACAATTGAAACGGTGTGCAGATGTTCAGACTATCATGTACAGCTCGACAATAGGCCGGAAATCTATGTTTCCACAGCTAGATATCCGTGAAATTCATAATTCAGAGGAAGCGTGGATCAACTGCAAGCATTATTTATGCTACGTACTCCAACTACTGCAAATGATGGAGTGACGTGAATATATCCCTACCGTCGTATGAAATAATACTCTGACTTCTTCAAAGTTCAAACTGCGTTCAAGTGTTTTAAAACTGCCACAAAGAGCGACCCAAGAAATCGCCTCTTTTTGGTCCTACGATTTTGGAAGTGAATTTTATGCCGAACGATACCTTATGATGAGAAATCAATCACACAAAATTTTCAAGTTGAGGTGACAATTAGTTTCTGAGATATGGAAGGTTAAAGAAGTGAAAATTCGTTAACGTCAGTCGTTTATGTCAGTCCGATAATTTAAACAATTATTCCCAGGGGTTTTGCTGACTGCTAACAACGAATTTGAACTCAGATTTTCAAAATTCATAATGACCGATTCAATATGCTGGACGATATATTAAAAAAAAGCACTCACTACAAAGACATTTATATTTCTTGATTTTGATTTTTTTTTCGTGAATTTTGAAAATCTAAGTTCAAATTCGTTGTTAGTAGTCAGCAAAACCCCTGGAGATAATTGTTTAAATTATAGGACTGACATAAAAGTCCGTACATCGAAGCGTGTGGGCTGACGCGTTAACGAATTTTCACTTCTTTCACTAACAGAAACAGAAACACACAGAAACTAATTGTCACCTCGACTTGAAAATTTCGTGTGATTGACGTCTCAGCATCAGGTATCGTTTGGCATAAAATTCACTTCCAAAATCGTGGGACCAAAGAGAGGCGAAAAAAGCGTCATTTTTAGGTCACTTTTTCCTCGAAATGTCTCCAGTATGAATAATTTACGTGTGCAGATATTAAATACCTATTTCCTGCAGTCCTCGAGGAATAATTATTGGAATCTATCTCCACTCTCTATTTGAAAGAAAATGCAAATCCTCTGCAAATAGAGGCGACCCGAGCACGTCAAATAAATGTACATATTTCTTACACCCTCTAGAACGCGTTCAATCAAATCTATCTTTCAACACTTTCCTCTACTCTAGCTGAATCTGCAAACCGTTCTACTTCCATCTGAAGAGATTTAAAACCCCTTCCATATGCGACTACACTCAGTCTATCAAATAACGTAATACCCCCTACAAGCCCCAGCAAAAAGGCAATCTATAACTACGCATACTTTCCCCTGCGAACCATAAATCTTCCAACCCGCTTGTTCCACTTAAAAGCAATTCAAATACACCAAGACTCCGCAAAATAACGTCACGTCTCTTATTGCTTCCAGAATGTAATCAACAAAACTTATGAAACCAGTCTGCGCTTTGAAACTCCGTCTTTCTGTACCTTACGCAGCCAATGAAGCAACGTAACGCAGCCTATAGCCTCCACAGAGCAATCAATCAACTGCATATTATCTGCCGGATGGTTGCTCCATCGAAATCAGCGCCTGAAACTTGCACGGCTCTATTTAAAAACATTCGAATGGCAGAAGTTTGCCGGAAATTAACAAATCCCCCCGGGCGACCGCCGGTTGCCTACGCCAGTCGAGGATTCATGAGAGGCTTCTCCAATAATGCTGCTCGATAACGGGTGTTCCCTTAAAGGGGCCTATTTCTGGCTCGTTCGACGCGACAATTCCCGTCAGTTTGGAGAAGCTTTCGCGGAGGATCTTGACGACCGGCGGACAAGGTTTAAAGGACGGCCAGGCGCATGTGGTCACCGTCGATTACCGACGGGGGCCTCGTGCCGGTGAATCAACATAATGTCAAAGAGGCTAACAATAGCCCACTCGAGTAACCATTCTGCTTATCGATCATGCCGTTTGGCAGGCTTCGAACTTCACCGCTACTGTTTCATTAATTATGCCGTTGCTTGCACCCCGATTCGCGGCGGATTACTGTGATTTCTCATCAACGAGTCCGCCTTTAACCCCGCGTCACGTACGCCTGTACCCAGGGATTGCCTGGCAGAGGGGGATGGGGGGCTGCGATCTCTTTGGCTCGTTTGCGGAATTTCCTGCGGTGAAAAACGCCCTTGCGCGTGTCCCAGTGGAAATGAAGTCGTAATTGTTAACTGAATAGCTTCGTTTCTCGTGTGCTTAGCAAGTTACTCGGGAAAGTGATTACTTTTTATTTCTCCTTCAAATGGCGAATGCTGTTTCCTGCGATAAAATTTGGAAGGGTTAACGATGGAATTTTTCGCTCTATTTTTTACGTTGTAATATTCTTTAGTGAGTCGTGTTGTATATTATTTATGAAGAATTTCTGGGGAAGAGTTCTGATTCTGTTAGAGTATTTTACTACCTGACACTGTTCTTCTGCGACCTGCAAGAATATATCTGCGTTTCTGTCAGTAATTAAGGAGTCAGGAGTAATCTGCTGCCCTGACGGTTGATGCGAAAGGAAAGCCAAGAATTTTCTTGTCCCACACGTCGACACGTGATGCAGACCTTTCGCCGTGACGTATATGTCATGTGGCACGAGGAAATTGCAGCCCAGATGCGAGGTATGCGATTTAATCTCGGCTTAATACCATTAATAACCGTGCAGTAGACACGGCAACTGTGTTGAATGCGTATTCTGGAATCAGAACAATTAATTCGTCAGCGTTTTGCGCGATGACGTGAGCGGCCATCGTCGAAAGTAAAATTTGCTGCTTCATCTAGTAATCCATTAGCCATCAAGGCTTCATCGTAGCATAAAATTGCAAATTTCTGTGACACATATACTGTGCTCGTCCTTTGTTAAAATACCACCACTGAAAACTCCAATAATTATCGTATGAATTATATCACAAAAAATGGGTAATTAATTCAATACAGTATACCCTGTGTTCGTCAACTATTTCAGTTTCGCCATCAACGAATTTTAATTGCCACATAATTTGAATACTCTACTCACTCGAGTGTGCGATCATTTAATTAATCCAAGCTTACATTATTTGTCTCGTCAATTCGCCTTGGCGTCTCCGGGGCTGCATTTCATCCTTCCCTCCCATTTGATTTTCGGCACGATTACAAAGTTTCTCGCAGTTCCCCAATCGCCCCGATGAAAGGGCTAGAATTCGCCACGAGCTTTCGATGTTCGTCGACCTTGCCGTGATCGTCTATGATCGATCGCACGGCCAATTGCGTGATTTATGCGTCGAGGACCAATTATTTTAAAAGGTTTCCACCTAAGGGACCGATTGCTCGGCGATACCCTGCCCTTATCGATTCGCGGTCGACCTCCCCCGCACGGCATCATTCCGCTGCTCCTGTCACTTCTCTTCCTCCTCTTTCCTGCCCCCTTTCAGCGGCCCTGTATTCGCTGAATGCGCGATTTGTGTCGGGAATCCGCGGGCTCGTCGAACAGGAAATTTATTCCCCACCCTTTGAAACTGGAGGAAGCGATGAACCGCGTCCGTGACGAGTATCTCGTGTATCCCCATTATTTCCCCCCCTCTCTCCGATACGAATTCCCATTGAATTATGCAGGCGCATTTATGCAAATCGACCGCAATAAATTTTTGACGGCGCGTCCTGACGATGAGTGGCTGCGAGCCCATTGTGATCCTGGTGATTAACATTATACCGCCGCGCTGGAATTTAGCTTCAAGCAAAGCCCCTTTGCAGGCCACCAACGAGACTTGAAAAGAAACGAGCCCTTTGGTCATTTTGCAATTCGATCCAGAATGAGAAATCAGGGTAATGTCCAATATTCCGAGCCTTTACATAATACTTTCAGCTCGATCATGACACCAGCACCATAGCGTTTCAATGCACTGGACATTCGTGACGATAATAGGTATTAAAATCGTGTCTTGATATTCACGAATTAATTAAGGAGTTATTTTCATATGGAAGATCCTCTATACTCTTTAGGGCCAACGCACGAAAAAAACTACACAGTTTTTACCTATGCGCATTATCCACACGTGTTTATTAATACTTTAATAAGTTGCAAAAAAAATTTCAGCCATGTATAATAATAATTAAGGGAGATATGGATTTTTCTCAAATCGGTGTTTTTCATGGCGGTGCGCACGGTATCTCAACTTCTACTGGGCCAATATTCAGAGAGCATATAATTCTAGCGGGTAGCAGAATCGAGTTGAAAGAGTTTGGTCTTTCAATGTTTGAGGCCGTTTAAAGACGATAAAGACGCCAGAAGTGAGTTTAAATTCAAAGTCTTAACATTTTGTGAATTTTTGATTCTTTTTTATAAATCCGCTAGGGGCTATAGCCACACTCTTACTGATTAAGAATCCTTTTGTTTTCTCATTTTCGATCAGCGGAACGTTTTTTTGCACACATTTCACGCTATGACCCGTATCTCTATTAATTATTATTATATATGAATGAAATTTTTTTTACATCTTACTGAAATGTTAATAAATACGCTTGGATAATGTTCATCGGTAAAAACTGTGTAGTTTTTTTTATACGTCATCCCTAAAGAAAGGCAAAAATTGGCCTTCTAGCCGAGAATAACCCCTTAACTGAACGAAGCTGGACACCAGCAGCGACTCTGTTACTGACTATTTCACAATACCTTGAAGTCACTATTCAAAAGGTCCACTATCAGCCACTCCTCGGCAATCCCCCACGATGCACAGTGCCATCCTTTATTTCGTTTGCTTCCACGCACCGTTCACGCTTCTAATCGATAAATCCACCAAGTACAATCTTCGCCCATGATTAGTAGATTCTCCACTAAATCTTCGAAAGAGGGTCGACAGATCGATGCAGTTCCGAACGACCCAGTTGGCCGTTTCTTTTCCACCCTCGTTCAGCCCGATGTTGAAATCTCGTAATTACCATACCGGCTCGCGAGGCGACCAGCGATAAACCGATTTCCCAGTGCGCTCGATTCTGCGTGGCCCTCGTGCGCATCGATTTGCGCGCTCGCAATGGAATAAAGATAACGACGGTCGCGCGTGGTACGTCGCTTATTAAAAGACACGGGATAACGCGCCTCTAAAGTGGATGCACATTTGCCCGTAACGAAGAGAGTCTTTGTGCATTCGCGATAAGTGCAACGACAAATTGACCCAGTTTAATCCAGCGCATTCGTACGGTGCACACAGGTATGAACGAGCAGGCGGCGGAGACGACGGAGGGGCGCGGCGCGGCAGGGAATAGAAAAACGCCAGGCTCACCGTGGAATTTTCGTAGGCACTTGCAATTAATAGCCACGAACGTGTCGAATTCGCGGCGATTCGCTCGGCCTCCACCGCCATTACATTCTGCCGCGCTACCAATTCTACTGAAAATTGTTTTACCGACTGTGATTGAAACCTTCCCGCAGTCTGCTCCCATGTTTCGCCGAGGGACACCACCATTTTAGCCATTTCTCGCTGCAACACTTTTGGTGGGTACGTTCGTGTATTTCGCGTGCGGAGGAATAGGTATCTGACTTCTCCTGTTCCTCTTAAGGGGGTAGGTCACCCTCGATAGCCCTAAAACAGGCCTTTTTTCAAACGCAAATTGTAAAGTGATAAATAACAGTAGAGACAAGGTTTTCCCCTAGTTTTAATCGTCATTCTATGAGCTTTAACACAAAAACAGAAAAGTCTAAATATCTCTATGTACATAAAAGTTGTGAGTAAAAACGTAAAGGCGTGTGCGCGGTGCACCGTTTGATGGTGTACATAAAATCTCGAAAACCGCTCCAATGATTTGGATGAAAATTTAATGAGACATGCAGAAAACCATTCCCTAAGATGTGTCGGGAGCAGATTTTCGAGAAGAAAAAAAATACAATGTTTATGTTGAAAAATACGATTTTATCGATTTCTTGTATGAAAAATATTTTTTAACTTTTTTTTAAGAATTCATCTCGAAATTCTGCTTCCGACACATCTTAGGGAATGGTTTTCTGCATGTCTCATTAAATTTTCATCCAAATCATTGGAGCGGCTTTCGAGATTTTATGTACACCATCAAACGGTGCACCGCGCACACGCCATTATGTTTTTACTCACAACTGTTTTGTACATAGAGATATTTAGACTTTTCTTGTTTTGTGTTAAAGCTCATAGAATAGCGATTAAAACTAGGAAAAAACCTTGTCTCTACTGTTACTTATCACTTTACAATTTGCGTTTGAAAAAAGGCCTGTTTTAGGGCTATCGAGGGTGGCCTAGCCCCTTAAGTCTTGTTTCATAACGGTACAAATCAGTTTGAGATTGAATATTAAATTGGAAATGATTTTTTACCTTAAGATTCGTAATTGTGTAATTACTTGTTTTTGTTATTTTTTAGATGATCGAAGAATTGCGCTGATGTAGAAGCTGCAACTGCACTTTTGCAGGCCGAGATACACGGGGTTGGCGTATAATTCTGAATGATTATGTGGACAGACGTGAATAAAAAGACTCCGGGGTGCTGCGTCCGCGAGAAATTATACGGTTCCCCTTGTTTACGACGTTTGAGACGAAAATATTTTCCACTCGTTAGAACGCCCATGATTTCCCTTGAAATTTCATCAGTCACCAGCCACGAGTTTTTTTACCCGACCTCGGAAAGTAATTTTAAATTTTCCATCGCCACGGGGATGGCGAATTGCATTATCATTGACCTACATGTGAGCGAATAGTAACGCGCCGCGCGGAATACAATTGCGAATGAGTGGAATTCTGACTGATCTGGGATTAATTACCCGACCTCGTTAATAATACAGCTCGTCCCCCTTCTCCATTTAGTGTCAAACGACTCGGTGATTGATTAACCGTTATCGTCCATCGGTAATTCATAATTTCACGTCGATAAATTCTTTGCCGTCGCAAGCTGGGATATTTTGGTTCGGTGTATTTTTACGCTCGATTCGCGTGGACGGTTCTGTGGCCGAGCCTAATACGTTCGAGATATTTTCCGACGCAATCGGAACCGTCGTTTACAGGCCGATCGCCGGCGTGCATTAATTCGCCCCGATGCCAATGAATAACATTTGATCGGGCCGCATCGCGGCGATACCGCCGATTAAACCAGCGAAAACAAAATGGAATTTATGGAGCTTTATGAAACGTTATTCAACCGACTGTTCACACAGTGCGCACCGGGGATTTGTAGTATTTTTCCAAATGCAAATACAGAAAGTTTGTAGAGAGTAAAACCGAATAATTTAATCTGACTTATCTTTATGCAATGTGACCCCTTTTCCAAAGTGCACCGGTGTAAGTGCAGTAGAAAGCGACAGACCACGCTGTACTTGCAGAATGAATTAGAACAAATAACTTTCAACTGTTATCTTATCACAGTGAGGGATGAAACGAGCTTGCAATAACCCTCGGTTATCACACTGGGTCAAAATGACTCCACATTTGACTTTCAGGTGAAATATGTTTTTCAAGCACCTTTGAAAGTAGTGATTTCATTTACAGTCAGAGACGCTTCCCGAGTGGGGGAATTATATTTATTAAATTTTTATTTATTTTTTTATTAAAGTAGAATATCGCAAGTGTATAACCATAAATTTTTAGCTAAAAATATTAAATATTAAAAAAGTTGTAACTGTTTAAGCAAAAAAACCTTTACTGGAACTCTTATTCTTTCAAAATTTCTTTAAACATGATGATACTTTAAATGTTAATTTCCAACACCGAACATATGTTCTACAATGTTCAAACTTTACCTCGGAATTTTTGCGGCTTAGTTTAAAAGGTAGTTTTTAAACAGCAGCTGATTGAACATTGGCCCAGTGTGACAACTACGTTTGAAAAAAATATGTGTGACAACCAAGGGTTAATCAATGTACCTACTAATTAGAATTCTACTTCACAAACTAGTTAAAAATCTCACACAAAGTAGCCACATCTAATCGAAACTACCAACGGGCATGACAGCATAAAGAACGAATGCAATCTTCAAACAAGAAAGAAAAGCTAAATTCGCTGTACGCAACGAACCCTCTGCAGATGTTTACTAACAGCTCCAATTTCGCCCACACCCTTTCAATCACTTGTCACAAAACTTTCACGAAAGAAACCGACCAGAAGCCGGGCGCTCGTCTAACATTTCACGACTGGTTCTCTCGTGTCGTCCACCTCGTCGATTTTCCTCTCGCCGGTGCCGGTGGACCCAGCAGGCTGGAAGTGCACGATCATTTTCCTGTCACGTACGGTGAAAGAGGAAGCCGTGAACCGCCGCGGATATCTGTTCGATAGGATATCGAGGGGGCAGGGAGAAATAACGCTGAGCAACGTTAGAGTAGGAAGAGGAATAAGGAGATTTTCTTTTCGCCTTCGCGGATAAAGCCTTGGAAATGCATTCTCTTCCTCTCCTCCATTCTCCCTCCGATCCCTCCCCGCGTATTCGTTATCTTCGACTTTCGTGCCCACGGCACGATGCTCCGTTTCCTCGGTTGTTGTCTCGTTGATTCGTTGTTTTCACGCTGCCGCGCTCGCAGGAGGAAAGGAAACGGAAGGAAAAGCATACAGAGACGCTGTGTAGCCGGCTGGCTTTGTGTACGGCGAAACCCGTCGCGAAATCATTCTGTTTGCTAAGCAGACACGGAGGTGGGTATAAAACCAGACGGATCGAGTGTTTTTTTTTTTTACGGTTCCACCGGAAAAGGATGCAGTTTCGGGCTGGATGCAGCTCGGAAGAAACAAAGAACCCCTGGTATCCGACGAGACGGACAAAAGAGCTCGGCTTCCAGAACAGAGGCACCAGGAGAGTCTGATCTTTCAGAGGCAATGCTAGCCTACTAGGCTTGAATAATAACATAATGAATCCTTAATGCTTTGCATCGTATTCTGTTGAAAATTTCGAAGAGCAGAATTTTTGTTTCTCTAGAAAATTCGACTCGGTTTGGATGCACTTCAAGATGTTACTTACTATAATAATTTCGTTGGAACGAGGGAACTTCGTCTGTTTCGTTTTTATCCGAGTTCCGCCGCAATTAGGCGATAGCAGCGGAGTAATGAGCACTTTGAAACAATCAAGATCGTCCACCGCGTTTTAGAACTTCTGTATAAGCAGAAAGTTCACCGAGTTCTCCGGTTAACGAGTCTTCATGAAAGTCCAATGCCTGACTCTGTATCGACCTCGCCACTGTGTATCGTCCGCCCAAGAATGCCCAACTTCTACTTAAAGTGCTGTCCCCGCTACTCGGCTCCATGCAATTCGCTTTCCTCTTACAATTAACAATTTGACTGATTAACTCTCTTCATCGAGACATTTCAGACGTCCTAACGGAATTCTCTGCAAAACTTTTTGCCATTAAATCGCGTTGTTCGCGATGAATGGTTTAGATAAAAGTTGATTTATCAATGTAGAAGTGCTTTACGCGAAACGTGGTTTTATGTTTGTAAATTTTAGGATGGCTTGTGAACAATTAAGCAGGAAACAGAAATTTGATGTAAAGTATGTTGAAAAAAGGAGAGGACTAACGTGTATAAATTTGTAATTAATAGAGTGCTATAAGGGATTCTAAGAAAGTAAATTTTAAATTCCTCGAAACAACTACTTTCAACTTTTCTCCTCGATGTCTCATTATAAATTACTTTAATATGTTACGAAGATTTCTCATTGAATGCCTATCACTTTCAATTGTACTATTTTTAGTCTAGCAAGTACAGAAATAAGAGAATTACAGTCTTGAAATTCTATGATTTTTAAAGAAGCCAACAATTTCCTACCCTTTCTGACTGATTCAAGGAAACGATAACAGGAATTTTCAAATGGAACGATATGGAGCCCCAGGATGTTTAAACATGTATATAGGTGCAGAATGATATTCCCTTCCAAGCCGTTCAAGAATAAACACACATTGCTCCTCGGCATTCCTGTAGACCCACGACGAAACGATCATTTGTCTGTATGCATTGCATTATTCTGTCCGCGGTGTTCGATCGAGAGGAAAGTTATTTTCCACGCTTCCTCTCCGCCAGCCATTTGCAACGAACGGGATATCAAGCACCTGCGAGCTTTCGAGCTGACCCATATTGTACCATAAATATATCAACTATTCAAAAGACCGATGCGCGGGGAAATAGATCGACCAAGCTTTTTTCTCAAACTGGTGCACAACTCGAGACGAGGCAATGGAAAGCGTACGACCAAATACTATAACTCCCAATGTTCTCGCATCAATTTCAACTGTTACCACATTCTTCCAATTTAATAAACCTACCTCCATCAAATGTGCTGGCGAATACAGGGGCAACAATATATTTATGCTGCTCTGGTCTCAAGCATGAATTTTAATTTGCATTGAAACCCTAAGGAAAAGACTAACCAAACGGTGTACTTTAAGGGGAGCTGGCATTTTGAACGCATGAAAATCATAGGTCTTGCTTAGCAAATTTCTTTTCTTTTAAATAATAAACACGATAGAAAATCTGATTAATGGCATATGCAATGAAAATATTTTTAGCTGCAGACATTTTTGTAACCAAATTTGTCTGCTAAATGTCACAAGTTTTCTTCAAACACTCACCATTCCCATAAAAATGTTTATTTTGAAATATCCGTATGTACTTCTCTAGTTCATGTCATGTAGAAAATGAAATTTTTTGGTATTTTATTCGAGGAAACATCAGATCGGAGTTCCGCGCAACGCCGATTGACGAGTCAATCGTAAAGGACCCACCGCCGCAGCGGCTCTAGCACCGCCATTTTATTGCCAAAAAATAAACCCAAATATATATTTTTTTAATCTTCAAGAGATGTATAATAAATGCCCATTAATCAGATTTTCTATTGAGGTCATTGTTTAAAAGAAAAAAATCACTGAATAAACCTCCCCTTAAATATAAAGTGCAAAAATTCAGAAACTTCTTCAGAATCACCTACCAAAAAAAATCCAATTTTTGTCCAAAGAATTACTTACGAAATTCCTCCTGATCAAGTCGAAATCGAGTGGAGAACGATTGGAATGGTACCAGTACATTTGCCTCGCGCTTTCCCAGTCAAGACCCAAGGCATCGATTGCACGCGTTCAAGTACAAACGATTATTTCCCCTTCCACGGTGACCAACACCAACATTATTCCTCGCGGTTCATTTTCTACACGTTGACACCGATTTCTCGACCTGCTCGGCGGATGTGAAACGATTTTTCATCGACTCCCGGCCACGCTTCTTGATAAGTGAATATGTAGCACCTACCAGGTCTCAAGCTGACCCATATCGCGTCTCCGGGAACGTTTGCTCATTTCGCTTGGTGGAAACGCCTTTCCTCGATACAACCACTGTAGAACAATGTGGAAAGCTTGCTCCTTCTTATCACCCTGCGACCCCCATTCGCAGGTGTCCCCACACTTATACCAGAACAGTGAATACAACATGAATGATGTTCAACAGAGTACAGCTGAAGCTGATAGTTACTAGCGTTAATGGTTCCTACAGTTCTTCCCTTAAATTATAGGTCGTTAAGAAGCGTTAACGCTTTTATATAAATAATAGTTTGTTGACAGGGAAAGATTTCATTAAGGAGGCAATGTATTTTATTAGCTTGTAATGCATGTCAGTTCCTTATTTAATAAATATTCTTAAGTTGAAGTTTGGTAATTTAATTTATTGCAACTTAGCAAAGATTAAAAATTGGCAGTATAAACAGCCAAAATTGAACGAAGATTTCAAACGGCGACGGCTCTTCAGCGCAGGAAGGATCTCTCTTTCGTTCCTCCCTGGGACAGGTTACACGGAACGCCGCGAATCGATATGCAAACTTGGAACACATTCGCGTCAGCGTGAATGCCAGGACATAAATTGTGGAATAGGATTGCCAGTCCATTGGCAGCTTTGGGCATTGTTTTCGAAACGGGATTTACAACGTTCGTGGAGAATTTCTAAGCCAGTAGATTTATCAAGCGGTCAACCTGCTTCACTTTTGCGCAGAGGGTGGTTTGATTATTCCTTCGCGGACGTATCCAATGCTCGCAGGTATAAGCAGGTGATAGGGTAGCGAGAATTCTTGAAATGGTAAGACGACTGCAAAGAGGATTTGCGATGGAGATATTGTTAAAAATTGTATGAATTTTAGTGGACTACATGGTCAGAGAGCGGTTAAAGTGATACGTAAAAGTATCCACAGATCATAGTCTCCCTTTTCCGCGTTTTCTCCTGCCAAGTGCTTGTAAATTTTGAAACCGTAGCAGTTTCTTGGCACCCTGTCCAGTGCGCTAAAATGAATTTCACCGCTGAAACTGTGTTTCCGTCCTGTTTCAATTGAATAACATGTTCGGACATTCGTCTTGCGTCGTTGCATTTTGTTTCGGAATTTGTCGCCGAAAATTTGTTGAAGAATACACAGAGTACACATAAACTCTTGTAATACAATTTATGAAGAGGAAATTATTAATTTCAAGAACACAGCTGTACTTATATGTCGTGGTATTAAAATTAAGAATGCGATCTACTTTCTGTATTTCGAATTATACTATATTCCTAACAATTTGTCGAACTTTTCAACAATAGTCTGCGAGAATCTCAGATACTTTCGAATAGTGCGCAGCACCGACAGTAATAGCTCTGGCAAAGGGGCAATTTGTCAATCCAGAACGAACGTTGTCTGTCTTTCGCGACGTCGTTGACAGCTAATCCATAATTTAGCGAAGATTTCAGGTAATATATCGACATTTCAAGAGAGCATTAACCAATTTCTTTGGCGAAACGAGAACATTCTTCTTCTTCTTTCTTTCTTTAAGTTTCACGATAATTCTTCCTACACTCGACAGGTGCTGAATTTCAATGCAACAATTGCACTGGTCACTTCGAAATTAAGTTCTCATTTTCATATTAATAGTATCTGTCTGTGACGATTAATTTTCCAGTGGCGTTTATTCGTACCAATCAGAATTCAGTGACCAAATTGTAGACGCGATCCAAAAATCGTAAACCAGGCCAACATCCGATCGCTATGCATGCAGAAGTTCTCTCTCGCGTGCGACCGAGTAGCTTTGCATTCCTCAGCATTTAACGACCGACTTCCATCGAGAATTGTGGTAATATACAGGCTAACCTGGAGTTCCTACTGCCAGTGCAAATTACTGCCACACAGCTTCACGAATCAATATTTTACACTGGCCACCTAACTACTATCGCCTCAGCATTTTCGCACTCAGAAATCTCGCTGGAACGCCGAATTTCTGTCCAGCAGTGCACAGTAAAGCTTTGATTATCCCAACACCGTATAATTAAACGTTCAATTATCTGAACATCGCGTTAGCGAGTGTTCAATCTTCAAACAGCTTTTTGAGAACAGATTTTTTGCAAATCAAAGTGGTGAATTTCAGGGTGAACTTCAGTAACACTAAAAAGTAACATGAATCTTTATGCAATAGTAAAACCACCTGCAAAATTTTAGAAAAATTAATGCGTTAGTTTTTAAATTGTTTAACTTCGAATTTAACATGTATTCTTATGGGAAAATGCAATTTTGAGAAATGATAAGCCATGTTTTCGAAATCTTTTGGCTAAGATTGCCACTGGAATTCATCCTTAAATAGTTGTTGGGGGAAGTGTGAAGATGAATGAATTTTATTTTGATCGGATATAGGGAGTCTTGAATTTTGATTGCAAAAAGTGGCATTTTAAGTGTGTCAACTGAATTCATGTTCTAGAGGAGAAAGTGCAAGGAAATTTTATGTTCATGGGGCGGTTGTATTATAGAAGACCGATTTAGGAAAGTTCAAAACTACTTGGACTGTGTAAGCTGTCGATTGCATCTCTCTTATGCATAATTTATGGTCAAGTGTTGACTTACTAAAGTCCCAGCCTCGAAACGTTACGGGGGTTGTAATGAAGCTGCAAGTTCCCACAAAACATTCAAGAAAAAAGAGGAAAGTGCAATCATTGAGAGGCGAATATTGACTCCGGTGAAATTAACCCTCTTTCGTGCAATCTTTAGTAGCCTCGATTTGGTTTACTTTGAAGACTATATTTTCCGCTACTTTCCAAGTTAGGACTACTTTTACTCTCAGCCCCTTGAGCGTTTTTTATTTGCTACTGAGCTTTCTATTTGCAAATAAGTTTGATGGAAGTTTGGAAGTGTCTAATAATAATTTTGATGTCATTAAATTTTAAGTTTGTAATGTGCAGCATATATATTTAACAAAATTCACTCCCACTTCCTGATACAACAATATGAAGTATTGAAAGCAGAAAAGGATAAGACAAGTTTCTACCACCGTAATCGTTAGTTGCATTACAATCTCAATTATTATAAAAGAATATCAATGGTTAAATAATCATTCGAAAATTCGAACCACTAGTGCACAGAATACTTTCGAAGATCTACTTCCTCGACATTCAAAGGCAAAGCACCCCACAGGAACCATCACTCTCATACAAATTCACGAACTGACTCTACCCGAATTCCTCACTGGAAAGCCACTAAAACCACAAGAGGGTGATTTAAAAAAATACACACGCGAACTCTCGATAAAGGCGCCTGCGCAGTTAGCGGCACGTCAAAGGGGGCCTTCGCGCACCAGCACTTCGTAAATCTTACTGGATTCGGTGGTCGGGGAATATAAAAGTGCTCGCTCGAAGCAGCCCTTGAACTTTGCCCGAACCGAATTCGAGGCTGTGCTCGACGACCTATTAAGCCGTCTGCTAAATGTCGTTAAAAATTTTGAGTTCGATATCGATCGCGCGCGACGAATCTACTTAGCACAGCCACGCGGGCCCGTTCCAGTTTTCTCCAGCGACCCACCCCTTTCTGTCTCTACCCTCCTGCGCTCTGCCTTCAAGTGGCTCGCTGGAAACGCAACTTTTCCACGCTGGAGGGGCTCGATATTGCTGGACTTTCAGACGGAGTGGCTTCTAAGCTGCACGCAGCGCGGCCAAGGGAAACAGAAGTTAAGAAGGGAACGATTCGCTCGCGTGCCACGACCTTTGTGCGATCACGGCATGCAGTTGATGAACGGAGTTTAAGGTCAGGTTAACACGAAAGCGTACCAACAACCCCCGACCTCGGCTGTGCATCGATGTACAGGGGATGAATTACAAGCCCCATCGGGCATCGAGTTTCGTTTTAATTTTCCCGAGAAATCCGTTACATCGCTCTACGAACCGCCGCTCAGCCTTGTAAGTTTGGATAGATAGTTCGGCTTTTTTTCTGTTTTAAATTGGGCTTTTGTGTTCGATGTAACAGATCGTAACGCGTCGGTTGTGGCCAGCGAAACAGTATATGAACTTGCAAAATTCTTTACTGTGCCGAGGTCACTTTTTGTCATATGTGCTTTCTGAAGTTGTGCGATGGGCGTGGGATGTGGCACAAGTGTAATGCGAGGCAGGTTTGCTGAGCGAGGGATTGGAGTGAATGGGAAGATTGAATTGCATTTTATAGGTACTGCGAGTTTTCGAATAAGTATGAATGAACTGCTAAGGAGATATAATGACTACTAATACCTACAAAATGTGTAATTATTCGCTATAGTTTTCAAAAATTTTCCTCGGTAAAATGGATGAGTTATTGAATGGTGAAACGGATCGATGCCGCTGTGGCGATGCAATTTTTCATTATCAACACATCCCGCGCAAGAAAATTGCGGAAAAGAGGAACGAGGACAAATGGGATTTCTTCTTTTGACGCGACATAATTCCAGGAAATAAATCGTGTTCCCTGCTTCCACTGTGAAAGAGAAATATTTGAAGCTCCGCAGTCGTCGAGCAGGACTGCATCAGTGCTTCGAAAAGTTTGAAAATAAATTCTACTTTAAAATAGAATTCATTTGCAGCTATCCCTCAATTAATTAAAACCCCGAATTCAAATGCGGACTAGTAAGTTCGGCAAACCACTTTACATAAAGAAAAATCACAACTAAGCAAGAAACCCAACGAATTTTCAAAATCCCGATCGCACGTTCGCTCGATCTTTCCCCGCCAAAAGTTTTCTCGAATTTCTCAGACAGGAGGTCGGAGTATCACCGCCGGAGGCGAAGTTCAGAGTCCGTTCCTGTATCGCGGGACCCGAGGAAACAATGTTCACCATTACCGCAGGACACAACGCGTCAGCTCGTCGGGCACCGGTATCGATACGCGCCTATCCGCGTCGTGATCTCGGTCCACTCGAAACTGTCGAGCTCAGGTAGCCTCGGGCATGTCTCGATAATTCGTTCTGTACCCGACCACAGATACAAACGGCAGGATTTAATCTGTTATACCGCACCGGCGAGATCGACTCGATGTCTAGGGCAATTTCGGATCTGCGGAACGCAGCGACGGTATCGATCCTCGCAATACCAAGTGTCCTATTCAGAACAACCCCTTCTGCTGGCTAAGAAGTCGCATTATCCACGTGTTACTGGGTGCAAAGTTTACTTCCCCGCTATGTGCACAGTCGATTCTGATGTGTAATCGATATTGGTGCTAATGTTGGTGCATTAGAGCCTCGATTGGAAGGGTAGGGCTTAATCGAACACTCGGTTAGCTACCTGAATATCAGTTAGATTTCATATCGGTGTGTACTAATTGGAATAGCGGTGTAAAATAGAAGGGTTGTTTGCAAGGACGTCCGCAGACTTTTTTCCAAGAGGGGGGGATCAACTTTGGGATAAAAAAATATAGTTATGAAAAAACAACCCTGGGGTGATGACATCGACGAATTGGATCACGAAACACGCGGTGCGAGTGGAGTAGCCCTCTTGCTTTTTTAACCCATTTTGTAGTGAAAATTTAATTAAAAATTTAAAAATATTCACTTTTTTAGTATAAACTTAATAAAGATTAGTTGTTAAGAATAAGCGGTTTTTTCTCAAAAGCCAGGGTGGGTTCCCTTTGCCCCCCCCCCCCCCCTCCCCCCGAACGCCCATGGTTGTTTGGTATGTTGTATCTTAGTGGTGCGAATAATATGTGGGATAGTTTGATTGATGGATGGTGGAAGAATTAAGGTAAGAAGGAATCGGTGAGGTATAGATGGAAGTGGGAAGAGTAACGCGGAAATGGATTTTATGTTAAGATAACTTCCTCAGGGAAGCCATTAATATGCTTAGGTACACTAGCGTTTTAAAAGTTTATATGCTGCAGCAAGCAAGAAATTTCATAATATTAAATCGATTTAGCTCCTTTTTTTTCTCGTACACGTGGCTCAATGTCTTCAGACACGGTGGATACTTTCTCTAAGAATTTCATCTCACATTGTTGCAACTTTTGACGAGTTTCATAAAACTTGATGATACCTCGTGGAAACAGTTTTCTATACTTTTTTTTCTTCTTATTGGATTGAATTCTACAGTCTCCTTACTCTTTGCGATACGTTAAAGTCGTGAGAAGCTCCTTCAATCATCCTGGTGAATCAGAATAAAATATACGATAAGGGAGTAACACCTCTTCGTGATAGATCGTTCTTGGCAGAGTTTCAAAAATGATGAATCACAAGGGTTGAAAGCAGTTGCTCGTCGTAAAACTTCTTCCACGCCATAACCCAAATAATGAGCGAAAACTCATATTAATTTAAGTGGAAGCACAAGAGATTCACTTGCCTCGAACCTATCTTACATTCACATTAAAAATACCAACACAATGTGGATGAAAATATTAACCTAAATACAGAAACATTAATTATTATTATTATTATTTTAATAAAATCTCGTGGCCATTTTTCTATGCAGTAAGAGTTCAGAGAAGTTAATAATATAGTTATATAAAATACATACGCACAGTATGTAAACGAAAATTATGATCCCGTCTTTGTATCTAACACTCAAGAACACTATGTTTTGAAGACAGCATGTGCCAGAAATCTGGGAAGAACATTTCCAAATATCTGCTTGGAAATCTTTCGAAAGCCATTCGAGGCGTCGACGAAATGCTCTGGGGTGGCGTTAGCAAGAAGAAAATACGGAATCGAAGGGGTTCGATGGCGAACGACAAGATTACGTTCTACGCCTCAAACACGTTACACTCGGAAGGAGCAAGTTTCAACACGAAAAAGGCAGGTGGAACGGAGGCAGAGAACAAGGGAAAGACCGACGCGAAAATACAGGGCATTCTTCACGAAGTCTGAAACTGTGTTGGCACACACACACACACACACACACACACACACACACACACACACACACACACAGATATATATACACACACACATATATACACGTGTTTTTATCGACGTTATACGACAGTTCCTCTGAGAAAGTAGACTAATGACACGTTCTTCTTTTTCCATTGTACATACAGCACAGCGAGTTGCTCGTGCTACTTGTAACGTTTGCTGAATTTATCGCAAGGGAAATCTATGCCATTAGAAAACGAACATTTTAGTGAGAATTGTAATACTTCCCTACTGTTTGCAATTTTATAACATTACTCACAATTGTCTAATGACACTCTTAAAGACGTTACTGTTAAAATTATTTATCTTTTCGTTCCACACTTGCAAAATATGAGGGTTAATAAAAGGACAGTGGTAGATTTTGGGCCTGGCTCGCAACGAATGTTTTTTTACAGGTCTTAAGGAATCCGAAATGCATAATTGTTTGCCCCGGAGACGGTGGAAAAGTTATAAAAAATAAGCGTGAAGTTCGGAATGCTGTCGTTAGTACAACTTCGTTAGTAAAAATATTCCCAATAACAGACAATGTTTGAATGAAATATTTGCTACAAAAATAATATTATTAAGAAACAGCATTTGAGTTAATATTTGATTGTGTAATGTCATAATGACCGAGTACACCAGCGTGGAGATTCGAGTTGCATTTCTCTTTCCTCACTTACCTACCATTTTACTTATGCGCTTGTAACTCGTAAATTACAAAAGATATCGAAAAAAAAAAACATTTAAATAAATGCTATACCATTTCTGAAGGTCTATATATCTGTCGGAAAGAATTTTCGATTTTTTTTTTAATATTCGCTTATGATTTATAACTTTTCTCATCGCCTCCAGGGTAAATAATTATGCATTTCGGATTCCTTAAGACCTGTAGAAACATATCCTGTAAAAAACTTTCATTGCCAGCCAGGTCCAAAGTTGTCAAAATTCTATCATTGTCCTTTATAGTACCTACTGAGAATTTATTTTATTCCACTTCACCATCGTATTACTAGAAGTTCTTAGCATTAATTGTTTAACCGTTCGTAAATATTGAATTTCTTAACTATCTTTATTAAATGAAGCAGAAAGTCAGTGGAACTGTTAATCAAGACATTCTTTGTAAATTGAAGATTCTAAGGTAAGCGAAGGTTGAGTTACTCGGAATTAAAACGCAAGAGAATTATGAAGTTACAAAGCTGGAGATCGAAGGACGCGAGGGGTGAAAATAATTAGCAGTTGCTTAAAGCTTTATCGGCTGAAAATACTGCTTCTGCGATAAGGTGCTCGAATTTCCTCCCGCTGAATATATTATGTCGCGATGCGCGGCACTGCAAAGCACATTGTCATTCCACACCCACTCGGCTACGCAACAGTAATTAAATTAATCCGCCTGGCTGTTTCGGAGCTGCATCTGTGTCATATAATTATTAATTATCGAACGATAATTGCGGAGAACGATATACACAAAATGTTCCTGTTGGTGTTTCATTTCCCAGAGCCGGGTAACGTGTTACGCTTCGATTATTCCGGGAACCAGTGCGATTCTTATTGAATCGAGGTTTTCTTGGACCTTATTAGCAGCGAACCGGTCGACTAATTATATTGCAGCTGTACACCCTTCAGATATAACAATGGACTATATTGAGAACAATTTTCTCCGCTTATTTCCGTCATCTTTTCTCGGCAGCGATCGTGTGACTCGAGAGCGTCAAAGGAATAAATAGCAATATGGCGTAACTTCAATCCAATTAATTAACTTCATTCTGGATTATTTGCTAGAGTAGATGATTGATTAAAGATCTTTGGTTGTCAAGTGTGGTAACAGGATGAGAAATTACTTTGCATTGACATTAAAGTCTTTTATTATGTTGGTTTAAATAGAATTCTCATTGAAACGTAACATCTTGCTGAATTTAAAAGAAAGCAGCTTATCTCTGTTCAATTTCTTTTGCTCGTACAGCCGGTCGAAGTAATTCTCGCGTAAAATATGCAATATAATTCATTCCCTCACCAAGCACTCTCTGACAGGAATAATAAAAATTAATCCACCCACGAGCTGCTTCGTCTTGTTTCCACAAATGAAATTTACACATGGCGTTTCAGTGTTTCGTGTGTGATTAATGGAACAATCCTTTCTAGATATTTAACAGGGAATGTGTATTCCTGCTCTTCGTACTTAGGCTACGATAAAACGAGGCCAGTGATATAGCAATGATTACAGCGCAGTAACGTTTTGTTACCCATATATACTGCTACCTACTGATGATCATAAATGAACCATGGTTCACAGAAGTAATTCAATCTTCTCATCGTATACCTCCATAGTACGCGAAACAGAATATTCTTGATCGAAACGCTATTGTATTCCCTTTTCACAAAATTTTCTTTCCCCTTTCATATTGTACTGGTTAACACCTACCTCTGCACGGTTTTCTGTTCACCAATTAAAGCTTCTTTCACGTTTGACAGCTCGTTCAAACGAATATTAATAATCTAATTCGCATGGATTATAACTCGTGCAACGTAGAGCTTCGAAATAAAAGAATCCAAATTCAGGAGGACATTTTTTAGACAATAGTGGGAAGGAAGTGAAATTTAAGAAATATAAATTTTATGATTTTTGAGTATCAGGAACTATAAGTTTTATTAATTTGTGTATATACTGCACGACCATGATTAACTATTTTTGTGTCCTTTCTACTTATGATTCTCTTTATTTATATCTAAAAAATAAGTTAAAACCAAGCACGAGCAAATGAGTGAATACAGTAAACGAACAGGCGTAGACACAATTATACTAGAGTCACTGATCTCAGAATCGATTTAACAATCCCCAATGTCGGAGGGGGGGAGCTCGTTAGCAACAGCAGGCCGACCTGCTTTTTGCACTGTGCATAGACAAGTGTCTATGCTGTTTCACCTCGATATATCGTTTCCCTCCTCTAGCTACTGCATACCTGAATAGGATTTTATAGGAGAAGACAATGACCCCGATGAACAATCCTATTGACGCCGCGAAGAACAGTGAACTCAAAGTCTCTTCAGTCGAGTAGCTTTCGTGACAAAACGTTGTAAGTTAAGGATAAGGATTTCTGAACTATTGATCTTTGGTTCGATATCCTTTTCTTTTGTGCCTATACTAGAAAGAATGGTATTTTTAGGTGAAATTTTACTGCTTTTTATAAAGAGGTCCTGTTTATACGAGGGGTGAACGTTTATCTCCTTGGGATGGAATAGTCCCTGCCACCTTGTTTAAGGTTAATTATTTACTTAAAGGAGACAGTCGACATCTTGGAGGCTAATCTAAATTCTGTATTAAAATTTTACAGCACTTAATAATTATATTAAATAATACTGTGGTCTTTAGAAAACATTGGATATTCCCTTTTGTATTTAAATAATACTGTGGCGTTTGTATTTTGTAAGAAACCTCGAGTTTTATATTGACACTTGCAAAATATAGTATTTTCTAAATGTATAAATGCCACAAAAAAAAAACAGAAAGTTTTTACTGTGAACTAAGAAGGTAAGAAAGTTTTAGAAAGTAGTAGAAAGAATTTTAATCTTTCACGCAATTTGAGATAAAATTGTTTCACCGGTGAATTAAAAATAAATAAAAATACCACGCGACAATATTGTTTCATTTCTTCAGGTGCTTATTTCGTGATTGTCCTTCTAAAAGTGTTACAGCAAGCCACAACTTCACTTCACTGTCACGTTATTAGAATTTTCAGTTTTGCCTCGGTGTTACGAGCCACAAGAAATACTCTTCATAGCAACTTCTTCTCGTTCCCACTGCGCAAACAAAACTGACTGCTCGAAGCAACGGTCGACTTTGAAAGGGTACTACTAGTGTTGGTTTCGAAAGTCAGGATACACAAAAACTGAAGGGTAAACAGATAAGAAAGTTAGGAGGCAAGGCCAGTGGTAGGTATTCAGCGCAAACATCTGGCCATTTCTGTTCAAAATTTGCAGACGAGTGAAGTACTAAAAGGATTGCAGCGTCCACTGGGCTCGTAAATACGCTTGTCTTTTAATTTCCTTTTTCCCACTGGCTCTGCAGAACATACGGCGTGGAATACAAGTGATATACAATATTTATTATAAATAAAAGGGAGTCACGTATCTTTCGATTTGAAATTGAAAGAAAATCGAAGGGGGAACCAGGGGAAGCTACGAGAAATTGAATCCAACTTCAATTTTGTTATAATCGAGTATTGCAATCCAATCTCTGGATCAGTTTTTAGCACGCCCCATAACTCTGGCCCGCAATTATGCAAATACAAGAGTTTTTACTCTGAACTCTCTTTAAAACTCCCTGCATGCACAGCCTGCTTGCTATACTATCTGACTTTTCACTCTAAATTCATTAAACTCACTAAAAATTCTGCCTCCCATTACACCCTGACTGTCCTTAAGGACTCTTGTCTCCATACACGTAAAACACCCTCCCTTAAAGCCACCACTTAGTCAGCCTGATGCACGCAGGCATTTCCTAAACGAAGCACCGTTCATAATTACTTGAAAGACTCTCCTACGTTGGGGACAGCAAGAATTACGTTCTTCGTGGGAGAAGATTTTGGCCATTTTTCTTACTCCATGTCGTACAATTTTGTCACGTACGTTATAAATAATAATTTCAGTGAAAGAATATTGAGGGTTTTAAACAAGATTTAAGAAACACTAATTTAGTAAGTCTCTGAAATAGTTTAGCCCCACTATCAAGTGAATAGTTACTATACTAATACTTTCTAACGAGTAACAAATATCAGCAATCTTTCAATAAATCTTGAATAAATTCTACTTGATACCAAATCCCTACTGATCACATTCATCCATCAAGAACCCACTCTAATTTCGCACACAATTACATGAATGAAGCAAACTCAGAGTTCGAGGAAGTTCCAGCCAAAAGCTATCGAAAACAATCCTCTAAGTATTTCTCACATTTCAAAAAAAAAATATTATAGCCATAGGTCGATGAGACGGGCAGAATATAAGGTCGACGAGAAAAATGCTTCGGGAAACCGCTGCGAGGGAGAATTCTCAAGGAATTCGTGAGTTTCAGGTAGCTCCATGATGATCGACGTTCATGGAGGGAACTACCCAGATTCCTCTGTGCGAACCATGGCGAATTGATGTCCCCAAGGACCAAGTTCCTGAAGCCCGATGTATTTCTAAAGAGAAGGAACTGTCACCTAAGTGGACAGCGGGGTTCGCGAGGGTGGAATCGATAACGATACAGAAACTCCATGTACACGGCGCTTGCCAAAATGGTTCTGGCAATGCGCGCGAGCGACGATTTTACTCTGATACAAAACCGAGGAGACAGATTTCAGAACGCATTTCGTTATTGATTCCATCTGGACGGGCCAATTTTCGTATGGGCAATGTAAACAGCGGCGTAAATAAACGTTTTATGTTGGACGAATTATAAACAAAACGAACTTCGAGTCGCAAAAGATTGCGATTTAACGCTTATGCATTTCGATCAGAATTGTGATTATTGGAAAAATGTAAGTGGAGTATTTTTTCGTTTCCTTATTATCATAACTGCTGAATTTAGGATATTAATTAACTAGTAAAATTAATTCGTAGGAGATCGTTTTCAGACCTTTTGTTTTGTAGCAAAATGGTAGTTGCAAGAATTTTAAGAATTTTAATTATAAATTAGTTTCTTCTTGTGCAATATCAGCGCAGAAGGGTAAATAGTAGTGGGATATTTATTCAAATTGATGTGGTGTAGTATTTTATAAGGGAAATTGAGCTTTTAAAAGACAGGCCGAAAAAATTTCCAAATTGTCTGTACACCATACACTCGACGAGAGTAGAGGAATGTGTTACCAAGAGGGTAATCGATAATAAAAGATGACGATGAGAAGGAAGCTTGCCAAATCGATTTCCTTGCTGGAATAAAAATAACATAATTCTGCTCCCGAAGAAAACAGCATGAGCAGATGTTTCCTTTGCGAGAGCAGGCAATCACAGAATGATTTTTCAGTTATTGGAACTGCTCCCCTTGCTCCATCTCGTTACATTTGAATTATCCATTACCACGTTCACAGAAACAGGCTGAACAATAGTCATAACCCCTTGGTGAATCCATTGGCGATTTGTCTGACAGTGCGTTTTAGCCATTAAGTGAACACAAGCATGGGAATTCTTCTCAACAGATACACAACCTATCCACATTTTATTTTTGTGCTGAAGAGCTCATTAAAGTGGAAAATTTTTCTTCTTTTTATTTTCTTCTTTGAACTGTCTTATAATAAACATCAGCCCTGTGACAATGTAATTTAATAGGCTAGTAGGTAACTAATCAATAATAAAATATATTATATTGTACTCGTATCATTACAAAATTCATATAAAAATTTCTATTAACTCAGTACAAAATATTTCATTCTTCATATGTTATTTATAGCGTCTTTAATGGTTCTATTAGAAATATTTATAAACGCGAATACCTCAATAAATTACAAATATGCCACTTAGAAAATATTTTTCAAGGCACAGAAACTTTATTGCTCCACGTTAAACCATGAATCAGGTGAGATTAACCTGACACCATTTCGCGTGGCATTAATAATTTATACGATATTTTGCATTTCACCGCTAGAAATGTAAGCCATAAACATTTCGCATTCTGGTAGAAATTTGTCATACGGGATTCGTGGAAAATTATTTAAAGCAAGACGGAAGTACTTCAGTGCCAGAAATGTAAGGTTCTCGTAATCTATTAGAAATTTATGAGATAAGATTCGTGGAAAGCTAGTCAAGGGAAGATGCGTGCGTTTTATTAGCGTTTGTAGCAATTGGAATTGTATTGGCTTCTTGAAGTTCGGTAAATTTTCGCGGTGTAAAGCAAATTCGAACTACGGCAATAAGCAGGGAATCGATAATGAAGTATGCTACTCCGATCTTCGATACAACGTTGTCTAGTTGGGGATTCACGGATCTCTGATTGCTCGAAAGCTGCATTATGCACCTGAGAGGGATCACTTGGTTAGAGCTGCCGTAATCTCGTGTGCTCGAATGGAGAAACTCATTTCTGCTAACATCCACAAATTTCGACGTTCTGGGAAACTTCTTACGTGCCTGGCACGCTACTCTGTTACGAAAGGAACAAAAACTTGCACGATAAATAGAAAATTACCTACTTAGTACCATTCCATTATGAAGAACGATGAAAAATGGTATGCTCAATTAGTCCTTTTTAATTGTCACAGAGGGCACGTTTAATGACTTTTTGCACTTTCATTGGTTGTAAGTGGAAACTGAGAATGAATTCAATTATACCTTGTACATGGTGAATTTATAAAATCAATAAGAAAATAAGCGATTATTTTAGAAACATCGTTAAATTAAGGGTGATTCTCGTGTAACAGCCCCCAAAATTTATGAGTTTTTTTTTAAAAATCTGTTGTTAATATTGCATTAAAGTCTCTTGGGATATAAGGAGGCATCTTTAAACTTGAAGAAAATATTTTTTTATGTCGATCCTTCTTCTTATTTATTAATTATCGTGGAATCTCTTCGACGATGTTGGCGTCAGGTGTAGTACCTGTCACAGTCATCTGATTGCGGCAAGAAGAAAATTTTCTTAAAGTTAAATAATTTACGCTGGGACTGGACCTAAAATTTTAATTTTAGTTTTTATTTATAATATTTTTTTTCGTCGATATAAATATAATATGAAAAATTTGTCTAAAGAAAAAACTTACTTTTTCTTTCAAACGCTATAACTCTTTCTATTTTTCATTTTTTTCTTTAAAGTGGACCAATCCAAGCGTAGACTATCTAACTTTAAGAAACTTTTTTGCAATCAGATGACTGTGACAGGTATTACAAATCCCGCCAACAGGAGTTACGTCATCGAAGAGGTGAACAAGATTCCACAATAATTAATAAATAATAAGAAGGATCGAAGCAAAAAAAATATTTTCTGCAAGTTTAAAGATGCCTCCTCATATCCCAAAAGAGTTTAATCCAATATGAGCAACAGTTTTTTTTAAAAAAATTCTTAAATATCAGTATATTACTTTTGGGTCTGTTAGACGAGAATCCCCCCTTAATGTAGAATCAAAGTACAAAGCTGATGCCCACTCTGATCAGTTGATAAACTGTTAAACTCCCATTAAAAGAAATAAGCTAATCAATTACGTTGATACGAAAAGGCATCCAACATCTTCGTGTACATAAAACAACAAACATATAACGAAACGAAAACAGTTTGCTGAATTATTAAAGAAATTACTGCTTTAATTTCTATTCACTTTTCTACCTACAATTCGTAACAAAATCCTAGTACCTCATCCAAAAACACTAACTCCAACAAATCATCAAAAATCCAAACCTAAGTGACGTTCCCTTCCATTTTCAAAACAACTAGAACAGCTAAAGAAACCTGATCTAGAAAATAATATAACCGCACTTTTGCCACTTTCGCCGTTCCATTACCAAGAGAACACCGACGTTCTACAGAAACCTTCAACCTCAAGGCGGAGTAAAATCGATGGCTGAAAGAACTTGAGCAAAAACATGAAACACTCGGGCACTCGCGTGCTTTCTGCATAGCCGAATTATCGTGGCAACGAGGTCAAGACCCGAGACAATGGGACAGACTGGCAGCGCCGAGGTATTGCTTAATAAGATCGCGAGTAGCGTTGCGCAACGGCAATCCCCTCGTGGATTATGCGTTTTCCAAGGTAAGCTCACGAGTCCAGTAGTTACGGTCTAGTTATGGTCAGACGTCGGGCAGCTCCGAGGCATCGGCGCGGGTTCCTGCAATAATTTCCCGGCGACCCCTCGCCGGGATGCGACTCGAGCACCCTCCACGTATCGTTATCAGCGGGTGCATCGATAAAACTGGCTCTCCGCGAAGCATTCCGTGGCGTTAGGCGGCGTCGTTTCGTTTTCTAACACGCGCGATAACTCTTCGAAACGTTCCTCCCTTACGATCGACAAACCAGAAAAAGAAGGCGAGGGGGCTTATTTCTGGCAGCAAGTGGAGGAAGCAAGCGGAGCGCGGAGAAATACCGAGGTCAAAAATTCAGGTCCTGTAGTCGATAAAGAAAAATGGTGGCCCGATAATAGGGGGACGAGAGTGCTATCGTAGTAATTGCTGGTGGGAACGAAGTTTCTTGCAGGAACCAGAGGCACCATTGTGGTGGAATACTTCCTCGTGGCGTTTTCTTGCCGCTCCCGTTCCATCATATTCAGTTCAGCTTTTTTCTCAATTTTTATTTAGTCGCACTCCTAGCAGTTTCCTTTCCTTCACCCGTTTTTGTTTAATCTCGCACACTTCAGCTGCTGATGGCGTTTTCTGGCGTTTCTACTTTGTATGGAGTGCACGGTACATTGTTACAAAGGACACGTCTTCAGGGAGCTGTTTAATAAATTTCATCACTTTCTGTCGCAGGTGATGTTTTATGCATGGCAATGCTTGATCATCTAGGTTTAGAGATCTTGCTCTCGCAAGGGCAGGGGTTCTAGGGGGTTTACAGTCCTGTGGACTTTTGTCTGCACGCTGGTGGCCAACAAAAGGAAAGAGGACCTAATAGAGTCAGTTGATCGAAGAAAGTAGGTGGACAGATGAATTTTATTGCATCCACATAAAGTGTGCCGAAAGGGAGGGTTAGTCAGTAGAGTCATCTCACCCTCTAATTGCAAAGCAAGCTATCGTACACTACAAGTCAATTTCTTCATCAACCACAAGTACTTCCTTTAACATATAATATAAGCTTCCCAGTTTCATGTACATCATTTGAATACATCCATAATTAATACTCCAAAAACCTCTTAAATACTCTGACAGGAAGAGCACAAAAAATCTCAAAGTGGTATTTGCTAACCATCCCCATTAATTTATCAGTGAACGCGTAACGAGCAAACAGAACAGTGCAAGTTGCTGAAACAATTCAAGCATGCCACGGTAGCACAAATTCCATGCTGCTTTTGCATCTTTTACCTCCAGCTATTTAAATTTGTAGCACTTCCATAATCCTATCTATTTAATTCCTCTGCTCCTCTATTTTTCCCTCCACTTTCTTCCATTTCTCATTGCACTCTTTCTCTCTTTTGTTAATGCCCGCTGCCATCTGTGTACTTCTCCACTCCTTCCCCCTCCCTTTTCGTCTATTTCCTCCCTTTTTCTCCTCTCCTTTCATTTCCTCTTTTTGATCTCCCTCACCGCCTCCAGACCTCCTCTCCTACCTCTCTGGGGCTCTCATAGAGCCGTGTTTTCTTCTGCGCGCATATTAATGCCTGCTAGCCAGAGCGTGGCATGGCTGGAAGAAACTTTTCCGCGGCGATGAAACTGTAGGAACAACCGCGACGCTCGCAATAAAGGAAACAAATGCCTGGTGAATACACAAAACCAGGCTTGTGGGAATACTTCTGATAGTATTCAATATGGGGATCTTTTGTTGCTCGACGTGGAAAGTTCGCCCCTTTGCTGGGTCCCGTCCCCTCTCCCGGGCTCTCCTGTCCTTAATTATACATCGCCAGTAAGGGTACGCGGCTTGTTTAGAAAGCGAAACTTAGGTCGGTGTATCTTTGAAATGTTAATTAAATTCCAGGGCAAGCATGCTCGGAATAATTGCAAACAATCTCAACAAATACCTTCTATAAATACATGATTCTTCGATTAATCAATGGCAACTTTAACTTCGAAATATCCGCCTGCTATTCCTCGCTGATTAAACATCGGGTACACTGCTAATTATAAATTTCAGGCCATCTCTTACATAACTGTATCTGGGGGAGGGGAATTTTTCTCCTTTAATAGAAATTAAAACACTTGGACCTTAGCATAAATTTTAGCTTACTTCCCAGTTCACTATTATCACACTGAAACGTGGGTAGAATTATTTTTTGCATATTTTACCGCGAACATACACAAGCCAGAAAGAAATTTGGCACTCTTCGTTACACTGACTTAAGCTTCCAGAATATAAAACGTCGCAGTCGTTGCACATTAAATTCTTATATCCCACAAATGTATGTTAAAAGTATTCAAGGAAAATTGCACTTTTCGGGGAGAACTGGACGGGTCGAGATAAAATTCTCACAGAATCCCACTTGCCTCAGAGCGTTCCCACTAACGTGGCAATAAACATGTATAAAAGCATCGCCGATAAAAAGCTGGATGCCGGGAAAAAGCTAAATCGAATGGTTGCCAATTCCTTACGCGCGTTCTAATTCCAACTTTCCCCCTTCCGAATCCAACGTCCGCATCGACGAGTAAATTGCGATTTAAACGAGGGAACTTCTTTTTCCCCGAGCCTACATCCGCTCGCGTGTCGTCGTATCGACCGGTTAAAGCGTATTTTACTTGCCCGCGAATAATTGGATTGCCGTGTTTTATAATACGACGTCGTCGGACGGGGGAACGCGAACGGCTTAAAAGTGTTTTCTAGCGTGACACTCTTAACTCCGTGTAGGATTTGCCATGTACTTCGGCTGAAACGTAATTCTGAAGGCACACAAATGGTTCGTGTACTCGAAGGCTCCCGTGCGGATCGTTTGCGCTACCGTTCAAATACAAACTGCCACATTTTTAGCCCCTTCAAACATACAAAAGACATTAGAAACAAAGGGAATTTCAATGTAGGTACATTGTGGAAAAACGCCGTCGTCCCGTTTAAACGGCACGGGGCTACGAACAGGGTTTTCTTTCTTCTCCACAGTTGGACGATTCCATTCGATCGCGCTTAATAAAGATAATACTAATTCTGATTATCTCTTAGTTGTTTTTAAAATCAGTTTCTGGCGCAGATGGTAGAATTTCGCGACAGAGGGCCAAATTGTCCGCTCATCTGTTGCAGGCTTGATTTACAGAGGAACATGAGTTCGCCAGAAATTTGTCAGTTATTGAATTTCACGGTAATCTACGATGCTAATGAATTTTCATCAGGAGTACCGGAGATCGATGATGACTCCTATGTGTCCGTAATAAGTGTGTCCTCCACTATCGATTAATATACTGTAGACGTGGGAGTAAAATGAAGAGAGCTACGTATAACTTTCATTGGCCAAAGCGAATCTCGTCCATTATTAATTCAACTTTTCCTGTCTGCCGTAACTATGAAAAAATCCTCATATTCACATAGCCTGTTTATTTCGTTAAAAAATTGCAAGTACTCTAACAGTATATTATTATAAAATCCTCTTGTTCGCGTCAATACAAATAATCTTGGAAACATTGAATAATATTTCTGATAGATAATATAACAAGTGATCAGACAAACATTATAAAACCCGTACTTCTGCATATAATAATGCAGCAATTTACACTAATCCTTGCAAGGACTCTACAGTCAAGAAACAGCAGTAAAATACAGGAAGTGTTACAGTAACGAAAAGGAAGCAACGATTTTCTGAAATGAAACAATATCCAAGATTATGTCCTGTATTGAACCACGTTCATTATTGGTGGTATATTTGTAATTCAATTTTAAGTGAAACGCTAGACTGGGGCACGCTGTGAATTATTGACCTCCGTCCGACCGCATACTGGGCGTTACTACTTGCTCGTTTTATCGGGCATGGAAGCAGCTCAGGAAGAAGATCCAAAATGGAGTCATTGCTCAGCTCTTTGCCTGCTATTTTCCCGACCTATTATTTCTACAGGATAATTATTCATAAAGTCGTGTTATTACGCCATTACACTGTACGACAAGTTTCGTTCCATTTCCCTCGAACGATTTCTTTCGTTCAGAAAATTTGCTTCACCAGCTAATAGCTTATTAAAACGCATCGCGTGCGCGTGTTTAACGAGATACACTATCAGGTTACACAGCCCGCTCTCACAATAAGCATTAGCTATTCATACAGTTGGCACGTGTTGCGAAATAATTCATATCTTTGTACGTCGTGCCTCTATTATGCGCTGTATTAGGCGTTCAGCTGCGAGCTACTTTATGCAGGACAGACTTCCTTTTATTCCCCCCCCCCCCTCTCAGCAATAAACGCCACTTTATGCGGATATTTATTACGGGCGCAAATGAGGGACCCGAGCTTTTGGAATCGGTACTCGCGGCGCGTAAAAGACGGAGGCATTAAAATGAAGAGAAAAATCGATAGAGCAGACTAATCGCAGGTGTTTACGAATGTTTGAAGTACTGGTTGGTAATGGATTCACTGCAAGCACGATAGCAATTAATCTGAAATTTGTGCGAAATTTCTGTGCAATATAATGCATTTGCCTTAAACAAGTCGAATTGAGTCGAAGAAGCAATTATAAATACGAAAAATGAAAGGCAAATTGTTAACGTGATAGAAGGCGACCAAAAATTGAAAACTTGAACGCGATGTATTTTTGTTTAAAACCAGAGATCCAAAATAACGAATAGGTATTTAAAAAAAAAAAAATGGAAGAAGTCATTAAGTAAAAATTGACAAAAATAAAATTCGGGTCATTGATTATGATTATTATCGGTAAACAATTTTTTTTCAATCATTTATAGCGGTTATTCCTAACCAAAATCATTTAATTAAAGATATTAACTCTCATACCATAGCTTTTAAAATTTGTCTTACAACAGTTATGATGTCTGTTTAAAATAAAATTATCTTGAGTTTGATAGAACGATACGAAGTTATGATTAATTCCACTTCATGTTGGATTTTTCATCGATGTATCAGAAAGGAACTTTAGAGTGCAACGACACTGATTGTTCGAGTGATTACGTGTTATACAGGACAATTTCGTACGCGTACCAATGCAATTCTGAAAGCAACTTCGTTGGCACGGTTAACAAAGCACATGTCCCACGATTGGGCTTTGTTACTTTCACTCTTTCATAGCCGAGCGTTAAAGCGCATCAACGAGACGTCCATCCAGCTAACATCGCCGAATGTACTCGCAGACATTTCCAATTTTACTCTCGTCCGTGTCACGCGTTTCGAATTTTGACGTTTTAATTAGCCGTATTTCAATTCGCCCCCGAAATCGCGGACCCATGAAAGCGACCGTCGAAAACAAGAGCTTCGAATGCATTTCGATTCCCTATCCACGTAATTCCTGCATTATTTCCTGCAAATTAGACGCAATCCCGAACGAGGAAACGTCATTTGCATTATCGTTGCACGTACAACACGAGGGCACAATTTTTTTAATAATAAAAATACATCAAAGTAGCAACGTGACTTTACTGAACCTTTCATGCTACTAACTTTCTTCATCTTATAAATATTACTGATTTAATCTTGTAACGTTTTAAGATTATTTCGGATGGCTGATAACAAATATTTCCTTCGTATACCACGCTTGAACCAGTAATCATTAAATTAGAAAGATAAAAAAATATGTAAATTTAGTGACGTATGTTTTCTGATTATTATATACTATCAATGTTTTTGAAACACTGCTGAATTGGTCACATGCTATTTCCAGAAATATCATACACAATATTATAATATTATATTAAAAATAACGGAGCTTTATTCAGCGTAATCGGTATATATTTTATGGAAATCTTCCTACTCGAGTAATCCTCTCACGTGTTCGATTAGCCTCAAGTATCCGATGATCATTCATTATAACCACTCGCAAGTATATCGGATTGGTAGAGCGTGGATGTAATAGCATAATCGTGGCGTAATTCCGATAAAGTGCCTGTCACTTTATATTGGCGATCGGCTCTGTGGATTTTCACCGTTTGCTTTCGATTTGCCTCCAGCGACACCTAATGGAACGTGTCGGTTGCTATATTGCATTAGTTTGTTGATACCATTCAATGACTCCGTATAGCAAATGCACGCATGTTTGTGGAAGCTGTTTGAAAGCCAAGCTTCACAGCAAACTTGTTCAACGGCCTGTTTTCAAAATATTTTACCTCTCGCCTTAGAATTGTAGATGAAGTTTCTCTGATCGATGCAAATCTAATTGAAATGCTCGTTGAAGTAGCTCCATAAAATAAACAGCACAATATTAACCTGCTTTTACCTCCCATCGAAATCAATAAGAGGGAAATATGAAAATACGCAACAGAGATAACAATCCCCACGACTTTCTACCTAATTGCTTATCGATCGTCACCACAGAATTGTATACTATAAGCCGGCAATTTTTAAATATGCCAAACCGATCTAATCGAAATTCGCAGAAGCAAATATGCACCATGAAATACAGAAGTATAATATTCTCAGCTCTTTTCTTAGTGAACCACAATTTAGAAACAAAATGATTTAATAGAAAAGTGGATCTTTGACCAAAATGTGCATTACGAGCATAATTTTATTCTTAATAATAATTTCAATCGAATGTGAATCTCGCAGCGCAGCGTGACAATCGATGAAGCCCTAGCTCTCCAACCTCAGGTCGAAGGAACTACTTGCAGTGCAAATAACTTCTCGAATGTTGCGCGAGCGGTTGCAGCAAAACCAGCTCGCAGTTTGGATTTTGCAAACGTGGCTGAGATAACGAGGCACAACTGTACTTTGCAATTAGCTTAGCGATGGACAGAGAGTGAATTACGGCCGTCTCTTTTGAGCTGTCGCCAGAAACTGAATTACGGCGCGGGCGAGCGGCTGGCCACCCTTTCGGCGATCCTAAATTTTTCAGCCATCTCGAACGATGGGAAACTGATGTTTCCTTCCTTTTTTTCTTCCGGACGCGCAGAGAATTATTCATCCCCCCCCCCTCGGCGCGGAACGCTCAAGAATACGCGACTGATTGTCCTTTGGAATTAATACCCGCGGGGTTCATGCGAAATTCCATGAATTCTTTAGTACCTTCACATCAGAGAGCTTCTATATATCCGTGCATCGCCCGCCTCCCCGGTCGTTCGAGGGAAGGAAATTTGAATTTTGGGTCATACGCGTAGTATGCATAACAAACTTTCCAGCTGAGGGAAAAAATCAGCAGAAACTCTGTGCCACTTTGTCCTTCGACTGACGTGCCATGCTCGTGGCAAGGGTGCTTGTTGTCTTTCAATTTGAGTCGTGTGATACGATGGGGCGACAGGAGGAATTAACCAGCGTGTCAGTTGGAAATGTGCAAAGGAATTATGTTTAAGCAGAATGTATGGAATTATAAGTAATAGTAACTTGAGGAGTTTGATGTTGGAAGAATGACTGAACTACGTACAAAGTATTTAATAATAAAATTATTCCGGGGATTATGAAAGTAGTGTAAGTAAAAAAAAAATTGAGATTTCGCTTGTCTTATGTTATATTGATTTATATTTCAATATTATGAAAGAATTGTTGCAAAATAGCTGCCAAGTAAGCAATGACATGGTAGTGTCACTTTCGTAATCAGCCGTGACAGTTTCGATAGTGATGTAAGTTATTTGTTCTGTGTAATTAACTTGTGAGAAAGGAAAAAATTATATATTTCTGTATCATGTATTAACCTTAAATGTGGAGCAAGAAAAGAAAAACAAAGAGAACGCGAAATATACTTAATTAAACTGAAAATATGAGAAAAATTAGGAGAAGTACTGGTAAAGAATACCTAAATTACCAAAAATGGTAAAGTTAGTGGCAAAGTATTTAAAAATAAAAATTGCTTTTGTTCGAAGAAATGTTTGAATTTATTAAGTTATGAAAATCGAAAAACTACGTTTGAGCGCTTTTAGAATTTGGGGGACATTTAATGGTTTAAAAAACACATTTTCGTACAAGTTACTAATAAAATTTTACTATGATAAATAAGTTTGACATTTGTTCAATAATAGAAAAATATTTTTTAATACGCCCAAACGCAACGATCTAAATATCTCAAAACAAAAAATAAAGGACTTACACCACTTTCATAATCACCGGCACAATTGCTTGTATACCTAAGCCCTTTAGACTGTGACAAGTGAAAATAAATTACTAGGGACACCTTGGTGTCGCGTTTAAGCTTGAAGAATTGAGAAGGGTGGATTGAATAACGTTATTAACGAGGTACAGGGATTTATAACAATGTTGATAAACGATATTGATGTTTTGTACTTTTTTAACTTGTAAAGTTCACAGGTCTTGTTGTTAAATTTAATGTTGTTTTGAACACGTAGAGTCTGCATGATTTAGAATGAATTAAAGTGCGAGAAATCGAGGAGAATTTCTAAGGAGAGACATTTGTCGTCAAATAAAAATCTGACTATACATGTTACGATGAAAGTATACAGTTTGGTAATATAGAATATGTACCTATTATAGAAGAGTAAATAAATAAATAAATTATATACTTACTTTACATATTCAGTACATTACAGAAATCGTAAAACTACCTTACTATACAAACTATATTGAATTTATAAAAAATTCTACATTTCATAACAAAAGTTTATAAAACCCCGAAACTCGTGTTTTCAAATCTTCCAATTTCCATTTTAATATCCACGTGGGCCCAATTAATAACTGCAAGGCACGACCAACTGTGCGATAAAGTTCAGAACCTGTCACCCCAATCTTACGAGAACATTGCCGAAAGCTCGTTGCAAAAGGAGTTAATGAAACATTCTGTCTATTTCCGTAAGAAAGCACTCGCCATAAGAGTGTCCCTACTATCTCCATTATCTTGCTAATGGAGCGTAAGCGTCCATAAATTTCAAGCTGGAGGGTTGCAAAAAGTTTGACAAATTTCACGTGGAAACCCACCACCAATCTTATCGATGACAAAAGGCGGACGACGGGATTATGCGACGCTTTAAGAACGGAAGCGAAAGACGGGGCCGAAAGATATCGGAGGAATCTGTCTATCTCGCGTGTATCTGGTCAAGAATTGGTCGCTTGTAAAGTATGATATCACTTTCGATAATAGAATATTGATTTCCAATTAATCTCAAGAGGATGAGCCATTGAATTTTAAACCGGGTTCACTTCAACGTCTATTATAATACGTGCGCGATGTACATATATGGGCTGCAACCTAGTTGCAAAAGCAGAAATCTCGATGGGATGGAAGCTCTCAAGTCTTAAGCGAAAAGAATCGAGGGAACTTCAATAATGCAGCTTTTGAGCACGATATGATACCATTTCTACAAATTTTCGTGCAATGCACTTTGGGATTTGAAAGTTTCTACTCTAAGGGAACGAATACTGTGGATTCCATTATTATTTTATGGAACTGATCGATTTAGGGAACGTACGTACGATGGAAATAAAAATGGTATATGTACTTGCGAAATTTAGACACTTTTAAGGAAGATGTTTGAATTACGTTCACTGGCCGATTGAAACTTTTTGCAAATAAAACATTTTCTTGGTCTGCAGTTGTAGAGTACCTTGTCAGTCGCATTGGTTCCTCGTCGAGGCAGAATCATCTCATTGGCAACGCGTTCCCTCGCCGTGGCAGACGAGCTGTTCAACTTAAAATTATATCACGCTCTTTCAGTTACTTTTTCGCTTCTCAAACGGGCGTTCACGAAGTCGTTAACTGAATTCTCGCAAACTTCCTTCGGCTCTTTGAGCGATGTGCAAACGGGAGAGCGTTTTCTCTGTTTCCGTAAGGAACTCGCCGCTTACCGAGAGCTTCAAACGAATAACGTGACGCAGAAATATCGGTTCTAAGGGAGCGATTCAATATGCACTTTGCAAACTCTGCAGTCCCTGATCGGTCTATGCCTCGCAAAAGAGGCGACGTGTCATTTTCACCTTCAACGGGAGGAACTTTTGGAAACACGAATAGAAACACACACGGAAGGAAAGTGATACGGATGAATACAAACAGTTCCTTTGTGGACTCCATACTCGCAGATAAATGACAATAATTTCAAGCCAGTTGTGCTCGGACAAATCAATGAGGTTCAAAAATAAATAGCCCGTGGTAATATCAGACAAGTTATGATATTGTGAATAAAATTTTAACTACGATTTTAAACTACGATCTTTTCGTGTGATTGAACTATCAGAAGATTGAATTCAATTAAGGGGGTAGGTCACCCTCGATAGCCCTAAAACAGGCCTTTTTTCAAACGCAAATTATAAAGTGATAAATAACAGTAGAGACAAGATTTTCCCCTAGTTTTAATCGTCATTCTATGAGCTTTAACACAAAAAAAGAAAAGTCTAAATATCTCTATGTACATAAAAGTTGTGAGTAAAAACGTAAAAGCGTGTGCGCGGTGCACCGTTTGATGGTGTACATAAAATCTCGAAAATCGCTCCAATGATTTGGATGAAAATTTAATGAGACATGCAGAAAACCATTCCCTAAGATGTGTCGGGAGCAGATTTTCGAAAAAAAAAAATAATACAATGTTTATGTTGAAAAATACGATTTTATCGATTTCTTGTATGAAAAAATATTTTTTATCTTTTTTTTAAGAATTCATCTCGAAATTCTGCTTCCGACACATCTTAGGGAACGGTTTTCTGCATGTCTCATTAAATTTTCATCCAAATCATGGGAGCGGTTTTCGAGATTTTATGTACAGCATCAAACGGTGCACCGCGTACACGCCTTTATGTTTTTACTCACAACTGTTTTGTACATAGAGATATTTAGACTTTTCTTATTTTGTGTTAAAGCTCATAGAATAGCGATTAAAACTAGGAAAAAACCTTGTCTCTACTGTTATTTATCACTTTACAATTTGCGTTTGAAAAAAGGCCTGTTTTAGGGCTATCGAGGGTGGCCTACCCCCTTAAAGACTGTGCAATTAAAATTCGTTATACATATTGTTACCTAATTTCAAGTAAATCTATTTAAGCATCACGATCTTATCATCCATTCCACTTGATATCTCAGTTGTGCAACTTATATACAATATATCAGTTTACTTCATGGCTCGTTGGTGTATCGATATAACCAACAGATCTACAGTTTATGTCATTTTAACGTTCTAAAGTTCTGGGTATTACCTTCCCTTGCGTAGAGTGCTTCAAGAAACTAGGCCGAGCTATAGTTATTTTCTACACGAGGATAGTAAAAATCGTTACAGGAAAATATTGCGCTCGTTTAGCCGCTTCAATCATTCTACGACCACGTTGTCGCAATTTTCTTCATTTGCCTCTAGCAATTATCTCTATCGTTCCTTGATAAACAGCTACCTACTCAATTCAGGTTCAGAATAACCCTCGATATTTTCAAGCCAATCGACTTCGTCTTATCTGCATTCGCCCTCGAATATTACGCGACCCAATCAGCCATTTTAAGGGCGAGGAAAGAAATATCGAAACTCACCTTGTCTTCCACGTCGGAGGCGGTGTTCTCGATGGCGCCATCCGCCCATTTCGCCGCCACGGTCACAGCTTGCTCGGCCCTCGACATGTATTTGCGGGTGGTTACGTCGATTTTCGTCGCCGTCGCCTTGCAAAGCTCTGTCAACGTCAGAGAGAAAAAAAAAAGGTGCTCTTAAGTTGATGCCGACAGACGAGCTGGGGGATCGATACGCTGCCTCCCTGTCAAGCCAGGGAAACAGGATTGTAAGTTCAAAGCTTCTAAGAGTGACAGCCTCGGGATTTTCTTCAACGTGGAATTGACTGGGATTTGAAAAGCTATCTTTGGATCGGAACTCCATTTTAAGATTTACCCATTGTTTCGATACACGGTGTTGCGGAAAAAGAGGAATTCTAAGTTAAGGGGGTACTCTAGTGTAACTGCCCGTTTTTCAACGTCATATTCGGGAATTTATTTAACAAAAACTGTAAGTTTAAACTATCTGGCGTTTCGCCTGCGTATTAAGGTATGCTTGAAGTATTACTCAGAATTTTTTTGAACTTTTTTATCGCACATATAATCGGTGGCGCCAGCTTCTTCAAAAAATTATTTTACAACGGGCGTTGGTGTGGGAACTGTTCTACTTAGTCATCCAAAATGGAAAAACTAAGGTTAATTTTCTTTATTATGTTTGTCGTTATGGTTGGAACCACAGAGGCCCTCTAACAATAAAAATTGGCAGAATGACAGCATTATGAAAAAAAATGTTCGATTTTTGCTCATAAGCAAAGCTGTTTTCGTTCTGTAGAATTAATTTTATACAAGATAGAAACTCGTCAGAGGTTCCAACCATAGCGACAAACAATAAAGAAAATAAACCTTAGTTTTTCCATTTTGGATGACTAGAACAGTTCCCACACCAACGCCCGTTGTAAAATAATTTTTTGAAGAATAAAAAAGTTCAAAAAAATTCTGAGTAATACTTCAAACATACCTTAATACGTAGGCAAAACGCCAGATAGTATAAACTTATAGTTTTTGTTAAATAAATTCCCGAAGATGGCGTTGAAAAATGGGCAGTTACACTAGAGTACCCCCTTAAGGAGGACTTGAATATTTTTATCGGTTGATACTGCAATAGTATATGATTTATCATTCAATTTTCAACTTTGGTTTATTTGAAATTTTCTGTAAGTTCTCTGAAATAATATAAATTCACCGAAATGTAATTATATTGAATAATAACAAGCATCCTCTACCGCTTACATTTTATTCCGTTTAAAAATATTTAACCATTTTATATTAATGAGAAGTTATAATACTTTTTAACCCCATAACATCCGGCAGATAAAAGCAATTCAATGCGCCTGTAACGCAGTAAACCAACTTTTCATCGAGCACCGTGCGTGCGTTTGCATTTTTCTAATTAACAAAAGTTCCTGTCCATTCCCCTTTTTTAATAGACACCAGGAAGCTCGCGTAACTTTGGAGTGGGTTCGCGGCGAATGGTGTTCACGCGTACAGAGAGTCATCAATTTCAACGCGAACTTCCCAGTCAGAATCGAGTTAGCTATCGTTGATTTCGTTGAACCGCGGCCTCCTAGCTCAGACCACATTTAAAAAAGCAATGGCTGACCTAGTTCTGAGGATGAGCTCCAAATTCGGCTCTGTCCAATAGGAACAGAGTTGATTCACATGATTAATTAAGTTTCGTACCAAACTACGGAATGCAAGAGCCGCAGCTAAGCTCTTTCGTAATTAGTGCAGTGCTAAAATTACGCGTGTACATTTTATTACACCCAGTGCATAGGAAAAGAAAATATTTCACCAGAAAGTAGGTATCGTTACGAATGTTGCGCGTAGCCAACTATGCACGCGTGTTAATCTGTCAGCTGTTACTTATCTATCCGAGAAAAATAAGCACGAAGTGGAAACCAGATGTTGGATGAGCGGCTCGGTAACTCGTATTGTGCGTTGAAAGTAAAATAATTATTCTGGAAACTGTGGCGAATACGTGTCATATGTGTCGCGGTTCCATTAATTTGTTAGAAGTTACAAAATATTGTATAATATGCTGTGCTATTTATAACCGTGTCCGCGCGAATGCCTCCGATCTTTCATTGAAATTAAAATGGGAGTAGCCTATAAATTTCGAGATAAGCTTCCTCGGTAGGGTTACGGTAGGGTTAACTTCATCCCCTCGTAAGTCCCTTCATCTACTTTGGGAGGGCACTATCTAACCTACTAACCTCAGAGGAGCATTAGTTCTGGATTTTTATTAGCAACCTGAACGTCCAGTCAGAATTTAACCCTCGTCAGGCGGCATAGGTACAATTGTAGCTTTTGGGTTTTTAAATTGCGATAACTTTTTTTCGAGAAGCCGTGGAGGGCTGATGTTTCGTGACATCTCTAATTTTTTGGTCTAAATTATGCAGACCAAATTTCAGAAAAATATCTCTACCCCCTTCCGAGACAGAGGGTCGAGGGTTTATTGCATTATCCTCATACATTTTGTATGAGGATAATGCAATAAAAAAAGAATACGATTTTTTTTTTAATGATAATGTTATTTTATTATAAAAAAGTAAAAATAGATTATTTACATTATAAAAGAAAATTTAGGAAATTTTTTTTTTATTGATTTTCATTGAGACTAAATGTTATCCATTTATCGTACAAATTATACCGATAGAGAGAATATTCATATAATATATGTGAGGGTGCAATTGTGCCTCTGCCGCCTGTTAACGTTGTAAAATTGTGCCGCCTGACGAGGGTTAAACATATCTCCGCGATGATAAGTTAATCGTATGATAATATAATCCTTTGTACTTTGAAATACTAGTGAAGTTGAAACTAAAATAGTGACGATTATGATTACAGTCACAGTACATGAAATTACAGAATTTTTACTTGTTGTCCTTTTCGGTTGCAATTGTAATTAAAATTTCTTTGAATTTGTGTTATGTGTGTGATTGAAAATTGAAATTCGCCTACGATTTTCTACTATGGTTGATATGATGATTCTAATTCAGACTAATTATTATTCTCCTTGGTTCGTTCAATTTTAAATCTACACAGACCTTAAAAGTGTAAAGGTCTCAATCAGACATTTGTAATATTTTATGTACTGCTTGGACCTACTTAGGTATTTAAATCTGTGCCTTTGATGCAGATTCCCAACAGAAATAAACACCTTTCTTGATCAACATGCAGAAACGCCGAAGATGGAAATATAAAAAGAATACGAAACCACGGGTGACAGGTCAACAAGAAATAAAATCGATATTTAATTATCGGCTATCGCGCCATTAAATGGTCCGCCATCGTCCATTTTTTTTTTCATTTCCCATCAGCGCTCGTCGACATTTCACTTTCATCTGGAGAGGGGACAATTCGTGTGCATCGTCCGAATTTATTTCTCCCTTTTGCGTGCGACTTCCGCTTTTCCTCGCGCTAAACAAGTCATCGATTTCTTGTAAAGCGGCCCATCGAATTTACAGACGAAAATTTACCCTTCATCAAACAACCTCAGCTCCCTTATCACGTCTAACACTTAAGAATCCAATAAATTTAAAAATAAACAGAAAATAATTTTCAAGCTCAAGATCATTCTATTCCCTTTCAAGTTCGCCCTATTTCAATTTTTTAATAAAAGTCTCTCCTGGCTTGTCGTGTCGATAATCAGTATTTTCTTTTTTTACCCTCTAAGAGGAATGAAATTGATTTAATATCTTAGATTAAAAGCTAACAACCACGATGCCGATGAAATAAAACGAAAGACACGATTACAGTGGAGGCACTTCCCTAAGTTTACCGATGAGCAAATTGATGAAATTTTCAGTTGTATTAGCGTTCTGAGTAATGCTGATGAGACTATACCGAAATAATACCCGGCAGCACATAATTGGCCGGTCGCTCGCGGCAAAATACGATCATCATCGTAATGGCAAATTGTGGACTGCGTAACCAGCTACATTCACGAGGAGGAATTTCTCGATAAACTCTGCTGGTATCAAATCGATTCGCCATGGCCCCATTCTGTATTACTGTTACAAGTAAATGTTAATCAAGACGTCGAATTTCAGCTGAGCATCGAGGATGCTCGAAGCATTTTGTAATTTTGATTTCGATCTAGCAGCAACATTTTTACATGTAATGGTAGAAATTGCTACATTATTCCATCGCGATTGTTCTACTATTTGGAGTTATTTCCAAAACCTTGTAGTGAAAATTGTGCTAATTTGATGCGCGTAATTCGCTAGTAATACATTTCTATTTTGTTAAAAATTCAATGGAAATATACGAAGATTAATTCTCTCGAAGTTTCAGAATGTACAAAACGAATTCCTTGAGGATATTTGGAAATTTTCGAATCACGAACACATGGCATTCTTCAGTTGATACTATAACAATTATAAATTCGTCCTTTGTGTTGCAATTTTTTTTACACTTTCAATATTGTAAATAACTCTCAAAAAGCTATAAAAGAATATTTGAATTTTCTGTTAAATACCACTACGTGCAAGAAAAATAGATTACAAAATGTTTGGATAGTGTCTAAATACAGCATCCAATGCAAAATCGATGTAATGTTTCTTTTGTGCCACAGTGTCGACCAGAATTGCATCTGTGCTGCTAGAACTCAATTTCGATTGTGCCACGTTCAAGTCAGAAATGCCTTTTGTGGACAGACAGTTACTCGCGAACAATCCTGCTTCTTGAAAATGGAATCTTCTTAACTACCATGGCCACCTGCTATAGACAGGCAATCGAATAAATGGCGAGTCGTAAAAGCAATCTTCGAAACGGGACGACGTATCGTCACCATATGAGTATTGATCTGGTTCAACGTTCACCGAAAAAGAACTCTTCGAGTCAGACGTCGATTTCGAAATTCTGACGCCAACATCTCTCGTAATTATAATTCTAATACCCACGCTCCTCGCCTGCCGATTATAATTACTTGCACAGAAATCAAGAACTTTATGAACACGTTCTTCTTGTAATCAGAGTAAATCTGTATACGTGTTTCCCCACGTTTCTGTTTTATTTCTTTTTACCCACGGGACAGTGTCACGGCAGCTTTTCGGCGCAGTAAAACGAGATTGAAGGATCTAGCGAAGCTGCAAAAGGTTTCGACGCACGAAAATGAATTCGCCCGGTAAGCAATTGCCTCCACGGACGCATTACAGATATGTAAACTAAATTGCCCGGCAACGAGTTAGGCATGGATCGTGTTACATCGGCGATAAAAGTTCGCCTTTGCCAGCGGTAAATTAATTCGCGCAAACTGATTGGCAAAGCGAACGATATATAACGCGATCACTTTTTTCTTTTTCACGTGAAACGGCGAAGCGTACACGACGGAATAATAAATCGTTCAACGATGAGCCATCGTGAATCACTGCTTTTTGCAAAAATATTGGAATTACACACTTCGAACGATATCGCGGGGCGATTAATCACCGAGCTATTTAAGCTTCAAAGAAACCTGCTTATGTCTATTTGGAAACTCTTCTAACGGAACTGAGAATTATTCAGTACGAAATATTGTAGAATATTCCTCGAGATTTTACAAAATATTAACGTCACTTTAAAGGTACTTTGTTTTTATTTTACCACTCGAAAGATCGCTGAAGCAACATTATTGAGACAACTTTGAGGACTAAATAAATTATATCGATGCAATTAAATGACTTTCCTATCAAACATTCTCACTGAACTGCCTATGAAAACTTCCATAAAAATTCTTATAAATTCATGATATGTACTACTGGTAGAAATACTTCTTTGCCGTGGCAAGTAGAATATGGCTGTCAAGTGCAGACTACGAGCTTCTATACAGTCCGTGATGTATAGGTGCGAGGAATGCATGGAAATTGAACAAATATACTTGGAATACGTTTTCTAGACATCAAAGTACGAATATTGTACGATATTCATTCGTATCTGCACCGAACGGAAAATAAATCATCCCGTCGTCCTCCCCCCAGACGAAAATGTGTTCTATCTCTGCCACAGTTAATTACTTGATCTATGCACGATGACTAGGTACTTTTTCATCAGATTAGTGAGTACTATACATGTACGTACTAAAACATAGAATAGTTTTTTAAATACCCTATAGAAGAAGTTTATAAATGGAAGACTATAGAAATCGCACGAAGGAAGTAGTCCAAATAGGTAAATCGATCAAAGTGGAACAACAGTGTGAGTTTTCTGCAAGGCTAACGACAACCACTAAACCACGATAGGATAATTAATCGTCACGAGATAAACTAACGAGGGACAATCGATTCTGCAAAGCGCCAACGTCAAACTTTGCCAACGTTGTTCACATTATCCGTCTTGCAATCTCAGCACCCTTGACATTAACCGCTTGCTTGAAAAATTTCTATAGAGCACGAGGAGCTTTACGCACGATAATAAATCTTCCGTTCACAGTACGCTGTGACTCAAGACGTCTGTAAAATAAATAATTACCTCTAAAAGAAGAAAGGTCAGTATTAATCACTCTGCTGAACTTACATAAATTTTTGCGAAATTTTCCAAATTTTCTATCATAAATATAGAAAGCTGAGAACTGTGCCACAGAAAATCCATTTCCCTCCATTTTCCACGCCTCTCGCGTGTTTAACTCCAAAACGAAAATCGTTAGCATGAAACTTCGCTTTAAGGGTACCCCCCCCCCCCCCCCCACACTTAAAAAATACGTCATTTTTAGGATTTTATTTAAAAAAAAAGTAAACGTCATGGTGTTAAAAAACTTTTTAGCCTGTATTTGTACATCATTGAAGATAATAAAATATTTCGTTTGCGTATTTTATCTAATACTGCTGTCCATTAGTGGCTGTAACTGTCCTGGTGATGCCAAAAAATCTGCGGAATTATAAACTCTTTGTAGAATTATCTAAAATCAACAAACTGAGAAAATTCTTAAGTGTATAAGAGTTCCATGGAATCATCTATGCTCATAACTTTTCGACTAATCTTCTTCTTTTATAAACATTTTCATGCATAAAATTCCCCCTGTTTTATTAAGTTTATGATTCAAACGTCTGCCGAAACATGAGATTACAATATTTTCCTATGACCATGAATGATTTCATGAACAATCTCATAAACTTTAAGAATTTTCTTGGTTTGTTGATTTCAGATAATTCTACAAGGCGTTATAAATTCTGCAGATTCTTTGTATCACCCAGACGGTCGCAGCCACCAACCGACAGCAGTACTAAGTAGATAAAATATGCACAGAAAATATTATTATCTTCAATGATGAACAAATACGCCCTAAAATGTTTTTTAACACCATAACGTTTATTCTGTTTTAAATAAAATCCTAAAAATTACCCATTGTTGGAGCGACTTGTTGGGAAGGTATCCTTAAATAGAATTTGCTTTTTCAAAATCAAAAAAGAACACAGACGATTAAAAAATCCTTGCAAATAGCTGTATAATAAGGAAGGAGTTTGCTGAACAAAACTCACAATCTGGTAAAAGCAACAGACGTTCCATGTTGTAACTCTTATTCTATACCCATCCTAACACTAATTCCACTGCCAATTACGTGCTCGACCAACTACTGCGATAGGGTGGCTGGTGCATCTGTATCGCGCGGAGAGCCGTGCTCTGAGCCTTGCTTCCTGCCACGGAAGCACACGGATCGGATGTCAAAACTGCTCGCGGAGCATCGGGAATGCGAGCCACGCCTTGAAATCCGGGTCACAGAGTTAGTCGGAATCGCCGAGGAAATCGTAAGCAATTTCCACGGAAATTCCGAGGCTTCGAGTCAAAATTCGGGGGAAGGTAACAATCCACGGGGAAGATTTTCATACCCCTCGGGGAGCCACTGGCGAGAAAACTGGTGGTATGAGATGGGAATACCAGAGAAGTTTATGATGCGTCTCGTTTGCGGGCCACGGTAGAATGCCGTCTTTTCCATCCACTTCACGAACTATGGAATATGATACTTTCATTCTACAAGCGGGATCCTATACGTGGGCGAGTCGAGTGGAGGGAAAAGCGTCCTAGCGCTTCCACGCGAATTTCGATGAAAATCCTCTGACCTACGGGAGCGTTCTGTAGGAATTCTTTTGACGTGGCTGATTGGAAATTGTTGCGATAAGCACGGTAATTAAGGGCGTTCATTGACGTGCCTGAGTAATGTGGCAATATTTAATCGAAATCTACCGATATACAAGAAACAGCTCGTCCGTGACCATTAATTTGCCAGGCATATGTGAATTTAATTTGTTTTCTTGCGTGCGTCGAAGTGATTAATTAGTTGATAGAGGTTTTATGGTTGAAATTGGCATTTACTTTTTGGAAATTTAATGTGACGTTTGTGGGTATGAATTAAATATGGCGAGAGATTGGTGCCAGCGGCAACTGAGGGTTTATCGTGGGGTTTTCGTTACGTTTCGATGAAAGTGGGTGGAAAGATTATGCGAATAGAAAGGTGTATGGGAGTCTAAGCCAGATCATCAACTGCACTGGTGAAAATCAATGTAAGTGGTGCCATTCAGGAGGGAAGCATTCGTGGACCAGTGTTCTTATATTTTTCTGATGATATCACTAGTGAAATATGCTGACTACGTGTGGCAATAGATTTAAGAAGACAGCCAGTGCAAGCAGTTCGCAACAAATTGTTCAGGACTGACATATTTCCCGCTCGCTCTTGATTTTCGTGCACACATTTTTGCAAGTACGCGACCTAAATTCAACCCTCTGTTCACGGACTTTCACCTTTGACCTCGCTACCCCATACCCCTTCTGAGTTCATGCGCCTTCCACGCGTCAGACGATAGACAGGATAATATTATACCATGTTCAAGTGAGATATTACCAATTGTGTATGCGAAGAAGCAATCTCCAAATGAGATGCAACACCTCATGAATTTTTCATGGTAAAAAAAAAAGGGAAGATCTGTTTTATGATCGTACTGAATTTTAGGTATTTCAGAAATGGCCAGGATAAAATCTGGCTTTATAGAATCTTTCGTTTGTGTCACTTTTTACCGAAGCTTGAAGAGTACAAATTCTTGACTACCACGAGTGACACATAAGGACAGGACTAATTAAAATTTTAGATATTAATTGAAAGAATCAATATTTGAAATATTTATAATTATTTATGATGTAGTTTTATATTTGTTGAGAGAAGTGTTTCACGATGAATGACTCTATTCAGTAATAAATTTTAATGACCAATATAATAACGAGTGCACAAATAATAATGCCGGCGATTTTATTCCTCCGCGCAGAACGCACGCGACAATTTATATTGGAATTCCGTCGCAACAGGCCTGATAAGGGGCAAGTGGAATTGCGAAATCGTGGCTTGCATGGCTAATAAAAATGTCAGCTGACGAGCTGATTGCATGCGACGAGAAATACAACGTGTTTACGTTAGAAACCACCTATGGTAACGAGCATTATGCGATGCGTACTCAATCGAAAGCCTAATTATATTACGAAAACGAATTATATTGGACGCTTGATTCGGTGAATACTTGGATTCCAACAGTTTTGAAAATTTTTCAGTACCAATATCATATTAAAAACCACGATCACCTTGACATTTTCACGAGATTTACAAAATTTCAATATTAGTACTACTGGATACAGAACTTCAACAATCTTCAAACTATTCTCAACCCTTTCTACTTTTGCAATTAACACTATTCGCTTTATAATACTATTTAGATAATAAAACACTCGAACAGTAATGTACCTATTCGAATAATGAAAGTTTGAATACTGAACTGTCTCGCAATGTCTCAACACCTTTCTCAAAAATAGACACCCATCTAACGCCTCCATTTATTTCCAATCATTTCAACTCGTCTACACTTTACACTTAAAAGTATTTCCCTCGAATTTGCTGGCATTCTACCGGTGGGCAAATGAAGGCAAATGAAACGTTCCTCCGGAATGAAAAAATACGGGCAAGGAGGGTGATCAAAGGGAAGTGGAGCCACTTCTGGCATCTTTCGCTCGCGAGCCAGAACGACTTACCCTCTGTACATGAAACGAAGGCACTTTTCGGAATGGATTCGAGGCGATCGAAGGAAAAAAAAATAGGGAATTCTAAAATTAGAGCCGTACCTCTGGGACGATTTCGAGGGTTCGTACGTGACACTCACCCATGTCGTCGGCACTGAACTCCTGCTGAAGTTGTTCCTCGGTAGGCTCCGAGTTTGATTTGGTCCCCGTCTGCTCTGTCGAGGGTTCAGTCTCTTTCATACACTTCCTGGCGTGATGGCCGCGGAACGCCGCTTGTATCCTCGTCGCGGCGTCGTCCCTCTCTTTACCACCGACCTTGTCTTCCTCCTCCTCCTCTACCTTCGAGTCGACTGATCCTATCGACCCTTTTGTCTCTGACTCCTTTACTCCCTCTGTCTTCTCCTGCGAAGATTCCTTCGACTCTGTCTTCGCTGAATTTGCTTCAGATGCTTTTCGAACGTCTGCAACATGTAGGGCGGTCACATTCATTAAAGAGTGCCATTGATAATGTAATAAATTGTGGTTTCATTATATTCATTTAACACCACTGGCAATCCCCCAATCTATGTGATATAAATTTTAAGGTAGAATTCTTTCTAATGGAACTTTCACAGTTTAAGCTTTCTTTTGAACACTACTGTACTCTGTGCGTTAAGGCTACTAGGCAGTCGTCCCTGTCAAAAATGAAGCATTTCTGTTTCAATTAAATACAGAGACACAAATTGAACCTGAGACTCGTTCTTTGGCATGAAGTTTATTAACAGCATAAGCTTTAAAAAACACGTTCGTTTAGTCAATAATAAACTTTTTTAAAAAGAGTAAAAAAACCGACTTCAAAGGTGCGCTAAAAAGCATAAAATAATTTTTTTTAAGTCGGTACCAAAGTAGAAACAAAATTAAATCGGCTGGACACGTGACGTGCCACTAAATTTTTGCGCCCTCTAATTCCCGGGCGTTAGTGTGCTAATGGACTATAATTTTGTTTCTATCTTGGCAGCAACTTAAAAAAATTATTTTATTCTTTTTAGCGCACCCTTGAAGTCGGTTTTTTACTCTTCTTAAAAAGTCTATTATTTTTTCATTTTTAGTTACCTTCGTTTGAAGTCGGTTAAAAATGTGCATTAGGTATATATGACGCTACAGATGGATCATTAAAGAGGCCTTTTAAAAATGTTTCTTTTGTTTTGCAGTGATAATTCAAAAACGGAGGTTCCAATCGATTCAAAACAAATTCGAGCGTGTTCGCAAAATGTGTGGTTTCGGACCGGACCTAAATTGAAATTTATAAAAACTCAAATTCTTTATGAAAAGAAACTAAGAAATGATCTTTTGGGGCTTGGGAGAGGGTAAAACCCGATCAATGGGGTTTTAGTTTCTTTTCATAAAGAATAAGAGTTTTAATTAACTTCAATTTAGGTCCGGTCCGAATCTACACATTTTGTGAACATGCTCCAATTTGATTTGAATCGATTGGAACCTCCGTATTTTTTTAGTTATCACATGAAAACAAAAGAAACATTTTTTAAAAAAAACTTCTTCAATGATCCATCTGTAGCGTCATATATAATCCATATTTTTGATTAAACAAACATGTTTTTTAAAGCTTATGATGTTAATAAACTTCATGCCAAAGAACAAGTGTCAGTTTCAATTTGTTTCTTTGTAATTAATTGAAAGAGAAATGCTTCACTTTAGACAGGGACGACTAGTACCCTTAATCCTCTCAACTAATGTTAGGTACCTTTCAGAATCTACTACCGTGTTTGTGAAACCTGAACAAAGCATCTGCGCATAAAATACTGGACAACAACGAAACTGTGCGACTTTCGCCCTTAATTTCTTATTATTAGCGAAGCGATGAAAAGAACACTGGAACTTTAACGTCCGCAGTCAGTACCGTAAAATAACTCACGTTATAACGTCGCATAACAGCGCGTGGGTGGAGAGAAGTCACACTTTTGCCACCTTCCATGGCAAAAAGCCTTTTGCCTAGCGTTAACATTACTTATTACAGTCGTTTAGAGGCAGAACAGAGTGCTTCTAACAGCAGTTACTTTGTGAATATTCCTTCAAATTACTCTGTGGGAACGAATGCCGATGAGAGCCGCAATGGTAACCCGAGCAGCACCATAATAAAAACGCTATCTACTTCAAAGAAAAACAAGGTACATACAATCCAGGTCGGGTATTTGTGTTCTTCTAAATTAACCAGCAACGTGGAGACTTAACCAAGATCGAGGGTAGGTATACCGTGATAAAGTGGGAGGGATTTCTGTATTAAATATGGCTTCCTTTCAAAGTTGCGAGAGAATCAGCCTCGAAATTCTCAGCTTAAGTTGCCGCGTGCATTTCAGTTCATTTCAAGTTTCCCTTTTCACAAGAAATCTTCCCGAACGTAATATCGTGCGTGCCTTGTCTAATGCAACCTCCACTTTCGCGTATGCACGGATCAACGTAAATGTATCGCTCACTGAGAGATTTAATCATAGACTTTGATTAAATCCACGCGCGTGTATCCCATTCTCTTTGAACCTGCTGTTTCGCGTGGCCCTCCTGATTAAGCCGCAGCTTCTCATCCTTCTGGAATTTGTGAAAAGTGGAGCTCTACGATGCTCCACTTTGGTCTCGTTTCATAGACTAGTCCAACAGAAGTGGCAGGCCTTCATCTTTACGCCGTAGTTATGGGGGGAAATGGAATAGTGTCGTCTGAGCGAACCTAAGAGCAATATGCTCTAAGGAGTGAACTGAATTCAATGTCAAACTATACGTCAACTAATCACACGGTGAGTAATTATAAATGTTTTGCAAAGTACACTATGCAATCATGGGTATTTGAAAGCTTTCTTTTTACGTCGATTTAAAAACAAGCAATTTTAAGCACATCCTGTATATTTTGACTACATGATATTTTACACAATCTATTTTCAAAAAACTGAAGTGAAACGCTACATTAATTTAATTTATCACTGCAACCAAACGATGATCAAAAATTTTATTTAAATAAAATGTCGAATAACGAATAAAAGTTAAAAGAAATTATTCGTTATGAGTCGAATACCTACAAGTTAATTTTTTTTATTCGTCAAATAATCTAAAGTTAAAGTAACTTTTATTTGATCCGTTATATAAATAATTGTTTATTTAGTTAATGCCCGACTCTGAGTGCAGCACAGTCGATAGTAAAGTTTTCAATACCTGGACAACAACTTCTTATTAAAAATCAAGCTTCGACAACGCAATTCAATCAATTTATTCCACTCATCGATTTAATCTACTCATTTATTCCACCTAATCACCAGCGGACCAAGTAAATCCGGCGTACGTTTTCGAAATACCTACAACGAAACAGGAAGGAGACGTCTATTTTTTCTGGGAACGCGGCCAATTCTCCCTGCGTTACAAAACGCGCAGGCCTTCTTCGCGAAAATAAAGAGCGCGGCATCTTGCCGGATATCACTGATTAAAACAAAAAAAAAAAAAAATGGCGGAAGACAAGGAAGGAAGAAGAATGAAGTCGCGCGGGAGGCGGTGATAACAAAGAAGACCGTGAATCATTGCTGCTGCACCACTAGTGACACGCGCACACATTGCACACACGTGCAGTCCTCCCGTTATGCGCGTCTAATTACTGCCATCCGTGTTTCGTGCGCCGACTATTTTCAGTCGCGAGACATCGGTTTCCGCCGTTCCCAGCGCGCCTCAAGGAATCCCCTTTCAGTTCCAGGAGGGTGAGGAAGCGCGCTGCAAAGGGAAAGAAAAAGGAACGATAGCGGCGTTCGCAAATTAAAATGGGAAATTTACAGATGCGAATTGGGGAACATCCAGGTCAATTTCAAGGGGATATCTGACGCGAAAGGAAGGGCGGCTCCTCGTTTGCAGGCCTCCTTTTCAACGTTTCGCGATAATTATTTATTCCTCCACTTGGCTGCCGAGCCAGCACGCGAGTGCAAAAGATATTAAGAATATTCAGAAGAAGAAGCTGATGACGATTGTTACCAAAATGTCCACTTAATCCAACGTAACGCCAATGTTTCCGTGCATAACGCGTTGGCAATAATTTTCGAAAAACCAACAATCGAGTCGTTTAATTAAATCCAGCGGAAATTCAACAATGCCCGTCGCGTCGCCGTATCCAAGTGCCAATATTAACGAACGCGTACGACGTCCCCGTCAAGAGCATCGACGGGCCACTCGAACGAAAAACGACGGTGGGATTACGAGACACGGACGGCAATATAATTAACGATGATTAAACGTTGTTTATTCGAAGCCAAATGATGCTGGATTACAGCAGCCGTCGCCCGTCGACGTGGCCAGCCAGGATAATCGTTTCGTATAGGCCGCGCAAAAATCCACGTCGCAATACCGGCCCGGGGAACGACTTTGTTATTCCTTCTTTATGGGGCTTTAAAAACGCGACGCCAAGTTACGACGAGCGTAAACTTGGGCCGCGCTCGTGAAAGATGAAAGCGCCGAAAATAGGGGCGAAAACTGGATCGGGGTATGTATTCGTTACGGCGATGGCCCGGCAATCGAACGGACCGAAGTTAATCCCCTTAATCAATAGACAGGCGTTGGATCCGCCAGAGTTCAGCCAGCCCGGAAATCCCGAATTCGCTAATAAACTTCGTTTAATGACGCGTCACTCAATGTTATTGTTCGCGATTAATGGGACTGACTTGTTCCAGCGAGTGTGCAGAGCTGGTGGAAAATCGGCACGCTCGAAATTTGCTCGTGAATCGAAATCAACCCCCTCTAAATTCAAACCCTCGACATGGTACTGGCGGAGAGCAGGTGCGCGTTAAAACCGAACGCGACACTCGACTTTTCGGACTGAAATTGGTCAAAGGGCATTGTTTAATTCTTTTATGAAGGAGAGCTTAGATACCTAACTACTTAGGTAGTTATTTATTTTTAATTGAATGCGGTTCTTCGTGTTTCTTTGAAGGCAAAGTGCTTGTAACGTTAATGTGACGATGAACGCTAGTTTACTGTTGAAAATTAGATCTTTTCTAAATAAATTTGAATAAAAATAGATCATTTTTAAAAAAGTGCTTTTTAATTTAGATTTCTCAACGTAATTTTCATACTGATTTATTTAAAAAAAAAAAAACAATTCCCGATTATTTTGTTCAAGGGACATTTGTTTCTAGCCATATATACAATGCAAAATTTTTGGAAATACAGAAGAATATTCTCTTTCTAGTATTAAGTAAATTCGAAATAGAATAAGGGGAGTAGGTTAGAATGGAGTAATTCCAGAATCGAATTGAAAATTTAATAAAGAATGCAGATTTGTCTGAGAAAACTATTCTTTTTGTAAAAATAGGTCAATATTCCTGTGGGTCTGGTATGAACTTTATATAAAATGCAGGGTTTTTGTTTACTCTCGTTGCTTGGTAAAAGTTTCTCTTTAAAGGAGAATTTCCATGCAGCTTTATTGCATCCTGTCTATTCAATGGTTATTTATTATATAATAAACTGTGATCAGTTTACAAGAATTGTTAGCTGTAAGTAGAATTACGGAACAGACGTTAAGACGACGTAAGACGAAACGAAGACGCTTAATATCACTTCACTGTACGTGCCAAGATGATTTCCTTAATCATCAGTCGTACATCATCCCGGCAAGAGTTTACTAACTTACCCGAGAGCCAGATGAAGATTTAATACAGCAATTAACCTTTGTTAAGCAGGCACTCTCCAAAATTTACACTCTATAGGTAACAAAGTAACTGCAGAAAACAAATTACCAGTATGCATCAAAGGGACCAATGATCCTAACCAGTAGGTAATACATCATCGTAGAAAGCTGACGATGAATGTAATCTCGTAAGTACTTGAAATAAACCTACGCAAATTATAATTTATTCAGCAGATCTAATTTATAAATTCCCATTTGCTCAATAAATAGATTAAACAGTGACAAGCTTGAACTTTATTTTCCCCACGAGTGTATTCTAATTATTGAAACACTGAATACAGGATATAGAATTCAAATATGGACAGAGGAATTTAATATTAAAATATTAATCAAAGGATTACAAGAATCTTCTTCATCCACATATTTCCACGAATAACGTTACCCTGCTTTCGCACGTAGGCGCCTACTAGCTGCGTTTCGCATTAAATTCAGTTCACTCTCCTGTGTTAAGTTCTCCCTTCGTCCGAGGCAAGGTCCCGTTTAATTACAACAGAGGGCAATCGGGACGAGATCCGATCTTGTATGGGAGAAATGTAACGTCGAGGGATTAGGGGCGCAACAACGTGGCAAGTGTTTCATACGCGTCTCACCTTCACCTTCGGCTAATTCATGGTTTTTGCGGGGCTAACCCACGATAATCGAAGCCGCAGTTTTAGCTGAAACACTTCACCTTTGCCCCTCGGGGTTTAACGAGCACGAGCCAGCGACCGTCGGGGTGGAAAGTGAGATCTAACGCGCGGCGTCTCATAAAGCAAATTATTCGCGCGTCGCGACAGATAATTAGCGGAAACGGTTTACTGGCGGGGCCGAGGATTGCACGCCTCGATTTCCAATCGACACTGCAAATATCATCGTTCAGCCTGCATAAAGCACGAACGTTCCCTTGCTGTTCCAGCTGCATTTACAAACCATGGGCGATTGTGTACATGATGCAGCATTTATCACCATCGTTTGTAATTTGTAATGCCTTTGTTGTTTTCTGCGATAAGGGAAATCTTCTTTATTACGAGGATAATTATAATTGCCTGATTGATTTGTAGAGGATGCATCGAGGGGGTGAGATGGTGCATAAATTCGAAGGTTCTAATAAATTTCATAAAATGTTTATACATCGCGGAATTTATTCTAAGGAATGATGCATGATTGTCAAAAAATATTCTGCAATGTTTTTCTAAGTATTCGCGTGGGTGGCGTATTCGAGGACGGACTCCGACGAATTTTTGATAGAAAAGTCGATAAGAAGAAGGCCACGGGCAGAGAACAAGACACGGCTTCCGATATCTCGATCGCGAATGGTATCCTTTATTTTCACATTTCGCTGCTCGCGAGTGTCCTACATTAGTTACAGTCCCTGCAGTCAGTTGTTTCTGAGCGCATCGAACGGCAGGGGCACTGGGAATTCCGGAGTGTTTAATGAAGACAAACGTAGTCGAGTTTACCAGAATCTCGTGAAAGATAATTCTGTTCCGTATCGAGCGTTTTAATTCCCACTCGGGGAAGATATTAAAAATTTCGATTTGCTAGAGAAAGGTAGGGAGGGAGCCTGCTAAAATTTGAACAGGATGAAAATATTAAAACTTCCTTGAAGCTCCCCTAGATTTCAGAAACGTGTAACAGTATCCATCCATTCTGAACTTTCCATTCGTAGAGAAACCATGCTGGGTTACACTTTAACCTTTTAACGATGGAGCACATTTCACTGCTCTGCTCGTAGAAGCGGAGAAGATTCGCGTATGGAGAAGGATTCGCGGATTTAGCAAAGTAATGATGAAGATATGTAGATAACACGCATGCACTTGAATTATGTTAATGGCTGAGCAAAGCGTAGTGCAGGTTAAAATTATGCGAGGAAGCTGAATATACTGTAAATTAAAATTATGCGAGGATTCTGCAGTTTATATTAAGTAGTGAGGTAATATAAATGCATAACGACCCAGGAAAGTTAATTTATAAATACTGCAATATATTCTTGGATGTGAAAAGGATTATAATGGGAGGAAAAATAGAAAAGATGTTGCATCTCATCAAAATAGGTAGTTCTGAAATGGACAATAATTTTTACAGTCAAACGTCTGATCTTTACAAATGTGATAAATATCAAGGCAGCGCAACTTGGGCTCGATGAAATCAAATTATTCGAGGAACTGACATAAAACTTAACTGGCGTAGTTCATAACCGTGCGTCACTTTTATGGTTACCTTCGTAGAATTACATACCCTCGCGGTTTACGATTTTCTATGAGTTAGAACGGTTATTGTAACAAAGGGAGCAGGTGAAAAAAACAGTTGGGCAGCGATAAAATGTATCTGGGTTAAAATGTATTGCCTACAGATGCGCGGTATTGGATATCGAAGTTTCGCCCAAGTACCTATTGAATCCACTCGTTCCTCGATGGCTGCGAGAAATTCGAAAACACAAAGAGACTGCAATGAAACACCTCCTGGGGAAATAAGTGACGTTTCGCGTTGCTTTGATCAGATATTCTTCAAACTCTTTCTATCTCGTTGCCGGCGCGAAAGACCTTGCAATTCTACACCATCCTACTTTTCTCGGTATTCGCCATCGCAAATAACAGGAAACTGGGCAAATCTGAAGTGAACAAGTGAGCCATCAAAATGAAATTACTCTGAATAGGTACCTTCGTTTCGCCGCGTCGGGTTCTTTCATCGCACGAAAACCTCTATCAAGAAGCAGATAGAATGTACTCGATTTAAAGCAGAATTAATTTGAAGAGATTGAATTTTCTTTGGGGTCTCCTTGAGCTAATGTATACACCATACAGTTAAATTAGCTGGTAGATCACAGGGAAGCCTCCTGCGGCCTACTAACGGATTACATTTTGAATTAGGACGACACGGCTTTGATCGACCCTATGGAATACTAAATCGTGTACCATTTATGAGCTACATGCTACGAATGTGCAGAACACGATACGCTCTGTGAACTTCGCCCTTTGTACTCCAATTTATTCCCTCGTCAATCGACCAGAAATTTTTATGAACTGCGATACCTGCTTGGGAATAGCACAGACCACCAATTTCACCAATCACGAACACCTTAATGATATCAGTAATTTAATTTGAATTAGTAGGATGTTTAATGCAATCTTTGGCGTATCTGCGAGGCATAATTGAACTGCGAAGAGTTTAAAATATAATAACGTTATTCTACGAAATGATACTGCGATATAAACTCGACGGAGAGGCTGCTACCTGTGAGAAATTCGATTCCATCCGACGACTTGAAATTCCCTTACGTATAAATCATTTTATCTTTCTTCGTTGGTTGCGCAGAAGTAACTAGATACGCAGTTTCTACTGGAAAATGGAAAGAACACATCTGTATTCCCACCGGCAGCGCGCATTGCCCGTCTCAGTATCGTTTTCGATTATGCAATCGGCTCGGTATTCCAAGGGGGCCGATTGAAACGAAACCTCCAGCTATTTTTCTAAATGGCCTTGCGGTCTTCCAAGACTGCGATTTAATTATAGACCCAGAACAAAGCCAGCCGAACGCTTATGTTTTCTCCGAGAACGAGGGAAATTAATGAAAGTAGGGTTTGATTTAGCATCGATTAGCAAACAGGTGCTATCGACACTTCCCCGCCAGCGATATTTCTCGTTTCACTACTGAATTAGCCACAATAATTCACTGAACGCCTCGTGCGTCGATAGGGTAATTATTCTGCCGAGATTTTAGCAAATTGGCTCATCTAAAATTCGGGGGAAACCTAGGTTAATTGGCTACCACTCAATTCCATTGCGGCTTCTGAAAATGCAACGTTGAAAACACCAGCTCTATCCCTAACATTACCACCATCTCCTAGAATTAGAGAATTTTGGAATGATAAATTCTACAGATGTTAATATTCAAAAGAATCTAAAGAGTCCCCGTTCTCTCAACGCACAATAAAATTGAGGCATTCAGAGCAAAAACGGAGTAACCCACATTGAAAAGAAAATAATTTTTCTTACTTCATATGATTAGTACAGCCTATTAGAATACATTATTGCTACTAACTCAATTTCGCAAAAAATGTGGGTTAGTCCGTTTTTGCTCTCGATGCCTCAATTCATTCCTACTTAGTTAACCCGTGGTCACACGGGATGTGTCGCAACCCACGAGCAATTTTCGAGATCAAATGTCTTGCTTTACGACTTCCAAAGGGTGTTTATCGCAAAAAAATATCACTTTTTCCACAACCCTGGAAAATGGTTCTTCTTGAACTACAAATTTCATCATATCAAAATTTGCATTTCTAGAAAAAGACTATTAGAGCATGATCGTATGATTATTACGAATGTACAATTATCGCTAAAAAGTTGAAAGATTCCGGAGTACGAAAATGGTAACTCAAAAATGACGCTGAGGTGCATTGAACTCCGTGTGACCAATTTATGATTATAAAGTGTGACCACAGAGGGTTAATCGAGTTCTAATGTTACAGACGTCTTCCTCAAAGAAAAAGTTTCCTGATTACAGTAGCATATCCCCCACGTCGATCAAAATATCAAGCAAACATTCTTATCAGTTACACCGGGAGAGAGTAAAAGAATGAATGTAATTCAGCGTTCCATTTTCCCCGGGACACAGTTCACCCTCGGCTAAACGGATCTCAACGTCAGCCCCGAGTTCCTCGAGGAAACGACGTTTCTTGGTTACCAGAGCGTTCTCCATCCTACACTGCACAGGCACAACGAGCGGGGCAGCAAGAAAGAATAGACGTCGTCGTGGGCACTCTTTATAATTCATTCGCTACGCTTTAACCCAGCTAGCTGGCAGGGGCGCAAGTGTTGGCCACGTAGCACTTCGGTTTGAACAAAGCTGCTCAGCGAGACGCACTCGCTTCGCCGAGATTTTCAACGTCGATGATCCGGAATTCAGCGCGCAGTAAAAATACGCGTCCACGTAGGTGAGAACTGTAGCGTAACTTTGAACGTCGCCTTAGCAATCAATCGTCGCACCTTTAAACGCATTTATAGCACCGCCAATCATTTTACGCGCTCATTAATCGGTCGCCGACCATCGTTTCCTACATTCGCCGTCCTCGTCTGTGCCCCATTCAGCCCTCTGTCATCTTCTGTCCCAGATAAATGTCACAAAGGAGCGCGGAACGCGAACGACACGAGGGCGGGCAAGAAAACTCCGGAGTCACCGGGAGAAATGGGTAAAAATAGAGGATCGTTAATTTTATGCCCGAGAACAAGTGCCCGCCGTGTCCCCACTCGTCTCTGGCTCGCGTGCACGCGAAACTTCCACCCTTTAGTTCAGCAAGAAAATGCAAGACGCGGCTCGCCTTTAAAGTTTCGCTAATGAAACGCGATTCGTTGGAGCTACTTCGCCACGAGTGCTTCGGGAAGGTGACGTTCGGGCTGGCTTTAAAGGGACACGCCGACTGCACGGGCGTCTGAGATATCGTCGTGTTAACCCCTTAGCTGCGAAAGGTACATACATATTACTTGCGATTACTAAAGAGCCTACCATCTTCCATCATGAGCATTTGCCAATTTTCTAATATTCATTAAAACCCTGAAACATGAACTTAATCAACGACGACTGCCTTTGTTTACAATTTGGAATTGAGTGTTAGAATGTTGGCCAGTTGACGTTCCACATTCAAACTTGATTCTAACAGATTTCGGTCCATCAATATCACAGTATCCCCGGGTTTGCAATATCCGCCACAGTGTATGTGCAACATGCTGCAGATTTATAAGGGGTATATGGACGATTTAACTGTGTAGGAACTATGTACATAGTATGGGCTGGTAGAACTTATTGAAGGAAGCAGAAATGTGATGGTGAACGTCTGTGAGAAAATTGATATAGAGATATCCCGCTTTTTATTTCGTGAGGCTGAGAGGAATTATTAATCAATTCTTCGACAAAATAGACAATTTTTGCCCAATGCATGGCGAGGAGTTTCCTAAAAGTTGCGCTTAATTCTGGATAAGTGGCCCAGAATAAGATTTAATATCGTTTCGATAAAAGCAATTAGCATTTTATGAGTAATTAGCATTTTGCCCAGCTATCTCATTTTCGCCCTTAATAAAATTACGGGCCATGAGTCACTCGCCATAGAAAGGTTCTATCCCGTCAACCTATTTCAAACATTAATATCGAGATTTTTGAAAATTTATTCGATATCGGTACATTTGTTTAATGATGCACAAATTAACAATAGATTCCAATTTTGACTGGATAATAACCTAGAACCTTGAAATAAAATAAAAAAGAGTACTCGTAACAAAATACTCATATTTTAATTTGTAAATTAATGCAAAAACTACACAAGGCTGCATTTCAATAAAAACGAATTCACAACCCCAAGACATAACTTTATCGCTACAGTAACGTCATCAAAATCTGTATTATCAGCCATCTGCGAACGTATTACTGGCTTTATCAAAATCTGACAGTACAGGACACAAGGGAAACCTCGGCGAATTCACTGCTCGGAACTTTATGCCGCGAATTTTGTTTTATTAAAGTCGTAAAAGGTTTGTCGTCGCACACGGCAGATACAGGATTAAGCTGAGTTAGAATCGACCACATTCACGAGCCAAGAAAAATACGTCTGACAGAATTTCAAATAATGTTATAGTATTGAAACAAGTGATACGTTAAAACTGTAAAAAAAAAAGTGAAAATTGGAACATCAGCGAAAATATTAACAAGGTTTTCTTAGGATGTAGATAGCTTAAAGCATTTTGTTTATAGGTAAAAGTTTAAAACTCCCAGTGCCAACAATTTAATAACTGTTCGGAATTATCAAAGTATTGCGTTCAAAGGCTAATAACAATTTTATTTATAGTTTGAAACATTAACTGTAAGCATCCTGCAAAGTTTCGTGGTGCGATCGAATTTCTTATCGAAGTTGTCTGCAGAAACGCTCAAAAGCGTGCAGTTTAAAAAACGAAATAGATTAAAAGCAAAGCAGGTTTTAACGAAGTAACTTTAATACAGAGTGATCGGTAATAGCGACACATTGTCAATAATACAGTACACGTTTGTGAATCTGGGACACTTCTTTTAACGATATTAATACACCCTTTGGGCAGAATTCAGTGAACCGTGAAATTTCGTGCTCCTTGCGGGAAATTCCCAGACAAAACTAATTTCTACGCCACAGGGGTATTAATACGAAGTTATTGCCGAGTAGAAGTGTTAATTTACTGCAACAGGATATTACTTGGATTTTCGTACGTTTGATGACGGAACTACTGTGAATTTACACGCGCAATAAATCTTAATGAAGTGAATTATCCTTGTTCGCTTTGACGCAAGCATAATTACAGAATCTTAAGAAGAAAACCGATGCTTGCATTCTGCACGATATTTTCTCCCTTAAAGTACCTGGCTAAGTTTTGCAATAAAGAATTTAAGCAGGAATCTCGACGATATTAATGCGACGGATTAAATAGAATGCACGGTGGAGAACGATAATTGAAATTCAATAGACGGAGAAGCATTTTATAACGACTTCTGTACAATAATCACGACTGAAGTTAATCCTGGATCGCAGTTCCCATTAAACTTCGCCACATTCTTGCGAAACTTGCAAATTCCCGGCCAGGACTGCCTCCAATTCCAGCCGAAAACTTTGTGGCAATTTAAAGGGACATCCCTCGAAAATAAATCAACGGTATCTTCGCTGTGCAAAATCGCAAGCATTATCGATATGCAAATTTCTGCACACAGAGAATTGCGCAGGCAACTGCACCAGACGTGGCTGATATTGCGTATATATGTAAATCGAGAAACCGTGTTCTACATATTCCCTGTTGATTTTTTGCCCCGTGTCGGGCGCATTCTACCATCTGTGCGATACCGTCCACTGCTATGTAAAACGTGTCAAGTGTCCACTACTGAACCGTGAATGTTTACGCTAAATGGCGACCCGAAATTCCACGTTCCACGCGCGGACAAAGTGTCCGACCTTATTCAGTTTCATTATCACTATTTTCCATTAACTCTGAAATAACAAAAATAATTTCCTTAAAACTCCATCACTCAGCTCGACTCGGTCAATAATAATATTTACTCGGAAATTAACAATTAACCATCGCTGATAGATACCTCGGCACGTACGCCCGTTCCAGTTTTCTAAGAAACACCCTCACGTATCCTTGTTCCAAGTTTCCTTTTGCCCTGTTTCTCTAATGATCGATTTAGCTACTAATGATTCTTCTCCAAGGCCTGCCACTTTCTATTTCGAAATTGCTAGCGGGGGAAGGGAGAACAGCCATACGAAACGACGTTACCGTCCTGTGTTTCGACCATGGAACCCTTCATAGGGCAGCTCATGAATAATTAATTCGCCACTGTCTGTCTTTTTCCTTCGTGCAGGATGCTAAGTCATAGAATATTTCAAGCGCAAAATTCCAGCCAAGTTCCGCCGATACCCCGGCGAGTAATTTTCCGAAAGGACAGAAGCGGTCTACCGCGTACTAGCAACCGTTCTTCGTCACTTCCGGGATGTTATACAAAGCCGCCTATCGATCGGCGGCTCTCCTGTCTTCTATCGACGCCGGCACAGGTTAGAGTGTATGTCTCGATGCACACAGACCCCGGGCGAGGATCGAATAATCGATCGAAATTGTCCGTGGCTTAATGAAACGTGGCGTATTAAACGTCTTGACGGAATCAGCGTCGAGCGTTCTCGCAACTCGCGCGAGCTTATCGCGGTCAGCCTTGTTTGAGCGCATTAGACGTTCTCGTGGCACGACAAGTTAAAGGGAAGACACTTGGGTGTAAAATGAAGAGGATATAAAAGTGATATTAACAGTTTGGTTCGTAGAAGGTTTTGGAAAATATTCCCTTAAATCTCTATTAAAGGTCTATTGGGGAGGATGTTTTGCAGAAAGCGTAGAGAATGAACTGTTTTTAAACGATTTTATTTAGCTTCACTCCACTGTACGTTTCTTTGATTGGTTGTTTGTTTGTTTGGTTTAAATCTTGTAATTCGATTTTAACCCACTTCCACAAATCCAATACATTTGAAACTTTGCAGGCATACGTAGTTATCGTGAAGAAATTGCATCCCCTATAATTTTAACCCATAGCCACAAATCCAATTGACTTGAAATCAGCCTACCGCGTTCTTCTCGGAAACGATAAAAAGTCGATGCGTCGCCTAAGTAGCAGCATCGCGATTTCCGTAAATACATAATTTATCGAGAAATGATCCGTCACGTACAAATAATTCTGTTTCTCAAGTTTTGTTTAGTTGCAAAAACTCAAACACTAAAAAATAAATAATAAAAAACATATATAAAAAAGTTTAAGTTGAACGATTTTTATTTAATTTGATTAAAAATCCACTAAAAAATAATGATTTTCTTGTACTACAATTGCGATGGTGATATGTCACCTTAAATAAAATCGTGGGGCAGGATATTTCATAACAGGATATGAATCAATTTAATACAGAATCAAGCGTCGAAATGAGGGATAAAAAGCGATTAAATATCCTGCCCCACGATTTTATTTTAAAGTGACATATCACCATCGTAATTGTACCTAGTACAAGAAAAGAATTATTTTTTATCAAATTAAATAAAATCGTTTAACTTAAAAGTTTTTTCATATACATTTTTTATTTTGGTATCGTTCCGAAGTAACCAATTCATTCGAGGACTCTCCAGCAATGCGATGCTTTCTAGAATCTACCAACGTGAAAACACGCCAGAATCGAGCAGAGAATGCAAATCCCTAGCCGCGAAAACACGTCGACGCCAGTGTGTTAAGATAATTAGTTACTGGGTACATGGAAAGTTTGAAAATGCAGAGCGAAGGAAGAATGGGGGATTATTGGATAAAGTAAGTACTGTCCGTAGCAGGGGGTGGAAAAGAAAAGATGTTACTGAATAGGGATAAAGAGGATTGACATAAAGCTTAGCAAGAAATTAGAGGTATGCCTGAAATGATAACAGAGACGTTTGAGAAGAATGAATTAGTAAATAAGAATACACGGTGTGTTGTATTTAAAATACAGAGAGGGAACGAAGAAAAGAGGATTATAAGTTGAAACATTGTCTACAGCAATATTGGATGAAAGAAGTTTATCAGGGAACAGGAGTAAGAAGAAATAACGTATTTCACTGTAGAATAAATTAAAGATACCAGAAGATGGAGTTAATTAGTGGTCCACGAGATGAAAACAATTGGTTGATGTATTTTCCTGTTTATCTAAAAAAAAAAAAACAGTGATACAGTATGGAGAATTGAGAGAATGGAAAAGGCGGGTGGCAGAAGTAAGAAAAAGGGATGAGTGATCTCGTTGAACTTATTTTATTAAGTCGACGGACTAATCGCCTACCAAGTTCAATTAGATTAGGGATTATCTCGGCGTTCATCCTTGCGATTGCGCGCAATCCAATTTAATGTAAATGAATTCGACGCGAAATCCAATTAGAGGACGCACACGAAGCGCGTTTAGAGGTGAAAAGTATCGCCATATTTCTCATAGCCAGCACCAACATCCAAAAGTGTATTATTGATATTACAGCTAGATGAGTATCAAGCGAGAACTTTTATTTCATAGATAACTTCATATTTCTAATTTACACGATCATTAATCACATTGTCACACGCGATGTACCCATTCCATCACTATATTCTATCAAAAATAATGTTCTAATTCTGCCATTTTCAACAGACATCATAACTGTTATACGACAATTTTTAAAAGCTATGGTATAAGAGTTAAAATATCTTTAATTAAATGATTTTGGTTTCGAATAACCATTATAAATGATTAAAAAATTTTTTGGCTATCAATAACCATTATCGATGACGGAAAATTAATTTTGGTTATCGATAACCAGTATCGACGGCAAACATTTTTCTGATTACATTCGATCATTGTCAATTATTCTTATTAATATTACTGATAATTAGTATTCATTGACAACATGAAAACGAATTAATTACACAACCTTCCGTCATCAATAATAGTTACTGGCAGCACAAAACATTTTAATCATTCATAATGGTTAGTTGTAATAAGTACAAATCAATATTAGTATTGTTTAATCAATTCATTTTTTGAGAAATTTCTTTGAGATTTAATTCTAACTGTTTTCCATTTAAATAAAAATTAATTTTAACTTAATGACCTTTTGCCAAATATTTTTCAAAACAACTGTTACTTTGGATCTCTGATTATTAAGGAACATTATTCGTCAAAACTCTGCACTAACTAAATAAGTTTATAGCTCGAGAAAGGATACATACGTGTCCACGTGGCTCAAAGGTAAATATTCGTTTCTTTTCGAAGACTTACATACATAAAACTTGCTCCGCAAGTATAGCTAACGATTTTCGTAGTGTTCGTGTCGATAATCCTTGAAGAACGTACATATTGCAAGGGCAATAAAGAAGTGAATGCGAACATGTGCAAGGAAAAACTGAGATACTTAATATACATGTTCCGAAAATGTGTTTCAATCAATATCAATGCTATTTTCAGTGTACAAATATTTTTGAATTTTGAGATATAGTTCGAAAGGGAAGACTTTATACCTGAAGCCTCGGATAGTATCAAACAGTAATATTTTCTATTAGAGAGTGAGGTGTCGATTTATTTTTACATTACTGATAGTTGGCAGGTTGTATTTGAGTCTCACTTAGTGCAGGTAACTGACCTTCGCGAAAATTCTCAACTCGATGCTAGACGTCAAATGTTACCATACGCGCTGTCATGCAACACGTAACTTTTCGTGCTTTATTCTAAGCCCAAACCTCGTCGCTTTCGAAAGAAAGACGATTCAAGCTCCGCGATATTCTTCGCGCACTATATTTATTCTTCGTGTTACACGCTACCAACTACGTTCCATGCCTTGCTAGGCACGTAAACGGACGGAACACACCATGGATTTAAAGTCAGCCTCACGAAACCAGATTCGAGAGTGAATTTTCGAGGAATGATAAAACCCACCCTCGAACACGTTCGGCAACACTTATTCCTCGCTTCGAGAGCTCGTTGCTTCCAAAAATATACTTTGGATGCTATTAAAAGGAAATCCTTTCTTTAATAATTGCAACGCAGGAGGGAATTCTTCCTTTCCACACTTGACCCACAATAAATAATTAATGGAAACTGACACGATGGAACGAGAAAGAAAGTTCTTCTGGATAACTATTCACATAAAGTAATGAAACGCAAGTTCGTGGATGAAATAATCAAGAATATTCTTTACTTTCCAAACGAAGGATACTAATTGCAAAACTAACTTGTAATAAAATAATTTGTGTGTTGATACGAAAAGAAGAAACTGGGGAAACTTTTAGGTGGGAGTCGACACTTCAGGGTGCAAGACTTTCTGTAAACGTCTGAGGAAAAAAGCGTAACGGTCGTGGCCAATTTCTGGAGGATGGCGGCAGTGGTTGTAAAACGGGGATTGAGGGGAAGAAAGAGAAGGGCAGGTCCTAAACGCGAAGTCGTATAATGTATTTCCAGGCGCTGCTCGAAGTATCGTTTCCCATCGTAACACGAGACACGGGGATTACTCTACATTCCGCATTCCGCGGTGTCGTTCCTCTTTCTGTTGCACGCAGGGATTTGGAACGGAGTGTTTCTTCAATTCCACCAACGACGAGCAACGCAGATGCAACGGCTCACACGAGCACTCCCGGCAAACGTTTATATTACCTGAAGACATTTACGCGTTACGTGTCCCTTCGAGTGTAAACGTGGACTGGCTGATAAGCGCAGTAGGATTACGAGAAATCGTGGAGAAGCAGACGGTTTGCCTTTGGCAAAAGGAGAACCAGGTTTAGGAAGAAACGTATCGACGATTAGAGTGTTTCTGGGAGTTGCTTAGATGAATAAAATATTCCAGTGGATTCATAGGATAAATAAGGGAAAATGTAACTTCGTTCGAAAATTATACTCCAGGGGAGACGTGCAATGAAGAAGTTAAGTACGAGGCTATGTAAAATAGATTAGATCAAATGATGAATTATTAATAACCTTCGCTGTTTGAAATGAAGGACTAATCGATCGGAATGAAAGATTGATGAACGCCACACAATACCGTTGAGGAATTCGAGTGTTCGCTAGCTGGAACAGTCGAAACGTCAAATTACTAGACTTGCAACGATTTTCTAGCATGTCAGTCTGCTTTTAATTCTGTATATTAAAATGATTCGTTAGAAGTAGTTCAGAATGTACCACGATATCTGTAACCCTCCTGAATCACGAATATGCATGGGTGTGTGTTTCATTTAGAATTTCAAAATCTTCGTCAAACTCGATTCGATGCAGACAAAATATATATATATATACCGAATTCAGAAGAACCGAACAAAATTCTAAACAGATAGAAGATAATACCTTTATGGATAATTGAGTAAAAAATTTCAAAATTTCCAATGAGATTCAATGATTGTAAAATATAATTTCCCAATGAAGGTAAACTAAAACGAGCAGCACGCGTTTAAACGTCAATTCCGCGTTTAAACGTCAACATCGGACAAAACGCAGTATCGATATTCCAAAGGCACATCAGGCGCTGCTCAAGCAACAAATACTGAACGGAGACACCGCAAGAGTTTTCGTTACATGTGGTACGGGCGTTTTGGATTCATTCCACCCAGCTGAACACTTCCATTGTCTTGCATTGTTTGCTACCCCTATGGGAAGGTCGAGCAACTTACAGTTGCTTTTACCTTTTTCTCCCAGCGAATGCTTTCATCGCGTCCCTTTGAAATCCCATTCTACCCTTTCCCGTTTGCTTTCACCGTCTAACACTGCTTTCGGAAAATAAAATCGCGGCGGCGGGTTTGCGCGGAAAATCACCTCCGATTCCAATAATTATCGCGTATGACCGCGGTAATGGCCCGTTTGCTTATTGAATTATACACGATCATTATCGATTCTTCCTGTGCAGTCGTAAATGCGCCCCCGTATCCGAGAATAAGCGCCGGCTCATCGGGGGTGGCGAATTAAAACCATTCCGGCGTAAAAAACGAGGACAGTTTCCATTGCAAGCGTAATTACAGGGATATTCAGATCGAAAATTTATATTTCAAAGTCCTCAGTAACGAATGTGTAAGGTTGAATGTATTTTTATGAAGACTTGTGATTATTGTAAATAAATAGCAGACACTGGATTTGAATGAGTTATCAAAAGTCTGAATCACTTATTTTGCACGAACACGTTAATTAGTCCTATTTTCAAGAAGAATATCAATATCCGAACCTTTCACAATAAGATTCTACTCTCGTTCCTACCATTTTCAAATTTTAAGATGTACAGTATCATATACCGAAGTTCAGTTACCATTTCCCAAAGAGAACACTCGTGTATGCGTAACAAACGTGACAGGAAGGAGAAACTAAAATTATCACGATTAGGAATTGGAATTCAATGGAGTCAGGTACGAGTTAAAGAAAATACGAAGAAGAATTTCGAGATTCGAAGGAAGGAAGCAGAAAGTTCAATTCTTATCAAGAGATTTTTAGGGAGCCACTTTTGAACAAGAAATGTCTATCCCCGACTGGCTCTGGAAATAGAATAGTTCCTCTCGTATTCCAACGCGATACATATGTGTATTTTTCCAAACTATGACCTTGTTTTGCTCGCACTCGGCAGGCACACGAACGCCCCGTTTAAAAACTAAGCCTAGCGTATATGGCGACTCACCTGGATGAACGTGTCGCTAGTTTCTCACCTCCACGACCGTGTGCCACCTGACTCGAAGTGCGACTGACGCATTCCGGGTGCCGACAGTGCCTTTTATAACAGCGGAACTCGACGGCCCTGCGCGGAACGCCACGCAGTCTCTGTGAAAGCACAGGAACGTTCTTGCGTGGGTGCCTTTGCCAGGTGATTAAAAAAATATATATATATATACACAGTAATTGTTCGCAATTATTCGAGCGTAAAGATACACTATTTTTAGTGCCATTATATAATATATTTCGATAACAAGGATCTGTGATTTCTTTACACTTGGTTGAAAATAAATTGAAATTGACGTAGACTCTATAGAAGTCCGCTACTTTTTTAATTAATTATTTTGTAAATCGATAATTCTATCGCTGATAAATAAAGACACTTTCTAGTACATAGGTGCCCTGGTGTTATGCGGATTTGAAGTGAAGTAAAGGGGCTTCAAAGTTTATTGGAAAGTTGTTAATTGGAGTACACGTGTCGACTTATATTCGAATGGATTTTGGAATTTGTGATTATAGACGAACTTACTATAGTAAACATTTACGTTTCTGACAGTACTGTAATAGACGATAATAGGCTTATATTTGTGTAATAAAGTATGTAAACGTACTTGAGAAGTATCCACCTTTACACGTTATTTGAAACTACGAGTTTTTATCGATTCTGTTCGTGTAATTGGACGCGTACATGTTCGGCAAACTACACCACAGCGCATTGTTATTTAAAATAATAGTAAATGCTTGAAACAGGATCTTACATGTACCCCGTGACCCAGTTTTTTTACAGTTGCACCTGTTCTGCAGCGGTCGCAGGTCATGGAAACGTGAAAGGGAATCAAAACTTTAGATTAAAAGAAAGAAAATCTCACTTTTTGTTGTTTCACGCCTGCCTCGCGTTTGCCACCAAATTAAAAAATTTAACGAATCTATTCATTTTCAAAACAATCCAACTGGAGGGATTCAGAAAATTATCGTTTTCCTGGAGGATAAATATTCTCCCCGAAAAGATTAACGTGTGATATGTCTCTTAACGGGTAATGCAATTCTAGAATTTTGGAAGCTGGGCTGTGTTTAAAATCAGCCAGAAAGGAAGAAGAGGAGGAGGACATCAATTTAAAAGGTCAATTGTATCGTGGAGGCATCGCAGACTAGAGGTAAATAAAAAATTCTATAGAAAAATGATACGTAAAGCTTTAATCGAGTTTTTCTCAAAACTGCATCTTTCAAACTGGCCGGAAACAACTTCCACTCGTTTTCAGTAATTCACTGTACCTTTAAAATTACATTATTTAGGGAAGTACGTACAGATTTTGCATTTCATTGTAAACGTTTCTTGTTGTAAACAATTTTTCACGTAATTTTTTACTAAAAAATTAATCTTTAAAATCACGTGAAAATGAAGAGCAGGCAGCCTGCTAAGAGCATTTTTTAATTTCCGTATGTTCTTCCCGAGCTAATCTTATATAGAACTAAAAAATTTTTGCTTTTTGTTCCAACTCAAAAATTCGAGGAGAAATCTTTCCCGCCGCGGAACACTATGCGTCAGAAGAAGCTTCCTATATTGAGCTGTGGCGCCGCCGTTTTGTACTAAAAAAAATTAAAAAAAATTGTGATTATACTTCAAAGTATGTACAATAAAGGCCTTCAAGCCGATTTTGTGTTCCATTCATTTTTCTCGCATAAAAAATTCTCAAAAAACAGGCTGTTTCTCCGGGCACTAGAGTCGTATTACCCTTAATAATCCGCATTCATATTATTCAAACTATCGAACAAATGGTGTTCGTTGAGATTTGTGAGCACAGGATTGGAACACGTGCGTGTACCACCATCACGGAGGCTTGAAGAGTAACAATATGGCTTGGGTTAAATTATCCAAAGGCAGGGAGCGGAAACTCGCGAGTTCATGGGTCACAAAACCTTAGAAATACCATCTGGCTTACAACTTGTTCAACCAGGGACTGTTTCAGCGAAAATATTGCCGGCCACGATATGGTCGGCTTTAGTTGCTGTTTGCCCACCGAGTATGGAATTTGCGACTGACGAGTTGTTCCCAGTACGTGGAATCGATTAATCATTACGTATTCATAATCCGCGGGGTATTACAACGTCGAAACGATGTGAAACTGGTAATTTATATCGCAGTGTCTCGTGAAAGAACAAAGGACGCGATACGACACCTCCGCATTCTGAATTCCCTACCCAACAACATTTATTGCAATATTGCCCACACGACGAAAAAAATTGTTAATTAGCAACGCACCTATAGAAACTTCATCCGCCATTTGACATTCATAAAGTGGAATGAAAGTACGTCGCTGAGTTTAGAAACTACACTTCCACGAAGTTTGCGATAGATTCTTTTTCCAGGGAAGGTCGAAGAGTACGGTTGAATATTCATAAATTCCCTCGCGTTAGTTGAGGGGAAGGGGACAGACAGGTGGGGATATAATTATCTACTAAATCTATTTAAGGTAGAATTGTCTACTGTAATTGTAATAATGATTGGAAAAAACTGGGGAATACTTCAGCTAATTTATGACGTGAAGTATATCTAAGGGGATTGACAGCCTGAAGAATCAATAACTATTTGATGAATATAGACGTCCAGCCGATTTGGTGCTTGTCCAATAAAGTTTTAGCAGCAACGTTAAAAACTGAGTCACGTTACTGAATAAATTTGCGGAAATTAAATCTCGCAAGCAGCCTGCTAAGAGATTGGATTCCCTTCGAGAGGAACGGATGAACGAGTCCAGAGAGTCCAATTAAAGATGGAATAGCGGCGAATACGTGCTTGTGGACCGAAAAGAATCTCCTCGATAAGGCGTATAATTATTTTAAGCCGCTATCTTTCCCGCGCTCGGCAATTACGAACGCTTGGAAGCTCGAAAGCTCGACGGATCCTTGCTGCCACCTGTTCAACCTCTCGATACAACTACTGGAGTGCCTAGGGAAACGTCTAACTGCAGCCGATAAGGCAGAGAAAAGGGAGAGCTTTCGACTCGAGAGCTTGCACCATGTTACCACCGAGCAGCACTTGGCGGTTCCCCGTGCTTCGCGAAGCTCGCGGGCGAACATTTTAAGCCACATCCCCGTGTGGGAAATGTAGAACGAGGAAGAGGATTAAGACGCTTCTTTGGTGTCCTGTTTGGAACAGCACAATTTCTTTTAAAATTTCTTTTAGAAATGAATCCAGCCCCCTACTCAGTTTTTAGAAAGTTTCAGAAAATATGTTTTCGACCACCAACTTTAGGGGCTATTTCACGCCGTCGACATGGACGATTGCCGATAACATAAAATACGTGTCAAATATTTTTCACTATTCTACAAATCTGCAGAGTCTCGTCAAAATCGGCGTGTGCGGGTTCGATATGTTCTCTTGTCAGATTCATTCGGTTAAAATTAGGTAATGTTGCTCGAAGTTTCACTTGATATACTTACTTGCGAATTAGATGACGCGGTTTATAAATGCAGGTACTTATAAAGAGTCCAAATAAGAGTCCAAATTTAGTAAGTATCCACTTCCTTCTTAGCTTGATTCCTATATCTTTGCTATACTCAGAAGCTTTGCACGAGGAGTGAACAGTGCTCTCTTTGTAATATACGATGGGTGGCAAAATTATTATACTCAAACAAAAAGGCTTGAGATTTTGTAATTTTAAGCGATGGAATGGCTGTATCTCTGCGACAAATGGTCGCAAAAAATATTTAATAAACGCATTTTAACGCTTGAAGCTTCTAGTTTATGAATCAAGCACTCAATTTTTTCACCCATTATGATACTGTTTTATCAGGTGTTGTATGATTCTTATTGGCCGAGTTATTCGCGATCAAAGCAAAAAAGGTACTTTTCACTTTGAACACCTATAACTTGCGAACTCATGAACGTAGACAAATTTTCATAAGTGTTTTGGAAAGCTAAGAAAGTTTCCTTTCAGAACCTCTAGTTGCCAATTTAAGATTTGTTTTAATCGTATTAAATCCATTTTAAAATGATCCCAAAAATTGACGAAAATGTTTTGAGTATAATAATTTGGCCACCCTCTGTATCAGATAACAATCTACTAGCTACAGTAGTATATAAGATCTTCAGCATTCTGTTAAGGCTCAATTGCACTTATAGATATTCCTTAAGCCTCGACGTTTGTCTGATCTGCAACCAACTCTCATACCTTTTCTACTTAAACGACCATTTCAGTCGTTGTGTTTATCTCGACTCAATTTGTGTGTGACGTTTAATGTGCTACTACTGAATACGGAAAGGAAAAATCGCTGCTTTCCAACTGTAATTATGCACATTTATTATCGAAATCTAAAAACAGAAATCATTCTGAGTTAATCATAGAGGTATTATTAATTGCTACAATAAGTATCCATAATTTGTCTGTAATGGGTGGCTTTCATTATCGTTTAATGAAAATTCTCAGCGAATGACTCGGAAAAATTGTTCCAAGTTTTTAATCAACCTCTAAATAATATCCAGCCTTCTGTAATTCCCAACCGTTTTACGAGACACAGCATTCGCATTCCTCTCGCGAAATTAAATTTCCTTAATTGCTCTGTTTATACGACTATCTTCGTTATTTCCCTTCACTCGACCAAAGTATTTCACTTCGTTGATATACGACTGTCGCAGAGAATAGTTTGGAACTGCGCTCGAGAAAGTTGGAGGCGAAGCTACAGTGTCGGATCATGCGTGGCTTCTACTACTTGCCAGTAGTAGTGCATAGGACTCCGTCGAAACCTTGGTTTCCAACGAAACCAACACGATGCAAAGAAACTGATCATTAAATTATCATACAAATTTGTACTGGTAAAAATAAACCTATAATATTCAGCTAATATAAAAAAGAACTTAACATGAATCAACCCTGATGCAGACAAAGTTGTTCATTGCTTTACATTTAGTAAGCTTTGCAATTTTTGTAGTGTGTAATTTAAACTTTTTGTGTAGGCATCTCAATAAAACGATATTTCGAAGATTGAATCTTCATTATAATTTATTTTATGTGCTCATATCATTTTCATTACATTTCCTTATTTATTTTTGTAAGCACTATGTGTCCCTAAAATTTTCGATCCCAGTTGTTCTAAATCACTCCATGTACCTACCTATTTATTCTTGAAATTTAAAGTGTAAAGTCTTAAATTTTCAGTATTCTGCATTGCAGATTTAAATGAATAACATTTTTCATGTTTCCCTGGCGCATTTAATGTCACCACTATCAGCAGAATAAAATATGTATCCAATATTCGTTTTAACGAAAGGAAACGCTGTCGTTCGAAGCATTGCGAGATAATTAATAATGCTCCAACGCTTCATTTCGCAGCACAATGTGAGCGCACATGTACATACATATGTATCAGTCGCACGATTCAGTCATTCACTGAATTATCAGCGATTACGTCAACTTGTGTCCTCGGGAGTAGAAGCCAGACAGTCGACCACAAAAATTTGTCAAGTGGGAAACGTTCGTAATTCTCATTCCAAACAAACACGCGAAAATCGACCAATAATTGACGGCTGTCTGTAAAATGTTCACGCTTTTACACCCGTCGAATCGAAAACGGAAGGCGATATTTTCCGAGTTTACATTAATCTCAATTTATTAAAGAGCAACGGTCGAATGAATTCATTTCGAAATGTTTACAAGCGCTTCGCTTCAAAGCAGAAATAAATGCAATTACATTAATGCATACTTCAAAAGGAGAATTATGTATAAGGGTGTATTCATATTACCCGACTCGGATATACCTGTATATGAATATGTAAACGGCAACGAGTAGATTTTCATGCCAGTGCGTTATTTTCACCCAAACGCTTAGCGAATATGATGCCTTGAAAAAAATAAAAAATAAATGCAATTTATGTCCGTGCGCCGTTGCACATGCAACGATACTGCACACTTCGTTACAGAGACGCAAGTTTTCAGTGGAATTAAAGCTGATCGCCTTATACGACTCTGATATATTTATGCTGCAATTTCCCTAATTCAAACTATTTGCTGCGATTTGTCTAAATCAAACAAATTCTTTGGTATACAAATCAATTGAAATCTAAATGAATATTTCAACGTTTTGTAACAAAAAAAAAAAACAGAAGAATTCTAAAACTTTTGCTGCAGCACCCTGGACGAAAATAAAATTACTACCGATTGGAAATTCAGAAAGTTCAGTTTACAACTGTTCTTCGACAAAGTCGACAAAGTGTATAGCTTGAAAGTTCTGTGACAACTGCTACTATGAATATCCTGCGGATCCATCGGCATATTTAAATATTTATCAGTATTTCACTGATCCCTTACCACTTCCTATACCCCGAGTCGCTTAATCTGTACAAATGGCATTTATATTTCCCAATTAATAGTCCCATTGTTCAACGAGGAAGTTTCGAGCGAGGGCCAGATTAGTGAATCTAATTGCGACGTTGTTGCAACGCGCGAATAAATAGATTGCCCGGACAGTTGAACGCCGAAATAAAGCAGTTGGAATGCAACAAGGAATAGTAAAAGACTGTGCGAGGAATAAAACGTGTTATTAAGCTGATTGCATACACTGTTAATTGTTTATTATTTGCAGCTCGTAGATGTGGCTCGCGATTTGATCATTAGCTTAACTGCTTCCGTCGTTACTATCGCGACATGATTAACACTGCTGAAGGCTCCTACTTTTACTCGTCATTTGCATGACTCTACGCATGTAGGTCAAGCAAGGCTGCGATGATAATAAATATCTCGCACCGGCGAAAAGATAAAGCAGATTATATGATAATGGAAAATCTCACGTGAACTTCGTAATGGAAGATGTTTTAACTGGACTGTGATGAAATTTCAGTTTCTATTGAAAAGTATACCTATAGAATTTTAGATTATATTTTAATTAGATAGGTGCGCGTGATCAATTTAATGAAAGAGGTATTGTACTTTTACTGTCATTGTTTCGTTTAGTTCTAGTAATTCTTAAAAAATTGTGCTCTTTTAAATGCACGTCTTTTACTTTTAAATCACTTGTTCGTGATTCCCCTTCGATTTCTCTGCTCTCAATAAACATCAATTACCTAAAGCGTTTATCTAATTATCGTCGTGTTTGCACAATATAGGCATACCGCACTTCCAATATTGAAAAATCGAATAATACTCACTTCGCTCACCGCAGAAAGGATTTTCTTTATAAACGATGCATACATACTTTTCGAATGATTACAAATTACCACAGGGGATCTAAGATTTATGAATCTGTGCTACATTCGCAGAAACATTTTCATCGTATTGTTGATATTTCTTGTGGAACACCATCGAGAATTCGATGCATCTCGCTACGATTTAATTCATTTTGTTCGTTGAAACAAATAATGACACGTAATATCGAATGTATTTGCTACATTCCACGTGAATGGATATTGACGACGCGAAAATCGAATATTGACGGATCAAATAACATATCAAACGTCGATTATTAACGAATGATACTAATTGTAAGCGTTCACAAATGGACCGAGTAAAAATATATCCTTTGAATCGATAGAGTTACAGTATCTCGTTGATACGTTCTTTTCGCTTAGAATTGTTGCATTCAATCCTAATTGTAATTTTATTGTTCGCGCTGCTATTTGAACCGGATTATTTCATGAATATGTTCGAATTACAATCGTGGATTTAATGCTCTCTAAAGAGTTCCCCTTTGTGTGCAGGAAACTGAATAAGCGAAATGGAACAAGGCCGGTAGTAGTATTAGTAGATAAAAAGCAAAACAAATTCTATGGATCCCAGCGAGGAAAATATTAATCGGCTTTGTCGGTCCTATCGGTTCACTTTCTTTCAATTCCAAATTGCTATTGTTCCACGACGATCGAACGACTTAATTTTCACTAAAAGCGATCGCAATCTCCTACAATCTACTTTGCCTATACACGAATTTCATTAAATCTTACATCAAAGTATGAAAGTCTCTCTGAAATCACGTGTCCAGATTTAAAGTTTGTCGATCGAGGGTGTCATTTATTTCACTACCCAGAAGCAACAGATAGAATATCTAATCCTAAGAATTTCTCTTTTAAAGAACATACTCCAAGCAAAACGTACTAATGATATCTTCGACATTGAAAAGCAAGCGAGCAAGCAGAAAGTATACGAGCATAAAAGCAATTTGGCACGGTAGATTATGAATTATTTGCGACTAATTGTCCGTGGTGGGGATTTTAATTGTAATCGCCCTGTGTGCTCCGCGAGTACAGACGAAGTATCGAATTCCAATGAACTCGTTCTCCCCGGCAGTTTCCTTTGAAGCGAGGTAATCGTGGCTGTAGAGTGTAGCAGGGGGCATTCAACGTTTGAGGTTGATGAGCCTTGTCGACGTGCCAAGTGTCGGATGGCTAAAGACTGCTTTGCCAAACTTAAGGTGAAGTGTCAAAGGTTAGAGAACGTTCACCCCGGAGTGTGCAGGAAAAGAAATGTTATTCGCGAGTGGTGAAGCTGGCAAATCAATAAGCGGCTTCCTGTCGACAAAGAGACATTAAGCTCTGAATCGGTATACCGACTCGCTTATAACTAGTGTCGGATTATTGTAGGCGTTACGCTTTCATTATTCATATCACCCGTCCTGTTCATCGGGCAAAAGTACACACGCTGCAGAATTATCCTCTAGCATCGACCAGAGCAAATTTAACTTTACCTACGGGTCACGGAGTATCCTGTGCTCTCAGTTTTAGCAGTTGCGTTCAAATCGAGATAAGAAAATCGTAAATTAAACTCATTTTTGACTACTGCTCTAAAGTATTTAATCACTTGTTACGGTAAATCACAAGGTACGCTTGATAAAAGAAAGAATGGAACCATTTTCCACGTGTCTGTGGTCCAACATTGATGTTCCTTAATCACAGCAAAATATTTGCAACAAAGACTCTTCATATCTAATAAAGGAATAGATGAAAGACCCTCGCAAATGGTCCCAGTAATTGAGAATTAATGCTTCGATTTTAGTACCTCGACAGATTATCGAAAGAAGATGATTCTGCGAAACAGAATTTCGTAAATTTTATTGGAATCCACTCGAAGGAGGAGGAACTAGGTTCGTCCACTTTCGTGCTGGAAGAGGACGGGTGTGGCCATCGCGGAACACCACGCGAGACAGTACGGCACCGATGAGCAAACCCCCGCAAGGCTACCGTCCCATATTTCGAGTTACTGCCGACAGTAATTGCCACGGAATGAAATCGATGTTGTCCGATTTGCCCGCAAGAAAGAAACGAGATTTGATCGCATTGGTTCGCGCGCGGTTCAGCCGCCGTTTCTATTCGCCCGCGACTCGGCCGCCTTCTATTCGCGCGTTGTTCTAACGATCATCGGGCGACTCGTTCCGACGACGACTCTCGAGGAATAGTGCCATCGATCAAACCGTGACAGCGAAATTACGTCGCTGTCACTGCGCCCGAGCTTCGAATAATTAGAGACACCGATATTGTAACCCATAATCCTCACAGTCATTTTCAGATGCACCCATGGAACAGGCTTGATTAAAATACACGGGGGCGATGGAAATTAAATTTCTTTCTCGTTGACAGAAATATGATTTCGTAGTGGGAATGATAATAAATGTAACGCAAAAAGAATACTCGTGGCTCGGTTAGACATTAGTTGTAGAGGAGGGATTTGAAATGTATCTTCAGCAAAAATGAGTAAATAAATTTAAGTACGTGGATTTAAAGTAGTTCTTAACAAGAATAGAACGCCGGATCTCACTAACACTTCCCTAATATATTATGTTTTTATCCTAATTGATATTAATATTAACCTGATTTCAGGTCAACATTATCGACCCCTCGATTACTAAAGCAGAAATGGAATTTGTTAAATTTTGGGAAGTTGAAAATGGATATTTATAGACAGCTAAATACAACTTCAAAATTGGAAACAGCATAATTCATAAACTTATTATATTTCACTATTTCATGGATATTAACTACTGAATTCCATTTCAAAATTCCTTTGCTCCTATATCGTCTACCACTTTTCACCAGTATAACGAAGTTTCAATGCGTGAAGTGTTTTTTAATTACTCCTCGCAGCAATAACGAACACAGTCCTCGACGACCATTTTAGCTTCCAGAATTTATGATTTTGCATGCGCATAAATTTTCCTGCATTCTCCTAGCTTCGTTTAAGTTGTACCTGATAATTCACCGGTTGCGTGCCGAGACTATTTTGTTTCGCGTAGCAGTAAAGATTATTTGTTATTACTGTCTTAACCGAGTTCTGCCTGTTCACGTCGTCTCGACATGCTTGTTGCTCTTCTACATCACCTCTATTACTACCCCGCGCCTGCGTACAATTAATAATTTATAATCTACCGTTTCCTTAGGCGCTCGGTCAATTTTATCAGCTCTCGCATCGAAAAACCGTGCGAATCTCCCACGCTGTGCTAGATTCTTCCTTTCTAATCATAAGGATTTGCAGTGAGTAATAATCGATCTGAATTCACGTTTATCGAAAGGAATATTCCACCATTTACTAGCCATATTAAATAATTATAACATAATCTGATACTTAACCCAACGCATGATACCCTTGAAATTCTTCTAACACTTGTAGACATTTAGTCACTTACACAGCTTGTGAAACTCGAGTTACGATACTGCTATTGCACAACTGTGCAATCTTATCTAACGCCAAAAGTCATTTTCCAACAAAAGAACGCAGTCGCAAGAATACGTTGATATGCACATATTGTACCGAGCTCGGCCACGAAACGTGCGATGGAAAGAATTTCCTATGCATACATTTCGTTCTCTTGCTTCCCCTTACATTATAGATAGTTCCGCTATTTTATCGATGCATCAGATAGCACACCAATGTTGAAAAGTTACCGATACCCTATCAATAATACCAACAATGTCTTCAATTTAATATCCTCTGTTCAAAATTTTCCTAAATTATAATTTAAGCATATTGACTTTATTGTAATATTAGAAATGCTGTAATAACAGTTTCTGCTAACGACGTACACTTCCTTTACTTTAATCGTCGCCTCTTTTGATATAACAAGCAATTCTCTGATGCAATCTAACTCGAGATAACGTACACGATTTCCACGAAAAGTTCTGATGTAAATTTCGACACGCAATACCGACTCAAAAATGGTTTAGGTCCAAGCCAATACATACATCGTCGACTGTTCCTTGCCGTCTCCAAGAAAGTTTACCCTTGTTACCAAGAAAGGCCAACATTAAGATCCTGATCCTGCATATCAAAGAGTACATTATTCTATTTTTATTAACACCCGTTCAAAATCGCGTTTAAATAAAAAATCGATCAATCATGAAAGCTTAATAATATTCCCTTACAACACAATATACTTCCAGTTGTACCCTCGCACAGTGTAACGAGTATATAGGGAAAAAAAATCAATTTTCCATTAAGATACAGTTATTTACATGTAATTGATATGTTCATTATATTTATACACAAGAAACTTAATTTTTAACATAAAATAATTCATTAAAATATATTTTTGAACATAATAAAAGTAAAACAAATAAAATATATATATTTTTAAATACATTTAAACACAAATTAATAACATACATATGAAACAATTATAAAAAAAATAAAATTAATTTTTTAAATAATTCGTATTGATAATAAATTTTAAATTATTCATTCTTATTATACATATTCGTCACGATCAGTTGAATCTGAAGGAATTCAAAGCTCAGTGTCTTTTAATAATAAATATTCCAGCAATTTTTGCGTTTTATTATGTGTATTTTTTCTTACGTGGGAGTACTCGGGAGCAGATAAAATTTATATCAAATTAAAGGGCATAAAAAGAACTAATTGTAGTCAGAAAATGAAAGAACCGATATGTTTCGTTTTTTTTTAATTCTCTCCAGAATTTAGAAGATGCGACAAAAAAGTAATAATATGAGCCACTGGTACGTATCCATATCTTTGAATGCAAGATTTTTTTAATGAATAAAATGAAAAAAGGATATATTTTGCTTATTTTCAAAAAAAAAAGAAGAAGGAAAAGAACTTATAAATACAACAAAAATGCAGTGGGTAAATATTTCCTATGTATAGTCTGTGGCAGATATGGGCAAAAAATTATTTGAAATAAAAATTTATTTACGAAATCTCTGGTCTGTGACAGCTTGCGTTTGGTTATTCGACTTTGAATGTAATTACTAAGCTTAAATCCGTTATTTATGTTACTAAGTTATGATGTTCTTATATCGGAGGACTGTTTACTATCAATTCCATGAAATGAAATACAAAATTTCAAATCTCAAATTTTTGCTCCTTGAACACGTGCCGCGACACTGTTCCTCGGTTAAAGAAACAGCAGCCTGAGAACAGCAAACTATCAATTAATGAAAACATCATTATGCCACGAATGATCGATCAATGAACTGCGCGTTCAACTCTGCATAATCAGAAGCTACTAAAAATTTTCAAAAATTCCTTTTATCTTTCCCTTAAATAAAACAAATACGTTTAAATCGATCACCAATTTTAAATCGATCACTGATTCCCTCTTTCTTCCTCCTCTACTGTTATTCCTTATCGGCATGGTGCTAGACCAGCTTTCGCAATAGCACGAAGAAAAAGAGCCAGTCTTCCCCCGGAGCAACGTGCGGCGAGAAAAACCCAGGGATTATCTCACGAGGCTAATTCCCGCAGAACTTGCCGCTAATTATCCGCGGTATCCTCCGCGTGTAATTACGTTTTCGCAATAACGACGACCGCCGACGATGATCTTTACATCTTTATCTCACGTTCGAACGGCCGATGGAAACGTGGCGTGACCATTAAGGGTAGCTTATCGCGGCAACGGTAACGATCGCATAAATAATTCATTTGGTTCGCGCACGAACACGTTTTTCAGCGGCATGCCAGCCCTTTAGAGCCAGACTCGTCTTCCCGAGCAGAAGAACAGCCGCGTGTAACAATGTAATCCAGCCGCCTTCACTTGCACTGTCGTATGATCGAAATTTCCGCCCCGGCGCCGGGAGTCACGCGATCCTCCTCGAGGATCCCCCGCAACCGCCCCACCATCTTCGTGATCACTTCGACGAGCTGAAACTAGAACGCAGCCACCTCGAAATTTAATGGAAATATCGCCAGCTGTTTCGCCGTGAATGCCGGTCGCGTAATGCGTGTCAAGGTTCGCCGGTCCATCGGAGAATTGCGTCGATCTGGGTATTACAAGGAGTTTTATAGTGTCTCGCGAGACGGCTGGGAAACTTTATACAGCACGATTGCCAGGGCATTTTGGATCGGAGAGGTCGCGCATAATGGTGGCTCGTTTCATTGCTTCGCCAGATAAACGTTGCTTAATAGTTGATTGTCGAGTGCGGCGATGACGAGCTCAATAGCCCATCAATATGGATGGAGGGTATAGTGTTTCAGACCGGCAGTTCATTATAAATCGATATGGGAAACTATGTTGCACTGATTCCGGTGGATTTTCACCTAAGTGATATAAATTGTGGATATTGTTCATGTTAATGATAGTAAATTGGGCTTCGTGTGTGAGGAGCATGTATGCGAGCGTGTTTCAATATTTGCATCGATAAGAATACTGTTCTGTATTTGGTGGAACAAAAATGTTCTTCTAAATTCTCCACATGTTTTATATATATATATATGAGTTTATTTTATAGTTAATGAGGTCGCATTAACAAGAGAGTTGTTAGCGACCACTTACCTTTGCACAAAGATTACATATTTGAAATTTGGTTACAAAGTATTTCCACTATATACATACTAGAATTACATAATGCTCAATTTTTTTATAAGAGGTCAAGTAAATATCGCTTTGAAAAATTGGATTACATTCTGTTCAACCTCAAATTTAGTTTCATATCGAGTCGATTTCTTTCATATGAAAACTTAGGGCAGTCTAGCAAAATATGTTCTATACACATCATTGTTCCACAAGATTTAGATTCCGGAGAGGATTGTTTCGTTATTTTGTATTCGACTCGACATGTTCTGTCGAGTCGAATGATAAGGAATAATTCTATGTATCGAATGCAGCTAATGATATTCAACGGAGATGTATAAAATCCGTGTTATTCATCCATTTATCGCGAATGTCAGATGTGGAGGCTTCCAACGAGAAACAAAGTCCTGCCTCTTCGACAAAGTTCAACAGCATTGATAAGTACTAAGTAGAACTCTAAGACGCTTTATTATTTAAGCCCAATGACAGGTACATTATTCGAAGCCGGGGAATAACGCCTCACACGTGTGTGAATACGTAATCAAATTTGGAGGGAAATATTCTCAGGCGTCATCTAGATATAGGGTACATTATGTTCCTAGGGAAAACGGATATTTCATTCTTTTTGATTTAACGTGTCCTATCGTTCTGCTCGAGGTGGCAACCAATTAAAAAATTTTTTATTGCAGCACGAAGCAGGACATGGAATTTAACCGAATCGCTTTATGAATCAACGACACGAACCAAACAGGCCGGCAGAGGAACACTAGACGATCGATCTTGCGGTCATAGACCTCGAAAATTCATCTGATAACGTCAAAGAGTACTGTGGTAAATACAATTAGTCGAATGCAAATGTTAACGAAAGGACACTGCCAAAAAATCTGATGAAATTTCTGTTTCGTTAACGATTACTTTCCCTAGCCATCGTGTGATCAAGCTCAGACCTAACCTTCTCGTAGATGGAAGCATGATGAAAACACCAAGGTCATCTTGATTTTTCAGAACAGCAACGCGTGTTTTCGATTACCCACATTTATAGATCGTTTCTCCAGGAATAAAATGACCACTACCCAATCACGATTATAATGGAAAAATAATGAGTAAGAAGCAGCCACCGTATAAGTGTTATTGCGAAAAACAGCCACAGAATGTTTGAGACAATGAAATTCCAGCACTGCGTTAAATATTAAAATGATTTATTCATTGGTGGTGTATGCGTAGCCCAATTTGAAATGTAACGTTAAACGCGTCGAGAGCCTGAATTATTGATCTGTGTCTGATCGCATACCAGGAGTTTCTACTTGCCCGTCTTATGTGGCGAGGAAACAGTTTCAGAGGACAGCCACAAAGGGAATCTTTTTCCAACAATTTTCCTATTATCTTCTTATATTTGAACATCTCAATCGTTAAAGTATAAGCTACAAAATCTCTCTGAAAGCACATATTGCCGTTATAAAAAGCAACACTACGTTGACATACAGTGGCGGACAAAAAAGTTACCACTTTTCGATTTGTTTTATATTTGTTATTTTTTAGCATTAACTTGGAACTGTGGTATGTGTTGAATATATATACTCAGATGGAGAATTGAAAGTTGTATAAAACTCAGTTAAAGGCGAATTTATTTAACTAACAAACAAAAGTTTTATAATAACATTGAACGGGACCACACATTTTTTGGGCCGACAAAGGAGTTACCATATTTGATAACTTTGTCGGCCATCCTAAAAGCAAAAGGTGTCGCCACAAAATATTAGATTTTTTATCGCTTCTCAAAAGTAGTGACATTTTTGTTCGCTACTGTAATCAACAGGGGTTTATCTGGCAAGAAATCAACTTGATCCCAGGAGCTCAAGAATAACTTAATATAATATTATCTAAAGCAAGAAAAAATACATTTTCTCATGAAGCAATCGAACGAATTTTAGTCACTGGAAAAAATTGATTGCATACTCCACAGAAAGCATCATTTCTAACAATAGAAACTCGATTAAGAAAAGTTGCACTGTATAGAACTCTACCTGACTTGCAATATTTATTTTTAAGGGGGGGGGGCACCAGTGTAATGACCCGAAAAGTAAAGGTATCTTTGGAAATTTATTAAAAACAAAAAACAACGTAATGAATCTTTTTTAAACTTTCAGGACTTTTTATTGGATATTTAAGTTATAAGATGCTTGTAAATCTGCTTTAAATAAATTTAAAAAAAGACATTCAGACAACTTAAATATCCAATAAAAAGTCCTGAAAGTTTAAAAAAGATTCATTACGTAGTTTGCTTTTAATAAATTTCCAAAGATACCTTTACTTTTCGGGTCATTGCAGTGGTGCCCCCCCTCCCCTCCCTTAAAAGAAATAGAAGTCAAAATAACTGTAAGGTTTCGCTGGTATTCACTACCTACATGGTACTATTATTAATTTCGATAGTTTCGATAGACACAGTTATAACCACCTGACGACACCTCGTTGTTTCAAGTTACAGACTCTGCCACGCGGTGGACATATAACACACTTTCGCCACCCTCTATTTCCATCGTTCACTTTCTGTGCCTTTTATTGTGTACTACTACCACGTTAGGCGACATGAAGGCGCAAATTACTAAAGTTCCCTGAACTGAAAATTACGTTGTACCGTGGAAACTGTCAGTGGCTCTGCGGTGGTGTTTTTCGCGCATATTCACGTCTTTCTGGCGAATTTTGAAGGCAGGAAATTACCTCCTCGGTATAATTTGGTTCTACATGCAGATTTTTAACGTAAAAGAGAAATTATTCGTACAAATTTCCGCGAATTTGTTTCCCTGTTACTTCGATAAGACATGTAATTAAATTACCTTGTCAAAATCTGTGGAATGAATTCTATAAAATATAGGGAATACTTGTATGCTCGTCGAAACCATCAAGGGATCATATTTCTGTACAATTTAGCAAAACGAACTGAATACCTATAAGATATGTAAAGTTTATGAATGCAAACCACCCTGTAATTGCGTATTTTCTGCAGTACACAGGTGGGTGTAATAAGAATTTCTGAAAATTTAATGTGCACATTTATAGAAATTATTTCTTTATTTGGACATTCAAAGATCTGAGAGAGAATGATTTGTTTCTTCAAATAAGATGTAACGTTTCAAGTGGAAAGATCCTGCAGCCTCAGACTGAAAAGAATATCGAATGCAATACTTTATTTTCTCACCTACTTTCTTACTACTAGACAACATTGTCTGACCTATTTCGAATGGAATGCGTGTATGCGATGTATTGCACTTTTAAGATAACCATAAACTCTAAGTAGAGCAAAGGAAGTTTCAGGATATTCCGTGTTTCGCTTCCATTTGTATTGTTATTAGATTAGCAAGCAGAAATGCATGGTTACAAGATGCAAAGGAATGGCTGGCTTAACCATGATGGTGAAAAAATGTGCAAAGTATTTATTTGATAAATATGTGAATCGCGATTAAAATGTAATTTAAGACAAATGGGATCTTTTTCATTGGCAATCAAAAGAGTATATAACGATTACCAATGTGACAAATATCGGAAGTATCCATGAAAAGCTCATGAAATTCCCAAGCCATGAACAGTAAACCAATCAGACCCAAAAATAAAGCACGGCAGAACTATAATTTCACCTACCACCTTATAACCTCACCTTTGCCACAAACCATTCATTTCTCGCTATAAACTCGAAATGATCCCAAAACACGATAGCACGAATGTGTTCCACGATCGAATGCTACTATAATTGTCATTAATCAGGGAAAAAGGGATTACTTGCAACCCTTTGCTTATTCCTAACATGCTCTATCACCTAACCCGATCTTAATCCAATTATTCATTAACAGCAAATAACGTCTATCAATAAAATTTCAAAATAAAAAGTTACTATTTTTTATGACTTAAACCTCTATCTAAGAACCCAGAAACTATTCTGAGGAATTCATTTCGTGCCCTAAACTTGAATGATTTCAAAACACCCAGAAGTATTCCACGCTAAAATTTGAGCAAACATTTCAACCAATCTCGAATCGCAGACCAGGAACAGCCATTTAAAGGATTGCTCATCTTTCCCTCAATTTGTAGCATCGTTATTACGAACATTCGCGTAATTAAACCCTGATCCAATTAAATTCACACTACGAGGCACAATATCCCCCAACAGCAACCAGCACCTACCAACGTAACACATCAAAAGAATTCCTCTAGCTCTCACTATACTTCCCGCAATCCTCCAATTAAAGTCGACATTAAAATTTTAACACAATTCAAGAAACCTCTACCTACGATTACATGATCTTAACAAACGAAAATATTCGGTCGGTGTAAAATTTCTTTCACTCACTGTTAAATGTTTTTAGCTGCACGAAAATGTCTTTTTTACTACATCCATTTGTACTCTTTCCAGAAAAATGACAAGAGGTCACAGACAGCCAAGGAAAATACTTTGATTAAAAAAGCGTGAAATATATTTTTACTTTTAATAAATAATTTTGTTAAATAAAGCGAACAAGTTTTTTTCATCGACCCAATACAAAATTAAAAAAAACATGTGATGTATTTTTACCAGGGCTCGAATGAGACTGTTTAACTTTTATAAATAAAAGTTATTTATCAAACGTTCAACTTTTAAATCATTTATTTTCTGTTTTAAGTTAACTTTGTACATTAACACTTTAACTCTGTTGTAAGAGTTCAGTCTTAACAGTCACTTTATGTTCGATTAATAAAAGTTCTGGAAGATCATATACTTTTGAACAGATGTTTAAGGGTAAAATATAAAAGTTAGGAATATTTTTTTAATTAGTATTATTTAAGGAATTAGGAGCAGGCTATAGAATATAGAAATATAGATGAGAAAGCACATTGTGATATTTAAATAACTCAAACGGTTTAAGGTTTCAACTTCAGATCTATTCATCCCACAACATTGTCAGGAACTCTGCTTGTCACAGCTTTAATTTTTACAGACCAGAAGAAATGTTCCTGTTTAACTAGAATTCTTTTCTACTTTCAAGAAAATAAAGGTTTCTTATTTACACAAAAATGTATGGAATAAAAGTTTCAGTGAATACACTGCATTTGATAACAGTTTTCTCGGAACAGAAAAGATAATATTCATAAAATTACAGTAAGTTCAGAATTAATTGAAAATTTTAACAGTTTCATTCGACCGCTGATGTTTACTTTTAACAAAGACTTTGGTCCAATAAAACGAGCAAACTAATACAATATTCCACCCCTAAACCATCCAGGATCGTCGACCAGCCTCGAACGAGTAACAGCAAATAGCTGAAATTTACGGAATTGCACGCAGCTCCAACTAACTTATTTCTGGCGTTGTTATTATACTCGTTCGCCAGAAGTTTGCAACACGGTGTTATTGTCGGATTCATAAGCATACCGACGTATCTCAGCGACGTCGTGAAGGAGGTCAGCCATTGCACGCGAAACACGCGAGATAGGAAGAAAACAGCGCGAGTAAGGATACGTTTGCTCGCGATTAGCGGTGCACAAACGCAAGGCTAACGCTGTACGCTCCTGTAACGTCAAACGTGACACGGGAATCGAATGCCGTTGCTTGTCGTTACGTCGATTAAGACAATTAGCCGGAAAGGTCGAATCTGTGCGGCTGCTAGGACTCGAGCGAAGACCGATCGAACAAGAGGCTGCCAATCGATGCTGGACGCCCGCGCTCCAATCAATGCGGCCTTGAGTTAACTCGTGGGTGTGTTGCACACGATTGATTGATTTCGAGCAATTTGTTTGTTACTGCGCTACGGCGGTCTTCCAAGTCCGGTTGGATCGCTACATGGAGCTTCTACGAGAATTCTTTGTCGACAGTTTCATTAGCTTACGATGTAGGTACAATCAGGAACTGCTGCTTTCTTGGGGAACGTCGGTGTCGTGTAACTTTGGGATGAGTTTCTGACAAAGCTCCGTGCTTTGTCACTATTTTGGAGAAGTATTGATCAGCTACCATCTTCTGCTTGTATTTTGTGAAGGTGACAAGATGCTCTTGGGATATAAATTTGAAAGACTTCTTTGCCTTTATTCATATTTTTGTGGTGACGATATGTGGCTTTTACCGAATTTTGGGAAATAGGTAAAAGGAAGTGATGTGAAGAGGGTTATAATAAAATAGACAAATAGTAATCATCATGTCTGAATACTCTAGAATTATTAGTTCAAGTCTTAGAGCATACAAGGGCTGTTATGATATTTCTGAATTTCTTCTCCACTTCTTACTGGTATTTCTCCGACTTTTGCAATGTTAATATCGTGGAACAGTGTTAAATATACAAAAGATTGTCGTAGCAGCAAGGCTCAGTGCACCCAATCTTATTTTTGTATTTCGTATTTGGTTCGAAGTTATTTTCCGCGCTGGTTCGCTTAAATTGATCGAATGAGAGACACGATCGAGGTCCTACACGTCTAATTGGAACTTATTATGCGGAAGTAATTTACATGAGTGTGGATATTCCGTCGATTTCACACCACATGAATCTTTATTAACCTAATTTTAGAAAGTCTTCGAAACGAGGCACGTCTATGCGAACAGATCGATGTGTCCATCTAGCGGAGCTCAAAAGTCACCAAGAAACATTGAAAATTTTCGTTGGCACGAGACTGTAAATTTTACGCTCCAGTGGAAGGATAAAATGTAGCGAAGTTTCCATTTCCGTGCATTTCCAGCGAAAAATATTCTGTCTGTCGAGTTCGATAAATGGAAAAATGATTTCTATGTACGTAACTGGGCGAGATTGTACGTTACCAATTACGCTGGCAATTCGTAAGCATCGTTAGAATGAATTCTGTGGCTGGCCGGAACAATTTGGCACTACTCCACTTAAGCGCCCGCTACCTTTCAGTGGGGGAGACACATTATTCGTTCCTACGTGTTGGTTTTGGCAATGGAAGGGAAGAAAGAACCGAAGAAACCACGTTACGAGCAAATACGCAAATAATCGATTAGGAGAAGCTTATCTTCCAGCCGACATCGATTGTGTGTGCACGGGATGCATTATGGTGGAATGAAAAGATTAGTTTTCTACGAGGAATAATTGCATTATATTATCGATACATCTTGCAGCTACCTGTCACTTTATAATACAAACATAATTACGTAATTAAAATGAACTATTAAATATTACGTAACAAGGATGTCGCGTATCAAATACTTTGATTTGACGGAAATCTTATTTAATACAATCCTGTTTAAGGAGAAAGAATGCGAAGTGAATATTGAGTAAAAATTATCATTGCAGGGTTGCTACTTTCCCTCCCCTTTTCACGCCAACATCGAATAAAATTCTGATTTCTTTCTAGCGACTCTAGAAAGAATAACTATCGTATTAATTTCATATTTGCACACGTATCCTCCACCGTATCGGTTTAATACCGATAAGAGAATTCTGTTTAAAAGTAGCCACCATCATTTCCTGGAAAGCGTCGAACGAGATAGAAATCTATTACTCGCCAGCAGTAAATTTCCCTGAGAGATTACCATTACGATTACGATTTACTGCCGAGGACTTTTTTAAAGAAAAATGTAACGCCACTCCATAAAAGAACTGAAAGAAAATTATTATGAAAATCATGAAGAACAGAGATAAAAAAAGGCCCCTTCCTATCCATCGTTGTCACACTTGGAATACTATTATACATTCAAACATATCGGAAGGACAGCGGCGAAACTATCGCGAATCCGTCGAATGGATTCGAAATTAATACAGTTTGGGTATACATTCTGCACAGATCGCTGCGCCGTGGCTGTTGCTCGATAAGGAACTGTGCGGCGGCATTTATCGGAAAAGCCTTCGAGTTTATTGAATATCGGGGGAGTGCAATCGCTACATCCCTGAGCAGTGTCTGTTTGATTTTTATAGGATTTCCTGGCCGACACGCCGCGATAAAGGACACCGGGAAAAACGAGCCGAGGACAACGTACATTACTCTGTCTGGTGCATCGTCCTCTCGTAGGTATTATTTACTTTCACGCGCACTATATTTTGCCTGCTTTCCTCGGGCCAACGTGCTGCTACTCTCATTAATATTTGGACGCCATAGCGCTTCTGGATTTGTTGCTTCATACAACGAGCCCTCTGCGCTTAATACTAGAACTACCAGCGTGGGATATATACCTAATAGTTTTACCACACCCGTCAATTACCACACCCGAAAAATGTGCTTTTACATGTAGTTCTTTTTGATAAAAATTATAAATGAAAGAAACAGTATTTAATATATTAAATTGTTTATTTATGAGGTAATTGTATTGATAAGATGCACCAAATATAAATCTCAATTTGATTAGTCACTCACTGCTCTCACTGTACGTACTATTGCCACTAAATAAATTACAAATCAAATTAAGCAGGGACTTCTACCGAAACTGAAAATACCGATATGATGCCGGTATTTCTCGGTTCCATCTTCAAACCCTTTGTAGAAACTGAAATACGCAAATACCGGTATGACGTCATACCGATATATGCAAATACCGGTATATTTACCTATATTTTTAGTCTAAATTTATAACTCATTTTATAACTCATTTTAATGACCCGTCAGAGTGACGGGTTTTGGTATATTTAGGTATACATTAGACTGATAATAAACAATTAAAACATTTGAAAGGAAACAAGTAGAGAAATATGGACCGTTGTTCCATTTTATTAAAAATCATCATAAATTCCTACATTTATACCAGCATGGTATTAATAATTTTAAAGGAAAGTATCCGAAATCCGTCACTTTGACGGGCTTGGTAGTTCTAGTGTTAATAATATAACCGAGAACAAGATGATTCTGAACGCAAAACTAAATTCAATATGTAGGATAAAATCAATTTTAAATCTACACCAAATGCATGTGCACTGAACTAAACGTGGACTTCACGTTACAGTCGCGATTTTCTTGTAATATATATAAAAAGTTCCAAAGAGAAATCACTCTAAGTAGTAATATTGGTTTGGAAAGCGAGACTGACCATAGGTCGTCCTATTCTACTTGCTCTCTCGTGCAATATGTTCAACCACACCTTTGTATTCCTTTTCATGTCGTTCAATATGTGTATGTACTATTTCGAAAACTGATTCCACTAAAACTAGATCAAATCGGGCTAACAGATGTTTCATAAAAATTGTGCGAGTTTCAGAATGGTTCCATTAAGGATACTAAGTAGGCAGTCGTTTTTGTCGAAAATGAAGCGTTTCTTTTTCAATTAATTACAAAGAAATAAATTGAAACCGAGACTTGTTCTGTGACACAAAGTTTATTAAGAATAGAAACTTTTTTAAAAAGCCTCTGTAATGATTTATAATGCATATTTTTGACAAAACGAGCAGGTTTTTTAAAAAGATTATTATCTTAATAAACACTGCGTCAAAGAACAAGTCTCAGCTTCAATTTAATTCTTTGTAATTAATTGCAAAAGAAACGCTTTATTTTCGACAAAAACGATTCTCGAGTTATGCTTTCAGTTAGAGTGTCAAAGATTTAGAATCTCCCGCACATAAAGACAAAGGTGCTTGATCGAATATTACCCAGAGCTGCTATCATCGATAACGTGCCATCACGCGTTTGCGAAAGTGAAAATAACATCCGATCATGGGTAAGAAAATAAACAACCGTTTCTCTCTGTCTGTGCTCCCCCAACCCTTTGCTCAGGGCCTTTCGCAAACGGTGTAGCGTAAAATGATTCCATGCGAGCGGAATCAACAGGCCAGCATACACACGTACGCGCGTAAAACTGAACAACAAATTATAATATCAATCTCTGGGAATTTAACACGCAAACGTTCCGACGAGACCAAATTACAGAGAAACAAGAAGCATCACGACTATAATAATTACAAAGTTAAATTCACGTTGGACAGTGGCTTTGCAATATTCTATTACTCATTGTCAGTGCTTCGTGTTCCGTGGAGTGTTTCGTTCTCAGCCAGCAACAAAGGAATCGAGCAGAGTAAACGGCGAAGTATCGCGGTATGAAATTTTTTTCGCCTGGATTCCGTGCAGACGACTTTAACCAGATCCAGGATAAAGCGTTACGTTCCAACTAATCAGTTTTATTATTTAGCGGAGATTACGTCGTCACGTCACCGTTCGAGCGAGAGGACCTGTCGAGTGGGCTGGACATTCTTCAAGCTGGTCTAAATCACCAGCACTCGAGGGTATCTTGATAAAGGGGAGCACGAAAATGTTTGCTCGGGAAATCTCGTTGCTCGCGAGCCACTGAACCCCAGCGTTTTTACTTTCCCAGCCGGGGGAAGATGCTTTGACGTTAATGAAAAAGGAATACATTATCGGGGCGAGCAAGCTTTTCCCTGCGTACTAGTCGTGAGTGACGAGACTTCGCCAGTAACAGGTAGCCTGTTACTTATCGCCAAGTTTCCAGGCTTCTGTGATAGATGGAACCCACAAGTTGTTTGCGTGACATGCTCCCACTTTTTCAAGGCCGAAAAATACCCCAAGTTATGAAAGAATCCTTTGTTTGTTTCAAAGATCCTTTATCTGTTCTATTCCAACGAAAATCCCAAGAGATTCGCTCCACAGAGGCGACAGTGTAATTGAAGAGGTTGTTTTCCAATTCCAGCGAATACGAAGTTCAGAACATTTTTCTGTTAATTACTTGAAACGTGTATCTTGATCGTGAATTGCGGTGCTATTAATGGCAGTGCTGCGTGATTCATCTTTGTGATATAATGAAATAAACAACTGTGAATAGGGAATATTTTAATTTGAGTTATTGAATTGGGTGGAGTTATTGATTATTCGTATTCAAGAACACTAGTGAAAGATCTGTAACTCGCAATCATCATTCTGTTTAAAAGATAAGTTTAAAGTGGTTGGAGAATAAACACTTCGATTAAGTCTGTGGCATGTAACTGAGGAATTTGATGAGATGTATGTGGAGACGTAAAATCTAGGTCACAGCACCTCATTCCAAAGGAATATACGGAGGAACGAAACGGGAGGACGCAAGAGTGTGCACAGTTGCTGCACACAATGACCTGGCCATCCGTCCTCCATTTCCTGTCGATTGCATTGATACAACTAAAGCGTGCCCATTATCGCAATGCTCGAGCTAATAAAGTGAGTAACTATGTAATTTTCTATGTTACAGTGAAACTAGCTAAACATTATTTTGTAATGTAGATGCATAAAACTTTATGAGCAAATTTGTTCTAAAATTTGAAAGATTTTAAAGAAGCGCTAATCCCACTTCCTGCAACTTTATGAATTGCTCTTTTTTCCAGGAACGAATCTGACGAAAGTGGAGATTCTGTTATCATATTTTAATTAAGAATCAAACCTGATAGAGCTTCGATAATTTTTACATATTTTTAGAACACTACCACATTTAAAATTCTCCACGATACTCCGATTTTAGTGCAATTGGGGTGTAGCTAACCTGCGTCTGAAACTCTCACAACCATCCTGCGACGCTTTTGCAAACAATGCAGCGAAGTATTCCTATCCACGAACAATGTCAATTTGTAATTCTTAACCGCGTGTTTGTGACTGTAACGTTTAAAGCTACCTACACAGAGAGCAAAGTCTACACGAAGAATGCCCTTGCAATTGTGATGGAACTTGCGTTGCATGGAAAAATATAGTTCTACCTATATCAATTTTATTATCAACGAAGAAAAATAAGGAATACTCCAAAAGTGAAAAGTTTTTATTACCTATATTTTGAGCTGTTCAGAGTGCTTAGAAAATCAACATTTTTTTTGCCGGTCCTCGTATAAACGCTGGCAATATTGCTCGATACGAGCTGATCAAACGCGAGCACAGGCAAATAGATAATATCATATCATCGATAATCCTTCATACGCTAGGATATCTATCTCGAACGTCCGTTCGGAGAACGAGAACCACTCATCCCGAATAAAATCTTCATACATACACCGTATATTACTTGGCGTTTGCAAAGAGGGGGCGGTGGGGGGGGGGGTCGCAGACGCATAATTCGACGGTAACGTGCCTCTGACTGTAATACTTGCTTGTCCCCATAGAATGCTACGAGAAGTGCGCTTATCGTTTCAAGGATATCTAACTTCTCATATAGATTCCTTGCTCTTCCACCATTGTACAAGCGACTGAGAATCTCGCGTGGCAGGGAATCTGCGATTCTCTTCAAAGTTTCAATCTCCGATATTTCATGGACTATGAGATAGCATGGCTGCCAGTTTGTAATCCGATACTTAAAATATATAAACGATGGCAACTCAATGGCAGCAGATAAAGTTTCATTAGCGGGCGATCAATTTTCATTTATTTTCATGAAAAATTCTGATTTCATCAGACCGCGTGTTTATTTATTTTAAAATATTGATCATGTACCGTAGGTAGCAGAAGTAAAATGTTTAGGGTAAAGCGCCCAAATTTCGTCCCCCCTGCATTTCTCGATTGCATTTTCGGTTGCATTTTCGGTGTCATCTGGTGGTAAATGTTGCATTAGTATGCGTCAGTACTCTGAGAGATTTGTAAGTAACAGACTATTGTACATTTCTGTGCACATAGAATAGGAAAAGGAAATACGTGGCAGAACTAAAAAATTGGGGCAAATGTGTAGGGCACAAAAACCAATCGAATGCATCTTGCACAATGGAGCACTTTCAATGGTAGCTTCTGATGAATGAATTTCATTATCCGACTCGTTGCTTTGAAATCAAACATAAATCAAGATGACATTCAACATTTCAGTAACAGAGGCATTGTAGTTTTTACAGTGCTAGAAAAATACGACTAAAGAACGTACCTACTTTAGCAATGGAAATAAAAATCTGTGCATTAAACTTGAATAGTACAATAACAATAATATCTCGCTGATACTCGCTCTGGAATTCTTTCAATAAAACGTAGCAAATTCATCATAAAAGAAGCATCCTCGATCAACATAACACCTGATTTTGCAAGAAAAAGGCACTTGAAATTTACTTGCAACGTATTCCTACAGAATTCCTAAATTGTATCGCGCTCCATTCAGAACGACAAAATAAATAATCGACAAGTAACTGTGTCAACATCCAACAGACTCGTCTGAAATTTCTCATAGCACTAAGAAATAGCCACAGCAGTCACGTAACGAATTCCAATTCCCGACATGAAGATAGCAATCTGTTGAAGGAAAATGTAAATTCAGAGGAAAATGGAGGAATAGGCCAAATAGTTTTATTAGTCGTCCGGGGAAACGCGAATGACGCGCGTGGATGCTGCTGCACATAAATATTGCAAGCGTACGAACAGATTTCGTGCTCGAGTGCCTAAATGAAATATATGGCGGACCGTTACGGCCCCGGCCGTGTCGGGAATTTTTATTCCATTCAACCGAAAACATCCCTTTCGGGTAGCATGTGCTACGCTCCCGGCAAGCAACGGTGGGCTTTTCCTAATAGAACCTTCAAAACTCTCTAAACCGAGTCTATCGATATCCACAGAGTGACCAGGGGATGAACACGGCAACTGCAAGCGAACCTTACGAACGATCCCTGGATAAAGGGACAAGGGAAAAAACGAAAGGGCTGTAAGTGGCCCGCTAGTTCGCTCTTGTAATCCAAGAGATCTTCCGACCTTTGTTTCACCGGGTGGATCTTATCTCGTATATTTAACTTCGCAACTATGTGCATTCGCGAAGAGCGCTTCAGGTCTCGATTAGAAAGAAATTTTATCTTGTGAGAGAACAATGGAACTAAGGATTATCTGCTGTGGACGTAAGCCATTGCCTTTGGAAAGAATGATTGGAGTTTTATTGAAGTGGAATAGGGTATTATTTGAAAGTATTTTTATTCGACGAATCTCTGACTTCGAAGATGTTTTTGTTCAATGAATTCTGATGTTGAATTAATACTTTTGTTGGAAGGAAGTGTAGCGGACTCGTGTAGACGAAGGAGATAACTTTGTCCGTCAACATGGAATGTTTGCAGCATACAGAAGTAATTAATCAATATCGCGGCGCCATATTCTTCTAACAGAAGTGCAAAGCTCGCATTGCAACTAATTACCACGCAGGACGAGTTAATTAATCAATTAAGAAGGTTAAACGAATGTTACTCTGCGAAGGCATTTAATCTTCTACAGAGACGCTAAAGCAACATCAATAAAGCTACATAAATTTTGTGTCAAACAACGAAACAGAGTGTAACAGGGAGGTTCCAAACGGGGAAAGAGTAATTACTGTTTTGTCGATTTCGGGTAAAAGTATTATGTCGTGTTTTGAATAAAATGCGTTACATGCACTAATCTGAAAATGTTAAATATTACAGATATAAAAAGAAGACAGAGGTGAGTTTATAGTAAATTTGCTTGACGAGAGAAGTGTTTTACGTGAGATTTCAAAATTTGAAACTGATTATATGTGTTTGAAGATTGAGCTAAAAGCAAGACTAAATGAAACGAAATTTTAAAGAATTTCTTTGCAAGGACTCTATCATGCTTGTACACTTATCCATCATTTAACAGAGCTTAGAAAATTATGTGAGATAGATAAATGAATTCTACATGAGTTGAGCAATTTTCGAAGCTTAAACAAATGGGGGTAGTCATTTCATTACCCCAGAAAGGCAAACAATATAAATTTTTAAAGAAAATCACCGTTTACGATGAAAAATGGGTTTTATACGACAGTCGGAAGCGACCAGGATAGTGGTTAGATAAAGAACGAGCATAATAAATCCTAAAAGCACCACCCTTCGTGGCCACATGTAGTACTTATCTATTTTCATACAAGATTCGAGAATAATAGGAAGAAGACATTGCCAATAAATTAAAGAAATGTCATTTAAAATTGATAAAAAATCATCCTGCATTGATAGATACGTGGGATTTGACCTTGCTGAATGATAAAGCGATACGAAAATAACAAAATTTAGGGAATTCAAGTATGAAATTTTATCTCGTCCTCCATATGCTTTTGATATTTTGCCAACTGACTATCATTTCGTTAAGTATTTTCATTATTTCTTGTATACTAAATTATTTCGAAATAAAAGATCAGTAAAAGCAGGGTTCGAACAATTTCCGGTTTCCGTTGTAAAATACAATCATAATTATTAAGACTAATAAGAAGAATGTAATTCAGAAATTGATTAATGACTGCAAAAATCGCTATTACCCTTAAAAGTAAGTAATTCGATGACTGAAAAGACCAATATTTTCAAGAATTCATATTCCACGTTAATTATTCATATGCCAATCGTCACCACTCGAATATACTTGTTCAATCATAATTATATTGTTATACATTCGCTAATGAGAACATTCAGCTCCCACAAAGTTTTCAGAAAGCAATAACTCGTGCGTACGAATTATCATTAACGCACAAAACGAAATACCATAATTAAGCCATCAACGCCTAGGGATCTTTTACACAAATATTACCAAACAGGAGCACATTTCTATTAACGTGCCCACCATTATCTCAACAACGGGAACATTTACCAAATTAATAAATTCTATGATACCTTCGATAAAACAGAAAATGAAAAACTCATTAATACTTACTACACATGCCTTTGAAAAATGATTTAACAATGGACTATTTCCAGGAAACTTTTCCGTTAAACTTAGGCCGTTAATGGGTTATATACACGCGATTAATTAAAAATAGGAATACTCAAAGTACGTACCGCGATTCGTATCGTCGCGCGCATTTAAATTTTTCGCGGACATTTTGTGACGTGCGTGCAGCGCGTCGCCGGAAGTACAGAGGAATTATTACGAATAACACTCACCGCCGTTCTTGACGTCCTCCTTCGCTTCATCCCCTACCGGCTGAACGCTCTCCTTGCTGGTGTTGCATCCCATTTTCACTCTTATTCCGTGTCTCGCTTCCCTGTATCACCCTTCTTGTATCCTCGACCCTCGAACGCCCACCGTCTGTGTAGTCGCGACACACGGCCGTCTAATTCGCGATTACGATCGACGTAAGTACTTTCCTCGTTAACATCGAGTCGCGTCGAATGAAAAAGTCCGAGACCACGAGTGCCCTCTAACGCACCTGGCAACGATCTCCGCTCATCGGTAAAGGACAAGCTCGCCGAGACACAGGGGAGGGGGGGAATCACAGTCCGACGCTTCGGAAAATTCGGTTTTCCTCGCTGGCCCGAAGGTGAACGACACGGCGTGGTACCGGCTCGCGTTTCGACCACAGAGCGAGCACGATTTTCTGCGAATTAGTTGAGCTGGACGTGTCCGTAAATTCGATCCGTTGCACGGTGCGTTCGCGTCCCGTTGTTTAGTCGGTTAAATAAAATACGTGCGTGTGAAAGTACTATTTAAAACTACCGGCGAACACTAAAGCTACCCTACGAGCGCAACCACGAACACAATGCCCGTCGGCGTCGCGAGACGTACTGACACTGCCGACGACCCTGCCCTTGCGTCGTGACTACGCGAGTCGATATATATTCTATCGCGATCCTTGTGTGCGTGCGCGCGAAAACCAATAACAGTATGAACACATTTACGCCGGGATCGTGCACAGGCCCGTTCTAAACGGTGTGAAAACGATCGAAACCAGCTACACGGCCTAGCAGATATTCTTTTCTTTCCGTTTTCTTTTGTCGATCGTCGAACAACGAAATTTTCAACCGTACATTTAGCGTATTATCCACTAACTAGGCGCCACTCCCAACTCCCGTATACCATGTCCGAGGACACACTTTTTGCCAGCTTCGATCGATTTCATAACCGGATACTTGGCTTAAGAGGTGACAGATTTTATTTGAAACAAAAATATGAAATGACACTTTTGCGTTTTATTTTCAGTTAAGTTAGCGTTTGATTTTGAACGCGATACGGACTTATTTGAAGTCACAGGAGTTTTAAATAGTAAAATCTTTGCAGACATTTTTAGTTCAAATGCTTTTGAATAGTGATTAAAGCAATTCCTTTTAATACTTTAAAATTGGCTTCGATTAACGATGTATGATTAATAGATGCGGTAATAAAAAGGAGAAACATTGCAAAAATAATGAAAGAAGAGTAATTGTGCTACAATTTCAATTTTTAAGTTTTAAACACTTTTAAGAGCCGTAATTTTTGTAAACATGTGTGTAAAATTTGTTCGTTCATCTGAGAATACTGTCGCTGCGAATCTATTGATTATTTCATTATGTCTGATAACTGGGCTGGCAAGAAATAATCAGGACATTTAACGTCTGAATTGAAACAGTATTCCAATTATCATTAAAATGTTATTCGAATACGGTCATTTCGAGTGCCCGAGTTTACTTGGCCAGTGGTTAAATCGCTGGCAGACCGGCGCCAACCCTTTTGCGTTCAGTTGCCGTTTTCTGGAACAAATATCGATTCCGCGGATTTGATAATCCTTCGCGATTCAGCACTGTTCATGATTCATATTTTCCACAGACGCGACTTTTACGTTCGCTCGCGTTTTACAGTCGCGTGACTCGCGTCAAGAATCGTACTCGACAAATAGCCGATGGTATTTTTAACGCGTCTTTTGCACACGCGATTCTCTCGAAGCGGAGAAGACTGAGGATGGCAAGAAATTGCGACCGATTAATAACGAGTTTAAAAGTATATTTATTATGTATGAATGATCGAAACTGTATCTTACAATTTCCAAAATATGTTACTGATTAACGATCGAGGCATCGCCGCCAATCGCGCCGCCGTGTACAGTTCGCATAAAATAGAGGATCCGTACATATTACATGTCGGAGGTGCTCCATTTGTAAGCTTCCTCCTGGCGAGCTACCTTCGCGTTCTGTGCCTCGAACCATCGTTTCTCGTATCCGTTACTTCTGTCAACTCCGTCCCACCGATGACCAGGTTTGATACCAAAGCGATTTGGCATGTACGATCCCTCGTACTTTGGTCGATCTGGAAATATATAGTCGCGCGTGCATAAAATAAATCTATTGCAAACATTTATCTGACAGACGTAATTAAATCTGAAGGATCCATGTTATCATACCTGGTTGCCTCTTTCCCTCTTTAACCTGCTTCTGCTTGATGTAGTCCAACATGGGATCACCTTCCCTTTCCTGGTCTCTAAGCCTCCTATCTAAATCAACGTCGTCCGCGTACCTCGCCAACGGCTTACTCATTTCATAAAGATCGTCTTTCAACCTTTCCTCGCGATCCTCGACTTGTTTCAAGCTGACGTAATAAATATGTGCTTAGAATCGTTTCTAGAGCTACCGATATTTTATCTCAGATTGGTTCTCCAGATACTTACCCCCTTCCCCATTTAGCATACTTTTCGTTCAACTCCGATTGCCGTTTCTGTTTCTCACGCTCTTCGGCTGCTTCCGCCTCTAAGTTACGTTTTCTACCAGTCTTGGAATCTCGCATAATTACAGCCTGACCCACGCCCGTAACTTCTTTACTGAGCTGAAAAGAATGCATTTTATCCGATTTAATTTCGACAAAAAAGAATTAAATGAACATTGCAACAGTTCATTTAAATACCTTTCTGAATTGTTCTGTTTCTCGTATCCTGTGTGCCTCGGTTTCTTCTCGTAATGACTTAGCGTCTTGGAGCCCTGCTCTTCGTCCATCTAATGTCTTCCTCATTCGTTTTTCATTATCCTCATTGTCATGCGAGGACTGTCTGTGAGAGCTTTCCTTACGAGAATGATGTTTGGAATCGCGTTCGTATTTATTGCTCCATTTGTTATTTTCAGACCTGTAAGAATCTCTATCATCTTCTCTGGATCTATTTGCCCTAAAATTCTTATCAGAATTATAATTTCTTTTCTCTTTGTGTGAACTCGCATGGGTATCTCTATGCTTATGCAGTCTCGGTGAACTTATATCATCATCGTGTCTGCTTCCTTTAGGATCAAAGTGCGAACTCTTATGCATTTTTCTTTGCCTAGGTGGGCTAAGATCAGGCTCATCGTGTCTATCCTTTTGCTTAGCACTCAACTGCGAGTCCCGCCGTTTGTCGTGTCTTCTAGGTGGGCTCAAGTCCGAGTCGTACTTTTGATTTTGAGTTTTTCTACTTTTCGGTGGACTCAAGTCGCAATCAGAATTCTTCAGGTTTCTTCTAGGAGAACTGGTGTCTGAATCACTCTTACCTTTGTGCTTCATACTTTTCTCAGATCTATGTTTCTTGCTCTTTCTCGGAGGGCTCAAATCTGAATCATAATGTTTACCCTGTCGAGGTGGACTCAAGTCGCAATCGGAGTCTTTCCTACTTTTCCGAGGGGGACTCGCATCCGAATCATTTCTGTCTTTGTGTTTCATACTTTTCTTGGATTTATGTTTCTTACTCTTTCTAGGTGGACTCAGATCCGAGTCGTAGTTGTTACTCTGTCTAGGTGGGCTCAAGTCGGAATCAGAGTCTTTCCTACTTTTTCGAGGAGGACTCGCTTCCGAATCGTTTCTGTCTTTGTACCTCATACTTTTCTTGGATTTGTGCTTTTTACTCTTTCTAGGCGGACTTAAATCAGAATCGGATGCTTTCTCCTTCCTACTTGCCTTCTTTTTAAGTTTGTGAGACATTAAGTCTGTTTCCGTACTGCTGTCGCTGTCGCTATTATGCTTCTTAGATTTTCTTCTGGGTGGACTTAAATCACTGTCTTGATCCTTCTCTCCCTTCGTACTTCTCTTCTTTTGTTTCCTTAAGGACCTGGAGATTCTCGCTGGTGACAAATCATTGTCAGAATATTTCTTCTGTTTTCTCGGTGGAGTGAAATCATCGTCGGAAACATTTACAACTTTCTTAGATCGAGCGTTCTCTTTGTTTTGACTAGTGATAGTCAAATCTCCGTCGTCGCTGTTAGCTATGATTTTCCATCTTCGTTTATCTGTGAAATCAACCGGCCCACGTTCATCCACCACACCGGCAATTTGTGGCGCGTCCTCCGCAGTGACGAACAGATCAAATTCATTCTCTTCGATCGGTCTCATATTCTTCAGGTCTATGTCATCATCAATGATTTTTACTCTGTAAAACACATCTTAAAATTTGTGGAAAGAAACGGAGAGCCTTCGTAAATAATTCATTATTGCCTAAATCTGTTAGAGTCGATAAAGGATTCCAACGTTTGCTTTGAAATCACGGTATTCTCTTTGATATTTAAGGTTAACATCGTCAACATTATAACGTCGTACAATCAAGGGAATTGGGATAAATTAAGTTTATTTGGTTCTTTACAATTCATCGTACAAAAGTGTCAAAGCATTTCAATAGAAAATTCCAGGAAGACGTGCGAAACAATTATTATTACCTAAAACACAAGGCTTTCCTGTTGAAACTGTCGAAGTAAAATACGGTATTTGTAAAATCCAGCTTACGTTTTTGGTCCCACTCTTTGCCTTTTCTTTTTCTTCTTTTTCTTATCGTCACCATCTCCCGAGGACAAATATTTCCTTAAATATTCCTTTTGATCTACAACCTTCCTGTCCATCTTTACCGTGCGGTTCCCGCTGCGCAACTACCGCGTACTAGAGTATTTCGTGCCGCGTACACGTGAGGGCTTCGCAATCGCTATTCAAATATTTACCGCGAAATTCATACCGCGTGAAATTTGCGTATTTGAATAGATTCTTAACCCGGACTATTTACACACTTGAGTGTTTCATTTAATATTCGTCACTTACGATTTTAAATGACATTCCTTCATTACATCTTTCGTCTAAATAAGAGTTGTGTAAGAGAAAAGCATCTGGAGTAAGCAGAAAAGACTTGCTTTTAAATTTACTTTATTATCAGATTTGTATACTTCATTACTATTAACTGAGACTACTGAGGATATATTCATACGCCATGGTTTTTTAAATTACAGAGTAAAACAGGGACCATATACTTCTCAAAGTGAACAAAATAAATTAGTCTTTATACATGTACATATATAGTTTTATACTTGGTGTAGAAACACCTAAATGCAATATATTGATTAGATAGAGTTGATTAAAGCTGCAGTATTTTACGTGCCAAATTATTGCTCCTCTGTACTAAAACTTTACCTCCGTAAACGGTTTTTGAACAAAGGGTTTAAAATACCCTGATATAATAGAGGGTACTAAACGAGGTGCAAGTTATCAGCACGGATCCGTGAATATTGAAACGGGTATTTAGTCACCGAACGGTTTCACAAAATCTTTCGTACATGCACCAGATATCTTATAATGGCTCAATATTCGCTTTAATGCCCGCGTATTATACAGGCGGGAAGTATCGATTATACACAGCTTGATAATTAGCTTCCAGGACTTTATGGATTTAAAGAGGATAATGGGAACTTATTTAATTCATTTACATGCAATACCAACAATTACTGTTTCATATCTATATTAACGTCTCTCGCATCGTCAAATCCCCTCCGTATTAGCGTTTATTTGATTTTGGGGAATAAACAGAAGTCTAATAAAGAGGTAGTCAAGAGAACACAGGTGATTCTCAAAGTAGAACCAAAGGGATGCAAGTGACATTTTTGAAGTTTTTGGATTAAGAACAGAAATGGTTAATTAAATCGTTAAATATAAGTTGTCAGTTACTATATGTCAAGCATTAAATATAACTTAATTTTCATAGAGACTTTAGGTGGAATTTTTTTAACACATTCGAATTCCAAACTCGATTTCCTCGATATCAATAAAATGTCACTTGCATCCCTTTGGTTCTAGGTGTCTCATATCCGTTCTTTTATCAGAAACTACTCAGCTATTACCGCAGAGTGAGGTCCCGCTCAGAGTTGGGCAAAATGTAGGTAATCTAATTACAAATTACAAATTACGATTAAAATGTAATTGCGTAATTGATTAAACATTATTTTCTGTAATCGTTAATTTAGGTAGTTGTCCATGACCACAATTTTGTCGGTCATTTTGTTGACCACAACTTTGTCAACTACCTAAATTAACGATTACAGAAAATAATGTGTAATCAACTACACAATTACATTTTTAATCGTAATTTGTAATTCGTAATTAGATTACATTTTGCCCAACTCTGGTGCCGCTCCTGCAAAAGCACTTAGCTACCTCCTCATTGAAACGGAGCACCTGCTGCACGAACTCTTTTAAACAAACGAGACAGTATACTTGCTGCTAAAATCCCTCGTCCAGCTAACTTCTACGTGCTTACATCTGCGTGTAATGAATTCAAATCCAAAATCAGCCGGCCCGTCACAGCTAGTTTCCCCGCGGCAAACTACTTGAAACGCTCCTATTGTTACAGTAGAGAGGATGGCCCCTCGATGACCTTGAGGGACCACCTGATTTTGCTGCGACTATAGTTGCCATTGCCCGGTCAGTTTCCCATGAATTCGTGGATAGGGCGGACTTATCGGTCGGGTGCATCTGGCCCCGGTTATGGGGAACGATCCACGATGCACCGTGCTAGACGAACCTTATCGACATTATTCATCGACCCGTGTGTACAGTCCCCGCGGAAAGTCGACGCCATTCATTGAGGATCTAATCCTCGCGTTGTGCACGGGAAACTGGAAGCGGTTCTCCATTGGTCGGCAGAGGAGAGCAAGTAGGTAGCCGAGCGTCGGCTGGAAGTGGGAGCGGGTTGGAGGTAGGGGAGCGAAAGTGAACACAGCTCCAAGAATGGGCAGGAAGAGACGGGCTCCTCGAGCCTGGCGGCAGAAAGTTTGACGGATAATAAAGCGCAACAGCGTCCTTATCGGCGTTTCCCCGTGGTGGCCGCGTTTCGTCCCGATTGGGTGCACGGAGCATCCCTCGCCCGAGGCTGGGGAAAGATGAGAGTCTGGAGCGTGGACGCGGCAGCCCGATCGAGAAAATTCCACCTGGTCGAGTGAGATTCCCGCGGGCGCGTTGCGAAGAGAGGAACGGCAGCGTGCGCAAGGTTATGGGCGTGCTGCTGGCGCGATACAGTGTGTGACAAGGCGTGATTCCCGCTGACATGCTGGCGATGGAAAAAATTTCGTGGCCGCGACACGGTGCATAATCAGTTGCCGCGTAGCCGTCCCGACGACGTGAACCGCGATCCGTCAAGAGCCGTGTCGGTTGCACCAGAAGCTCCTCGCCTGCCACAACCGGGACCATGACGCGAAAGCTGAGCAAGTTTCTCATACTCTTCGACAACACGAATCTGTTGTACTTCCCCGGACACTTTCTGTCCGGCCGTGTGCTCATCGAGCTGGACGACGAGGCTTAGTAAGTACGCGAACAATGCCGCGGAATTTATATGACGCACGATTAAATATACTTCACATGGTACAGCCACTTGCACTCAACAGATCGTCCGCCACTCTCGCTTACGCATTGATCATCATAAAACGCACTGTGTGAAATTCAGTGCCTGTGAGATATTTAATATGAACGACTATTGTATTATAGTTGGTTCCACATATGCACGACTTTCTCTCAGATAGATATGTTTCCTGCATTTTGCGTAGATTATCGCGGGATGCAATTAACGTATAAATGTCATTGAGTTCGGTATTGGTGTACTTTTTAGTTTAATCGTTTTGGAGATGTATGCTTTCGTTCAAACATATGTATATCAAGTTTAAAAGTTTGAGAACTCTTGGGAAGATGATCATATATTTATGTAGGTCAACACGTATATTACGTTACATTTTATTAATTAGCATGTAACGACAGACGTGATTAGGCGATTTCAACTATGAACCATAGGTGTTAAAATGTAATCTTGAGGATTCGCAAATTTGAGGATTAAAAATGATATTCCACTATCGTAATGGTCACAAAATTTACTGGAGTAAAATGTAAATAAGCACAGACCATCGTGATATTAGTAACAAAATATAAATGCAGGAATTATTAGTTACAGAGCTACTACCGTTACGTGTTTTTATATTTCTGCCACTCACGAGTATCCGAGAGCGCGTGAAAGCGCGTGGATTACGTCAAATGATTACATTTCTTTGGATTTCCTTTAATCGTGCCCATTGTGGGCGAATAGCTTTCACAATGCAAACTAACTGAGGGTTATAAAATGAACGAGCCGAAGTTATGTAAATTGAGTCCACTAATAAACACAGCTTAGCCATGGTTTTTAATACCTTTTGTGCCATTTATACGCAGTACGCGCGTGTAACGACACCCCTGTTATTATTCAATTCGAATCACTGAATACGCCGTTTTCACTCTACTCGAAATAATTAGTCACGCTGTATAGAACATTCCCCGTTACTCACCAATAATTAATTAATTACTATGTCAATTAACACGCATTAGAATGTTAATTTACTGTAACAGTCTCCGAAGTGTTAGAAGCACGTGAGCACTTTCTAGAAAGCAGAATGTAGAAAACATTGAAATTCATGTCGCGTGTGTAACTTAAAGACAAAGTGGTAAAAATGCTGAATGTTTCTAGCGAATGATTAATTATTCGTGTGTCGGGAATAGCCACGAATTATGCAATGCGAGATCGTTCTATTGCAACGACGCGATGCTCTGTTAATGATGTGTTTTGTGTGTCGCAGCGTTTCTGGACTGCACTTTCATGTCATCGGCGAAGGAGTGGTCCGCGTACGTAGCCAACGCGCAGAGAGGGTCTACGATAAAGAAAACTACATAGATTTTCGTATGAGACTGCTGGGAGAACCAGGTAATGAAAAGAAATTGCATTACGGTACATTTAGTGCTGCCGTTAAGAGCAAACGGCCACGATATAGTTCGGCTAATAGTTTAGACAATAAGTCACCGTCGAGAGACAGCTTAATAGGCAAATTAAGTTTGCAGTACCCTTAATCACGAATAGAATTCAATTTAACCATGATCAATGCTCTTCTATATTTAACTATCGAGTCAAGCTAGTTGATAAATAAGATCGTAGGCCGTAGTCATTTTTTAAATAGTAGATTCAAGGAAGGGCCTGGGATCGCTTAATGAGAGCAGCTTACTAAATTCATTTAATTTTCTCCAGATTCTGTAAATTAATTTCATATAGAAGGCATTAAAACTGTTCTGGTGAAGGTATTATATACAATGTGATTGTTGAGATTAAAAGACCACCTTTCACCCTAGCGAAACTGCAACCCTCGCATTACAGATCAAATTATCCAGATTCCAGTTCTAACGCAGTAGTTTAATTGACCGATTTTTTCCCCACTCGTCGATTATCACGATAGTGCATTTTTTCACGCACGCGTATTGAAGCTCAGTATACCAACGGTATTGTACAAATTTTTCTTGTTTGTACAATCGCGTCCCGCCGCACCTGCGGCCCATGCGTAGCATAATAATGCCAAAACTGTTCTTCGACGTCCTCTCTGTTCCCCGTGCGACGTCACCGCCACCCAGGAGAAGGACCGTCGCTGCTATCGCCGGGGATCCACAGCTTTCCATTCAAATTAGGCCTGCCCCTGGGCCTACCGTCCACTTTCCTGGGCAAACACGGCTGGGTGCAGTATTATTGCAAGGCTGCGCTTCGAGAGCCAGGCGGCCTGACGCACAAGAACCAGCAAGTCTTCATCGTGATGAACCCCATCGATCTGAACTTAGAGCCACCGATCCTGGCGGTGAGTTCCATTGCATTATGGATGACATCGTATTTCATATTTTATACATTCCCTTGTTACAATGTAATGGGCTTCGGATAAAGATCAGGAATGATTCTGCGCTCAACCCTGGTGCGCCCATCACTAATGATGGCTCTGCATATTTACGGCGCGAAATTGCGCTCTGAGGAGCAGAAGCTCTTTAACAGACACGTACTTTCTCACTGTTATTACCGCTCCTCTTAATTAATCAGAGGAAGGGGTATCCAGTATTGTCTAATCGCTGTTCGATTCATCAATCAGACAGATGTGAATCCAGATAGTACAGTCATTATTAGTACTGCAATGAGTTAGAAACCGTGGATGTCAGGGAAAAATTTATTCGACGATAGTTGTAGGGTATGGAACGGACCACCGTGTGCCGGTATAAGTTTTTTTTTATAGGAGAATGTACTCTTAAGATAGATCGTACTTTTGAAGTATGCAATATGGTAATTTTCCTTTCAGCAGAACGATACGTGTTGTCTTTTGCAGTTTGATAGAAATCCTTGTAGCAAGCACAAGCAGGAATTTGTATACCTAGGCTGTAACCTAGGGCGGCAAATTTTGGGCGAAAGATATTGAAAGATGTTTAAACACAAAGGCTTGAGACAGCTTTAAAAACAATAGACTTTCTTTTCATTCAGCAAATTAGTAATAACTCATATTTGAGTTTTCGTAATTGAATTAATTTTAAAATTGTCTCAACTCTTTCGAATTAAAATAGTTGATGATATTTCATGAAAGGGGCTGCAGACGCTTGTTAGCCTAGGGCGCCAAGTCTTCAAATCCGCCCCTGAGCACGAGCATACACTACCGTTCGCGAAGAGAGTCACTGAAAGTCATTTTATGTCCCTTTCTTACGAAGGAACGTTATGCATACTAAACGAGAAAAAGTGCAGAGAAATTTGAAAGTATAGGCGCAGCGAACACGCACAGGCGCACCCTCGCAGGATATCGAGTGAGATGATTGGTTCACAGAAATGAAAGATAAGTCCACAAAGAAATCATGCTGCAGCCTTGTGGAACTTTTTATTCAGATGGTGCATAAATACTCTGTTAAGGTGTCTCCCTACCTTGACGGCTTGAAAAGGAGCGCGATATTTGGGATTTTTTTTAAGAGAAATCCTCAAATTATATTAATTGAAAACTTTGCGCCAATATTTGTACATATTTAGGCAACATTTTAAAAAAAAATTAATTTTAAAAAACGCGGTACCTGAAACTTTAAACGTGTTTTTCTCAAAACGATGTTTTTCGAATTGGTTAGCATGATATCTCAAAAACCAATCACCCGGTTTACTTCAAACTTGACGTATATCTTCAGTAGACGTCCCATTCTCGCTGGTACTAAAACTAAGTCAGTTTTTTCAAAATTAGACTTTTGCGACTTAAAAGACCAGAGTTTTTTTTTGTTGCAGAAATCGATGTCTGTTTTAAACGCTGCCATTTTTTTTTTAATTTTCAGTATTTCTCATTTAATCTACTTCGGCCGATAGCCACACTCATACAGATTACACAAATTTTTCAATTTTCCAATTCAGACAACTGCAACGGCTGATTTTATGCTAACAATGCGCATAAGGTTTTTTGTAAGGCGCTCTATTTGAAGCACTGTAACTCCGGATATAACCACTATTTTTACATACAATTTTTTTTTTCATATTCTCTAAAGATTGACAAATAAAGCCAGAAAGCTGGAAGTAAATATATTTAATGGTTTTGTTTTAAAAAATTCCCAAAATTCGTATCATTTTTCGTCCGTCAAGGTAGGGAGACCCATTAAATAAACTTTCCTCCGAGTCCCACTATTTCGAAGGTTATTAATGCGGCAATGTCCAGCAGAATGCTCTTCTATATTTAGCAACGTTCTGATTTATATTTACGATAGCTGTACATAAATTAGCTGCGATTTGTGTGCCACGGTAATGTGCCAGTTTTGAATCATTGTCCAGCTTACGCTTTCTACCCCAAGCGAGCAATTAGACGAATCCCCGACGCACACCAGCGGCAGCGCCGAGTTCCAAAACGTGAAATAGTGTCGGTCGGTTGATTTTACCGCGGCTTCGATTCAACTGAACACGGCATCGCGTACGTAACGATTTAATTCGCAATCCCATGGCACGCAACTTGCCCATTTAACGGCTAATCTTCACTGAATCGTATCATTAACGAGAAAAACGCGTTTTAAAGTAATCATTGAATACTAGCACGCTAAAGTGTTCGACATTTAAAGCGATACGAGAATGTACACCGCCGCTGATCGCATTATAAAAACATTAATGCAACAACACAGAAATTAGTCACACTCAGATTGAAATGACACTCGCGGGTGTTCGGAACAACATTACGCAGTTCGCACAGCGCTTTAACGAGAAAATCCCGCGGAGTTCCTTTGGATCCCGCGAAAAAGTCCGTTTTTCACGCACGCGTTCTTTCTTGCGTGCGATTAAGAGGATCCTCGAGGCATTTTAGCATAACCGAGTTCTGGATAGTGGTCAGCGACCTGCGTAGAAAGCGATCGCGATCCATGACCCTCGGAGTTGCGGCGTTTCTTCACTTCCTTGATGCAAATTCCGGCGCGTGTAGCTTTATTTAATTCTTGATGGAAATGGGAAAAGCTATCCACGCCTCGTAAACAATATTTCTATTTCCCCTTGCTCGTCCATCTGCCTCTATTTTCTTACTTTCTGATTCGTTCCTGAAATCTATTTGCACGCGTGCATCCACACAGCATTGATTGTGCAACAGTATTCTTCCTCAAGGATAGTTTACAAATTTCGAAATAATTCGCTTCAGAATTGTTTCTACGTACATATGTTTAATGCCTCGAGGAAGTCGCGTTTGCTTACGCCAGGCATGCTGCTCCTTGTGGGAAGAATGTTCCCGTTTACGACACCGAAGACATGAACTCGCATAATATGATAACGTGTAACATAAGATAATTATTACGTAGGCACGTGACATTCAGCATCGAACGCGACCGCATTGTTGATTCAACTGTATAGTCACATTCATTGCGCACGCCTTGCGTTGCATAATCGGCAGGTTTCCTAAGTGATAGTTGATACTATTGATCTCTTGTTGAGCACAGGAATAAGTGGAACACGAAGAAACAAAGAGTGCAAAAAACTGTCGCTTGATATAAGATTTCCGTAGAGTTTTAATTTACACTTATTCCTAAGCTGATTATTTAAAATTCTAATTACATTTCTCGTTGCGATTTGCCTCCATAGATGTAGCTACTAATTACAGAGCAGCGCCAGTTCCTATTCACCGCTTTCATTTCGTTTGTTTATAATAAATGGCACTTGAATGAAACGTAAACGCAACTTCGTAATGGATATTCATACGTGGGAGTTCATCCGACTACTTTGCAGTGCAGTGGGCAAATGGAGGTGTCGAAAGAGATTCGAGATAAGATCGGGGATATTTAATTAATTTTAAAGATACTTGAGGTTTCTCTGTTAAAGATGATTTATAGATGCTTGGATGAATTTTGTAACAGCAACCAGCAAGACAGGAAATCGAGCAACGGGTCGGCGTTTCCTGTGTCTCTGGAGGTCCTGTGTTTTGCAGGGTGAGCCTCGACAGAGGTGGCTATGTACCTGGGGAAACTATTGGTATTTCGGCGACTGTCAGCAATCGGAGCAAAGTGAGTATCGTATTTCGATTCGATGGTTAACCAAAAGAATTTCTAAAGTGTAAGTAGGGTCAGCATAATGTGATACTATCGCCTATCGCCTGAAACGTGAGCGAGTTAAATGTGAAGAAAATTGATAATGCTTCTATAAAAAGATTCCTCGAGCAAAGAAATTTATTCTTTAAGAATTAAGAATTGAATGATGCACGAATAAGTCACAATGATTTTTTCTAAATCACAATGCTGTTGCTACGGCTCCAGTTTAAAATTAAGCAATTTGTACACAGTACAATTGAACTCTCCAGAATAAATAGGTACTATAAATAAATCAATTCATTGCATTTCGGGTGTTCGTTTCCCTTCGATCATTGTTTAAACATATTTAAATGTTCTTAATGCACTAATAACTTATATCGTTGTATTATGTAGGGTTCATAGATTAATTTGATGCAACAAGCAACCGAATAACTATTACTTTTTCGACACAAAAGATGTTCAAAGTTGAAAATTTGCATCTTTTTTTTCAAAATCGAATTTCTCAAAAACTGGGGGTGATGGTGACAAACGGTTTGCGGATTCGTTTTCAGCGCACGAAAACCTATAAGAAACAGTTATTGAGTGTTACAAGTCCAGATGGCCATCGAACTATGTTATTAAACATCTTCCCTTTCTCATGTATCTGATTTTCAAGAGAATCAGCACGAAAAAATCCATATTATTTTGTCCGTCTCTGATATGTGATTCACTCTTTGGAATTATTAAAGAAGCGTAAGTTTGTAATACTCTTTAACGATGCACTACATCATGTCAGAAATATGATTGGCATAATTGAATTAGTGCTGCGCGTATATGCAGTGAGTCGTGCAAAAAGCGACAGTTTAAGTGTACGTCCAGGACGGTAATGATTCAACAGGTGACGATGAAGTCGACTAAAGCATCCTTGACCGAAACAATTCAGTACCTGTGCCGAGGTAAAGTGCTCGCGAGCGAAACACGAGAGCTGGCCAGCGTTTCCAGAGGGAAAATCCGTCCCGGCGAAGGGGAGGAGTGGTTGAACGAACAGATGTACGTTCCTCCATTACCGCCCACCAATCTACGAGGGTGCCACCTCATCAACGTCCTTTATCACGTTTACGTGAGTAGAAGCAACGTTTAAGGTGCTGCTGCGATAATTAGAATCCCGCCTAGCATGACTAATGCACTGTGCTCTTTTCTTTCTCCAACTTCTCTTTTCGCCAAGCTAATTCAGGCCATTTAAGGGAAATGTGAAGTTTCGTTCATTTAGTACACCTTAATTGCGGAGCCACGATTCGTGAACTTTTTACTATTGTTCTGAGAAACACGGGATCTCGAGTGCAGTTCCTATGAATTTTCAAACGTTCGACTTTTCAACCTACGAACCAGTTACTTTTGAATCGAATGCTTGATCTTTGATTGGCTATATTCATTTGGTACCTATTTTAATTTGAATAGGATTTTGTGACTCTGATCTGCAGATATTGTGACACAAATGGAGAATAAAGAATCGACGAACGTATTAAAATAAAATCACCTATTCCACAGCACTGGAATTATTTATTGCTTCACTCTCAAATTTATGTAGTATGCACAATTTTCATAGTAATATGATTGGTAAAATGATTCGTATCCAACTTATTTTCGCCAAGATAAATAAATTTTGCAATAATATTTTGCTAGTACTAGTATCAAGAGAGGTATACATTTTTGCAGTGTCTGTGTGTAATCGTCTCTTCTATTACAGAAGAAAAAGAAGAAATATTTTAATTTTGTTACAGTTTGTAATCAGCCCAAAGAGCTTGGATAAGGAGATCAAGTTGCAAATACCAATTGTTCTAGCCACGTATCCTTTGAGACAAGAAGGTGCCCCAGCGGGAACAGCGCCATCGAAAAGAGGAGCACATTATCCGTCAACACTGCCGATATTTCGGCCATGGTTGGACGATAAAGCTTTCGAAATTCAGGAGTAACGATTTAATTAACTTTCACCATCCTCGATACGTCGATATAAATTCCCTCGACCGAAATCATTACAGACACGCGTGCTATAACGGCAGAAGAAATTTTTAAACGTTCTGAACCCTTGAAGTTATTAATACGTTTATAACAACGCTTGTTCTATAATGAGATCCAACTAAACGGACTGACATATTTACATTTCCCTGCACAAAGAAAGAAAGAAAAGAAGACCAAGAGTACTCGTAAATGACGATTAAAGATACACGTAGTAGTTTCTCGTATACATTCCATGGTTTAATATTTCTTCTTTCTCTTCTGTGGTAATTTAAAAAATATGCATTTCCCTGTAGAGCAGCGTTGACTAAAATTGGTGGCTCACGAGCCACCGGGGGCCCCTCCTCCGCTTTGTTGTCACGCTGAACGGCCCCTTTCATACCTACTAGACACTGACGATCGCAGTCGAAAAGAGAAGGAAAGAAGGAGGAATCCACTGCGATCGTCAGAGTTTGGTAGGTATGGAGGGGGGCCGTTTAGCGTAGCAGCAAGGCGGAGGAGCCCCCGGTGGCTCGTGAGCCACCAGTTTAGTCAACCCTGCTGTAGAGCACAGGGAATATAGAAGTTTCCCTTTAAAGAATGTAGTATATTATATGAAACTCGTTGATATATTGTAAATGTTATCTTATAAACTAGGAAATATTCTAAACTAAAAATATACGTTGAAGAAGTTCGATAATATCGAAAAGAAACTCGAACTCGTTAACGAACTTCTTTCGGAAGTGTGTTTGGTTGCTGAAATTAACGTTATTGTTAACAAAGTATTTGCACAACGTAACAAATGTATAAAGTCACAGGTTTTTTATTGTATAAATTAATTGAACATATTATATTGACGCAATTGCCATATTTATGTACAGTAAATATGATTCACCCAAATGAGAGTATAACATTATATGTACGTATAAAAAGAGATTAGCTATTATAATAATAAAAGATTAAAAGGCGTTAATAACTCGAGTGTAGTTATTCTCAAGTTCCCATCTCTCCTTTTAATTTTTCCAAAACCTTCTCCACAGTAGTCCCAGACACTACAACAACCTTTTGTCGGCTTTTGGAGCCCTACAAGAGAGAATTTCTCGATGAAGTGAATTTAAAAATAAAACAAATATAGTTAAGGATGAAAGTGAAACTGAACTAACTCTGTCTAACGTTACGTCGGACTTTCTCATCCCTAACACGGAAGCCAAATATTTTACAAGCTCCGTGTTTGCTTCACCCTCAACGGGAGGTGCGGATATCGCGACGCCCACTGATTCATCAGACATGTCTACAAAGGATTTCATATAAAAGAAATCTCAATCTCTAATTTTCTAATTTTATTCGACAGATCGTGATGTTCTATTACCGGTTACATTGTTATGTTTCGCTCCAGGCTTTGCATGTATTTTAATAGTAACATTTCCGCGTTTATCTAGCGCTACGGGCCCCTTAAGTTCCTACCAAAATACATTTATTTGTTAAAAAAAAAAAATGTCGAAGCATGTACCATATAAACTCAAGTGATGTGTACAAGTATTTTTTATAATATTAAGTTAAATGAATGTACTATATCAATCATACATATATACCCCAGAAATAATTGACAGAGTAATTATCTTTCATTTATTGATTTAATTGCTAGATTGCTACCCAAAATGTGTTTACGACTGTTAGGAAAGGAATTGATCTTTTAAAAACCGATCTAGTGAGTTGCAAATATAATGTTGCCATTCGTGTATTCGAAAGCGACACCTAGTAGAATTAAATGTAAGTGGACGGTGTATCACAGAAAATGTCGTTATTTTCGTAATATGTGATCAAATCCCGATCACTGGTAAAATTCTAATCTTCACGGCTGAAACCGGTAAGCTACGTTTCGATTTACTGACTGACCTCGTTAATTCCTGCTTTCTGAGGTTTTCCAGCTTTCTTCGATCCCTGCTTCGACATTTCGCGAGTATCGGTTAAATATTGCAAAATCCTTTTGCGCAGGCATGTACTTTTACAGTACCACATCATTTATAATTTGCAAAATCACTTGCACCATGTTTGCGGTTCGGTTCCTTTAGTTAAAAAAGTAATCGGTTGATTCTTTAACCTCAACAGCTCTCGCTGATCGATACGTCTGCGCGCGCATAGCAGTGTAACCAACAAAATTATAGGGAAACATTCGGTCCCCGCGAATTTTTGAATCGTTCGATTTTATTCCGTTGTGCAATTCATAGCAGTACTTATAGATGAATAGGCAATATAATCTTTTACCGGATATCAGTCTCAACGTTACAAATAATTATGATAAAATCTAGATCAACATGCCCAAAAAATTCGTCGGTGAAAATAGCAAAGCTGTCGCTGCCAGAACGAGAAAGGCAGCGGCGAAAGAAGCTGAAACTTCAAAAAAGGCTATGGAAGCAGAGGAAAAGGCCTGGCAAGATGACGATAAACAATTTCTGAAAAGACAGCAGAGACAAGTACCTAATTGATATTTAATGTTTACAAAGCCACGTTAGTTGCGTTTAATCGTTATTCCGGTTTTATTCACCATCGACGCGATTTGTAGGAGAAGCAAGAGAAGAAACGTCAGGAATATTTGGAGAAGAAAGCAGAAGCGAAAGCTCAACTGGAAAAAGAAATGGCAACTATAAAAGTGGGTGTTAAGCAGCCTCCAGCTAAAATAACCAGAGCAGACATTATGGTTGTTAAAGAAAAGCGCAATCCAGTGCCAACGAAAAAGAAGGAAGACGACAAGCCACTTGAAGAGAATTTGAATAGATTAACAATTGAAGGCGAAACAGCACATGGTATAGACGAAGCCTTAACTATTTTAAGGTAAGTGCTAATATAGAAATACCTTTAATGTAATTGAGTTATTTCTGTTGTTTATTAATGTACGATGATATTCTGTTTTCCAGTACAAAGGAACAGGAAATCGATCGTCATCCCGAGAAGCGCGTGAAAGCTGCGTACGCAAGTTTTGAAGAGAAAATGATGCCTATCATTAAGGACGAGAATCCTACGTTAAGGTTAAGTCAATTGAAGCAAATACTGAAGAAAGAATGGATGAAGTCTTCAGAAAACCCACTCAATCAGAAATTACTTCTGAATCATTGATATTGAAGAGCTGGACATGACACGCAAACACGCATAACGTCTGAGTAGGTGAACCCATAGGAACACGTAGAACAAGACTTATAAATGTAATCATGAATGAATCGGATGTCTGTACACAATTTTATTGTAAACGAATAAGTTATACTCCGGTAGAATACATAAAATAACATTGTATAAATCGTCTTTGGTATAACTTATACGCTACTCAATAGCCTCTACATTGTATTTTACAACTTCATTTACAAACATAACTTCCGTCGAGGTCGCGTTAACCTCGGAACACGTGTCGTAACAATCGTGTACATGTTTTGGCACAGTTATCATGCAGACTTAAAATTTCTTTACAAAAAAACACGAACACCCTATAGTTCTCCGTTACATGTCATTAGATAAAAGTTCGTAGAAAAATATTCATATAAAAATCGGCTACTTCCATTGCAATTGTATAAAATAGTATCTATACAAACGAATCTTCACCGGTAGAATCTGGGTTATGTACAATAGATCCTAATCTTTGTAGCGATGCATTCAAATTCGCCGCAGCAAATCAAGCACAAGGCACCGTATCTTTCTATTCTTTTTTTTTTGTCGTTTTTGTTTCTTTTAACTAACATGTGCAATGAGTCGAATACCCGTACGAAGAACTTGATTTAAATATAATCTAAATAACGTAACAACGTATGGTCCGCAGTGTCCATTCAACGAACAAACGTACTCGACCATTTCACCGCTACCATTTCTTGTTCTTCCACAAGTCTATGAAACAGTGTATCATATGATTCACTTGCTCTGGACAATCAGTCATGGGAGTATGGCCGGCAGCTGGGATCGCTTCCAGGAAAGCTTTCAACATGGTCTAAAATATTAAACATAACAACCACAAGTTTATACATGAGATACGGATTATTACAACACTATACAGACTCTAATCACGTCGAAGTTTTCAACATCACCATTTTAATTATATACGGTCAATGAATATCTTACAGTAATAAAATTACATCTCAATATTGAACGTCGCATTAAGAAATTCATTTTTATAGTTTCAAGATAGTATACGGTTACTTAAGAAAAGTTTGGGGAAAGAAACGTACCCTTTCCATTTGGCATTCCTGCACGAGCGATACTTTGTTGTCCCTTAGGCCATGTATGAGAAGCGTCGGCGTGCATATCCTTCTATGGAATACGTAGTCTCCTTCCGGCCAGACCATGCCGTCCAAAACGTATTTCATGTGCGAGGGCCATTGTTCTGGTGGCTCGGGGCCGCAGTAAGGGTGTTGACGGCCCCTCGCTGAATATAATATGTCTCTGTGGAGGCCGCACATTAAAAAAGGCGCCAGGATTGCTCTGAGGCAACAGTGACCAGCGCTTTCGGTGCTGGGCGCAGCCAAAGGTGTTGGTCCACCTCCAGATATCAAGACTAGCTGGTGGATACTACTGTCGTATTTGCAGGCCAAGGCAGCTGCGAAACTGCATCTGTAATAGTCGAGCGTAATGCAATCAGCTCCTATCACGGTGCACACAGAGTATAGAGGATTTCCTGCGGGGTAATTGATAAAGCACTTTCAGCAAGTCAGATCATTATGAATCGAAAAGAACATGTACACTATGACGACTTGGAAACGATAACGCAGAGAAAAGCAATCTTATTACAGTAAAATTTCCATTATCCGAACACAGCATATCTGAAACCCCTGCGATTACTGGTATTGGAAATATCTTTGCCCAGGATCTTTGAAGTATGCGTGTCAGTAGAAAAATTTATGTTATAGTCTGAGGCACATGAAGAATGCCATCCCGCGCTGTGAAAAACTTGTACTATTTAACGTTTCTTAACATCACATACTCTTTTTTTTCACCTGTACTGTGTATCTGTACGTTATTTTGCGTAAAAAATAAACTCGTCGACGTCATAAAACTAAGTTGCCTATTTTCCAAGACCATCCTTATGTGAAAAACAGAAGTATCCTGTACCTATGCTGTACATTTTGTAACAAACAATCTTGTGCCCCATCGTGCAAAAGTGGTGTACGGTTTTTCAGTGCGCCTGTAGGTGTTAATTTTTGCAATCGAACCGGGGAACGGCTATTGAACCGCACGTGGTTCACGGGTCTCAGCCAGCGGCCTACATGTCGTGTTGCAATGTCGCGCGAGGAGGAATTAATAGGGCTGGTGTCGTTATTACGGCATCGCGTCGTGTAGGTCGTTATTACTGGTCAAACGACCATATTTGTTAGCGGTTTGCACAATAAAAGTGGAGAGTACTCCACGGAAGATTCGAAATGTCGCGTATCTCCCATGCATTTGCTAATTTTCAGGTAATGTCCAGAGATAAGATACACGCGATAATGGCCATATGTTGCGACCTTTTTCCTTCTTTTTCCTTGGGAAAGTCGAGGGCCCCCGTCGTTGCGCAAAAATGCAAACGCGAGGATTAAACCGTCGATGACTTTCAAAAGCGAAACGATACAGTTCGGGTAGGTAGTGTGCACTAATATCGCAGCATTTACAGTAGCTACAAATTATTTTACCTACTTCTGAACGTATAAGCTCTTTATTGTAGTGGTGGTGGAAGATTGAACGAACCTTCTTCTGATAGTTGTAATGTCTATTTTTAAACATATACTACTTTAATATAAATTCGACTGAACTCTCACCACGCAAATGGTAACACTGACGAAACACTATGATGCTATCGTAGTATGTATATTCGATGATACGGGAAAGGAGCATCTGATACGACATCCATTCCGAAGAGCGGGTAAAAATGAATCGATCGTTCTAGAAAATCCGAAGAACTCCAAGAACGTAGATTAATGCACTCTCGGGTTCGCCCATTAGGTACCCGTTTTGTCGGCTAAACGCGTGCAAGTATCGCGCGGATGCGCAACGATTCAAATGTCAAGGAATTTGTAATCTTCAGATATCCGATAAGGTGCAGTCTCGCGTGCACCCTGCAATTACGATACACCAGGTGCTTTTAAACGGTCGAAGATAAGTTACACGATTACAGGGCCAAGTCGCTACCAGCCACGGCTAAATAATTCTATAATGGTAATGAGCTGCATTATTCGAGATACCATTCTACCTTATCAATCTCTATAGACTCTATAGAACATAAACATTGTCGACGTCGAGTTCACGTTTGATGGACCTGGTCCACGTGATACCTGAGGTGATGTGAACGAGGAACCAAAGAATTTGGGAGTCAGAGTACAGTTAAAGGGCCAGAGTCTTCTTGGAAAAGAACCTTTTCTTTGAAACGAAAGGAGGAAAAATGTTAAGTGGACAGTGATAGTTATAATTGTTGCCGAGGAATAGTTAATGGTTCCGACGACCATGAAACGATTTCATTCGCGACATGTGATTACACATGACGAATTGTATGCTATTCAGGGACAAATGTAAACCTGCACTGTATAGCTGATTCAGCACGTATTTACATTACCAATTAATTTCTAGGAAAAGTCTAATTAAATTTCGCGGTTTATAATCTCGTGGTAAGTTTACTTTGTATTAACGTACGTGCGGCTGCATATTTGGTTACGTAAAGTATACATACGTTCCACTTATTTAATCTCTATCGGGTTAAAACCGTCTCTATTTATGTAACAAGTATTTCGCTTTACCAATTCAGGAAATATTAAGGAAAAAGTTTCACTATTTCTTCTAGCTAGTACGATATTACGAATCATTGTTCAAAGGTTGCAATACATTTCATGTTAACTCCAAAGGAGTTGTAGGATCATTTTCTTACACTTACACAATGAAACATTTCTTACTGTCATAAGAAATATGAAATTACTATTATCATACACATTTTTTAATCAAGGCTGTCAGGTGCAAAACGTTAAGTATACCATTATAAGCATTATTTAGATTTAGAAGAAACTGAATACATGAAAGTACAGCATCACTTTCATAGGAAAAAAAAGTGAAACAGAGAACTGGAGATAGTAAAATGAATATTTACCCATAATTGTGGGCTACGAGGACGCACTTTTGGCCTGGCTTGAACGCATAATGGCAGAGCACGGTGTCCAGATCCTTGAGCAACTTGCTGAAATGATAATCTCTGGATCGACTAGGTGCCGAGCTCACCCCGTGGCCCAGCATCTCTGGCGCGATGCAAGGATAGCCCAGGGCCGAGAAATACTGAAGCTGATGCTCGAAGATTTCCGCGGACGAGCCGAAACCGTGGATGAAAACGATCATCGGCTTCCTGTTCCTCCGAAACGTGACCAGGTCCGGAGGGCTCTGCTCGTAGGCGGCGGAAGATGGTCTCTCCTCGATGTCCGGCCACATCTTCCTGTAATCCTCGAGCTCGATAGACGAAGCCTCCTTCTTCACCTGGAACGATCCCATCTTCTCGTTCCAGCTGCTCTTTTCCAAGGACTCGTTAGACTCGGCCGGGTTCGCGCACAACTTTTCCCACAGCTTCGTCATCGCTTTACCCTTTTTGGGCCTCAAGGACGGCTCGTTGCCGTTGTCCTTGAATTCCAGCCGCAGATTCTCGAAACTGGGCTCGTTAACAGTATCCTCTAGCTCCTTGATATCCACCGCCGCCTCTCCTCCGCCGAGATTATCCGCCGAGATATCGATTCCTCCGGCGGTTCGAGCGCTCGAGTCCCGCGGCACGCCGCTTTCCGCATCATTCTTCCCGGTGACCTCCGATCCCTCGGTGCCTCCATCGTTGCTCAGCTGCTCGCCACTTCTCGGAATCACCTTCTCGTCCGTTCCCTTTGTCGGCTGGCCCAGCGGATCGTTCTCCCGGCCACCTGTGCTCAGGTCCTCCCAACTGTTCACCAGGGGCGTTCTACCGAGCTTCTCGTCGATGATCTTCAGCAGGGATTGCTCCAGGCTCGGTTCCTGATCTGGCTGGAACTCGATCGTCTCGACGCTGTTTATCCCGGAGTCGATGCAATCCAACTGCTCCAATGTGACTTCCGTGGCAGCTGTTCGTCGCAGGTAGAAGTCCAAGGAATCCGGATCGTTGGTGGAGCCGATAAAGCCGCGGTTAACGTATCCCTCGTTGCTTAATACCTCGTCCTTGCACGCACACTCCTTCCCATTCGAGCTGAAAGAGAAGCTGATGTCGTTGAATGACTCTTCGTTACGGGAGGATCGCTCGGCGACTGGTTTACTTTTATCCGAGGCCCCTCTATCGCTGCTAGATCGCCGCGACGCCGGCGAAGAGTCTCTCCTCTTTTTGGACGCACTTGTATCCTTGATAAGAGCATCCTCGACGCTCGCTATGTATTTCACAGTGTCGTCGAGTATCTCCTCGAGAAGCACGTTGATATACTTCTCCAGATCCTTGACGATTTTATTCTTGATCGTTTGCTCCTCCGCCTGCTGATCGTCCCCGTTGATCTCGTCGATGCTGGTCGCCGTGCCGTCCCTATCGTCCCCATTCGTTTGCTCGCTCTCAGCCACCTGGAGCTTCTGCAGGTTCACCGACACCCTCTGCTCGAGCTCCTCGATTGCGCGCTCGCTCTTCTCCGCCTCGCAGAGGCTCGTTCTGATCCTGTTCAATTCGGCGGAGATGATCTGCTCCTCGGCGGTGCTGAACCGACGCGACTGCCTGAAAGAGCATCTACAATTCCCAGACGAATGAGGTCTCCTCGACCAGCGCGTGAAGAAGTTATCGATGATAGACTCCGGCCTGTCGTTGGTATTCTCGTAATACCAACCGCTCTTCAGGCAAGGCTTCAGGATCCTCAGGGTTCGACGCGGACCGACGATGAAGAAGTCGCAGTCTATAAGTTCCACTTTGCCTGGGCCCACGCGGTTCCTGTTCCTCCAATGCTCGAAGAACTTCCTGTACCAAGGCGAGCCTGGCACCACCTGCTCTCCCTCCGTAGCCATGTTTTAGGATAACAATCCTTACCTTCTGCGATCATAAAAGTCGATCGATCTAAAAGTATTCTCCACGATGATACTCCTCTTGATCCCACTAACGCCTCAGTTCCCTTCGTTCAGCGAAATCGATCAGATCCTGCGGCCAACGACAGACGAAATAATGCTCGTCGGCGACAAGAAGATTTACAGTCTGTTTTCTTTCCGCAGTTACCTTTACGAAGCCACGAGCTGCCTTTCCGCCAGGCTATAAACGGCCTGCTCGTGTACTCTCTGACTCACTACGGTGGTAGGTATCTTCTTCGTAAATAAAGAACCGTTGAATATCGTAACAACGACACTGTAACCTGCGGTAACCGTTAAACCCCTGTCCATCCAAACCCGAAATACGCGTGTAAATCCGCTCAGTCTCTCCATTGACCTCTACAGAAACGGATCACGAATATCTTCTTCGTAATTTCCGTGTCTATTACTTGGCGTACGATTCGGCTAACTAACAGTTCCCAATCTGATACAGATAATATCCTGCGTCTTTACAATCTTTCCATCATCTTTATAATTCAGTGCTCTTACACCGTTGGTGAGATTGATACGAATCACGACCCGAAGCCCCGTAAACAGGAAAGTACCTCCCAATAACCACTTTTACTCGGTGGAATTATGACTGTGCATCGGTATGCTCTTCTTGAAAATCGGATACCTGCTGATCGAGAGGTACGAGCATCCGGACAGCTGTTTGATTCTATTTCCCACCTTCCCCGCGGTATCGTAACCATTCAGTCGGTCATAACGTAATCCATGGCTTTATCGTCGTTTCTAGCAACGTCTCTCAATTTTTCGCGCCAGCCTCGACGTTACACTGGACTGCATTCTCAGCCTTGCAACACTTTTCCTGCAATCCTTGCAATCGTTGCTCGGTCAAACGCGATATCCACCGCGAGGAACGAAAGTAACATTTCGCGTGGCTCCCTGTGTTAAGCGGTTCACGGCTCGACGAGTAACTGATCGCTGCTCCAGAGCATCTAATTGATACATTTGATGCTTCGACCTGTGAATAACAAGCTCAGTTAGATGTTTATATGCTCCACATTGTTTGGAAGAGTTTCTGTACAGCAGGGTTTCTTCCTCGGTTTCTTTGCCGAGGGAAGTTCTGTGGCAACTTGGATTAATAGTGTTGCATTTATAAAACGTTCCAACTGATGAATTAATATTTTTTAAGTAAACGAAACTTGTGTGTCGGAATTAAATGAATTTTCTTGCCCGAATTGGCGCGAATTGAATTGAAATTTCACCATGGATGATATTAATTTTACTATTAGGAGCAGGACGGAAGAAGGATTTGATTTTTCAGTGGATAAAGATGATATTAAGGGGGTGATGACAATGGTAAGGTGGAAAAGTAATCTCTCACTGAATACTCAAATGCAGTGTGTGCAATTTTAAATGTACTGTGAACTACAACTAATTGTAAATAAAAATACTTCTCCTATAATAAATTAAGCGGCTCTGAAAAGATCTACTTAGTTGTAATGCTTTATTATTTATTTATTTAACTAGTTATAGATGATTATATTTGGTAACACAATGAATGGTGTCAAAGTTATTTAACGAGACTAATACAAAGAAATCATTGCAATTTTTATATCGTAATAGGTACGCTTCAAAATCCGTCGTAGTAGAAATTAGATAGAATAATCCAATTAACTATTATTTTCTTTGTTACCTATATCGCATCAGATTAATTAACGATCATTTCACACTAATTAACGATCTTCGATAAATGTGTTATGAACTAACGATGCCGAAGAAGTAATAAAAAATGCATAGATCTTTACAGAACAATGTTGCTGACCCAGAAAGCAGCTATGTGAGTGGAGAAAAGATAGAAGCCATAAATTCGAGTAATTACTATATAGCAGCAGTATGTGCACTTTTTTTTATTACATTATTGAGGATGTAAGAAAGTTGTTTATGCAGAAATTGCTTGGTTTGAAAGGGGAAACCTATTAATAGAACTGGAATTTTTTCAGGCCATTAATTGTGGAAATTTCAAGGTTATATTTAGTTTTTGGAACGGAACTATGTTAGGTGAATCACCTGACACTGAAATCTCATATATTTTCATTGCTTCTGCCGCAAAGATATCCCATAGAAAGGGATATATTTCTTTTACATAAACAGATTCAATTAGAAAATTTGCAAGTCTCCCAATGTGAGTTTCCTAAAAACAAAATCCTTACTCTTTCTTTTCCAAATTAAGCAGTTTTTTCACAAACTATTTTCATAGTCCAACAAATTACCCAGCCCGTACATATAAGTCGAATGTATTGCATAGAAAATTTATCAACAGTTTATAGAAGGCAACATTGGGGTTTATAGTTCCAATGTCATTTCTCTTGGACACCGTTTGCCATTAACGATCCAATCATCGACAATTATTCTCCTTCTCTCGAAGAAACGCAATTGCATCATTCCTCTCTTCAATCTGCAAACGATGAGCCAATTGTTGCATGCCGTTTTAATACTATTTCGCGTAACGGATGCATGGGCGACGACCAACACGAACGTGAAGCGAAAATAAAACGACAGAATACCTCTCTCACTAGATAATCTTCGTCATTACGCCACTAAGCCGAGTATAAAGATGTTCGTTCTGAATGTATACATATCACGTGATAATTGATAATAGGTAAATAATCCTGCTCATCTATTGAGGAATTCTTATTCTTCGCGTATGATATCCGATAATGGTGAATGATGCGTAATATCGGATAATGAATGAAAATAGTGGGAAACCACGCTTCCATGCAAACTGCAAACACTGTGCCTATATTAATACTACGACCACCTGATATAGTTTCTAATTATCCATCACAGGTTATTAATGATATTATACCAGTCAACTTTGGTATTAAATAATTTTTTATATTTTTACTGACAGAAGGGGCATCTATACATCCTGTTTCTATTGTGCAACCCCGTATTACGCTGAAGAATAATCCTACGACACTTCATATTCTCGTAAATCAGTAGAAGAGTGCATTAATTTTCATGAATATTTGAGGTAAAATGAATCGTGGCGGTGAAGGGGCAAAGTTGGATACAAGTCAGGCGAAGAGGCTTGCGAGGAAAGGGAAAATGTAAACGGATGAGAAAGGAGCGAGAGATAAGGAAAATTCCAGTGAGGAATGAAAAGGAGCCAACTGCTGATGACCCGTCGCGTGGACGTAATTTCTTAAACGTCTCCATAAACTACAATAATAACGTGTTCGTTGATGTCTAGGATTATTATTGTGCAGACACATTTTGTAAATTTTCCACTGTTCCAGCTCCTCCCCCCTCTCACGCCGTTGTTGTCAAACTGGTTGTCGCCATTTACTTTTCGTATTTCCCGCGCCACGCGATCCAGTTTAAAAGCGTACCGGTAGCCGCTTTCCTAGATATCCCGATCAGGTTTCGCATATTTACGGCAACGCGCGCTGTGGCGTGTCACAATTAAATGTCAACTACGCATATGCGTTTTTTTTTCTCTCCTCTGGAACGTATATGCAAATTCGCCGATGGAAAGTTTGATACGCGTATTTACGAGCTATCCCCCGCGCGCCGAGTGAGAGTACACATCGGGGCTTTTATGCCCGCCATCCTTGATACAATTACGTCCACGTTCCGTGTCCATTATGTGGGTTATTCGAATAAATCAGCTCTCGGTATGCCAGCCGGTTGGTTAGTCACCGGATTACGAACGTCAGTGTCGAAACGATTTTTCCATGGAAATCGGTTCCACGCGGGTGCATCGGAACTACTTCGATTTAAACGCGCGAAAAATAATACACGGGATACTTAGAAACAAAAGTGAATGCGAACTCGGAGGCAGAGAAAATTACCTGCATTTTCTTTGACATTAATTATACTATACGTATAAGCAATACACCGCGCAAGTGGAGCAGAGTTTCCTGTTTCGCGGTGGTTCGACAGTGACATTCGTGTCCTTGAAAAAATCAGCCGGAGGAACGAAAGGAAAGTCTGCTATTCAGTGCGTAATTAACAAATCTCCGCATACCCCTCAAGTGTCGTGGAATGTTCGTTTAGAGGCCGCCTAGCGTCGAGCATCTAATTATTGCACTCGCCCTTTGAACCGTGGGCTGTCGAGCGCCTTTTTTACGCACTGTAAGCACACAGTGGCCAGACGCCTCGGCGAAGCGTGGTTCAAAGCTGACTACGAGCTTTCCCCATCCCTCGTAGAGACTCCGGGAGAGACCACTTGTTGCTTCTGGCCAGTGGCGCTCACAGCTCACGCTAACTGACACTGGTGTTGGAAAATCGTCTTTCCAGCCCGGAAAACGGCCGGACCACTTCGTCTGTCCCGTACGCGCAGCGCGTCCTCCGTTTAACGCTTGCGTTAAACCGTCAATTGGCACTTCCTCTCGGCGGCGTGTCGACTCCTGTTCTCGCGGACAAAAATCGGCCGTCGGGGAACGCGATCCGCGAGGGGGGCCACTTTCACGAGACACGAATGCCGCCCGACGGGGGTACAGCACGTTGGTAGTTCATGTTCACTGGCTGGTTATTTCCTGCCGGTTATCCGCGGCGAACAGGGCTGGCGGGCACCGTTTCGACACGCGACCGAGCGTGTCAGCTTCCACGGCGGCTCTCGGCGACGGTAGAAACATTCGCGAGGAGACCGCTTTGCAGACGGGGACACGGAGTAGATGGTGGCGGTCGTCGAAGTGCACCGTGTCGCTGAGCCGCGTCGACTGCATACACGACGAGGTAGCGCGCATTTTCGTGGGCGTGGAACGGCGAATTAAAACGGGAAAATTAAGCACGATTGACACTGAACCGCCGCACGTCGGGTCACGGCGGCCATTGCGCGTCCCGAGGCATACGCACGCTGCGCACAGGAGACAGCGCCACCCCACTTCCCGCGCAGTCCCTACACAGTGTCCTGGCGAGATTACCGCGCTCTCGCTTAGTCCGTTTTTTACCGTTCTTTTTCAAGCATTTGGCTCGTTTTAGGTATATATAATTCGTTTATTGTAATCCATTTCGTTGTAGGATGATTTATGCGTCATTTTCAGCGGTGAAACGAACGCGATGGAGATTTCGACGCGCCGCTCGAGACGCGATTGTAGGTTAGCAGAAACCGCGGGAAATAGAGTTGCGAGGTACGCGTTAATATTTAATTTGAAATTGTTCCAGAAAGAAATGTAGTTCATTGGGTTAATCGGATTTGTCCAGCTGTGTTGGGCATAATATTGTTTGTATAATAAATTACAGATAAGTTTTTATTGATCAGTAATGAATAAAAGTTTATTCGGATGGCATACATGGCACAAGAACGTAATCGCCTCAGGAACTGAGAAACTGTCTAGGAGGTTATTGGGAAAAATATTCCATAAACAAATGTGGAATATAAGTAACAATGATAGAATAGAATAGGAAAATGTTGCACTGTATTACAATCGAACACTCCAAAATATTATAAAATTGTATATTCATAATTAATATATTCTACTCGTATTATTTATGTTTCTTATTTAGTCCAATACTTCATCGAAATTAAATATGCAATTCAATGTTAATGTTATTAAGTAGTCACCTGATACATAAAGTAGTATATAATATATTATTTTTTAATATAGCTTATATAAGTTTAATAACATTTCGCTATTATATACTGTTTGATAATACAACGGTATTTTCATTAATTGTAGTACCTATTCAATTTATTTTGCTTATGTATCAATAATTATTCTAAATATTAATCGAATCAACTATGAAATGATATTTGAATAAATAACGAAAAATATTAAAATAATATATATAAAATAATTAATTATGAATAAAGGTGGATTTATACTATCTGTGCAGACACGGAACGTATCCGATCAGAAAAGTATTCTATAATGGAATTTGAATATAGGTGTTTATAGGTGCGTACCGCAGCGTATCAGCACAGACATGTACCGGCATTCACAATTTCGTCTACATTTACTAATATAGCTATTACAACCAAATCTTGCATACTTATTTAAAAGAGAATACATTTTTACGTGCCTTTACGAATCTCTTTCTATTGACTAACTAATCGGTGCCACCGTCCGACGAATGTAAAATAAAATTCGTTCTGTGTCGAAACGGTGCCGATACGGAACCGTTCCGTGTCGGATACGGATAATATAAATTCAGCTTAACGAGTAATCATTATTCCAAAAAATCAGTTTTCTTAGGTTGGTTATTTCAGATTTACTTAATTATTTAAATGTAGAAATATTTATTCAATATTATTCAAGCAATAACTAACAGTGTTACTAAGGGTTTGAATAGGCCTTTTACCCTCTGGGAAATACTTTAATATCTGATTTATATTCATGCGCATAAATATTCAAATTGCAACTATGTTAAAATTGCGAATGCAAATTCGATGGCAAGTTCAGCGTAGCGATTACTCATATAAGACTAACTTGCACTCCATCCTTGCAATTAAAAATTCGAGCGAACATCAGACTGAAAAGTAGAAGATGCAAATTTCTTCAGGTATAATTAATCCTTTTGATATGATATCGATCATTCGCATAAAAAGACCTTTGATTTTTTAAATAGGTCGTTACCGATACAATACAATTCTTCCAACAATTTTCGTATACACTCAAACGATTGATCTACTCCATCAATCCGTACAGCAGAATCTTTCAATTGATATAACAATTTCATACGTCTTTACGAAAATGTTTTCGCTAAAAGGGTTAAATTTCCCTTTAATATTTTTATTTTCATTCGTATGTGAAACATTGCGTAAGATAAGTGTCCCTATTTTTGAGACATCCGATATATAGGTTTGCCTGTTCTGTTAAGAATTCATTGCGTTGAAAGCGCAATATGCTGTTCTCCACCACAGTGCCCGTTACTTTTGCACCGTGGTCACGTCACAGGAACCGAGGCTCTGTCCTCTTCCATAATTAGTTTTGGAACCGCAGGTTCACTAGACAGCGGTATCCTCTTGATCTTAGAAACGCAATCTCGCTAAACGAATCCAAAATGAACTTGCCACCAGATAAATTGATATTTTTCTAGTGGATCATCTCTAACTACATATATTAAATTCACCCAAGTCTTTACCGATTAAAATATTGCTTCGTTACACGTAGAGTAGCATACGTACGAAATTATTGTCTCAAGTCCAATTGTTGAAATAAAATTAATTTTACGTCAGAATGATAACGCATAATTTATCTGTTTTAGTAAAATTATTCTATTAGCCATTCTGATTAGATATTCTAATAAGGCAATAATTCAAAATATCAATTAAAGTTATTTCCGACACTAATAGCCAGCGATATTTATAAGAGTTTTTAGTTTGATTGCCCAGTTTGCCATCGTTCAAAATTAATCATTAGATTTTTATTCACCCCTCCATATCCGTAGTTTCCTATAGGGATGGGCAAAATTTTTATTTAAATAAAATTTCGAATAACGAATAAAAGTTAAAAAAATTATTCGTCATGTGTCGAATAAAGTTAACTCGCGTTAACGAACGAATGACGAATTTTTTTTTAACTCTTATTCGTTATTCGAAATTTAATTTAAATAAAAATTTTGCCCATCTCTGATTTCCTATAAAGAGTTGTATTTTCTGCAACATACATATAATTTCCGATTGTAATAGTTGTACTTATTTACTTTATTGAACAACTCAACTATAAGGTTTTACATAGAGGGACCATTTTTGATGTGCTCATTAAAATTGAGAACTGGAGTAGGATTAAATGTTTCTCTTTTGTCTTAAAAAGTAAAATATCGAAGGTATAAGACAACCGAAATTCGAAGTAACGCCGCCTGATCGATGCAGAGCATAGAATGTTAGCACGTGTGACGATGTGCTTCCGGTGATCGAACGGTACTAATAAAAATGAGGTTAAGCGTTAATGGCAACGTAAAATTTGGCGGGTCAAAATAAATGGATCATGTATAATATGCTTTATAATATATACAGGGTATCTCGCGTAAGCAGCGTCACGAAATTTCTTTTCCATTAAAAACAAATCGTTTCAACCCACAGAAGTACACATTTTGGGGGATGTACTGTGATTATGTAAATTTCTTTTCCCAATTAAAATGTGTCACAATTTTTTTCAAAGTTTTCAGTGTACTTCAAGATGTATATATTTGGAGACTGAGTACAAAGTACAAGGGTACAAAAAATGCATGAGTAGAGAAATACACTTTGATTTATGAAACCGTTCCAAGACTATTTTTTACGTCAAGCGTTAAAATTTTATTGGTTTTGGTCACATTACCAATCTAAACCTAATGCGTTTCTTGTTGACGACAGATCAACTAAATACTATTTACATCACACACATTGAACATACATTTTCTACTTTGTTATCAACGACGTGCTACTTTTGTGTTTGCATGTTGTATTTGTTTCTGAACTCGTTCCGAATTACGTGAGAAATCTTAAGGCAAAAATGGCGGTACATATTTAGTAAAAAGAAGATAAAAGTGACTGTCGTATTATCCCAAAAAGATAAGGATATAAGGAATCTAGATCCTCGTAGATTGTAAAGACGGTTAAATCATCGAACTTTATTGCAAACAATTTCTTACGAATTCAAAAGGAGGATTTGATATTTCGTGACTACACTTACGTGACTTTAGTTTCAAAAAAATCCATTATACATAGGTAATTTTGATGGAAGGAGAAACTAATAACAATTTCTTATAACACCATTGCGAATAATGTATTGTAATCAGGGAATTATGTTTTTCTTTCCAACATTGGATAATATTAAACTGCTATCATTTTTTTTTTTTTGACTTGTTTCTATATTCTGTTCTTGAACTTTCTTTTGCCATATTAATAATAGTTATTTGCCCTAAAGTGCAGCTAGTTTGAGAGAGGAAACCACGCGCTTGATTAGAAAATACGTACAGTCACGGGGCATTAATATTCTAGTCGCCATCTTTGTACCGTATGAGCAACGATTGAAATTATTTTCAGCGACTGCAATACGGGACCGTGACCCAATTTATACGGCATTCTAACACATATTTTTCCGTTTAACATGATAATTATTTATTGCAAACCGCGCTCCTCTTCAATTTTTGTTTTGCTGTCAAACCGTTCTTACGATACTCTGGCGTACTCAGCTCGTTTTAATATTCTACTTGGGGCAATCAACATTCCTCAAGATAAGGGTGCATAATTAATTACGCGAGTGTCATCTGTAAAATCAATTGATTTTAAATGACGACCAGAAAAGGTCACACTTTAACTGTGCTGCTACGGATGAAAATGATTTTTAGAGATGATTAACCCATTCACACGAAATAGTGTTAAAAAATTTGAGTAAACCAAAGCTCTAATTTTATTGAAAATGTACCTATCCCAAATTAAACTTCAATATTATAGTTGTAAGTTACTAGATATTATCTCGCATTAATTCGTGGAATTTGAATGCACAACTCAAAGTGTACTCTGAATTATAAATGTTCAGATACTTTGTAATTACCAAAGGAATATAGAGTATATTATGGGTAGGGTCGTTTTTAATCGAAACTTTTGTTTACTTTAGCTACAATTATGTCATTTTCTCCATTTTTAATATTTCTCGAAAAATGTTTTCTACAAAACTTGTTGCACTTTTCAAGTTTTTATGAAGACTCTTTTACAATCAAATATATCCGTCTAATGCCAAAAATGATAATGTAGCAGTGCGCTTTTTACGTGTATCCTGATAGGTCACTGACTTATCGCAACATCCTCATTCAGGAAGAAGGAGAAACTAAGAAACTATTATCAAGGATTATGTGTCATCGATCTCGACGAGCGTTCATAAGAACGATTAGTGCCACGCAAACAAGATTGTTGAGCATAGATTTTACAGTACGTTACAGTGTAACGTTTCCAGTAATCCTTGTCTTCATACTATTGTCATTTAGAATTTGATATATCACGAAACAGGGGAGTTAGATTAGAATTAATAAGAAAGTAGAAGTATAATATTGTAAAAATTATCAATAAAAAAAATTCTTTACTCAACAATTTAATAACATCACTAAAAGGTTGCTTAGTTGTGACATTATTCAGTGTTTTATTTTTTACTTTTTTGCATTCCATATTCAATAAGTACCTACTATTAATGACTCTCACTTAAAGTATGTGTACTTTCCTCTACAGATAACCGCTATCGCATGTAATTAAACGAAACCCATGACTTTGAGAAAAAAGCCATTTTGAAGGTCGAGACATGTTGTATCAACGTGCCCCGAGTAGGGGCTAGTTGTGACAGGATTAAATTTTACGAAAAGAGACTAATTATGAGTAATATAATTATATATTCTTGGGCAAAAGTAAATTTATCGATTGTAAGAATCCATTATAATTATTGAAGTAGAAAGAGAAAAGTTGCTATTAGTACTAAAACACACAAAAACTGAATAACGTGGCAACGCGTGAATCGACTACAAAAAAACACCATACACAACTGTGTATGGTTGAAAGACATCAGCCACTTCATTTTCAAAGTGATAGTCCAAGCGACAAAAATTTAAACTGCTTCGTAACAACCTGCCCCTGTCGCATCTAGCCCCGGCCTCCCCTGTACACGGAAATGAGGCTCACACATACCTAAATCAGTTCCCTCTTTAGAGCACAACTGAATACATCTCGGTGCTTTGGAAAAACAGAGCAACACCTGTGTCGTCTTAAATTATATTTAATTTAAGCATTAATTCTCTGCCTCGAAAGAAAGTTCCCCCGTTGCATTCGTTAGTCTGCTTCGAGTAACAGAAAGCAGAAAGTGCATTAAATTATTTCAAATGCAAGTAAAATCGTGAATTCGAAATTGTAGATTCCCCACATTCGGAGGAATGGTTTCAGTATCATCCAGTTGTTATATTAATATCAACTGTAATATTTTACAGTACGTTCGTACTTCTTTCATAATTTACGATAGAATATCCGTTCGTAATTTTTGCCGGTTGTCGCGCCAATATTTATCATCTACGAAACTTACACAAAACGCATTATCGCATCCTACATATGCATTGTGTCACAGAGAAATTTCTTTCCTTCCTTGCTCGGAAATCACCTGGAACCATATATAATCGGAGGATGTTGTCCAAATGTTTGCCGTTTCCACCATGTTTGCGCAGTTAAACGAACAATCATACACCGCCAGGTTTTCTGCTGAACAATGAACGGGTTGCCGGTCAAGTGTATTAATTCGCTCTGCTACACTCCCGTTCTAGCGAATAATTGGATTCCACATCTGGTTTCCGACCGAACCACAAGCTTTGACAAACCATTGCATCCCCATGTAATTCGGAACATTCGAAAAAACTGCAATGTACCTACTTATCTCGTTCCTAGCTCAATCAATCATCGTAATCTCTGTCCTCAAATTTGCGAAACTGCATTACATTCGGAATACTGTTACTCCAAAAGGGCCATTCCCTAAATTGCTTAAGGGTAATTTTGGCGATTTCTTACACCCTCTCTCCCTCAGTATAAGAATTCGTAAGATGTTATATTTAACATCTTCCCCCCCCCCCCCTTCTTCTAAAAATTCTTTTAAAGGTTCATATAATTCATTTAATTAGGTTTCATGTGCGCGATAAAACGTCGTTTGTTAGGCTCCTCATATTGAAAATTAGGTTAAAAAAATATTACGTAAAACGCTACGTAAACCCTGACCCCCCCTCCCCCGTAAGATAACGTAAGAAATTCGCACCTCCCGTAGGGGAGACCGGAATAAAGTGAGCCTCTAAAAATGGGCTTTCTTAATTTGTTCTTTAAAAATAGAATATATTTACAAATTTTGCTGACGTAATAAATTCAGATATCGAATTCAGACATGGACATTCAGATATCGAAAAATGTAAATTCAATTAAAAATTTAAAAATTAATTTTTAGAGACTTCCGATTGGTTTCCTTTTCAATTTAGCTTTTTGGATAAATGAGTCATAAATGTGTTATTTTAACTCAAAGTTTTTTCTACCTGTTTAAAACAATCTCATATACATACGTGTACACGCGTTTGAGAAAACATTAATCCCAACATTATTAAATAATTAATTTTTCACTGAGTACATATTCGGGGTAAAGTGACCGGGGTAAACTGAGCTGTAAAGAACAACTGCGCAAGTGATGTGCGCAATATCCTAACCTGTCAGCTGGCTAGAAAACCACGTGGCGTGATGGAACAGAAACTATCCTCAAAAAAATAAAAAATTTGCCATAGTTTTTGACAACCACGGTGCAAAAAAGCCAGAAGCTGACGTGCTACACACGTCATCCCAGTTAATACTTAGCTATATCCTTAATTAAAGTTCTTATTTTATTTCAGCTCACTTTACCCCGGTCAGAAGCCCACTTTACACCTCTTGCATCTCTTCATTCAAGTTGAATTATAATATACTGTGAGTTTATTTTAAGTATTGTTATTCGTCATTTATCAATAGTAATGTTTGAATTATATTATAACTCTATTTCCACACATTTTTATTGAATGGGAAAAATTGTATTCTACTTAAAACTTTTTTAGGCTCACTTAACCCCGGCCTCCCCTAATTTAAAAGCTCGATTTCCATCCACAACCGTATCAATCCTTCATTTCGTATGTCGCGAACAATTTGCAGCTTCGTGTCCCTCCGCAGTTTTTTTTTATCCCTATCTTGAGTATCTTCAATCTGAAACATTTAATGGGATCACACAGAGGGGTGATACGAAAAACCATGATGCACTGAATGCCCGTCAAATATTTGCCAGTACGTACCGCGGCTGATGCGGAACTGGCGTAGAAACACGGTACCTTTGGTTCGTCGGATAGCGTTTCCTACTATGCAGGAAAGAGGGATTACGGCGGAGCGGCGAGCGATATGCAGTGCAAATTTGTCGTGGCCGTACAACCGGGCTTTGGAAAAATTTGCACGTTAAAATATTAGCCGAGAGTGCGACGTCCCTACTATCTCGGTGCTCGGCGCAAACACCTCCGCTGTCTCTGACAGGGTGGTTGGGACGCAGGTCGTTTACCCAATGGCAAATAATATGAGTATAAAAGGACGGTCGGGTCCCGTCAGCCGGCTATTCCGCTCGAAATACATCGGTATGGAGCCGCGGACGTATTGCTTTATTGCCGTTTTCGTCGGCTCCGGCGCCTTCGCGTTCCTCGCCGTCGCCACGCCGGTCACGACGGACCTAGAGGCACTCACGGTGGAAGAACAAGCGGTTTTCCTCGATTGCAAGCACGCGGATTACAGAACGTACATAGCCTGCCTCAAGAGGCAGAAGAGGCATCACTACGACCAGGCGCATAACGGCCAAACGGGGAATTATGGTTAGACATAATATACGCACATTATATAGGATCAGACATAGGTGGCCAAAAGATAATGTTGGTCCTGTACGATGATTCGTAACCAGAGAACGGGAGACAGCGAATGCCATACGCTTTCGGATTATTCTCGCCAAGAGGAATCGAGTGACGCTCTCTTCGTCCCGCGACTGGAATGGGAACCCCTTCCTTAAAGTTCGAAGTTTCGAGTTTGTTGGTGCATAAAACGTCGGTTGCACTTGTCGGCGTGCTCGATATTTCAAGGTTTTAAGGTCGTTTTTTCAAGTGTTACCATCCGTTTTTTTTTCGGATCGAAATGGGCCCAGTGCTGGATTTAATGGGTGGCCGATGATCACTTGTCGCTTGGGCTCCTGCCCAGAAGACCCCCCCCCCCCCCCAGGGCCACATCTTCAAAAAGAAAATTATGATTTTATCCAAACATTATACTTTTCTTCTCTGTAATACTCTACTTAGTCCGTTTCTGGTAAACTCCCTCTTCATTTTCCCGAAAAATTTGGGCCCCTCGGAAGGTCTGCCGCCTGGGCCCTTTTCTTTAAATCTGCCGTTGAAATAGTGCCGTTCGATTCCTCTCTGGGGAAAGCTTCCCAAACGGTGTATGGCAACCGTCACACGTTCTTCAGTCAGACATCGCTCTATAAACATAACATTGTCGTTTCGTTAAGACGAACACTGCCTCGAGGCGTGCCTGCCGAAATGTGAAAGGGATAATAAGGTGCACGATTGTCACAAGATGTGTGGCCATTGTATAACAAGAACGAAGCACAGGCATCAAATTATCACGGAATATGAAACCGAATGCGAGTCTGGGGTGTGCAGCAATAAAACTGCACCAGTCTTACAGCCTGTCAACATCACCACAACGATTCACATTGACAACCATTTGAGTAATAAGGCGTGATTGTTTGTTCTTTAGCCCCGTTACGCGCTGGCGATATTTTGCTGGCAACTTGTCGCAAGTGCGTAACGGGGCTAAGGGTAACACGAGCGTGTCGCATAATATTATTAATGTGGCTATTCTTTTTATTAGATCTTAACAATTCATGTTCCTGTTCGCCAAAGCAGCCCAACTGCTCATGTCCACCAGTATCACCACCACCACCACCACCACCACCACCATCTCCTCCATTTATAGTAGCACCACGGCTTATGATCGATTTCAATGCTCTACAGCTTAGTGGATGCCAGTGGCCATGCTATCCAGTAAGTAAATTCAGACACTTATCGAGGACTATGAATTCAATGCGTCAGTGTAGTTAATTTGTTAATCCCTGGATAGATGTTACTTTGTATGGAGAGATTGGTAGTTCTTTATCTCTTCATTTTTAAGCGAAACCATAGATCGCAATATTTCTTACATTGGGTCCCTGAGTAGCGCAATCAGGATTTAATCTTGGGGGAGCCGAGTTGAAGGGATAAAAATATTTTTAATGCAAATTCAATAAAATTCACTAGGTAATTATAAAAATTTACTTAAAGGAAAGATCCCAGTTTTCTTTTCTTCGTACAAAGAATTACTTCAGACGCGGTTACATTAATCTCCTTTTTCCTTTTCGTTTAGGGGGATGCCAGGACCCCTTGACCCCTCCCCCCCCCCCTCTATGTGCGCCACTGAGGTGCCTACTTAAAAACATTTTCAGCTACCTAATGCGTTTTAATCGTAGGAATTTATTTCTTTATCACTCTTAGTAGTACCTACATTCAGAATTGTGATAATTCAATGTTTTTGATCGGTTTCGACAGTTCAGAGCGTACTGCCGAGAATCGTCGTTAATAGTGGCTCTGTTGCACCTGTTATAGGGTTTTCCTGGCTGGAATAAGATCGATTGTTCACCATGTCAGAATCCATTAACAATATACCAGTGCCACGTATCTTGTCGTCAGGTTAATACCACCACTTGCATTACTCCGGAGTGTGTGGGTGGGTAAGTCTGACATCTCTACAATGCAATTTTGTCCATCGAATTAGAAAAATTTTGATAGTAAGTTATGGTCGACTATATACCTTATATTATTGCCGATGAACATACGTGTCTTTACCTCGCTCATTTTATGAGCATAAGCGAAGAGATATTTTCTTCGAAATGCTACTTTATCAAATCGCCATTGAACACTTTATTCAACCTGTAGGACTCTTTCAATATTTCACAGGTTCGTAAGCTTTTCGACTTAAAGTAAAGTAATTAAGATATTATCTGGTACTTCTCATTTCAATGCTACTCTTGAGCCTAACACGTTTGTCTAAAATTTTTCCTTCTTTGGATGGGGCATGTGACGAGTTGTAACGAATACTTATATTTCCAGGACTAGTAAGATCAATTGATCCAACATTGACTGATCGAAATCTTTCTTCTTATGACGCTACAGGTCACGATGATAGAAGTTAATAGACGGAAATATTCATTTTCTAGCTTGTAACGTCTATGCTACAATTTATGCTTACAGCTTCAAGCAAGAACCAAGGACTTTTTACTTAAAAATGATAATATACTTAGTTGGTAAAATGCACAACAGAAAGACACGCTGTAATTTTATAGGAATAAAGTTATGATTCAAATTACGATCTTACACATATTCCCTCCACATTGCTTTTAAAGGAAGTGAATTAATCGTGTGAAGATGAGGCGATATAATTGGCGAAAGTATAATAACGATATAGGTACTGAATATCACTCTTACGCGAAACAATCGCAAAATTAATGTTATTGTTGCAATTTTCGTATATGGTATTATTCAGTCGAGTTATGTAACAAATTGCAGTTCTATTTCATGTAGAAAAACTATACTTTAATTATATAACACGTATGTGTATAAATGTTGTGTTTAATAACATTTTATAATGTTTTGAGAAAATGAGATTTGTGTAAGAATTTATTGCCAACATTAAACGATAATTCAGAACATTTCGATTTTGATTTAAACTACGTCATTCTTTGGTATACAGCTTAACTTTCAGTAAGAACTTTTTACTAAGAAGTGAATTAATCAACCATGCACTGCGCCTACAGCATGCAACCTGCGCAACGTTCGGTGCATTGAATTGCATAGTTAGTGGCGTTGTACGGGATAATATTGATAGTAATAGGTTCGCGTATTTGACAGTAATTGTCGTTTTTAAGTAAATAAGAATATTCGTTTTGTATTGTTGCAAATAATTGCTTGACACTATTACATCACATTATTAACGTTGGATTATATAATTGATATCAAATTGCTAAACTATCGTAACTATGTAGGTAACGAAACAATTTATAGGTACTTAACTTTAGAAATGTTTTAGCTGTTCCAATATATCTACAAGTGATTAAAATTATCCTTATTTAATGCATATTCTCTGACGTCACCCTTATTTTCTTTAATTTATGGCTGATGCATGAGCTGACCTTTCGATGCGAGTCTATAATGGATACACACATTCACATTTTACATGTGCATACTTCAATAGTTCATTCACGTATTGGCTGCAGCATCGCTAATAGACGTTCTTTATCAGAGTCCTTATAACAGTCCTTCTTTATAACAATCATTTTCTCACGAGATACTATTCAATATACTGAGTGATTTAAAAAACAAGGAGTTTACATAAGCGTAGTTACTCATAAAATGGATAAATAAGGCCAGTCTTTCTGCGAAGGATATTTTATCTAAATTACATACTGCATGAAAATTTTTCCATCTGTATTGAAATCAAATATATCCATAAGACCAAAAGTAATTTATACAAAACGAATTTCCACAAACAGAAAAGCTTAACTTACAAACCTACCATGACTGACCACTATTTGTCCATTCTTTCCGCGTAATATCCTTAAATTATTCTTCGACCTCCCTCTCGCATCACTTTATACTTTACACCCAAACTCTTGAAAAGTACATTAAATTCATTCATTAAACCACACATCGCTCTCGCACAAAACGTGGCTCCGTTCAAACCTGTGCAGCTATTAAAACGTACCCGAACAGCGTCAGACAAATACTCTGAGCCGCCCTTAGAGTTTGCGGGGCCCGGGGCAAAAGTCATTGATTTAATTTTTACAAAATGAAGTCCCTAAACGCGGGGCCCGTGGCAAGGGCCCCGTCTGCTAGCTACTAAGGGCGGCTCTGCAAATACTCTGCCCGTCTCAACCATTAATAAACTTTAACGCGATGCTCCTCGAGCAGATTGGAGGATTCACTTTCACCAGCAGGGCACCACGGTCACGTGCCCGATCTTAAGGACCACCTGCAACCCTCGATCGGATCCAACCACCATGGATCTGGTCCCGTTTACAGCCGGGACAGGTCGCTTGCCGATAAACCGTCAACATCTGGTTTATATCAGCTGACACAATGGGGCTCGGGGCTGGAGCACTGTGCCGGGGTGTTTTAGCGTCAACGTTTTCGCGGGGACGGCCATCGATGTCCTCCTCTTCTCAGGACGAACCCCTGCGGAGAAGTGAACCTTGACGTCAGGTGTTGGGAACAGGTGCTGGAGGAGCAACGGCGTTCCGTTCAGGTGCAGCGTGGCGAAATACTGTGCCATTACTGTTTACGACCGGGGGCTAAGAAAACAGGCGGAATTGTTTCTTGCATCTAAAAGCGCAGGTGATATGAAACGCGAGTCGGTGGGTACACGGGCCCGTGGCATAAACGCGCTAACGGTAATCGATTTTATTTTAGCAACCGTTGTAAATGTCGTTGGGCTTGCAAGAAACTCGAGCCTTCCAATTCCTGCGAGCCAAGAGTCGATACTTGTCGCGGGAACAGCGCTATATCAGCTTTTAACTCTCGTCTAGGTGACACAGGGTCCATTCGGGCCTATCCTAAATATCATGTTACATATGTGACTTATCATTAGTATTAATTGCTGAAGAAGAGAAGGATGGTAGATTATAATAGGATCAGAGTTATTACAAAGCTTGTTCTAGCAAGGGAAGATCACGAACCCGAAAATTAAAAAAATTCTGAAACTTTGTGAATATGTAGGGGATTTCATTCTGATTAAAACGCAATTTTTGTTTGCTGCCCAAATTCACACGAAGGGGGTGAAATTAACCCCTGATTTTGTGTTATAACTCGCGATCTGTAAGAGATAGAAAAAAAGTTTCAAGAGAAAAGTTACTTCTTTTAATTAGATCTATCATTTGGTAAAAAAATTACTTTGCAGTTCACGAGTTATAACACAAAATCGGAAAATAACCGGATTTTTGGGGGTCAATTACACCTTCTTAGAGTGAATTTGGGCAGCAAAAAAAAATTGCATTGTAATCAGGAGGAAATTCCCTAAATATTCACAAAGTTTCGGAATTTTTTGAATTTCCGGGTTCGGGATGTTCCCTTGTGAATTGTGTATGAATGGAATTATGGGGCAAAGTGGCTACTGCATTTGTTATGGGACGTTCCAAACGATTTCTAATTTCAATAGGCGTCCGCAGAGAATGAAATGTTTCTCGTTTTATGAAGGGTACAGGTGGTTGCTAGTAAGAGCGGGTTGTTTTCGTTTTTCCAGTAATAATAAGGTACCATTCATCACGCGAAATATTTATGTAGACGCTTCTTAGTTGTTGAGATCTATGTTCGAGCTTCGTTCGTCTCCAGTTACTCAATGAAATTCGCAGACGAAGTAAAAGGCGTGCGTCTAATGAGTTCAAAAGATTCCAGGCGGCTAACCCGTCCGATTGAAAATATCTCACAGACACGAACCTATTACGCGTTTCGCAATGCGTTGGATAATGTTGGATAATAGCGAAAGTGGTCGCAGCATCCTGCCGTGGGAATGGCAACTTGTTTCTCCTACTCGCTCATCCATCTGAATTGCGGACAGATTCTTTTCTAAACAGAAGTTATTAAAAAAAAAGGACATTCCGATGTCATTATCCAGAAAAGATTAACAACCACACTGCCTCGTTGATATTTTCATGCTGATTCAAAGAAATTTTTACTCCGTTACGTTTTTCACGTTTTTACGTATACTTCCATTTCTGATTTGTATACTTTTACATATTTCATTTCTTACGAAATCTACACTTTGTTCGTCATGGGACACTGAAAAATAGCTGTAATTATTACAATGAATCATTAAAAAATTTGTTCATTTTTTAAACTTCGCAGGGGAAATCTGAAAAAAAATGGGAAATTATTCGTATTCGGCAAAGTTTACTGGGTAAACCATTCGATTACCTATATGATATACATATAACAAAGAATTGATAGATATCAAGCGGAGTTGGGCGTTATCCGAATAATTTTTTATTCGAGATAAAAATTTATTAGCATAAATAATTATTCGTTATTTTCGAATAACTTCGTTTTATTCGCAAATATTTTTTAATTTCAATGTAATACTGATACCACGATAATATCAAAATATTGATATTATCCTTGATAATATCGAAATATATTTGCGATATAAAAAATATTTGCGAATAAATATAGATGTCCTATCTCCAGGTGTTTCATAAATTTATTTATGCGTTCTCTGTCGATAATTCTCCTTTCATTCTTTCAAATATTCATATTTCTAACTAAATTGGAAGGTGCACGTGTGCTTGGCCTTCATAATTAAAATTCTTCTTCTATAATTACCCGTGCAATGAGCTACTTCAAGAAGCTCGTATATTTAATAGAGAACTGTTGTTACGTTCACCTAAGTATTAATTCCTCGACGCTGTATTAAAGTGTATTACGAAGGTAATCACATTGAAGTAATAGCATCGTCACTTATATACAACTTTAACGTAACATCCCTTAAATACCTAATAGTTGCAGCGATAGTTTCAAAGAAGCAACGGATTAATTCGCCTTTACGACCATTGATATCGTCATTATAATTTCAAGCTTCTCATACCTACTGTATTAAATCCACGCTGTTCCGAATTCACAGCTTGATCACGCTCTGCGCTTCCTCCGTCGTAAAGCAGATGAAAATGTTGATAATATGGTTGTGTCGGGGCTATCGAATTAAACCTTGAGCGCGTAATATCATTTATCTTTTTAGTTGCACGAATATTCGTGCGCGAAAGCATAGAAAGTCGTGGCGCACAATTTCCTCTTATTCAAGTATGCTGTAAAGAGTTACGTGTTCTTTGTCGCGGTGCAAATTGCTGTTAAAGCATGCACCATGTATTTATATTTATTCTAACAATTAGCCAACGCGAAATTCGATACACTCAGCTTTTCCAATTAAATTGCACTAATATGCATATATGTATGTATCAACGATTTGAATTTGAGGGTGGAGAAATTGCCAATTTTTTTTTAACGGTGCATCGATATTTATTTTTTCTAGTAGCTGGTGTTTAATTTGTCGTGCTACTATATAGTGAGAATTAATGTCCCCGACATGGAAATATGTTTTATTCAATTTGTTTCTTATATAATACAAATTGATGCGTAATAATAGTTACACGTTCGCGAATATCTTAAAAAAGAGGGTCTTAATTTGTAGTTTTACTGTTGCAGGAGGCAGCTAGTCGGTGCACGAGGTGCTCCATCGTTGTGTACTCGTTATGCAAGTCCCCCAGACGATAAGATTTTATTTCCCCGTCGCGAAGTTGGACAGCGTGGGTCGTCCTGTCTCTGAACAATAAAATTTACTGCAGAATACCGTCTGTCGTGCTCCAGTACGAAGGATCTCTTGTTCCTATCGAGGAATCGTTTCACGCGACGTGCACTTGATCCTTGGATAAGGACCGCTACCTCGGTAAGGTAAGAAACAAAACAAAGATATTTTTAGTACTGCCTTTAGTACTGCGCCTTCTACAGTACGAGCTGAAAAAAGAAGCTGGAATTTTTCAGGGCATATGTTACTCACAAAAATAGACAAAAGCGGTTCAATCAAAATTTACAGATGATATTGAAAAAAATATATGCAATTTATTTCATTTCCAAAAATGCAGATAAACAATAGGAAAACCATGTTTCGTTATTATTCTTGATCAGCAGATCTTAATCTTCGGAGTTCCATTATCATGGAGATACATGAAAAGTGAAGTGTGTTCGTTTCATATAAATTATACAACTGATTCGTAACAGCGAATGCAGAATCCCTGTAATATTTTTCAACATCTGTCGAGGATTTTGTAAACATTTGAACCAGAGTCCTCACTTGAAACAAATGATTTATGAGTAAATATGTAATATGCGTGCCTAAATTCTTCGATCTCTTTTTTTAGGTCATTCTACATGTGACATGGACCTGAATTGATTATTGTGAATTGATTAGTATTGTTATTCGATTTATTCGAAATTATTTAGATACACAGGCGGGTGCATTCAATCGCGCAGAAAGTATAGGATCTAATTTTTTCGATCAGTTCGAGGCGATTACAACACCCTAGCGAGTAATGTTAACGATTTCAAAGAGGAAGTGCCTATCCTATGAATTACAGTGTTGCATGCGGATACTTAGGTATGTCGAAAAAAATTTGCATCGAATGGCCGACTGGGCATACCAATAATATCTATCCTCCAGCAATCTCTTTCAATCTTCCTACACTATTTTCTCCGTCGTCGTTATAAATTATAGAACGTTATCTAAATAGTATCGTGCGCGGCATGAAATTGTTAACCCTGATATTTTATCCGCAACCAGGATACTCTGTTTCCTTAAACATATGGTATTTTAACCTTTAGCTCGTTGAAAAGGTAAAATATCTGGCGCACGTTTATCCTCATGATTAAATGATTCAGCAACGAACACATTCTCTCTTATATTTCTGGGAGACAGTTTGAACTACATGTGCAAAATCTTTCCTGTACGTTCCAATTGCATACACGTGGTCGAGATAAAGCATTATCATGTGCTCACAGTTAGCACATATTGCATCGATTCTTTTACATACATTAAGGCTTAGTCAGGCAGAAAATTGGAGAAAAATAAAACATTGTCTTAGCTCAACTATACTTGCCACGACAAAAAAAACAATGCGAACCTTCCATGCACAGAAAACCGAAATTCTTTATCAATATCTCCACGCCCAAGTGTCCCGACTAAAATCTAAGGAATAGAAAATCGCAACGAGGAAGCGCTGAAATATCAGGGTGAACTTTGACAATTTATTATCCATTGAAAATATTTTTTAATTGAAAAATCTTTATATGCATGTTAAAATATATACTTTAATGTAACAATTGGGTAAATTTAATTCGAAAACTACGAAGATTGAATATGTAATAGCAATTTCCGTAAGGTAGCTTTTTTAGAACAGCTTCCGCGATAACCAAAATATCCCCGACAGTTTTTATCGAAAACAAGAAAACAAATTTTCGCTTAAAATACATAAATGAATCTACTTAGTTTTTGTCGTAGTCGATTTTAAAAACATCAATCATTTGCAAAATGGCGGCCATTTGAATACAGATGTGTGATTTTACAGTAAAAAAATCATCCTTTTTAATTAATAAAAAATGAACTATAACGTATAAAAAACATCCTACCACAAAAACTGAATAATTCTATCAAAAACCTCTGTTCCAAATTTCAACTGAATCGGTCCACTAGTTCTCTAGAAATATTGGTTACCGTTTTTTCAAATACCATTTTGAGAAAAACGACATTACATATTTAATATTTTTAGTTTTCGAATTAAATTTACATAATCGTTACATTAAAGTATGTACGATTTTTCCCTGATTTTTCTAGTCGTAGGTGTATGTTGCTCCTTAAATACTTTGAGCAATTCTATTAATTAACAACGACTTTATAACGATCGTCGACAAGCCACCAGCAAAGAGACTTTCTACCCTTGACCCGTTGCATCGTTCAACTTAAAGGCCTTGATGTTCTAATCTACACCTGGCGTACGATCTAACTCGTCGAGTTTATAGAGCAAACGGGCGACACCGACAGACCACCCACGGTCCCGCCCAGCTGGTCTCTCCCTTTTCCTCGAGCTGAAACTCATCGAACGTCTGCGCGGGCCTGGATATTCGACTTCCGCCACGTTATGCAGCAACAGCGTGCATACACACTGCTCCTTGCCCCCTCGAAGGAACTGGGCATTAAATTTTCACGGTTCAGCGGCGTCGAACGCGAACGAGGTCCTTCTGAAGGACTCCAACGACGATGGTGTCCCTCACGGCAACCCCCTGAGGAGGCCCTCGAAGGAGCCGCATATGGCACGCGCGCTAGACCGGTCCCCGGAGGTCCCAATTAAATGATATGCTCGTGAGTCCTAATACGCATCTAGATCCTTCTGGGGGTCCTCCCTTCCGGCCGGCACTCTGACAACATGCCAATTGAAAGATGATGAAGGTGGTGCAAGCGTCACAAACCGTCTGTCTCAGGGGGGCGTCTGAGCTTTGGAGTTTCATGCGACAACGGTTTCGACAGTTTCGTGACAGTTTCGGGGAGGTTCCATTTTTATTGCCACCTTTGAAGGTGCAACTGTGAGTGGCGGACAGGAAGGGAGCAAAGGGTTATGTGGAAACGAAATGTGCGAGGTTCTAAATAGAAGGAGAATTTTTTCTTTGGTTTTATCTGGAACGAGTACTTTCGCTAACTTAAGAAATTAACAAGCACTTTATTATATGTAAGTAGGGGTGACCGGGGCTAGTCGATACAGGGGCAGGTTGATACAGACGAATTATCTCGACACCGTGTATATGTAGCTCCATTTGAGCGAGATATGCCAAGTTTGTTGTACAATTCTTTACTACGTTCCGGCGTACATACGTCTGTGTACCTTGACGTTCTTTCAACTTTTAATGTTGCTAGCGTGCACATACTTTTTAATGCTACTATTTCTGCAAGGGGTCCTTTTCTTGGTAGAATTTTGAAACTGTTTTTGAGGGTTGACAGCGGTTTAGAATGTGTAGGAATATTATTTCTTCTCTTTCTCTTCATAGCACTGTTCATAGAAATTCCCGTGGATCGCATGTTTCTGTTACACTTTTGTAACAATTTCACCGTACATCTCAGTGCATCAGCCTACAGCCATATCGCAGCACAGTAATTACTTGAGACATAGTGGTAACGCCACTCTAACGATCTACCGGGCTGTAATAAAATATTCCCTCAGGTCTGTTTCCTCTTCCGCAGAATTTGTCTAGTCGACCGTGAATAAATAGGCCTGGGGGGCAATATAGAAACCTTTTAAGGGGCAGGAAGTCGAAGTCAGTCGTCGACGTGTTCCATAAGGCGCCCGGAGCGTCGCGTCGTCGAGACGACTTCGTTCAAATCGTCCATCTAGGAAATTCCGGTTGTAAAAGGGGATGGCAAGTGGCAACCATCGTGGATATTGCCGATGGGAAAACCCTCTAATCCTATGAAAGTTAATCTCGATCTTATAGTCAATTTGCTGCCCCCACGATTGATTGCCCGTCCCTCTGCGAAATCGAAATTAAAATTTCCACCCTATTTCGAACGATTCGAAGCACCGCCCTCGACGTACAAACTCAATGAAAATAATTAAAATTTTGATGGGAAATGATAATCCATTTACGTAAAGGCATGTAGAAATTTGGAATTACGGAAGATACTTTGAAAATGTTCGGAGGTACATTTTAAGCTACAAATTGTGTCTCGAAGAAGAAAAATAACCGATACGAAAGTTATAATGGGATGTAGGGTTATTACGGTACGGGAAGACGAGGACAAACCCTGATAGCTTCCAAAAGGCGCGTTAGGCGTCACGTCGTCGCGTCGCCGAGACGTCGCCGTCGTCCAGTAGGGAATAATAAGGATCCACTCGACCGTAAAACTATTGGTTATATTTAGCATTGTTAAGAGTGAATAGAAGTTCGTTGAGACGCACTCCACGATGGTTCTCTCTGTGAACTCACGTTTTAAATTCATCTTAATTGGCCGGTGAGAAATCTTAATGACCCTGTGCCTGGAATATTTACCTGGCCTAGGAAGCTTGGTAATTTCAACATTTTGAATTGACGGTTACAGTTACATTCATCGATCATAATCTAGGGTTATTTATATAAATAAATATTTGCCAAATTTATGAATAATTGACTTTTGCAAGAAGCCGAAGGATCGTAACAGTTGAAATATAGAACAGAAAGAAAGCGGTTGCTGTAGAATAATTTATTAAATGGTGCATAAAAGGGACGATTACTTAGCATTCAGAATTTGCACAGCTGGCAAATACCAGATACCTACAGCAGTAATGATGTAAACCACCACGGTCAATTTCGCAGATGCCTAATTGTAGCAAGTGCTCGCTCGTAGCGTATTAAATTTGCATAAATTTTAATGACTCTGAAAGCTAATGGATATTGTGCTAAAAATATTTCAGAAAAGTTACATCCTATACAAAATGCGTGGTATGATCTAAAAAGAAATACATACTTATAATATCCCTTTGAAGTTTGACGTGCCTAAGAGATATTAAGGACTCTATGAAAACACATTTCACCCCTTTCCACCACCTCCTTAGAAGGTGTTGATTAAAGCAAAATCCTGAAATTGGTTTTTAGGCATTTATGTGGGTAACCTTTTGAAGTAAAAACCAAGGTGATATTTAATCGGACCTAACAGATATTAGGCAGTTCAAGAAAATACATTTATTACCCCTTTTCACCATTGGGGATGGAATTTCCAAAACTCTTTCCTAAGTGGTTGCCTACGTCATGAAAACATTGTACCTTTCAAATTTCACGTTCCTATAGGTTAAACGATTTGAGCTGGGCGTTGACGAGTCAGTCAGTCAGTCAGAACTTCTTCTTTTATAAATATAGATGTCTGTGTTAGAAGTTTAATCTATTATTCATGCTATATACAATTACTATTATACGAATGTCCAAAATCACATCCACGAGATTACGTCAGTCGATAGCTCAGCAAAGCACTAATAAAAATATGATCGTGGATATAATCTCTTCCCACGTATCACCTATATCATCTGGCAACTCTTCCAACGCTTCGTAGCAGGAAATATTTTATCTGATAGGACGCACAATGAATTAACGAAGCATATTTCTCGAATATTGATTCTCGACGGAGCGTTTCGAATAGCCAATCGTCGAATGAATAGTGAACAACTGTAGCATTTTATAAATTGAGGGATCAATTAAACGATACAAATCGAGTGCCTCAAACTTTTGCTCGGTGCATTCGGAAGATGCATGTAAAAACGTCGCTGTTGAAGATGCAAGATTCTCTGTTCGTCGTTCTGCAATAGAGAATCTGGGATGTTTAATGAGGGGATCGAATAATTCATAAGGTGTCGAGAGCATCGATTCTTCACGGTTCATTGGAGCATCTTAAAGAATCTTAGATGCACAGTTACGTAGGTGCATACAATAGCAACGGCAAAGTGAAAGCCGAAGCTTGTTATTTAGATACGATCGATATAAATGTGTATCGTTACGTCTCAAAGAAACCCTGCGATTGTAATTAATAACAGAAAACTCTGAATTTTTGTAGCACGTAAATATAACAAGCATACGAAACATTAACCAAAAAATAATTAATTACTTGGAGAGAAAATAAACTTGCTTCGATCATTCCAAAGAGGAACACTTGCCTTTTGATTTCAAATAAAATAGCGTGCCATTCGAATAACTTCAATTCCTGCTTGAAACTAAAACTATAACAATAAGGTGCTTCGAAACGGGATCCACTAAATAATGTGATTCAATTTCGTCTCGATGATACTGCAATTAACTGAAAGTCCTTAGGATTCAATTAAATGCAAACCAGACTGTGGGCTCCTTTAATTAAATCGAGGCTGGGACGGAAGTCGGCGAAGCAAAATTCAGGGCGGGATTTCGTGGCATCGACGATTTGAATCTGTAAATAGTAACATCGAAGCAATCCTCGGGTCGGGGCCCGGTTACTTCGGAGGATCGCGAATGCACAGTTAGATACAATAACAACAGCAAAAAAAGGATGTGCTAGGTGTGGTCGGCGAGGATACTCGCGGCAGTAAACCGTGCCTTGCAATACGAATAAAATGTAAATTCGGCTTGCTACCTGGGAGTTGCAACTGGCCATTCTCCAGGGCATTCGTCGTGAACAGTTAAGAGGAAAGTTCAGAAACAAGGGAGCCAGTTTCACGGCGCCATGCCGCGCTTATACTATACAAGGAAATCTTCCCAACCGGAAAATTCTGTTTTTAATGAAACTTCGTGTGACTAGACTTTATAACGTTGCGAGGCCGAACAAAGCATTAAATATAAGAATTGTTCAGTTTTTTTATGCTCTATCACACTACCAAAAGAAAGAAAGTTATATTAAAAGAAACAGGAGAAACATCTACATTCACAGGAAGTTTCGTTAAAATCACAATTTTGGGAACATTGCCTTGTTAATCTCTACAATTCAATTACTTTTATATATTTGATTCCGTGTGAGCCTCATTTTTCTTCGAGCGCTACTAACTACTAACTACTAACCTGTACATTAATCGCATTAGTAGCTCTTGAATTCAACTTAATGCATGGATAATTTAAATAATGAGAAGTTTCTATGTACATATATACTCGCTAGATTCTACTGCGTTGCCCCCACTGTTACGTCTTCGGTTGGTTAACCTTTGGTTATACTTAGAATCTAAGATTGTTCAAGTTAAAATTGTTTTCCTTTGCTGTTCATTATTGATGGGTTTCGTCAATCTAATTCAACAGTGGGACACGAGTGTCGAAGTTTGATGTTTCGGTAACTCGCTCGTGCACCCGGGACCCGGAAGAAGGAAAAATGAAGAAAAGGGAAAATAGAATATAACATGAGAACGAAAATTCTTTATTTGGCTGGAATTAATTTAAATTTATAAAACGACTTGCATTTCACGCTCTAAACAGAGAACTGGCAGTACTACGCACACGCCAAAATTGTGATTGTGTTGGCCATACCATACCACGGTACGCGAGGACTGTCAAAAAAGAAATTGAAATATAATTTTTATATAATAATATAATAATCCAATACTATTAATGATATGGCAATGGAAAAAGACATATATTTAAATATGTTAATATTTATTTCGTTTATTTTCTGTACTATTGTTATTATTATCATTTTTCCGTGAAAAGATGTTACCCTCTTTTACCGTTGAGAAATTGTTTAGGGCCTGAAAGTACCTATTTCTTGCATCCGGGCTCCTTTATAGAGAATTTATAATTGCCATGGAACAGCTGGATCCCTTTTATTCAAATCCGTAGCAGCAAGACTAATCTGCTAATTAGAACGGCCAGCATGCAACTGGTGGAACGAAAACTGAATCAGGGTATAGTTAATGTACATACCAGTTCCGTCGTTTACGGAGGTATTGAGGAACGTCGGGACCATACCACTCCATTAAGTTATACGATACACCGTAATAGTTCCCGATTATGTATGCCTTAGATTTAATGAACTTGTAATCTCGCGTTTCGTTCGCGGCTAGGCCCCGAGTACGGGTAATGCTATAAAGGGACCGTTGAAAGATAGCAGTTATCATTTTCAGTAAGCGAGCACTTCGACATTATCACGGTGCATTGCCACGCTAGTGAGAGATATAAAACGTTGTTATACTGACGTACGTTTTTTTTTTGCTCGTATCAACATATGCATGCAGGGCTGTCCTCCATATGACGCGAAGGATTATCTACGCAATAATTGTGTGCAGAATTAAAAGCTGCATCGAACGAAAGAATTCCACGGGCTGTGCTTCTAATTCATTTATAATACACACCCTCGCTCTGTCTAAGAGCAAATAATCTACTTTACGAGCCTGTAGTTAATTTACAGTGAATCGTATGGTCTTGAGATAATGAGAATACAGAGCAAACGATTGTTTGTTATTAAAGTTTCTCTCTAATTAAATTAGGATTTCGAATTAATCGTCGCACGATGGTCCGCTTGTGGTATTGGAAGCAGTAACAGGGGATTGAACTGTTTTTTTTTTTTTCGTTTAGTTTGCATCGAGGACTCGTGAGCTATAAAAGACATTAGCCGGCAGAAACGGTTGCACGATAAACCTTTAATACGGTCTGGCCAACAGTATGGCGCACCAATTTTGGTAAGGAGTCGCGGTACGGTGCATCGCGGAACGAGTCACCAAATTAGCCTGATGATAATTTAGCGAGGGTAATTTAGGATTATGGGCACGGAAGAAGCGTGGCTGTCCGAGGATCGTCGCGACGCCAAAGTTTTAGAATCGAGATAGGAAATGGTCATTTTGCTCCGGGCTAATATCTTCGTTTTCAATTGAAATATTCTATGGCTTGCTGATGGATGATGAAAAGATAGAGGATGGATGAAAGCTTGTAAATGAGTTTCAAGTATTTATTCTTTACTACCTAAAAAAATTCCACTTGGCGCCTCAACTTTACAGAGCAGTTGCATAAGAATTTTATTTCCCATCTTTCCACGGAACGATATTATTTTTGCTTCAGCTCCCTTTCTGCCCTTTCTTGCTTCACTTTTTTTAAAGTTTCGTGCAAGAAAAGATTTTTAATTATGTTTAAAATCCATTTCATTTCAAATTCTTGATTGAAATGTAGAATTAAAGCTTTACTCTGTTTAGGCCTATTCCTGAATTGGGAATTTTTATTCAGGTCACATTTCTTCGACACTTGAATATTGCCTGGCTTCAAATTATAGAGACACACATTTCAGAGAAATTCTGACTGTTAATAAGCTGTTACAAATTTGGGCACGCGAATGTACGAAGTGAGCGCGTTTCGTGCCAGTGAAAGTAATTATTTTCAAGCAACCTGCTCGTTCACACGGCGCTGCAGCTTGCCGCAAAACTATTTCCGTTGAGGACACCTATTGCCACAATTAATTTCAGTTTTCCACGCAGCTGAAGCGCGAGCGCATGCAGCGAGTTAAAGGTGCGCAACAAGAGGTGGCAGTTGGACGTGGTGCAGTTGATGAGACTGCTCACCTGTCCTTTGATGCTCCCCTGCCTAGACACCTTTCATGTTTAACCTGTTAATTCTTGTTTATAAGCCCCGAAAGCAACTTCTGTTTAACGATTAATGCACCCATCCGATAGAAATTAGAAACACTCTCCACTCGTTAGAAACGTTCGAACAGTATTGATATGTATTAATATCTTCTATTAGTCATACCAGTAGCGAGGAATTTCGTGGAATAAATTTTTAAAATATGTGAAATATTTCGTACGCCTTGTTAGATCTGTTTTTACTGCTTGAATGGAACCAGGCGCCAATTAGTTGATGATTATGTAACCGAAAAATGAGTGAAACTTATCGTTGCGTGGAACCTAAATATTATAGACTTATTTTAATTACTTCCTTGATTGTGCAGAGTGCCCGAATAACAATCTGTAGCTTTTTCTACTAGTTCCATGGCTTCAAGCTGGATTCCATAAAGATTTCCTTACAAATTTAAATTCATTGATAAATTAATTTTTATCCAACATTAGAACGTTGCAATAATTCTTTAACGCAACGAGCAGTATCGGTGCAGCATAGATCTATGTTTTGAATAAGATATCATTTTATTTCACTTGTATTTCATTTCTCGAAAATTTTTAAGTAAGGTGTTAACGGAACTTCAATTTTCAAGTATCTATAAAGAAATCATTTCAATATAATTACTTCTTCATAAGTATTCGAAATAAAGGAAAATATTGAAACCGTTTAATTATCTAAAATCCCATTGTTTCGAACAAACCAATATCCTGTTTCAATCATTCCTCTTCATTTTGATTTCAAGTAAAATTTCCCCAACTCTGACACAAAACAGTTTGTTTTCCCGAGTAGGTACCTACCCTCCGTGAATTCGCCTGACTCACAGTGTCCCGTAATTATCATAAATTTCTATTACCTGAATTATTTCTGCTCACGCGCTGTTCCAACGTTTGCGAGATTTCCTAAGGGTTCGCCACGGGATAATTCAGGTTGAGTCCTGCGAATCCTCCTAAAGGACGTCTCGCATTCCGAGTCAGGTACCGAGACTTTCACCGACCATATTTATGAGCACTTCTTCCTGGGTGGAGTGGTCAGATAAAGTGGGAGGCACCAGTGTCCTTCGAATTTTCGTGAAATGTTGTACCATCCTTGCGGCGACACGGAGTCACTGTAACGAAGGATCAAGAGACGTGGTGCACCAGCGTTACGGCTCCGTACCTGGCCGAATAAATTAGAATAAATTTCGTAACCAGTGACATTGGCCAGAATATTCAGTGGCCGGTGTATGCTAACGACGCGTTAGCTCACCTGAAAGGAGCATCGTGGCCGAATTACACGGCGCCACCCATAAATTAAACGATCAGACTAATTAGGTTTGTGATTTCGAAGGGAGTTAAGAGGACGAGGTAGTAGGTAGCTGTCGTTAACGTCAACGTTACGAACATTAAGGGAACATTAATTCCTTGTGACCGTTGATACATCGAATTCCGCGATCGGAAATATTTTCTTTTAATTACTGACGTAACAGGAGAACCTTCTTCGTAATTAGGTCGTCGACTTTAGCTCCGTGAGAGCTTCTAATTTATAGAATTAAATGAACCGCTGGTTCAGAAATTACCGTACTATACTACTTCCTATTTCATAATCCGGCATCGAGCAAGGGATCCACAAAAGAGTCGCAGAACCTTCGCAAATGTTCCGGAAACGATGAACAGGTCGAACGATGGTCATTTACGCGTGTTGCGAAAGTGCGCGCGTAAAGATCGTCAAAATCGGTCGGATCCCGCGATTCGTCATGTCTGACCACATGTGAGAAAGGCGTAGGCTCGTGAGGTGTTTCTTAAGCGGCGCTGTTCGTGCACATGCCCACGCATCCCACGTTGGAACATTTTAGATCACTGCCCCCAGATAACGCGTGTACGCGCACAGAACCATTATACTACGGGACGAGAAATTAGAAATGATCTTTTTGGTCGAATCACCACGCTCGATTCTACTCCAGAGTCGAGGAGATCTGAAATCGGAGTACGAAAAAACAGATTTAACGATGATGCAACGAATTACGGTGTGATTTCCATTCATAATATCCAAGCTGATCGATCATTTCGATCTGATAACGACGTTCGAATGGAGTTTGCTATTTTTGGGAGGGTTAGCAGGATCGCTGTCTCGAGCAGGTTCTTACGATTTAGTTTCTGGATCTTTCTAAGATTTCCTTTTCGGTTCCTTCGTGGGCTGTATCTTGTTACTTTGCCACAGCAACAGGATTTCTTTATTCACCTATCGAATCGAGATGAAAGTATCCCTTCGCGTTATTTAATCGTGTGCATTATGGTTGCTCTCTAAAATTGTTGTCCACCGAGTGTAATAAATAAAACGTCCCTGATTAACCGCGTGCATACAATGCGCGCATTCATCTTTCAGAATAATAACAAAACACTTGCCTGATCTTTTTCACGATGCTTGAAGCGTCACAGCCGTTTTACCGTGGACAATTAGCTACGTTTTTTCGTTAACGATCAACGTTCAAGGGATGGATTTCAGCGTCGCCATTTAAATGATTCTCAGGAAATCGCGCGGTGCGTTTTTCTTGCAACAGTCTATTAGTTCGTCTCGTTCGACATTTACGACAGGAGTTTGTTGCTGAGGGGCACAGAAGGGTGGAACAGAGGACGAGTGCTATGGTAGGAACTACATAGAATGCTTTTTGTCGTGCTCAAGGCCCCGGCGAGATGTGAATGAATCTAGAACCTGTTCCCCTCTGCTCCTTCTTACGTTTATTCCATCTTCTTTTAGAAGTCAGACGCGGCCGATAGGCTCGTTGAAAGCTGCCTTAGAACCGGGTTGAATCGAGTTTGTTGCACGGCAACTGAAATATCATCTACTTCGTGCACATTGTACAGTGTGCGACTTCAGTTTTCCATCGCGAAATCCCTCGGTCTTTCGACCGCGATGGAGCACTTTAACCACTCGTGTAAGATTCGTGTAACTACAATCTTTCGTGCGCATGGAATTCGCAAGTAGAAAAAAGGGGTGAAGTTTTAACCAGGATGTCATCATTTTTGTCGGAAGCTTTTTGTGAATTGTGGTGGATAAAAGGGATATAGTTTGTGAATAGTTTTTGTAGACGAAATATCGAATTAGGTAGCATTGTGACTTATTCTATTTATTTGCGTTTGAAAAATATTGTGTTTATAAAATTCGCTGATTGAATTCCCCAGCTTCTTACACATGAATATTATTTTTCTCGAGGCTAATGGGAATTACTCTCTCCTTCCTCCGGAAAAAATATCTGACTGACGCAAATTTATGATGTCATCCATGATTTAGGATATATTCATTTCCACTGAAATCGTTTTTAACGAAACAGGATGCAAGATAACTCTCTCGCTTGCTAATTATTCATCTATTCTTCCTCAAACGAATTCCTTTCTCTGTCATTAGCGTCTCGTTTTATCATTCGTTCGCATCTATGCATGCTTATTAGTCGTTCACGAAAATCTGCACGAGAAAGTTGCTGATTTCGATAGTCGCGTGGTTTTAAGTTCTCAAGATGGGAGGGGACGGTTTCAGGATCACGTAACTTTCTTCAATTTTAAGAATAATTCTCGAAAATTGTATACATTGTAAACACAACTATTTCACAGCATACGTTGGTTTTAAAAGTGCACACAGAGAATTACATTTTACGTCGTGAACAGATTAGAAACTGACGCTAAGGTATTCGAATTTAAATGTATACGAGTTTAAAACTCGAAACGATACAAATTTCCCAGACAAGGGAAGTACCTGCAAAAAAGAAGAAAATACCAAAGATCACCGAAGCCTGAAGGATCCATCCAAGAAGGAAAAAGGAAATGAGTATATCGCAAATGGCGCGAATGATTTACAACACCTTGGTTCCCATCGACTGAGATGTTATTCTCGACTACCTACTGTACCTACCCACGAGCCCATCTTCTACTTAGAAACAATCTTGAAAAGAACAATCCTACAAAGTTGATCCACAGAACACGCCCTTTTGAAGTTCAATTAATTCTTCCTATTCACAAGCCTTGGATAAATATTTTCCATTTATAAATCGACATTGCCTGTGATATAGTACCTTCCAACCATTTCTCTAAACAAAACATATATATATATAGTATCACTATGCAAATGACAGGGCAATCAACTGCAACGTTAAGAAAACCTTGCAACAAGTATCGACGATTCTGAAAACCTGAATCGAACGTGATCATATAGGCAGAAACAAAGTACCTGTCGCAACTGCTAAAAACTGAAAAGAGGGGAAAAACGACGAAAAACAGATAGGAATTCGTAGATAGGAGCAAAATGCTAAGGATCATCGAAGTTCGAAGGGATTCGTCCAAAGAGGATAAAAGGAAACGGACGGTTCGCGAAGGGCGCGAATGATTTACACCACCCTGGTTCCCATCGACTGAAATGCTATTCGCGGATACTTACCTACTACCTACTACCTACAGGGCCCTTGCCCCGGTCCACCCCACCCCGGAACCCACGTGCATCGGCGCGTAGGCAGGAAAGCCGAAGTTCCTCGCCGCCGTCTGTTTCTCCGCTCGGCAGTTTCGACAGAGTCGTGCCGGTGATCGCTTCTACCGATCCCATCCTTCGCAAATAGATCCGTCAGGGGATCGTGATACCGCGTGAATCGGCGTCGAAATATCATCAAACAGTGCAGTTGCAATCTCGGAAAGGGTTTCGTTCTCTGTGAAGTTCGTCCAGTGCGCTTCTCCTGCGAATAAATCATCCACTATTATGCATTGATTCGAGGAGTACCTTCTAGTCAGAGGTGAGATATTTACGCTTCCTTTTCTTTCTTTCCTTCTTTTTTAGTCAGAATTAATATGTACCGAATCCATTGCTATTTTACATGGGACAGTTTCTGGTGAGCAGTTTGAAGCATTTGTTTATAAAATTGCAGTGGTTAATTGCTCGTTGAACGTCGCTTTGAATGTGTCACTTTGTCGGTTTGGTGCAGAGTTTCAAGCATTTCAGATTTAGTTTGTGTATGAAGGTTTCGGGGATCCTCGTGCTTGCTATTTGCCATTTATTAAGTTGCGAGTGTAGTCTTTACGGTCCCGGTTCGTCTAAATTATCGACGCTAATTTAAGAAAGCCCCGTTCCAACGTCCAGACTGCTACAATGTTGCAGTTAAAAGAGCTGCTGCATCGTCGGCAAATGCATTCTAAATGCGGCTCTTTACGCAGAGATTTATGCACCGCATTTTCTTTGAGTGTTCTAAGTTTTAGATGCTGCTGCTAAGGGAAGCTTCAAATAGCAACCGCCGTTCCTTTGTCAGCCGGCGACCAATTAGTGAAACATTCGCTAGACGCCTCGCGATTTCTTTCATATTTCATAGTTAAAATCTTTCTCGTAGAATTTCTCACTGGACGGAGACTTTGCTTGTGGTTTCAAAGTAGCTCTGCTTCCTAGGAAGCACAATTCCCGCGAACGGATATAAATCGTATTAACGAGCAGGAGTCACAGCAGTGTCGAGTGTTTACAAGTTGAATGTCGCGTGCCTGTTGGCCTTGGATCCATCAAAATACAAATTTCAAAATATAAACTTTGTATTTAGGTTTAGATCATGTTGGAATTTGGATATTGTTACCTGTAACCGAAATGAAAATTCGAAAATCACCTGCAATAATTGTATGCGTTGCAATTTATAGTGGCACTTAGTTCCACAAACTTGCATAAAGATTTTGTTCTATAATTATATGAACTTTAGATTCCCAATTATTTTCAGGAAAGGATTCGATCGCAAAAATTATAATTTATTATAACCAAATTTATTATAATTTGTTACATTTTTCTCAATATGTATTGAGACTTTCACTTCGTGAATTCTATTCAAATAATTTGTTTAATTGGTGAAGTATTTTGAATTCTGTTTTTCAAAGCAAGTGGATGAAGCTTAGAGACTTTGCTCCATTTTCTTAGACACTTGAGAGAAGCTCGTGGGTAATTATAATTCATCAGTTCGTTATCTCCGTGGGAAGATACACAAACGCTTCCGCGGGTCATCAGTAAGTGTTTAGAGGTCGTTGATTTAGTAAATATGCCCGATACGCGGTATAAATTATGTAAATGCGCGCGTCGTGTATCCAGAGAGTTGCATTTAATATATTCGCGTCATCCGTAATCGGTAGTAGCCAGTGATAAATCATAGTCGAATTCTTTCTGCCGGTATAAATACGAGGTTTCAAGAAGGAGGAAACAAATTAAAATTATTAGCCACTGGTCGCGGGAATTACAATTATAAATTACCTTGCTGATAATGCTGATAACTGGCGTTTAATCATTCGAAAACTTTCCACCAAGATGCGTGCAAGTTTCGACCATGTTTACTTTAGTAGAAGTTTTATACACTAGGGGAGACCGGAGTAGGTTGTAACACGGGGCAAATTCTAACGTAAGTAAAATCTTTTGAACGGCAAATCTGGTAACCGACAGCATGCGAGAGCTGCTTGACGATATTAGCACCGTCGGTTTTAGTGACACAAACAAGCGTTATGTATTCATTTTGTAGTTGTAGCCCAGAATTTTAGTATGTAGAGCACGTAAGTAAATTTTGTCTTAGCACTTCTGTTTCAATTAACCGTCATTAGAAACCGTTTGAATTTTTGCTTCTTTGTCGCAAACGAATCAGTACACATTGGTTTATTATAATGTGTACGCATTTTAGTAATTTGATGTTTAGTTTCTCGTTTGTTCAGATAAAACGCAAAAATTCAAGCTCGGGGTAAATTGTAACATGTTACCACTTACTTACGCCGCGCTAAATGGTGATGAAACATGCTATTTGCGGACACATCGGAAAAAGATACTCTAGGCGAACAACAGAACAATCGAGAATCCAGAAATGTAGAAAGAAAGTATGAATAAGCAATGATTTCTTAACTCATGCATATCAAATGTTTAATAATGATCTGTGTTTTCATTTATATTTTTTAGAAATGTTTATTTGTGTTCATATTTGTATTTAAATAAGTAAAACGGATGTGTTACAATTTACCCCGGACTGGGTTCAGATTTGTTTAAGATTTCTTAATTTTTCTGATTTTTTAAGAGTCCAAGATTTTGTCACGTACTTACACTCAATGAGTTCACCATATATGTAAGTAGTAAGTCACGCAAATTATTTGAGGCAGTCAGAGCAACAACGGACTAACCCACATTTTTTTCGAAATTGAATTAGTAGCAATAACGTATTCCAATAGGCTCTCCTAACCATATAAAATAGGAAAAAAAAAATTTTTAATGTGAATTGGTCCGTTGTTGCTCTGACTGCCTCATTTCTTGATTGAGGAAAACTCTTTGAAAAACTGCGGAAACTTTTTTGTTACAATCTGCCCCAGTCTCCCCTATTTTAAGTTCAATATTTTCTATCTCCCTGATTTGAGGAACTTTTAACGTTTATACATAGTTTGAAAAGTTGGTGCAGTGGTACTTTCGTATGTCTTAAATTCAGAAAAATATTGCTTACCTATTCTCTTGATACAGAATCGTCTACAAAGCTTTTCCAGAAATTTTCCCAAAGGACACATACATTTGCATATACGTATTATTTAACATCGGTGTATTGCATCGACCCATCATTTTTAGAAATATTTCTGTGCACACGAAACATCTTCAGAATGCAGACACATCTTCTAGTGTATCATCAGTTTCCTTTTTCTGTGGCACATGATCGTTTGAATCGACTAGATTCGAACGTTACCCAGGCGAGCTCTTATACGGCGAACAATGAGCAGCAATTTGTATCTGTAAAAATGGCGAAGAACCGTATAATGGACGGCCTTAAGCCGAGGTACCGAGAGATCGTTCTTTACGTTGGAAGCGCGAAAGGACACGGCGTTAACGATAATTGCATTGTGCGACTGTTAATCTTATTGTTAGGAGGTTGCCTCGGACATCACGCGATCCCCTTTGCATGGGCGTTAATGACGATCGACCCTTAAGTTCATCCGATCATAGATGCAGCTTTCATACCAACGATCGCGATCCCCGGCTTCCATACCGGATTCTCATTGTCCTCAGGGTTTTGTCACTTGCATTTATCCTTGTTAGGAAGTACTGCATGCATTAATGAGCTTGAGCAACGATCCACGATCATCCTCGTGGCATTAAAAACTAAGATCCTGCAGAATACTTAGAGCGTTATTGCGAACCCTGTATTTAGATTTGATATTCAAATTTGACTTACCAAGTGATGCGTATATTCATCGGCTACGTAGATGTAGTGGAACAATTTTATAGTCCAGATCGGTGTCACGAATACCTCGATTATTTGTAGCGTTAATTTTATTATACAGATACGAATTGCTAGCCAGAATTTTTACTATGACACTTCATATCATAACTCCTACAAAACGTTATGTATCCCTTTGTGCATCGTCGTCAGCTGTCAATGGTTCGCCACTTTCATCTATCACACCCTGTAATGCCGATACTTAATATTCGTGACCATTTTAATCAGACCCTTTGTCACAATTCTGCCCCCCCCCCCCCCCAAACGTACAGAATCACACTTCCTCCTGTTACAAAGCTGCTGGAAAAGGGCCAGCTATAAGTCCCGCGCAAAGTTCCATTCATACCTCTAATATATGCTTTATTAGCAGCATTCACAAGAACCCATACACGCTCGCTGCCCCCCAGTTCCCCGCGTGCACCGATAAAAATGTCCATTATCGGCGCTGTCTGGTTATGCATAACGGAAACACGATTAAAGTGTCCCCTCGATATTGAAACGGATTCGAGCTCGTCGCCTGTATTGACACTGGCTATTTTATACTCCCGTCGAAGGGTCGTGGAGGAAGAGGGGGAACGGTGGCCCCATCGGGGCAACCTGAACTCACCTGGGTAGATTTGTCGATCGGTGACGTCACCCTCGACGAAACAGGCACTCCCGTATGTACCTACCTGCGGCCGTGTACGCGTGTTCGATGCTGGTGAATAAAAAAAGGACAAAACGAACGGCAAAGAAGAGGCACGGTGAAGGCAAGCAATCGGGCAACGAACTCTCCGGCTAGCTGATACACCTCTTTCTCTTCACCCTCTCTCTTCCCCCCCCCCCCCCCCCACCCTTCATCCCCGCGGTCTCTCCTTCTCCCTTTACCCGCCTCCTTTTCCCTCCCGATCCCGCGACTTCTCTCCGTTTCGCTCGCTCGCGCCTTTCTTCCCTCCCCCCCTTCCTCCGTCGACCTTCTTCCCTCGCGACTTTTCTCCCGTTTCATCTAATCTCGCGATCTCCATCTGACCTTCCTCTGGCGCAACCGTGAACGCGTGTCATCCGGGCCCTAGATAACACGGAGCAAATGAGAAGTTATCGCAGGTGCTCGCGGCGTTAATAAAAAGGGTCACCCCGGCGGCGCGGGGAAAGGCTGCGGTGTCCTGCCACGGCGGGGCAATAAAAACGGGGACCTTAATCGCTGGCTATATTTGGGGGACGTTTATTAAGGGTGGTTTACGAGGGTCCTGGAGTTTGATTAGGATTTAGGAGGGAATGGCTACTGCGGGGGAAATCGCCGTTTGCTTCGGGGATGTAGGGACTGATACGAGCTGCTTCTGCTTTTTTACGTTTCCGAATATTTTCCTGGCAGTGAAAAACGTACGTTGGTGCGGTGGTTGTTGAAATCTGAGATGAAGGCGTGTGCAAATATAGAGATGCAGAAAAATTTGAAATATCTACACAGTCTTTATAATTGAGGGGTTGAAACGGTAAATGATGCAAGTGCCAGAAGTGAAAATTTTCAGTATTTTCTTGGCGACGTTGGTCTCTGTTTTATCTCGCGATAGCTCTAGAAACTAAAATAAATTCAGCATGGAATTTACATATTTTGTAACTAAAAAAAAATCATTTTTAAGGTCTTTGATATTTACATCGTTTACCATTTCAGTTCCTCAATTCTAGGAGTTCATTTCTGAACAGTAACTAATTTATTAATAACAGTGGAAGTAAAAATGAAAACTGGAGTAATTTTGTACCAACATTTGAAGAAGCTTTAATTATCTTTCGATTTGAATATTACATTTCCTCGATGGGTGACAAGACATTGCAGTTTCTCATTGCGGTGTTGAGCTTCCAGCAAAGACACTCGAAGTGCTACTTTAATTTCTGAAATATTCCCAAGGATCCTGGGATTATCTTTACGCACAATGTGTTAGGGTCATCAGCGTGGATGTCGCCTTTTAATGAGAAACAAAGCGGCACAAGTTATGAGTAATGCCCTTAGTTAGACGATAACGAGTGACATTAAGCGAAACGAAAACTCGCGTAATCACGATGGAAGCTTACGGAGGATGCGTCTCAAAGATATTTAACAGACACCCCTCTCTTAACTTTCTGTGGATGCTGTAATACATAGTCTTTATCCGTTGAATCTCGGTCGCGAGCCTGTCGTATAATTAACGAGGAAACTAATTGTGCAGTTGTACGAACACTAGCGACGCATTCTAATTATCCGTTTTTTGCCAGCACTGGTCGTTGCGTTTCTTTCTCTTACGTTTTATCGTTGCCGTTTCTCTTACGCACGATTCGATCGACTTTTTTTCCCTTAAGTACGGTATTGCAACACCGTTCTACATCATTATTTATATATAATGAAAAATAATTACGCAAGAGGGAAATTTCCTTAAGACTGGCAAGAAATGTGTGCTGCCCCTTGAGTTGTAAAAGTGTTTTATCATACCTGAGTATGCAATCTGTCCCAAGAACTTTATTATTTGGGTAGCCCCCTCCCCTGTCTATTTAATTTTGGGGGCCATAACTCACTGGGCCTTTCCTATAGAAGGATAAAGTTTTATGATCGGTTGACAACCACTTTACAATATCTCCAGAAATGTTCATAATATGATTGTTAACTTCAGTGTAGGTACCATTTGTATTAAACAGATAATTTTCATATTACTTCGTTGTCCTTTCTAAAAAAGACAGAAGCATACTGGGAGTATGTATCTTTACAATTGTGAAAACAAATTCGATCGGTTCATTAAAGAGGTTACATAAATTCGTCGAGCTTAACGCAAATTGTGTGCAAGTTAATTTTATGAGTGACTTTTCGAGTTTCATAAGACTCTCTCCTTAAAACGTTACACTGGTTGGGGCGACATACTGGGACGAGAATAAACGCTGTTGTTAAAAAAGCCTTCTTGGAAGTGTCGCGATCTTTTCATAATTCTTTTCGAGTACACACATTTTTCTGTCGGCGACAGTGGTATCGCCACCGTGCCTTGAGCCAAGTCGTTAATTGAAAGAAACAGTTTTTTCTTCTTCGTGGATCGCGTCCTCCATCTTGGGGAAGAGATATTCCAGTTAGAATGCACTCTTGTAGATAATTGATGATTCTGCTGATTGCAGTAATCGCTGAGATAAGTGGAAATGATGAAGGGGCAGAAAAATGCCTCTGGTTTGATGGAAATAGGTCAGTTTTTTTTATGCAATCCTCGAGTCTCTCAGGTTCTTTGGATAATCTCTTGGCAAACGTCGGGTCATCTGATTGATTTAGAGCATGGAATCGTTGGAGTGTAAATCATTTTTCGAATACAATACGAGAAGATGGAATTTTGCTGTATGCTTTTTAAATAAATTGAAATTATTGTGGGGTGCTTGTGTCGTATGGTAGAAGTAAATATTCATTTTTTATTTAGATATTCTATTTGAAATGAACAGTGTACATGGTTTTCATAACACGGTTAGAAGGGAAAAGAAACCTTTTCGTTATACAATATTTTTAGAGGAAAGTAGAAAAGATGGAATTCGTGTTTTGAAATATCCATCCGATCCACAACAGAAAAAGCGTGATACTTTTATCCTAGACACTTTTTTCTAATACAAACTGCTATCCGAGCAACTTCTGATGAAGATTTCACTTGGTTCTGCATTATGCCACGCTAATAGCCGCTTCTCAAATTTTAGATATTAGCATTTACCGGCGGGAATTATTAGAGCATTGTGCGCGATCCATTGTAAATTCCGGGACGAGGCTAGGGGCCATACGATCCTTTTGAAATAATAGCCCATGTGCTTAAGGATAATACCGTGCCATTTTAGGTTGGAGTAACGTACCTGAACGCCGCTCCTGCTTATCGTTTCTCCTTGCGAGCATATTTAATGCGTCTCCTTAATTGCGCTTCCACAAAGTAATCATTAGCGCGGAACGGTGTAATTACTGGGCTACCCTAAGGTAAACTTTATTCAAACGAGGGCAGATATGCCAAGCTAATAGTTACGGAGCACGTGTCACGCTTTGGAATTACCCTTTTGCAAACAGAAGAAACATTCTCGCTTAATATTATTCTGGTGCCGCGGTAATTTCGTTTATTCCGAGTAAATTGGATAGGTATATACGGCTAAAAATACCCACAATTCGACGGGACCCTTAACGTTTCCATTAATTCACATTTGATTTCGTTCTGTAATGCAATGTTGATACGACTACCTTTTTTTCCGGTACTTATAAAAGTTACCGCATTACCGCGGAATGGTGCACGTTTGGTTAATTACGTGGCTGCGCTATTCTTTTATTAGACCTGATCGCCGCGCGTAGATCGTAGTTGAGAACTTGCTTCGTTAAAGGCTGAACACAATAGCACAATGGAAGTTGGGTTAATGATTTCGAGTGGGATGTAATTAGCGCAACGCTCCACTATGATAACGCACCTGTAACGTGTCCTCATCTTTTCTATTCATTACAGGTACCTATAAATCGCAATTAACAGATCCGAGTGTAGAATCGTGCAATGTACAACGGAATTCTGGAATCATTGCTTTCATCCATCTGACCAACTATATTCGAAGATAAAATTGCCATAGAATTCTAAATCATTCGAGCCTTAAGTAGAATAAAATTGAAGTGAAATCATTTCGAAGTCTTTAGATTCAGTTTCAGAAAAATCGAAACACACTTGAACGATATTTCGATTCTGCACAATAAAGCTACCTAATTTCACGAACGCTTTTGCTCGCCGACGACGCGCAAACGCTGTAACTCAATTATCTCCATACATCCATTGATATTTCCTTGCAATATCCACTGTCGCTTGAATGTGTTGACGCCAAATGCATTGTGCAAGTTCGCCTACCTGGCTGGACAATGGAAAGTGTTCTTTTCACGAGCGATCGACTTAATCGCGAAAAGCCGAAGCTGCTGAAAAAGGTCTTCCATCGAGGGTGTACCTCGCACACCTGACCCCGCGCTTATACCTGTCCCCCTCGGTCATGGGAACCTGCCCTTCCTGAACCCGTGGCTAGGGTTTCCAATGTGCCACGGAACAGATGTCGATTGTCCTTCCTCTTTGTCGTTCTGGTACAGGTTCCGCACACCTCGTGCACGTTTCCTACGATTCTCCCACGCTGAAGGTGTATTGTACGGCTTCTTTTTGTTGTTGTTATCGTGGTATCGAGTATTGAGATCAATTCGGAACACTTTTCAGCGTGCACCAGGTATATCCATCATTTTCTACGATTTAAGGTGGGAGGCCTACCCAGAACGGTCAAAACAACATGCTTCTTTGGGAATTTTTTTCTAGAAAAAACCGGTAAACTTTTATTATTAAACATTAGTCTACTGGAAAGAGTACGTCTTACGGATATTTCAGTATTTTTTGTGGTAAAAAGTATTGAAAGTAGTTCGGTACAGGATCATCTAAAATTGAAAATTCGATTTTTTTTATAGATAATATATGTAATTATCTAGGCGCTATCGGCCCCCATTTTGGAAAAATTATTTTGAGACGAAATGGCGGCTGTGCAAAGTTGAAGCATCGATATTTGGCAAAAAATCGCTCGATTTTCGAGTGTAAAAAAAAATTGGGCAGAAGAAAAGGAAAAGCTCCCGATAGCGCTTAGATTTTTAACCCTAAAATAAGCCTACAAAGCCGCGAGTAAATCGGTTCATTAATTTTTGAGTTATGTGTGTCGCCGACTTTGAAAACGTGATATCGAGGAAAACACATTTAAAGTTTTGGGTCTAAGCGCCACACCGAGGAACACACCTTTTGGTCGGATTAACTTGACACTTTCAGGGATTATTTTCAAGATGTCGTACTTCAAGAAAATATAAAAATCGATAAATCGATTTTTCGAAAATTTGTGAGTAGGCCTCCCCCTTAAGGAACTGCAATGGTGTTGGTAAACGATGATGCATTTGGTTTGCAATGTTGGGTGAAAATTGAGTTTCTTCTTTGCATTACGTCACCTTTATCAACAAACTGCTTTTGTTTCTTCATTCACCCTCCTTGGTCATACCTTATTATAATCACAAATTTGTCACAAGGGGTTCACTGCACCCCAGGGTCATTTTTACGTTACCATATTCGTATTTTTGAATCTTTTAACTTTTGAGTGATAATTGTACATTCGTAATACTCGTACAATCATGCTCTGATAGTCTTTTTCTAGAAATGTAAATTTTGATACGTTGAAAATTGTATTTGAAAAAGTAGGAGAGAGTTGCCAATATCGTACTGGTCACCTAAATCGTACCTCATCAATTTCTCAGTAATTAATGAATGTAAACGACATCTGATAATAAAAATATCAAGTAAATGCGAAATAAGAAATAGAAACAAAACCTTTTGAGCTTACACTCTATTTTGTGCGTGCTATAAACATCTAAAAAAATCAGGTATGATTGATGTAACTTTTTACCAGTTTATTTTAGTTGATAAAAATCAAACAATGCAATTTTGTCCTGCATTTTTGTATTTTTCTAAAAGTGGGTTTAATGTAGAATATTTTACATTCATTTTAAGTACATGTTACATTCATTATAAAGTTTAAATTGATATTTATAAATAAACTGATCATGTTTCCTAAATCGTACCACTACAATCGTACCAGTAGGATTTGACAACTCGTATGTTATATAGGTTATGTACATATATCATATACACAGGTTATTGCGGCCTGTGTGTAATCCATATACATATGTATATATAACTATATAATAATCATTACTTAATGTTGATATATTTTCTTCTGTATTTGTTATTGATACTATTTTTAGTGGAGGTACGATTTTGGAAACCGAGGGGTACGATTTAGGAGACCGGTTGCCTAAATCGTACCTTTTACAGTATGTGACAAAAAGATTAATAACAAATTAATTTGTTCCGAACAAAAGGTTAAGCATATAATAGTAGGTGCCTAAAAGATCAAGCTACAATATCCAATAGTCATTTGCGTTGAAATTAGTACCAAATATGAAATATAACGTAAAATGTCTTAAGTGGTACGATATAGGCAACTCTCCCCTAATTGTGGATAAAAGCGATTTTTTTTGTGTTAATATCCGCCAAATTTCGAAATTTTATTGTTGAGGTCAGAAAATTTACAGAAATATTGACGAAGACACATATCTTGGGGTGCGATACACTCCGCGTGACCACGAAGGGTTAAAACTGTTAAAAGCGAGTAATGATAAATAATTTGTGCCCCAAGAATTGTACCCTTCTGAGCATTTCTGTTTGACTACGTAAACCTACTGTTGACACTACCAATCAATTTCATAGAAAATACCCCGACGCATAAAACCGCGTGTCCATTAATTTCCACACAGACGATCAATTTCACAGCAGAGGCTTCAGTTCTACTGACTCGGGAGAGCTGCATATACCTACGACCCGGTACTCGTTTGTTAGCGACGAGCAAGCAGAACAATGTTAACACGCGGTAATATTTTACGCGCATATGTACGCGTTCACACCGAGTCGCGTTAATTCTTGCACACGGTGCACGTCTCATCTACGATTTCCTTGATTCTCCCACGTTCGGGTGGAACATTGTTCGGTTGTCGAGTGGCCGACGTTGAATGCGAAGCGAGCGTATCCTGGTCCGTGAGTTTGCATAAATCCACCGGTTTCGTGTATACTGAAAAGGCCTCTGTCTCTCTCCTCCCTCTCGTCCCATTGTTGGATACGTTTCTGCACGTGTGCGCACAGGTACAGAGAGCAGCAGTTATATTCGATATAAAGACATCTCCTACGGCTATCGTCCGCTTCGAATGGTGGGATAACGAGGAGAATTTTCATCCCGGTGAACGCGCCTCTGTTCGGCTTGATTTGTTTCAATGCACAGTGATAGCCAGTCCGAGTTGCAGCTTCGTCTCATTCCGAACATTCAGCGAAAATGCCACTTGCATTTGTATCCTCTCTGTATGCTTGAATTATCCTCGTTTGATTCTAAATTTGAGACATATCTGTAAATAACAGAGAACCACTAAAAAAACAAACAACAGTTCTGTAGTCCCAGTTGGCACCAACAAAAGATATGCTACTAGCTTTACTACTCGGCTTCGCCCGAAATTTAGATTCTGATTTATAAAAAAAAATTTTTTTTAATGAAAATAATCGCATTCATATGGATTAGTCAGGCATAATGAGCTGAGGCACACTTCGTGATCCCAGAGTTTATCGTTCGAAAGTTTTTAGGCGACAGGCAAACACACAAACACTTTCTGCTTTATATATTAAGATAAATCGCAAAATCGCGCGAAGTGGACATTCCCAATTTTTCCCTTTACCCTTCAATTGATCCTATCGCTCGACGAATCCCCTATGCTCAACGTAGAATCCTATTCTACTGATCTTTTCATTCATAACATTTCCCTGAGCTGCGCTCATTTATCTGCAGCGTGTTCTACATAAATACGCTCTACGCCGGTGAACAATTGCGGTGGGATAAGCTACTTATAGTGCAAGGACAGCTCGCGCCTTATAGCCGTGGCACGATTCTCATTGGGGCGAATGATCACATTAGATTTGGTTGGTTTAAGACGGAATGTAGGGCCCGCGCTGTAAAATTCCCGGTGCCCGACACTAATGCTCCCGATCCTTGCTGGCGTGTCTGTTACATATCCAGCTGCTCTTCGAGGAGCGTTGCACGTTCCTGGAACACGCTCGCTGGCATTCATTCAACGCTTCATACTTCGCGTGGACTCGGGGCAAAAAGTTCTAATTATCGTCGGCTACCTCCGACGATTGCACATTCAGTTGCCTGTTGCGCGGTACTAACGAGGGACAAAGTTCGATTTCTCTGAAACTTTGTGCAATTACAGCAAGTAAGCGACGCTGGAGGACGCGCGCCTTTTTCTTTAACGAGTCGTGTCTTTGGGGGTGACATTATCCTTCGAGTAGATCTATCTCTGCTTCTTTTGCAGAATTTTTCTGAAATGTCTCTTTATCTTTATATTTAGGTACGGATAATAACGGATGCTCGGCAATTAGATAATTCAAAATAATTTGAAACTTTGCAGAAATTTAGCTCAAGTGATGCTAGTTAGGTAAATATTTTTTGTTTCGGCAATGAAATGGGTTCTAGGGGTGAAAATATACCCTCAAAGAAATGGTGAGTTTTCCTATAAACCGTAAAAGATATTGAAAAAAAGTTTCATTCAAAGTTTTATGGGTTTCGATATCCTACAAATATGTTGATAAAGAATTCTCGAAAGAGAATTAATTTTTTCAAAATTTATTCACCACCCTTTTTAGGGGGTGATTTCACAGCCTCTTCACAGTTTCGTCGCTGATACAAAAATTGTTTACGTTATTATAATCACTTGAAGTACATATCTGCGAAGTTGCTAATTTTTTAACTTTTCGAGTTGCCGAACGTCCCTTCTAAGTAAAAATCATTGCACGTGGAATAGAGACAGAGAAAACAGAAAGAGTTAAACAGTTACCCAATTCAACGAATATTTATATAACGATAATCGATGTCTTCCACGCCTCCTTTAAGAACGTCACACATTTCGTTCTTCCTAGAAACTTACTCGAGCCCATCGCGAATCGTCGCAGGTGATCAGAGACATTTTCTCGAGCCGATCCAACGCAAAGTGGTGGACGTAATCCCGTACGACCTGCCACGGCCCGAGTAAATCCGCTTTCTACGTGTCCCCGCGTCAGATTCGCCGAAGGGGCCATGGGGAAATCCTTTCGAAAAGAGATCTGCCGAGGACAGGAGTGCTCGAAACCGTCCGAATCTGTGTCAGACGGACCGAGCCCGCTCGAGGACGGCCCGAGACCGATAGCTTTACTTTCTACGGGGCGACGGACGAAAAACGAGCGAAAGAACCGACGAGATAAGAATTATAAAACGAAGAAAGAGCGGCGTCGACCGAAATACCGTGGCACCGATTTCGTTCGTCCGCGGCGCAGAGCCACGAATCATCGGCGGCCACGCTCGGATCACGATCCTTGGGGTTGCATGCACGATGCAGTAACTGTCCGTTAACGTTCGACGGTATATCGAGCAATAAAACGGAACCGGTTCTTCGAAAACCGAAAAGGAAAGACGTATTTTCTGCGACCGGCGAGGGTGCACGCGTCTGCGGCAAATATGGTAGAGCCACGGTTTTGAAAGAGAAGGCGTGGATTATTTGCTGTGTAGGTCCTGTAAGGATATCGTCGATCCTTTTACCCAACGGTGTGGAGGCGAACCTTGACAAGTGCCGCTCGTTTCGGAGACGCGAACGCATTAGTGACTCACGTATAACAGGCACGTAAAAAAGGAAAGTATTCATCGAAAGGAAAGTTTGATTTTATGGCCGAGTACTTGGAAGCCCGCATTTGGCTTTGATAGCGCTAGGAAATACGTAGTTTTCTGTTTCGAAGCGAGTTTCTGATTGTAGATGACACGATAGATATGGTTACTATTTATTTCGCTCTGGTTAATAAGATTTTGCTTGAAATAACTAATCATTCGATGGAACTGATTTACATAAAATTTGCAAAGAATTCTTGCCAACTTGTTCCATCGAAGCCAAAAAACTTGGATAACATTCTGACATTTCACGTCGAACAACGCGACTGGATGTTTACGATATTATTGTTTAAAAATTTCCTGACTATCGACTCGCCTTTTTATCCCTCGGCGTCGGAATTATCATATGCAAATCGTGAGCACGAGCAACACGAGGACAATGGTAAACGATGCTCGAGGATTAACGGAACATCTCGGAATCTGACGTTCGTTTCGCTAATAAACGGTCGGTTTGGGGAGTTCTTTTCCCCCGATGGACGTTGGAGACGGGAGACCCAATCACCCACATTTTACGGCCAGGTTACTCTCGCTGGTTTTAATAGCGGAACCCCGCAGGAGCGTTTGCAACGTGCAGCGATACGCGCGCTGCATTTAACCTCCTGCACCTCCATTTGTATACGTAGCTGCAGAGGATGCCAGGCTAAATTCTGCCATCCGACTCGCGCATCCCAGAAAGCACTGCTTGGAAAAATACACCTGCTAACGTCCCGTTTGACGGGCATTCCCGTTTCAGCGTTTGGTCAAACCGTTTGTCAGTGACTTCCTCCGATCAACGTCGATTGATCGACGCGCGTTGAACGAAATTATTTACCTTCCTATGTACATTGCGTGCTACTCGAGTCATTAGGGAATGAGGCACTAAGAGACTTCATCACTCAGTGAGAGGAGGTTCATCACTCTGAGAGTAATATTATTTTCTGAGAAAAAGCTTGCTGGGGAATTCGGTGTATTAGAATCTACTATAGAATTTAGTGCACATTAATAAGTTCATTTTAACGTGATGAAATGGAGTTTGTGATCATTGCCTTTTCCCTACTCAAATTTAATAAAAAAGGAAGTGTAGAAAAATTCTTATCGAGAAGATAATAGCAGCCTTTCCTCCGAAGTCTTTTACATCGTATCATCGATAACGGACCATGCGGTATAATTATTATAAACTGAGTCTTCAGCGGGTCCAGCGATTCAGGGTTAATTGCGTCTCCTATGAAATGTTAACGGCCTTGATCGAGAGGCAACTGTTCGCCCACTTTTGCCAGTTGGCGAGTGGCACGTGTAGCCAGCGGTTTAGCATCGTGTTTCATTATTTCATGGTACCTACCCGTTGTGTATGCAAGCGCAACGTGCAGCCGGATTTTTCATCTCCGTTGAAGCTTGTGCACGCACGGGGTTTAAACGTCGAGTGGAATAAAGTCGAGGCATGCGTCCAGGTATAACTGTAATGCATCTCGCGTCACCTATGATCTCGCACCGTTACCTTGAAATAGGTGAGCTGTCGTTTGGTGGCTGAGACTGTAGGTGTATTGTACCCTTGCACAGTTGCAGTGGCCAACCTGATGCCCACCCATGTGAAGCATAGAGTAATATTCTTGGGGATACAGCCACCAAATGTGTCCTTGACCACTCGTCACACGACTGCACTTGTTTAGCCCACATTCTTACACCACTAACGTTCAGAAAAGAAAGGTGAACAAGTCCCATGGCTCTGGACTTGTTCACAAGATACTTAACCCTCGCCTGGGGGCCAGAAGACCATTTGGACCCACCCCATGTATTAATATGTCACTTCCCACAAGTGTCACGGTTTTAGAAAACTAAAAGTTTCAAAAGAATACGAGATGAAGATCTACCACGACTATTTATTATAGGCATATGTCGCGGGAAAATTGTAAAATCAGCTTTTTTGTCGAAAGAACATTTTCACCTCAATTACCCTGACGAAAGTCATAGCCTTTCTGTAATACTTTTATTTATATTATTATATATAATATGTAATACTCCAATACTTTTTCTTGTCGAATGTTTCCATTACATTACTCCGCTCCTCATCGCTTTCACATGGCAATACCTCTGGAACCCATGGTCCCAGCCATGTTCCCTGGGAAGTGGGCAAAAAAAGAAGGAAATGTGTACAAAACAGATCTCTATAGACGAACATAGCGTACGGGAAGCTGGCACGACACGGGAAGCGACTGTTTCCGGTGTCCGAGACGGCATCCTGGTGCATCTATTTCTGGAGGAAGCGGAGGAGGGCCGCGGCGCGTTCCCGTGGAGGGGAGGATAGCGTTTTCGGGCTGGAAGTATGAATGAAAAGTCAAGGAGGAAGCCCGTTAGACGGTGCACCGTCTGGCTTCGTTCTAGCTCGCTGCGCTTTCTCAAAGGGGACGTGTGGGTGCTGCCGTTGCCGCTGCCCTACCACTCGTCTGTAATTTGATGCTGTTTAATCGTTAGCGCTCGCCCCCAGTCACGTTACACGTTGCTGCGCTTCGCGTTTCCACGGAATCGTGACGATAAACCACGCTGCTTTACGGGGACTATCGTTCGTTATGGGGCCTTACGGGGACCCGGAGAACAGACGGCGGTTTTTATAGCAGCGACGATGAACCGCGGGCAAAGGTTGCTGAAACCGACGGGGTGGCGCGCGGGCACTTTCGGCTCCATTAGGGTGATTTTAGCGAGCGACACTCGGGCTGGGATCAAGGTAACTTGTGATTCGCGCGGCTCACTCGCGTGTTTTGTGGCGTGGACGGCATTTTTGGCGGAATTTTTTTTAACCCAAGAGACGACCTGAAAAAGTTTTAGGCAACAAAGTCAACGGGAGGAATTGCTGCTGAAGGAGGAAGGGGTTGAGTGTAGGATGAAGACACTTGTGGTTTGTTAATCTTTTATTTGTGTTGGGGAAGACATTCTTTATTGTTCTGGTTTATTATTGATTTTAAATTAGATGCGACGGAGAAGAACGTTTAATTTACTAATAATTATTGTGAGGGGTGGGTTTAATTCAGAAGCTTTCAGTTGAGCGATGGACACAAATAGGTATTTCGATGGTAAATATAGGTACTTTCTTCTTTTCGATAGATCATGTATCTAGATGAAAATAAATGTTAAATAGTTTTTGTACAGTTTCTAGCAGAAGTGTCAGTCTGCTTCTGGAAAATGAGAAGTATAGTGTTTTAGTCATTCTGTTGCGGCGAATCGTTACTTGACCACTTTCTTCCTTCAAATATCTAAGCATATAGTAGCTTTTAACTTTTTATAGAGACTAATGGACGTGTCAAGTCGCCCGTATCGATGGTAATGCTAGATTAAGTGCATTCAGTATTTACAGACCATATTTTCGTTTCACAAATCATTTCTTTGAATATTTTGCTGAAAAGCTTTAGTTACCTTAGGGAATAAGAAAATTCGTAAACTGGTTGCAGAAAGTGGTAAGATGGTAATTACCTTTGAGATTCGAAAGGTTCCTCGACTTGAGATAATGATGTGCTTGAAAAATGAGACAGATTAACGTAGACGGGCGAAAGTCGAGAGAAATTTTGTTTATACTCGCTGATAGTGTCCATCATCTGATTAAAAAGCGCACAGACACCTCGTGCTAATATTCGTGTCGCGCTCGAACTTGTAGCGAGCCTGCAAAACGATGTAGAAAGTTTCAAAATTCTATGATACGAACTATAAAAACCTTGAGCACTTAAAATATCCACTAAGCGTGACGATGAAAATGTCCATATATAATTGGCAGAAATTGGGTCATAAAAGCGTATCGACTATAAAGATACGAGAATGGTACCATGACAGGTTTTATAGTTATATTTTCACCGGATACGTTGCCACTTATTATCCTTCGAAGTCCTAAATTATACTAATTGATAAGTGAAAATGGAGGCGTCTTTAAATATCCCTGGTCGAGGCTACTAATCATAAATCATGGTATAATTGTTATGAATTTCTAGCTTGGCTACGTCTCTTCTAGCGATTATGCTCGTGTGAATATTTAAACATATTCTATCAGATCTTTATTAACACGTCATCGACGGGTGCCATTGTGTTAATTTACTACACGTAAATTCATGTTCTAATAAGAAAGTCGATAATTAATATAAAAAGAACAAATCTCACAGAATTTTATTCACTACGCGTGCTGGTATCTTTTCTAACAGATAGATAACTGAATTTGTGCAATACCACATCTTTATCTTTCCATACTCAACTCCTCTAATTTTACAGTGGCGTGCAAAAGTATTTGGCCACCCTTTAAAACAGAATAACTTGTTTAAAATTGGTCCAAACGACTTGAGTTTTTTTGAGAAGCTAGAAGGATTAGTTTGCTAAGTGACGTGATTCGTCGTTTTGAAAAAAAAAATTGCAAGTGGTCGGAATAGCGAAAAAAATAGTAAATGTCGTGTTTTCAACTTTTTTGTCTGTGCTCGTAATGGAAATTTAAAAAATGCCTTTTGTAGATTTAAGTAAGTCGTATACGTGCTGAAAATTTCACGAAAATCGGTTAACGTTAAAGTTGGTGAAAATCACAGTTTTCGGTCGAAAACTTTAACTGTTTATAGCTCATAGCTGCGTTAACCGATTTTCATGAAATTTTCAGCACGTATACAACCTACTTAAATCTACAAAAGGCATTTTTTAAATTTTCATTCCGAGCACAGCCAAAAAAGTTGAAAAACACGACATTTATATTTATTTTCGCTATTCCGACCAATCGCAATTTTTTATTCAAAACGACGAATCACATCACTTGGCAAACTAATCCTTCTAGCTTCTCAAAAAGACTCAAGTCGTTTGAACCAATTTTAAACAAGTTATTCTGCTTTAAAGGGTGGCCAGATACTTTTGCACTCCACTGTATATCATAATGATTGTTGAATAATAATCTTTTATCCCTCCACAGTCCACGAAACTCTCGATCCCACCCCTATTCGGTTCACACAACATTCTATAAAATTCAAATAATTTTAGAGAAACAGCCTCCGTTAAACCCACTCTACCCATCTTCAGTCTCCATGCCCAACTTTAGTTCCCCTAATTCCAGTATCAAAAATAAGACAATACACATACTGTTTCGAATCCCTGTATCTTTTATCATTGCACAGCCCACGAAACTCTCGACTCTCGATCCTCTCCCTATTCGGTCCGAGTTGCATTCTGTGAAGTTCGTTTGGCGAACGGTTGGCAGGCCCGCGATTTTTCCACCGGATGTGCGGCTAGCATTAAACGTTTATACTCTCTGCGAGAGAGGCCGTTTTCACGCGAGCTCCCGTGCACGCTTCGCCCCGGAAAAATGCGCGGCATGTGGTGTATGTGATATGCACTTATACGGCCGGCTCGAGACACACGTGGGCACACTACATGCACTTTTTTCCCTGTCTCCACACCCTGTTCTCTCTTCTCCAGTCGCAGAACGTTCTGCCTGTGTTGTCGATGTAACGGGTGGCCCTCGTTCGAAGTGACTGCGAAAGCTCTTAAGAAAAACATAATATTTCCCTTTAAAGACACGTTCCTGATCTTCGCTCCTTTCTATAGCTATTAATTATTAAAGGATCTAGACCAGCTTTAGCACTTAGCATCTAGAGTGTCTAGTAGTCAGGTGAGCACCTGATAAGTTACATGACACTGAATATTAAATATTTGACACCTACGTAGAAGTTAATATCATTCTATCATAGCATGTAATACCTCAAGAAGCACAGGATAGCATGTACAAAGAGCATCTGTATAATTATTGTCTGTGCCTACTATTTAGAGTAATTATGCCTGGAACATATCGTTAAAACACGTAACACTTGGAGCGTGGAATATCGGAGCACATAGTGTCTAAAGTAATACAAATTACAACGCTGTTTGTTATTAAAGTATGCTAATAACTTGTGGCTTACTGGATTGGAAACCCACATCGTGACTGCGGTTAATATGATTTCTCTTCTACGCATTGTCCACTAAATAACACCTTTTTTTTTTAAACAACGACGAATGGAGGATTGAGAGGAGAGAAACTCGAACGCAGCCTTTCCAAGAGGTGTTAAAGAAGCATTGAAAGAAAAGGAGAGGTCACGGCGCGGAGTCGCGAAGGACGCCGAGGAGGAAGTGATGCATCGACGTAGATTGCTACAATCCGAGAGGCCCCGTGGGCAAAAGGATCGGTCGTTTTCGAGACGAGAGTTCTTGATACAGAGGTGGATGTAACTCGAAGCTTGTGGAATGGTGCGCACACGGGACGGCCTCAAAGTCATAAACGTGGCGGTGATAATGTTGGCGTGAGTAGGAGACTTCTCCTCTCTCGTTCGCAGGACACCGATAGCTGCGGCAAATGTTGCTAAACGTGTCCCTGGAATGCTGGGAAAGTGATCGTTCGATGATCCAGGCTTTTACTGAACTTCATGCATCAGCTCGATCATTCGGAGATTCCCTTCGTCCTTTTTGCGGTTTCAGCGCTTAAGGAGATCGCCACTGTTCATACTCGACTTCTTTCCGCACTTTTTACCTCGCGGAGAAAGGGTTCGATCCTCCTACCTACATTCAAGTATTTCGTGATACATAGATCGCAAACGTGGGATTGTTCGGGGTGTTGGAAACGCTAAAATTTCTCAAATCTTCTTTGTGAAAGTAAACATCCTTTATTAGAGATCTGTTTCTCGCGCTACCACGAGCTGACACGAATTTAAAGAATTTGGAGAAATTAAGTGTGCGTTATAATTTATCTATCGTCTAAAGAGATTTTAAGATTCGAATATGATCGATTTTTTAAAATAAGAATTGAAGAAAACTTATGCTCTTTCAAACGTGTATTCACCGTAGGTGTTTAGCTGTTGTAGTTGAAAAATTATTTGAAGGGACCGTTATCCAGTTTGATACAGGGTTATCAAGCCGTTCCCTTTTCTTATCGGAGTGTCACCATTTTTTTTCCAGGCTATCGCGATGCGTCTGTTCAAACGACAGCCCTGTGATACCAGTCCGCAGCTAGTTTCGGCAACGCCGTTATCTCAGGATGGAGCTGCGCCTCTGGCAGTCGTGGACAAGAACTCGGAAAATGAAAAGACTCCAAACGAGAGCGAGGGGTTGGGACATCTGTCCAGCAATGAAAATGTCAGCGACTCGCAGAAACCGTCTTCGTCCCAGCCTTGTGTTTCGAATCGGAAAGGTAAACATGATGGGAAATAATTATATTTCAAAGAAATTACTTGAATTACTGATTACAAAAATACTTGATTATTTAAAGATGAGTTTAGTTTTACAATTCAAATTCAGATGATAGGAATGATATTTGATAGTGGTTAACATTATCATTGCGTGTTTATCAGATAGTAGAGGTACCCCTAAATAATGCAAGCTTTCTGATAAGTGTACAATTTTTTAATCACGTTTTCAACAAAATCATACCTGTTCAATTATGATATTTTAAATTTTGTAACCACTTCTTTTTCTCAGTCTTCTTCTCCCAACTCTGTTTCTTTCAGCTCTCTTCAATTCAACTTCTACAGATCTATATCCATAATATTAAACTCACTTTTCCTAATCTTAAGTGAACCTTGACCTTTTCTTCTGCTTCCTAATCCCTTCGTAGTGTATCCCAAATTTTACTTATCTCATAGCTTGTATTCTCCGATTAAACCTAGAACACATGTTCAATGCACACTTGACGGATGGCACAGGAGTCCATGGTGATTAATACAGTAAGCTTTCCGTGTAATAGAAATAAATTATTAATGTAGTATTCACTGGACGCTTGTAGTGCTCGTTAGCAAAGGAAGATATCAAATTTGTGGTGGATTTAGAATCAGTTATTCAGAAGACGTTATTTATGAGTATCTCGAATCGAAACACAATTATTGACACAATTACAGAGTTACATACTTCGTCTAAAGGTGGAACGTTGAAGCAGGGCGGAAATTAATGTGTAAACATGATTTGCATCGCAGGAATTTCAACATGGGGAAGGAAAGTAGGTCGAAGATGGGATCAGCTGAAGAGATCGGATAGTTCGGAGTTGCTTTCGGTTTCGGGCCGAAGAAGACGATGGAGCCCGAATCGGAAAAGTTGTGGGAGCACGACAGACGAGAAAGAAAACGTAAATATACGACTTTCCAATTTACACGCTGCGATTTGTCTGACCCAATAAATAATTAGCACTTGACGGAGTAATTGCTTCCCTATTTACCTCCGCATCCTTATTCACTCCGCAACATTATAGGTATTTTTAGACGTCAGCTTTAGCTTGTTCCAATTTGTGTCAGGTTACTCATCTATCTTCGCTAAACATAGCTAGCAATCAAACCAACGTTTATTTAATAACAGATCAGCCCTTTGCTTTAGATAACGAAACCTCGTTTCCTTGATTGCGAATCTCTGATAATATTAGCTCGAAAGCTTACTCCCAAAGTGAAAAAAGTCATAACGAATACTTCTAGAAAAACATGTGACGAATAAAATGAAGAGCACCTCCACTGTTCTCGCATTTCTGTCTAATACTATGGTGTGTTTGCCTTTTTATCTGCAGGGTGACAGCGGATCGCCAGAGTTACCAAAGCCAAAGAGAATTTCCAGAGTCGAATCCCTGCGAAACTTGTTCAGGAGTAGCGAACGAAACACCAACCTCCTGGGCGGTGACGTGTCCACGAGGAATGAGACTATCAAAGAGGAAGATGTTACTTGCGTCAGCCATTATCCCATGGAGAAAGCGTTGAGTGAGGGTGCTATAAAAAATGTACCCTATCGTCTCAGCTCTGACGATAGTCAAGTGAATCGTGGTACACTTCTACACGAGAAGAAGAAGCGGCTGAGTCACAGCATCCAGGACCTGCAGGACCAGCAACGGGTTCTCGATTTCATTCTAACGAATCAGGACCTGTTGAAGACGCAGGAAGGATCTACTTTCGCGAGGGAAACTTTGAGCAAAGCGGGGAGGAGCGCCAGTCCAAAACGGCGGACAAGTCAGACCGCACTGGATGGCAGCAAGAACAGCGTCTCCACGCAAACACGAGATTTTCTTAGCAGCCAGCTTCATAATATTAAGAAGAACCTTTTCAACGTGCGTGGCAGTGGCAGTGGCAGTGAGTGTGATAGGTACGTTTCTTTCAGTTTTATTGGGCCTTAGAGAAATTGCAATTGTTTCCTTGCTGGTTTATCTCGAGGGGCTGGGCCACCTTGGACGAAGCAGAATTATAGTCATTCTCGGCAATTTTTTTGAAGGGGATAATGAAATAAATGGAGCATTCAATATGAAGCCTGTTATTGTACAACTCTCGATGGAAAAAGTCGATTTTATTTTCATACAAACTTCGACGTACGACTTTTCTACGTACTTCAGATTTAAGCATGTAGAAGATAACACTTTTTGGTGTTTGCTTCTACGTCAAACCGTGGAAAACGTCACCTGGTAAGATGTTACGTATCACGACTCTACCGTCGTCATTTTGAAGGAAAAAAATACAAATTTTCCGTCGCCAGTTGTACAATAACAGACTTCATATTGAATTTTTCATTTATTTCACTATCACCCTCAACAAAATTGCCGAAAATGACTATAATTTTGCTTCGTCCAAGGTGGCTTAACCCCTTAAAACACAGTGTTATTTATTTGAGATACATAAAAATAAGGCTTCCTATAGCAGTATCATGAGAAGTATTTAAATTTAAGTTTAAATTTATTTAAAGTCATCTAGCATGTTATCACTCAGCTAATTAGATATTACCATCAGTGTCTCAAATTTTAGAGATGAAGTCAGGCTCCATTTAACCCGAGAGTTAACTTGTCGCAAAGTTTATCAATTATACATATAGCCTTAAATCCTGTAGCCTATCCTTTGGACACATCGTGTTAATTCTCCTCTAAGCACTTCCAAGCGCCGAAGACTTTTTCCTGCTCGACAAATGATCCAATTGATAGATTAAACAAATCTCCACGATACTATTCCCTGAAGAGCCCCCGAATTTAAGCGAGACCATTTGTACCGATTTACAGATCCGATGCTCAAAGAGCTTGCCCAACGACAGGCCTAGAAGACCTGATGAACAACCTGCGTTTGGGTTGCGACGAGAGTGGCTACGATTCCGACAGCACGCGGGCTGGTGCCGACTCCCCCGACAGCGGAAAGTCCGTGCCACCGATGTTGAAGCCCCGTAGCTTCTCCATAACATCCGATGATTACCATGGCATCGATCTGTCGCTGCCAGGGAGCACCCCGCAGAAGAGGGACGCGACGACAGTAACCGAGGAAGAGGAAGTGGCATCCTGCCTCGAGGAAACTGTCGTAATGAACAAGACTCTGCTGAACGAGTCCGCGAGAACGGACACGACAGCACTGGTATCCGAAGGAGAGGACACGGACAGCTGCGACGAGGACACCTTCGAAGGTTTCGCGGAGTACCAGATGAGCTTAGCTGCACAGTACGACAAACGCGCCACGAACACCCTGCCAAAGTGCAACACGGGCTTGTCGAAAGGGAGCACAGTAGGATCAGCGTTGAAAGATAACCTTGGAGAATCGAGTACCTTTTGCGCTTCCGGCGGCACGGAGCTATCTAGGATACCAGAGAAGAGGTCGTTCGCTAAGCCGGAGCAGACCGCGACAGTTTCACGAGTATTCAAGCCACCAAGTCAGCCGAAGGAGGTGAGGTCTCAGATACCACGAAAATCCGGGAAGCACGGCAGCCCCAGCCTGTTGAGTTTATTAGACAACGCTGCCTCTCCGTGCAAGGACAGCCCGCCCGCATCGAAGATCTGCTCGACGATCGTGAACAGCCCACTGCTATATTACAGTCCGAAGAGGTCGCGGTCGAAGATGGAGCTGGATGGCTACGACACAGTCAGCAACAGGAACAAGATGAAAAAGTCCGCGCAGCCAACGAAGATCGGGCACCCAGTGCTGCCTCCCCCGACTCCGGCGAAGACCTTGGTCCGTCGAGAGCTGAAGACCATGAAGCTCTCCGTGGAGAAACCGGGAAGCCTCGGCATTGCTGTGGAGAGAAGGGAAGCTGTCAGGCCTTTCTACGTAATCTCGAAGATGAACGTGAGCGGGGAAGCAGCGAAATCAAAGCAGTTCCGTATAGGGGATGAAATCGTCCGCGTCTCTGGGCGCAGGTTACGAGGCATGTCGATCGCCGAGGCGAGGAACGCCTTGAGGAGTTGCGTGGGCACAGTCGAACTGCAAATAGCGAGGGAGCCGACTTTTACTTTCGGGGAGGAACTGGGCGACACTTGGGGCGACATGTTGGTCCGCACTCGTAGCGACTCCGCGGTGTGGACGTTGAAGGAGGAGAAGGTGGATGCCCCCGCATCGGTGGACACGGTGATGAAGCAAGAGGACACGGCCAAGTGCAAGATAGTCGGCGCGCTGATGAAGGATGGCAAGAATCTGTCCGCGGGCTCGATGGAGCGTATGGAGAGTGACTTAGAACTGAACGCGAATAAAGAGTCCGAGCAGAAGATGACTGGCATGAGGAAGTTCCACTGGATGCGGAAACGTGGCACGAATCCAGTTTCCTGTCCACGAAGAGCGACTAGTCTTTCGATAGACCTGTTGACCATCACGTTAGAGAAGGGCGCCCCGAAGAAGTTGGGCTTCTCGATCGTCGGGGGCTCGGATAGCAACAAAGGGTCGATGGGCATCTTCGTGAAAGACGTAATGGCTGGCGGCCAGGCAGCCGAACTAGGCACCCTCAAAGTCGGGGATGAGATTCTGGCGATTAATGGGATATCGATGGGCGGGTTGACGCATGCGAAGGCGTTGCACACGTTCAAGGCTGCCAAGGCTGGGAAAATGGTCCTCCACGTGGGTCGTAGGGACCCCACCCACAAACGGTTGTGTTCCAGGCGATAGAATATTGCTGTCTATAACTCTGGGTTAGTTCTGGTGCTTTGCTTCCCTGATATATTCTCTTAACTGGCGCAGTGGTTGCTGGGGATTGATAAGCAGGGCGCATTAGGGGTTTTCGGATTCGAAGAGCATTTGGGCGAAGTAGAATTTATGAATGGCAGATTAAGTGAACGACAAATAGAAGTTTTGCGAGATATATTGCTCATTTATGGATAAGTCTTTGCTACACACTAGGTACAAGTGCAATTTCATTTGTACAAATTTTAATGGTATTTCTTGATGAATTAACTCGTAATGATTTGGTTGATTATTTGATTAATGAGATTTTTGTAACTTGTATACCTTAAATGCTTTCTGTTGCTATTCACGATAGGAAGAAAAGGAAAAATTTCTTTTAGGTCATATTCTTCTGTAGGATTTCAGCTTTATGAAAGTGTTTTTTAAACGGGAACCATAGATTCTTATTTATGTGACGTGATAGTCGATGTCGAGAGGTCAACGTTTCCAGATTACTTTCAGCACTAAAAATTAACGCTAAACCACTTTTCAGTTTCTTACTAATGCATAAGTACGCTACACCTTTATATGACTTCTATTCGGTGGCTGTTTTCTGGAAATTAAAATTTGTGTGCTTCACAATCTTAAACAGTTTTACGATTACTACATTGACCAAGTGTAATAATTTCTATACCACTAACTCAGTGCAGTGAATGCTTTAATAAACATGCTAATGCATGTTAACCCTATTAGTCATATAAGAATTTAATGAAGCTTATCATACGTAACAGACGTTGTAGTAGTCAAAATATTAACTCATGCTAACAAACTTGCTGCATATTACTTAGAAACATTCGAGTTATATAAATCACAAGTTGCAGGAAAATAACAAACGAGCTTCGAGTAATTATAATCTATATAAACAATTTCTCATATCAATTCTCCTCTTCTAGCTTACATTCCTAAACATTATCATTGTCTGAATTCACTAACATCCTTAAGGCCGCCGCAATCCTCTTGTCGAAGCTTCCTCTGCACCCTTCATTATTTGAATGCAAAAATTGTTACTATGTTACAGATACATCGTCCAATCGAAATCGTATGATTGCCTCGACAAGCTGACGGAGACCGGGGACGAATGAAGAACAAGAAGAATCTAATTTGCCAGTCATTAAAAATGCATACTTGCCTTGGTCGTGTTCTAAGGGATTAATTGAAGGTATTAGCCTGAGAGATTATTTTCTCATTATCGCAATGAAGGAATCTGTACTTCGTATATGAATCAGAGCACGTTGTTACGATTCACGATCATGACTGATTATATAGTGACTAATATTTAATTGAAACTTCAGAGCACCCATCCCTTTATCCCATCACGAACTCGTAATTACTCAATAAAGTGTCAACACCGTTTCGTAATTAGTGGTTCGTAATCAACGTGCGAAATTCTTTCTGTATGTCACGCGACACATGCAGATCGGGCTAGATTTATAGTAACTAATTTTCTGAAAGCAATAATTGTGATATTGGTTGACTATTTTTATTAAAGAGCGATCTATGCTGTGTAAGTATTTCTTCAACATTTGCTTCACACTAATGAGATTAATTATTTCGCGAAGGAACAGCAGCGTCGATGGCACTTAAAAACTGAGATTCACAATGATATGTTCGTAACTTTATATTTATTTCTACGTAAACGATCGGGTTAGTTTAATACAAATAGGGTGCGTTCGTTAAATCGTGTTTGTTCGACTTGATACCTATTAGGCGTGTTTATTTCATCGAATTGATTTAATCCCGATTCCACCTGTTTAATTATATTCGATAGAAAATTTGAGATAAGATAATTTCGTCTGTCATAGTTATTGCACTTTGTATTGGTATGGTACGTGTATTATTGGAAGATTTTCAGTTTTTATCTGGGCGGACCCTGTTTCTTTCGATGTTTTTCGTATTGTAAAATTAGAAACTAGTAATTGTAATGATAGTTATAACAAAATTGTACATAGTCATATCCCGTTAGATGTAGAGAACGCTAACACGTTGGATGATGGCTGTTTAATTTGATGTAGCCCGGATTTAACGTATGTTTTGGGTCGAAACATATTTTTTGTTTAATACGAGCTACACGTCGTGCTAGGAACGGATGAACCAATTAACCGAGATGAGTACTCACCGTTTACTCATTACTCGATTTAACGTAAGCCTTAGTGTTTAGGTGGACTATTAACTTTCGTTTTAAGCTACTGAGACTGACATTTAAGGATGTCTACCTGAGAAATGCTGTGATATTCATTGTAGTCGAATTAGCTGGTATCGTACAAACTGTATTTAAAATAAATCTGGTTTTGTTAATAAACGTATGTACGTAGTTAATTCGCTTTCCACGTTATAGACCTTTTTGATTGACATCAATATCTAGGCACTGTCTATTTAGGAAATATGGTAGGATATGAAAACTTCGATGAAATGGACGGGAAGCATTTGTTACATGCTACGTGCAAAGGAACGAAGGAAAATATACGAAATTTATGCTACTATTTAATTGCTGGAGAATATTTATTTAAGAGAACATTTAGGTGGACCAGTAAATACATATTGTCACTGAGATATTTTTCGATATTAAGGGTTGTACAGGATTATAAAATCATTTGGATTCTGCAAACTTAGTATTTTATTTGATACATTTTATATGGGAAAGCTGTTTGAATTATTTTAAATTTCTATTGGTTAAATGTCTCATCTTTGCATCCCCTATGATACATTTATGGATATAATTAGGCATACGGGGTGAACTATACTGACTATAGTATTCAGCAAAAATAAACAGAAATTGCATCTTGAATTTATTACGGAAAGAAACACGTATTATTAAAAAGTACTGGCCCTGTATGCCTAATCAAACATTGAAATATATTATTTGCTTCATTACAGAATATACATGACATCTAGCACCAAATGAGCATGAATCAGTTGAAATAATTAACAGAAGTATTGGATAACAATACAATTCATAATTTATACCATAAGAAAATATAATATACATTGTAGGATTCTTTTTAATACAATTTCAAAAATGGTAATCCGAAGTGGACATTGACGGAGTAATTTGTACATTGATTTATTTAACAATCTTCATCCGTATTATTACAAATGCGGTTACGATTGTGATATCCACTATCATTTAAGGGAGGAATTGGATGCCTTATTATTTATCGTCCTATTTCAGAAAAATCGCGTGAAAAATTATTATCATTTGACGCGAAATCATAGAAGGTGTAAGAGAAGGAATAGGACATATTTGCTTTCGAGCGAAGCACTATTACTTAATTAGGGGTAGCTAGGTTCATGAAAGTGAAGTAGGGTACCGTGGTTTACAAGATGGGGAGGATAATTTAGGGTTGAAGAGGGTAACTTAACACGGGGTAATGATATGTAGCAGGGGGAATAGGACTAGTAGAGTGAGGATCTGGGGAAGGATAAGGGTGTCGGAAGTGGATAAATAGACTTAGGATTGTTATAAGTACGAACTGATGATCGTGAGGAGGTATAACATGTCGTAATGCAGAGTGGAGGCCGAAGTTAAATAATTGAACATCGAGATAGACGATGCATTAATCAGTGTCGAACTTGGTGTCCTAGGCGATAGATAATTATAATTCCCCAGAGGTGCCATAAATTTGAAGGTGAAAATGTTCCTGCGGCGGCTTCTATACTGGGATACGTTCCACTTGATGTATTTTATAGTCTGGTCGATTTCACCTTATTAGTAACGTCGTATAGACGTTGCTTATATCACACTTGATGCAAAACTGGCAAATCCTTGAAGCTCTTGCTCGGATCCTCATTTACCAACTGGTGGTAGATACGTTGGTGCAGGCGTTGACATTTGTGGTGGTGGAAATCTTACAGCTGGAGGTAAATAAGTGCGGTATGTTGGAGGAGGTGGTGGTGGTGGCGGTGGTGGAGGCAAGTAAGTACGTGTTGTTGGAGGAGGCGGTGGTGGTGGAGGCGGAGGGGGTGGTGGTGGTGGAGGAGGCGGTGGGGGCAAATAAGTACGTGTTGTTGGAGGAGGCGGAGGAGGCGGAGGGGGTGGTGGTGGAGGCGGAGGGGGTGGTGGTGGTGGAGGAGGTGGTGGAGGAGGAGGTGGTGGTGGAGGAGGTGGTGGAGGAGGCGGTGGGGGCAAATAAGTACGTGTTGTTGGAGGAGGCGGAGGGGGTGGTGGTGGAGGCGGAGGGGGTGGTGGTGGAGGCGGAGGGGGTGGTGGTGGAGGCGGAGGAGGTGGTGGTGGTGGCGGAGGGGGTGGTGGTGGAGGCGGAGGAGGTGGTGGTGGGTTATATGTATATGGGGGTGGCGGTGGAGGAGGTGGTGGAGGCGGAGGGGGTGGTGGTGGAGGCGGAGGGGGTGGTGGTGGAGGCGGAGGAGGTGGTGGTGGAGGCGGAGGGGGTGGTGGTGGAGGCGGAGGAGGTGGTGGTGGGTTATATGTATATGGTGGTGGCGGTGGAGGAGGTGGTGGCGGCGGAGGAGGTGGTGGCGGTGGAGGAGGGGGTGGTGGGGGTGGCGGTGGAGGTGGTGGTGGAGGCGGGGGGTGGTGGTGGTGGAGGAGGCGGTGGGGGCAAATAAGTACGTGTTGTTGGTGGAGGCGGAGGGGGTGGTGGTGGAGGCGGAGGGGGTGGTGGGGGAGGTGGTGGAGGCGGAGGAGGTGGTGGTGGGTTATATGTATATGGTGGTGGCGGTGGAGGAGGTGGTGGCGGCGGAGGAGGTGGTGGCGGCGGAGGAGGTGGTCGCGGTGGAGGAGGTGGCGGAGGGGGTGGTGGTGGAGGAGGTGGTGGTGGGTTATATGTATACGGGGGTGGCGGTGGAGGAGGAGGTGGCGGAGGAGGCGGAGGAGGTGGTGGTGGAGGATAATATGTATAACTTTGTTGTGGGGGTGGTGGCGGTGGTGAAGGATATGAATATCTCGGTTGAGATGGGGGAGCAGCGTAAGATGGATAATTTGGTTGATTATTAGTGTTTGGCAATGTGAACGGTACTGATGGTATCTGATAAGTGTATCCCGCTTGCCGGACGATCCGTTGAGTGTGTCCAGCGGTGCAGTATAACAAGAGCCATATCCCCAGCTGCACGCACAGTACAATTACAAAATATTTTCTATATAAACTTCCTCTAATTTGTTAAAAACGTACGTACCCATTCTAATAGTCGCATAGTCATCTGGTGTATACCAGGCAGACAAAGTACCAACACCTTTTATACAAACACGTCCCACGGCTACTTCCGTTCATACCTATTTTCACGAAGCCGCATGTTTCGCAATGTTTCGCCAAACAGGCCTACTACTACTTAAATTGTGTCCCAGTTGCACTGAGGACTATTAGACCCGCGGTGATTACATTCTTTCAAAAGAATGGTATTTGTTTCTCTGCTCATTTCGTTGTACACAGGGACCTCGTTATGAAGTAACGACGTAGCAAAACATGTCATTTCGCTACATCTGCATTGCAGCGTGCGTAATTTAACCGTGAAACATTAATATCCTCGTTTATCTAATTCCCCGCAACGTTGACATAGTTACGCGCTTGCAAAAATATGTCTCTTTCACAGACTTTAGTAATAAAAAACGTGTACCGACGATTCTCTAGTATGACAATTTTCAATAGAATCATTACTTTCGATATTTTCAGCTTTCAATTAAATACCTAGAACGTACCACGACATTATAAAACGTTATTGCTAAAATGCGTCAGCAAGAGGTACAATCTCTAGTAACACAGTGACATTAATAAATCTTGATACAGTGTAAAATCACGTTCATCCCACCAGTCGCTGTTAAAACGCATTTCACACTTACAATTGCACGCACCATGCTGCATTACATTATCCAAGTATTAGCCTCAGAGTACTGTAGAAGAGAAGGACTTTTAATTTTTCATGGCATCCGAATCTGACGATTATTCTGTCACGGTCCGTTCAGTATGCATAAGTGCAACGGGTGCAGCTGCGATATTAAACGCCTCTTTATCAACGACAAGACCAATGCAGAATTGCATCGCGATTCATCATCTTAAGCGCTAAAGAGACAGTAGGTCCGCGATATAATCGACAGAGCAGCTGCATGCGCACAGAGTATGAGTAACTATAATGATATTATAGCGCACTGTGGCTTGTATAAATCGGAGTACAATTCTTCACTCTGCTTTTTTCCCCTCTTCTGTTTGTTCACCGCAGGATGCAGTCGTAAGAGTTCGCTAATGTAGCACCGCATTGATCTGAAACGCCGCGACAAATTGGAATGCACGCGCACTTTCGCTGAACACCGACGATGGGGCTCGTTAATCTTCTTGTGCAAACTTATCGGCCGACAGGTGGGTTAATGCGATTTTTATTCTCGAACCTGTTATTCGTATGATTAATCGCGGATGAGAGCTCGGTAATTATAAGTTTTCCCCCTTTTCTTTTTTTCTTATATTTTATTTTGGTTCCTTCGGCGAGTCGGAACGTGATAATTGCATTTACTCTAACGCCATGCACGGTTTCGAAGAAAATGACTTTCGCGTTTTTATTTTAACGACTGCTTGATAGAGGGATAGCTTGATAGAGCAATTAACGATTGCAGAAATCTCAGCAGAACTTGTCTCAGTTGAAGGCAAGTGTTCACGGATCTCTTTTGTTCTGATGAAAGTAATTTGATTCAATTAGAGATCTCAGAGTTTTCGTTCATTTTTTTTGTAGACTATTCTAATCCCAATCGATCACTGTTTGCACTTCAGATTACGGATTTTGATGAAATTGAAATATGATGTAGTTCACGGGAAATTAGGAGGGGTTTAAGTCATCATTTCAATGGTTCTCAAATTTGTTTAAACAATACAGACCGTCAAATTTTGCACTATGTTTTACAAATGAACTTTTTCAGTTTTAACGAGGCAGTCCTATGTTTAATTTACATGTGCTGTATTTTCACCATTCATTAGTTAAATCAACGATTCGTGATGGTTACTTAAAATATAATAAATATTGGATACAGCGTCTGCAGATTGTAGATATCGCAGCGCGAGCGAGTAATTAACGAAATATTTATGTTTGCTTTACAATGTAGCATACAAACAAATGCTCCTGAAATGCAAATGGAAGTAAAAAGCAATTAACGTTTAACCACATAAAACGGGTTTTACTTTAATAAAAAATCTAACACCGAAACGGTGAATAGTATCGCATTTAGAATATGTTTTCTGTTTCGCCGGAATTGCCATCAGGCATCCATTCAAATTGGATTTAATTAAAGGCGAGGAACTGTTTATTCACGTAAATTGGAGAAAATTAGGATACGTCCAGATTATGGTAATCCTGCTGTGTTTACGTTGCGAAAAGGTAGAACCAATTGACTGCAATTTCGATTGACTTTCTCGAATGGGAATCTATTTTGCCATAATAAATGTAAAGTGGAAAGAACTTCTGCTACTTTCGTGCTTTACTAAATTTACATTTACTTAACATAAATTCTTCTCATAAATAACAATACTCAGATAACTCTATTTTCATGCAAACTAGTATTTCTCAAAACATGCAAATCTTCAACTGTTTTCCACGAGAATAAGCATCGCGCCACTAACATTCATAAATTTCTCCTAAACTTATTTAAAAGTGTAATCTCGTATCCTTGCCCCAATCTCCCTGTTCATAATCGTGACCTCATTACGCTTTAGCACGAAAACGCAGGAATCCCGTCTTCCACGATCGTGCTTGAAAAATAATTTTCTAAACACAGTCCAAGTGTCTCGGTCCTGGGAGATTACGGAAACCTTAATTACCACGATGTTGTTTACAGTGTCTTGCCTCTTGTAACATCCTCCGCGATCTACCAGCGGACGGCTCGACGAAAGAGAGGAACACCAGTCCTCGAAAGTCATCCAAAAAGTAAACATCGAGAACTCGAGGACGGTGGAGCGAACGAGTGTGAAACAGATGACCGAGAGCCACTTTTGTTGCAGTAAAACGCCATAGTCTGCCGATTTGTTTTGCGGCAGAAGTCTCTGTGTTGCGTGTACTCGGCAATCATTGGCACGAGGGAACCTAAGGCGCCTATTTAATGTCGGGGCCAGAACGCCAGGAGGGATCACGCGACCATTATTCTCCGCATAACTAAAGTTACCATAGCCCAGATGGACAGGAAGAGAGCCATCCTTCCCCTTTATTTCCATCGGAAAGCGACGCCACCGCGAACGCTGCCGAATGCGAAGCAACGAACAAGGACCAAACAACTTCTGGGTGCGTTGAATATTTCATTTCGCATACGATTTCGGCTCAACCCCGTTTGAATATTGTACTACACTGCATGGGGTTTTAATTCCATTAATGCTTTGCTTCCAGCTACGGCACTTCGGTAGCTGTCCGTGGATCGTCGACAGTTCAAGAACGGATCGAAAAAGAGAATGACAGCTGTACTGTTGGCATAAACGTCTAAGTATATGGTGAGTCAGCTACGCTAATTATTTTATAACATCACAGAAAGCTAGAATTATTAGAATCTCAAGTACTTAGATAATTGAGGAATTGAAATGGTAAATAATGTACCCAAGTGCCAGCCGTGAAAATTTTCAGTATTTTCGTTTCAACCGTAGTGACGTTGGTAGTTATGATCTTAGCATCTATTTTGTGACAGCCCTAGAAACTGAAACAAGCTGTTCTAGCATTTACAGAGTTTACCACCGTATTCACCATGGAGTTAACATCCTTTTCCACTAAAAAAATAATATTTGATTTCTTTGGCATTTATTTGAATCATGAAGACACTATTGTAAACGTGGAACTATGTATCAGCATCAGTTTTCAATAGATTCAGACATTTGACACACCTCTGCAAAATGTTAATTATTTTAAGCAGCGCGGAAAGGTGTAACCGAAGCATTGTAGATAGTCCCCAGATTCATTGTTGCGCGAAATTTTCCGAATCGTTCGAGAAGGTGGCCTAATTGGTCGCATGAATCTGCCGCCACGGGAAGAGAGCTCGCGTCAGCCCCGGTCCTAGACTTATCGCTCGAGCTGGGGGATTGATGAACGTCATTCAAATGTGTCCCAGAGACGGTCCCGCGGCCCGTTTTCGCCTGGTCCACGGCCCTCGTAAACTTCCATTACGATCGAAGATACCGAGAAACGGCGATTACCGTCGACGTGTCGTGAACTCGAATGTTCCCATTTGAAACGCGTCTGGTCGGTAAGAAAATGCACGGGGCCCGGAGACCGGGCCTTAGCGGGGTGGCTCGTGAAGATATCAAACCGTGTTTCAGACGTGCAGTTACGCGCAGTTAAACGAAGTTTATGGATAAACCTGGCTGAATATTAACTCGATCTTCCGCCAGCGAGGACTCATTTCTTTTTTCTTCTCTCATTTTGGTTTCTCGGGCCGTCGCGGCAACGGCCGTGCACAAGCCGCGGGGCTCCATCGGTGCAACACTGCTCGTGTTATTGTCGATCGCCGGGGCCCCGTCCACTCTTAATGGGATTTTATTCCGCGGCGGGGGTAACGTTAACCACCGCCGAATCTCTTCGTTATTACAAAGTTTTTCGGGGTACCTCGATTAAAAAAGCGCCGCCCGGCACGAACCTGTCTTAAAGCTGCATCGACGTATCTCCGAGCGGCCAGGGGTTATTTATTAACCCCCTTGGGAACCGGGGACCCATCCGCAGCATACTCGCGGACCGATATTATTTTAAAGCTCGCACCTGGAGATGTACGACCGGTTAGGTGTCGCATAAAGTCCACAAAATGTATCTTCTCTTAATAAACTGGCCGCGTGAGACTTTTTCTTCCTCGCCGCCAGCGCTCTCGTCGAATGGCGAGACAACCGGCTGACCAGAATTCTGGTGGCTCTGAGTCACTGCAGGCTGATAAGTCCCGATTTACAGTTATTTGCGAAATATATGTCGCTCGTGCTCTTGCTCACTTTACACTTCAATCGAAATTTTTATGCACTTGCTCGGCTGCTTGTTGAAGGCTATGTTTAGTCTCTTTCGTCTTCAAGTACCTTTTGGTATATATAAAGTGAAGTAAAAAGAGTGGTCGAAGAATATGATAGTTAATTTTCATGGAGATATAGAGGTCATTGCGTTCCAAATATTTATACGACAAGTGCCTTCGTTTTAAATAGGATTATATATTTTTATTTCATTGTGAATCGAGGAAGCTTGGGAAGTAGTCTTGTGAAGCGACGATTTAGAGTTTAGAGACTTTGAAAGGATGGTTGGATGTTGGTATTAGATTGCCGCGTACCTATTGTTCCCTGAAACGGGACATTAGGCTTGGAAACAGCGGAAGTGTGCGCACCTCGAGGCGAAGGAACTCTCAGAGGGGAGCAGGAGCCATGGGTTTCCACGAACGGAGAGAGAGAACGCGGAGCTCTGCAACAATTACTATCGCAAGGACGATAATGCGTGGCACTTGCTGCCGACCGGTTGCATGCCAGATGGCCGACACGATGTTGCCGAGAATCTTATAAACACTTTAATAGACAACTGTGTGTTTAAACGCCCTGCGTTAAAAGATCGTGGTGACTGGAAAATACAAAAATGTTAATCAAGAATGAAGCCTGTAACCTTTTAAATCGAACTCAGTCTTCTAAGAGCAAAGTAAACAGGAGTGAAAATATCAAAATTCAATTGTACAATTATCTTAGAAAAGAGCTACAACTTTAAAAAATGGTGCTATTTTTAAAGATTTTTTCTCAGTAAATACAACATATACTGAAATAAATCTTTTTGGTATTTATTAAACTGCTCTTAAGTAATACAAAAAAATTAAAAAGATTTTTTTTATCTGTTTTAAATGCTTTTTTGTAGTGTCAATATGGCACCTAAAAAAAAGGTCCGTGCGTGGCGCAGGTGATTTCCCCACTCAAGCTTATCTGAAACAAAAAATTCGAGAAGATCCTTAATCTGTACGAGTGTCGCTGTCGCCCGTAGTTCAATGAAGAATTTTTGTTGTAAGAGTAGCTTAATAAATTCCAAAATGATTTACTTCATTATATGGTGTATTTATTGAGAAAACATCTTTAAACATAGCTTAATTTTTCGGCTCAATATCACTACTTCATCAGAATTCTCCACTCATAACATTTTCAATAACAGCAATTATACAAAGATTTTCTCCAAATGCAGGAAATGACTCAGCCAATCATACAAACTAGATCCACAATTTAACCGTACCACCATCCTAGAAAGAAGACTCATTCTGCAATTTATAAAATTCTTGCTGCAACTCTGATTGAAGGTAAGCAAACCGCAAAAATGAAAGCTGCAAACGACAACCTGTCATCATGCTATCAAGGGTCCCACCGAAGTGCCCCCGTCCGCAAAAGAAAAGATTCAACCCTTCTGGGATCGCTATCTGACAGAAGCTCGTCAACGACGTACCAACGAGGTCTGATCAGCTATTTCTGCGTTTCGAGCGATTTTCCCCGGGACAAAGGGGGCACGAAAGAAGCGTGGTCGAACGAGTCCCCTGGTATCAGCATTTCATTAGAGCCTGCCCCCCGTAATGAGTTCCAGAGGAGTCGTTGCGGTGTCTCGTTCCCGCCGTCCGCGATTAAGCTGATTCCCCGTGATTATACGTTTGCGCGTCCAGCCTCGGACAGGTCGATGTGTCACCGTGATCCTCTAGGGAAAACTCCTCGGCCAGGCATCTCTGACCGCGGCCACGGGGCGGCGAGGGGGCCACGCCGTTGGGCGTAACGAAAAAAAAAGTCGGTGGTAGCAGAGGAACGTCCAGTTTTTGCCGCGAAGTTAGTTACCTTAGAACGGGCAACATTCTCGCTGGCTTCGCGAGCGAAGCTCCCCGTGCTAGCATGGGGCACGGGAGGCTCGCCCTTGGTCCTGCGCGAAGAAATGGAGCGAGACGAACGTGTAATGCCGTAATCACGGTCCCTGCGGTTGCTGAGACCCGTAACGATCCAGGCCCGCGACTTTCCTGGTAGTTTGCTCTATTTGCTCGCGGATTAATGGCGGACTTAGCTGCTCTATCCGCCGCCTTCTAATTCCCCGCCTACCATCCGTTGCTTCACACTGGTGTATTAGAGCTACGGATCGCGCGTGATCTTGGTTAATTCAGGGGGGCAAATATTGTGGGTACGATTTTCACGATCGTACATGGATTACGTGAGCTGGTCTTTTTACGATACAAGCTGGTTGCGTTTGTTTGTAGTGGGTTGGTGTGGTGTGGTCACCGCTATAGTGCTGTATGTAAGGGCAGTGGCGGATTTAACAGGGCGGCTGACTAGCAGTTGCCGCCTAGGCCCCTACATAGAAGGTCCCCGCAGGGCCCCATGACCCCCAAAAAATTATGATTAGGTATAGGTATCCGAACACTACATTTTTTTTCGTACTACTACACTTGACCCGTTTTTAGCAAACTACCTCTTCATTTTCCCCCCAAAAATGGACCCCTCAGAACGTTTGCCACCTGGGCCTTTTTTCTTAAATCAGCCACTGTGTAAGGGTGCCTGATTTTGTCTGCTGTGATCAATTTTTCTTAGGGACTTTAAGTCCGAATTAATTTTGCTAGTAAAGAATTTTTTTATTTGTGGAGTGGTATTGGTAGTGGTCTCTTTCATGAAATTTGAGGGGTAGTTTCACCCCCTAAACATGCGTACAGGCCAAAAAAAAAAGACACCTGTTTCTTATTTTTCGGTTCTCTAAAGCATACCCAAAAACCAAAGCAATCGGAGATGAACGCCTGAAAATCTTATAACTTTGAGGGGTGATTTCACCACCTAAATATGAAAACGGGCCGCTATAAAATAACACGTATATCTTATTTTTCGGTCCTCTAAAACGTATCCAAAAAATCAAAGCAATCGGAGGCGAACACCTGGGATACTCTCCTTGCAAGTAGGGCCACAATCGTCTTTTATTTTCTGCTCATTTTGCAGTTAGGTATTGCTTGGTTGTACTGATCATGAATGTGATAGACACTAGAATAAATAAGTAGGTACCTGCTCCGTGATTGCATGAAATCGGTTATCGAAATTCGTCGATTGGCAGCCTTGATTCAGTCAAACTACCGCCCCAAGTCAACCACCCACCTCGACGAGCACGTTATCACCACCTGTCCTCGCATCGTCCAACAAAATCCTTGCCTTATCACCTCGAGAGCAATTAATCAGCGATTTCACGGTTATTAACGTCTTAACAAATGTTTCTCTCGTTAGCGATTCAGCCGCGCGATTCCACGCCCCATGAATAATGGATGAAGAAAGTATTGTTATAGATTGCACGACGAACCGACTTCGCATCGCAACGCGAGGTATCCGCGATCGCTATCACTTAGGAATCGCTGGATAGAATTTCGCGATGTTACGGAATGATAGCCACGTAGGTGGCATAATTCCCGGGATTGAACGTGGAATATATATTGTATTATTACAGGTTACATATGAAACGATTCGGCGACTGTAACGTCCAGAGTTCGTAATTTAGATGAATTTAAAAAGCCGCGCGATGGGAGTCAGATTTTACGGAGAAGATAGCTAAGCAGACGGTTCAACGTTGGCGATTCCAAGCGGGCACGCTGGAATTATTCGACACGCCGATGATTTATGCATTTTCCCCTTGCAAAATGGCGGCTGGTAACAACCTGATCATCGGTGCCGATTCTTCGGTCCACGATTTAACTCGCTCGTGCTTTCAACATATTTATTGCTATTTATCGCGGATCGGTTGCGAGGCTAAATTATTGATTAATTAAGCCAAAGATAATTGAGCCTTAACACAGTTGCACTTGTATGGATTTTTTTACGCGGAAACGCGTGTAGGATTTATGGTTGTAGATTGAATCTTCAGGGCTGATTTAAAGGTTCCTCTTTGATATTTATGGGGTTTTTTGTGTGTCGGATGCTTTTATTGTAAAGTTAAGATTTTTACTTGACAGTAACGTGCATGCCGATACACTATCCTTTCGTTTAAAGAGTCTCCTCCACTATTTAATCGAGAATGCTGAAAGTTTGCGACTCCTCTTCGATGGGACTCGATTCCCTTCGACAACCATTATTCCACTCTTTACGATTTTCTGAAAGGCATTACACGAACAATCTTAACTTCGCTTAATCCGAATAAAAAGTCCGGCAGGTATAAGAGGAACGCGGTTGCACAGCGAGTTTCGGGTGTAATTAATTGAGGCGATCGTTTTATTGGCGGGGCTTCGTACAAAATAACTTCAAGGGAAGTAAATAAAGGGTAATGTATCGGAGCCTCGAATATTTTATTAAAGAGGAATCGTTAAACACGGCTGCATAAAGCCACCGAACGTATAATCTTAATAAACTGCCGCGTAAAATGAATTCTAATTACCCGCAAAACTGGCCCCACCTTGATATAAAACCCTGTATAAGTAACAACGGGATATTAGTTATTAAAGGCGATGCGCGGCGGAAGGTGTGGCGTCGGTGGTGGTGGTGGTGGGTTGAAAAACGACAGGACGGACGCAGGCTCGGAGAAAGCGGAAAGGCAAACTATCCGTATTTTGTTGGTATATTAAGCCATAAATTATCGTAAAAATTTTATGAACAAGCATTCGAGTACGATGATCATTCCGAGGGGGTACGCGTGGGTCGTGTGCCCGTAATACGTGCCCCGTTGCATCCTGTAATTTTTACACGCGTGTAAAGGATGCTTTTATCGGTCGTTCCTGGACGATGCAATAAATCAACGCCTCTCCGAAGACGCGGAGTTCCGGAAAATGCCACGCTCCGTTCAGCCTTTTACCTTTGGATTTCTAATTAGCAGCGCGCCTGCTAATGGCGTTTATTAAAATGTCATTACAGAGGGGATGCTTGAGTTGTTAATTAAACTAACGTCACAATCGACTTTCCTATAGTTTTGCAGATATTTCAGCCAGATTTTATTCTGCACACTGTTGGTTTGTTTGAAATTCTACGTGAAAAGTTTGGGTTAGGTTTATAAAGTAGTATGAATTAACACTAATACTATAGTAATATTTAGTAATAAATTTACCATTTTTAAGTATAAAGAAACTGTATTTCTAAGTAGTATAAATATGGCGCCGACTTAAAAAAATTGCGAGTCATAGATTAAATAAGGAAGAAACTTATTTTTTACTTTTCAGTGCATTTTTATTTTTTGAAGTCGATTTTAATTTTTTTTTTTAAAAGGAGCTGCTCGTAAAAAAATAACCGTTTGGTAGAAACGGATGATTCCAATAATAATGAAACAGATTTCTTATTTTTGGTGTAACTTTAAAACTACTTCACCGATTTTGATAATTCTTTCCCCGTGACCTAAGTTGATTGAAGCTAGAATAAATGCAATAAGTTTCGCGAAAATCGGTCCAGCAGTTACGGAGAAATTCGCGGACATACGTAATACATACTAACATACGTACATACATACATACACCTCGAACCGAGAACTTCTTTCTTTTTGAAGTCGGTTAATAAATACGTATAATATTGTGCATACATTTTTTAACAATATAAAAATAAAATAAATATGAATAAATAAGAAAGAAACATATCTTTGCAGAGTTTCCTTACAATTTTTTGATACTCGAAAATATATGTAATTGATTCCCATTAATTTAAGTATTTCCCTGAAAAGGAATTTCAGTCTGGTATATTTTACTGCTTCCCATTCTGTGAGAGATGTCAGCGTCGATTGACACATACGCATTCCCCCTTTTGCAGTTCAGGAAACCTATACGTACATCTTGAAAATTTGGGTCTTCAAGTGCACGTGGACTGCGTCGCGTCTCAAGAACTCGTCGAGGACGCACGTCCTAAGTGCAATATTTCTGGACATACGCCAGAACGTTTGAATGCCTATCCCAGTACCCATTTTGGCATCTTGATAAACAAATACGAAAGGCCTTCTTAAGTGGAGAGTCTCTTCGAAGCCACACTTCCCTGTAATTTCAATAAGTAAAACTGTTTTCCATGTTAAAGAACACTACTTCCATTCCAGAATGCTCCTACTTTTTAAGCAGCGACAACTACATTTAACTATAAATGAAGAGCTAGTGAATGTTTAGAAATAATTACAATGGTATCTTAATTAATTGCAGTAACATAGTGATGTGTGTTTATTTACAGAGCCTGTTTTCCGGAAAATGAACAAAAATTGCAAACTTTGACGGCCTATATCTTTTAAACAAATTCGACACCAGAAAAGTGATGACTTAAACCCCTCCGAATTTCACGCGGACTATATCATATTTCAGTTTCATCAAAATCCATGAGATGGAATGCAAAATGTGGTCCGCAAAAGTTTCATGAGGTAATTTATTAATCCTAGAATAATTACTCATTTAAAATTGATATTTTTACACTTTATGGCTTTTTGTAAAAATGAACTGACCACTGTTCCACTAAAAAAAAATCTACATTGACCTTTACCTTCTACTAAAAAAAAATAGCAATAGAATCAACCTTCCATAAAACTTCGGTGCAGTGAAGTTTAACGACATTCCCTAAAAAAATTCTCTCCCTCTATTTCTTTTTGCACACAATAAGCACGCGTTACATCCCAACCAGAATAACTTCATATTATTTTACACGTTTCGCTGCCTCGCGTCGCGACGTTCCTATACTCCAATTATCGAAATTCGACTGCGTCAGTGGCACGTGTAAAATAGATTTTATGGAATACCACCGACCTGGTACGTAATACACGAAATAGTTAATAAACTCGTAACCGCGCACCGTATTATGCACACAGAGGTATCGAACGAGTTTCCACAAAACCCGCCACGTCCTTTGTCGTCCCCGCCGGAGGAAGAGGGTACACGGTGTCGTCGGTGGACGTGGCTGAATACGTGACGAGGCGTCATTAAGATTCCGTGCATCGATCTCAAAAGCGACGTGCATTTGTCTCCGAAGCGAGAAAAAGGAGGAAGAAGGTGAGGGGACAGGTCGTCGCCGTGGACAGGTCGAACTCTCTGTTCTTCGTTTACAAATCGAAGAATGGGTGGGGGGGGGGGGGGGCCTGGCCGTAGCCGTTCTCGAAAACAGCTGTAACGACTCGCGGACAGGCTTAATATGCGTCCGAAGTGGCTCGAAAAGGGAAAAGGGGGAAGAAAAAGAAAAGAGGTGAACGTTTACGTTAACAGTACAGTTAGAAGTGGTGCCCTGCCCTTTCGAGTGGTACTGTTATGTTGGTCCTCCGTTACGCTATTCCTTCTTTTCCATCTCTACGAAGCCTGAAGCGTTGTCAATCCACCGATAGACTGCCACGGAAATTATGTAAAAATCGCTGAATATATTTCCTTGGTAATTAAGAAGAAAGGAAGGGGACAGTGTGTTAGAGCTGCGCGAGCAGTGGAATTGTAGTGTTCGAGAAACATTTATATCAAGGATGGTTAAATCTTACAATTATCTCAATAATATTCAGTCTTCGACGCTATCGCTTCTTAAGCTTGCATCAATTTCGCAACTTGTATTTAATCATAAAATCAATTCGAATTTCACGATCGCCCAGACTAGTCGATGAACTGCAACTTTTTGCACGGGAATCGAGCAGGAATATTTTTCAAGCTACGTTCTAATTATTCGAAAAAAATTAATGGCGAGGTCCTGACGCGAGGAAAATCTTGAGCGTTCGGTGGACAAGTGTCCCTAGCATCGTTAAAACGCATTCGTAATGAAATTCGAGGGATGCGTCGAGGTAGAAACTTGATTGTACGCTCGGAAAGTGGTGCTGAGAGGCCACGGAACGTCTTCCTTCTAACAATGGACATGTCGCCGTCGTTCGTTCCGCTCGGTTTGTCTTGCCTCACCGCGACACGTTCAACAACCTTCTGTCTAGTGAAAACTGAAAAACGGTCGGTCGGCGAGCCACATGATCGTGCACCACCGAAAAAGAATTACGACCGCAATCGTATGGTCTACAGTCGGCCGTGCGACGTTTATGATTTACCACACTGCAGGGGAAGCTTTCAACGGGAAGACAGCCTTGAAATTGAACGCGACGTATGGCTACTTTAATTACGAGCCCTTTTTTCCACTGTTTAGCACATCGAGTCGTTAAGGGCGAAGACGGTAATGTAAAATCTCTCTTAGAGGTGAAAGGCATCGAAAAGTGTACCTACATTTGTGATGAAAATATTAGAGTGGCTGAGGCTTGCAGTTGAACCTTGGATGAATAAAGAATTATCAAACAAATATTAATGTAAATTCTCCGGTAGGTATTGTTCTTGTATGTAATTTGTTTTCGTAGCATTATTGCGCCCCACTGATTAAAATTAGATTATAGCCAGGTTCACCAGGAAGGTGGTCGAAAAAATTCAGAGCATGAAGTTTAATCGATGCCGAAAACAGATCCCTGAGAAAGTTCTCCTCGCGTTAATTACAAAGGCCAACTTTCCGCTAGAAGTGGTAGCAGCGATTTTGCACGCCTCGAACGAGAGCAAAACTTTGCCCACTCATTGTCTAAAAGTTAAAACACTCGGCTTTCACTTTCGTTCCGTAGGTGTTTCGCCAATTAAAGCCCTCCAGAATTTTTTCACGCCAGCCCATAAGAGCACTCGATGGCGAGCGTGATTGCTCCCTTTCACAGCGTTCTCTCTGCGAGAACGCCTCGCGCAACGGCTACAGTAATGGAGCTATAGTCACCTCGCGCTCCTCCCGCAAAGATGAATGAAAGAGGCCCAGCCTGCTCCGACAAAAGCTACGTCATTTCTTTAAAACTGCCGGCTGTATTGCAGAAGCTTGAAGAATTTCTCGGGCGCGAGTGGACATGCTGAAATGAAAAGATGGTAACTTTATCCAGAGGATCGGTGACAGTCTCGCAGGCGAAAGCATAATGGCCCTGTAACACGTAAGCTCGTATGGTACGCGAACTTTCCCACATTCCTTCACACTTTTGCCATCGCCCTCTTCCACCGCACTCGTCCTCTCTGATCGTCCTGCTCCCCTCTATAACAAGCGCGTAATTGATTGCACTTGCACTGAGTGCAGCGACAAGCGCGCACTATGGAGTCTCCGTTGTTTTTCCTCGATTACACCCAGAAGGCTCTGGGCGCGTAACATCGCGATTGCCCAGCGACCGCAAAAACCGCTTGCATCAGCAGGGTGACTTGCAAGGGATGTTGCTTCCTTCGACAATACTTGATGGATAACTTGAAGCATCTACCAAGAAAATTGACTCAAAGACAATTGACTGTTACCTTGTATTCCACTTCCCGTGGCGCAAACACAGTTGCAAAACCGCGAGGCCTCCACAAGGCGACCGAACGTCGTCAAGATCGCGACCTGCGACAATGCAACGGCGCAGCGAGCATCTCCATCGATGACAGCGCGTTGATAAGCCGTGAACGGTGGATTTGGGTCAGTCTAATCGACGCCTGGAAATACCCCATTACCCCGTGCTTCCTGCGCAGGGATTCGCCTTTCAGGCGGTTCCTGTCCCCGTCGATACCTGGCCCGTGATCTCTGTACGTGTCAAATGGCGTCAGGTGCGGCTAACGCGGTCGAGGCTGATGACTTTTGCCCGTGAATGGATTCGAATTCGCCCCCGCGCGGAGAAGAGACTGACGTTTAACCGCAACAACGCGCGGGGACAAGCGTGGCAATCCCTTTCTCGGCGACCCCTTTATCCCTCGCCTCGCCGGCGAGGGTCGAGAGCAGTCTGGAATCGAGGGAGAGAGGCCGGTGATTATGGAAACTGGCTGGGAGGGGTCGTCATTAATCAACGAATGCGCGCCGCGGGGCCAATTAACGAGATCGCGGGAGGAGAGGAATGAGCAAACGCGTGCCATTAAGTTCTCGCCGATGCCAGGCGCTGCGAGAAGGGGAAAGGCGATCCCGCCGAATTCAAGGTACGCATTAAACAATTAAGCCAGGGATTAACTCGATAAGTTTCAGGGACGTTGATCGACTTTCGCGAGGAGTTAGGTAAGGGATGTGTCAGACGTGCTTTTCTTTGGTTGCATTGATTGTTTAAGGTAGACGTGACTGGGTTGCTTTGGAAGTTTGAATAAGTTGCATTGATCCACTGGTTTAAGTGGTTTTGATGATGGTTTGTTCTGAGGGTAGTGTTTAGTCTGGTGTTTTAATTTGAAATTGAGAAAGTTCCGGGTGGGCTGATATTTTGCTCGGTTCATTTTTCCGACGAAATAATGGATATTTGAAATGACAGAATATTATAGAAAATGTATAGGCGACCAGGAGGATGTTCACGATTGTTATTTTTGCATATTTGCATATTTTGGTCAGCTCTTTTTTGAGGCGAAGTAATGGATATTTGAAATTATAGAATATTTTAGAAAATGTATAGGCGACCAGGAGGAAGTTCAAGATTGTTATTTTTGCATATTTGCATAGTTTGGTCAGTTCTTCTTTTGGGCGAAGTAATGGATATTTGAAATTACAGAATATTTAAGAAAATGTATAGGCGATCAAGCGGAAGTTCAAGATTGTTATTTTTGCATACGTGTATAAGTAACTTTAATACTAGTCTGGATGTGTGAGATTACGGTCATTGGTGTATTCTGTGCAGCTTTCTGACTCTACAGTGTTTTCTTGTTAAATTACAGCGTTGTACATTTGATTAAGGCTCTGAAAGTGGACAGTAAACAAGAAGCTATATACAAATGACATAAAAGAAGTTAATGCAATTAGCCTCTTAATAAATTTAACGATCAGTTCGACTATTGGAACGGAAAACCTCAATTCACTTTTTGCGGCTCTACAATTTATTTGTATTTATTATATCCAACTGATCGCAGGTATTTAATTTTACATCTTCAGGCTACAATTTATAGTCGGAGTTGATTTTCGAGTATAATTAAGATTTCAGCCGCAGAAACCGTCGAAGACGATTCCATCGAACGTCCAAGGTACACATTACACAATTAAAAGCTGCTTCAGCTTGATGGCAGTAAACGATGCTAATCGACGCGCAGCTGAGCGAAGTATTCTTTCGTAATACGCGTCCTGAAAAGATGATGTCTTTATCATCGGTTGCTCGAATCTTGTTGCGCATTACTCACAATCAACTCGTGGAGAATTGCAGTAAATTCGCGAGTTAAATACGGAATCAGAACGCAGCGCGATGGCGTAGAAGACACACTCGTAGTCATGCCTTGAAATTAGGTTTATCGACCTTTAAGAGATCGATGCAGCGACGTCATAAGAAATGTAGTAAGGTCAATGTATTAATGGAAAGTGTGAGTTACTAGTGAAGTTCAGTACTTGTTATATTAAACTAACCGATATGCTGGAAAAATATAAGCTTAATTTCGCTGAAAGTTTGCTTCCACGAAACAACATTTTAATATCCAATTTCTAAAACAATTTAACGTATATACGAACAAATATTTCATGTTTAAATAAACACTTATAATATTAAAAATATTCTTCTTTAATTGAATTAAATTTCGTACACATACATGCCACGTTTTGCTTGCCCTTCTAATTATTTTGACAGCTCCAAGGCGTTAGACTTGAGAGAGCAAAGGTGGAATAGAAGTAATTTAAACTAGAAACCTGTGAAATTAACGAGATACGTGAACGTTTCGTTGGAGGAAATTGGAAAGTTGAATGGAAACCGTCAGCTGGACTGTGAAAGGAAAATACACATACGCATCCGAGGTTTCTTATCAATTTGCTCAATCGAATATGTAAAACAGAGGAAACCTATTTGTTCCGAACGGTGCCATAAATTGTGGCAAATACAGACGGCGTATAAATGCATACTGTGTGCACACAGCAGGATCCAATAGTCAGGAGGAAGCCGAATATGAGTTATCGTAGATTGCACTGTGAATGCACACGGAAATGCGCGGATAATACCGGGATCTGTGGAAAACGGGAAACGTTCGATGCAGACCGTTTCTAATTCGCTTTTCTGATGGAGAAAGACGGCACAAGATGAACATGAATCTATTACGGAAAAATAAAGAGGGTCGTAAACCGACAAATTTATTTTTAAAAGTTGGACATTAAATCTCTGTGCCAAAAATAAAACAAATTGACTAAGAATTATTAGCCTGCATCTTTGCATTAATGGAGGACCAACAGATCTTTGAGAAAACAAAGGTTTCATGCGTTTATTGCACACATGGGCAAAATTTATATTTAAATAAAATTTCGAATAACGAATAAAAGTTAACAAAAACTATTCGTAATTCGTTCGTTAACCCGAGTTAACTTTATTCGACACACGAGGAATAATTATTTTTAACTATTATTCGTTAATCGAAATTTTATTTAAATAAAAATTTTGGCCATCTCTGCTTTATTACAAGAACGAGTGGGATGGCATTTTATATTTATACTTTACTCCACGGGAAGCTTAAAAAAAGAGAAAGTACCTACTCAATTGTAATAGTATCTTTAAAATGGAAACTGTTTCCAAAATACCACACAATGCAGCAGCAAAATAAACCCGATGCAAGTTAAATAATTTAAAAACTACCGAATCAATTTTTCTACAATTTTGCGGGGGGGTGGGGGGGGTACCATTGTATAAAGATTGATGCCTCCAATTTTCAAAGATTTTCGCTTATTTTGTATGTTACTGAAGTTCATTCTTAAACGCTCGCGGCGTGACCGGCTACTCGAATCTCGCGCGCAGGGTCGTCGGCGTTTTCCCGCGCGGGCGAGAAACTGGATGCGCGCGCATCTCGTCCCTGCAGTAGGTAAAATGGAGCCGACCGCGGGAGAACGGTGCGCGTCGCCGGCGCGCGAATTTACGGGAAACCGCGGGGAAAACGTTCGATTCGCGGGCGGCGGGGCCGAGGCGAAACGGCGAAAACCGAGTGTTCCACCGTTTTCGATGGGGAAGCGTGCGCGGGACTCGCCGCCGGCGTGAAGACAGCTGGAATAGTGGGGGAAGGAGACGGAAGGAGCGAGCGAGCGAGAGAGGGAGCGACCGCAACATGACGAACGCCAGGCAGCGGCGAGGCGAGGGCAGTCTGCGCACGGACATCGATCGAAGCTCACGTCCCACACCATTCCCCGAGGTTCCCGGTGTTTTCCTTTCCGATACGTTGACACTTCGCGGTCCACGGTGCATGACAGCCCGTGTCCTCGTGCGCGAGTCGTGCCTCGGTGTAGTGACACTTGTGCCTTTCGGAGAGAAAGACTGAAAACCATCGGCCCCCTCGGCCGATCCACTGCCACCCGAGCCACCAGCACGGGACACCGTCTGCATCGTCCTTCCGCCTTGGACTCTTCGATCCCGGAGGACTATGGTTCGCCGTTGACTCTATCCCTGCACCTAGCATCGGCCACATCGGTGAGTTGAAGTTTCGCACGACTCTCCTCTGTTGGTCCTTTTTTGGCCCGTGGCGCGCCCGTCCCATGTGGAACGTGGGTGAAGTTAGAGACGGAGCTCTCGCGTTCTGTTGTCGATTTCGGTGGCGCGGGATACCGGCACGAGTTACGTTTGAATGTTGGGGCATCGGGAGTATTGGCAGTGCCGGTATGGGCATTTTTAATGGGTAATGTAGGTATGGTAGGGCTCGTGGAACGAGGAATGGTGTGAATGGTATGGGAACTAATGAGGAGATACTTTGGGAAATTGAACGCTGACTTGTTTGTTGCTGATTAACGGGGGTTTTAGTGTCGTTGATTTCTTCTATTTTTACTGTTGACTTCGGTGGTTGTTCCAAGTTCTAAATTAGAATTTTGTATGAAGTAGCTTAGTAATAATTCTGGAATATGTAATGGTATTTGAAGCTGCCCCTGTGGAGTGGCGCGCCACGGAATTCTCCACTATGCGTAATTTAAATATAGCTATCAAAACTGAATATAGAATGTTGGTATGGAATGATTTGAATGCTAGATAATCATCGAAGCTAAACGTACGAAGTATATTCCTTTACCTAGCAAGATGTTAAACTGAATATTATAAAATCTGGTAAAGTACAATATGCAAAGTAATGGGAAATCTAGAAAGAAAACAGATTTTGTAATAAAGCGTAGGCACCTAATGCAGCTTTTGAGCCCCAGTCCATTAGCGTTATAATCTAGCGTGTGTACGTTTTTTAACGTGTGTTTAATGCCTATATAGTCAATCTGTTTACATGTTCAAGATGGTATAATGAACCTAACGCGGAAAATAGATTAATTTCTTCAGCACCAGGCACTTGCAATTTTAAGATTGCGTTGTGATTATTATACTTCGTGTTAGATTGTATGATTTTCAAAGAGAAAAATCATTTCTACGAAAGTGTACATGTAATCATACATAGAAGATTATGTTTGGTTTAAATAAGTAGTTTTTTTTACATCTCTGCTATCATGGTAGTTAGAAACAATTTAAATTCTGGTGAAGTTAAAGACACGAATGCTTGAACCGTTAACGGGATCATTTCTCCACCAGAAACGCCTTGTGTACAACATGTTTAAGAATAATTAAAGTCGAGTTAACTCGTTTTACCCACAGCAGATTCAAATATTGACATAATGATCCATTCACCTCCACTATACGAGTGTAATTATTTAAGTCTCATCTTTGGATCGTCTCATTCTTCCCAATTAACAATTTCAAACCGTTTTTTAAATGTCTCTTACTTCACCATTTATTTGCATCTTCGTTGACCTTCACATTTTGACTGGAATTCTTTTAAAAAAACCTTAATACCCACTATATGCCCATTTGACAGTCACTTGTATAATTTCCTCAACCACCGTTCGAAATCACTTACAATTAAGAAGCTTCAAAATTCGAGTGTTAATACAGTCCAGAGCGAACACATTTCATTCAGCAGGAGTATAAGCCTGCTTGCGTTTATCCCAGACGAATCCCATAGTAATTAGCTCGACACCGTGCAAAACATGGAACGACAGTTATGGGGGGGGGGACTTTTTTTGTTATGTTTCGCCACTTACTCGTTACTACTTAGGCCGTTTTCACACGAGTCACTTATTGTTAATAAAGACAACACCAGTTTATGACGATAGAAAAACATTCGAGATCATTAAACCACGTAAACGGGTGTTACAAAATATAATATTACCTTCTACTGGATACGAGCACCTTTTTACACGGGGTACCTTGATGCCTCCATACTGATATCTGAAAGATATTCACGTTTTCCAACATTTGTCCATCATTTTCGACCCAATACGCACATCCAAAGCAAAGCACATCCAAAATACCAGTCGTAACTATTATAAGACACAAAAGCGTCTTACATAAAAATGCCCTCAAGCATCATTAGCATGCCCTCTGTTCACCCCTGCCGGGGCATCCTTTTCGTCCTCGAGGGTCCGCAATGCGTCGCGACGTTCGGCGACTGGTCGAAACGAGAGGATCCATCGCGGCGAAGGGCTAACCTTCGGCGTAACCTCTAAAACGATTACAAAATCTGCTCGCGAGGCATGCTTTCAGCTCGGGGACAGTGTTTACGAGCCACGATACGCGACGGACAATAAGTGCGCGACAATAAAGCGACTTCGGAACCGCTATTGTCGCGCACGGCCGCGGATAACCGTGTCCTGCCTGCGTGTGCTTGCCGCGCGCCTGGGTGTAGAGATCGAGGGGCTAAGAAGGCCTGAAAATCAAAGGCCTCGCCTCCGTTAATGGAACGAACGACCCTCGCCAAGTGGGAAGATCGAGAACGCCCGAACACCTCACGGAGATTCTGATTTACAGGGATTTGGATTGTCGGCCGGGATCGAGGCGAATTTAGAGGCAGCCTCTCGTAGGAATTCGGCTGGTTACATATTTGGCTTCTCGTCTGGAACGTGCATTAGCGATACAGCGGCTGGAATGCTTCTCTGGGAAATCTGATTTGCGAGGGCGTACAGTCGGGGAGGAAATAGAGTTCGGATGCAGGATCTTGTAGGCATTCGATTTTCACTGATACGACTATTGTGGAAGCTTGCAGCCTTTATTCGTAATGGGCACATCTTGCAGAAGAGTCTAAGTGGTTTAGGCTCTTGGAGGAATCTCACTGCTTATTTGTGCTTTCGTCTGAAATTAGTGTTAACGATACAGGGGGTTGGCAGCTTTCTGGGATGCCTATTTTCTAGGGGTGTAGATTACAGAAGGGGAAATAGAATTTGTAATATGTTTTTTTTTAGAAATATGTACCTATAAATGACTATTTTTATTTCTTTCCCGATATGGGTAGAGTAGGGTGTGGCTAAAAGTGTGGCGGGTAAAAAGTCCCGAATTCAAAATCTCCATTCGTAAACAATCGATTGAATATTGCATCATAACTATGTTGATGGCGAGGGTAACCGGCAGGACCGTAGAATCGCCGTCGTTTTTAGGCGTTCGTGCGAGTCATATGACACCTTTGTCATTATGTTTATCAAGGAGCGAAAAAAGTACATCGTTTTTGTTATGTTATTCGAAGTAAACTACAGTTTAACGGCGTATCAAGTGAATACGTTAAGATTGTATGTTGCTTTAGTAATGTCTGCATGCCATTGTTTATTTCTGAATGATAATATTTTCTAACCTATATATCGACGAAACTATAGAAGTACCATTGGGGCAGAAAGTCCCTTACCTATATTTTTGACTTATATTTTTTTTTTTGAAGAAGTCATCATAAAATACTGAGAGGAGTCATTGTCTTTGTTGAAGCAAACCAATTAGTAAAGTCATAAATTATCTACCTTTTTTTGTTTCTTTTTTATATTAAGATAATTTGTGTTAAAGAAATAAGGCCAAAGTGCTTAAAAGAGACTTATATCTTTATGTTGAGTCAAGATTATTGTGGAATATTTTGTTCAAGCTGAATCTCTGTCCTGTATTTTCATTCTTTTGTTTAAAAAATGATGCCGTAGTATTTCTTTTCAATATTGTATACCAAAAAAAATGGTTTAATAAATATTTATTGATTTGAAAAGAGTTTTTTTACTTATTTTGTTTTATTTTACACGAAAAGCTGGTAAGATATTAGGGATTTTCTACCCCAAGCATGGGGCGAAAAGTCCATTTTGAATTGATGCACATTTCGTGACATAACTCAACAAAAAATAATAGTAACGACCAACAACTTTGTAAAAGTAAAGCATAATAGTCGTAGTTTATACAAAATAACACCGTATATTTCTAGATTGTTATTACCAAATTTTGCATAGTTTTATACGAAAAAAAACGGGACTTTCAGCCTCACCCTACCCTATTGGCAGTTAATATTGATGTACATCCTTGTATCTCTGATTTACGATGTTTGAGATTGGTTTTTTTTTAGAGAGGGAGCAGAAGAAGTTTAGTCATAATGCCTGGTGAAAGATTAACTGGTATTTAATTTCCATATATCTGTGCACAGTATCTTTGGTACTAATTACAGTTTTAATTCCAATGCATCCCCGCGCTGCTAATACATGGCACAATAATGAACATTCAGAAATTTAAAGTACCTGGTATTCTTTTGATAATCAAGATGCCACCATGGTTCGTCTCACTCTCCACTAATTAGACGCCGTTTTACTGCTTCCGGAGGGAAGGTCAGTGCTCCCACGATCTCCGATGCTACGGTTTAACGCGACTAATTATTGATTTCCACTTGGACGTCGTCACCTTTTCATATTCACCTACCTACGTATCCATCTCTTCAACTTCCTTTCGCTAACACATTGCTAAAAAATCTCAACACAACAACTCACTCCATGTTTCACTCTGTGATACATTCGATATCTTAAAACCACCCTGCTGTTCAATGTGTTCGTTAACACTGGGTTTACGGACAAATCTTATATGTATACCTATTTCTACGAGCAGCTGTCAAATGGAGGGGTAAACGAAAATACAAATTTTCTTTCAAAAATCAATTTATTCAATTTAAATATAACTGAAGTATAAGAATATTAAGCTGCACGTCTAAATAAGTTACTAATAAGTAAAAACTATTTTCCCAGAAATTATCACAGAAGTGGGAACAATAATATTAACGTTATACAATATTTATTCGGTGCATTTTTGCAAACATACTCATTTCCTTCAGAGCTAGCCCCAGAACAATCTTCACTGATGTGGATATATTTTTTTCAATAGTTCGTTATTTCTTCTGGACTTACTTATGATTGCTAAAGAAGGGTGATTGGTCAAAAGAAAACAAATACAGTGCCCACATTCCACTATGTCAGTGCAGATACTTATAATAAGTGGGCACTTTCTTCGCAAATATGTCTATTCACAATAACTGAAACTTTTTTACACTGTCTCTATACAAAACGTCCTTACACTGCGAGTGCAACTTAGCTACTGACGATCGTTCTTTATTCTCGCGGGCTATCGACAAAACAGCAATAAATACCGAGGTCATACGATGCATCATGAGAGATATCGAATCTGGAGCAGCAAATATATCTCCGACACATTATGATTTCTACTTAGTAGGGACTTTTCTATTAGGTACTATTGTATTTATTACTAAAGTAATAATTTCACGAATGAAGCAAATATATTAGGATTATTTAAGCAATTTCACGGGTTCCGTAGAAATAGGTATACCTACTACGTATAGATCTCGAAGGTAAGAAGGCCTAGGAGGAAATTTACGTGTGTATAAGTTCTTTGAATAGAATCATTAATTCACGGTAAAAATTGGTTATAATTAATGCTATGGTTTTCTCGCTATTCCTTTTAGAAATTTAAACCCCGTCAAATTGACGGGTGCCATAAACCTAGTGTTAAACATCCACTAAGAATATCTGTCATCCATCTTCGCCCTTAAAATTCTCACACTCTCCCAGTTCTACAAAAAGTAGAAATTCAATTCGATCCTCCGGAATCGTGATCCCCGTTTCCTCTGCGCGGAGAACGTTGGACCACCCGGTCATTAAGAGCATTTTCTTAATGTTGATTCTATTTACATTCAGCCGGCGGCTGAATCGAACTAATTGGACCGTTCACCTTAATCCACGACCTCAAGCAGAATATAAGCAACCGTGAAAGCCGTCGATTCACTTTTCCTTATCTCGACAGTTGCTCCACTTTGGGCGCACGATGCACGTTTGAAAACGACAGTCCCCGCGCATTTCCATATTCGTCGTCCTTTCCCCCGTCCAATTAAACTACAAAAGCGGTGTCGCGTTCCTCGGCAAGGAATTACAAGTCTTTCGTCGAATCAGCTCCACTCCTCGAATTAACAACTTCATTCCTCGGTGAACCCTCGCCGATCGAAAACCAGGACATTCTCGATAAGACGTACAGCATCGAGATTCCACTACCAGACGTTTTAATCAAACAGAAATGAAACGTACGTTCCTCGTACGATTGGCGACATTTCGTTAATACAGACTTATCAATTTACGTGCTCTTTTTATTGTAAATACGTGGAGACCTTGAGCGGGAATTATCGAAATCTCGTCGAGGGAATTCTTCGCAATTGATCGAGAGTCGAGGAATTTCAGATAATATACGTATGCATTGCTCCGAGCCTGCGTTTCCAGTTTAATTCGATGGATTCTGCTTCGTGGCCTGTACAGACAGTGATAATACTTCAAAACACGAGTTGTCGTAGTCTGGGCAGAAGAAGATTTTTCCACCGAGATAATTGTGCTCGTTAATGTATATGGAGGTAGTGAGAGATATTCGGGGCTGTTTTGCTAATTAATGCAGTGTATAAAACAAGGTAGGCTGTTATTAGTGGTACGATAGCGAAAGAGTTGATCCTTTACGAAGGAACAAGAAATTATGGAATGCTAATTTTGGGAACCAGCCTCGATGTTTTTTTTTTTAGAAAATCCTTAGCAACGCTTCTAACAATTTTTGTATCAGTAAATCTTTTAGCTTAATAGAAGCACAATAATATGATTTCTTAAAATAAAGAGGAGATAGATAACAAATAACTATATACGTAGCCTTGTGTAAGGGTACTTCGTAGATTTTTAGGGTCGTTTCTCATAAAAATGAGCTTTCACTTGGCAAAACTTCATTCGACACTGAAACTCGTATTTCTTCGCAAAGCATTACGCCTGTGCCAGTTGTAGCACAGACAGCACCGACCCTGTATACAAATAGGTTGTTCATATCATTGGCTATCCCTAGATAACCTTCCGTGACACAAACATGCAGCATATTCCACAGACGTTTGTACGGAACCATTCAGAACCATCACAATTAATACTAGCCATCACTTTATCCTTCCCAAGATTACAGTGTTATTCAAACAAAAATACGCAATGTAATTAGCAGAAGATGGAGGCCAAGATAAAATGACCCTGTATAGAGCACGCGGTCAGCTGGGTGATAAATATTACTTCGAAGAAAGTAGAAATCACGTTCGTCTACTTATGCGCAATATTACGAGCAATGAATAGGAACGAAAGTATGTGACGTGTTCCCGTGTTATCAGTTTCGCCACCGGCGGATGGCAGAAATTTAAGTAGAAATTTAATTGGAGGTACGCAGGATATATAGGCTACAAAACCGTGTCCCGGGTTGGCATACTTTCCTACCACATCGCTAAACATAGATTTTCACTCGCATGGATTTCGACAAACAGCTTTCCACGTGTATTCGCGCGCGCTAAACATACGGAAGCCAATGTTTTACCATTAACCGTGCCGTCGGAAGTGCTCGTAAATAGAGATTCGAGGGAACGACTCTGGGGAGGTTTATTTACGAAATTCTTCAGGCGAGAAAGATTCGGCAAAGGAAACGATGTGTGGATGTTACCACGGCAACTTTATTATTTACCATACACTATTCCAAATATTGTGGGATTTTTTGTAATTCTATGACAGGGTAATCCGTCGTTTTATAGATTTTTAAACAACCAGTAAAATCAAGTGGAATATATAAATATTTTTCTGCAGCTCTATTGCCTCTTTGGAAGAGGCAGTGATGATAAAATCACGTCACAGTACAAAGCATTATAGTTTATCTTAACCTTAAAGGGTTAGGCCACCTTGGAGACCCAAAAATCATATGTAAGTTTCAGAATTTTTTGGGGCGAGATTAGAAAATAAATGAAAAAACTTTTTTAAAGGCTTCATTCTACATGCCTTGTCTTAAACAATATAGGCATTCATTAATACATACCCCAAACATAAGAAGTATAGTATCATAAACAAAAAAAATTGTCTAATTTGGTGCTGTGTTGAGCGTCTCAGGGTTGCGTAACCCCTTAAGAGAACACGAAGATACAGTTCTCAATTCGAACTCCCTTACAATCCTTCTGATTCGATCCACAATACTTTTACGAAAGAAACATTGAACCCATTCCTCTTCTAATTTCTTCTCTCCTTCAAACACTTATAACACACCACCAGAAAAGCCATCATTTACCATTTCGCGAAGAGCAAAATTCAATGATAGAAAGATGTTCCTCTTAAATATAACTCGAACCCTAACAAACTCCATCAGACCACTTAAAACTTGAACAATTAATCCCAATCTCCATAAAATGATCAACCATCAGCAGCTACGTCTCCAAGAATATCTAATATTCAACTTCAGACGTCGAATCCAAATCCATCCGAAATGGGCGATCGTCCAGATCGCCAGCCACCCTTGCTTGAATGAAATCTCTGGTGGGACATCTATCACGCGAGCCTGGTCTTCATACGGTTCGATGGGTTTCTTGCCAGTCCAGGAAGGGGGCACGGAAACCTGCTCGACGTGCTCCCCGCGTCTCTAAATATATTAGTCGCATTATACCTTGTCGATGAGCCATACCACACCTTTAATCCGCGGATGAGACAGCCGTTGCACCGGACGTACGTATAAGGCGACGATAAAATCTATAAAATCTAAGCGTATCCCCGTCGCCTCGACAAAATTAGATGCCGCGAGTGTCATCGATCATACGATTTATCGTCCGTGTTACCAGCCCAGGCTCCTAGAGATCGCCACTTTTTCCCAACGAAATGGGACCTATTCGGCGTTCACTTGTTGCTCCAAAGCGTTCTTTTCGCCGACCCCTCGATCTCGTTTCGATTCGTCGAAATTTTCAGTACCCCGCTGCTGAATACGTATGGCGGTTTATGTTATTGGAATCGTATACCTCGAGGCACCTTTTCTCGATGCAATTTTATCTATCCAGCAAGGTTTACTGTGAACACAGAGCGTGCTTGATTCTCCCGGATGATTCGTACTTTCCTGTATCGTCCTTTTACGCTGCGATCGAGTTTGCTTGATTTCACCTCGTTTCTCCGGCTTTCTTTTCTCCCCTGCTTTTTCTTTTGCTGGATTTAGATGGCGCGTGCTAAATAATGTTCCATTTACGGTGCAGAGTGTGAGTCGCGATTGGAATCACTTTCAGCACTCGGAAAGTATTGATTTCGATAAGAATTCTTTGAGACGAAGTTTAAAATATCTCATGGTTTTATGGAGACTACTGTGAGAAAATATATATATATTGTTTTTGTCATTTGTATATATCGAGATTTTAAATGCACCTACTGTCTTTTCAATTCCTTGAGGCAAAGATTAGAATACTTAATAATATACCTAATTATACCGTTATCTTAAGATTAATGAAAATGAATTTTCTTCTGTAATGAAGATTGTAGACGAATATTTACAGAGTTATCGAAGGGATACCAGTTGCATTCTTTACCCTTTTATAAATTTGCATGAATTTACAAATTATACAGATATGTACTTCTTCACGATTAAATCCTTATTTATTTCATACTATCGAATACTTCATACTGTTATACTTCCGTAAAGGTTAATTTTATGTAGCTAGGCATCAAAGATTGGACACTGAATAATAAACGTCTCGATATATTATATTTATTCCCGTTCCCTGTCATTATTCAAACGCGATTTATGTCGAAGTTTACGAGAAGTCTCTTACCGGCTTTAATACTATACTTCATCCCAGCCAACATCTTCACCGCGTGAAGACCACTCGAAAAAAAGCCTCTTATATCATGTGAATAACGTTAATTATATTCACGTGAGCGTGAAGTCTCAGTTCCCCTTTCTCTGTCGCTTAGCCAAGGATTTTACACATATATAGGATTAGGATCTCTTTAATTTGTCATTCTGCGCGAAAGCTTCGTTTCAAACGACTTGACTCTAGCATCCTCAACGGAAGCACTTATTTCCTCATATTTTAACACGTTCACTGCCACGATGCATTTAGAAAACCATCTGCCACAGACCACGCTACGCTTTTAGTAATCACATTGAGTATATTGCATATTTTTAATTAGGCACGCAGCCAGTGTAACGAACACATAAACTTGGTATTTAAATATCCCCTTGGGCAATCTGATGTTAAATTTTCGAAAATCTGGACCTGGTTTCTTTTATGGAGGCAGACTGTAAAATTACACAGTGGCATGAGAAATCAGGATGTCACAGATGGTAGTGAACGTGGCAAACAATGTCACGTGTCGTAAATCACCCTGGGTCAACGAAAAGTTTAAATTGTCGATTGATTAAATCATCTTTTGTTCCTTAATGCTTTTCCTTGTCTTGTACGCACAGGTACTTATTTTTATTGAGTTTCAATGGTAACCATGAAAGAGTGATCCAAAAAATAAAGCCTTTTTTCGCCTCTTTTTCATCCCACGATTTTGGAACTGAATTTTATTCTAAACGATACCTTATGATGAGGCATCAATCACACGACATTTTCAAGTTGAGATGACAATTAGTTTCTGAGATATGGGAGGTGAAAGAAGTGAAAATTCGTTAACGCGTCAGCCCATACGCTTCGATGTACGGACTTTTATGTCAGTCCGATAATTTAAACAATTATTCCCAGGGGTTTTGCTGACTGCTAACAACGACTTTGAACTTAGATTTTCAAAATTCATAACGGCCTATTTGATATGGCGGACCGTATGTCTAAAAATATTCTAATTTTTATAAAACTTTGGTCTAATATTCGCAATGAAACCAGTTATGGAATGAATTTTCGAAATTAAAGTAATATTTATGGTTTTAATAATAATTATTTTCAATTTTGTGGAAGCTGTGTATTCTGATTGATAAAATATATATGTTTACTTACGCCCGTGCCCGCTGAGTGGCAATAGAAGTTGTGAATTTTAAAAATCCAAGTTCAAATTCGATGTTTGTAGTCAGAAAAACCCCTGGGAATAATTGTTTAAATTATCGGACTGACATAAAAGTCCGTACATCGAAGCGTATGGGCTGACGCGTTAACGAATTTACACATCTTTGACCTCCCATATCTCAGAAACTGACGCTTCAACTTGAAAATTCCGTGTGATTGATGTCTCATCATAAGGTATCGTTTGGCGTAAAATTCAGTTCCAAAATCGTGGGACCAAAAAGATGCGATTTCTTGGGTCACTCTTTCGTGGAGTTCCAGTACTTAGTGATGGTTGACAAGCAACCTCCTTGTCAAGTTGAGATCCAACCCCTCTAATAAAGTTGAGAAGCAATCTCCTCGTAAAGTTAAGAAGGAACTCCCTTGTGAAGTTGAGATGAACATTCAGGAAGTTGGGACGCAGCCCCTTCAGGAAATTGAGGACAACCCCTTCAGGAAGTCGGGGGCCCATCCCCCTCAGGAAGTTGGGACACAATCCCTTCAGGAAGTTCCGATCAACTCCTTCACGAGTTTCAGATCAACTCCCTCGCGAAGTTCAGACAAACTCCCTCACGATGTTCAGACCAACCCCTTCAAGAGGTTCAGATCAACTCCCTCACGTAGTTCAGATTAACCGCTCCACGAAATTCAGATCAACCACTTCACAAAGAGTTGCCATGAACCCCTTCACAAAGCTGAGAAGCAACCCTCTCGCGACGTCAAGATACGTTTTTCACGGCGAAACTAGATCTCGCGCGGCTGCTCGATGATAATTCATCGACGTGCGTACACGTACATGTCTCCATTTGCGGAGCAGTGGTCAGTTCTTGCGTGGTCGGTGTCGATGAACTATCCTCGATCCTCTCGCGGACGCGTGCGTCGCGGATCGCCACGAAACTATTAATAAACAGAAACATCGAAGAAACTGGGGAGGAAAAAGGAGAGAGCCCCATCTAGTCGGCCGATTGGCCGTGTCTGCTAAATGAAGGCTAATGAATTTCGTGCGCGTCATTACATCCTGCGTTAGTCGCAATTATAGCGCAATTAAACTACGACCCCCGCAGCTAACAATGCAGCCATTGTGTTAATAATTACGCCTTGGAATGCGTTTCGTGAACGGTTTTACGTAACGCGAACGCCGCCGGTACCGACGATCGAATACTAATCGCGGCGTTCCGGCGAACCCGCTAAGGAATGAATCCACTCGCTTAGCTAATTCGCCAAGACACACCTGTAAGTGGATACCGAACGCTGGTTCTCAGCTAGTCGCTGGCGATCAGCGGTTTCTGGAATTCTCTGCTACCCGACTGGCTCGCTTTACAGGCTGTTCTGAAGCTTCTAGAATCTAGATTGAGGAAATGAAGTAAGGGGGATTCTACGTGGTTTCCTCGGTGGCAAAGATAGCATTACGTCAACGAAACTACTTCGGGGAAGTTAAAACAAGAAGCTTATAATTGTGGCTATACCCTATCTCATTCCGTAGGTACACTGGACAATTAGTCATAATAATGATAAATTTCGAACCACACTTTAAACAAATCTACTCAATGCACATTCCACTTGGTATCTCCGAATACTCGCACTAACAGCTCAGTTAATGCACTCGCTTACATCCCACTCTGAAGCTGATCTGAATCGTAGTCGAGTGCACTTCTGCCCTCGTTGATTCCTCTTAATTACCCTCTTCGAACGATCGCAGATACCATCGATGGCCTGCGATCGAGAGACCGCATACGGCCCGTCGTTCCTAAAACCGAGGGCAAAAAAGTGTCTCGTTAGGGACGGAGGAATGTCTCCCAGTAGTGTTTCGCGAGTGGACGGCAGACGAGCTGGAGCGAAGCACGAAAAGAAATTAAAAAGGGGAAACAGAAACGCAGTGGTGTTCCTATCGTAAATCACCGGCGAAAATACAATAATGCAAGAGAAGAGCGAGGTCTCTCTCGCTCGCGCCATAAACCAAATCTCATCGGTTGACCCGGCTTGACCTCCTTCGGGGGCTTTTGTGCGACACATTCTGGTCGTTCTGCGCCTTTTTTTTTTCGAGCTGGCCGTCGGTGTGCTGGGTCCTTTAAAAACGGTCCTCCTCTTCGGGAATTCCTCAAGGTTCCTGGTCCACGAGACGACGACGGGTTAGACGCGTGGAGATGCTGTCACCTCGCCATAGGGTGGCCCCGCCGTGGCCCCACAAAATAATCATATAACGTGCCTGACTGCATAGCTGCATACCATAATGCGCCTGCCCCGTCTTTTGGGACACGCTCCCTCTCTCTCTCCTACCATTGTCCCGATCGATGTGGCCGAAAATCGACGATTACGACCCCGATCCCTACCATCGTCTTTCTGTGTCCCCTTTTACGACACTTCGGGATGAATTCTCTTCACCGAAACTGTGATCACTCTTTTTACCTTTTATCGATGACATGGACACTGGGGCTCGATGATGGAGGAAGTGTAGGCTCTGTTTTTGTAGAACAGGGTATCGGGCTGTTTTCACTTTAGAAACTAGCACTGCTCTAATCGTGTTCGATTACATAGATAACAATTCGTCTACGTGGATAGATCTTTCTGTAGTAGGTATCAAAGACACCATTTATTTGAATCTGAATTGTGAGTTTATAATGAAACGTAAGTAGCGCTTCCTTTGTGAGACCGTAACTGAGTTTCCAGTTGTCCATTTCCATTTGTTTGCAATTAATATTCTTTTAGTGGGTACTCGATATTGCAGCATTCCTCCCATTAGGATAAATTGAGTGTATGTATTATTCTTCTGCTTGCACAGTAATTATTTTACACTTGTCGCTTTAGGGTAATTTGTCAAGTTTGCAGTTTGCATTTCAAAGTTGCAGCAGCAGTGCCATGAGATTACAGTGGTGACGAAGATCTTTTTTTTCACATCGTAATTGTGGAGACCAAAGAAGACTGCGGTTGGACTCTTCGATTTTTGCATAGTTGCATAATGTGAAATCTTCTCGCGTTTCCATCCTGTGACTTATTATCGGTTTGTTCGCGGCATCGTCGTGGTCGGCGAATTTTCGAGCGAAAATATTATAAACGATGCAGATGAATACTTAGCCTGGAACGAGTCTCGTTCTACATGATGAATCGCGGTTCGATTCTACCCTAAAGGCAAATATTTCTACGAAAGTTGCGGGTCGGCCCCTTTAAAAGTTATTCGCACAAATTCAGACGTGTAAAAAATGTATCCGATGCCCGCTGGCTTAAACCCTCGCCAAGCAATCATACAAGTAATTATAATAGCAAATCCTCGAAAGGATTGATAAATTATTCATCAATTCTACACAGAAGCTGAAACTGTAGTTTGTAACTCGATGCACGTAGCAGATTTTTTACGCTTGTCTTCCTAGCAGATATCTGAAAGATTCATGTTTCACAATAATGTGTGGTACATGTTCGATAATAAAACATTTCATGTATTTTCCAAATCTTATCTATTAAATATAATATCGTGGGATTAATGTCGAACATTTTTGTACGGAATTAGTACTCAGAAATTGTGAACTGTACTATAATGTACACGTTTATGTACCACATTTTAAAATTTATAAACCTTTTATTAACCCTACGTGGTCACACGGGGTGTATCGCACCCCAGAATACGTATTTGCCAATAATTCTGTGAATTTTTAGACCTTAACAATAAACTTTAAAAATTTGGTAAATTTTAAAAAAAGAAGAAATCGCTTTTATCCACAACTATTTATTCAAATACAAATTTCAACATATCAAAATTTACATTTCTAGAAAGAGACTATTAGAGCACGATGTATCTGCAATTATCACACAAAAGTTAAAAGGTTAAAAAACTCGAAAATAGTAACTCAAAAATGACGCTAGGGTGCATGGAATCTCATGTGACCAACTTGTGATTATAAGAAGGTGTGACCACGGACGGTTAACAAATGATGCCATTCTTCAGAGCTCAGTGTTCTGAATTAGATTCTATCGCAATCAAAAAACGTCTCGTGGCTTACACTATTCAATAACGACTTAAGTAGTACACGTATCGGTTAATTCGTCATTTCATCATTTCCCCTGAATGTAATTGATATTATTCATACGAGTCATATTTTAAATTGTTTTCAAAGAATCGTTTAAAAAACACCTCGTCTGAGTAGCAGGGAGTCGCTGCTGAAGAAGCCTAAGCACACAATAAAACGCTCTCCTAACAATATTAACCCTTCATGGTCATTGTGGACTCAATAAAACCGCCTTTTAACTTTAGAGATTGGTCCCGGTAAGTCCCTGGCTTTGAAATGGCATTCACCTGACATTTTACGGAAATTTAAGGTTTCCTCTTCCGGTAGAGACCGTCAGTTTTTTAATCAGAAAGTCCGTTGGTGAATGGCAGCCGTTACAAAAACATTCAGATCTCAAAATAAATACCTTTTTTGAAACGCACACTATGAAATTAGTATCAGCCACAATCTGTACGAAAATTAATTGAAAAATAAAAAAGTTATGATTGTTTAAAAAAAAAAAACTCATTTTTCAGAACTTTACACCGTTCCGATTTTTTTTTACATGTTGTCATTTTATTTCTTACTAAAACGCGACTGTTCCATATTCTACAATGTTCAAAGTGTGTACTATAATTTTTGGGACTCGATTGGGCTGATGACCACCGCGGAACTTCACAGTAGTGTGACCACGAAGGATTAAAACAGTCCACATCCTCCACCTTTTCAGAACTTCGTAACAACCATCTTCTGCAACAAACCTTCGCAGCATCTAACACAACATAAAACTCCCACATAAGAGTACACTGAAACCGAACACCTGTTGCGACACCATAAAGGCCTGATGGACCATCGAACCGCTAAACACAGAAAGTGATTAGGCGTGTTCACAAACGATTGCACATTAGCGAATCCGTGTTCGCGCAATAAAAGCTCACGGAACGGTATATCCCGCGGTTATCGCTTAAAGCTCGCCTAATAATAGTTAGCGCGGCGGGTATCTCGCCGTGAGAATTCGCGGAATTAATAGATACGTTTGGCTAATTCCGCGGGAAGGTTCGCAGTCTGGTAGCTTGCATCCAAACACAAATCAATGTCCCTTCCTCTCCCTCTCTCCCTCGCTCACTCTCTGTCCAAGCACCATGTACTAATGGCCTCTCGCGTATAACGGAGCCCCCTGCGATCTATCCATCCCGCGTGTGTATCCGCGACTTCTGCGACAAGTTATCTTTATGGTACGTGACTGGAGATGTAAATTGGCTCTATAGAAGGCGACACCGGCTACGCCAATAAATATCTCTATTCCGTTTATCCGCGTGCATATCGTTTCATCCCTCTTTTCAGCCGCCTTCTCGTCCTCCCCGACCGCGTACCGCGGCTCCTCGCGGTCTTGTATAATCGCCATTGTGCCGTGCTCGCGCGACGTCTAGCAAAGGATACGGTATGATTCAGTAGCGTCGATGCTTGGGCTTTCGAGTGCCACTTCGATACACGCCGGTCTCTCCCCCCCCCCCCCCTCCCCGTGGGAGTATTTAGCCCTTTTGTGCGGGAGCATCGCGCATCGATCGGCAAAGCTGAGTACGTACCTTCTGTTCCGGTGTAGCACGATTAACAGTGATTTCTGGTCTCAACATTCCGGGACTTGGTGTTTTCCTTTTGTAAAGATTCGGGGGGTACTTGCAATAGGAACGTCTATATCCCCCAGCGCTTGTTTCACGGGCGATTATTCGGCATGAAGCAGGCCCTCAAGACGGGAACTGGCAATCCCGAGGTACCTGAGCTGACTGAGCGCTGAGCCCCGTGCAAGAGCCTCCACTGGGAGCGTTCTGTGACCGACAACTTCACATTGGCTGAATGGGGAGCGAGAGCGCTGGAAATCGGGGTTAGATCAAGGGAAATTCTCTGTCTGCTTTGTAGAGGCGTGTAAGGGTTGAGAATTCCTCTTTGTTTCCCTGGTTAGGCTAAAGCTTGGTGCATGTGGGTGGTAGTCAACTACTTCTGTCGTCTCGATAATTGGGTTTAGTTAGACTCTCGGGGGGCAGTGGTTATGGCATCTCTCTAGGCCTGTTGAAAGCTTGGATTTATCTTCTTTTCCCTTGGCGGTACTTTAGTACTTCTCTGTTTAATGAAAATTTTGCTTGGATCATCTACGAGGCATTAAGAACGAAAACGGACAACCCACATTTTTTTGCGAAATTGAGTTGATTAAAAAGAGGTTGATTGAATAATTGTTTTCGATTTAAAACCATATGGCATAACAATATCACGGTTTGCATTGAAATTTTGTGGTGACAACTATGTGCGACACTTATTAAAATTAAATGGAAAATTAATTTTGTATTCATTATGAAGTATTTCGAGTAGTATCAGAAGCTAAAAATAATGAGTGCACTGGCAATAACGCCTGCAAAACAAAATGCTGTTGAAATCCTATTTCTTCACTCGCCTATTTCTCCGTTTATCTAGTACTTACTAGGGTTAATCCGTTGTTGTTCTCAATTCCTCATATTATGTTGTAATTAATTCCACATTTAGCGAGTTAGCGCAGAGATTTTGGCAGACTTTTGTGCAGGTTGCAGGAGGTGAACGTACCTACCAGTGAATTTTGGGAAACTAAATTCTTGCAGTATACAAATGGACTTTTGTCCCCATTCATAAGTTAGCGAAGTAGTATCTTTAAATTCAGAGATTCGCGTTTGCATCTGGCATGAGTTCATGTGGTCACTGTCCATCGCGATCATATTCTCAAAAAATCCGACAAAGCATCACGACAGGGAAATATTTCACTGAGCATGATATTCCACATCGAAATCTACCGCAAGGCGACTGGCTTTACTGAATCATGATCGTCCAGCTTTGCTTGTTCCACGACGACGGAATGCCACATGTGGCAGTGCAGACTCGTAAAAAACTGCACTAATCGGGCCACAAAGTTCTTCCTCCCCTTACACACCGAAATTGCATTCACAGATTAAGTACTATCTACTTAAAATATCCCACAAATTCTTCTAATAAAAATCAAGCTAGTTGTTCAACTCAGAAAACGTAAAACGCACATGGAATTATTATATCGAATCCAGAATTAGATTTGCATCTTCGAATCTTTCTTCTCTTCCCCGCTTTCATCCTTGAGCCTTTCCTGAAGTCGCCGGAAAGTTTCCTCTGAAATTCGTGGGCATTAAGATTCGAGAATACAGTAAGGTAGGAAACGGTATACGGTGGAGTAACTTCTTCCCGATGTTTTGGTATTCACGTAAGATTTACCGCGCGTTTCCTACGGTGCATGGTTAGAAAGTCGACGCATGTTTCCGTTGATGCATCCGCTGACGTTTCCGTTCCGAGCTACCCGACTCACGTCCTCGCGGATTCCAAATGCACCTGTGCATCCTGCAGCCTCGATCCAGACTGATCACTTTTAAAGCGTCGGACACTCGAGCGAGAAACACGTCCTTGCCGCTGTGATTTACATCCACGTCGATAGAGACTTGTCGCGCACGTTACATCGTCTCCAATGTGTCGTAGGAAACTTTTCTTTTCACGGACGAGTCGCTGCTTTCGTGTTCTCACAGAGTTTAGAGATGAGAGACGTGGATGAAGGAGTCGAAAATTGTATAAGTACCCATATAATCGTAATAGTATAAGAGGGTTCATCTGTAATATATTAACGCAGTATTGATCGTAGAATTACGAGTAAACGTTCATTAGTCCTTCCAGGGCTGAATTGCTTCTGCAAGTCAGAAAACACGGGTTCTGGGATAAACTAGTAGTATGGAGGTTAAATGGGGCAAACTTAAAACGAGATTATAGCAATGCGAATCTTATAACAATTTAGATTTAAACTCTACATATCTCTCTTTGGAGAATTTTACACCGTCCATTCAGATATACAATAGATTTTCAATTATTTCATCTATTTCCTTCTAAACCTACTATATTTCCTTTAGAAAAGTCTGTGCGCGTCTTCTAGCTTCTCCTTAATCATCCCTTTTACTGTAGAATTTCAAACCTCGTTCATTAAAGTGAGCAAATGCATCCCAAGAAAAGGCTCAATTTACGAATGAAAATAGATCCCAAGTAACATCCAGAAACTACCCCCTTCTCAACCACCAAATTCAGTTAAATTCCCAAGGATCGACCACGAGTTCGACTAACACACTGGAGTTTACTCGCGACCTCTTCTGGTACTCCTAACTTACATTTACAGCCCTCGTCATCGGTTCGTCAAACATAAACGAGCTACTCGAGTGTTAATTGCCCCGCGTAATCACTCGAGCCACGTGCACGCACGATCGTTCGATTTTACGTTCGTTTGACGAGGCGAGTGAATCGCTCGCGGCTACCTACGCCGATCTCGGCGCTAAACTGGAATACCGTCATCGATCTACGCGCTCGATTCCATCGGCGGATCGATCCACGCTAGTCGAACAGTTTGTCGTTCGTTGCCCCCGTGGCTGAGCATTTCCCTGCGACCTGCTCCTGCTCTCGTCACCATCTCGCCGCGGTGTCGCGGAAACGTCGCGATAGCTCAACCCCAGAAGCCTCGGCTGGATTTTTAACGGCCCCCGTAGCCGGTCAGAAAGAATTCTGCGACACGTAGCCGAGAGTGTTAACTGCCTGTTCGAACGAGCTGTCCAAGCTCGTTTACATTTCACGGTGGCTCTGCAACGAGCCTGAAAACCAACCAGTAGGGGGTACCTTCAATGAATTTACAATGTGTTATTAATAACTATCATTATCGATCTTTTACGACCCCGTGCACGGGGCGCTGATGTACTTGAGCTTGTATCTTAACGATCGATAGCGATACGCACTGTTTTTCCGAGGACTATCCTCGAGGAATTTTCTTTGGTATCCTTACAGCGGGGTAGAAATGATCTTCGCGGGGTGAAAAAGAGAAGCTGAATAGTTGAGTAGTGAATTCTAGCCTTCTGTGAAGTATTATTTGTATAATGAAATATTAATTGTCGGATGAGATTAAAATCTCGTGTGAGACATTATATTTGTGTCTCATCTTCCCTTTTAGTTTCCAGCACGCTATCTTCGCTTAGAAATATTATCCACCCCCTTCTCTATAAAATACCCAACTCTGACCACGAATACTACTTCACAGCCGAAGCAACTCCCATCTTCCGCCGAATAGAAATCAACCACAAACCCACCACACCCATCTTACCGTCCCCCACCACTTCAACATGAAAATACCACGTAAATATTCACAGAGCGCAGTACCAACTCCGACCAATTAATTACAGCGGTTAATTTGAAACACCAGCCCCGTTGACTGCCACGTCCATCTATTCCTCTCTGCAAGCGACAACGTCGTCCGCGCAGCGTTCTAGCGGGTCGTGTTGCTCGACTAACTTTCATTTAGTCGCGAATCTAACGGAGTTTCTCGTGTCACTTGGACTAGTTGCAGGCTGCTGGCGCGATAGCCGCTTCCATCGTGGAGCGTGCGCTGATATTTTTTTGTCCCCTCTCGTTTTTTGCCGGAGTGCACTGGTTGCTGGCTGGCAGCGGACGAGCGTGCGCGCGAGCGGCCGCTAGCAGAGGCAAACTAGTTGTTCCAACGACACTACGGCATTCCACCAGCCAGTGGCATTAAAGTCCAGCGGAGATATTCACGTTGTCGTTCTGGCAATAATTTTCGTTCCCGCTGACAAGAGCATCGATGCGCGATATCGCCCTTGGATGTGTTACGATCGACGCTTAGCCGTGTCCAGGCTCGTTTCAAAGACCGGAAGCGCGTTTCAGCCGCGCCACTTTTCCATCACTTTTTCAATCGAACCCTGGCCGGAGAAAGAAACTAGCTGACTGGTCGTAAATCGGCGGCGTAACATCGACAATTCCATTCGACTCCGTGTAATTGGAGCGTATTCGAGCCTCACGAAACGTCTGCGCGGCTCAGCCGCGACCGTTCAGCTAATAGTTAGTGCGGTCGTAGAATTTTCGATGAAGGGTATGGGCGGAGAAGCAGACTTTATATCGGCGTAAGATGCTTGTCGATCGTATGCTCGGATCGTCGGAGCACGGCACGGGGCGATCGTTGATCTTCGTGGACACATCTGATTGTGAGTCCTTTGGAGATGTTCTCCTGGTTACAGCACCTCGTTAACGGTGTTGAAATTAGCGGTTTTAATGGCGGATACTTTCTGGAGATTCAGACTCTTTGTGCGGCTCGTTTTCGACCGCTTCTTCTGGGTGGTTGGTGCAGCAACTTGTGTCACAGATTGCTCTCTTTGATGTTACTATGCTCTGGAAATCTGGGGGAGATTAAAAGTTGTGTTATCAAAAGTAGTATATTAATTCTGTGGTTTACGGTTTATGGAATCTTCTATCATCTCCAAAGAATTCGTAAAAGACTGGGGAGGCAACTGTCACAGTAAAAAACGTTATAAAAATTCTATACATTATCAGATTAGTTAGTTAAGTGTTTAACCCTTTTGAACCCGTAGAACCTTAATAGCTAACGTGTGCTTTCATTTTAATTTTCTCATTTTCATTTTTTTGAGAGATGTAGAATGTTGTGAAGCCACACGAAAAGCTTCTTTGGGCCGGGGATTTTCCTCCAACCCCTGATTTGTTTAATTCCTGTATTCCCAGATTTTCAATTTGATCGTTAACATTTTGGAGTAGGTACAGCTAACGCAGACAGTTCGTTATGGATTGTGATCAGGGGCCACAATTTCGCTTCTGTGAATCGTGGCTCTTTCTCTCCCGCGGGATCGTGACATTTGATTCGATCGTTAAGCTACCGGATGCTCGTATCTCGGATTCTTCGGTTGCTACTCGCCTTCGTGTATTTACGTTGATTCCTAGCCGCGTGGCCGTTGCTTTGCGAGTAGTCCGGCCAGTCGAGAAACAACTTACTCGAGTGCACTTAGATTTTTGTTCCTGCTCTGCGTGCGTGTATCATTTAAATGCGATATACTTTGTTGCGCGAACTTGATGCATTACCGAAGACCAGTTTCTTTCTCAGCCTCGTGATAGCTTGCGTCGTTAAAACTTCACGCCCTTTTAGAAACCAGGAAGACTTCTTAAAAGTGGTGCATTCCAATGCAACTATTTAGATTCTAGGGATTCCATGGTGTGTTCGTTTTTACGTTTTCAAATTCATTTTCGTGACTACTTGGCGAGATAATATTTGCAGCAGTATTTTCATGACACGATGCTTTCTATGCCTCAAATCGACTATTTCTCCCCATAATCGATGCTACCTAATACCAAGAGTTATCGCGTTAGCGTTCCCCAAGTAATTCCTTTATTAGCATAAGAATTCTCCTTATCGAGCCCATTGCATCTATATTTCTACTTCGTTGCATAACGCGTTTTTACGAATGCAGGAAGCTTCTTCGTTCCTTTTCAATTTCTTAATAAAGCGTGACCGCGCATCCCCCCCCCCTGTTACAATCATTGAGCATGTAATGTCGAATAAAAAGTCGCAGAGTAAGTACGCCTGCAATGCCAACACGACCGTTAATTACCGTATTCAGTGTTTTTTTCACGGATCGCTAGCAATTTTAATTATTCCCGCAATTAATGCCTTTCCAGGCCCGTTACATATTTCACCTTTGCCTTTTCGCAATAGCAATCCTGTCCGATAGAAAGTACGATGCGCGCAGACGAATTATATAACCCCGAGGAGCGTATTAAAATAATTCGAGCCCAAGCGAGTGAATCCTTTTATTCGCCACAGGACGGAGCTTCCACTCGAAATTGCGCAGTAAAGACTTAAAAATACTTTTTTCTTCTCTCAGTCGCATAAACAGGCGGCTGAAATTTTGCTCCCCGCAGGATGGAAACAGGTTTAAAGGTGGCAAAAGTCAGGGGCACTTTTTCAACACCAGTTTACAACGGTTGGGACGACGAAAGGAGCACCAAGGAATTTATCCCGCCTTCGAATTACAAGCAATTGTGCGCTTTAGACTTAACAAACAAAAAAAAGGGCGGGGGAGGGGGGAAGAACAACGCGTGGCTAGGAGAAAGGATAAAGTTCAGTCTACGAATGTTCACTTATTCCCATTCCTCCGCGGGGCGGTTGCCGCATGAAAAAGTCGTTGAATATTTATCACTGGCAGTCGTATATTTTCACGGATATATCCAAGACCCGACGAACGGGTCGCAATCAAAAACAGAAGCTCACGAACGTTTCATACGCGCCCGTCTTATTGCCCCCGCGCGCGGATCGCCCGGCTCTGAGAAAAGTCGTCATTGGCTCCGCGCGATACCATCAGAATTTCCTACAGAGTTAGAACATTACGGCTTAATGAGATCCCCCGGCTCTAATTAAGTGCCCCGTCGAATGGTGTCCATTTCGTCGTGACCGAAGAGGCCGCCAAACCTCATCCAACCGAACGAAACTCGGCTGGCTGCTGCTGCTCGGTATCCATCAGCGGCTCTCTCGGGGCTCGCCAGATCGAATCGGCCAGCTGCGCCTTATTTTCATTCGCAAAAATTGAAAAACACCTCCTTTCGAGGGCGTGGCCGAGATTGGCGAACATGTTTTACTAGGAAGGGTGCGCGAGGAACCGAAAAATCCATTCGCGAGTACCGCCCACCTCTAATTGCTATCGGTGAATCGGGCGCGCGCGCACGTACGCGCGCACTCGAAGAACTAATAAAACGTCGGTGCAACGGAATCTGGATTACCGTTGATTTTATTTCGTATTATAATTTTATGCCCCGCTCCTTCCCTTCTGCTCTCTTTTTCATTGGCGAACGAGCCAGTGGGGATAGGAAGAGATGCTCCGCGGATACGTAGCCGTTGCATCGTTGGGTAATCAAGGGATGGGTAGGCGAGTCGATTCGATATCTCTACGAGCACGATTATTAACGCGCTATTAAGACGCATAGAACCGCTTTGGGGATGGCTGGCAGACTCGGGAGACGCGGAAGAACGAGCGTGGAACGAGAAGGGGGCCCTGATTGGGACCGATCAGGTGGACCGATATCGTAACTGGCTGATAAGGAGGCAGAAACGTCGCTGTACGCGCCGCGATAAAACAAAGTCGCAAATAAACGTGCGAGAGGAGTGACAGGGGGACGTTCGGTGGGATTAAAGCGGTGATGTCAGCGTTGAGAAGGCGACTGAAAAGAGGTGAATGCTAGAGACGAGTAGGTAGCGGGAAAGTGTAGATGCTGTAGAAGGAAGGGAGGGTACTTGTGTCCATTAGCGGGCTTATAAAACTTCTGCCATTTTATTGGAGTCTGAACGACTGGCTTGAGGCGTGTAAACTTTATTAGGTACAGACAGGCTGTGGCTGACGAGACGCCTGATTTTAGTCCAATCATTTGTTAACCGTCTTCCAAAGTTACGCGTTAAATAATAACACTTGAATGAACGGTCCCGTGGATTCCTCCGTCCAAGGATCGGTTAAACAGTCCGTCGATTACTTTCCTCCGTCTTCTTGCCGAGTGATGAAAGTTAGCTGCTCTTAGAGTTAGAGTGCCCAGTAGTTATAAGCAGAACGAGCTACCCAAGAAGTAGAAAAGGAGCAAGTTTTAATACAGACCCGAAGGAAAAACGAGACATGCGGGAGCAGAAGATGCTTCGCGATATCCAGAAAACTGAGCCGCGGAAAGGGCCCGTAGGATTGATGAGAGGGTAATCATGCAAATGAAACGATGAGCAAGCAAAGATAACAGGGAAAACGTATGCATGCAAGAAGGAACACAAAAGCTCGCGGAGGAACAAGAGCGAGCGGGTCCCGAACCGTTAAGAATAGAACTGTGAAGCTAAAAGAAAAGGAATCGAGAAGAAGGATGAAAGAAGCGGCGAAGAGGCTGCAGGGGGGAGAGAAAAAAAAAGGAAGAAATGGGACAAAGATCCTGTCTACAAAAGTTTAACGGAGGCGACTCGGTCCACTGGAGATGCTGGGAGGCACGAAGCGTGTCTGAGACCTATTAAAGCCCATCTACCTGGTCCTAAAACAATACGATCTTGGGGCGCAGGTGCAACACCGCGAACGTCTCCGTCGATCCGTGGCCCCTTCACGATCGTGGATCACCTCTTGATCGCCGTACATCACGAGAAATCGGTCGTGGACCTTTGATCCTCGTAGCTGAAGTTGTGCCTGACCCCGGTCCAATTATGCATGTCGGCCGTAATTATGGGTTTAATTAGACGGCCAGATGCATTCGGTGAGAACGTCGAAACCCCTGCCTTCGACCCGAGCCGTCGTGATATTTTCGTTTCAGTGATTGATTATCTTCGACCCCGCTCGTGAACTTTGCCCATGTTTCGGTACCGATAGCCGGAGAATAATCAGGCGTAATTTGGTTTTAGTAGTACCCGGTACTGGGTGGTATTTAGTGTCAGACGCGACACCATTTTATAATGGATTCTCAGGGGAATTTCTGCTGTGTGGAATAAAACTTTAAATAAATGAAACGTTTTCTACATCAAGTAGCTATACAATTCTACGACATGTTTTAAGTTTTGAGGTATAATAGTAATGCAGAGATCAGCCTAAACTAGCTTTTACTTAAAATAGAACTCACAGTTGGACATGGAAATAGTAAATTGGAATTCACTACTCGAGCTACCATATTCTACTTCCACAAATTAGTTTCAATTTCTACTGTACTAAGCTTCCCCATTTTCTTAATCGCGGGAATGGCCCCGCGTCTACTAAACAAAAAGCACAAAATCTCGACTATTCGAAGCCCACAAGTCGGCAAAATTCTAGCTTCAGATCGTCAGATATCCCTTGGCCACAAGTCAACTATCGCGACCGCCTAGTAAAACGCGATTTATTGGATTTCTTCGACTATCATTCTTATCAATACGCGGGATTGTTGGCCCCGTACGTGCGCCACGAGCCCATAACAATTTTATGGGACGACGGATGGGGGTATCAATTTTGTTTTCTCGTAAAGTGACTGCGTCGCGGCGAATTTGCATTCCGCGTGCTGCACTTCCGCAAGAGGATCGTGGAAGGCTCGTATAGTGGCACCCTGGGGGTATTTCCGGTGCCTGTACGGTACGCACGCCGACGGTTTTTCATGCGGGCGGACAGATCGCGCCAGAGGGGATTCGAGTCATCCTTTCTCGTCCAAGCGGAAAGAAGCGGATACGCGGCGAAGGTGATTCTGCACGGACCGCAGGATGCGCGTCATTGCTTCTGGCATATCCTCGATCGCGGCTGTCCCGTTTTTTATCGAAATTATATAAATTGATTCTTCATTGCGATCGACATCGCCTGGGGGATATTAATGGCGTACCTGGAACGCGAACGGAAAGTTAGCATTTCGAGGCAGTTTCTGTTGCTGTCAGCTCCGCGTGCACTCTGACACTCCGGCGTCGAAGGTGCACCGGGTGGTGCAAGGGCAATGTAACGCAAGCAGTCGGGGCACGGTGAATATGAAAAGGGATGTTCGAGTGGAATGCATAGTTGGGAAAAGGAAGATGGGACGATTGGATTTTTGTGATTGATGGCGTGCGGAGGAAAATGGTTTTAGTGGACTAGGATTTTGGTAAATTGAGCTATAGGTACTGCCTTTCCGGGAGTCTCTTCTTCGTTTGTGTATTTGAAATTAAGTCTGCATCACTGTTTTGCAGTGGTAATACTAAAGTGGTTATAGGAGATGAACTGTGCAAGTTTAATAATCTTTAGAAACTATATAAAAGCTATCAGACACCACACATTCTAATTATCAAATGTCATCAAATTTTAATTCCATATCACCTCGCCATAATATTCACTTTAGCCTACCTCTCCACAAGAAAATCAAGAGAGCTTAACTAATCAGAAATGTCTCCTACTCCATACTTAGTACTCCATTATACCGGGGGAGGCGAACCTTTTTATCCGCGCGTGCCAAAAATTTATAAATAATATTTATCGAATTGCTGACGTGCCGGGCAGTTTTTAATAGGGGAGAAATTAGTAGAAAATTAATAATTGCAGAATTTTATTAAGACAAGTTGAAAAATTAACAGATTTTCATAAGAATTAACCAGAATTGGACATTAACTGAATAAAAAATTATTTAAATAACGGATCAAATAAAAGTTACTTCAACTTTAGATTATTTGACGAATACAGTTCATTTCTTTATTCGACACATAACTCGTAACTTGACATACCTACACATTGTCGTATAGTAAAAGCTGGCCAAAAATATTTTCATAGGTGTATCTAACCATATAATAATTATTTCAGATTAATATACAGATATTAATGATAGCATCTGTCAATCATTGACGTGCCAGCAAAATTTTCGTACGCGTGCCATAGATTCGCCACCCCTGCATTATACTGTGATGCACCTGTAATTACAAAATCCCATTTCATCAGTCAAATGTTCCAAAGTACATCCCGCTTATATCACGCGTCGTATCAGCAACGGTTGAAAGCAAAGTGCACGTATTTACAGTGACACGAGCCTCTTCCCCGGTATATCTCTTTTACGTGGATCCTCGGATGGGACGTGAATTACACGTTATTAACACGAAACATCGATACGGAATATCCGCCATCGCACGGTCCGCGGCGTATCTACTGTGCGTAGGCTGTAGAACAAGCGTGTTCTCATTCCTCTGCATCCGTTTCGAAGTCGCAAGCACGATTGCGCGTAACCATAGGTCGTAGCAGGGCTAGAGTCTCTTCCATCGATAACGCCGGTCCGGCCGAGAGGATGTTTTATTCAAGGGAAATTGATCTTCCGCGGCCTGCGTCGTACGTGTACATCCACCGTACGTCCACGATCCACGCACACAGTGGCGATCAACCGATACGCGGATCCTCGCGTGTTCCCCCGCGACGTGCTGTCGAGGATGTCTCGTGGAATTAAACTGAAAGTGTGTGACACGCGACCTTTTTATTCTCGTGCCGATGCACGACGATCTATGCTGGGAAATTGTGGCTGGATTGCGAGATGATCGTCGAGGTTTATCGATGGTCCATCCGTGGCAGATGCGCAAGATCTTGTGGTCGTCAAAGCAGCTGCAATAGATTCTTTTCATTCTCATTGGCAATATCCTTGCTTTATCTTTCGCGCTGTTGTTCGGTGATTTTCAAGAACGATGATGTTGAATTTAGTCCCTCTTCTGTGGAAATGAATTGAAATTTTGTATATGGCTGTTGGGTATTGATTTTTCGTGCTTCGTGTCTACTTTGGTGAACATGATGAATTTGCATTCCTATCGCTATTCAGAGACGCGTAGATAGGACAACGAAAAATTACAAGAGGACTTTCCGAAATATTCAGAAGTTCTTCCAATCAAACTATACCTTCCACCTTTTCAAATTGCATCCCACGGTTACAAGAACTATCAAACGTCTTCGTCTCATTACCAAAATACCTCAGAATTAATTTCATCAAGTCACAACCTCCTCATCAATACTCTGATTGGCCTCCCTTACAGAACGTCACATTCCAAGTCCACTAATCTACTGACGACCACAATTTCTTCACAGCACAAGTAGGAATCCAGGGTCAGACCTAGAGAATCAGTTTCTTAAGCGTTCCCAGCAAATTCGTCGTCGAAGGCCAAGTTTCAGCCACGGTTCGCCCTCGCTGCATGTTGATGGCCACTGTGCGTGCAACCATGTAGAGGACACGTGAGTGGTCGGTCATCGGACCGTTTTATTTTCGCCGGTTATATCACAGGTGTTATCTTACGGTGCTCGCGTATAGACGCAGCGTGAAGCGGGAGGAGGAAGGCGAGGGTGTCGGATGTTACGCGGCATAAGGGCAACGGTTAGACAGGACCGAATTACACGGGAAACATTGGTCCTTTTTGCCCCGATTGTCCTCGTGCTGCTCGTTTTTTTTTTCTGGCCGTCGCCTCCTCGAGGACGCTGTTTAGATGATTCCGGGTCCGTACGAGCGCCGTATGGCCCCGTACGGGGTAATTTTCGGCGCGATTATGTTGCTCGCGTGCTCTGGCTTCACGGTGGACGAAACGCTGAGGAAACGGGAGAAAAAGTAATTAGATCGGGTATCGATTAGCTGTGGATAGTTGTACTTTTCTTCGTGGGTGTATTGTTGATCACAGTGAATTATCGTTTTTTTTTTTGTTAAGATTTAGAAATTGCGAAGGAAACGAGGTGGATTGGATAGTTCTGACGTTGTGAATGTTGTGAGTTACTTGTACCACTTAGTTTTTGTGGCTTAAGGGGTCTTTCCACTATGAGGCCCTGATAAAGTACCACTGTTTGGAACTTTTTTTGTCACAAAAAGAATGTGTTTACTAAATTGAAGTTTTTTTTCTGTTTATTAATGTGTGTTTTGAGAATACAGTTTTTTTTTCATATAGATTTCAATACCTCCGGTGAATTTCATTTTCATTTGGTGCCAAATATTTTTCTTAACAAAGGCTTTGATTTTCTTATAGTCTAAGGTCCACTTAAGACACCTGTTGAAGTCTCGTGTCTTTTTTTCTTTCCCATTTTATGTTATCACCCTCCAAAGTTAAGCGTTCCATTTTACCCTACTCTCCCCTATTGATATGTACATGGATAACCTTGAATAGAAGTATAAGATTTAGGACGTATTCCAATGCATCATGATCTTCCTTTGTGAAAGGAATATGGGTCAGGTACACAGGTTCACTTGGTTTTCTGCTAATTTCCTCCAACATCGATTTCTACAAACTCTGTACATATCTTAAAACGTTGGTATAGAATCTTAGTAGGACTCAGGATCTAAATATTGTACCTAAGTAGTTCTTGTGCTACACTTTACAGGCTTCTAAAAATCCGCCACAAAATGAAATCTCTCACCATTTAGCTTCAGTCTGAATTGGGTGCCTTACTTTAAAATCTCACACCACACACCACAAACTTCTACTTAAGTTCTCAATTTCAGTTCGACAGTGTCAAACAACCTTTTACCTGACAATTACGGAAAATTGAAAAATTCAACGCGACTATGCCACGCAGATATCACTCCACAACCAGCGCCAACATTTTTGGAGCCTAATCGCCTCTAAAGCGACAGTAACACCAGCCTCGAAACGCCTCATTATCATCTCCACCGCAAGTATCAACATTACCCGTCGATACTAATTCCCGTATTGATAGGAACGCAACATCATATCAAGTATCCCTCGCCTCCTTGAAGTCCTCCGCCGCAAAACCTATCCATTATCGTCGATAATTTTTGCATCACAAAGGGGAGCCGGCCTTCGAGGATGTTAACGTTGCATTATCCCATACATTGTCGCGTAATGACAGATACAATGCGAGCCGCCATTATAATGCAGCTCGCGCGAGCGGCGTAGCGCCGCGTCTCCGGTCAACAAGGTGTTAATTAGGAGCATTACCGTTCATTTTCGTTCATAAATAACGTCCGCGCGGCGAAAACGTTTATTAGCGATAATCAAGGATCGCCCGTACTCCCGGCGCGCTTAGAATCGTACACGCAGCCATTTAGGACCGGAGGATACCGTTAAACACAATCGTTTCGGAGCGCTCCGGCGATGTTCCGCGGCGACATAAACCAGCCATCGCACGCAACGGCATACGTAACGTGCTCGCGGATTTGACGCGAGGGGCGCGTTACTTTATAATGGATATTAGGCGGAACAGTTACGCTCGGGGATGCCAGCGGTACGGCTTCAGAGCGCGCGCTGTTACCCCTCTAACGACGACCGTGATTCCTCGTTCTCTTTATGCGTTTCCACGGTGCAACCGAGAGCGCCCCGATCACGTAGGCTAGCCCGTGTAACGGCGTAACGTACGTTCGTGCCTGGTGTAATTTTCGGAACGATTAAAGCCTCTGCCTCCCTTGGAACGTTCACGGTCCCTTAGTAGCGCGCGCTTGCCCGCTCCGGAGAAGATCCCCGTGGCTCTAAATAAGGCGCGGAAAAAGCGCGGTGAGATAGCATTAACGATCGGCCGCGCGAGTGCTGCGATAAATTTTCTGGGGGGGATTCGTAAAAATCGGGGGCCCTATCGGGGGCGACGATAGACACAGAGAACGCGGCTACCGTAGGGAGACTGATAACGCACGAGGAAGCGGTTGGAGCCGAGCGTAGATATATTCGGCGGTGGTTATCGGCGCGGATGAAGATGTTTTTATAAGTATATCCTTTGTGGGGAAACTGTAGCCCCGGTGAATGTCGAGACTCTTTTCGTTGAATAAGGATTGAAAAGGTCGTTAGCGTTTAGAGATCTATGATGAAAGACTCGAGTACGATGGGGAGCACTAAGGTCTTTGGTACCATCACATATTTTCACTCACAGTGTTGATGCAGGGGTATGAGTTAAAAGAAGAACGTACACTCGAGCCACTCGATTATGGCCACTAATATACTACATATACACGACGGCTAATGTTCCACTTCACGTGAAATTCGTTTAGTGAACATTCCCACAATATTTCGTGAGTACGTTGTCAATAGGCAGAATTATACAGCTGCCTAGGACGTAGAGCTGACAAGAAGCGCAAAATGGTCTTTTCATTGTTGGCATTTTTTAAAATAAAGTTTTAAATAAAATATTACAAGTTGTACTATAAATGTTCTAAGCTGTTGTAAGGTCATCAAGAAGGTCAAATAAATGTATTATAAATAAATGCCGCAATTTGGCAAGTTCTCATAGGGCGCACAAAAGGCTCGAACCGGGCCTGTATGGTGTTTAGCACAGCCGCGCCATAGCCTTCTGCCTCGACCATATTCATAAACTGTTGTAGAAATGGTCACCAAACGAATGCCAAGCATGTGAAGTAGGTCACGGGTCACCGTGCATGCGTGTTGGAGCGGTCAGCATCGAGTGAGTTGAGTGTATATCGTTTTATGAAAAAAAAGAGGGACAGCTCCAAGCGATACCTCGCTTCATTCACGAACTCCGGGCCCCATATAAACGCGCGGAGGTGGTCCACGCGAAAAAAAAGCTACGGGACAAAGCATGAGAATGCCGCGACCTTCTTTAATTTCAATCGCTAACCACGAATTACTGACACGTCCACGTTGTACAACGCACCCGGGATAATATCTTACTCCGCGTACGAGGATTGATACAAAGCCCAGCTGGAGGATCATAGGAGCCGTGGATCGGACAGTCCTCCTCACCTTGCGCTCCGGCGAACAGCATTATCTTCCTGAACACGGGGCTCAGTCACATTGCATTACTTCGCTCCGAGCACTATATTAAGGCTACGAAATTCCACGAACAGGCCTGGCGAAGTGTGCGTCCGACGTGCGCGAAGCAAAACGCCTCGGAGCGCTTAGGAAATCCAGACGTCGTCCTATCGTCTTAGGAGGAGCAGCCTCGAAATGTTTACGATGGAAAGTGGAGGCGTACACCACGTCGTTATCGCCGTCTGCCAACAGCCTTTCTCTCTCTCCTCTCTCTCTCTCTCTCTCTCTCTCTCCTGCTCACTCTCTTCTTCAGCTTCTTTTCCTCTCTGTTCGCTGCCCTCGCGCTGGTCTCTTCATCCTCGGCGTTCTTTTCCTTCTCACCCTTCTTTTTCTCCTCGCCGTTTCTCGTTCCGCGGATTTCCTCCTCTGCAGCAGAGCCGTGGCAGGCTTTGATCTTTCTCTCTCTGTTCCCCCCCGGTCGATCCTCCTCTTCTCGCCCCGAACGCTCTTCCTCTTGCCCTCTCTGTCGCGGCGACCCGTGCGCCAGAGCTCCATTTGGTCTTCCATCCCTGCTCGCATTTGGATTCGCGTGGCGCGCGTTATTCGCCGCGAGAAATGATCGTATAAGGCGGAGGAGAACTGGCCGTAGATGGTTTGAAAGGCCGGTGGCAGGCTGCTCTCGGGTCCAGCTTTCCTCCCCTCGGCGCGGCTAGGCAAAAACTAGGATAGGCCTAGATGGCCGGTCCCGTGACACAGGACGAGGGGGAGGAAAAACTGGAGGACGGGTAGCGAGTGTGAGGTGGAGGGAGCGAGGCAACGCACAGGACGTACTAGCTTCGTACTTGCACGGGTGCGGATGCGCGAACAAGGGACGAAGAGGAGGCTGTCGGATTGATCGCGCGAAAGCAGGATGGAGAGCAAGGATCCGCGGTGTCGAGAAAGAGAGAGAGAGAGAGAGAGAGAGAGAGAGAGAGAGAGAGAGAGAGAGAGAGAGAGAGAGAGAGAGAGAGAACGGGGAAATGGAGAGACAGAGGCGGCGGATAGTACCTGGGTAGGTATATTCAGCCTAGCCAGCCGGACAGTGCACTGAACTTGGCAAGAAATTCAAGGTTGCATGGCTTAATGATCTAGTTTCTTCGGCAGCGATATGATTCACCATTATGCATCCACTCATCCGGCTCTTTCCGCGGCGAGCCGCGTTGCGACCGAGTTCGAGGAGTTCAAGTAAGATGCCCGCTGCTGAAAAAGCCTGAGTGGATTTGGAGAAGTCTGGCCCACGTTTGGGAGATGTCGCGATAGTGGAAATGAATTTCTGAGAGCTTTGCTGCGCGTGCGGATGCAGGTATACAGAGTTCATGGGGCAAGGTGATAGATAAAAATGGTACAGGTAATTAGTCTAGATTGAGGAGTATTGTTTGGTCGAATGGTGCTTCGTTATTGGAGAAAATTTATTTTAAAAAGAAGTGGTACCATAGCTTTATAGATGAAGGAAGTGGTATAAACATCTGATTCTATAGGGATGCGAATTTACAAGGAGGTGACTGATTAGTTTTTAATCAGACGCACGTGTATCCGAAGGATTTTCTTAGAGAAGGCTCATTCAAAGAAGGATATTCTACAATCTCCATTTATTTTTGCACGAACAGTCGTTCCGTTTTTAGATTCTCCTCCTATTACCACTGCACCCACTATTTTTTGTTCAATAGCATTATTTCAATGCATTGTATTCCAAAAGATTTTAAATACCAGTGAAACGCATTAGACAACTGGGAAATTCAATAATTGAAGCCATTTCCACAAACTGGCGGACTAATCACTGATACTTCTCGGTGCTCCAACATTTTAACCTGCGTCTGGCTTTCATCCAAAATTGCTCCCGTTCAGATCGCGGCCTCCCCTTGTAACTTTTAAACATTACCCCACTTGTTCGGCTGATTCGAATTAAACCACGAAAAGGGGAGCGTTCCTTCGTGCAAAGCACCATTAAATCACCGCAACGAACCGTCGAGCATCCAGTTTAAAGTTTCCCCGTAATCTTGGAAGCTTTACGTCTCATTAATTGAATTAGCCGACACGCGTAATTAGCCGCGGGGAGAAGTGATTCAGAAACGAAAGACGTTAATTCGCAAGCTGTTGCTTCTGCGCCGTCTATCCAAGGTCGCGCGGCTTAATGATCCAATTTCTTTGCTCGAGATATGATTCATCATTGTGCATTCACTCGCCCGGTCCACTCCATATGCTCCCAAATATTTCGCTAAGCTTCCACGGCGTTGCTGGCAGAAAGTCGATCTTTACAAAAATTCCGGCAGATCAACTGGCATGAAATACATCTGTGCCGTTGCACGTGAAAATCGGATCGCGCAGAAACAGATGCATCGCGTCCAATGGATGGACAGAAAAGGAAGGAAATGAAGAAAAACGAGCCTGTTATTAGCGCTAGGTGCTTATTAAAGATTGCACTCTATTTGGTCGCAGTTGCAAATCCAGCGAGCCTTGGAAGGGAAAGGTATAAATCAGGTCGCATAGCAATCATCCGGTGTTTATCCCCTTTTTTTCTAATACCACGACCATTAGAGCCTACCCTGCGCTACGTAGATGAGTAATTATTCTGAAACTAACAGGAATGCAGGCTCGATTGCTGTTAACGGTACACACTTGAAACCACACCGTCAACCAAGGATACATTATTGTGAATTACGGGACAAATAAAGCGTGCCCCTTCGGACGTGCTTATAGAGCTATCATTTTTCTAAGGATGGTCGATCTCTGTTAGCGCTTTATCTGATAATTTTTATTCAGCAAGATCTTGCAGGTAAGATCGTACGGCGTTCGGTACTTGTTCGCCATAAAATCCACCAGTGGTTTGCTTTTCAGCACACGACGATCGCGTTGACGCGGCTTTTATCGTGACTTGTAACGACTGGTTCCAGTAAATTAGATTTCACGATCACTTGGCTGCGTCAACAAGTGGAAAATGCTCATCCATCAAAGTTTCTTCGATCACTTTCCGTGTTTGATTTAGCGGACGAAGGTAATCGACCTTTATCGGTTGCTGGGTACTTTTCTCTTTGGAATTCGAGCTTCAACCCCTAACCGCTGGCAAAATATACTTCCTAGAAGTTAAGCTCTACATTTTCGCACTCCCCTTTTCCTTATCAAATATTATATTCATAATACTAATTTTTATCGAATATTGTATTCTTAGTATTCATTTTTATCGAATATTGTATTCGTGATATTCATTTTTATCGAATATTATATTCGCGATATTAATTTTTACCGAATATTATATTCGCGATATTAATTTTTATCGAATATTATATTCGCGATATTAATTTTTCTCGACTATTACATTCTCGATATTAATTTCTATCGATTATTATATTCGTAATATTAGTTTGTATCGAATATTGTATTTGTAATATTAATTTGTATCGAATATTATATTCGTGATATTAATTTTTATCGAATATTGCATTCGTAATATTAATTTTTATCGAATATTATATTCGTAATATTAATTTTGATCGAATATCAAATATTCGTAATATTAATTTTTATCGAATATCAAATATTCGTAATATTAATTTTTATCGAATATCATATTCGTAATATTAATTTTTATCGAATATTACATTCGTAATATTAATTTCCATGCTGGTTATCGCAAGATATTACTTCCAACGGCATCAGTTTATTCCCCCCGGAGCAATCAGACGTTCTTTTCTTCCTGAACGAGTATTCTAACGAAAGGTGTCAGTTTAACGCAAAGTTGTCCTCTAGGAAGAGATCGTTCCGTGTCCCCTAATACTTTTCGGAGTACCTCGATCCACTATCTGACTCCCACCATCAGAAAAAGGCAATCCGTTACTGGCAGCCCGGACTTAGGGTGTCACTAGATCACACTGGCCGAACTTTTTGCTCCTGGCCTTAGTGTCTAAATTTTGCGAGCGTGTCCTCGTTACTCAAGTGTCCCGGGGTACGAATCCAGTCGTTGAGAAACCCGAGCAGATTTCTGCTGGGTCTAGACTTTGTCTGGTAACACGATCGTCGATCGACCACGCTCGCTACACTGCTTCTTCATCATGTTACCGTATTCCTGGGGTCCGAAATTAGTTTCACCCTGTGGGGTATTTGAATCGTTCCTTTCATAATAACGGAAAATTTTTTCATACCAGACGTGCCTGGTAATTAGATCGCGTTTTTTCATTGTTCCTAGAAGGTCTGCTCGTGATCGAAATCTCTTTGGAGCGAGAGATTTTTATAGCTACAAGAAGAAGGTACTGTGACGAGTTGTCACTATAAAAGTGACTGGCACGCTACGTTCTATCACAATTATCTCATACAATTGCAAATTTGAAAGAAGATCTACGTGTTGGAATCAATATTCTCAAAGGCAGTGTATTAGTAGATATCAACTTTGGAAGAGTAGGTAGGAGAGACGTGGAATGAAAGGAACATTTTTGTTTAACCCTCGTCAGGCGGCATAGGTACAATTGTAACTTTTGCGTTTTTAAATTGCGATAACTTTTTTTCGAGAAGCCGTGGAAGGCTGATGTTTCGTGACATCTCTAATTTTTTGGTCTAGATTATGCAGACCAAATTTCAGAAAAATATCTCTACCCCCTTCCGAGACAGAGGGTCGAGTCGAGGGTTGCATCCATAACAGCTGCATAGACACAATTACGTCCTCATACATTTTGTATGAAGATAATGCGATAAAAAAAGAATACGATTTTTTTTTAATGATAATGTTATTTTATTATAAAAAGGTAAAAAATAGATTATTTACATTATAAAAGAAAATTTAGGAAATTTTTTTTATTGATTTTCATTGAGGCTAAATGTTATCCATTTATCGTACAAATTATACCGATAGAGAGAATATTCATATAATATATGTGAGGGTGCAATTGTGCCTCTGCCGCCTGTTAACGTTGTAAAATTGTGCCGCCTGACGAGGGTTAAGATATGATAGCAAAAGAACTAAAGTATCATTCTACTTTGAATTTGTAACATTAGAAAGGTCGGTCTATCTTCTCCCCAATTCATACCATACCATTAACTTAACCGTTTCATGAAACAACAGATTGTTTTTGGAAAACGTAATTTCGTATCAAATGAAAGGATAAGGGGAAAACCAAGGAATTTCACAAAACAGCTTTATCGAGAAAATTAAGTTTTAATACCTTAGTCCACCAGTAAAGAAGCAAGGTTCAACGAATTTAATATTCTTATATAATTTTCTTCTTAAATAATTTCTAGTTTTACCTTAACGACAGAAGCTTATGCTTACAATTAGACAAAGAGTGGGGACATTCCGTATTTGGTTCCAATGCAGAGTGAACATTACCTGTTTTTAACCAGTACCTATACCAAATATTTAACGTTATCTTACGGGGGTATTCGAACTTTATAACCCTTTATGTTTCGACAGTTCTGTAGTCCCAGTTGCCACCAACAGAATATGCTATAAATCGCAAAATCACGAAAAATGGACATTCCTCGTTTTCCCCTTACCCTTCAAATTAGGTTTACGCCACTCGCAGAGAACGTGTCTGAAACAGAAGACAATAAGTCGTATTGTTCGATTTGCCCTGCATGGACTTGGAACTGGAACGCTGTACCGTAAACCCTATTGCAGGAAAGAGTTCCGAATGATAGTAGATAAGAGCTCGTGATTCATCAGCCTGCTCTATGAATACGTTTATGGGCACAAAATAGCGCAGGGGAGGGCAAGGCTGCCTGGAGGACACACGTGCAGGAAGTGGCACGCCCTTCGGAATGCAGTTGAACATTGTGAACGGCCGCGAGGCAGAAAACAAAAGAAATGCATTCTAATACGTTGGATACGCACGTCGCGGCCCTTCGTGCCTCGACTTTCACGTGATATCCTCTCTCTTGGTACGCGAGGATTCAATTGAAAGGCATCGAATACGCACGTGTGCATGTTCCGAGGAAAAGTCATTGAACTGGAAACTTTCGATCAATCATTAGAAGATTCAGGCTTCAATTCAATTACCGTAACGCGCTTGGCCGCGTGCGTGGAATCTGGTGGATGATTTATTCGAAGAAACACATCTCGCGGAAATTCTATTCTTCTTATGCAGTAAAATAGTACACTGATAATATCCTATGCGACTGTTCAAAGGGTAATCAATTTTTAATGCAGTGCTAAATTATCATCGTGCTCAATATTTACAACAGAGCTGGAATCGCATCCAATATTGTCGAATTTTTATTAAAAAAACATACGAAACAAAGTTCTCCGTTCGTTTTAACAGAGTTTAAAGTTCATTCAGTAAGCAAGAGGGAGCAAATGAATTGCACTGTTTAAAATAATTAGTAGACCACTTGCTCGTCAGACGTTCCGCCGCAATAAGAATACCACGGTATCAGAGATATATTCGTGATAGTCTGTTTAATAAACATTTCTCTCGCGTGGTTCATTCTTCGAGCGCAACAACCCCCTAATTATCTGGAACAGCTTACGATGAACGAGAGCCGAATGGTCGTGTAAGCGAAACTTTGTAAGCGTCACGAGCTTGCCGCCCGAAACGGGTGAACATAACGATACAAGGGGCAGTGTATGATTGATAAATTGAATGATAAACTGACAAGCATGATTGGCCTTCTCATCAACACGATATCTCCACGTCGATCGCGATGCAAGAGGAGAGGGGGGTGGGTGGCAGAGGGGTGGGACGAAGGGAGAAAAGAAAAGGAGGAGAGAAGACTGGCGGCAAGGCTGCTTGGAGGACACGCGGACAGGAAACGGCCGGGGCCCTTTGGAATGCAATTCGACGACGCGAACGAAATTCATTCTAAACCGACGCATAGACGGCGGACGGACACGCGCGCGCGCGCTCCTCGCCCCTTTTCGTCCGCACTTTGTCTGCGTGACCTAACGCGACGCGATGACCAGTAGGAAGGGGAGAAGTGGAAGAAAAAGACGAAGAAGAGGGCGAAAAAAAAAGCGAAGAGGAAGAAGTGGATGGAGGCAGGGGAACGAAGAAGACCCCTCGGAGACGTGATGTGCCTCTCGATGCGAATTCTAAGCTTCCAGGCTGACGGCCTCTGGGCCCCGAGGGCTTCTGAAACCTATGAGAGCTGCCATCTTTTCCTCGATAAGCTCGATCCACCTAGTCTCGCGAGCCGGCTAAGTGGAATGAACTGCTTCCCTTCCCCCGGATGAATATTCCCGCTCGTCCTGGATTTAATGCACTTTAATTGATGAGCATCGATTAATAATTAAAGTGTTTTTAAAGTATATGGTCCAGAGGAGCCTCATCGTTTCCTGATTCTTTGCGTTTGTGAACGGAGGATTCTGGGCGTGGGCAGCGATCGTTGCTGACGGTGCAGGGATTGGACCTGAGGGAAGTGGAGCTTTTGTAGCTTTCTATTCGATATCGTCGAAATTTTTGGTAATATTTTAATGTAATGATCAGTGGGTGTTTATGATTTTTAGAATATTGGAGGACTATAAATTTGCTGGAGAGTTTAGGGGCGGCCCTCCCTCCCCCAGAATAACAGTTCGTAAGATTTTATATTCCAACCCCTCCCTCCTTGCGTAATATTTTTCACATTGTATTTTTTCAGTTATTAAAATTCTTTTAGGGGTTTATATAATTCATTTAACTCGGTTTTATGTATGAGATGGAGCATCGTTTTTTAAACTACTCATATAGAAAATTGGGTTAAAAATATATTACGTAAAACGCTACTGGACTCTCTTATCCCCCTCCCTTGTAAGAAAACGTGCGTAATTTGCGTCGCCCTACATCCAAAACGCCTTACGTAATTTAAAGACGACCCCTAAGCTCCTTTTGGGAACCAAAGTCGAGATGAAATTCTGATAATTAATAGGTATCGGTATCTTGCATTCTAGATTCCTTAGTTTCTTGAGAAGAATACAATTTCCACCCCACGTTGTCTGCTTAAGTTTCACGTAAATTAGAGATAATTGATTCTCAACTTTTACTACCAGACACTGAACTATTACATCAAATACTGTACCTCAATGATTATTATTAAGATAAAACAGACTTATGTACTTCAGTAAAGCAGACTTAGGTACTTCTCAAAAAACGAAGGATGAAGAGTAGGAAAGTTGACAAACAACCTTTCATTCGAAATGCTGAATTATACAAACATGTTCCTGTGGGGTAGCGAGAAAGAGACTGAAATGCGATTTTCATGCTTCGAATGCACGTGTCGGTTGTTTCCCATGACGCCGTCAATTTCGTAGCAATATTATTAATCGAAATACGCTTTGAGCGCTCCGCTTTATCACCGCCTATCTCGAAACTTCGTGGAATAATCTTGCAGCCGAGGGGATCCCAGTCGCAGAAGCGCAGAATCAGTTGAATCAAGACAGTCCAGCTGGAATCCTTTGTGCAACGCCAGGCGAAACGCGCTGCATCATCCATTCGGATGGACGGTAGGGGCTGTCTCTGGAGAAAAACTAGGAAAGACAGATGCGTAGATGGACTTTTATTGCCTCGTTTACCATAATGGAACGGGACGTTCCTCTTCATTGCGCATTACCGCGCGTTTCGAACGAATTTCTCTTCGTCCCTGAAGTCTAGGAACCTTTTGTAGCGAGGAATTGTTTCTGTCAATCCTTTCAGATACAAACCACTGCAGAAGTAGCCACAAATCCTGAAAGATCTTGAGGAAACTGTCCCAGCATCCATAGATTGAACAGCATTCTTTTGACGGAGCACCTTTCTGATGAAATCTTCCTTTCACTGATTCCTTGTCTTGACTCTAATTATTTACTCATTCTACCGCCATTAGGACAGTTTTATCAAGACCTTTCAAGCTCGGCACCCACTTCCGCAGCAATTAATTCCTCATCTGATTGAACTCCCGGAGGATCCACAAATAAATCACTTCTTTAAAACTTCGAATTAGTAGTCTCCCTCAAGTAACACGTGCCGATGTCTCTCCACACCAAACTGACACCCAGAATAGCGTTTCGCGCGTCAGGACCGTTGTCTGGGGATAATCGCGGGCTCTCGGCGCGGGTCTATCGCCGAGATGAACGTCAGAGAGAGGTCGGGGATGCTGAATGAAAATCCTCTCTACGTCACTAGCGTCGCTGATGCTGCGTTACTATCGCGCCACGTGGGCGTCTTCCTCCTGCAATCTCTCGCCTCTCCTATCTTTAGTAAGTTCCATTTGGTTTCGCGCGCTTCCACGAACTCGTCCTCGGCGTCGCGAGGTTCCTTGCCCGTCGTCGAATGCCACGCGGAATTTATTCAGCGACGCGTCCGCGGGAAACGACGTTTATGATATTTATTCGACAGTACTACCGCGCTGGATCGGACATGCGGGCGGGTCAAGAATAGAATTTGAAGGGCCCCAGGAGAGGGGGCTGCGTTATTCAAATTCCGCGATAAGGGACTGCTGGAGGATTTCGCGAAACCACGGCTCGTTGCCTCCCGTTGTTTATCGTCGATTTCAGCCTGGATCCTTGAGTCCAGGCGCGCTATCTTTCACTCCGCGTGATCTTTGGTGCAAACTTTTCGCTATGCATGCCTGAGATCCGTGATAGGAGGCAGAGGGTTTGGGCAGAGATTTTGGTATGATGATATAGAGTTTGATAGCACCTAGTATGGTAGATTATTCTTTGTTTTAGAAAGAATACAAGACTATGAGTCGATAACCGAATATTAAGAACTTGTCTGCATGTCCAGTGAAAATACTTTTTCATCTCTTCATGGTTTTATCACGTTTTTTAGAGTGAATATTTATTTTTTTTTGGGGGGGGGGGGGACAAAATGCAGTGTTTTCTTCAAGGTTGGATAATTCCCGATGATTTAATATATCAGGATGTACGGAAGCCAGCAAGATATTTACTGCGTTTTATCTTGTTTTATATCTCGACTTACATGATGACTTCACGCATGTCTTTAATCGCCTTGAATTGCTCGATTTCACGGTCGATTTACTAGCATTCTTCAAAGCAAAGTTCGTACCCGAGGCACGTTGAATTGCACTTCTTGAGTGATCCGCCGAGATCTCTTCGTCAGACGTGCTCCATTCTACGCGAGCTTTTAACGCGGACGTGGCTCCCCTCGAAAGTTTGAACCCGTGTTTCGTCAACCGGCTCGTACTTTCGGCTACTAAATGGTTTTTCGGGACACGTACACGCTATTTCGGCGTGTACTGTTACTTTCCACTTGAAACTGGATTTTCCACATCGTGCAACATGCGACATACAGAACGTTCCTTCGTATAAAATGAGCTTTGCCTATCGAGAGAATCTTCTGTAAATTCTTATCAGACACTTGTCTCAATTTTGATGCACTAGTAACTGGCATAGATGTCAACTATATCCTCTACTAATACTACTAGCTTGGTACTCAAATTAATCATAAAATCTAGTATATCAAAAATAGGAATATTTATCACTTCAAAGTTCTTCGAATCAATCCGTCTACTCAATCCAACCCTTGCAACACTACAACCCCAAGTCTGCAGCTTTGAAATACAATTTATCCCAGCGATTTAATCCAATGATACCAAGAATTTCATAATAACAGCAAACTCTGAATTCCTCCGGGACTCTATCAAGCAACCTGCCCGACAGAGACAATTATTCCCTGAACTTCGCAGAGTCCACTGCATCGCTCGTTTTAAATACAAACCACAGCGACGCGCGTCGGTTCTCGAAATTCGTGGAGGCAGGGTCCACGAGACCGTGTGATCCTCAGTTTGAAGGCATTCCTTTCTATGCAGCCCATTTGAATTCTATTCGCTGCACGTGCCGCGCGCTGGCCCGCGGCTGAACCGCAGCCAGCAGCCACCAGGGAAAACTGGATTTTGCGCTGTCTTATCTGACAGCAGGTAAATTAGAGGGGGCGCATCGTGGCGCGGGCTGCCTCTGTAAAAACGAAAATACCGGCGCGTGCCGTTTGACCCCGCGGGTTATCTCGCCGCGTGTCGGTCAACAGGTGCAACAGGTATTTGACGAAAGATCAGTCGACGACGACGAGGAAACGCGCTTGTGATTTATGCGTGCAACGCCTACCGTATACACGCGTGGCCACGTTTCGACGGCGTCCTCTTGGCAACCAGTAGCCTTCTGCTTCGAAGCCACGGTGCTGGATTGTAAATGGAGAACTACATTTGATGGGAAGATGGAGAAATTTGTGGATGGAAATGTTAGACCGTTTAGGGCTCCATGTTCCCATGATCGTATTTCTTTCGGTGGATGCATCGATGCACTTGTCAAGAAGTTACATAATACATATCTTTGACAGTTCGGAGAATTTGGTTACTTTTATGATTTTTTTTTCATATAAAGAAACGCTATATTTAAAAATCAGGATATACACCCTTTTGTGCATAGATTAAGCTGTATTCTCATCAAAAAGAAATTTTATATCTTAAGAAACGATGCCATAGCAGTCACTTCTCCCAAGGCCTCGTCATAGTTACAGTATTTGCGGTAACAAAAATATCTCAGAGATTACTTGCCGGATTTGAATCAAGTTTTGCAAGAATATTCTTCAGACTATAATCTAGTACTTGTCGCAGCCGATTTTGAGAAAATATATTTTCTGAAAAATGGCAGCTGCTCAAATTCAAGCATGTGATTTTCGACCTAAGATTTCATCTTCTTATATTAATAAAAAAAAAACCAAGACACAAACCGGAAAATCGACTTTGACAAGTACTGGATTATAGTCTGATGAATATTCGTGCAAAATTTTATTCAAATCGACTCAATAATCTGTGAGAAATTTTTGGTACCGCAAAATGCTCTAACTATGAAGAGGCTCTGGGAGAAGGGGTTGCTATAGCATCATTTTTTAAGATATTAAATTTCTTTTTGACGAGAATACAGGTTAATTTATACGCAAAAAGGTGTATGTCTTGATTTTTAAATATAACATTTCTTTATATGAAGAAAATCATAAAAATAACCCTATTTACCGACCTGTCAAAGATATGTAACCCCTTAAGTGGTATTGGATAGGTGTTCTACGTTATTCTAAGTATGATTATTCGGTCGTGTAACAATTGGAATTATTTTATGACAATATGTCCACTGTAATGGATTCTCTAATATATTGTGTTAACTGTAATTCAAGTTTCAAGGAAATTCAAACACGACGGTTATAAAGACCTTTTAGTGATTCTTCAAATTTTATCGATTGCGTTCTCGTTTCTACCCCCCCGAGCTACTCTCATTTCCGCTCTGCCTACTATGGAATCACTTTACCCCGGGACTACCCACTTTGCTAGATTAAGGAAACCAGTCGAGTAGCTCCTGGCAGACATCGAATATCGCGCAACCACATCCCGTGCTCTTTATTTTAATAAACTGGCACGAACTGCGATGAATAGTGGCTCGGGATGAATGGCGATCGCACGTTGCACTAATTTATCTGTGACTACGGCTCGCTGCTCATCGTGCGCTCAAGTGTCTGCGCATTTATTCAGGCTAACCACATCATTAATTCCTGATTGCTGCACTTTGAACTCGAGAAAAGAACGCAGCGTCGGTGGCAGAACCACAGGGAGTTGGTAGTCGCTACCGTGTAGCTTTGTTCCGCGGGGGAACTATTTGAATTTCTATCGGATCGCAGGTATTAGAGTAGCTCGATCGAATTAAAGATAACGTGGCGCAAGCTGCAGCGAAACGGAATGCGCTTTATGCATGAGATAGGTGATTAGCGATCAAGTGTGTCGGTGATAATTTTTCTAGCTGTCCACTCCAGATAAAAGGTGGCTGAATAATACGGGACAGGTGTACAGTCTTCGATCCTTGGCTGCCTCTAATTGCATGCAAATATGCCCCACTTCTCGCGAAAATCATTTTTCCGGCTCGAAACAGGTAAAGGTTTGAACGTCGGGTAGTAGTGGATTGCACGTACGTAAACGTATCCTTGGCATCGTTTCACGTGGCAATTGTAGTATCGTTTAATGAATGGATTGATATTGGAACTTCCCATAATGCTTATTTGGGAAGAATGGATCGAAAGTAAATTCTGTTCTTGGACGAGAGTATGTATTATAAATTGTTCGAATGGTAGACAAGAATTTGTCTTATTAAATTTCCTCTCTAACTTGGCTTGAATCTCCAAGTTCACGACTTCTTGCATATTTCAGAGAAAGAGATTGGTATCAGGCGCATAAGCTCCAAAGCTTCAACGAACTGGTAATACAATTATTGAACAAACATAATGAAATTACTACATATTTATCTCCTGTAAATTACTAAATAATTATCTCCTGTAAATTGCTAAATATTTATCTCCTGTAAATTACTAAATATTTATCTCGTGTAAATTACTAAATATTTATCCCCTGTAAATTACTAAATATTCATCTCCTGTAAATGATTAAATATTTATCTCCTGTAAATTACTAAATATTTATCTCCTGTAAATTACTAAAATTTCAAGGATACATAATCAACATTCACGTTTCCCTGGAACCGTACAAGCTACACTTTCAGATCTCGTTCCTGAAACGAAGAAACTGCAAAGCGCCGTGGGCAAATACGCACAGTGCACAGTATGCAAAATGCAAAAGATTAAGGCTTCGTTGAACTTTCATAGAATTCCAGTTCCACCTAGGCGCGACAGCAAAGTCGTATAACACTCGTGGTCGATGCTGCGCCGTACATTCTCCGCTTAAGCAAAGTAATAAAGTCTAGGGACGGCGACTCGATACCTGGAGGAAGCCGTCGTTCTTATTCTCGCTAGATTACATCGTTTCCGTCTTAAGTACTCCGATACCTAGTGCCGATGCTCTGCCTCTTCCTGCAACCCGTGGTTCGACATTATAATTTTCGAATCTCCCGGCACCATTCGTCGATGCTCATACATACATTCATGGTCTGCGGATAGCCTGAGCTCGACCGATGACTCTACTCGTCTCTTCCTTGCTACCGCTTCTACATCACCTTATTTTTCGTCCCCGCAATTGCTCCAAAATGGCGCTTAATCCCTTGCTGGAGAACGTGTACAAGCTGAATTGGAAGTGTAAATACATGTAAATGGATCATTATTAGTACCGAAATTCAGTAATTGGAAATAGGGCGTAATAATGGATTTAGATAGGCTCTGTTATTACGGTGATAAAGAAATTGTTATTAGATTTTGCCATGAACAAATTCCTGCAAAATGCATGGGAGTGGTAAGCAAAAGATAGCGAAGTACCGTGAGTAGATTTATTGAATGCCTGCAGTAATATAAAGGATTTAGGAGGGAAATGCTTTAAATTAAGATGGAATACATATTTTTCATTTCTAGAATGATCACTGTAATTGAATTATTACTTCCCACAGAAATATTATTGAAATGTCAGTATAACAGAGGGACTTTCATTATAGGGATGTACGTAATTTTATGTATGAATAAGTATGACTAGTACAAGTCATAACATATAATTGTCTTTTCTATTTATAATACGAGTATATTCCGTTAATGGTGGTGTAGTATATTATGAAGTAAACGGGTACATTGAAGAGTCAGCCAGGAATAATTGAGTACAGTAAGAGGTTGAATAGTTAACTCCTCTTGACTGTTGATTCCAGGATTCATCTCACAATTTTAATAAATTATAAGTGGCTCTTTAGAAAAGATTTCTGATTAACTTCTAAGCTTCCTAGGTTGCATTCTATTTTGTCTACGTTTTTCTCATTATCATACAAACAATATGCTTACTTAGTTCTCAGTAATAACATCTCCTTGAGACTCGAGAAATTTTAAATAGAATAGCGCTCGGTATTTAGATTGTACTTCCACGTCTACGTCACGTTTAATTATCGTCCATCAGTCACCCCATCTTCGTCATCATTAAACTCATCTCAGCGCTTCTGCCTCTCTCATTTATCGTTGTCCTAAATCTCAAACAGTCAAGCCCCTAAAGAATAATCGAATCGATTATATCCTATCGCCACTTTAACACGTTCAACTTGTTGCTAGACCACGACACGTACAAACTTGTTTATCGCAGCCATAACTCCTTGAAATATCTTTACAAGTTTTACAATTCTAAACTCTGGTTCCTCCAATAAATCCCCCGGAGTCCCTAATCCTTTCACACGGATGGGCATTCCACAAACGTCACTCTGAATAGTTCTAAGAAATATAGATTTTTTACCTCCAAATGGCAACACTTTAGTAACTGAATTCTGCATTACATTTAATGTAGAATTAAATTGGAACTGAATTATCTAGAAAATTGTATAATGTTTCTGAAAGATTTCAGAGTTGAGCCAAGGCCAATACTCAGAAGCTTGTATTTCATAAGACGAAGCACGTTTAATAATACAGTAATCACTATAACCTAGCATGCTTGAAAATAAATCTTTCATCCAGCACGAATTAAGTACAATCATATCGGGCTCCTTGATTCCTCGCGGAGCAATCACTCCACTTTTCTCCGAAACGTTGGTTCCGTTCGTTGCACGGTTGATTTCCAGCATTCTCGAATAAAATCGCGAAACGTGCATCCTCGGGACAATCCGCAGCACAAGAACCGTTCATGATCCGTGAACAGACGGCTTCCTGGCCCGATGAAAGTCTATGCTCTCGATCGTTGGTGGAGCCAGGCCGTCATGCTCCCTCGACTTTCGATCTCCTCCTCGCGTCCTCCGCGGAATTACACGCGGGGAAATATCTCTTCCTCGGCCCTCCTCTTCCTTCTCCGGGCGCGGGTGTTCACCGTTGGAGCCTCTCGTAGACAGACTTGGTGATTTATCGCGTCGTCGGGACGCATTAACGTTTCCACCCGTGTTACGGCATCGTTGCTGCGTCGTTGTCTAGATGGGGGCGCAGCGATGAAGCCCTGGCTGACAGTGGGTCACGAATGCATCGCAATTAAATACGTCGAGGCATGCTAATTAAAATTCTACTCCGTTTGCTTTCAGTTTATCACCCTACTAATTACTTTCAAACGCGCTGTTGCCCGAGAATACTCTTTAGAGCAGTTGCTTTGTGCAGGCGAGAGTTTTTTTGTGCCAGCTAAACGTTGGTAATCTTACAATTAGGAAAGTCCTTCCTATTTTTGAAAATAATTAGGAAATGGCTCCTTTATGGGGAACTACTCACCTTATCTCGTTAATCCTGGAGAAAGTTATGACAGCAAATCCTCACCTCGCGAGAGGCATTTATATTTTTAGCAACTACAGCCAAAGGCGTTTTTTCCTTGAACAGTTCACACTCCTGTCACCATCTTTTCGCGTTTTCATTTCGCAATATTTCTTTTTGCCTGTGTACACCAGGCAACGTGGAATATCTTCGTCGTGTCTGGATTGGTAATCCTGAGAGAATTTATGGTCGCGCGTGCTTTGATCGTGAAGAGTACTTGATTCTAGTACTTCTGCCAAATCCTGCTTCCTTCACATGCTTTAACCATCCCTCGACATACCTACATGTCGACGACATTGCTAATTCGGTGTAGAAAAGAGCAACTCATTTCTTACTTTTTTGTTTAATTATTCATGAAACATAAACACCAAAGATATTCGTGCCAAGATCTTCATTTCCTGTTCTACTAAAATAACTTCAAATTGTTCCTCAAAGTTTATTCAGAGGGTATTCTCGTTTAGAAGGACGAAATCCTCTATCCTCTTTAGGGATAACGCACAAAAGAACACACAGTTTTTACCGATGAGAACTATCCACACGTGTTTATTAACATTTCAGTAAGTCAGATAATATCAATTACTTCCTTGACAATTACTCGACACCCCTAATAAGTATTAAGTAGTTATACGTACTCACTTGACAAACGAGCAGATCCATCGAACCTGAACGACCCAATGCCAAACCAAATTGTTCCCTCAGCTTTATGCACTGGCCATCGAGTATGACGCTGCTGAACTTCGTCGAGGGAGTAGAACTGTACGATTCCAAGAAATAAGCCGCGTATGCGTCCATGTAATAATAACGACAAAACCGCTATCTTTCCGCTGGCATCGGCTGTGCGTGGCAGAGGAGATAGAAACGATACGCTGGGACTTTGGTATTATGCTGACACGCACGGCAGTCCCATAAGAAGAGGCTGTCCTATCGGGGTGCGTTTCAAGCGGGAAGGAATGATTTATCGAAACACGTAATACGTCTAATGCCTGATAAAAGGCCGCATAGAAATGTTCATTCAGTGGAAATACGACTTTGGTGCCTCGTGGTTAACTGTATGTACACGTCGGGGCCATTTAAAAAGGTAAATCGATTACTGTCCCCGACTCTCTGGCCCCTTGATTAATTACTGACGGCGCAAACAAATATCGGAATGCGATTTTCTGTGTTAAATTCCACCCTCCGCGCTGCTATATTTCACGACACTGGCACATCTGATACAGGAAATACAGAATAATACATACATTGAGATTCATTGAAGATGGTGGATCCTTAAAAGTTATTCGTTCACCTTAGATCAAGGACTCTTCTCCATTTCGGCTGCGACTCTATTATTACCAACCAAAGCATCCAGAAGACAGGGAATCGCAGGGATTATCCAGTTTCCCTGGTAATCAATTAGAATCCTCCGCAATTCCTCATTTCAATCTACTCTACGACCCCACCAAATAAAACATCGAAATACCCTTCAAATTGATTGAAAATTTCCCCTTTGGATCTCGATTAGGCTGCGCGAATAGCCATCAGATATTACTCGTAGCCCGCCGTTTCCACCGTGTCCATCGATGAAAATGATTAAAGCGTCTTGTGATTTTCGCCGCTGTTCGAACCGCTCTCCCGTCTCGGCCGCGATTAACGTAATTCCCCCTCATAATGAACTGCGTACAATCGATCGGCGGGGAGGGGGTTGTGGGGTCGAAGGGATCCACGGCTAGTCGGCAGGAAAAGAAGAACAAAGGCTTCGGCCCTGTTGAGGCTGGACCCTCGTCTGGGTTCCGTGACGACCACGCTAGTTAACGTTTTATGGAATCGAGCGGGCTCCGAGTCGAACAGGTGCACGAATTGGTCCATTCGACGGTCTCTATTCCTCCTCCCCCCTAGCTCTCTCCTCCTCTCGCATGCTCCTTTCGGCATCCCTCGGTCCTTTGCATCCCAGCACTCCGCTCTCTCGACCTCTAATTCTCGAGCGAACAAAAACTTAATCGGTCGCTTCCTCTGCTCTTCTCTGCGAATAGAACGGCCCCCGCTGGAGGCTGGGCGAGAAAGCCCGTGGCTGAGAAAGGAGAGGCAGAATGACACGCACAGTGGTATAGAATTAACTTCCAGCCGATCGGGACGATGTTCCTGGCGACCTGGAGGCTGCTCCAGCAGACTGAATAGATCTGTTTGTATTAGAACTCTCGTGCTCTCTCTCCCTCCCTCTCTCTCTCCCCTCTCTCTCTCTCTCTCTCTCTCCAACTGTTACAAATGTCCCATCGTCACCATACAGAACCAACGAGCCCTTCGTTCTTACACAGAAAACAAAGCTATCCGACCAAAATGAGTAAAGATCCTTCATCATCCAAAGAACCTGCAAGTCGCTGCATTAATCGGGCAACTATTTAGATCAAACGCGAGCAAGTTTCTTCGTCTGTAAATTACGTTAAGTGGAGGCGATTCTAATGCCACTGCAAAACAGACACGGATCTGACTTTTCCACCTTGCAATTACATCGTTGATGGTCGGGCCGTAATTTCGATGCCGTAAAAAATTGAGGCTATACCACTGCGGCGGCCAGGGAGGAAGAAAAGGAGGAGGCAGAGAGGAGGAGGAATCTAGCCAGAGGGGGGATCCTTTGGAGAGGCGTGCGATCAGGATTACCTTCGGGGTGATCTTTGTATCCAGTAGCTATAAGCAACTGCGTTCGTTTAGCCTGGCCGTCTCCAGGCGTGTAGGCTCAGTCAGTCGTCGGACGCAGGCCGGTTTTCGCGTTATTACGGGGCACGGGCCCTCGAAGGTCTTTAAGGAGGAGCTTCTGAAATATGCTGATAATGGCTGGACCCCGCGGAATCCCGTGGGGGCCCCGCGGTCGCGGTAAACACTTATTTGGCCGCGTAAGTGGCCACTTGAATTATTACCGGCCCGCGAACAGTGACGGACGAATGTTAAAATGTAACGCGACTTGAACGATCACCCGATCAGATTTATCCCTCTTTCGCGTATTCGTGACTGTTGCGCGTTCGTCTTCACGCGAACCGGACACACTGTAATTTTCGGCTGCCCCTCGGCGGCTTTTTCGTTCTCTGGTTACGTAAGATAAAAGACTCGGGCGTTTATGGGGGCATTTGCTTGAAAAAATCAAACTTTTTATTTATTTTCTATTGGTAGGAAGGTTCTTCATTATTATTTTGAAATTTTTTGGGAAATTCGAAATCTGAACGAAGTTACACAGGTTTGAAGTTAAACGTGCGGGTAGCGAATTCAGTTGACGATTAACTTTAAACGCGATTTTCTCGGAGCTAGGTACATTTTTCAAACTGGGCAGCGTAATTTCTCAGAAACTAAGCCGATTAACTTCCAATTGTACATGTATCTTCTATATGCCTCTCTCTATCGTGCTTAACAAAATTATAAAAGTATCAGCAATATTTCCATGTTTTATAACAGATTAGAACAGATCAAAATAAAAATAGGTGGTTACATAATGGAAATTTTCTCCTTCAATGGTTCGCCATTTCTTTTCTCTGCGATATTAAGGGGTCTCCCTACCTTGACGGGCGAAAAATGATGCGAACTTGGGAAATTTTTTAAAACAAAACCATTAAATATATTTACTTCCAGCTTTGCGGCTTTATTCGTCAATCTTTAGAGAATATGAAGAAAAAAAATTATGCAAAAATTGTGGTTATATCCGGAGTTATAGTGCTTCAAATAGAGCGTCTTACAAAAATCATATGCGCATGGTTAGCATAAAATCAGCCGCTGTAGTTGTCTGAAATAGAAAATTTTAAAATTTGTGTAATCTGTATGAGTGTGGCTATCGCCTGAACTAGATTAAATGAGAAATACTGAAAAGTAAAAAAAAAATGGCAGCGTCTAAAACAGACATCGATTTCTTTAAAAAATTTGCTGGTTTTTTAAGTCACAAAAGTCTAATTTTGCAAAAACCGACTTAGTTTTAGTAACAAGGAGAATGGGTCATCTACTGAAGATATATACCAAGTTTGAAGTAAATCGGGTGATTGGTTTTTTTTAGATATCATGCTAACCAATTCGAAAAACATCGTTTTGAGAAAAACGCGTTTAAAGTTTAACGCACCGTTTTTTTAATTAATTTTTTTTTAAATAATGTGTAAATATGTACAAATATAGGCATAAAGTTTTTAACTAATATAATTTGAGGGTTTCGCTTAAAAAAATCTCAAATATCGCGCTTCTTTTCAGGCCGCCAAAGTAGGGAGACCCCTTAATGAATGACTGAAGTAGGGACGATAAAGGAAGGATTACAGAATAGAATAAAAGTAGTTTCTATTATTTCGGATGAATACAACGGCCATAAGGCAATCATTCCAACCGTGAAGGAGGAATTTTTTGAAAGTGATCGCACATAAACACCTCCAACGCAATAAATATCTGTCACTTTTTAATGTAACGACGTGAAAGTGCTGGTAAAATATTAGTAAACAAATGTAGAAAACCAGAACTATGTAGAATGATTATTTTGGGAGGAAAAAATTCATAAAAACAGACCATTTATCACACACTTTCGTGCGAATACCCCGTTAATGTTGAATAACAGGTCGCGTAACATAGAATCTGTAGTGTTTTGAAAATTATTAGCGGACAGAAAAAGTTGCGTTGAAAGAAATTTGATCATATTTATCTTCTACCTGATTTACGTTAATCATTCATGTTTACTTATTTTCAGCTGTTTCTTTTTTTATTGATTTTACTCAAGATCAATGAGATCCTTTATCCACTTCTACTTAGTTTTCCGACTTACTCATGTCTCTTCCACCTCCACGCCGCTCCAATTATGTAGTACACGTTCTAAATACACAGCCAGGGGAACAAGTACACCGTCCAGAAGCAGAAAAACGAACCTCGCCACGAATAATGGTCCGCGGTATAATTATCGCCATAAATAATGCCGGTAACCGATTACGCCGTGGCAACGAGGTAACGCGCCGCCATCAAGAAACGGGCATAAATTGAATATTAATACACGCGACGGCGCGGGGGACGCGCGATAAGCCCTACAAAGTAACCAATAATCCTGTCCTAATAAATAACGCTGAAACGTAATACACGAAAGATAACTCGTCTAACAGGAATTCGCTTTTTTGTCCACCGTCCGAGGGTAAGAATCAGCGATTGGCCATTTTTCGCGGCCTCCTGCCACGGACAGAGGAGGAGAGCCACGCTCGCACGCGCTCCCCCTTTACCAGAAATAGGCACTTTGGATCTAGATAGATGCAGGGGCCATTTAACACGGCCCCGCTATCCGGCGTGAATCTAAGATAGTTGACGCGGAGGGGCCCACAGTCGGTCAGGATCCTGAAATCGCGGCTGATTACAACGTATCCTCGCGCGCGGCCAGAGCTTTTTAACGGGGCGGCCGCCGCGCCGTCGAGATGGTAAAGTGAGAACAGTTACACGTGAAATTTACGGCTCTATTGACGGTGACAAATGGGATAGTTCAGTCTATTTATAATTTGGTGTTAGCCACGAGCGGGGCCCAGGTTCGTGTACCGCGAGTCACGAGCTTCGTATCCTTCCGCCAGGATTTATGGAATTAACGCGGCGACTTTCGCGGGTTAATTATTTTGTCGCGCACCGCGCACCGTATTTCAGATTTTGATACTTTGTGCCCCGGCAAATGGGGCGGGGGGGGGGGGACTTTCTCTCTCGTAAAAGTCCCGTCGGAAGGGCCCCGCATAATTAGGGTACCCGGATTAGTAGCTGCTAACGATGCCGGGCCCGAGGCGTAACTCCGGAACGCTCGTATATTTCGCGGTTAAGCCTCTGTATCGTCAACCTTTGGATTATCGCCGCTCGTTATGGGTGCTTTGGGGCTGGATACACTCGAAATAACAGCATTATAATTAAAAAAAAATGGATGCTTATGGGAAAGTGGAATTGTTACTAGTTTCTTTTGAGAAAGATAATAATTTTTTATTGGGAATAGCTAGTAGAATTCGTTTTATATCCAGTAGATAGTTTAATTTTGGGTTCCATAGAATAATTTGAGGGATACGGACATGGTCGGATTAAGACCTTTAGAGGCCCTAAGCACTTGAATGATTTTGAGGCCCCCTTAAACAAGGTGATCACTTCAACGCAATATACGATTTCTTAGGCATTTCCGATAATTTCACTAAAAAGTGTTTCTAACAAAAGTTAGATCTTAAAATTCAGAAAATTTCTATGGTACCCACCTTTCCCCTGATGTCCTAAACACGTGCTTGTTTTGCTTAGTGGTTAATCTTCTAATTGTTTTCTCTGTCCGTTGCAAAGTTGCTGTCAGGAGCACGTGTATTTAACTGTCGTTATTTAATATTGATTCGTGTACGCGGAGAACGTGGATGCATGCTCAGCTGTCTATTTATCAATGGAAGGCACTGTCGACGCGAATCCGGCGGAAGTCACGCACGGGAAAACTGCTTGCATTGGCCGGCGGGCGATCATCTTTCCTGATCGTCCAACTCGAATGAGAAATTGAAGGAAGGCCTAATGGCGTTCCGACATGTGAACGTAAACAGCGAGAAATACGAGGAGCGTATGGGCGTAAATTATTAAAAATTACGCAGATCGGGGAGATTACTTAAAGCGATCTCTTCCTGGGAAACGAATTAAAGCAACGGGGCTTAGGAATTAACTCGTAACGCCGACGTATCCGTTTTCAATTTGCTGCCCTTCTTCCGCCTTCTTCGCGGTTCCACATTTTGTTTGAAAAATTATTTCCTGCATTTCGTTTAAATCTACAGGAGATGAACAAAATTCACCGTGTCGTCAAAAGTGTTTTCGTTTCTTCTTTTCATTCGCTTGTAAGTGAACGTAGCGATGTCCTTGGTATTTATAGGTAAAGACTTTTCATCTCCTTCAAATCCCTATTTTCTGCAATTTCTAAACTTAGACGTCGATCTACTTAAGTGCCACGTATTTCTTAACGTTTTATCTGCCACTCTTAAGTGTGCAAAAGTTTATAGCTGCAATCTCTTATCGTGTGTCTAATTGAAAGATTTTATGTTTATGAGATGCAAATGTCTTCAAATATTATAATTACATTTACGAAAATTATATTTACTCCAAAAAGATATTCTGCCAGGCACCTCTGATTACATAACTAATTTGTACATGTCTCTATCAATCATTGACTAGATATACCTATTACATTAAGGAATTACCCACTGAATGATCAATCAAGAGTGCACTTCATTTACCTCGTTAATAACGCATATTCGTCTCGAGCTGCCCAACAAAACACCCGTAACAAAAATACATGATCCCACTTCGACCACAGAAAATCGAACATCGATTCTTCTCCTATAAATCAGCCGGCTTCATATTCCCAATCACTCGAGAAACAGCTGCCCAACATTTAAACCGGTCACACCGTGTGACGTAAGACGCAAGTCAAACAGGTGAAAACTCCCATGAACCATATTGACACAAGCATCGTGCATCGGCCAGACGCCCATAGTTCCCATGACGAGCCCCCTCGGCCCCATGGCATCTCAACAAACGCGGCGCTGGAATCTATCGCCGACCCGGGGCTTTCCTTTTTTCCTCTGAAAATTCCGTCGCTCGGCGTCCACGGAGTCTGGGCCAAGAGACGCCCGAGGAGCGTCCACGATGCAGCAGACACCCGTGGCAGGAATAAACCCGTGCAAAACGACGAGGTTAAAAGCGAGGCGAGGTAGAACAGCGCAGTAAGGACGAACGATTAGGATCGAAGGGGCGAGGGGATGAGAAAGGAGGATTTCTGTATGGACGAAAATGAAAGAAACTCGACCAACGAATATGCCTGTAAATTCGCCAAAGATAAAGAAGTACTCGGCCAGGGAGCCAAATGGGTGAAAGATCGTGGGGAGAGAGGGGATGCTGATGGAGAAAGAGGGAGCGAGAGGAGAGGCCCATTTCGCATTCTGCAGAGAGCTAGTCAGCGGCTAACTATAAGAGGAGCTAACTATAACCAGGAGTCCCTACCCCCGGTTGCTATTTGCAGCGTTGGGCTTGTCGCACTGCCAAACCCCTCTTGGTCTCGTCTCCTTTCCTCCCTCTCTGGTTACCCCCTCGGTGCCTTGTGCTCGCGTGAACGTTGCGTTCCTCAACGTGGCTTGCGTCGAGCAAAGAACGCGGCCCCACGGTCCGCTGGCCCTCTGTCTGCCAGAAAAATTCATCCTTCGACCGCACCGCTTCCCTTCCACGAGGGAGGACTACTTCATGTCCTTTTTACTTATAGTCTGATGTTCGTAATTTCTTTCGCGATGGAGTCGTGGAATTGTTTGTTGAATGGATACTTCTGTGCTGGGGACGTGGTGGTCTTTGAAGGGACTCTTTTTGGTTCTGGTGTTGTAGGTTCGTCGTTGGTGGCTTTATATAGATTTTGATTTGGTGACATGCTTCTAGGTTCACTCGAAGGTTTAGGTTTCTTTGTACTTTCAGGCTTTTTAGATTGCTTGGTGGAAGCAGAATTTTTAGGGCTACAGGTGTCTGTGGTATTCTTCATTGGGATAGATTTCTTCCCTCCTGCATGTTTTTGTTGTTTAAGGGGGTACTCTAGTCACTAGTGTAATTGCCCGCTTTTCAACGCCATCTTCGGGAATTTATTTAACAAAAACTATAAGTTTATACTATCTGGCGCTTCGTCTGCATATTATCTAGTTTATTCCATATATATATATAGATATAATCGGTGGTACAAACTTGGTCAAAAAATTCTTTTCCGACGGGCGTTGGTGTGGGAACTGTTCTAGTCATCCAAAATGGAAAAACTAAGATTTGTTTTCTTTAGTATGTTTGTCGCTATGGTACAGAACGAAAACAGCTAAATTTGTCAGCAGAAGTCGAACATTTTTGTCAAACTGCTGCTATTCCGCAAATTTTTATTGCTAGGGGGCCTCTGTGGTTCCAACCATAGCGGCAAACATAATAAAGAAAATAAACTTTAATTCGTCCACTTGTGGAGGACTAGCACAGTTTCCACACCAACGCTCGTCGGAAAAGAATTTTTTTGAAGAAGCTTGCGTCACTGACTATATGTATGTATATATGCAATGAAAAAAAATAAAAAAACTTTTGAGTATTACTTCAAACATACCTAAATATGCAGGCAAATCGTCAGATAGTACAACCCTATAGTTTTTATTAAATAAATTCTCAAAGACAGCGTTGAAAAATGGGCAGTTTGTCGAATCTTGATCTTTGATTAAAAACCATTGATTTTGGACAGCTTGGACGATTTGTGGAAGCACCTATGTGTTCGAATGGATGGTTTCATTACCTGTGCAGCAATTTTGGGAAATGTGTTTGTTTTCTAGATCTATTCATAGTTTTTCGAACGTAGAATGTACGAGACAATAAAAATTTATGTTAAGGTAGATCTTAAAATTATCAAAATTTTCAATTTATTTTAAAAGAATCTATTTAAGTAGTTTCATAATTGAAGAGTCCTTGTAGAAAACACTGTTAGTGTCAAAATTAAAAAAAAAAATTATCGGAAAATGTTCTACGTGACCGACGGTAATATTATAGTATAGAATTTTATTTTTTGCACTTACCTACAGTGTTTTCTACGAAGACTCTTCAATTGTATCCACCACCACGTTGCACGTTTCTATTACGCAATAATCTAAGCAGCATGCATTTTGTTTCAGACATACTATCAGCGCAAGCGTATCAGAACATCGACTAATGATGCTATAAACAGTGGGCTGACAGATTTAGTTCAAGACAGAAGTCACATTGTAAGTATTACACGCACAAATAAATGCAGCATCGATAAGTCAGAAAAAATTGACATAGTTTGCCATTTTCCGTGGAATACTTGAGTTTTGTAGGATTCTCAGTAGTTCTAGTAATGCAATTATCAGACCAAGAAGTAATTCTAATATAGAAGTGTTTTAATTTAGTACATTCAAAATCTGTCTACAGATATCGATGGTGTTAGTACTATCTATTCATACTATTTATCATTTCCCTGTGTACATTCATCAGTAACATAATAATAGTCAGCGCAAACAGTATTATCTATTTTTAAGGAGTGCCTCACAAAGAATATTTGCCACGTTATCGACAAAAAATTCAAACAAAAGCGATTATTATAAAAATCAATATACCACTCAACCTTAACACCTTTTTTCTAATTGCATTTTATTAACGAATGTACGCTTGGTCGCTTCTGACTGTGGTGCCAATAGCAAGTGTTTGCATTGCGGTTTCACAGAAATCGTATCCTTGTTTTTCTAAAAGCTACATTTCAATCTTGAATGATACTCCATCGAATTCAATTTGCAATACGCTTAAATCCTCTTCTCTTTAAAATTCGTTTCCAGCAACACACCTTCAAAAAAAAACCCAATTTTCGTAAAAGCATCTACAAACATTCATAGAATTCTGTATCCCGAATAATCTGAGAATTCTCTAAATATTTGCTGCTTTTTTGGCCATGTGCTTCCTAAAGCGCTAATTTATTCGACGACGTAGCAGTTATGTCCACAAATGCGAAAAATGTCAGCTGGGAAACGTGTAAACTGGAAACAACATATACCTAAAAGGATTCCGTAGTTATTGTGCTATGCATAGTTAAAAGAACTACTTGCTCCTGTAGAAACTGAATCTTGTTTTTGAAGTAGATGATTGAAGGAATGTTGCCAGAAATAAACGTGAGTTTTTAGAAATAACTCGATGAGCATCAGCTATGTTCGTGCAGTAAGTATAGTTTAAATATTCATTCTACAAGCGACGTGGGTTACACGAGTACATCCGTTAATAATTAGATAGCGTTACTTACGAACTGGTTTAATATTCATATCATTGGCGGCACGTCTGCCACTGTCCACATTACCGTGATAATTAATTCGAGCCGATGTCTAGATCCGGAACTAATGCTTTAATTATTACAGAACAATGAACGCGTTAAGCATTGTGCTAACCCGTAACTATTAGAAGATTACATCGTAATGTTTGTGCGCAGATTTAGAAACAATTAAGTAAGCTACGAGGACTTCGTAAATATTATTATTCGTATGCGTTTTAAAGCAGTCGTTTAGTTGTGGATAATACAATTCTAGGAGTGTATAGGAATTTTGATTAGGGCACAGTTGCTAAAAATAAATATTCTTGTGCCACTTGTGATGCAATAAGAATTTCAAAATGAATTTTTGTGTGAAAATAAGATCAAAATTACAGAATAAATTCTTTTAATTTTGATTAGATATCTTTAAAAAAAGGCGGTTTAAAATACTTCTAACGTATTAATAAAATTTGGTGTGATACATTAAGTTTAGAGCTATTATCAGAACAATAATTTCCATTACAAAATAAAATACTTGAGTAGTGAATATAAACAGAGCGTAAACGAGGTATGCACTGCTTCTTATAAAAAAATTCATAAAACCAGAAATGAAATAAATTATAAACCCAAATATAATTTCACTTTATAGCTTCATTCACAATTTCACAACACCTGCGTTCCATAGAAATATATCAAATATCCTCTAAAAAATTATTCTCTGCCCGCTATCGATATCCTAAAACGAATACAGCCTGTGCAGAGCATTCTTTAAACCCTCATCAATCACACATTGTTAAGTGCTCCCTGAAATATCGAAACATTCGAGTAAACCAATCTCGTTTCCCCATTCGAAGCACATTTTCCTCATTCACTGCCTCTTGCATGGATACTGCGCTCTGCCAAACTGTGTAAAACGTTTTATTTACGCTCCATAAATATAGCAGAGGCAACATTCGTGGCGCAGAAAGTGTATGAAAACCATGCACCAATTAAAAGTTATCAAATCCACGAGAAAACTAGCGATCTCTCATCAGACCGTTTCAATTTCATCTTCACATTCTGTTTACCCAATTAAAAGCCGCTTTTCGCGCCCAGTATCCCTTCTGCAAATATCCCGTTAACATCGTAATTGAGTTATTAATTACTCACCTAAATACGCGCATAATCGAATAATCATTGATTGCAATACATCTGCACGCGTTTAACACTCTGATGTACCTTTCGTCAACACATCAAATGACAAAACCAGATCAATATCGTATGGCATTCTCATTTCTCTTCTTTACACCTACGATTGATAGTCCAGTGAAATTAGGATCTGTCTACGGAATAATTCCCAGCAAGCTACATTTTGGAATGAGCCTTTGTTTCGTCGTTTTATACAATATGTCAAAAGTCCCCATCGATTCGACATCCGCCAAAAATTTTACAGAGGGTTGAAGGTAAAATAGCTGTTTTTCGCGAATATCTCGTTAGCTATCAGTTTTACGACAAAAATAGTTATTATGAAATTTGTAGCTTAGGAAATTCTCTACAAAAAAGATTTTATGAGTTTTTTCGTAGGAGTAACCATTTTCACGTATGACGAGTTACCAAGTTTCAACCTTCATACTTTTGACAAATCCCGAACACGGAAATTCAAAAAATTATGAAACTTTGTGGATATGTAGGGGACGTCCTCCTGAATACAACGCAATTTTGTTTGCTGTCTAAATTCACTCCAAGAGTGCAATTGAACCCTGAAAATATTTCGATTTTGTGTTATTTCTCGCGAACTGCAGGAAATAGAAAAAAAAGTTTTCAGGAAAAAGTTACTTCTTTTAATTAAATAAGTAAATGACAACTATTGTCAAATTTTAGCTGAAATATTATTTTCTTAGGAAATGCGGTACGAAATTGTAATTATTTTAAACGGCACCTACTTGAATTAGATGGTAAATGACAACTATTACCAAATTTTAGCTGAAAAATTATTTTCATAGGAAATGCGGCACGAACTTGTAATTATGTTAAATCGTACTTGAATTAAATGACAAATAACACTTACTATCAAATTTTAACTGAAAAAGCCGAGTGGCATTTAATATGATTTGAATAATATGATTTGATGAAAATTTAATATGATTGAGTTCGATGAAACGTATATACATGCTGTGTATTATATTAGAAGGTGGTGGAATTACACTACATTGCAGGAACGAATTAATGGTACCTACAAAGAAACTAAAATTTATGCATATGTGGTATCAGCCTGTTTTCCACTTAGCCCCCTCAAGTCTCAAATTAAACCTGTATCAAACATCCTCGAGAATCCACTCTCTAAACAACAATTTCCCGTAACGAAGGTGAGCCATTAGCGTCCACGACTAGAATTTGTTTAAGCTCATTGGCACCTACAGCTGGATTTAATTAAAAAAGAAAAACGCTCGTGCACGTCGTGACCTCTTCTTGTTAGCCTGAAATCGCTTGGTCGCGTCCTCGGGGAAGGTGCACGATTGGAATCTTAATCTGGAGGAGACTTGCCCGCAGAATCGACAAGCAGAATCGCGTCTTCGCGATGTTTTCGCGTTAGTGACATGCGTGCGGCGTCGAATGCAGGCACGCGCATAGATTAAAATTGCACGTGGGCGCGCGAGCACGAGCAAACTGGCGCGTCCAATGCGCACACGTACACAGTGCTTCAATTAAGCGTGGACTCGCGACGGATCGAAGCTCCATGGGGTCAGTGCTCGGACCTATTTCAACGACGTTGAGCCGCTTTCATTGGCTAAATTCTATTATTTATTTACGGCCATGCTTCTCTATCGGGCTTGAGAAAGTGGAAACACCAGAGGCTTCCATGGCTTCGAAAAGACTCAGATGATCGCATTGATGTCGTTAATAGGCGAATTAATTTAGGTAGATGCACTGTGGAATGAAGCTTAATAAAGGCGATAAGTATTAGCTTGGTGCGTATGAAATTGCCGATCGCGGATAGCGTGAAAGTTCCTTTGTTTATGATGGGGATGTAATAACAATCGCTAACAAAGGTCACAAAAACTCCAAAAAATAAAATAAATAAAACAGTTAAAAAGCAAAACTCATTTTCGTTCAAACTTCCCTGCGAGAAATTTCAATTTCATATGCACCAACTTGATAGTGAGGATTATTTGTAAATAGTTGATGGGGGGTCGTATGTTTAATGTTTGACTGAGAATGTTGTGTCGTATTCTCTTGGGGTTTCTGGGAGTAGGGAGTTATATTGAATTTGACGTGATTAATTAGTAATTCATTATTATGTAGTACTTAAATAATTGTAGGAAGATAGCTGTAGCTGTATTAAATTCTTCGGCAATTTAGCTCCTTTCGTCTTGTTCTATTTTAATATCGAATCGAATTTTTCCTCACATCTCGTTTATTTTGAGCTAACTGTTAGGTTCAGATAAATATCTTTGCTCTGGTTACATATTAATCGCTTAATTGCTTAATCTTCTCACTGCATAAATTTTAACTACGATTTCACCAACATTTCCTTCGAATTATTTAGACATATTCCACCACAATTTGTACTCCCCAAGGAGTACCTACATTAAAAATGTTCAACATCCAGCGGCAAGGTTGTCAAAGTAAGTTCTACGCTGGCGTTTAACTTGACGAACTTCCTCGAACAGGACAGACTTCCCTTTCAAAGTGAATCGACGGTGTTTGAAGCCAGAGTGGCAGGAAGTCAGCTTGACCGTCTAATTACGGTCAGTCCTCTAGGAATTAAGTTCGCGTTTGAGTTTTTTTTTCAAGCAACGTTGAATCAGCCCGCTTCTCACGCGTCCGACTGCACTGTGATTTTCGAGCGATCAAGTGGGCGAACGTGATTAGAGTCGAGCGCCGGAATTAGCCCCGTCGACTCGTGGAAATCCTGAAAACGCAAGTTCCTGATCGATTGCTGCACTAAGCTCGAACAAAAGATCGCGTGCAATCCTGTGCGCCACGGGAACAAAACCCTCTTCTGCTGTGTCGCTCCCTTCGACCCTTAAGTACTTAAATCACCAACTTATACTTCTTCCTTACATCGCTGATTCGTGTCTGGTTTTCTTAAGCATAAATTAGCCATTAAACTGCTGACGAGGAAAATTATTTTTTTTTTTTTGGGCTAATTAAGCAAACTTAAACTTGAACATGTTTATTACTGCACGTGAAATTCTAATATTTTCAATTTCTTTTCATATCCTGTGATATGACGTTGAATAGAATTATTAGAATATTTTATGCGTGAAAGGGAAACGTCAATTGCATCACGGCTCAACTAAATGCAACAGAAGTTGCGACAGAAGCACATAGCAGATTTGAGAAAAGCGTATTGTCAATTGCGAGAACCATATTATCATATTGCAAAATCATTGGCGGCTTTTATTCCTAGATACCAGAGACAATAGAATCGAATCATAGGATGGAAACAGGAATCTATTAAATACGAAAGTTGCATTATGATTGGTTATTGGTAATCGATACTTCATTTTATGCAATCAAACAACAAGTAAAATCATTTCCAATAATTTCATTCACTTTATATGTTAATTCACCTTCGAAAATAGCTGCTTGCTCCGTCGTGAACTCTTGTTTTGAAAATAGACGTTCCTTCTCGGATCCTTAACCAGAAAGTAATCCATTAATAATAGACTCAATATCAGACGGGGTGAACGCTCGCGATGTCCACTTTGTTTCATTCCACGAGGTTTTCTCCACAATACCTATATACTCTGACGCCATCGTGAGGAAGAACGACACCGCGTTAATCGACCAATGCCACTTACCTATTAGCTTCAATATCTATTCACCAATTCATCATAAAGTCCAACAAAACTAAAGCAACGTATCACCTCTCACTTCGCTCGTCAATCTAATAACTTCTCAATGAAAATTCCACTCGCAGTCATTCCCAAATTAACTTTTAAAATAATTTCCCCCACTCCTTCACGTGTTTCATTTCAAACTACCGCACAACAGCACGGAACAATCCTGGCTACTGATTCAGTCATTACGAAATCCGAGGTAATTAGTGATGGAGTCGATTAAGTCCACTCGAGACGGAGCGTTTTAGTACGAGAAAGTAAACGCACGTGCCTGCGTGTATGATTCAGAACATTATGGCCGTGTAACAGGTAAACGAAAAAGATCCTGTAACCTATGGCTCGAACAAGCACTCATCATCGACCGTGCTCGTGCCAGGAGTTTTCTCGATCCGAAGGTTTAACGCTGGAAGCCGGCTTGTAATTCAGGCGAAAGGAAAATCGCCGTGTTGCAACCGCGCGAATTCGATTCACGGTCGAACAGCTTGCTCGCAAAAGTGACGAAATTCCAGCAAGATTTTTACCCAAGAGACTGAGCTGGCACGATGAAGCGACGCTCGATGAATGTTCCAAATCGCTCCTGATGCTCGTTGAAGGAGAAACTTTAGCGTCGACTTGAGTAAGCGAGCAAAGAGTTGGTGATCAGAGCTAGGTGCTAAATTTCTAATTTAATCTCAATAGAAGCCTTTAACCGGATTTTCGGGTCGAGTTCGATGTCTGGATGGATGTCTAAATTTCGAGGAAATAATCGAATAATTGAAGACTATTTGATGTAATTTGCAAGATTTTAATCCTTCCAGTGGTAAGATTTGATCTTATGCAGTTAATATTGAAATGGTTTTTAAATAGATCACTCGAGATCACCTCTCAGTGATTAGAGAGGCTCTGAATTATCTTTCTTCATTATCTTTTCTCTGTAACGAAAATTCACAATTACGTGTAATTACTTGGACGCACAGTAAAATTTGGATGAAGTTTAATAATTCATGCGATGCTGCAATATGGGTCCATCGGCTTGGCGAGTGGAAAACTTTAATTACACATGGAAAATTCGACTAAAGGAGGGGTGCTTTTGCTTTGTCGAATCGACAGACCTCTGGTGTATCTCGACGTGCTTAAGGAGGCGGTAATAAGATTTCAGGATTAGAAGCGAGACTAGGGGCCCGGTGAAAGGTGAAATGCTTCTGAAATTGGACGGCTTCTCCAGCCAGTTTCCCTTTTTTTCCTTCACCATGACGAGATTATTGCTCCTTTCTAAATCGTTTTTGGTAGCAGCAGCACAGCGCTGCCTGCGACGTTGTGGGTGTCCGCGTACAGGTGGATGGATAGATCGTTGTACAGGCGAAGGGAAGATATTATGTAAATAGTGGCTCAGACGGGTACATCTGTAGTACGACCTGCACGCCGTGTAATATCTAAAATTATAGATGTATCAGGCTTTGACGAGGGTCGGGGAAAGCTGAAGAAACTCCGTAGTACGTTATGTCATGTTCAATAGGGGAAACAGGCGAACAGTTGAAGGGGCCTGGTGTTCTAGAATGCGGAGCCCCGGCTATTTTTTCGTACGAAATAATGAAGGCGTAACTGAAGAGGAATAGTAATGCGAACGAAAGCGTGGTTGGCAATTCGCTTTGTAATCGTTCTGTGCGCTGGAAGTGGAATGGCGAGTCGTTTTACTTTGCCACTTTGCGAAGTACGATATGAAGAAACTTTCTTCGGGGATGAAAGTGGTTGAAAAGAAGTTCCATGGAAAGATGAATTGGCCGATTTACCATATTTTATATCAGTATCTGGGAGGAATGTTTATTCTTCTTCATCGGTTAGCTTCGACTGTTATCACAAGTTTTCTATTAGTCATGGATAACAATTGACGTTGCTTCATTTTTCCCAAGAACTTTACTATCATATCTTTACACATTGGGTATTAAAAGCCACAACAAATTAATAAGTATTGCTCTAGAATTATTTACAGAGCTATCATGTGCGTAAATGGAGCTCGAATAAATCAATTTTATTGTATTCTCTTCAATGCGCATGTTCTTTTGCCTCGATCGTGGAATTCTCTATTCAGAATTTAATTTATCGTGCACGTACGCGAATTGACCAATAATTTGTACTTGAACCAACGGAAGGGAGACACGGATTAGTCATGCAGTTCTGTTTCACGTCATCCATAGATCCTTTTATTTCATTTTTCTATCATTGCATTATTCACCGATTTACGTCGCTAGATACCATAGACTTGCGCCAATAAATAGCCCATTTATCTCTTTTCCTTTTGCACCAGCCACTGGCCACAATCTATTCTCAGCCCCTGCAGATTGCTTTACTTTCAATACTTGAACACGATTATCTCTGGACTTCAACATTTACACGTTCCACAGAGGCCATTAACACGATCTATAAGTAATTCATTCTTGTTATCTGTCGTTACACGATTTTAGTGCTTGCACTTTAAATTATTCTGCATGAGTCACAGCTGCGTTCACTATAAAACGTGACACATCTCTTCTGTAATCATTTTTTGTGATTAGGGAATAGCCAATATTCCCCTGTAAAGACTTCTTTCACACCAACAAATATGCAACTCCCTAAATCCTTGTATAATCGAATATACAGCGAATGCAGGTTGCCATTTTGACCCGCAATGGTACAAATTCACCCTCACAATTCTCATCATAAACTTTCCTATTACATTTTGATTTTATTATAATCTGCACATCTCACTTTCCCGCGGTAGTACTACAAATATTTTACGAATACCATAAATACCTTAGTATGCATTCAAATGGGCCCTCCATTCAGCAAGTGATCCTCAATCATTCATTAATCCGAGCATCCCGAAATTCTACTAAAAAAAATACGACGAGGCAATAAAACAGAAGTCCACCGGAAATTAATGGAAAGCAGGAGGTCGGAGCTTGAGGCGTGCAAATGAAGACGCGTCGCCGTTTAGATTCCCTTTACCCGACAATTTCTAAATTACCCAACGAATTGCATTGGCGTTAATGGAGACGATAGGATCGGCGATGGTCGGGCGTGCACGCACGCGCTATTCGTGCTCCCATTGATCGTGCAGCGAACCGTAATTTTTGCAGGATTAATTTCACGTTAATTTCGCCAGGGGAGCCGGCCACCAGCTTCAAGGTATGCAACAAATGTTTCTCCTTCTCCCCATCTAGCGTGGCGCACCGTATATATCGCGACACCTCCTCTACACGAGCGTGGAGTGAAAGTACTCGGAATTCTTGCGGCCAGCTTGAACGGAGGGTTCGCCTCCGAAGAGGCTTACGCAACGACGCGTATGGTAACAGGTGTATTACCTGTGTAATAACGTGTCCAGCGGGCCCGGGGCCCGTTCGCACATGCGTACCGGCCACAATGTAGCAGCACGCGTGCAAAAATATCGCGGGCACGAAGGTCTCGTGTTACTTGGCACGCGGGTCGGGTCCCGCGAATCGAACCAAATTCGTTCACATCCATGGCTGTCGGAATGTTAGGTATGTAGGATTGAAGGTGTCCAGTTCTGTGGTCAACTTGGACTGACAATTAGTCGAGTGTTTTCTCCAGTAACTAATAAGGAAACGATTCCAACCCCGAAAATTCTGATTTCAATGAAATTTAATGGGAATGTAAAGCATATTGGAGTACCTATGCAAGGAGCAATTTTTTTTCTGCGGAAATTCACTCCGAGGAGGTGAAATCAACCCTTAAAGTTATCGCACTTCTTTATCGCATTAAAGTTATCGCAGAGTGCAGAGTGGTAATGAAATTTGAACTTATTTTGTCAAAAGAACTTTGCGTATTTTGGGTTTACTTATAATTTTAATATACACTGTATACAAAGATGCATAAACGGTAGGAACTACGTTTAGAATATACTAATGTCGTGTTGGTGTGTGGAAACACAATTTCTGAGTTCGATGGTAATATCTTATAATTGGATGGGAAGGGAGATTAAAAAGACTTCCATGGATTTTACTACCCTTTAATTTCAATATCAGTTTGATAATAGAATATAACATGAAAGGAACGAGTAAACTAAAGATGAAAGGATTTAGCTGTAAACTAAACTTCGGTTTCTGCTCGTTGGCCGAAACTTGAAACAAATAAGTGTCCCTCGCGTTCTATCAATCGTTCGCCACTTAAATTACCGGTTGTTCGAGGAATGCGATTGAATCTCAGCCCACAATGCGCATACCTGCTTCGACGTTGCTATTGAACGCTCACGTGCAAATCGGATCGCCCGCGTTGTTTTCTCAAGGAAACTCTAGTCGTAGGTAAAAGGTAGAAACTCTGAAGGATGTAGGAGCACCAACATTTTATTAAGATTTGTTATATCGCGGAATTGAACGAGAGACACGTACCATTAATCCAAATTTTGACATGCAAAATTCCAGCACCGTGATTGTAACTGTGTGTATATGTGGCGTCTTGTTTAAAGAAATTTAAGATGGGATACAATGCAGGCTAGGTCCTTTAAACTATTTTTCTTATCGATTAGTACTATTGAAAATGAAACATCGATGTACTAAGTGAAGAGTAGGTGAGCCTGTGATAATTAATACTAATGCATTCCCTATGAAAACATTTAGATACTCTGAGGGAAGTACATTTCTTAAACTTGTGTTAATTAGGGGGTTAATGGAACTGTTAAATACACTTCCTATCGGAAATTAGAACGCACGTAGACAATTTGATGCAAAGAATCAGATAAGTTTTTTTTTATTTAATATCACAATTATTAAATCATCCGAGGTTGATTTTTACATTGGCCGTGTTAATATCAATAAAATTATTCAATATACAGCATCGAGTCACTAAAGACACTCGGAGGGTATAATAATTTTGTTACGATTAAAATTCAAAAACAAGGTGTGCATATAATAGACTTTGAAAACTGCATTGGCATAAATTAACCTTATCTGATGTTGAGAAATTAATGTTGAATGTGTTAACACGCAACGTGCACACAGTATTATAAAGGTAACAGAATTTTCCAAACTTCTGTCTTACCCCACACTCATTTTTTTTTTTTTTTTTTAAATTACCATGTTTCTATGAACCCGCTCTAATATTAGAATTAATTTACTCACAATGAATTCAGTGAGTTGTAACAGGACAGATGTTTAATACAGTAGTATCTTCGAGGTCAATTATCGGTGCACTGTTTAATAGACGAAATTACCTTTATATGTGTGTTCCACAATTGCGATTGTTAAATGTACATATTTGGCAGAACATCAATTAGATCGATACGAAGGAAGTTTCCTTCGAGCAGGAGAAGTAGCAAATATTTTAGAATCCAAAGACTATTGTTTCACTTTGAATTTGGTTAGTTTCTTTGATGGAGGGTTAGTGATCTTATGGTTTACACGCAAATTGTGTAAATTACAGTTCTCGCGATAATATTACGTTGTATTAACACCTCGATCAGGGCGATAGCGTTATTACCAAGCTATTTGAATCGCTCAAACGCCGTCAGATGTATAATATAATAATGTTAGCGTAATACTATAATCTCGAGCTATCATAGTAATACTAGGAGAACATTTAAATAGCGTTGAAGTTGGAGTGCTAATGCAAGTGAGTCGTGTAAATTGCACGGCTATTGGTTACATCCTTTCTCCACTAAATCCACCGAGAAACCAAGAGATAATAAAAACACTTGGTAATAACGTGGTAAAATAATAAACGGCATGCTCGTGGATCATAAATGCATACATAGTTATGAAATAACTATTACATACTTCGTGGACTATTTACAAGAGTTACTGGCCACAGTGCTATTTCTATCAGCCTTCTACAAAATTTGAATGCAAAAAGATGAGATAGCTTCAGAAATATTTTAAGGAAATCAGGGAAACAAAAGTCACGCACTGGAAAGTAATATTCGGGTATCTCAAATCTTCGGAATTAAAAACTAACATGGATAAAATTAATCCACACCTGACAAAGGGAAATCAAACGAAAGGATACGAACTATCGACAGAAGCAACGCTACCATATCCCTTATCGTTAAATACTTACAGGCAAACGTACGCACACGAACAACCGTTCCAGTGAATTCCTCGAGCGAAGAGTGATTAGGAACACCGTGACCAAAGCCGTTTTCATTCCTCAGCGTCGTGGAATTCATGTTAACGAGTAATTGAATGTAAAGGGGCGTCCACGTCTGCTGTCGCTGTGCAGTCGAACATTAAGATGAAATATCTCTGGCCTCCGCAAGAATACCGTCAAATTGACGATCAAAGGCCTAATTCGTAATACCATAATCCACGCTGGCTGTAATTAACGGAGCGCTTCGCGCATCCTCGTGACGTCTGAGATTCCATCTTTCGACGAATCGCCCATACGAAAGATTGCACACGTTATTAATCGCCGCTGTAAACATTAATTTCGAATTAACGTCGATGGTAATCGACGTTCAGTGGCTGCCATTGAGAAGCGATTACACGCCCGCGCCTATCCTGAACTTTCATCGAAGAATCTGAGGCCTTCCGTCGTTGAATTTCTAAGTTTTCCCTAATAACTTGCTAATCAGCTTCGGTTCCTCATTAACGCCGTTTAAAGTCAATCTGATAGAAATAAAGTTTACGGAAGCGCCAGGCCTCCTTGCAGTAATTATCGATGTGAAAAGGAATAGCTGAGAATGCAAGGTCGAGCACTTCCTCTTTCTGCAGTTTTCTGCGGAATGCCTCACACAAGCGAATTCAGGACGTATTTTAGCGACAGTGAAAGGATGAAGAACGTGTCTGGCACACGTCATCTCTGGGGGAAAATAATGGCTGTGAATAAACGTCTGTCGCGTGTGACTGTAGGTTTTTTCCTAAGTAGTTTATTATTTACTGAGACTGCTCTTACGTGGGCTATTAATTTCTTCGAGGTAGACGGGTTGCGCACGATGATCGGTGTTTGATAGTGTTCGTCTTCTTCTGAGATAAAAATCAGTTCTGGGTACTTGGAATTGTTAATTGGTATTATGATCGCTTGGAAATTGGAAATATGGTATATTTCCTTGTTTGGTGTGATCCTTAGGGTTAGAGTTTAAGCTTTGAGAAAATTTCATTTAGGATTCAGTAAATTATTTGTGTGATTAGCAACAAATCTTATAAGTATAGGGAGGTTTTAGAGTAATAAGATTTGCTTTTAAATGGGGTAATAAATTTAATGCGGGTAGATTTAAAAAAAGTAATTTTCGACAAGCGGGAGAGCGAAAATTCTTTAATATTGTCGACATATTTCAATATTTGAATGGTTTTCTTGTACTTCTTGGGAATAAAGCCTTTCACTTTCATGCCGTCAAATAGTATTTTATGTGCGTTTACATAATTTACTCTCCTAGATCTCTGAAGCTCTACTACCATCTGCTAATCCAAGTCTTTTAAAAAATATTATAAATTATTCTTAGAAATTTTTTGCACCTCCTAAAATAATGACAAATATAGATACTTAACGCTTAACGCAATGCCATAAACGTCCCTCGCAAAAAGCCGCGTCAGTTCCTCTGTTAAGGGAAAGAAAGCTAGAATAGAAATTCTTCACTACCCATATTCAGCCCGTACGTATTTCACTGGCGAATTACTCGACTGCTTCGGTATTCCCGAGACTTCCTCCTGCACGAAGAAAAACACACCAATCTATTAAACCTAATTAACTACCATCTCGCGTTCCAAGATCAATCTATATTCCTACCGAAATGGTATTCCGCACGACAACAGAAATAAGAGAAATTCGCGTTAAACTGCTCACGAACTAAATATCATTTGCTTCCCTCGGTTACTCTTATCGATCTCCCAAATGGAAAGTTCGATTAGCTCCGTTTGAACTCGACGCAAAGGTGCCTCTACTGCAGCGTAAAAAAGTGACTACCTCGGGATTGATATTTAAAAAGCCAGGGTTTGGAAAGCCATAGCTTTTCACGTCGCGTTGTGCAACGCGTTATTACGAATGCGTAACCAATCCGCATAGTCTTACCGGGTGACAATAAATGGAGCACGCTGTACGCTTTGGTCAGACCTGTAATTTTGCCTGGTTAGAGGGAGATGATTATATAGCGCGTAGGGGAGTGCAGGAGCGAGATGGATGTTCGATGACGTCCTACTTAAACATCCTCCCGGAATAAAGGACTGAACTTCCGCGATAAAATCTCGTTAGATTTCTCTGCTGTTTAGAAACCTCGAGCTGAGGTCAACCACGGCGCACTACTGTGATACTTCCCCGAGCCTTTGATTATCATTATTATTGCCGCAATTCGAGGACAAGTGAAATTTTGGCGTATTTCATGGCGAGTGCTGTTGCATCGGGAATGGGGAAGGATTGAATGGTCTTCCGTGACAGAAGATTTCTCCCCTGTTTAGAAATCTCGTGCGGCTGGACCGTGGCACGCGGTATCGGTGTCTGTTCCGTCGTTGTTATTCAGGTAACTTGACGACAAGTGAGATTTTGGAATATGAGAAGGGAATGTTCAATGCGTTTCCGTTATAGGAGCACTTATAGATTTCTCTTTCTGTTTGGAGATCTTCGATGTTAGACTGCTGTGCTGTATTTAACTATTTAATAGCTTTCAGTTATTGTCGTAGGAGTGACTTGAAGAGAGATTGAATTTTTTTGAGGATTTGTCGTTTTGAATGAAATGGTGAATGTTTGTAGGAATATTCTTTTTTTTTTGGAAGCGGTTTTTAATTTAAAGTTCAGACATCTGTACTTTATTCATTATTAAGAAGAAATACAGAATCTATCTGGGAACAGTTCCTAATCGCAAAGACAACCGTGATTAAACATCTACTTTACGATCGCCTTGAAGACATATCTCATTTAATCTATAATCAGCACAAGCAAGATCTAGTAGGGTAGTAAATCAAATCGAACTTGGAAAACGTCGGTTCCCTTCTGCTTTCTCCGCGATCCTAGGAATAACCGGATGTCGACGTCTCCGTAATAATACTGTCTCTAAGAAATTTAGAATCTCGCGTCATTTGATACTCCTAATTAAAATTATTAAGTGGACACAGTTGGTTGATTGCTGAGTCATCTATGTCTCACAAATTTTTTATTTCCCCCCCACGAACTTAGGTATTTCTTCGATTGGAAGTTGTCAGTATATCCGTAGACTTCGTCACGGGTGTTCCACCAGTTCGATAGAATTACGATCTGGTAATCAATGTCGCCACGTTATTTCTGAACACATTTATTGCTTCAGTATCACGGCGCCATTAGAATCTTAACAATTCCAACTCCACTACTACTGAAATATCAAAACACAATTTCAAATGTACAGGAGCTTCAAATCCTTAGACGGTACATCAACTATCCTCCGATACCTCTTTCTATCATACCCTCTGCCCCCTCAAAAACATCACCTATTATATTTTAACAGGACCTCCAACACCATCGATGGTTCGTGACACCAGGGGGCGGATTTGAAGATTTGGTGCCCCTGGGCTAACAAGCATCTGCCGCCTTGGCAGATTTTAATTTAAAACAGTCGAGACAATTTCAAAACTAATTTAATATGACAACTCACATCTGAGTCGTTGCTAATTCGCTGCATGAAATAAAAGTGAATTGTTTTTAAAGTTGTCTCAAGCCTCTGTGTTTAAACCTTTTCCAATTTCTTTCGCTCAAAATTTTGGTGCTCCCCAAAATTTGCCGCCCTAGGCTGCAGCCTACTTAGCCTATAGGTACCCAAATCTGCCCCTGCGTGACACTATTAAAACTAAAATAATACCTACCTAGTACTGAGACTTAATAATATCTAAAATGACCGTAGGGGAGACCGGGGCTAGTCGACTAACGAAGTTAGTTGACTAATTCCCTTTAATTGTTGTATTATGGAGTAAATTGTGCTGCGATTCGCGATATCGAAGCATACGAATGACCAGCTTGCCATTTTATGTGTCGCCGTGACAAAAACTTGCGTGTTCTATCAGTGAGAATGAAAAATTTTAAAAGATCGGCGGGAAGTAAATATTTTTGTTTCGAATATTTATGAATTTTTGTCCACTAAGTACTGCTTGATATTTTTTCATGAATATTTTGTGGAAAGGTGATACATTGACTATAATTTACGGTATTTTATTTTATCCGGTGCGTGGAGGTTTTGTACGTACGGCCCTTAAAATGTTAACAATGTCGGACGGGGTTACTTGACTAAGCATAGGATTACCACTAAAAATTGCATTTTTTATCCTCAAGATGCAGTCGAGGCAAAGAGTTTAGCTGCTCAAGTCCACTTCCCCCACCACAAATCCTTCCAAACTCACCCCTACCAGTTTTACACCCTATCCTCCCTTCAAACTCTCAGGCCTTCCATATAAACCATAACAAACAAGTACACAATAATTACAGTATCTAACACCATGATAATTAATAAAGAAAATCACACTGTGAAGGAGTGAAAAAAATAAAAAAAATTTATTGGTCGTAGTATACATATGTACGCGTTTTGTATACTATATTGATGGAATTGGCAGTGTATATATACGCCTTTCGTATATATCGATGGAACTGTGACATCGTATATATACGCCTTTCGCAGACAAAGGGTTAAAGCTGAAAAGTAAATGTCAAGTCAACTAACCCCATCATATTTGTCAACTAACCCCGCAGCCGGGGTTTGTTGACTTATTCGTTTCACTACTCTAAATACAAGAAAAACTACAACCTAGACTCAATTAAAACGATTTTCAAAATTAAGCCTGTATACCTAATGAAATTTGTAAACTTTTGGTGTGCAGCAAGTCAACAAAATACCAATGGTCTATTTATAAAAATTAGAAATGTTAAAAATTAGTCAACTAGCCCCGGTCTCCCCTACTAGAATCCCAAGAAATTTGCCAAGAAATCTGTTCGAAAGTGCAAAGTAGCCAATCCGAAAGTTTGCAGCGACAATGTCTCAGCTTTACTATCTAACGATGTGCCTTCCTCCAAGACGGCATGACACCGAAGTCATCGATCCTCGCGTTAACAGCTCGCGGCACGTGCGTTACGTGGAACCGTGCAATATTCCTGCAGGTCGGCATAAAAGTGCATACACGCGCGAGCCTGTGCAGTTCCTGTATGCGACTGCAAGGACTTTCTCCAGCCCGGGGCGTAGTACGCGTTCATGTATCGTAAGTTTGCTTACTCGTGCGCCGCGGCCTGTTCCTTTCTTTCGAGCCTGAAAGTTAATGCATTTTAATCGTTCGCGCGGCGATATCTCCGTATCGCGCGGTTTTATTGGCGCGGCTTAATTAATTGGAAACTCGAGGCTGCCACGGTTCGGTGTAATTCCATCTAGGATGATTCATCGAGCGATCAATGGGGGCCGGGAGTGGACATCGTGTTCATCGAAGAAATACTAATTTCTGGCGATGTTTCTCAAGTCAGCGCTTTTAAGAAGGAAATCGTTGGAACACTCTTGCATCAGAATGGATTTCTTTGGGATGTTGTTTTAGAATAACAGCGATAGTTACGAATGCCTGAGTTGTGATGAGAAATGAATTGGTCACTTCTTCCTGATCGAAAATTCGTTTCGATGACATTTATATTTTATACCTTCGGTGTTTCGAAAGTTTCAATTAGTGTCACTTGTTCTTATAGTGAGGAAGTTAACCGGCGACTAGATGGTAATTAATGGAATGTGAAATTGAGTTTCTTGCCTCGACGAATCATTAAAAAAAGAAATCGTTTCGTCGCGCTGATTAGCAGATAGTTTTTGAAGATTTTATTAATATCGTATTTCACAGCGAGCAGGTCATAAAAGAGGCAAGACTGATGCTTGCCTCTGCCTTCTGACGTTGATCCTTGTTTAGTAGAAAGCGTAGTAAACTCTTCAGGTGCAAATCTTCTATACAACCTTTAAAATGAAGTGCAATGGACTTTGATAGGGTCTACTAAAAACAAAACACAAATTTTCCTAACACACGTATATACACATTAAAAATCTAACTACGTATCTCAAACACTATTTTCACTTTACAAGGCCAAAACAATTGCAAGAATTCTGTACATGCTCAGCACGAATAGATCCGATCATTAAAAAATTATAATTTCCCATTCAGCAACGAGCTTGTCCTATCATTCATCATTTCCACCCATTAATTCCATTCTTCCTTGAGTCTACGCGTTGGATATTAAAAACCCAAGCAATTCGGTTTATCCTTTCGCCGAGCTGCCGGACTCGGGCTTCTGAAGGCCTCTCCACCGCTAGAATTCTGAAAGGAGGATGTATGCTCTTGATAATGATAGAAACGGATACGCATTAGCTGCATCCTCGCTTTTGCGACGCGTACTGCCTGCTAATCAGTAGAAAATTACAATCGAGCTCGGACTGCTCGTAATAACTTCCGCGGAACGTGAATTCGAGACGACCAATAAGAGATGTGGATTAACGCGGATCGAAAGGCAAGGCCTCATTACCGCTTTGTCCTGGACGACAGGTGTCTGAGCAGCGAAGATGCTCGTGCGTTTCCTCTTGTGCGCTGACTCGGTTGTTTCGCTGACTTTCACGATCATCGATGCCTTGAGCTTTGGAATAATGTACGCACGTCTGTTGACTTTTGTTCCTGTAAATGTTCAGTGACACGTAATTACACGATACACATTATTCCTAGTTGATGCACTTCAAAATCGCATACATCATTGTCGCATTCCAAGAAGTCTTGTTCGTCTAAAAGTCGCGATGAGAGTCCAGTCTACTGTATTTTTTACTGCAATTTTCTAATCCCAGATGTTTGCTCGCTCTGTTAAGGAAATTTAGATTCTCGAGCTGCATGAAAATTTCCAATGTTTTCACAGAATCCATCAAGGTTTTTAATATTTCTGAGACTCAAATGATATTCAAAGCCTTTCGAATTCTTTGACATAAGTTTGTAGTGATTCGAATTACAGTTAGTTAAGTAATGTTAAATTCAGAATTACCTGTTATAATATACATTAGCATAAACCTTGATTAATATATTTCTAGTTTGTAACACCACAGAAATGCTCAAATAAATTTTGCTAGACGAACGGAACACGGTAAACTTAACAATCTATGCATAATAGATTAAAGCTTATAATAAAATCGCAGGAGTATTAAAAAAATATTAACTGATTGCAATGACGGTTTTATAAATTAAACATTGAATTTGGGTGAATATTTTTCCACACGATCTTCGCTGCTTCCACCGATAATATCATTTTAAATAAACTGTGCACAATATTTCAATTGAATGCCCCCAAAAGAAAACTATATTAATGAAGGTTTACATTAATGTGAATTAGAATTACGAATTCTGACTTCGAAGTCGAATTAATATGTAAAATATGTCACACATAGGATGGACGGATACTTTTGTGAGTAACTGTATTTGTCACACGTTGCAAGTGATTGAATGTGTCTCGAGGCCCGTCGCCACCTAAAATCCTACCGTCGTACGCAATTATAATCCTCATCCTGTGTTCTGGTACGGCGAAAAAGTGTCGCGGACATGTCCAACCCTGCCAAAGATACAGTGCGTTGATTTCGCGGCCGCTGCTGGTCGCGATCCCACGTTATACGTTTTAAAGGGACCGGTCACACGTCGTCCTACCAGCATCCTGCGCAAGAAACGCATCTTCCAGCGAGCGACAGGTGGTTTCCGCGCGAATTAACGAGTCCTCACGATTATCTTTTATATGCGTTAATTGGAGGCCCAGGGGGGCAAGAATTTTGCGTCTTCTTGGTAGGAGCAGCTCCTAACTTGTTGGTGTTCTGATAAGGAACTGACGTATGGTGACTTTGTTGATCGTCGAACGATGATCGACGATTTTTTCAAAAACGATTCGTGTCGTGGAATTGTGCTAAGAAGCTTGGATGGAAGTTCGTACCTTGGCGTTTTAATACTTTGATCCTTAACTTATCTAGAAGATTGACCAGGTAAAATTTTTATTTTCACATTGTTTTACATATTCATTTTGCTAGGAGACTTCGGAATAGTACCTAGTACCTATATGATGTGGTAAAAGTAGAATAGCTCTAAGCATCAGTAAATCACTTGCTCCTGTGGATTATAAATTCTATTATTTTCTTACAAGAAATAATAAAATGGGAACGTAGCATTGATTTAAACTGCAGTAGGTATGTCTGGAAGGTTTGTTTGAACTAGGTGAGGCACTGCTTAGTAAACGATTTGAGATTCTATTGGGTTAAACAATCCCAATACTATGAGAAGATTTATCTATTTGTAAAGTGCAATGTTAATGAAAATTTCCTAATTCGTTTGAAAATGTCGAGATTGCTTGAGAAGTGCTATCATGTTTAGGATGAACTACCACTTCGTTGGTATGTTAACACTTTACAGATTGGTCCCACGTTAGTAGGAGTTGTAACCCATCTCAGAAAGATACAGGAAGCGTAGGCGTAGTTTCGGTTTGTCAGTATGTCACTAATTCTTGGTCAAATACAAGCCATGTTCGAAAATGAAATCTATAAACCTAGAACTCCTATTCTCTTTGTATATCGGTGTACCGTTTGTTTTACATTATTGGAAAGGATCTAGTAATTTGTGAAAAAGATAAGATTTCATTCTCTCAAAGATTTTGAAGGGATCGAAATATTCAGAATAAACAACTATTTAAATTTTAAAACTTGAAGTGGATTGCCTTTTCTAATACTATTTTCGTCTTAAGGGGGGAATCCTATTCTTTGGACTAAAAACATAGCAATATTTGGGATTTTTCTTTTAAGAAACCAGCGTTTCCATTCATTTGAAATTTGGACCATGTTTTGATGCATCTTTGAGGAAACTGCAGTTTTTTGTTTATTAATTTTTAACCATAAATATAGTAGTTATGCATAATCGACCATCACGCCGCGCAAAATTCGCCGGCTCTTGGTGTGCATAATATTTATCTACCAGGTAATCTGAAACAGAAAAATGAAAGGGTATTTTATTGTATACATATGTAGCTTGAAATTGATGAACCAGCAAAAAACAAAAATATTTATTGAGCAGCGTGGAGAGTTTTCAAACTGAAAGGTCTGAACCTTTAATTTTTGCAATCCAATTTTCTTATGTAACAAAAGAAGTATAGAACTTAGCGGTATTCTGGTTCATCAAATTGAAGCTACATATGTGCAAAGTAAAACGCCGTTTCATTTTTCTGTTTCAGATTACCTGGAAGGTAAATATCATGCACACCAGCGGACGGCGAGTTTTGCGCGACGTGATGCATAACTCCTAAATTTATTATTAAAAATAAATAATAAAAAAACTGCAACTTCTTCAAGGATGCATAAAAACGTGGTCCAAATTTCAGACGAATCGAAATGCTAGTTCCTTAAAAAAAAATCCTAAATTTCGCTATATCGTTAGCCCATAAAATAGGATTCCCTCCTTAAATTTTTTATTTATTCTATTCTCTATTACCCCTTCCCTCTTTAATATTTCTTCTTACATATTTCACAGATGAAATGAATCCCCATCGTCAGAAATGCTTCGAATTCCAAGCGTGAAAGTGTGACAAGATGACAAAATAAAAAAGCAATCGTGAAGGAACTTCTTCATACTAGACACTTTCAGGACTATCAGCTTACATTTTGTTATATCCACAAATCCCCTATCTCTTTCAAACCACCGCTTCCTCCATTAAGTATATCAAAGCTACGAATCCTGAACCACAAAACAATCACACGTACCTATATAAAAACGCCCCAATTCACACGCAGCCCAAAGTTGCAGCCATCGAACGAACCATCCCCTACATTTCGTTTCACAGCCAGCACCTCGATCGATTAATTTTTCGATCCTCCGCGGTATTTCGCGAAACACGTCGAGCGATTCGAAAAACACGCGCGCGACTTAATTCGAGGCTGTGCTCTTGGAGCGGAGAGGCACGGGTTTTCAATGCATGCGCCGTTGCGTCCGCGAAATCGCCGCGACGAAACACGCCAACGAAAGGGGATCGAAACCGACAGTTCGTCGGTGGTAGGTACCACGCGAGCGTGTTCGTAATTGAAAAGCAGAAAAATGAAAATTGAAAGTGCGCCGGGCCATTACGGCGACCGGCCGAACGCTGGTCTCGTTTCCAAGTTTTCTCTTTACACTTGGCAACAGTTCAGCCCCGCGATCTCGTAAATCATAATCTACATTGTGATCGATAATGCGTTCCTTAACGAAACGACGGGTCGAATCAGATACCGCACCCTCCGCGCCGTGCAACATTTTAACGATAAACCAAACTTCTTTATGCCCCGTAATACGTATAGGTATTCTCAGAGACTCTTCCGACTCATTTTTGCAGTTATTATGGATCGCATCTAAGATAGCATGGCTTTCCTCCGTATCTTTACGATGCATGCCATTTCAGGCTGAAAAATTTAAGGTGCACGAGGAATTCACGTTCCTGTTGGCAGCGTTTTTTGAGCATGGTGCAGCTTGCGATAAGGGGATCTTTGTTTTTACGCGAATTTAAGTTATTTCGTAAAAGGATAGGTGGAATGTTCGCCCATGTTGTAGTTAAATATTCTAGATTCTATTCTATCCTAATATAGGAATATTAGAAGTTCAATGTATACGTATTATTATCATCCCATCATCTAACAAGAAGAGGTTTTTAGGTGTCCCTCTCCGATTGCTTTGGTTATTGTTTTAGAGGACTGAAAAATAAAAAATACATGTCATTTCATTTTGGCCCTTTTGAATATTGAAGGGGTGAAACCACGCCTCAAAGTTCATAAGAAGAGGTACTAAAGTGATTGACAACAGGAATATCATCCATACAGCAAGTTATGACGAAAATGAAAATATCAAGTTTTATTAAACACAATGTTATAATATTCTTTAAACTACAATATAAACTTTTGTACCTCTTCTTATGGACTTTGAAAAAATAAAAAGACACTTATTTCTTATTTTTCGGTTCTCTAAAACATATCCAAAAACCAAAGCAATCGGAGGTGGACACCTAAAAACCTTTCCTTGTGTCATTTTGGAAGGCGCCTTTATACAAATATGCTCACATAGAAGTATGCACCTACCTTCTAACACCTCAAGATGCTTCAAGACCCCTGACAACCTAACCAATCACCTAATTTTCTAAACATCACATAGGTATAGTATTTACAAAGAAACACGCCCAAGTGTTCAAGCCTTATCGATAGTCTCCTACCTTCCAAGTCTACCACACGAAACCTCAAACCTGCCAACTACGATTTCTTATGCGACCCAGTTATTTAGAACTGTTGCCCCCACGTTGCTGCATATCGAATACACCGTGATCGACGAGCGTCACCGTAAGAGAACGGGACGTCCGGTAATCACCAGCGAATTCCTCTTGGTCTCGTTAAAGGAGCCCCTTCCTGGACGGCGATTTCGTTGATAAAATCAGGCCACTTTCACTGCAAAACGGTTAATTTACGAGCAAAACCGACGAGCACTCCTCTGCGCGGGGAGAGCGTTGCGCGTTGGGGAACGAAAGGAGGGACGGAGCGCGCGATGATGAAGCATGCAACCAGAGGAAGACGAGGAGAAGGCGGGCGTTCGCTTTCTTCTCGCTCATCGGGCTAATTGAGCGCATCGAAAGACGAACGGTTACGAACGAGTCTGCGACAGGGGACTGTATTTTGCTGGTGCTGCATGGCTGTCTGAGAGGGAGCTCGAGTTGCTTATTGTGGTGGAAGAAGTGTAGTGAGTGGCTTAAGGCAAAATTGAGCTGGTAATATGATTGGGTCTTCTAATGTGTTTATTGGCGTTTTGGGCATTTATCTTTTATCTTTGAATTTGCTACTTGTTCAAAGTGATACGTACATTTCTGGAATTTCAGAGAAGCTTTTTGGGGGCAAAAGTTGTATGGTTCTGTGGAAGCTATTATGACTTCTTCTTGCTATGAAGAAATGGGAGAAGGCTTTGGAAAATATGAGATTGGCATTGAACTGCAGAGTGCGCTCTTCAATAATAATTACATTTTGTATCTAAGTGCGAGACAGAACTCGGGGGAACTTAGTTTCAGAACATGAGTAGGCTACTCAGCTGAAGATACGTGTGTTTCTAGTTTGTATTATGAATATGAGCTCTATTTTATTAATAAACTTGCTCCATTTCTTTACAAAAGTCGATGAAATCCTACGATACCTTCCACAAAACCATATAGCTGACCTACGAAAGGATTTACTCAAACTCTAAACGTGTAAAATCGTTCCAGAACGCGAATCTCTTTAACACAGGATTAATGTGTCCAAGCGAATACCACCCCGTAATCACTTTCAAAAAGCACATCTGGTAACTTAGACACTTGATACATAGCATGCTCCTAGTAACTTATAAACCAAACTTAAAATCTTCAGGGTTTAAAAACACCACCACTCTCCATTACGAATCAACACCTCAGGAACACGTACCCTTCCAACATCCACACGTACCCTCCCCTAAACCTGAAAATGCGCCAAATTCCAATCCCAATTTCAAATCCACAAGCGCCCATAAACAACATAAAAAAAGAAAACACACTCCACATCTTTTACCCCCGTGGCCATCACTTTGCTGTCGACTCGAGCAGGCCTCGAGAGACATATCCGTTTCACCATACGTCACTATACTCCTTCCACCCACAATATGACGCGAGACGGAAACGAAGGATGTAAAGAGTAGCCACGAAGAAGTAGCCGAGACTTGCGTGGGTGGTAAGCGGAAAACAGTGCGTTCACACCAGAGGAAGATGGTTGGATGTCGCCTGTTTGCTCTGTGTTGGTGATCTCTGGCCTCCCTCTCGGTGCTCGCGTGCATAGACCCTCCGGAGTCAGCGTAGCGCGTCGCCCAAGAACGAACCAGAGGACCTTGGCGAGGGAAAATAAATAATAGCGAGCGGCCTTCGTGGCCGGCCAGCAGAGAGAGAGAAGTTAATTGCTCTCCACGTGGTCGTGCTACCGCCGTTCGAAAATAATATCCCGCGATCGGCGTAATGGCACTGTTACACGGGACACGTTGTGCCGGCCGCGACCTCGCGGCGCGCGTTCTTGACCGCCGTTTTTCGCTCGTTTTCGCCACGGCTGCCCGTTGAGGTGTTGCTATTAATATCGATAAGTCTGCGGAGTTGCATGTACTGGGTGTTCCTAGAGTGTTTGGCCAACATCCGCCGCCATGTCCCACCGGGAGTGCTAATTAGCGTGAAGACCTGTCGGTGATGGAGTAATTGGCACGAGCGGTTCTTTCGGCTGGAGTGCTCCTTTCAGCGTGACCACCTAATTCTTGGGTAGGCATAGTGTTAGTGGACTGTGGTACGTGTCTCTTGGAGAATTTTACTTGGTTTTGTGTTATTAATGGTGGGCGGTTGTAGCACCTTGGGCTTCTGGGAATGTTTTTGGCATTGTTTTCTGGGAGAAAATTTAAGTTTGTTAGAAAAGTAATTAGGCACTGCACCCCGTTAAGAACTATTGATTCTGTGATTCTGTTTTGTTTTCTTTAGAAAAAAGTATTTGTGTTTTGAATTTTTGAGCGAAGAGTATTAATGGTTGAGAATTCTGAGTATATGTATTTTAAACCTTGCGGTTGTGAATTATGCAAATTGGGAGAGGAATCTAAAAGATTGATAATAATCTGTACGAAGCTAATGATTATCATACATACTCTGTTTATTTGCTTTTAGATACATTTTATTTGGGAGCTCATGATAAGAATTCAAATTTACTGTATTTACGAAGTTGTATTTCTCTTTGTACGGTGAAAAAGACTGGATAAATATATACTAATCATTAACCTGATAGTTAAGGAATGTGGCGAGCACCCGAGGATATCTTCTTCCCACTTTTTTCATATTTCTCGACCACTGGTTGCAATTTGTGGTGAATGTAGCGATTCGTTCTTGCTCTAAAACGGAAGTGCTTTTAGCGATAAAACACTTTTAATATAGAAACACGATGCAGCCTCAAACACACGTTGACTTTTTACTTCCATTCGATAAAAAAAACTGCATTATTTCACTTTTTCCTGTAAATTCCTCGATCTTTTGTCAGCGAGACATTAGTGCTCCACATGTTACTCATCACTGAACAGAACATCCTACATTATGGTCAAATCAATACAAATTTCAATTTCTGCTAATATCACATCACAAGATGTGATTAAAAATCTTCTAAAACATGTACCTAAACTATTATCTCCTCGTCAACTCGCATTTCACTAAACAAACCACCTTAAAATCTGAACACTCCTTCGAATCCTAACATTCAAGTTATATTCATTCAAAATACTCAGAATTTCGTCAACTACTTCTCGCATACTCCCTCTATGTCAATACTTTCTCATATACTAAAAGATTATAGAAAATATCAAAACGTCTGATCGAAATTTTAAGAAGAAGCACGTGTGCGTCGAAGGAGCAGTGCGTGCATGAAACGTGAGCCCATGTTGCACACGGAATTCCCCTTCAATTCTCACATTCACGATAGTCTAATTAGAGTGGCGTGCAACGACGAAACTTTAATATTTCTGCGATCGCCGGTGGCGTGGCTCCGTGTCGGTCTCGCCTTCGGGTCGTTGCATTCGACACGACCTTCGAAGTTCATTGAATAGGTTCTTGCTCTCTTAACTTTATGACGAAGCTTATACGGGTGCGCGATATCGAGGAGAGAAACGACTGGTGCGGAACAAGCAAATGATCGGAGAAAAAGTGCGCAGCTTCTCTATATCGTCGTCCCGTTAAATGGACTCGCCTTAATCGGCGAGCATCTACCTTTTTATGCTGATTAGCTTGAAACGTATCGAGACAGTAAGTTTCGCTGTAAAATAAGTTCGTATTGAACTTGGAAGAGGAGAAGTGCCGTGAAGGGTGCCGTCGAAGCTAGTGGCTACCAATTTGAACGTAGTCAAATAAGGGCGCATGAGTAGATATTATTTTACGGAAAGAGCTTAGTACTTCCATCAAGAAATTTTAAGCCTAACTTGTTCGTGCAAGGGTCTACTGCCGCGTGTTATTTAATAGTAATCGTTTAAAATTTAAAATAATCACTTAGAAAATATTGCTTTGCTTTCTTTACGATCTAAAACTTCCTCTTCTCTGTTACCAAATTTAGAGAACTAATTTCGACGAAGAATATTCCCAAGTTGCCAAAGAGTCACAGCCAAACGTTCCACAGGAACACGAATAAATCCTCGGCCTAAGAATAACAATTTACCCTGCAATTTTTCATAGAGTAGGTATCCCTTTTTTTTTTTCTCAAATCGTCGCGTGGAATATTCGGTTTACCGCAGTGCAGAACGCACGAGGCACGACAGACGCGTTATTGTTCTTTCGGATGGATTTCATCGTCGCGGCTCCAGTCGGTCGGTGATTTATGTCGAGTTCATTGCTGCCCCCTTCGAACCGCAAAAAGCCACGGGAGTATCGGCTGCGTGAACCGTCCAGAAGGATTGAACGGTAAATCGTACTTGGAAACTTGCGGATCGAAGACGCAGCCACGTTGCAACGAATACACGGCGTCTTCGTTGGCGTTTTTACGCGGTCGGTTTTTAGAGGCGAGCTAAATTTCAAGCGAGCACCCATTCCTTCCATCGCGGCGCATTCCGTCCCGAAGAATTTGACCTGCAATCGACGGCTCCCGACGTATGTGACCGTTAGCTGAAATTGAATGAGGGCAAAAATCGAGCCCTATAAAAGTTCCAGCGAACGAACATGGCGGATCGATTCCGGCCTGATGCTGGGAGATAATGTGGTGTAATCGACGTCTCTGTTTCATTATTTTTCTTAATTGAAATTGTTATGGAATTAGTATATTAATTTTGCTACGAGGTTCGATTCTTTTTACTGGATTGAGCTTCTATGCTTTGTTTAGTTGGAATGTCTACTTGTTGATTTGGTTTGCAAACATCATTTGAGTAGCTTAGAATGGGCTGGTGAACTGACACAAAGTACTACGTCATTTTTCATTACTTGTTGTGGAGTTATTTTTAAAGTGGCCATTCTTAGAGCAAGGCAAATGCTTCTGAATGCAAATGAAAGAGAAACGAACTCCACGCAGTTAATAATCACGGAGATATGAATTCATTTATAAGAACCACTTTTCACGAAAACAGGCAAGAATATCAAAATCTGATAGTCTGTGTCTTTTAAACAAATTCGAGAGCAGCAAAATGATGACTTAAACCCTCCTTAATTTCACATAGACTACGTCATATTTCAATCTCATAAAAATCCCTCGCATACTGTGCAAAATATAGCGACCTCCATTTCCTGCATCATAATAATCCATTTTCCACTTAACATTCCTGCGGTGCAGTTTTATCAAGCATAGTTCCCTGCATTTTTTCTCGCGCCCCTAATCCCACGATCTATCAATCAATTTAATTGAATTCCACTAACATTGCGGAACTTGCTGTGATTCCAGGTGGAAGGATGTTCAAGCGGCTGTCGAAGTCGAGGCGCCACAGCGCCGATGACGTCGCTCTCTCGTTGTCGAGCCCGACGACCCTGGACGAGCCACCGGGGACGTCGACGCCCCGGGATAACTGCCAAGGTATCAGCCCAGCCGCCCTGCTGAGGGTCTCGAGGACGAAGTACTCCAGGAGAAGCTGCGGGGACGCGAGCGCCATGCAGGCGTTGCTCGCCCCGAAACAGGAGCAGGAGCAGGACGTCGCAGAGGCCGATTATCAAATGGTCACCGCCGTGCCCGCGTTCATCGTCGAACACGAGCCCGAGAAACAGCGAGGTAATTTGCGATCGAGTCTGTCCGTGCCAATTAACCCGTCCAGTGATCGATTAATTTCTCGTGCAAAGACGTCGCCGAAAATGCAGCTCGGGGACCGAGGTATGTGCTCCTGATTGGGACGCAATCGTGATTTTCGACTCGGGATCTATGTTGAATCTTGGGTTCTTCTTTATTTTCTGATTGAAGGTGGCTGGGATTTAATCGGATTCTGAGCGGAGAGGATGAGTAACTCTTTTTTCCCCCATGTGAAATTAGGGGATGCTAGATGTTAGTTGAATGAGTTTGTTTTAAGGGGTATTTGCGGGTTTGTTTGAAAAAATCAATCTTTTTTATATTTAAATCGACAGTATAACATCTTAAGAATGTTCAGTTAAAATTTCATAAAGAAATTCGGAATATTTTCGAAGTTATATCCTTGAGGAACAAAGCAGGTCATGAGATCTATGCTCGGTATTGAAGGGAAATACGCGTTTTTCTCGAAAAACGTTTCTTAAACTGGCGTGCACGATTAAAAGAAAAATAGACGTCATTTTGTTTAAATTTTTTTTGCGTTATCTTTGTATGACTTCAATTTAGTAGATCTCCCACAAATACTTAATACTTATCGAATTTTTTCTTTTTAATTGAAGAAAATAGATGAAGATCGTAACTTTTTTTTAAATGTTTTTAAGGGGGTCCACTATTATTAGGCCTAAGCTTGAACAAACCATCAGATTTTTCGATTTCTAATGATTGAACAAGGTGCTACATTTCACGTCACAAACACCTATGTTTTAAGGCGGCTACTCCTCTGCCCTCTATAAAAACAACATACTTTTTTATGACAATATAAAAATGGGAAGTTATAGCGCAAACATGGATTAATAAAATGCAAAAAGTTTCATCAAGATATCTTGTATAGTTATTTAGAAAAAAATTCCAAAGGATTGTGTCATTTTTAGGCGTGAAACCCGCAAATACCCGTTCAATGAAGAACAGATTTTTGATTCGAAGCAGATGTTGACTAATTTTTATTATCTCCGCGGTACGTAAATTTCCTGCTTTGAGATGTGAATGAGTGTTTAGAGTGAGTCAGTTTAATCTTGAAAGCGTAATAGAAGAAGCTGTGATAATGACTTCCAGTAGCACTTGTAGGTACTTTGTATTCGTAAATATCCTATGATTAGTGGGTATTAGTGCACCAGGGGTGCTGATGTGCAGTAATTTTTTCCGTCACAATTATGAATGCTCGCTCAGCAACATCTATCCAACAACTTGCCATGATCGATGGCAATACAGTTATTAGCCGAAAAAAAGGAGTAAAAGAGACGTTGCCGTTTGATTGGTAGTCACACAAATTATGGTGCACGTTGACAGCAGGATACGCGTAACCGAAGCTGCGATTCGTTACACGTGTATAGGAGAAGTCGAAACTAGAATTATCCGAGTGGACAAATAAATGCCACCAGCTTCCTCGTGTTGATGGACGTTTGATTACCGAGGACAAGTTTAATGATTGTCCAGCGTTTCCTCATTGCTAGAAAATTACACGAGCCAAGGTTGCTAAAAACCTGGAAAGCCAGTCTATAAGTGCTCTTCATCGATTAGGTTTCAGTGATCTCCCAAAATAAAGGACACTTTATATTCTAAATATTGAAATACATCTTTAGCAGGAAATATCTTTTTCTATGCTGTCACAAAGCTATCACAGCAAAATCACCAACTTCCTACATTCTCCGATCGCATAGTCATCACAATAGAATCACCGACTTCCTACATTCCCCACAGAAATCGGAAATTCTTGCTCGCACAGTTATCACGAGAAAATCGGCAACTTTCTAAGTGGTCGCGTATCTCTGCGGTGTCTCTTCGTGACGCGGGTACAGCTAGACAGTGGGGGTTTGTTTTTTCCCGCGGACGTACCGTCGGCGATTTCACGAATCTGACTCACGATCCACCTCGGCCACAGCCTCCATCTCGGCGGACATCTTTCGAACCGAGAAACGTTTCTTTGACTTATCTCGCGCGGCCTTCTACACGTCGAAGAAACGGAACGCTCTCGCGGCGCATATAGGAATGCAGCTCTCTCGCAGGCGCCCCTTGCCGGGTGCATCGCGATGCAACGGTTGCGCAATTTGTGAATTATTACACCGCGACCGCAGCAGATCCGTGGAATGCACAAGGTTCGCCCTGGTGCAAGGTGACCCTGCACGGTAACGATGCATGAAACTTTTTATTTCAATTTATTTCTTTACTCGGGGATTAAAAGAGATTGAAGTGAGAGTACAGGAGTGCAGCAGAAGTTTGATTAGGGAAGAAAGAATCGAATAAAATGAATTTGCTATTAAGCAAAGGACACGTGGATTATAATTAAATTTAGTGGCCAAGGGAAAAAGATAGGGTGTGTAGGGAACAGTTCAGTATGTGGTAGGAAATATTAATTGTTTGAAAGGTAGTTGCATGGGCTAATATTGTTAACTCTTCGATTACAGAAATCGATTGATGACCTACGAAATATCAAGGTTTCAGAGTGCAGATAAATCTGAATTTATTTGAAAAAATTTCCAACAGAATTTGAGATGAATATAGTTTTGTGAAAGAATTTCTTCAAATTTGGTGATAAAAAGCGGAAAATAGGTTGGGGTTTATATTTCAAACGTGTTAGAAGTACCTATATGCAGTTACTTGCACGCCAATCGCACTTCGTGATCGCGAAAAAATTAATAGCCAAGGTGTGCCCCATTTACTGCGATGCCGCGCCTAATTAATTCCTTGTAGGAGATGTCATTGTTTTCGAATGTTTTGTTCTAACGCTCGTACAATCTCTTTCCTCTGTGCAGTGCCATAACAAAGGTTTTCACTCACTCTTTATGAATTTTCACTAGAACTTATATTATTAAATCACAATTCTGTGCTGTAATAGAGTGCAAGAATTACCAAATTGTCCCATGTAATTTACTTATACACTCTACGCGAAGTGTGAATTTACCACGTTCACATTTCACACAACCATACCATTCATTTTTCACAAAAAAGGTAAACTATTCCTTTAATTGTCGCGATCGTTATCGCGGTCTACGCAAGCGTATTCATCTGGAATCGTGATAACGGGCTTGAAAAGAGTACAGTTAACCGCGGGCGCCCTTTTGGCCGTTACCGTGCGCAACCTATGCTTCGATCCGCAACAAAAGTGTCTCATTTACAAAATCGGTGGGTTGCGCATGTAACGCACGTTTGAACCAGAACGAGCCTCGAACCGTGGGACGGTAGGTGATTGGGGAAAAAACGAGGCGCAGGAATATGAACGCATCACGATTTTCACATTCAAATGCTCGGAGCAACCATTTAACCATTTCACTGCTGTGCACGTCATACGGAATTAACACTTCGCCAACGCACTCGAGCTATGTTTCATCGTTTACGTCTCCACTCGATACCTGGCAATTTCTTTCTTTTCGGGGAAAAGTAATATTTTTTTATAGTGTAACACTTTGTTTGTGAAAGGACTACTCTGACATCTGAGCGTGAATATACACTGGCGTTCATAAATATTAGGACACCCGCTGTATTTGCACGAACTGTGATATTTCGTGCAGATCGAATACTCTTCACCGTTTTTATTTGCTGGTTTTAATTTAAGATACCAGATACCTAAAGTAAAATTTGTTAAAGTTCTTCGATAAATTTCCAACGTTTTTCACAATTATTTCACACAGATTAAGTGTCATAATAATTATGAACAGGGGTGTATACAGTATCCAAAAATCAAATAGTTATGCAGCAAATTACCAGTCCTCGTAATGACAAAAAATTAGTTAAACTCAGTACGGATCCCATAATTTTGTAATCATTATTTTGCAAAAAATTTCCAACCCATAAAACAACTGTTACCATTATACAATTATAAAAACTACCAAACCATAGTTCCATTTTAGGCTTAAAAAACAATAACTGCAGAAGATTTAAAATAATATTAATTATACTATTCACTATTAAATAACCCATTAAAGAACATTGTAAATAAATAAGAAAAAATAAAATGTACCCAATAAAAATAAAGCTACTTTTCTTTAACAATTAAAACCTTCAAACTAAATTTACTCAATAATCTCAAATCATTGAGGGTTGATAGCTTTCTGAATAACGAGATTCAATTCTTAGCTGTACGCTTAAATTGGAAGCAATAATTTTTCAAGGTATGGGGGATACAAAAAGATTATTTGTACAGTTAGAAAACAGTTGTTTAGGCTGAAAGATTAACCTGAATTCTTTCTCAGATCACTGTCACGATCACTATCACGAATCTTTTAAGTCCTCATCAAGAAGAATCTCACGAAAGAAAATCTAAGAGATAGCATCGGTGTCACGTGCACCTGTTCCTTTCTTTCTTGACCACTACTGCTTCAGAACACCGCTTCTTGACGTAGCGAGTCTAAGTGTTCTCGAACGGAGAGCTCCATGCTCTGATGGCTTCAGTGTCCTCCGCTTCGTAGCAACGGATTACGAAGTACTGTTGCTCTTGGTGTTCGACATTATAGCCCCGAGTTCCTTCTAGAGCTGAGAAGAAGGCTGTTAACATTCCGAATTCACATCCTTTTACTAATACGCCGCGTGTATCTCGCTTGGTTAGAACTCCAACGAATGTTTGCAGATGCGTGACATTTTGAATCCTCCTCGAAATATGGTAATCCATTAAAGGCTTTCATATAAAATCATGGGAGATAGTTTCGTAATCTTCTCAGGCTATAGAACATTAATTTCAACGAATTTAGATTAATAATTCACCCTGCATGACGAAAGAATCTCAAAAATAAAAGAAACTACTTAAATAGTCTTTCATTGAGGATAATCTTTTACCCATTTCTTAACCCCATACTATTTAATTTCATTCAACTACAGTTCAAGATATATTTCCTCTTCACTTCTGCCTACAATACACAGTACAGTTTGATCATTTCATTTCAAAACACACTGACATAATCATTCTAAAATTCGAACCAAAATTCTCAGAGAATTAAATCATCTCCTATTAATTATATCATCATTTCCTATGGGAACAGAACATTCTTTTTCAACGAAATATTCACAATTTCCAACCTCGCGTTACCAGGCCCACAATACGAGCCCAGTCAATTAACACGCGGAATCTGCGGTGTCTAGCATTGAAGGATATTTAAAAAATAATCAAAGCGAGGGTCGATCATTAAGCCCCGTCGCGTAGGCGCGGCAACGGCTTTAAACCCGTCGTAAACTGGCGTCGACGTCGCAGCTTTGGTTTAATAGGCCACGGTTCGGTCCGCGTCACGGTGCCTTCTTCTAGAATTAAATGGCGAATTACAACGCGTTGTCTGCCCGTGGCAGTCATCCTTGCTCCTCTCCGGAAACAGTCCCACGCTGGTTTCCAGCGACGACGAGCTGAAAAGTTCGTCTCCGCGACTCGCCTTCGCCCGTCGCGAAATCGCGACACCGCGAATTCAAAAGCTGAATAATTAGGGCGAACAAGGGCGCAGGGTTGGGCTGGAAGGGCACGGTAATTAAATTGCACGGCGTTAATTGAATTGGCTGAGATTTTGTTCCTCCTGGATCAGTTGGCGACGGAGTATTTGATATGCTGACTTCGAAATGGTGCCGCGCTGATGACGAAGTGCGAGCTGGCTTGACGAAAGGGTAATTTCAGCTTTTGCTAGGTGCAAATGCACGGCTGGGTCGATTGCTGAATGACCTTTATGTTTGCTTACTCGTAAAATGATGCTTGCACGCAGAAATTTTTTAATTCAATCCGTGTTGCATTATTACGAAGAGGTATGCGCCATATGTTGGGCTGTGATTCTGAGAAATGTAATATTCTGTTGCGGATAATTTTGTAAGATTTGCATGCATGGATTGGTGGTGGGATTAATAAATGCGATCAGATAGTAGCTCGCGATATTCAATTATAGAAAAATAATAATTGTTGTATTATATATATTCATACGTAGGTATTATATTCTTCGTGATTTCAGTTTCTTTTGTTCTATTTTTATTTCGACGCCGATTCCGGATTACCTTTTTCCTTTGAATGAATTTCACTTCTGATAAACAGCGTGGAGTATTCGGTGGCCCGCGTGGCACAGAGCTTGTTAATAGTAAATTTACTATTTATATGTCTCTGATTATTTCTCATTTGATAGTTTGAAACATGAATTAACTGGAAGCCTGAAGTTTTTCTATACATATGTATATCTTCTCTAATAGTATTCAAAGTACATTTCTCAGTAAAAGAGTTACATAACATCGATGCTAGCTGTCGCTGTTCCCTTTGCATACAATGCAATCCTGACTCAACGACACAGTGATTTCAGTTAATAGAAGTGCATCCACCAATTACTTATTTATTATACCTTTGTGCCCATTGAATTGAACAACTTGAAGCAACCAATTGTCTAATTTAATCGCATGGCCAGCTAGCTGGGAACAGAGAGCAGATTGTTAATAATTAAAAACACTTTCCTCGTGTTCACTGGTTATTTTTCGCAGATACGGTCATTAAATTCGCATCAACCTAACGGACACTTCGCGTTGCCATTATCGCGATACGCTAGGATTCTCATGATACGATTAATTAATTAAAGCGTTAATGCGCTGTCGTTATGTGTCCAGCCGTAATGGGAAACACGTTTTTAGACTCGCGCGAATGCGCAGTCCTGGCTTCGACAAAGTTACCGTGTAATGCATGTCTCTCGTAAAACGAAACTCCAATTTCCATCTGGATGTTCACAGTGATGCGATAAGTTAATAAGATTACGGAACAGCACCATCAATATTACTGTTAATTGCAACAGATTATCAGCTACATAAATTCTAAATTACTGTATATTTCGTTAATTATTGCAGCTGAATTTAAAATCACATTTGCTCGTAGAATAGCAAATATTTGAGAAACACTTTAGTAAAAATTAAAATATTCGATTAGGAATAATTATCGAGTAGTATTTAAAAATGCTTTAAAAATAATTATTACACTGCACTGTTGTCATACCACTATTTTACAAAACCTTAATTTCCCCTTTAATTCCCCCCAGAAACTCTCACAATGGAGAATGAAATTAAATCCACCTGAAGTATCATACCCTGGGTACCCCTCGAACCCTTTACCCTTTGCATTATTAAATTTCTATCAGAGTTTCGCCTGAGGCGCACATGTGTACAACCTTTTGTAATCCGGCGATCTTGACACGAGAGCCAATTTCCTTAATTTTTGTTCGCCGCACGTACATTCAGACGAGCTTGAATCACCGTAATCAGCTTCGCCGGCTTGCTCAGTGTAATTATCGCCGTGTCGAATGCCCATCCGCGGTTGATTAATTAAGGAACTAATTAATCAAGCGATAAAGCAATGACGCCGACGCGTCATCGCGGTCAGATCAGACACGAGGCTGATAGGCGCGCATGCAAACACACGCGCACTTTCATCCACGGGATGCTACTCGTTACCTTAATGAGAGTATAAGGCATCGCACTTGTCACGGTGCATTCGGCTCATAATGAATTTCCCTATTTCATCCGGCAAGATTGATTCGAAGAATTATCGCCACCCCATTGTGCCGTTGCTCGCGAGAGGCTTTTATCTTTCAATTTGCATCGCGATACAAATGCGTCGCGACGACCGGCACGAGTCCGTATCAGTGTTCCATTTGTTTGAGTGCTGATGACTAATCGACAATACCTACGTCTGCCGAGTTTCTTGATTGCTGATGTTTAATTAATTCGTCGACAAGTGAATTAGAATGTACGGTTGTAAGTAATTGCTCGCGCGTATTTGTTCTCTGCCACCAAATGTGCACTAGGCTTCCGGAAGTTATTCTTGTTTCGGATACGTGTAAAAGAAGGCTCGTTCTTTGGTAGATCGTAGGGAAAAAACAAGTGGAGTAATGAGAGTTGTAAAGGTTTTTTTTGGAACTTTGGGGTTACCTGTTATATACATGGAATTATTACCCTATCTGTTTATGGAGACTTTTGTAGTCTGTGCTTATAATCAGATGTTCAACTACTGTGTCAAGGTCACTCGTTTATGTATGTTGTTTTTAATATGATCCTTTACTAGAAAGAATTACTAATAAGTTTCATTAAACTACCGAAAAAGCTAAAAAATCATGGTAAATAACTATTACGAGGACCACCCTGTGTAAGGCTGAGAGCACAGGAATATAGTACCTAGTATCAGTTTAAATAACAACAGGATTTCAATTGTCTTCCTCTAAAAACACTCTTCTTTCCCATTACATACACGATTACATAAATCTACCAAACAATCTCATTTCACAATCCTCACTTAAATCTTTCCCCTCAAAAAAGAAAACACCTCTTCCCATTTAACCCTAATTTCCACTCCAACCCCAGGTAAAAAGATTATACTTACTGCTACACAATCTCTGCCTACATCTTCCCCCTAAAACCGAAAATACCTTTCCCTTACAAAAACACTCTTCTTCCCTATTAAATCGTCGATTACATAAATCAACCAAACTATCTCATTTCACATTCCTCACTTAAATCTTCCCCCTAAAAAAAAGGAACACCTTTCCCCATTTAATCCTAATTTCCATCCCGACTCCGCCCGCAAACAATCAGCAGAACGCGGCCATACGCATCGATAACTACGTGTCGCCCTAACGAGGCCATATCGCAACCCGGTAGTCTGTCCGCGGTGCGTGCGTTATCGCAAAACACGTGTACCCGATACCTGAGCGGCCTGACAATCGTTGGCGATCGTATAGGAGCGAATGGCCCCGGCCCCGTTAACCGGGGTGACACCTCGAAAAAGTAGTCCCAAAATACGCGGAACCAGCAGCCTGGCGTCTCTGTTGCTCGGCTTCATCCGCGGCCGTTCCTGGGGGCGACCATATGTCGAGCGCGGTCGCGGATGCCGCCGGGTGGTTTTTCGTAGCACCACGATGGCCCGGTATCTCTTCCACCGCTTCCACCGCCCGGCCTCTTCTTCTGCTTCTTTATTGGAACGCGAGCAGCTGAAGATCCGGGGCCTCTGGATTCCGGGAAACGGTTCGTTTCTCTCGGTGTCCCTTAGCTGTACTTCGCTTTTAAACAGCGAGTAAGTAGGCGGCTCCCTTGTAATCAGGCTTCTAATTCCAAATTACCAGTCCACTAGGAATTTTATTTCGAGGTTTCATCGCTGCTAGCTTCCTCAGGGGTAAAATGACACACTGACACTATATCGTGTGTCTGGTGATTCGAAACTGGTCGGAATTGTTCAGCTGAGCAATTAAAAAGAGCTGTGATTGGTGATCAATGATCCGTGACCTGAGTGCGGTCAATAGATATGGGAAGCTAAGCTGCAATGCTAGCGAAAAGTCGGGGTAAAATTCCTAGTGGACACGGCTTACACCCGGAAGCCTCAATCGGTAATAACTGTAGGCTTCTAATTGGAATTCTGGCTTCTTGGTGGAGATCAAGGAGCAAGGGATTTAATCGTTGTTTGTGGGATATAGGAAATGAAGTTATTACGTTCGAAGGAAAGGAAGATGGAGGATGATATGAATTTGTATAGGTTGTTAAAGAAATGAGGTAGTTACACTTTGGGTGATTGCTTTAGTGTGTCTTGTGGGGAATAGTAATTGAAGTATTATAATTGATACTAATAAGTCGTATCTTTTGTACATGATTTTAATCAGAAATTAGGGTTTGTTTTATGACGTTGAGGTGCCATAGAGATTAAGGTTATCGGGACAAATTAGGAAATGGGATCGTTTAATTCTTTTCGTAATCAGTATCAAGGAGTACAGAAATTTTAATAACCTGGGAAGAGAATTGATGATTCCTCTGTATACAATGTGACGTCCTCCTGCAAGACACTACTGCCACTGTTTCAGGCTCCAGTTTCGGGGTTTGGGGGCGCAGGATGAGCAAGAAGATAGACTCGTTCCGTCGGGCTGGTTCCCGCGAAACGATCTGCTCCATTTCCGAGAGGCCCGACAACGGAGGTACCAATAACAACAATGTCCAATCGAAAATGGACAAATCACTGCCAGACACGAAGCTGGACTCTAAAGCGGAAAAGAGAGTACCGGGAACGTTTCAAAGGTCACCGTCACCCTTCAAGTCCTTCTTCATCCGTATGGGTTCCACGGGGATGTTAAATTCAGCGAGGGGCAACAGGCGTTCGCAGAACAACGACGACAGACTGAAGACATGCGAGAAAGAGAATCTGTTCAGAAGCTGCAGCACCAGCCAGCTGAACACCAGCCCGACCTATGTAAAGGGCGACGATCCGTCCGAAGGAATCGATCTTCAGATCTCCAGTCGCAAGGACAAGACAGTGTCCTGCGACGATCTAGCCGGTCGTCAGAACGACGATGTATTCGACGACCATATTAGCGAGGCGTCGGCGTCGTTGTACCCCCTGGGGAACCCTTCGATGACGAGCTTCAGTTCCTGCGACTTCAGGCAGTCGCGAAACGAGTCCCCGATGAGGAAGAGCAGCAGCTGCGACTTCAAGGAGGCAAAGAAGTCCAGCTTCCCGTACGCGTTCCTCAGATCGAAACTCTCCGTCCTGCCGGAGGAACGTCACGGCACGTTCGCGTCCAAGGACGAGCGACTGTTCAAGACCGCCTCCGAGGAGCACTTCCCCGCCCTGAAGATAGAAGACACGTACACGGGCACGACGACGCTGGGACGACGGCGTGCCAGGAACGGCGGCCTAGCTAAAGGCGGAGGGAACAAGTGTCAGGAGCCCTCCACCCCGAAGTCCGGCCGGAACTCGTACACGGAGTTCCGCAGGAGCTCGAGCAGGTGCGAGCAGGACAGGTACAGCTTGAACCCTGGTCACCTGGAGAGGATCGAGGACAACTTCCAGCAGGAGGACAATGGCTGTTACAGCTCGTACGACAGCAGCCCGATGTCGCTAAGAGGGAGCAACAGTGTTCAGCATCCTGATGCTAGCCAGGATAGAATGGACTTTGCGGGAAGGATGAACGAGTCCAGGTTCTCGGAGACGTCTTCGTTGAACGTGGACCTCGACATGGTGGCCACGCTGAGGAACCACAGAAGGAACTCTGCGCCCAGTGGCGAGCAGAGGCTGTCCTCCCATTACGTGAGCTCGAACGAGTCCGGGTACGATAGTGACGGGCCCAGAGGGGAGTCTGCTGCTGCGTCGGAGAACGAGGGTGTGAGTTTAAAGTGCACGGACAGCTCGGATACCAGTAGCGTGGTGGATTCTGAGCTAGAGAAGCCGATCAGGAGTTCCACTCCTAGCGAGTGCCAGGACCAGGAGGCCGGCCATGAGCCCAGGACGAGGAAGAACTCTGAAACGGAGACTGCCAGATCTGGGAATCATGAACTGAACGACGGAATCGATGGGCTCAGGTGGCACCAGAGCAACTCTGGCAGAATGCTGCCCAGTATCCATCAAACGTACGACGATGCAGCGATGAACTCCCAGTTCCCAGTTTGTGGGAACGGATTGACCGTTCTGCAGACCTCTACCAAGTCCGTGGATATTTCACCACATCGCATAAGACTACAACAGGACAAGACGCGGTTCCTCAGCGATATTATTCAGCCACCGAAAAGGGTCAAGCGGTGCCGGGTGGTGCAGCTTCATAAGAGGGACCCTAAGGAGAACTTGGGTATTCGACTGGCGCAACAACGCTTGGGGGAGCTTCGGTATATCGTTGTGCAGCTGGAGAGCGATGGGATAGCTCACAGGTATGTTTTGATGTGCGAATTGGAGGATAGTTAATTTCGAGAGTATTAATGTAATATCGTTAGGTCTATCTAGAACTGAATCATCGGGTGCATCTCTTTGAAGTGTCATTTACCTAAATTTTAACTCTTGCGATATGATAATGGCAGCAAAGTTGTATTTAAATGGCAATTGGTGTATGAAACGCGAGCAAGTAATTTTCAAAATCCTTATTGTTAGAATTATCTTTGAAAAGGAATTCCAATTCCTTCTTTAACATTCTCTACGCCACGACATGTAAAACGAGTTGCCCAAATGATTCCCCGTGCTCCGAAAGAGTTTGCTGGAAAATGTCCAACCCAAATTGTAGCCAGCTTCGAGGGCCACTTAGATCTCAATTTCCCAAAGAGACCCTTCAAGTCCGAATATAATTGAAAAGTCGCGGTGTTCGCAGAGACGGCAGGCTGAGGCTCGGCGACGAGATCGTCGAGGTAGAGGGCAAGGAGCTGAGGACTCTGGAGAGCCTGGAGGAGGTGCAGGACTTTCTGAAATCCTTCACGGGTAACAAGATACGTTTAATTACCGCCTACGAGGAGACTGTGCCGCAGGTGTACGTCAGCCCGCCGACATTACCTGGGGAGTTCGAGTACCTGGAAAACGCCAAGAACCTTTCGAACCTGTCGTTGATCGACGGTCAAACGAAGCAGGGCGCGCAATCGGAGAAAACCGGCGCGGCCGCCGAGAAAAGTATACAGTCGACGAAAAGGCCTGACTTTCTGCCGCTTTCCTGCTTGTCCAAGGAACGAAAGGGCGCGGAAAGCAGCCTGGAATCGACGGCGGAGACGCAGCATTACCTAACGAGGCACATCGCCAAATTCGAGAAGGGCTACGGGAAACCCAGCCTTGGCTTCAGTGTCGTGGGTGGCAGGGACAGTCCTCGGGGTGAGATGGGGATTTTCGTCAGGAGAGTCTTCCCTGGTGGCCAGGCTGACGTCTCGAAGTCGCTGTTCCAAGGTGACGTAAATGCATTTTCATTTCATTTTTATTCATTCCAACGCTTAACCTTTAGAGTTCAATCAGTAGTATCAAATCATAATGGGCAGACAATGAACTGAATTTTATAAAAGATAATTTTACAAAGTCATACGCGGGTATCTCCACATAGATCAAAACCTCTTTTGCGTTAAAATAAAGTTAAAGAAAATCTAGGATGAAACTACCGAGAATCACAATACAATACACTTTAAAGAATTCAGTAAATTCTACAGAAAACTGAGATTTCAGACCTGAAGTCAATGCTCGATATTCGACTGTAGATGATCGCGGTGGGCTCTCATCAAGAGCTGAGAGCAGCTTCCTTTTATAGGCTTATGTGTATCTAGGACGTAATCCCTGGCGTCACCATTCCGTTCTTAACGTGACGCAATCCGTCGCGAATTCCTTGCCTGGATCGTGCAAGGATCTCGTTCCATCGGCATAGTTGGCTGTTTCAGGATCAGAGAGTGTCCGCAGAGCCGCGAACACGCGCGGAGGGCGTCGATGCGTCACGTACGCGTCGCCGTCGCTCGTGCATTCACGCGGTGGACGCCTCGTACACATCTCGAATCTTTAATCCGACACCTAACGCCGCGTGCATTTCTAAACAGCCCGGCCATCTCGCGACCCTTCTGCCTCCATTCGTTCGCTTCGTTCTCTCGCCTTCCTCTCTCCTTTACTTCTTTTCTTTTTATCTTTCGCTCCCTCTCCCTCTTCCTCTCCACAGCTTTTGTAACAGCTCGCATGCCACTGGACGACGCTTGCCAACTTGTCAGCTTTGTCAGCGCGATCTTTTCTAACGTTCGCTGGCTACCTTTGCCAGAGGCCCGCGAGCTAAATGGGATTTGTGCCGTGCCCGTTTCTGCGGGCAGAAAGAATGTGTGGAGGCAAATAGGACTGATTGGGAGACACCTAGTCAGTGATTTTAACGAACCCTTCGACCGCCGCATCACCGCGAACAGAGTACTATTCTGCTTTTTTTCCGGGGATGGTGCATCGTGGTTTAAAGATTGATGATAAATTGAAAATTGAAGATAATTGGGTATTTCTCGCTCCTGATGTTAGAGTGTACTCGATATGAATGTGTATCAGATCTGTGGGGAAAATTGCAAAATTCCAATATTTGATTACTTTTGAAGATCAAAATCCTCTGATTGATCAGGACTTTCTCGAATAAATTAAAAGGAAAATTAAACTCCAGTTGCCTATACTTTTTAAGCAAACTCGAAACCAGCAAAATGATGAATTAAACCCCCCCCTACTTTCACGTAAACTTCATTATATTTCAATTTCGTCAAAATCCCTGAGATCTAGAGCAAAATATGATCGATTTGACTTTTCTGAAAATGGTTGCTTTGCTTTGGTCCCTTCTTTTTAAAAGTTTTAATCCACGCTTCTAACCGCTTGCTAAAAGTAGACACTGATGTGCAGTCAGTCGCGATAGTGTTAACAGATTAGTATCGCAAGTGGCAGTGGTAAGCGAGGAGGCGTTTTCAGTGGCGGGAAAAGTGCAACCCGCGACGCTAACGTCGAATCGAATTTCGCGCACACGCGTGTCGTCTCGTCTCCTACGCGATTTTTGCGAGGCTCCCGTCGCGGTAGGCGGCAACACGTTATATAGGCAGGTTTCACGCAACACGTTTCGAGTTTCAACCGATCCCGACACTTTTTACGAGCACGCGAACGTGTCCGCGGTTTCCTCGTGCCACTGCACCCTGCTGCATGCTTGTATAACGGACCGCCGTTCGATGCAGTTGCATAAGCGCAGGAGCAATGCATCTCCCGCTGTTGCTAAAAAGACCAAACATCCTGAGGAGGCTCGAGGCATGGATCGAGTTTACGATCTGCACATGATTTCTCTTGCTGATTTCGAGATCTGGGATTTGCGTGCTTCTTTCATTAGGAAGCATTGATTTTTATTATTTATAGGCAGGAATATAGGAAATTCTCTTGTAAGAATAATTTACTTCTTTTGGTAGACATTGGACAATTTTGATGTTTCTAGCGGTGGTTAATTTAGTATGTATCTACATATTTCCTTCGTTCCTTGTTCCTCGTTATTTTTATTTCTTCAGAGTCTATATCCTCGTTATATCACAGAATTTTTTTATTTGCTCTTAAGTATGTTTAATTACATAAGAAGAGAAGAAGTAAGCAAAATGAGCATGTACGTGTTACAGTGTATTGTAATTTACACTGATGAGCATTGAGCTCGAATACCGTTTAGAGTGCTGAGCGCACAAAACGTGGACAGAAAAAATGATTGACATGGAATATTTGTGTTACCTGTTTCAGGTGACGAGATAGTAAGTTTGAACGGAAAGGTTCTGCGTGGTTATACACATCAAGAAGTTATTGAACTATTTAAAGCCGTAAGAGAAGGTCCTGTTGAGCTAGAAATTACAAGGAGACACAGGTAATATAAATTAATAACGTACAGACAAAAATCAGAGACACTTTTTCAACATTTCATCGAGGAAATGAAATCAGGTCGTATGAACTTTGCTACCTTGCAAATATAAATGAGGACATTCGGATTGTTGTAAAAATGGTTCAGCTGATATTTAATAAACGATTCTTCAGATTCTCTGTTCAAAATATAGAACTTATGAACGTTTTAAACAAACGTTATTCACTTTTGAACAATTCATCTTCAATATCGAACTACTGCTAAAACTTACGCTTCATCTATGTAGTATGCTAATATCATAAAAATCTGTTTTTAGAGTTTAATTTTTTTCGTCAATCAAATTAACTTGGCCTCATCTATAACGAAGTATACGAGATGTTATGTGGTAAATACTCCAAAACTATTTTTGCTAACCCTATAAAGCGACGTTAAAAAAAAAACCTACATAATTATAAAAGCAGAACGAATAAAAATTTCACGGTCTAACATATTCAGTCAATTTTGAATACGATCATAAACACTCTAAATTTCTAAACAGTACATTTTGACGTGAGAAGCTTATCACATTATCCACTAAATTACTTAATTTTCAAAGCTTAAAGATCCCGAATTTTGTGTTTAAAAAATTCTTCGGCCACCCTGCAATGCAACATGTATTTCTAACTTTTCACACACTTGAAGAACTTCACCAAACACACTCAAGTCTTCCTATCGAAAGTGTACGCAAATGTTTGGCCTGACGAGATGATATTCTGCGTTTCAGGTACCCAAAAAACGTACAAAAATCCGCGCCATGTTGAAGGGTTGGGGGACGTGGACGAATCTGCCCACCGGAAGTGCTCTTTCGATTTAATTCTAAGCGATCCTATCGTTCGCTGCGCAAGCAGTTTTAGGATTCTAGTCTTATCAGAACGAAATCATCGATCTTTAATATTTGTTTCGATTAATTTATTTATCGCGGTATCGCAGTTGCGTAGTAATAAGTTTATTATCAAAATGTTTATTATTATTATTAATATTATTATTATTGACACACTAATTATTATTATTATGGCTATAAGATTTTATGCAGATACGTTACAGCAGCGTGAAATATTGTATGCGACTTCTTTTCATTTCTTATTATAGAGGACAATAAAAAGGACGTAATATTAAGGTGTTCGAGGATACTTGCTTTCCAGAGGAGATAACGCGTAGCGAGCAACGGCGTGACGTTGGAAAATTATTAAATAATAATTTTATTTCCAAGAGACTTTACAAATTTACAACAGTATGTACAGGTGCGGCGTTCATTTTTACAAAGGCTGCGGACTCTTTTCTTCTACTCCGTTTGTTTTTACAAATCTTGTTGTATGTATTATACATCCTCACGCGTCGACGAGCAAGAGGTCTGCGCACGACTTGGCCTTCGTTGCCCTGAAAATGTAACAACGACGAGTTACTCATTCGGTCTGGATCTTTGACTCGATTAATTAACGCGCATCGCGTCGATCGTGTGGAAGTACCACTTCCGTAGATTGATTATTACATAGTCGCATAAAATTAGAAGGATACGTTATAATATAATAAAGAGCATATCACTGTATTGTGTGAACAGATTACTATAGAATGCATATTTCGAAAGTGTGTTGGTACTTTTGAAATATTGGAAAAAAGATAAAACTGCGTTTGATGAGATGCAGTTAAAACGTCACAGAGTTGTAGCGTTACAATTTGAGTCTTTTCAAAAGTGGTATCTAACAATAGTAGTTTTTGGAAAATATCAATCGATTCCTTGAACCTTCTTCTATAAACCCTGTAACTCTGATTGGAGTTATAATTTAACGAATATCAAATAGGACTGCACTCAGCGACGTGCGGTCCAAGTTCAACGAATGTTCAGGATGAAAGTTCAAGATGTATTTTAAACGTTACGTACCAGACCATATCACTTAAGAAACTATCTCTCTGTTGCTTGACCCTTCCTCTGCAAAATTTCTATTTCACGAAGGGAATGAAAATAAAACTTGAATTTCAACACTAAAATGTCAGATTAATAATTTCTAAATTTCCTTCTACGCCCTACTACTAGCAAAACTAGACATTTCGTAGAGAAAGGATCAAAGACGCGATGTGCGTTAAGATTACAATTTTACGACACTCGTTTTGACGTTAATAAATCTCTAATTCTGTATCCGCTCGTAATATATTGTTTCAGTAGAAACAGGATAGCTATTTAATTGAACAGAGTTTAATAATGATTCTAGAATGTAGCCCAGAGTGTCTTACAGGATCTCAGTGACCAGCTGCCTCCAAATATTAGCATACTTACTGTAATTCCTTATTTCTTACGCGTCTAGAAAGGTGCAAGGCAACTGGTCCGGTTTTGATATTGCGGAAAAGCTGGACGGCCTTTCTGTGGGTCAAGTCGTGGCAAACGTGGCCATTCACTGCCAAAATCTCGTCACCTGCGCGCAAACGGCCATCTTCTGCGGCTTGCCCCCCTGGCAACACCGATTTTATAAAGATACCTGTCACAGATACGCAATACCGTTAAAAATTATGCAGGCAACAGGCGAAGTAACGAGATAGTGCGAATTCGTAGGAGATCGTAGCAGTAGGATAGCACTATTTACTAGCAGACAATAGGCGACTTGCAAACGAATTTAATACAGTTGACGAATAGCTGGAAGCATCTAGAATTAAATTCTAACGACGCAGTATTAGCTGACTATTCTATGGCCTGTAGCGAAGTTCCAATAATATTAGAAAGTGAAATTAAACAGTTGTAGATGTAGAATTATTGAAACGATGTATCGAAATTGAAGTTTATTTGTACTCGAGGCTAGAGAAATTGTTCAAACCTTTCGTTTTCTAATGCAAAAGACTCTGCTGTGTGAAAAGTTGGACGTTTAGTTCGCTCACTTTCGACTTGCAAGCAACGAGTTTGAAAGTGAGTTAAGATTTTAATGTTAGAAGGAATATAGATCTATTTGCTCAACGCTATAAAGATATCAAACGTGTTAAGTTTAAGACATCTCGTTTCTTTATATTATGAATAATTATACACTACAGAGTAAGAGTTCGAGCGTTTATCTGTTTCTGTTTATCCACTTCATCCATCTTTGTTTTTTTCACGACATCGATTTTAAAAAGTGTGGTAAAGATTTCCTACGTTGGGCGTTCTAAAATGCCACAAACTTTAGTGCCTTTCGAAAGTCTTCTTCCACATATTTCTTTAGCATTAAAATGAATTTAATCTGTGTCTACTTGTTATGTTTTGTGAATATATCAGGGGGAAGCTTGAATTTTACTAGAATGATAACAGAATATCTTTTAAGATATTTCAGCGACAGTTAATCATACTATACATGATATTAAGGGGAAAACAGTTTCTCGCTAAACATGCGTGTCAGCCTTCGAAAATGATTCCCAGTTTCAATTTTGCAGCACAACTGATTGGTCATTTCGACTGATTTCTCTTTAGGAATTCAGCTCGGTCAACAATGCTGCAAAATCGACTGAAAGCGTACATTTAACACGCGTACAAGTAAGAATTTAAACTATGTTAATGTAAAGAATCTTCGTTGAAATTGGTATCAAAACCCAAGGTTGGAAGTATTTCATCGATCATTGAGGCAATACACATATCAGAAATTACGACAAGCAAGATTTTTTGCTTCCATAACTTCTAGCTTTTATCAGTCATGGTATTAAAACGAATGTCTCGCAGAAAATAAAATATAACAAGTAACACAGATTACGCCAACGGCTGTGCCACATAGAATTCACCGGTTGCCGTTCGGTCACCGAAGTTAAACTGCGTTGGGCACGGTCAGTGCTCGTCTAAAGCCACATTCCCACATGTTAAAAAAGAATACCCTGTATTCTTCGAAAATGATCCAGAATTCAAACAAGTCCCATGAATTTTCAATACTGTTTACGATAGATTTGTACCCACCGCTACCAAGAAAATATTTCAAATGCATCTTGCGTTCCATATTGCACGTGTAGGGATGTGGCTTAAGAGCCACCGCGTGCTGTTAGCGTACTGTGCTTCGAAATCCACCGAAAACTGCAACTCCTCGGACAAATATATCAAGCTTTAAAAGAAAGTTCTGCTCCAAAACAAAGATCGTTTCCTTTTAGCTGTTCGAAGAAACTGGACCTCTGGATTTTCAGCGTGTTCGAGAGGCACGAAAGCTTCTGGCGCTTGCACTGTTTCCACGCGCTGGTTTGACCACGTTTGCGGCCACTTCGGCCTCGTAACGAGCGCGTAAAACTCGAGACCGCTTGTCTGCATGCAGAGGCAATTTATCGACAACTCGCGTACATCGGTCGAACGAGCTCGTAAACGTTATGGCAGGAAAACCGCCGCCATTTCTAAGCAGCAGCCGCGATCCGATATTTCTGCTTGCTTGCGAGCGGATCTTCTTTAAACAGACAACCCCGAAGGATGAAGAAGTCGCGACGATAAGAAGCTACGTAGATCCCCAAACGATAGAATAAACCCCTCGTTTGCATTAGGTAAAATGTACTTTTATCTTCACGTTTGGAAATGACAGAGAACAGGGTGTGGTGGTAGTTACAGTGCAATTACGAAAGGGGGTGATTTTTTATGTAAAAATGCATCTAAAATGTGGGATGAGAGTTTTTTATATGGAGCTTCGTTTTGGAGAAAATCAACTTTGAAAATTCATCGACCACGTGTGCGGTTCTATATCAATTATTATATTTGTTGTTTTATGATATTTCTTCTCTTCATCTTTGGTGCGTCTTGTAACTAAATTTCGTCAGGATTAATTGACAGTTGTGGAAGAAACTTTACCTACTTAGGTTGTTTTATAATAGAACGTTCGAATAGGAGATCCTTCAAATAGCAGAGACTTCAGATAACACATATCCTACTGCATAATTACACAAAGGTCATCAACCGACACGTTACTCACCGATGCTTCCTTTTGGACTGTCGCTTCCTCCCACAATGGTGAACCCCAGGGACTTCTTCCCTGGACCCTTCTGAAAAACCACCGTCAGAAACGTGGAAACAGTGCTCCTCGGTCTTCTGGGCAGAGTGCAGAAATTGGAAACGCTCTGGGACCCACTGTTATCGATATTCACCGCAGACTTCTCGGAGGATGTTGACCTACTGCACTCGCTCCTCCTGTCGCGATGATGCTTGGTCTGTCGCTTCCTAAAGTGCGACGACCTCGGTGAATTCTCCACGATAACTCCATGACCATTCTCCACATTAACGTTCTCGTAATCAACGCTGCTCTCCGTCAGCTTCTTCGGAGACTGATCCACAGCAGTGTACCTGGAGACAACGATATCCACGTCGCCAGGCCCACTGCCGCTTCCAAGGATCTTCCTAGCCTCGGACATATTCAATCCCCGCAGCCTTTTGCCGTTAACAATCAGAATTTCATCCCCTATCCTCAAGGTGCCCTCTTTATCCGCCAGCCCATTGGGCACCACGTGGGCCACCAGGTACCCAGGACTCAATTCCGCGGTTTTCGCGATGAAGATGCCTAAGCACTGATCGGGACTCTCCCTGGGAAGCTTGACGACCATCGTCTCGGTGATATAAGGCTTGTTCCTGATCACTGGTAACCGAGCACCGTGGTAATTCTCCGATCCCAAAGATTCCTTACTACCCAGCCTCTCGATGACATCCTTCCTGTCAGGGGCTTTAGAGTCCTCACGATCTCGTCGATCGATCAACTCGCTGTTGGCAGCCTGGCAGATCTGGCTGGTAGAATCCTCAAGGCTACTCAGCCTGGACACATCTTTCCTGCACCCCCTGCTCTCGCTTCTGCCGCAGTAAACGTCGAGGCTGGAGAACAGCCTCGCCGTCCTCTCGACGTCTACGATAGAAGAGGAAGGTTTCCTTGGTGGCAGCTGAGGCGGGGAACCCAAGGACGAGTCGACGCCAGTCATCAAGCCAGAAGCACTGCTGCTGCACCGATCGTCCAATAGGGAGCTGGTCGCGGAGTCGTTATCCAGGATCCCCGAGTCGTTGTCATCCTGATCCTGCTCCTCGTACAGGGGGTTGGTTCTGAGTTCCTCGAGACCTGGCAGAGTCCCATAGGAGAAGCTCCTTAGCCTCCTCCTCTCCCTGTCCTTGCCCTCCTTCTTGTAGATCTTGGCGATCAGCTTGCTGGTGGAGCTCTTCAGGTACCTGTCCTGCATCGCCCTGAACTTGGCTGCCAGGCAGCTGGACGGGGTTATGCTGTCGAACTGGGAGCCACTCTTGAACGCTGGATCCTCTGGAGTCGTTGGGACCTTTGGCTCCTGGTCCGTCGACCTTGCTGTGTCACGATGGTCTTGGACGTACTCTTTGCTCTTTCTCCATCTGCGATTTGGATGGTTGACAGCTTCCTCGGGGATGTCCTCCTGCGGCAATCCGTCTGGCTTCTGGGTCGAAGGACGAAGGCCTAGGAAGGAGAAACGCTCCTCCTGCTGCTTTCTGTGTGGCAATCTGCTCTGGGATTTCGAGCGCCGTTTCCTCTTTGCCTGGGTCTTTTCTTCCTCTATGATCTCCTTCAGGTCAGACTCGCACACTGACCTGCGGAATTCGCTTCTGGTTATGCCACGCTGGTTCAGCTCGCACATGGAGCGAAACTGAGTCTTCTCAGGGTCGTCGTCCTCTTCCTGGTCCTCATCGTCGGTGTCGCGGTCCTTGAAGAAGCTCAGTCTGGTGTTCTTCACGCGGTTCAGGATAGGGTTCCTCTTTTCGCAGATCCTTCGCCGCTCCTCCTGGATCCTCTTCTTGTCCTTCTTGGTGGGTCCCCGCTCGGTGGTCACTTGCGACGTCTGCACGTTGTAGCAGTTCCTTTCCGACTCGGAGCTCGACGACTTGCGGCGAGCCCATCGTACTGGAGACATGTCTGTCGAAGTGGACAAGGAATATGGGTTTAATAATTGAAACGGCGTTTTAAGTCTCTAATTTCTGGTATTTTGTCTATGAGCTGTCTGGGTGCTGGCAGAAGGGGAAGAGTAATTTAGGTGGGGGAGTAGATGTTTCTGTGAATTTTTGTGGAAATGGTGAGTTTTTGTGAGCATTGGTATTTGGAGGAAATTAAGAGTTTTGTGCGCAATTAGTGCAATGAAATTAGAGTTTGACTTGAGTATTTATAAAATATAGCGTTCCACAGATACTTTTCGAGTTGTGTATTAAGGAGTTAATATTTCCTCAGTTGTTTTCGAGAAGATTGGTAATCTGAGTGCAACGAAATGTGTAGACGACGTAGAAATATTTAAGTGCCCCACAAAATCAAGCCAACGTTGAAATCTACTTTCGTCAGATCAAAATTCACAGTTCAAAGCTGGAAACTTTACAAATGCAAAATACTTTATTATCAAATCTTTTAATGGAAGTATCAGCAAGTTGGAAACATCAACTCATCACAACTTCCTTAAACTATTCAAGCATTCCACAAAACTAACACAAGGATACTAATAATCCTCGTAAAATCAGAACTCGCTGTTCAGAACTTGGCACTTCCAGATCGAAAATACTCTGTCACAAATTCTAAAACAAATACATCAGTTTCCTCGCGATAAAATCACACGACTGGCACGTCTGAACACGAAAGTATTACAGCCCAGTATGGTCTGAATAATTCACTCTCTGCTCGAACAAATGTCACTCATCTGATTCACCTCACACCGTCGAACAACGCAATTACCGTGCAACAACTCGAATTACATTTTATCCAATCTCGAATGCCCAGATTCTTCTTGAAATGGTCCACGTACATGACGGATCTGTCACGCCAGTTGTGTGTCATCTTCTGAGCGCGATGTGTCCTCGCTCGAAGAGTGCGAAACACGTGACAAGAGCAAAGTCGAAGCTTCGTCTGCCGGGTACAGCCAACGTGAAAATGATCGTCGCCCTCGAAGCGTGACAGTATATGAGTCCCGGCGGAGGCTTAAGGCACTCGTGCAGGATGTGTGTAAGCCAGGACATCCCGTATAAGCAATTTACGTGAGTACCAACGCTCGAGTGATAGTAAAAATCGTCACGAAGAGGAGGAAGGCGGCCTCCACCGCGGAAGTGGTAGACGAGAATCTCAGAAACGAATCGAGATTACCATTCGAAAGTGTTCTGTGTGCAAGCAACAGGGATTGCTGGTCGCCTTTCTTTTCGAATGTGAAGATAATCGTTGTTGCGAATTTAGGACAAGTTGTTATGGAAGTACAGTGAACATTGATTGCATAACGATACGTTTGATTGTCAGATTTGATATTTTTCTAAGCTTCAATATTGGAGTGCACTTTGGATTACAATGATAAATGTTCCTGAGTGTTAAAGAAGATGTGTTCAAGTTGATTGCCGTTACCATATTAAATTTCGACCCTTTTACAATTGTTCTCGAAGAAGTCACATATTTAGTATTTCTCTGTCCTTGCTTTATTCGGCGAAGTAGTCATTTTTAACCGACTTCAAAAAGAAGGAGCTTCTACGTTTGATGTGTATGTATGTATGTAACATTGTTCAAATGGGTTTGCATTTTGTCAGTTAATTTTTATTTACTTATCTGAACCTACTGACCTAATTTTGACTAGGGCTCTTACTATTTCTCCGATTTACGGATATCCGAGTGTTGAGTATCTGAGTACTCGGATACCCACAATATTTATTTTCGTCGGTTATCGTAATCTACTATTATGTGGGCACTAATAATCGTGGCCAAATCTAATCTATTAATGATAGATCTAAATTACACTTGAAACAAAAATATTTCATGATAATAGCCGTTAGAATTTTTAACATAAAAATGTACAAGTAGCCTATTAATATGTTTTTGTTGCACAGAAGTGCCCGTAATGCTATCAATATATGATAAGAGGCCACGCAAGAAATTAATGGTGCACATAATCGATTTAAGAAAAGCAATTTCGCGGTATGATTTTAGCGTTGCATAAATACTTGCAACAGTGAGGTTTTACGCTCGAGGTAAATGTCGGGGCAAGTTTAGCGAATTACAGGAAGTGAGCTTCACTCGATATCTGTATTTCTCGAGCATCGACGTTAATGATAGAGAGTGTAGCCAGGAGTTACATGGTAAATAGACCTCGGGGTTAGAAAGGATGGAAGAAAGCGCTCGACAGTAAAAAAGGAATGAATCGCTTTAGCGCGGTAAATGTAACATGACAAACTGATGGGAGAGAAGTAACAGGGAAAAGGGCGATTTCACCTAAAGTGAGCAGTAATTTAGTTAAAATAAGGCTAGCTACTCTTATTTCCTATATTACAATATTGAAACCCCGGGTAGGTATGTATAGCAATTATATAAGAGCGTGTAATCACAGTTTCATAAATGGCGACATGGAAGTTTAAACAGAAAATACAAATGAAAAATAGGTATTACGCTTAATTCGAAAGAATATTCCAGAACCTTCAAACACGATTTGAAATTCTTGTGCAACTGTGTTCGCTGAATATCTACATCGACAATCTTGCTCTAGTACAACAATTGCAATGGAATCGAAGTGGCTGACGTGACTGTCATAAAGATAGAAGCACCGTTCAACGTTTTCTCGTCGCACTCAACCTCAGGATTCCGTTAAAAACCTCAATGGATTTCGTCACAGTTGTTTGGAGAAATGCGCTGACTAACATTGCGGTTTTCCGGTGAGGGTGTTCGTCTATTATGAATGTAAATGCGGACTGAGATTAGGGACATTATCAGCGTCTTTGCGAGGAAACTAAGTAGGTCTACGTCTCCCAAGAGAACACAACTACTCCCGTGTTTATTTTGCAATATAAATGCAATCAATCACATAATTAACAGTGAACTTATATTTACAGAGTGTAGAACTGGGTCAAATTCTAAGAAATAGACAAATTTTGAAACGATACAAAAACTTCATATCCCTAAGAACATCGTGATAGTAATCTTTGAATATTTTCAATTCAAAGACTTCAATTCGTAGTATAAATAATCGTGAATAATATATAGATGAATTTCATTAATCATTCTTCTTACAACACAGTAAAGGTTGAATGAAGACGATATAACTTCTCTGTATACCTTGTATTTTACAATCTCTTGGCTAATAAGGGGTATCGAGAAGCCTCTAAATTAGTATTGCTGGTTGGTCGCTATAAATTTTAAATAACTTCGAGACGGAGGATGAACTGTTACGCAATGCGGATGTTCTCGAAATATGGCGACTGGGGAGCATGCATTGATGAAGTATCGGGGTATTAAGGGTACTGGCACATTTTCTAGTGCATGCAAATTGCGTCTAGTACGTGCTGCGAGGTAAATAGTCGCTCGATTTGTACACGAGCGCAGGCTGCGTTCGTAAAAAGAGGCTCTCACGGAGCCAACGAGGCTATGCAAAGTTTCTTCGCTTTCGAAAGCGACTTTAATGAAACGGCAAACGAAACGACGATCCGCGGAGAAATCCTGGAGATTCGGCGAGGATTCACGAGACGATCGGCAAAGGCTTTCTGGCAGCGTGCATTTAAACGGTGAGATTTTTTAATCAGTCACGCAGAATTTTGTACCACAATTTTGGGCTCTTTTTAAGGCGTAATTGTTTGCGGGTGAACAAAGAAATAAGGGGAAAATCTGTTTAAACGCCTTTATTACACACATCTTAAGTAGTTGCAAGCTATTTTTTTCTATTCTTTTTTTTCAAAATGGCACTTTAAACGCATTTTTCTCGAAACCACATTTTTCAAATTGTCCAGCAGCACCATTGGAACAAATTTTATTCGATTCACTTGAAATTTTTACAGTAGCTTCTAATTTTTGAGCTGAAAATGATGCTGAACGTGGATGAATGGAGCTAGAGAATGAACTTTATATTCAAATGCTTACCGTTTCTAAGAAAAACAATATTTTACGATATCGATGCGTACTTCGATGGAGAATATAGTTCAGAAGCTGCTGTAAAAATTTCAAGTGAATCGAATAAAATTTGTTCCAATGGTGCCACTGGCCAATTTGGAAAACGTGGTTTTGAGAAAAATGCGTTTAAAGTGTCATTTGGAGAAAAAAGAAAAGGAAAAATATTGCTTGAAACTATATAAGATGTATATAATAAAGGCGTTTAAACAGATTTTCCACTTATTTCTTTGTTCACCCACAAACAATTGTAAAAGGTACTCTACGGTTTTGTGTCTTTACATTGGTGTTACCCCTTAAGAGAGATATCTACTTAGTTTTGAAAACCGTCATTCATATTTTGGAAAAATTCACTGTCTTTCTGTATCTTTCCTAGCTCAGAACTGTTTTTGAAAACTGAATAAGTATTCTGTATTTTGATATCCTAACATCGAAATACTAATATTAACCTGGGTCTTAGAAGTGTCTCGTATAAAAAAAGGCCTTAGTTGCAACCTGGCTCGGAGTATGTATTCAGGTTTGAGATGGAATCTCGATATCTTAGTCAGCTGAATGTTCAGTTGACGTTAGGATAGTGTGAAGGGTAGAGTAATAGTGTAATCATTGGTGTACATGTGTATGTAGTAACAAATATTTATTTTTCAAGAGATTTTCCTTGCATCGATATTAAATCTTCAATGATTCATTTCCCATCTAACTTAATCTAAGCTTCCAAATCGTTCCATATTGATTTCCCACTTTGAGTTTGCCCTGGAAAACGATAGAATATATTTTCTATCGAACACAGCATTCTCAATATGCGTGACGTTGAGAATTCTTACGCGTTAGAAGCATCGAGAATGTTCGCCGAGAACCGTTCACCTTTGGGAAAACGTTACGTTCGGTTTCGAGTGGCGCTGCCTGCCACTAATTAACAACGCCAGAACGATCGTAATTCGGATTATGAAAGCTAACGTGGCATCCTGCTTTTTACTGTGGCAATTGTATCGGCGGTTTCTCACGATTCTTACCTCTGTACTGAGACGCGGCATGAAAGTGGTAAGATGCTCCGTCAAGGTCTTCATCAGCTTGGAGAGGACTTAGGCTTAAGAGTCTTGGCGCCTCGGCGTGGCCACGAAACCAACGCATTTCTGGAAACGAAATTTCAAAACCAAACATTCAGTATCTGTCGATCTCCGATCTCTTTGGAATTAGAGCGGCGCGTTCGTTCCAAAGCAATCGCAGTGTACTTTAATTAATAAATTGCCACCGCTACACGAATATTAAACGATCCCATGCACCGAGATATTATTTATTAATTAATTCCTACATTCCTGAAGAAAATCTCGCACGAGACACTTCTGTGGCCCACGAGTGGAATTTCGAGTGTATTCATTCTAAAGAAAAAAAACTAAAAGTACAATATATACTTAGAAAATATGTGAATACATGTACACGCAAAATACAGGTCGTTTGAACAACAATGAAAAAAAAATCCAAGTCAATCATTTAGTTAATAATAATTAACAGTGTTTTCTAATTTCTTTCTGCGCGAATAAAAATTGGGAGAATTCTTGAACGTTCCATTCGCCTTTTACTGCAAGAACGATTTTAATTGCTGCACAGTGTTTGCCCCCACCTCCTGGCGAGCGTTTCATTGTCAGTGAGAGGTTGAAAAATGGAGCAATGGGAAAAATACCGATGGATTTCGAGACAGTCCCCGGTAATTGCAGATCGAACGCAATAATAATATCCATAAAAGTGAAACGGCCAAACACTCGCGAGTGAATGGATTTCGCGTGAACGGACGGCGACAGTTTCCGCCGCGATCGCTGAACCGAGGCCATTTCTTTTTTACCCGACCACTGCACTTGTTCTTGATAGCAAGCAGCGTGAAGACCGAAAAAGAAGCTGATAATTTAATGATCGGCAGCCTTGGAGGAGCCGGCACGAAAAAGGGGGGAGGATGTTGCAAATTACAAACTTGTCGTTTAGCGCGTTCATTGTTACGCCCGATTGTCGAGGAGCAATCGAGAGTTCGGTTTCATTACGCGTTGGAAGGTCGACGAGTTTTGCCGGAGAAATAACCGGTGCTGCGATTCAGGTGGCTGGCTAATTAAAGTACCGAAACACGCAATTTTGCAAATCGAACATTCTGCGCGACGAAAATTGAAAATGCCCGGGGTTAAGAATTCGTTTGACGAAGTGATTCGCGTGGAAAGAAGAAAGACAGAGGTTTTGAGATGAAATCCAAGCAGAGACTATCATGAAATGGAAATGATGTGAGACTATTTTACAATGGGCTTCGTCTGTTTGAATTGTAAATAAGTTTTTCGTGAATTATTAACTGCATGGTGAATTTAGCGTGTAAGAAATGAAGGGGGTACTATATGTGCATAACGAAACATGGAAAGAATGGTGCTTCTTTGTCTCAAAAATAATTTAATCCACTGGCAATTTAAATCGTGTAATTAGTCATAACGGAGATAACAACGTGTTTCACTTCAGATTCGTGGCTACTGAAATATTTCGATTTAATGGAAGGAGGACACGTCTTTGTTACGTGAGGAAAATTAAAATAACATCCTACTTGTATAAAATGGAGGCCATTTATCCTCGAATGCGGATTCGTGCCTGACATCATCCACTATGACGGATGACACAATTATCCTTGGATGGTGTATCAATACGTGACTACACGGTGTAATTAAATCACACTTTTGAACGTTACTGGTTAATTTTACAATTAAATAGAATAGTAATTACGATTAATGGGGTCGATAGAGATTGAATTAATTGAGAATTTCAAATTAAAATACGGTGAGCATCAAATGTCAGTCGCTAGCTGTGGATTGTCTCATATTTTACTGTCAGCTGTGTTTAAAGTTCAGAGAAGTTAAAACCGGGCACTTTTGAACAAAATTACTTTCTCAATCTATCATATTCAATGCTCCACTCTTATCTGTGCGTAATTCTATCCTCGGCTGCTTCCTTCAACGCATCGTGCGTTCGAATAAAACTGAGAACACGGTTTTGTATTTTAACCACGGAAAATACGTGATCAAAGCCCATTAACCTAACGGATTCGAAATTAATTAGCGATTACTATTAATTATCTTCCGGCTGATTTTAATTCTCATTCGCCGACAGTCGTTGATTCCTGTTAAAGCCATTCACTCCCAGTCGATTCTGCGTGGCTACCCTCGCGACGAGTAAACTCTGTTATTTCGTTGCAATGACTAACAATAATCGAAATTCAACTGCACTGTCGCTCCACGTTACTTTACTCCACTTTACATCTAACACAAACAGCAGAAACGCTAACGTCCATTAAGAAACTGTTTCAAATAACCAGCAACCAAACGCTATCGTTCACCGCGGTAGAAAATTCGCGAGTGAAAGATTCTTAGCTCAAAAGAAATGAACGTTAAATGAAACGATGGCGCACTGAATTCGATCACAAGTTCCTAACAGAGTGTCCTAAATTTATTGATCCAGTAATTTGAAATGAATTCATTACTTAAACTAAGAAATAGTCGCTCCGCGTGTTATTTGACCGTCGAACTGTCGAACTGTCTCGAGAAGACGCTGCTCTGCCCGCTCCTTGAAGTCTTCACTCCAGAACCGAGGCGCCTGCCGTTGCGATGCTAATGCACAATCGCACCGGGGAAAAGAAACATTGGAGTGTGTATCCCGAAGGAAATTTTCCATCGCTCGCGTGAGTACCGTTGCTAACAACTGTCGGCAATGAACTTGTCCTTTTTCCGCCGCGAGTCCACCGTAATGTGTGTCTGATCTTCCGCGACTCCGTTCGGACGGAATCCTCACGGAGGCGTTACCGTTCATCTGCTCTCCGCGTAGAAACCGTAATTTAGCCACCTCGTCCCCGTAGAAACGAACCGGAGAATATAATAGCTTCTGCTTTAACGGTTCCTCCAGTTCTCCGTGGCAAATCGTGCCTTTTCCACGCGACCAGTTTCCGTTCAATGGAACGAAGAATTTCGAGCACCATTGTTGCCCTGTCACCGTGACAGCGATCAGAAGAACGTCATTATCCGCTTTTTCTTTACGGAGTTACAGTTGCTGGAGATTGCAGAAAGTGGGAAGGATATTCTTGGATTTATACAGGGAGTTTCGTGGGAGAATTTTGAGCGGGAAGAGGGGGTAGAGTTATTTTTACATTGCACTGTGTGTTTCGCAGAAATTCGTAGAAATCCTTAAGTATTATTTTCTTTTTTTCAGGTACATATTAGGGGTTGTTAGCAGGCATTGAATTTTATGCTTTTTAAGAATAAAAATGTAATATTCTTTTGGACGTATTATATTTTTTAACCACATTTACTTAACATTGGAATATTATTACCAAGTTAATTTGTGCACCAACTACTTTTAAAAATAGCCGGTTTATATCTATGTAAGAGAACTTAAAACAAATTAAAACCGTCTTCGAAAGAATAAAAATGCTGTAAAAAGTAAAAAATAATTTTCTCCTTTATTTAATCTACGACACTGATATTTTTTAAGTCGGCGCCAGATTTACACAGTGCAAATAATGAGGCGTCGAGTTAAAAACTATGAGAGTCGTAGATGAAATAAGGGAAAAAATTATATTTTACTTTTTAGTTCATTTTTATTTTTTTGAAGTCGGTTTTAATTTTTTTTTTTAGATTTTTTTATTTTTACCTTTTTGGTTCTATATATATTGACACAACATGCTGCGGAGATGTGCGCGTGCATACATAAAATAAGAATAATTAGGTGACAATAGTCTTCAGTATTAACCAGAACTGGACAAATATTGGGTCAATATTGACAGAGTCTAGAATGGAATCACCGGGGCATCGCCCTCTTTCGATTAAAAAAAGGATTATCAAAATCGGTCCATATGCTAAGGAGTCATGCGAGGACAAACATAAAAAAAAAAATACATGCGGGTCGAATCTATAATCTCCTCCTTTTTGAAGTCGGTTAAAAATATTAATAAGCGGGTAGCAACCTCTAAAGCATTATGAAATGTAATAAAATTTAAACGGGGCCCGTTTTTCAGCATAGAGAACAAAATGTTAGGGTGCCCCAGTAATATTTTAAGCACCACCCTAGTATGTATTGTAGATTGGGTATAACAAAGATGTAAAAACAAGTTGATATGTAATTGTTGAGCATTCTAAAGCAGTTCACTGCTCGAACGGAATTTGAAAGACTAGGAAACACACGTTGCTACGTAATTAATCGCGAAGTATGATCTAAAAATTACAAAATCTCGTACTTTCATAAGAACGAAGTGGGTCTATAGTAAACCACTAAGTAAGCATTTCCATTAAAAACCTATTCCGCTTGTAGATACAGAAGACATAAATAATAGCATCTTCCAAAAAAAAAAATACTGCTCGCCCGGCCAATAAAACGAAAAGCTAACCCAAGGAAGCAATCAAATAAAATTGCACCTATCGCACTGTTCAACATTACAAACTAGTTCACGAAGAAATCCATAAATCCATGTAATTGCGATTAGAATCCAGTTATTGCAGACGAAATAACTGTTCAAGCTTCGAAGTGTGAAACGATCCCGCGCCGCAATTGTATACCTACGGCTTCCCTGATAGACCCCCTGTAAGAAGACAATCCGGTGGCCCCGTCGTCGAATTTTCCCATCGCGAGTGATTTTCGCCACTGTTCGCCGGGGCAGTTACGTGGCGAGCGTGGAAAGCATCGGTCGCGACGCGAGGAATCGCGTTTCCACGGGACGCGGTCGCATAATGGGATGATTAATACCGCGGGGCTGGGTTATGCAAGGTGTTAATGCATCGATTATGTGCACGCGGGCACGGATGCATCCCAGCGCAGGGAGATGGAGGGAGCAGGAGGCGACTTTCTCTGATGCAAATATGTGTGCCAGCGGCACCTTTCCGACCACGACGCTCCCACGAACGGGCCCCGCTTTTCACTTTTCATTCAGACAACCAGCGGTGGGCATCAGAGTATCCTCCGTTGGATCGGGGACCACGATCAAGGATGGCCGCCGAGGAAGTTCACGGCCGCCGAGCTCCGAGCTTTGGAGGGTATCGTTGCGCGTGCACTTGAAGAAGCGCGATTCAAATTACTCGCGTTTCTGAATAGTGAATGATCCAAGTGTGTTTTGCTAATGTCACTTCTTCGCGTCGGCAGGAACGTTATAGTGCCATAAATTGCCAAGAAGCAAAGTTAGGCTTCTAAGCAAGCAACGAATCGAAGGGTGGAGGATTCCATGATCTAATGAAGCTGCAAGAGGAAGTCTTTAACCTGCGAAACTTTCTCGACGAATACCGCTGATTCGCGGTGGCTTTCTCGATACCGTGACGATCTCCTTCGATCCCCAGCTTCAACGTTTCGCGTTTTAACAGAGAGACTCCGCTCGGCTTTGCCTCCAAACGACACGGGGATGGCGAACAGCCGCCGCGATCTCCCGTTGAAAATACCCTATCGCGCACTTTGGTCGAGTACTACCATGAGATTTCCTCCGCTAGAAATAGGAGGACGCAGGGAATAGACAGGATCCCTGGAGACAGAGGGAGAGGAGAGCGGTATTACAAACGACGCGAGTGTCTTATCGCATTTTCCATTCACGGAAATCGCATGTATACGCTCGCACATGCGCGGCGCGCATCGGCCATGGCCACGTAAGTGCATTTCCATGGAGATGCCGTAGTCATAAACCTCGGGTTCACCTTAAGGTTGCCACGAGGTGCGAATTATTGCTCTCCGTTTAAATTGCGCGAGATTTTTCCGGGTTCGTCGGATACCATGGCGGACGGGATCCTCTTCTTCCTTGCCCCTCTGCAGGGCAGGCACCATCTTGCGCGAAGAGGATCGCGAGACAAACTCCGGGCTGGAATTATAAGCGTCTCGTGGCGAGCTCGCGGGTGCACGAATCGCGGAAATTACGAGGACGACACGAAATATGACTCGTGCTTCTCTTTCGTTCGACCGTGACCCATAAATCTGCTCCGATGCTCTCGCGTACGCTCGTGGCCTTTGCATAAGCGACTCGGAGCAAGGCATCCAGCCTCCATATCTTCCTTCTCGTCATTGTTACGCGAGACGCGCGGGCGTTCCCTTCAGAGTTTTGCTCGGCATGCAAGAACGTCAAAATTTCCTTGAGCCACATGGTATCGAAGAAGAGTTTAATAATTTAGCATTTTGTAATCTGGGGCTTAGTTTCCAGAGCGTAAGTGGCTTTTCAGGGAGTGACTTCTGACGCGTTGTGTTTGAATATTGAGTGAGTAAAGGACATCCGGAGTGCCATCTTGGAATGCAAAATTCGTGGGGAATTGGAGTAAGTTGATTGAAAAGGGTGGAAGTATATGACGAAGTAATATATATACTTTCGGTCATTGTCATTGGGGGAGTATAATGGACATTGTCCAAATTACCCTTGGGAAGGAAGCCAAAAGAGATGGTGAAGTGGAAAGCAGGCACATTTGCTAATTGAACAAACTCTATAACACTTTCTTGCCTTATTACCGTAAACTGGGGCACATTGGCAATACGGGGTAACATTGGCAATTAAGTAACACAAATTAAAGAAGGCAAATGACGACAATTTACTGCATTTTCACACTTGTAGTACAATCACAAATGATGCAATGTTATAATAGGACACTTAAAGCAATTATAAAGATGTTGATTTTTATATTATAGATATAACAAAATGTTACAAACACCTGCCAATGTTCTCCCGGTTTATGGTATGTCATAAATCTTGCATACAGTTAACTGAGACATTGTCCTTGCTCTCCCATCACTGACAAGGGACAATAATAATTTAAATATGACTTTAAGAAACCATTAAGACTTTAAGTTTCCATTTTATTAATGGAAACTTGTAAAATGGACTTCAAAATCGGTAATAGAGGTTTTATTTGTTTGCAAAAAAAATATAACACATAAATTATTTATATGTGTGAAAAGAAATTATCCAGAGGTATTTCTGGATATATTTATAAAATAGAAAAACTTAATTTTAAGGGTTGGTGGTGGGGGTAACTTGGAAAATATGGATTTTTCGAAAATTATTTTTACGCGGTTTTGTAGATATAAGAAAACGAGGTACCTTCTGCTTAAACTTATTTTCGATATCTCTCACCGTTCTTGAGATATTCTACGAAGAAGAAAATTCTGCATTTTTTTTCAAAGGGTGATTTAACCCCGAAAAATTGCATTATGGCACCAACAAAAAATAGGGTTGCCTTACGGATGAACTACTCTGCTTGCACATCGAGTCTCATATTTTTCTGAATTTCCGGGTTGCGGAACGTCCCTTATCAGTGACCCCCTCACCAGTCTTAAGGACCCAATCTGCCGTGTTTGTGTCTATTTAGTAAAATTCTGAAAATCAATATTTTCCCTCTTTTTGTTGTGCTTGTAATAGAAAGAGGGAGAGCTGTAATATTTTGAAATTTGAAAGCATTAATAGCCAAATAGAATTCACAAAAATTTAGATGATCTTTGGAAATAGAATTTAAAAAATGAAACGCAGTTATAATTATTGACTGTAGATCGCTTGTATAATATTTAGTTGGTAGCTCGGTTTTAACAAACTCACAGATTTAATACCGAGGTATTATGCGATTAGTCATACGCGTAGCATGAGAAAGTGGGTCAAATAATACCGGACTATCGGCAGAACGCGAGTTCCTGATTTTATGGCGAACGGCGGGGGTAATTATTCAAAACGTATCGATCGCTAATGGCAATAAAGTGCCGTGATCGTTGGAAGACTGTCGCGCGGGTAATTATCTCCGTCGCTGGCGAGCCTCGTAGAGCTGCATCGTTTAATACCCTCTGCTACGTGTTTTCATAGATTAAATCTCGAGCCTTTCGCCATCTAAGTCTGAATAGCACCACGTAAATACTTTGTCCTGCGTGTAACACTTGCTAAAGATTATCGATGAACACACTTTAACGGTCATCGAACATCAAGTTCTTCGCGATAGATATTAATGAATAGAAGAATGATAATTAAACTTTCATTTAAAGTAATAGGTACTATCATCACATTTAGAAAAGTAGATCATTAGATTTAGTTTGATACCCACAACAACGTAAATTAGAAGACATATTTAGAAATTTAACTCGATTAAACTTTCATCTACTTCTTACACTTGCTTCGTTCCATCTTAATAAATAATCCTAATAAATCTACCACTCCATAATTAGTAGCAAACTGAATAGAAGATTTCATCTTGTCCCAGTTTAAAGTTTCAATCATTTAGTTCACTGTGAACGAATGAAGAATATTCTAAGCCACGCATTTCGTAGGAATAAATACGTTCTTTATTAGTGTATTTCCACCGAGCCACAGGACATTGCTTGCTGTTGCAATTAAAGTAAGATATCGCGTTTCATAATTCTCCTGTGAACAGCGACGCCATTACGAGGCACGCGAGATCGTAACCACAGCGTGGCAATGACATTTCTTGAAATCCCGCGATTTACCGTGCTACTCGAAATTTTTTCGCCTTTTCTACGGGGTCTAATTACTCGGCAGATGGTATCGTCGACGGAGGAGCGAACGTAGAACAGCGACGGGAGTCGCGTGATTTAACGAAGTACACCGCGCGGTTAATTGGTTCTGGGTGTGACGGCGAATTAATGTATAAGGCAGCGACGAGGTCGTAATTAATTATTCAGCAGATACCGCGAATAGACGAAGGGGCTTAAAAATTAATTGGCTAGGAGCTGACGACCGCTTAATCGTCCTTGATTTATTGTTCACCCGTCAAAGGATTACAGCATGATTATATAAGTGAATTTAATTTGATTACATAATCTTAAGTTTCTTTTGCGCAATATTTAGTTGCAATTCGGAGAAAGTGTTCCGCGTGAAATTAAATTAAAACACAAGTCTTATAATGCGGTTAAGGGGGCTGGGCAGTCAAATCGCTCGAAAATCGAGTATTCTTTGCTGAATTAATTACAAGGAGATGAAAGCAAGCATAGACTTTTTCTTTTACAGAATGTTTATTAGTATCACGAACAGTAGAATTTTTTTTTATACATATGGTTTTGGTCGTCTTTGGTTTTGCTCTGATATTGAACTTAAAAAATAAAGATACAACGTTTCTCCTAGAACCTGTAATTTCGTATTGGACCCCGAAGAAAAGAATTGAACCAAAATTATTAAAATTTTCTGGGTGCACAGATGTTTGGCTTTTTTTATCTTGGGAACTAGAGCTTTTACACTTTAACGTTGAGGTTCACTACAGAATGGAATACATTTGAACATGCTATAAAAATTTCAAGTTGATCCGAACCTCAGTTTTTTTGCAATCACTGCAAACCGCAGAAAAAGCCGCCTACACATCAGACGACTGTAGCGCCCTCATATATATATATATCCATATTCTCAAAAAAAAATTTTTACCGTTTACATTATTACCCAAAAGTACTAGTCACAATTTGTATTCACCTCCTTGTAATTAATTCGCGAAAGACTACTGCGATAAATTTGCCCTGAAATAATGGAATTTAGTATCCAAAATTCCCGTTACTTCAATCTAATCAACATGCCACTGAATTCCAGTTACAAGTGCAGCTCGGCCAGCTGTGCCGCACACGCCCCTCCGTCGATATTTAAATCACGTTCCCATAAACTCGAAATAATATCACGTTCACGGTCCGCGGCACCGCAGACCGCATCGTTACGTCCGCGGCTGAAATAATCCATCTATCGCGGCCGGCGGCGAGCCCACTTGAGGGAAATCATTTCGAGACGACGATCCCCCGTCTGACCAGAGGGCTGGCCGCCGCGAGGGCTCCGCTTGCCGCGGAGAAAAAAAAAAGGACAAGGTGGAAGGCGGGCGTCGTCGGGCGATTCGAAATCCCCAGATGCAAATCACCGGCGCGACGCGATTCTGTAACGCGAGGGAACGTCACGCTGGCTTCGGTATGCGATACCGACGATTAAAGCTTGTTCCAGCAGGCCGGACGCGGCGATTTGTCATTCGCCGCCGTCCCGTGGCCCGTGCAGCACGCGAAATACACGTTTTAAGGAGAGCGTCCTGCGCGTGTAGATACTTGCGACTCGCGGCGCGGCCCGTCCACTCGCGGCGAGCGGGTAGGTTTATCCCGCGCGTCGTTACAAATAACTCGCGGTGATGCATTCGGTATTCGCGTACACCGGTGTGGCCCCCCCACCATCTTGGATATTTCTAAGGTTTAATATCAGCGGTTTTTCCTCGCCAAGTGCAAAATTACGATTCCCCCCCGGGCTTTGGACTATTTACGAGACCGCGGGGGCGACTCGAGGTAACGAGACGCCTGTACGGGGAGTCTCGATTTGCATGGAACGCTGCGTACGCTTTTCTGGTAGTCCGTGGGGTTTTAGGGAAGTTTCATTTGGTTCGAAGGAAACCCTGCAGGAAACTCTGGCTATCGTTGATCTGGTCTGATCTCGCTGTACTGTTGGAAAAATAGATCTAAAAGTTTCCTTGAAACTGGAGCAGTCTCTTTCTTAGGGGTTTGGATCCTTTCACGTAGTAGGGCGAAGCCCGCTTAAATATAAAGGGCGGCAAAAATCATTTTTGTGCGCGGGGCCCTGCTTAAGTAGTTTGGAGAAAGAATTAGCTTTCTTAAAAACGACCTCCCCTTCTATCTTTGTAATACCTTTTGACGTTGTTTGGAGCGGGGAAAAGGTATTTCTAAGGGTGCTTTTATGGGGGACAATTTTTTAAAAGATAGGGACTGGTAGTTTGAATGGATTCTATTGGCAGAAATAGCGTTGATTTAAGAAATATCAGAGGGATACAAAATTTGGGAATTTATTGTTAAATGAACGCTATCTCTGATAAGTGAATTTAAGTGGAATATCAGTTGTGAGATAGAAAAGTGTCTCGTGTAAAAAGGGCCTTGTGAGTCTGTCATTTAATGATGGGTAGATTTGATGTGAGAAACGAGACGGTGTAAACAGAGGTCAATAGGAAGATTGGATAGAAAAGTAAGGTGGAAAGTAATTTCCTTCTGATCTTCTTTCAATTGCCAGCTAAGATTATGAATGAAAGTAAAAAGTGATAGTAGTATACAAGCGTGTAATACGCGTTTCCCGGCTGGGAGATTGAAGCAGGTATTTCTCTAGCAAAAAATCGAGTGCAATTTTAATAAACCAAGCACAGGTTTAGTTGGCCAAGAAACACGCTACGCTGTAAGATATTCGCGTTTCAAGTTTCACGTTTCTGGGATACATCTCACTCGGTTAGATCCAGCCGCGCGATCTTACAAATGGTCGCGGCATCGCGCAACAAGAAATCATAGAAATCCCGACAGTTGACGTCTCAATATATATTTCATCTAGACGCAGCAAAGAATATGCTCGTCTCTCGACGAGACGTGAAATATAATTAAGACACTTTTATCTAACTTCACGATTTAATTCCTTCTACTTCCATCGCGTTTCTGTTATCAGCAATCAAGCGGCATAAATTACATTCGATTAACCTCGGAATTAAACCGTATAATCTTTCTGAATAGATACCTATACAAATTAATTTCACCCACATTTCTCTAACTTTCAAAAAGAAGAAAATGTTTCAGCAACGTGAGTGTTATTCATTATTCCACGATCAAATCATTTCTGTGATGGGCTGCATCGAGTTTGTGCAGAGCAGAATATTTAAAAGAAATTACTGAATTCATTTTTAATCTACAAGATCGTAGTAAAGAAGTATATGATTCTACTTACAATTAGAAAAATTTCTCTGACTGCCAAGTACATATCAATGAAACGAGTTATCTGAAATCATCTCATTCCCTACTTTCTGTATAATAATTAGAAAATGAATTATTATAATTAAAATAAACCCTAAAATATCTTGGATTGTAAAGTATAAATGAAAGGGAAGAAAACTAAATGGATAATTACTCAAATTAAAATAATTAAAGGTAAAATAAAATGAAATGAATAAAATCGGTTTAAAGTAGCATTATCAATAGAAAACCTCCCTCAAATTCATTCGACTATCATTTGTCCAACATAAGGGATTGCTAATAGTAAGTTTGTAATTACTGTTGCTCCTCAAAAAATATTTGTCCTCGTGGTAAAACATATCCTAAAAATGCAGTTGCTATTAATATTAATATAATAATCACTCCTATAATTCAAACAGGGGAAGATTTAAAGGAATGGTAATAAATTCCTTTCGGTTCTTCTAATCATACAATTTAATTCTTATCAAATGTCACAGAAATGTTTAAGCGCACTATCTCAAATGCCATTTCAGTTGCGTATGTTCCCTTCAATCATATCTAACAGTCCCATGTCAAGTCACGTAGACTGTGATATCGTGTTTTGAAAATAATACGCCTCGAAATGAGTTCAAGTAAAAGGAAAGCATGTTCGATGAAATGTAGCTGACATAATTCAAAATGATTAATTCATTCCGTATGAAAACAGTCCGTGAAACGGCTTAGTCGAACACGACCGATGCATCGTCCCAGCGAAATGGTTACATTCTGCATTTCTTGAGTGCATCTTGCCCACGTATAACTACACAGAGCTACAAATAGCCCGCGGCACCGTATAATGTAAACTCATGGAAAACTAAACGCCCACGTCCCAATGCATGAGGAATGAGAAGCAGAAATAATAGCCAGTAGAATGCCATATTTCACCGTCCTGCTTCCAGTAATATCGCACGGGCTAGCCGCGCAAATTAATCGACGTGTTCCCAGTTATTGTTATTGTCTGTAATGACCGAGGAAGCATCTACTTCCAATGCATTTGCATGCGCGTCCGTGCTAGAGTAATCACGGTTCGATAATGCGTTAATTGCCTGTAATTATATTACTCGGATCGACACACGTGTTTCCACTATATTCCTTCATTCATTATAATTTCACGCGGTAAGGGGGGATTATCGTGTATCACCCCCGAAATTTATGATTTTTTTTTTAAAAAACTAATGTTAATATTGCATTAAACTCTTTTGGGATATAAGGAGGCATCTTTAAACATGTAAAAAAAAATTTATGTCGAGCCTTCTTATTATTTATTAATTATTGTCGAATCATGTTAACCTCTTCGACGATGTTGGCGTCAGGTGTAGCACCTGTCACAGTCATCTGATTGCAAATCGAAGAACATTTTCTTAAAGTTAAATAATTTACGCTGGGACTGGACCTAAAATTTTAATTTTAGTTTTTATTTATAATACTTTTTTTTCGTCGATATAAAGAATAATATGAAAAATTTGTCTAAGGAAAGAATTTACTTTTTCTTTCAAACGCTATAACTCTTTGAATTTTTCTTTTTTTTTTTTCTTTAAAGTGGACCAATCCCCGCGTAAACTATCTAACTTTAAGAAACTGCTATTTTTTTTTTGCAATCAGATGACTGTGATAGGTACTACACACCTCGCCAACAGGAGTTACATCGTCGAAGAGGTGGACAAGATTCCACAATAATTAACAAATAATAAGAAGGATCGACATAAAAAAAATATTTTCTGCAAGTCTAGAGATGCCTCCTTATTTCCCAAAAGAGTTTAATCCAATATGACCAACAGTTTTTTCAAAAAAAAATCTTAAATATCAGTTACTTTTGGAGCTGTTAGACGAGACTCCCCCCTTAACCGATGAAGTCTGCTTATGGAAAAAGGAAACGCGATATTGGGGTTTATTACTTCAAAGTGTGAGTTTTATCTACAAATTATTGTTATTATTATTATTAAGTTTCTATTACTCGTAGAAAATAAATGACATCCTACTAATATAATAAATGCGAAAGTGGGTTTGGATATTTGTTACTCAATCATGTCAAAACTACGCAACGGATCTGTCTAAAATTTTGTATACACGTAGTCTAGGACTAGGAATAATATATAGAATACTCTTTTATCTCGATTTTTTAACCGATCTGGACCAAATTTTGCATAATAATTACTCTCTAGAACTTTGCGAAAAATATAGGCTACCATGAAATCTGGACATCCTTCCCCCTTATTTCACCCCTTTGACACTCTGTGACGATCAAACTGTTACCCGAGCAACATACATACATATAGATGAATAATAGTAAAACTAAATCTAGAGTAAAGGCGAGGCTGCAATAGCAATTGTTGATAAGCCTAACCATTAAGTGTCTAAAATTAAGAACTAAACTAAAACTAATAGAAATAAAAAGAATTAAAGTTACCTACACACGATTGAGAATTGATTTCGACTAGAAAAATATTCTCCTCTGTTAAAATTGGGAATTGTAAAAATTATTTAAAGCTTTAATAATATAATTTAATACCAGTAACTTTACAACATCGCAAGTAACACGTTTCTTTGTCAAATATTTCTGAATACAGAAAACTCAGAGCATCATCGAGCTCCAAAAACCAAAGATTTAAAATTGTTCACCTTCTCTTAAGGTAGAAAATTTCTCATAAATAAATATCTTGTTCGCTCAAAACGTAGCTAGATGCCCTTCCCGAAGTTCCTGTTTGTCGCGAAAATTTTTAGAAAAACGCCGATGGTCAATCGTGGAATTATGGTCGCCCGAAATGTAAGATGGAACGTGACTCGTGTGCATGCCATTCTTCGAGTGCCCATAAAGCATTCCCCACCGTATGGCTACCGCGTCGTAACTCGCTCCGCTTCCTAGGTATTGTTGCCTTACCGAAGGATTCTTGAATCCTAACCCGCGTACAAAGCGGCCACGGAAGAAACGTTCGGAGCAACTTCTTGCGCACCGCTTCTGCTGCAGGCCATCCGTAATATGGTTGGTGCTAGGCGATCAAGACCACCATACCGTAACCATACAAAAAAATCTTGAGACGCACGAAGAGCTTTCATCGCCTTTTATTCGCCATAGACCAACGTACGTACACCAGGTTCCTTCGCTATATTGCAATGGCAAGATTGATGAAACGGATTGAACGAACGCACTATCTATCTCGAAAGTAGATGAAACTTTCTTTGGAGAATCAAGTCAAAATTCTGTCGCAGTAGAATATGTATTTCCATGCCGCATTATTTTTGCAAGTGTCGCGAGGAAATGAACGGCAAGTGTGGGCAATAATCCACGCCAAAATTCGTGGTAAATATGTTTTCCTTGTTAAAGGTTATTACACTGGGCTGAGTGAAAGGAAAATTCCTCCAGCAAGGAACAAAGGCAAGAATGCCGAACGTTGGAGACAAGTGGGAAACACAAATCGAAGGCGTCTGGCCATGAACAGGTGAGAGGGTTAAACAGCTCCCATGTTACACTCGCTTTGTCGAGATTTGTTAGTCGTGTGGCAAGGTAGCATAACGCAGCTAATTAAGGTGTACCTGGGGAACCTTCTCACTGTCACCTTTCGTTCAGCGTTCGACGTTTATCTTGAAAAGGAAATTCCAACGCCGGGTTTCAATGAGAAAGGAATGCTACTCTATCTTATCGTCTGCTTTGTGTTCCCGCAAAGCGTTCTGCGGTGTACAAGTATTTAATTAATATACATAAACGAGTCTTTATAAAATAATTATTTAGATCTTGATCTTTTATACATACAGGATAATTGAACGGTTTGTGAGAAGAATATACAGAATTTTCACGGTGTAATAAGTTAATTCTTTAGCTAACGGAATACAGGGAATTTTCATTCATTCTTAAAATGTGAATAATATCTTTATTAAATTTGTCTAAAATACACGGAATATTAATTAACTTTAGTGGTCTGCAGGCAGATGGAAAGGGGTAAACACGTTTCACGGGGGAAAAAGTATTTTCAATGTTGTCGCTTCGATCGTAAGACAGTATGTGAATAAATTCAAGATTTAACTTCCAAGAAATTTCATTACATACTTTATTGACAATTGAATAATCGTTCCAACGAATTGAAGTCTATGGTACAAGAATCGCATGGCTAATTTTAAACCCTTTCTGCATCACTTATACAATTAACTTTTACATTCAAAGTACACGTCTGTCAAGTTTCACCGTTGGGTAATCCTCGTCACTGTGTAAGCTTTAGAATTAATTGACGCTAGAGGAAAAGACAGCCAGTACCAGGAATAGTATAATCCCTTCCACACACACGTTACACAAAACTTACAAGCCTCTGTTCGAAATCGTTCGAATCGCTCGAACCCTTCGATTTATTCAAGGCATTCCAGCCATCCCAAACATTCTACGAGCCAGAGTTAGAGTTGTTAGACTGTTAGGTTCGAGGAACGATCTAGGAATAAAATTTCTACAAACGTATAAATCGATTGGATTTTTTCTGCAAAAATTAATGCTTCTCCAATATTAACTTCCCGGCACAAAAGTGCCCTAAACATGTAGTTATTACCAAACAAAATAACGTTCGTTGCTGTTAAGTGCAAAACAAAAATGGCACCCCACCATTTGCCCATACTCGATCATGATCGAAGAATTATTCTTCCCTCGTAATATGTTACATTCGTATTATCGATGCAAAGAAGTGAAGAAAAAAAAGGGAGATACAAACAGTAAATTACGCGAGATCGTTGATCCCCCGTTTCCGGAACTATCTGAAATTAACTGTAACTTTAAGGCTGATCGTAAAGTGGCAGCAATTTATTCGAGGCAATTAAAATCAAGCTGAAATTTAAAACAGCTTTAAATACGCGGAGAAACGTCCCAAACGTACCGCAGAGGAGACTGACGTCGAACGTTATAAAGGGAATTCGAGCCACGGACGTGAAATATTAACGCATAAAAACGTTACGTTCCTTCGTCAACCATAAACGAAGATTATCCCGCGGTTTCGAAGCGCGCGCGCTGCACAGCGAGAAGACTAATAAGACGCTTAAATCATTTCGCCCGGGTTCATTCGGAATTCCCGAATTAATTGAGTCTTGAAATAATATCCGTGGACCACAGAAATGCACGGAATCGACGAGGGCACCTGGGATTAATATTCATAAAGCGGATGTTTTCGCGTGGCCCCATCGATGTAATTATGCATTCTGGTTCTGATTGGAAACAGTGCTTTCGGGTTTGCCCAAAAACACGCGTATTCGTTCGTTTTGCGTTAAACCGCAAGGATTCGTCAGGTTTGAGGAATCTGTAAGAGTCTGAAAATATTGGGGCCAGGATTTAAACATAATATTGAAGCACCGAAATAAATGTTACTCAATTCTGGGAATGCGATGTAGAACGTTTTTCTTGAGGAATATTAAAAAGTATTAAATTATAAAGAATAATGTAAAATTCGTTATGAAAAATGGTGTACATAATGTGTTAACTAGGTCCTTCCTCGACGAGAAACGCCTTTGAGTTCAAAATTCTATATTTATAAAACCGATTATAGATATACGTATACACTAGCAAACTACCCCAGCGCTTCGCTTCGGGCCTAAGAGATATTAAGGACTCCATGAAAACACATTTCAGTCCTTTTCACCACCCGCTAGGGGTTGATTAGGGCAAAATCCTGAAATTGGTTTTTAGGCATTTATGTGGGGAACCTTTTGAAGTAAAAACCAAGTTGATATCTAATCGGATCTAAGAAATAATGAGTCCGAGGAAACATATTTCACCCCTTTTTACCCCATTCGGATTGGAATTTCAAAAAATCCCTTCTTATCGAGCACCTACGTCGCAAAAGGAATATGTACCCTCCGAATTTCATGTTTCTAGGGTCAGCGGTTTGGGCTGAACGGTGATGAATCAGTGACACAACAATTATATAAGTACAGATAGATTCCTAATTTTCGCGACAGATCAACGCATCTTGGCCAATGCAAAGGAATGTTAAAATGGGTCAAGTTACGTAAAAAGCTACCAACCCTCAATGACCAGCTATTCAGTTTTAGTTTGAAGATTTTAATTGTTAAAGAAAAGTAGCTTTATTTCTATTGGGTATATTTTATATTATTATTGTTTCACGATGTTTGTTAACGGGTTATTTAATAGTGAGTAATATAATTAATATTACTTTAAATTTCCTGTAGTTTTTATTTTTAAGCCTAAAATGGAACCACGTCTTGGTACTTTTAATAACTGTATAATGTAAGAGTTGCTTTGTAGATTGGTAATTTTTTGCAAAATAAAGATCACAAAATTACGGGATCCGTACTGCGTTTAATTAATTTTTTGTTATTTCGAGGGTTAGTAGCTTTCCGCATAACTTGTCGCCAACGACGAGTTAACTCGTCTCCTCAGTTAACAATCTACCGCATCCGATCGCCAAGCAAAAACTCCCACTCCCCCACGTATACGACGACAACAAATTACATCGACATTCTTCAGATAAAACCACGATTACGTTACACTGTATGCGGGGTGCAATCGCCCGGGTGCAATCAATGCGAAATGAACATTCGGAATGGAAGATCGCCTCGGTACAATCCGCGCGATCCTTAGCTTCCAGCCTCTAAGAAATAATCCCCCCTTCTGTCAACGTGAGCGTGATCGATGCCATAATTCCGTGGCCATACGGAATGAAATTAAACTCACGTTGCGCTAGAATCCAGCGGCTAGATGCTGGCACATTTCACTGGGACGCCATTCAGCCAGGCGGGGACTCCGGAGCGAGGCGAGAAAAAGTAGGTAGCCGAACGGTGCCGGTTTCTGAAACGCATTCGGCGATCTCGTTTCCACCGGCGGCTATATTCCAGAATTCACGGAGCACCGGCGGCCGTAACGAGACCAGTCGACGGGGCCAAGAAGTTAACTGGCCGGCGCGATCTTAACGACGGTCACTTTATTAAAACTCGGAAATACACACCGTCTGGCAATTAACGTCCCGCGTACGTAGCACCTTTCACGATCGGCCTGTCAGCCGGACCGTCGATTACGCGCGCAACTGTGCGTACGCCAGTCCAACCAAGGACCACTCTTGCCTCGGGAAACGCAACCGATGCAACTCGCTGCGGCGAACGGCCACGTAGTCGTGGGCCACGGATAGTATTACGGCTCGAACATCGGCGAATTCTTGTCAGGCTGAAACGTGCGTCGGAATGCTGCCAGAAAGTGCGTCGCTTGCAAAAATTGCGATGAATCGGAGGCAAGAATTCGATACCTGTAAATATCTCTAACCATCCGACCTGCGGATGCACTGACCGCCACCTTAATCGATTAGCTGTTTCGAAGGGGAAGGTACGAAATTTGTTAGTGGATACTTTAGAAGCTGCGTACGTGTAGAAGGCATAGTTTTGTGTCAGTAGTGAATGGTACGGAGTTTTAATTACAGGATTAATTGCGAGGTTCAATTATGAAATTCGGGCAAGCTTCTGCGTTAAGAATGGAGGTAATGAAGTTATTAAGTCGAAGCCGATGCAATATTAAAATCGAGGCTCCGCGTCCATAATGCATCAGTCCCTCGCTGCAGCTTTTACGCATTATCGCGGGCATTTCTTTGCACGCCGGTTGCTAGCCGAACAGCTTCCGTTTCCACGCGCAACGTGAAATTAGGAGCTCGTTACGCGAGAGGAGGGATTAAAGCGTGCATTATGCATCATTAATATCATCCAGTCGTGCCACTCATTTTTCAGGCGCTACCGTTACCGATCTAGCAATAATACAGGTGTTGTGCGGGACCGTGTTACAGCGTGGCATTAAAACCGTATTCGGCGAGACATAGCGCAGATTGCTCATTAACAAATCACTCTGGAGCCCGGCGTTTGAGAAAATTGACTTGCAATAAGAGACGCCCGCTGAACGGTTTGGAGTAACGTTACATTGATCGCTGGCCACGGCCAACGGCACCGGGGATTTTACGAGGATCTCTTTAATGGTACTTTAAAACGAGGCGGAGAAGACCGAGCAGCAAATGACCCGTTTCAGTCACCGGTTAAAAATACATCGTCTACGCGGGATTTTAGCCAGAAACTACGGAGGAACAAACACGGGGGCGGTTCAGAGACCCTGGCGCAGAGTGCTTACTGGCATCCGTATGAAGGAACTTGGTGAATCATCATCCAGAATCGGGGATCAGATTCACGCCAACGCGACGCGAATTTTTTGGTCCGTTTGGAACAAGACGATAATTTTTGTAGGTGGGTATTCATTGCGATCGTATAATTTTAGGAACTGGTGGTATTATACTGCTGGACACTATTTTTTGCCGATCGGTCGTGCGAAAAATTAAACGAAATTCATCTGATACATGGATGGCATTATTTCAAATCATTAGTTAGAAGGTGGTGGCGTATTGTTACAAATTTAAAAATTGTGACTGTTCAAAGCGACAAACTTTATCGTCAAAAAAATGTGTCGCGATAAATTAACCCTCCTTCATAGGTTCTCTAAAGTTGTATGTAAATTTCGTGTATTCAAATTCGTTTCTCTGTCTGATTTTTAAGAAAATTTTATGTGACTTTTCTTGGACGTTTATGTTTCAATTAATGTATAGATAATCGTATACCTACTCGGCAGAAAATAGTGCCGTGCATTAATATTTATTCTAATATCTATAACTTCATTTAAAACTCTGAGAGCTTTCAAAGAACTAAACACAGGAATACCTACTTTTTTCTTTGTTTCAGTGTTTGCACTTAATCGAGGGTCGATTGATTCACTAAATACAAGCAGTCCATAGTTCACAGATCGAGATCAAAGTGTATCATCGAGTTCAAGTAACGGCATCCCCGTGTAAAGTCAAAGTCAATTGTCTCGTGTCAATGGTTAACAACTATCTTACTTTCTACTGAAATTCCAGCAGCACGTAGTTGCGTTCGTAGTCGGTCCATAATTACGGCCCGTCGTTGCACGGTGAAACAAAATGTTTTCCACGAAGTAACTCGAGGCACGCAGATATTGCCACGCGAAAATTCATGCGCCGTGATTTTATCTCCTCTTAACACCCCGGCGTTTTAAGGACGCTCCTTTAAGAGGGACGATCCTGGCGAACCGAGGCAGCGCGCCTTCCGTTTTAGTCCCGGCCAGCTCCAGAAATGATAGGGAACGATTAAATGAAGGTAAAGGTAAGCAGGGAGGACACTCGTACGTATACGCGCGTGCATGAATTCTTCGACGTCGCCGTGGCGTCTGTATTCCCGGAGATTTCAACCACGGCATCTGCATGGGCGACCACGCGTACTTACGCGGCCATTGCAAGTACCTGCGAGTACATAGAGTTTCCGTTCAATAAACATTTAAGCGAAACGATGTGGTAGGAATGGGAATTGTACTCGTCTTTTGTTAAATGAGGAGAGATTAGATTAGTAGGTAGTAGGTATTGAGCTGTGAAATAATAACGCAAAACTTCACAGCAGAAGTACCTACTCTTTTAATTTAATGTGAATTTGATATTATTAATTTCTTAATTTCAACCTTTAGTCTTTCAAACCTAAATATTTTACTTTAAGAAATTCTAGGAATTAATATTTTAGATTTATTTCGTAGAGTTTAATATTTTACGTTAAGAAATTTAAGGGATTCTGCTTTACTTTATTCTATTTCTCTGCCGCGCTACTTTGGAGCAGAGTTGAACAAAAAATATACTTGGAATCTTCCACGTTAAGGGGAGGTTTCGGTCTAAATTTCTTTCGAATGTTCAACCTTTTTAGAATACGTGTTTAAAAGGATTTTTTAGAATTCGTAAAATTCCAGAAGTTATAGGCATTTGAGTAGCGACAAATGCATGGGTAACACCCGGCCACTCGGCGGTCACGTAAAACTTTAAACGCGTTTTTCTCGAAACAGTGTTCTTAAAATCGCTGGAACCAATATCTCCAGAAGTTATTATCCGATTCGACTGAAAGTTTTTGTATTTTAAAGAATATACTTCTGTGCAGTGGAGAAACCACTAACATTTTAAAAATTTGGTAAATTTGTAATTTTTAAAGGCCTTGAAAGGACGAAAAGTATAGGGAAGAAGTGATTTCAAACTTCAAGTGTCGTTATTTTCTCAAAAATTGTCATTTTTTGTCATTTTTTCTGGTAAGTAAACTAATGAATTTCATTTCATTATATAAAAAAAATATACATTTCCATAGTTTGAGACATCCTTAATAAAATGCAAAAAGTCCCATTAAATTATATGTAGTAGTTTTCCTTCAATTAATTCCTAAAGATCACCTATTTTTATGATCTCTAGAACGAAACATCCCCTTAAAGTGGTAAAAATAAAATTAGGTGTTCCTTCAATTCAGTCATTGATTAGAGTCGTTGAGATATAAAATATATCCAGACAGACAATTAGATCGTACTTTAGGCAGATTGTTATGTAACGCGCATAATTATCTGCACGCGGAACACCTGAATGCTTAATTTATATACGTTCGCGAAGGGAACACGCTCGATACCATTTGCTGGTGGCTCGGTTCAATGATATCAGTAATTACACGTAACGAACGAACCTAGGCATAGACTTAACATCATTCCTCGGGGCTCTTTGATCTAGCCTGAACGTTTTCGCGCGCGAGTTCACTTGAACACAGTTAATTCGTGGAATTCGAAGTTAGATGGATATAATCGATCTTAGCATTCCGTGCTTGCCACGAGCTCTGTTCCGCAGAAATCCAACCGTGTCTCAGATAACGAGTATACGGTACCAATCGTGATCATTGAAAACATACTTCTCGTTTCTCTTTCGACGATATTAATCACTGGGCTTGCAAATATCATGTAGGACAATGAAACATTTTGTTCGAACAACTTGAGAATTTTAATTAACACGAAACGCTAGACTGGTTGAATCTTTTACCATTTTGTAACCAGAGGCTACGTTTTTAAAAAATAAGCGACATTTAGGAGTCTTTTAGGAGTTTAAATATTGAATAGCTGGATAGGTATGTAGATGGTGTAGAGTAAGTTAATTGAAAAAGGTGGGAGAGTATGATTAGGTAGGGGAGACCGGGGCTAGTTGATACGTTATTCTGTTCTCAATTTTTTACATTTTTATTTGAATTAATTACTTAATAACAAATACGCTAAAATATACTTTGGCCCTTCCTCTTTAATATATAGTAAGCGAGAACTTGAAAAAATACATACAAAATGAATGAAAAAATGTTATTTGGACGAAGGAAAACTGTATCAATTTACCCTGCTGCGGGGCTAGTTGATATGTTATTCTGTTTTCAATTTTTTTTTTCATTTTTATTTGAATTAATTACATAATAACAAATATGCCAAAATATACTTTGGTCCTTCCTCTTTAATATATAGTAAGCCAAAACTTGAGAAAATACATACAAAATGAATGAAAAAATGTTATTTGGACGATCAATTTGGATGTATCGAAACTATTTACTTTTTCTCTATATAAACAAAAACAGTTAAAAAAACGATTGTTAACGTCATCAAGGTACACAGACGTACGCTGGATCGTAGTAAAGAATTGAACAACAAACTTCACGTATCTCGCTCAAATGGAGCTACATATATACGGTGTCGAGATAATTCGTCTGTAGCAACTAGCTCCGGTCTCCCTTATATAACTCGTAAATTTCGCTTCACGTGCTTATTTTTTTCATCGCCCGTTTTTCTCAACAACCTATCCTACAGTTTTTCCGCATTCTCAAGTACCTACCTACCACATAAATTAAAAATGTCTCGTGCCTAACGTCACGAGCGTAAAAAAAAAGTGCACAGTATTTGTCTGTGAAACATTATTAGAACAAGTGAAAATCTGTTATATTCCTCTGGGACTCCCGTTTACCTATTTGCCTCGCTCCGGTTCTATCTCGAGAACGAAGCCTCAGATTGCTAAATGGTAATTATCTGTTCGATTCCTCCTATCAAGATCAATTTGCAACGGTTCAGCTCGTCCCACAATTCTCCGGCCACTCTGTACGTCTCCATAGCGCACTGCTAACACGTTCGTCAACCAACCATCTGCTAACTAACTGTGAAATATCCGGAATACCGAACGATCGATGTAGAAATGCTTTTAAACAGAGAAACTCACGTCACGTAGCTCACCTCGGCAAACTTTTCCCCGAAGTATTTCTCCTCTTTCGGGCGGGGATTATTCGCAATTAGCAGCGGTGGACAGCCTGTTATCTAACCGATATCCCGTGCCTGCGCGTAACACAGGGCCGTTTCATTCGCGCCAGCAGCTTTCGCGCGAAACCGAGCTAATTCCAAGCACGCGAGCGCATTAGCAGTCGTAGGTACGTCATGCAAACTCTGGCCCGAGGTGGAAGATAATTGGCCGTTCGGAGGCTGTTTCGCGCCGAAGCGGCGCGAGCATCGCGCGAACAATGAGGACTAAACGATACACCAGAAGCTCTGCTCGCCATCGATGCCCCATTCAAGCATAGTTCTCTCGTTATCCAAACAAGGAAGTAGCAGCAACACGCTCCGCGGTCTGCCAAACGATTTCTATCGTCCTCTCCGCGCTGCCCGCTCTGGCCGGTGTTGTTCAGAGTACACCGACCTCCGGCGAGATCTCGAATCGATTCCACGTCCGTTTCTGATCGCGGGAGACCCCAAGGCGCCGATACCCGATAAGGCAAACGCAGGTGCAAACGGTGCGCGCACGTCCGCGTGGACTGGACGGTGCGATTTTCTCCAGCTTTCCAACCCGCCGCGATTTTCATGTCACGAGAAAGCTGACCCTTTGGCACCTCCGCCAGAGCCACGAGGTCGAGAGCACTATCAAGGTCGCAAGCAGTCGCAAGATGAACCGGACGATCCTCGAGCAATCGAGAGTTCCTTCGATAATTAGTGGATGCAGTGGTGGAGGAAATTTGAGAGAGAAATTGGTGCAGGAAATGTAGAAAGTGATGGTGAATTCGTAATTTATAAGGTGCGAGGAAATTTCTTAAGCCAGGAATTCACCTAAAAGAGATGCTAAGCTATGCTAAGTTCTAAAAGATTAGCTTCAATTCATCCTTGCGGAACCGTTTCCACCAAAAGCTAAGCTAAGCTGTGCTACGTTTCTTCGCGTGTATACAACTTACTTAAATCTACAAACGGGATTTTTAAATTTTCAATACATCCTCGGCTAAAATAGTTGAGAAAGCGAGCTTCACTAGTTTCTTCGCTGTTCCGACCAACTGCATTTTTTTCCAATCGGCGAAACCCTCCTCCTAGTAAACTAATCCATCTAGCTTCTCAAAAAAAAACTCAAGTCGTTCGGAGCAATTTTAAGAAGTTATTCCGTTTTAAAGGCTGCAGCATAGCGTAGCATTTCTTTCGCAAGTTTCTTTCGTTGAAGATTTTGTTTTTTAAATAATCAAGCGTAGTTATTACCTGCAGTTTTTATCAGAATAATTATGAGTTTTGCTATCCAATTTTCCTCGAAAACGAAGCCTCGTTCGAAGAAGACATAGTCTGCACTTGCCACGCATTTCTGCGCGAGCAATCGCCCCGTTCCTGGTCGCACCGCGAATTTCACCCCACCCCGCGCACAACGCCGCTCTTTCTCCGCTGTTTTGGAGAAAAATAGAAAGGCTTCTTACCGAGAGTTTCTTCAGTCTGCAACATGGCGTGGCGGTGAAAATTTTCGCGCGAAGAAACGGCTTGGTTAAACACATTAGAGCCACACTGTTGCATAAAATCAGCCTTAGGTATGTTTCGCTTTACGCACAACTCCCGAACAGCGAATGGACAAAAGAGAAAATTGATTAACGAAACGTTGAATGCGATCGCTTTGGCAGTCGGTACTGCTCGTCCCGGTGAAAACTGATTTGAAAATCAATTTCCAGGGTACTTTCTTAATCACTTTCCACGATCCTTAATCTCGGTGCTCTCGCTTAAAACCACGTCAGACGAGCTGAATTTTCTACCGCGAAGAAGAAGAAGAAAGTACCTAGCACAGTTGCCCAGAAAAATGGTCCAGAATTCGTCATTGTGGGCACGAGACTTCGAAGCTCCTCCCATTCCTGGTTGCAACTCTGTTACATCGGATGTTTAATTCATCGACTCCATCACGGTCGTGCCTAATTTCCGAGGGGCTAGGTAGGGAAAAGGAACGATCTTCATCGATCAACCGAGCATCCCATCGGAAAGCCTATTAATCTCTATGAGAGTAATCGATCGATTCGGCACTTGGAGGGTCTTGTTTCGCTTCTAGAGCTAGCCGCGGAGAAATATTCGAGCGGGCACGATAGACGGCAGCCGACGTATTTCATATCTTGTCATCTTCGAGGAAGCTGACCCTTCGGGATCTCGTGGTAGCTTGAGCGCTGGTTACCCGGTGGAAACCTTCTATCAAGGCCGCGGCCGAGGCAGTCCTTTTATTTTCTGGGCATTTGACGAGAGCGACATGCCTGGCATTCCTCGCTGGAATAGCCGTGTAACTATGCCCTCGGCATAGCCTACGTGCGTGTTCAACCGTAAACGCGTGTGAGGCCTTTGCCCGTGTGTCCTCCTACCTATACAGGGTGAGCCGCAGAAAGTGAACTCACCGATTTTCTGGCCGACGCAACGGACCGACGAGAGTTTTACACACGCAGGCACAGCTTTCCTGTCCATGAGTCACTGGACGCTTGCCTCTATTCAGCAAACTGATTAGTGGAGCATAGAAAGCAAATTTCCAAAGTGACATTATTATTTCACTTCGTTGTATTCACCTGGTTCGCTTGTAACATGCTTCCAAGATCTGTATGGACCATTTAAAGGAACTAGGAAATGATAATTAAGTGGGAATCGTGTGATGACTTTCACAGTTATCAAACCTTAAACCAATTCAGAAGTTGTGAAATGAGTTGGACAGAAAAATAAGAAAAACGTTGTTAAAATCGAAGAAGCGGTTGTAGCAGGGATTAGAACAGTGTTTCCCAGCCGTTGTTGAGTCACGATCCCCCTTTTTAATATTCAAATAACCTACGACCCTCCCCCTATAAGGTAAGGTGGATTTAATAAGGTGAAGAAAACACATTAAAAATAAATGTTTCAGAATATAACTCTAGCTTAATAATATTAAAAAAAAAAAATCCCAAGAAACCGTGACGACCCTCAGAAAACACTTCGCGACCCACTTGGGGGTCGCAACCCACCGGTTGGGAATCACTGGATTTGCAGATGGTTGGAAGAATGGAAAAGATTAATCATATTCGAACGAACTGGATACATTGATTGAAGATTTTTAACATACATTTTGAAGTATATATTCTCAGCAATATAAACAGTTAACGTGTTCACAATATAAAATAGTCCCCCTACCAACTTTACAAAGTGTCCAGGGTCTTATGAATAGAATTGTACATCCAGAGTGTCCAGAGCACTATTGGGAGGTCCACTTTCGTCGACATCGCCCACAGATGCCCCACATCTTGCATTATAAAAATATAATACAGTTTCGAATACCATGAAATTATTGGAATCCCCAGTGCATGATGTTTGAAGCGTTCAACGTTATCTTGATGGCAGGATCGTCGTGCCGGGGGTATAAAGAATTCATTTCTAACCACGTATTCCTATCACACTTTCCTTAACCAGAATCGCAAACAACGTAAATGCATATTCATAACGCTAGAGCGTACAGCGGAGTCGTATGTCTTGGCCTTTGTAATTCCACCCTACGTACGTTCAAGTGATTATGCTAATTGCCACGTTCAACTTGCCTCCGCGGGCGCAGAAACGCGCAGGCATCTGAAATATTTCGGCAAACAGCCGTTGCGCTCGCTTTCTCTTGTCCGCTTTTAGCGCACGCGTGCTGCCGAACACGATTGCTCGCTGAAACGTCAACATACTTTCGGATACTTTTCCATCGACGAATGGGAATGATCGCGCGTGATTCCTAAAATGTCACCCGCCGGAGCACCGCCGTGTAATTAAACTGGGCGGAATCGAAGGCGCCGGTACGCGCACTGAATGATTCATTTTACGGTGCGCTGTAAATCTTGTTCCTTTTAATTTCATCGCGCGCGACAATGAGCCGAGGATTTGATATTAAAATGGAGCCCCGTAGGCGACATTTATGCGTCTGGTTACACGCGTGTGCACGCACAGAGGCGCGCGTGTGCGTAAAGGACGGGCACTCAAGGCCGATCGTCGGCCGACCCTTTCTCCGTCCTCAACGTGGCACCAAGGAAAGACAGTTCGGAGCCGTGAAGTTATCGCGAACGCGGTATATCTTTATCAGACGTTATTGCCACGCCGCTGAGCAACGACGTGCGCGGGGAGCATATGGTTGTTTAAACAAGTGAATCCTGTCTGTCACAGGTAATCCGTTAATCGAGAAACTATTGTAATAATACATGGCCCTTCGTACTGGACGAACGTATCTTCGCAGAGTATTATATCTGCACACTTTGTGGAATGTAACTGCAATTGCAAAAATTCTTTTTAATTTTTTTTTTTGTGTAATATAAGAGCAGCTTAATAAAGACCAAAAAGGTTTATTTCATTACATGTTGTATTTACTGAGAAAGAAATCTTTACAAATAGCTTCATTTTTCGGCCGATCAAAGTAAAATGATCCCTTAAGGAAGGAAGGGGAGTTGGAATATAAAACCTTACGAATTCTTATACAAGGTGAGGGAGGGGGGGGGGGAAGAAATCGCCAAAAGGACGACCCCTAATCAATTTCCTGGCAAGGACCATCGTGATTGAAAATTTCATGGCAATCTGGATTTTCAGATTTATGGACATGGAAGCGGAGCACATTGCAGAGCTCTTTAATGAAATCTTCTAAAAATAAAAAGGGAGGGAGTAGCTACATTACAACTTTACAGATGTGATGGAAGAGAACCTGTCCAAATACCATCCCAGTGGATTAAGGATTGCCATTGAAAGATATGGAAATCAAACCGGTATGCAATCTACCATCCCTCCTTCGGGAGGTAACTCGTTGAATAAGGCTCCTCTCGAAAAGAATTTACTTACGTGTTTCGCTTTCCACCGTGGCACTTTCGAATCCGTCCGATAGGAAAAGCGATTCCATCTGCAAACCTGCAAACTTGCCAACTTTCCATCGATTCGTTCCTTTTTCTTTTCTTTTTTTCGGTGATCGACAGCGGCATGGAGAGGTAAGATCGATTCGTTTCGGTCAACCTCCGTTCAGGTCCGAAGAAACGAAAGGTCGCGGTGGAACCGCGAGCGCGTCGGCCGAGGAATCGAAAACGTATGCCTCGATCGCCGGGCCCGTTTACGTCGTACGTGACTTTTCGGCTTAATGCTTTCTACGCTCCGACGGCGACGACGACCAATACTCGTTTCTCCCCGTGTGTACGCGTTGTGCAAGTGCCGCGGGAATATTGATGGGCTTTCAAACTGAATTAACCAGAAGAAACGCTTCGACGGCGCGCCGTTGCTCACCTGTCGCGCGTAACCCCTTTGTTTTGTGGGCTTCTCTATCATATACCCGATTAGTTCCGTAATTGCCACTATTTATTACGTTTCCCGAGAAACCGCGAGTCACTTTGCGAAACAGGATGAAAGGGGGTAACTGTGACGGCGAACAGTGAAATCGCTCGTTGCGAAGCTACGAGATCAAGTATTACTGAAATCCTCTTGAAATTTATTATTTCTTGGAATACCTATATTTGAAGCTAGAAGTAATTTAACGAACTATGAGTATGAACATTTGACTCTGCTGTTACATGATTTTGACTTTCTGGAAAAATATTGCTCGATAAAGCCTTTTGAAAATCTTCACTTGATTTCAATTCTAAGAAGAAATATTCCCACTTATATTTCTAGGAAACGGCTCCCAATTAAAAAAATTCTTAGGATTTGCATTTAAAGTGAATTCTCTTTCTGCGCGTTTTTTTTTTATTTCACACCGCCCGATAAAGCCTTTTTGAAAATCTTCACTTGATTTCAATTCTAAGAAGAGATATTCCTCCTTATTTTTCAAGGAAATTGCTCTCAATTAAAAAAAAATCCTGGAATTTGCATTTAAGGTTGCACACACTCTGAAGTATGTAAATCATTTGTTCATTGTTTACGATTTCCATTCCAACTTTATCTCGTATGTGACGCAGTCAGAAAAAACTGAGTTCGAGGTTTGTCGATTGCGTATAATTGCGATCTGGATGCCATGCTACATTTTCTCAAATGCACGGTATTTCTTTTTATACGGTGTTTTTGGAAACGTATCTATCGTGTGAAAACAGAATTAAGTGTACTTTTGTTCGCCTAAGTCTTACTTTGTACCGCTAAGAAATTAACAAATATTTTATCGGAAAGGGAATCTTCCATAGTGGCATACATGGGAATCGTGTTTATTTAGTCTATCAAGGAAGACTAATAACACTTCTTGTTGAAAATTGCGGGGGAAACAGATCCCTGCGCAGAGATCGCGATAGCTGCTGCAACAGTTGGATCACGGCAAAGGGACTCGATATCGCGTGTCGAAGGTGTGCAAGGACATACACTCTTTGGTACTTGACTTTCCTGTGAGTTCATGGAGAGCGACCGGACGTCCAGCGTGTAACGATCGCATCTTCTCAGGGAACTGGTTATAAGAGATATAGGTATCTGAAAGCTGGCAAGCAGTTACCAATCATATTTTTATTATCTATTAAGAAAACGTATTTAATACCATCGTGCCCGTTGCGCGACATTATTACTCGTTTATTGCTCGGTGCCCAAGGATTATAGTCTATCCGAGTATTTTCACAGTCGTCTATTTAAATTCCACCATTGTGCCATGCTAGGCAAATAACTTCGAATCACTACGAACCGGATCGTACACGTGAAATTAGCAGGAAACGATCCTCGTAAAGTCTGACCTATACTGGCTGCAACTACTTAAGACTATCCGTGCGTAGTAGTAATCTCGCTCGGATCTGGGAGCAAAATTTTAAAGAAATTACAAGTGGAACGACATTCAGTCTAGAAAATTAATCACTTTCTAAAACCTATCCTATAATAACATAATATATTTCTGGTGGGCGGGCAAACGAGTATAAGTCAAATTTTACTCTTTAATTTTCTTCCTTTTTGTGAATCGAAGTTAAAAATAAAAGTTTCTTTTAACGTATACGTTGTCAACTTTCACGTTCAAAATTTAACACCTGATCTTACATAGCACTTTAAATATTCTATGTATCTTCCTGCAAAACTAATAATTCTGACTTTTTAATATAATTCATCGTTATGAAGCAATTTTTCTCGTTGGAAGATGTAACTTCGTTGCTGTTTTTTAGTTACAAACTCAGCATCCAGTGATAAAATGACAGCCCGCTAGAGATTCAAGACAGAGGGTGTCCTAAGCCGACGTTATTCGCCTTTTGAGGCACGCGCAAGGACACGCGCCATCTCTGGACCATGTATCCTTCTTAAGAGCTCACGACCGGAAGTCCGATATGTACGACTCGAGCAATTACGGGGGTAATCATGGTTGCTCACAGGGAACTGGCTGCGTGCCTCGTTCGAGGATCGTTTTGCTCCGGGGTCTCTTCGGCCACGCTCGACTTTCCGGTTTAACCGCTCCTTCTTCTAATCGCTCCTCTTCCTGCCGAACGATCCCTTCGTCCTTGGTCTTTTCCACGCACTCCAGGCACTTGGGGAAGTTCTATTGAGACGATCCTTGGATTCATTACTGCCCGGCACAGTGGGATACCCATAGCCACGAGAACTACTCTCGCAGAAGTGTCTGCTCGATATTGCTCGATATTAGCTAGATATCAGGGAATTACTGGGTACAGCGTAGTTTGCATCTACCAAATTTAGTATTAATGGAGATCGTTCTCTTCTTTGCAAGTCAGTGCTTGGAAATTGTAGGTACCTTTTTTCTCTGTGAATCTAATAATCTAGCTGTATCTTAACATTTTTGCAGGAAAGCATCGAAAGCTTTGTGCCAGAGAGAGTGAAATGAATTGGACATTGAAAAGAAACCAAGATCAGAATTCGCTTTGCACAAAACTGCCCTGGTAGAAGCGATCGCTCAGAAAAGACTTGCCAATTTAAGGGGAGAAGCCCGTATAAACGGCTTATTTTTGTATCAATTTTTAGGAATCTTTTGCAAAGATACCAATGCGCTAATGCTTTCGGAACTTTAAGGGTACTTTATTTAACATTATAATAAGTACAAAAAATCTATAACGGTAAAATTATAATAAATTCAAAAGAAATAGATCAGTATCTGAAATAGGTTTTTTTTCACGATGCAAAACGGCGACGGTTGTAGCGCCTCTGGTAGTTATGTGAAACAGAACAATACATTTTGTTTCTATTTATGTGCCAATTGTAAGAATATGAACCACAAATGGTGTAAAAAAATTGCATATTTTAAAAATGATGGAACTTCAAACAATTAGATGTGATTTTCGCCAAAAATTCACGTTTTATTTGTTTAAAAATAGTGGTTACAAATTAATAATTTGATTAAACCTTGTGTTTCATATTCTGAGGAATATTATAAACTAAAAGTGTGCAAAATTTGAAGTTGATTGGTCAAATAGTTTTTGAGTTATCTCCGGCGCCAATTTTGAAATCGTGGTTTCGAGAAAAACGCGTTTAAAATTGCGTTTTAGGAATGCTCGGCGCTCGGAGGCGCGCTGACTCACCAAGCTATATTATCAATACGGAGTTGAATTTCAGCCTATAACTTTGAGAATATATTTTTGAAATGTTTTAGAAGCGATTTGTGGGAAAATTTTTGTTTCTATTTTTCGTTCGATTTATACGATCTTCTCCGCTTGAAGGGTTACATTCCCTTGACAGGTGGGAAAATAGGGTCGTTTTTATGATTTCTTTCTTCATATAAAGAAACGTCATATTTAAAAATCAAGATATACATCTTGTTGTGTATAAATTAAGCTGTATTCCCTCCAAAAATAAGTTTGATATCTTATGAAATGGTGCCATAGCAGCCTCTTCTCCCAAACCCCGTTTATAATTTAGATTAGTGGACCGATTTGAATAAAATTTTGCACCAATATTCCGAAGACTACAATCTAGTACTATTCAAGACGATTTTCCGATCAGTGCCTTGTTTTGTTTTTTATTAACAAAAGAAGATGAAAACTTAGGTCGAAAATCACATGCTTGACTTTGAGTAGCTGCCATTTTTCAAGAAATAAATTTTTTCAAAATCGGGGGCGATAAGTACTATATTATAGTCTTAACAATATTCGTGCAAAATTTCATCCAAATCGGTGCAGTAATCTCTGAGATATTTTATTAAAAAAAAATCATAAAAATGACCCTATTGTCCGATCTGTCAAGGGTATAAAACCTTGCGCTACACGAGGTCAACGTTGTCAACAAATCAAATCGCATTGATAGGTGTCAATCTTTTACACATTCATATTAGAAGAAAAGCAGAATCCTGCGTAGGTATAATAACAGCAGCAGTAGATTAGAACCTGTAGCCATTCTCATTTACATTCGCTGGCCCTGCAAAAGAACAATTTCCTTTCTAAATCCAGTTCTCGAACCGGTCCAATGACCGTGCCACTGTGTCTCATAAAAACGCTATGCCCAGTCAAATTGTGTAGCCCAATTTTCGTACAAATTCGCCTAGAAGTATTTAGCGCCACTTTCTACGATCTACATCTCCGCCAGAAATGATTCGTGACTTTCGAGAACGTTGTTCAACGGCCGTGGGGACTTATGGCTGCTCCGCTTCTACTTTCCCACGTGCACGGGGCGGGGGGGGGGGGGGGGACAGTTATGTCAATTCGATGCGTAACGGACGGCGCAGCAGAGGAGCGCCGATTTTTCTCGCGGTCGTCCGGTATATCGGATGAGCTATCGGAGAACCAGAAACGAGATAGGACGTGAACGCGAAAGAGAATCCTTGGGCATCGGAGGTGTCGATTGTTGTACGGTGTCCAGTTTCATTCATCTAAGTCTGAGAATCGGGACGCCGGTCTCCGCTGGACGCAGACAGGAATTTTTATGAACGGGCCACGGAGGATCCTTCGCCCCCTGAGTCATTGCACCGCGGCGTGGTCCAGTACCACGAAGTGCTCGAAAACGACCGTCGGCACGATGACGTAGAGTGTTAACCCGTGACTTTCACGAGAATAAATCCTCCACGTTGTTCCGTTGAATCAGGGTACCGGATTGTATTTCACCGCGGCATGAGTAACCGAATCACTTTACTTTTTCATTTTTTTTCCATAATTCACGCGAACCTTCTTCCCCCATTTTCACCATTGCTCACACGTCTGCGTTGAATATACCTACCTACAATTTAAAAGCAAAGATAAGGGACCATCGTCTACGTTCTTTAATGGGACGTTTTAGCGGGCTATTAAAAATGTGCCCGAAGAGTTTCCGTGCTTAATGCATACTGGAAGGTCTAGAGCCGTCTTGATTGAACGCGCCCAAGGTAATGACCATGTATCTATAATTCAAGAGATGAAACACGAAGCTGCCTCTCGACGATGGCTATCCTCGTTAACACGTAGCTCGGCGTTATCTCATATGAAATTTCAATCCCCTGTCCCGCGCACACGGTCGATGTCGTTAATATATTTTTCATCCTCGAAGCCTGTAATCTCATCCTTACGTAACGCGCCTAGCATGACTCAATCTTGGGAACGCTCGCAATCCGAGGAAATCTGTTACAATGGAAAACCATCATACGCGATTCTTCTGCGAACCCTATTGAGCCGAGAAACTTTCCTTTCACGCTCATTAACCGAGCCATAGGGAACCTTTGATTTTTCTCAATATATCTGGGGGACTGGTTGCGTAACAAAATCGACGCTCGAAATTACAACGCCCCAAGCGGTAGTGTATTCTCCGAAGAGAATCGACTGTAACGATTACTCAGAAATCCTGGCACGGACACTTTACCTTCGAACGCCTTCCTCCGCACCATCTATCCTGCTTTTAACAATAGCTAATTTTAAAGTGTGCCCATCGATCGTGGGCTAAACACACCATAGCGGCGAACATCGGCAGAAGAAGATAACCATTCTAAAATAAGCACACTGGTAGCAATCATTAATTACAGGACCAACAAGCATTCATTCTAAAACCATTCCCCAGACGACGAGGAGCGCGGGTTTTGTTGTTCGTCGTCGCTTTAATTAGAGCACGTAGCAGCTACGTGAAATCGCACGGTGGATGAGATGCAAAAAGGGTGTCGACGTCCAGCACCACTGGCCGCCGTGCATTCTGTGCTTTTTGTCACGGTGCCACGATGTCCAACGGTTGTACAGGCTCGTTCACGCTGAATACGAATGAAGATTTTCCAGGCTGTTGACGAGGCTGAATCCAAATGTGCCGAATGTCGGTCGGTGGGAATCGGCCATGCAGGCAGCGGGCCGATAGCGATTGAGGTCGCGCGCGAGGATCGTGGAAGGAGATCGTGAAAACTCGCTCGTTACCGGGTTAAATCGCAGCCGCGGGCGGACGCGTAAGATGCACAGTTAAGAGGATTATTTGAACGGAATGATGCGGGAATGCAAATGAGCGTACGACGTTGCGAGAAGGGAACGTTACGTAAAGTAGCCAGTGGCTGGTAAAAGTAACTGTCCGAAGTCGAGATTGATGGCTGAGCCGGTAGAAGCTTGAACAGTTCCAGTGAAAATGAATTTTCTTTGTTAAATTAAAGGAAGATCGAGTCAGCTGTCAAGCAAGAAATTAATGGCGATGCCTATAGATTAGGATTAAAAATCAGTTTCTGTGATGCTGATGGTGTAGGATAACGAACATGGAGTAACGATCGTCAAAGCTGGTAGCAAAAGGTTTAGAAACAATATTATTAGCGTGAATGAATTTGTTATTTAAAATCAATTTGGGTATCAGTGAATGCACTCTAAATTTCGTTATATTTTAGACATGACGGCTTAGCCTACGCTTATGTTTCTGCACAAGTCAAGGACCGTGTGCTGTTTGATTTAGATACAAAGAAAAACACGGAGCGATTAGGAGGTTACGCGAGGATTCACAAAAACGCGTGTTCCATGGCTGTTCGAACTTAAAACCTTCACGTTGTACCACATGGCTGTTCAAGGACAAGGACAACCTCTATCGAAGCCACTCGCGCATGGAATACGGAGTATTCTTTTAACCTGCTACATCTTGAATACAGAAAATCAGGCGTGACAGAATTCTAGCTGTACATTAGCCACTTCATCGAGAGGCACGAAGTTCATTTTACTCGAGCCCTAAATAGATTTACTCTGAGGAGATGAAGTATCGATACAGCCTAGTCGACCTTTAATTCGGTGCCGCATCATGAAGTCTACCTTGTAAAACCACTCTGCACAAATCTCGTCAAGACCTCTCCACTTGACTAGTAACATGAATTTATCCAAAGGAACTACAAGTTAACCATTTCGTTCACGACCCAACGCGAAATTTCACGCCTCGCATTTGAGTAAATAGCTGCAGTAATTACAAAGACGCCTCGCAGAGGGAAGACAGGTTCAACGAAACAGGAAGCTGCGCCACAAGCGGCAGGGCCAAGTGACAATGCGCTTTCTAAGTGATCCTAGTCTATTTTCGGTCAGACCGGTGCTCTCCGCGCGGGACGATCAACACTCCTTGTACCCCACTGCAGAAAATAATTAGAAGATCATTTACTGTGGCCGGGTAGCAGAGTATCCTACGAACTAAACACATCAGAAAGCTCTGACTGTGTTAACTATCACTACTAACTCCTCTTCCTAAAATCCTTTTCACTCCCTCCATTTTTCTTCGACCACCCCTAAACTCTCACTTTCATTTGACTCTTCAAACACAAAATTCTCTACTTAGGTATTTTTATCTGTACAATCCTTTGCCACAAAATACACCGAATTAACGTTCCCCACCTCTTATCCCGAAGAACGCAAGCTTAATAATTTTTGCAGCTTCGCATCTGTCGAGCTCAATGGATTCCCAAGAGCAAGCTCTTCATTTGGGGTGGACGAGCAGGCAGCACGAGCAGCTTTCAGACTTTCCCGCCCTGTTACGTAACCCCGGCGGCGTTAACCAGCACAGAGACCGGACCGGTTCCACGAAATTCATGCATAATAATAATCCAATGATACGGCCGGCCGTAGACGGCCTTCCCGGCTCGAGGCTCGAGGCTGCCCTGATATCTGTCCGCTGGATTACTATCAGACCATAAGAAAGGAAAGGGTACGTTCAGTCGAGAGACAGAGAGGCGCCGTGACACACGTGATACGCGCGTATATGGGTTCGTTCTACCGTGACGCCGGCCGATTAAAGTTCACGATACGAAACTGGTCCGTGTCCCCGCGAACGATAACTTAAACGGCCAATACGCGAAACCGTGGAACGCGACTTGTGCCCGCTCGCCACGGAGGGCCCGAGCGTTTCGCTGCCGGAGAAATGTAGGAGCCGGGCTGAGCTAGGTATGTATCCCCGGGTTACAAATAACCGCGAGCACGTAGCCGTTTGTGCAACCGCGTGCCTTTCAGATTGTCTTCGAAATTTTCCAACGCGTTTCTTTTATCGACGTCCCCCTACCGCTGGGCCGTGCCTCGAATTCCGATCAAACACAGAGATACAACGGCGCGCGCGTGGGGAAAAATCGGTGGTGATAAATCACGCCTCGCGGATTTTCTCGCGATGCCTCTGATCGCAAATTTCTTCAGATTTGGAAAACGCAGGTGGTTCTGGGAGGTTTTCTTTCGAGTCTTACGAGTGGGGATTAATTTCTGTGAATGGGTCTAATTGAGGTTTAATGTTTGAGGGGGTTTCTAGTGCTTGTTGTTTCTGGGTTGAGTTTAGGAAAGATGACTACCTACTTCTGATCGTGTAGGTTGATAAATAATATGTTGTGGGCAAAAGGAAAAGTTGAAGAGGTTTGGAAGTTGGGAACTCAGTTTAGGAGATAAAGAACGGAGTGAATGGTTAAATTGATGATGATTTATTTATCGTTTACAGGTAATCCTCGTTACTAAGAAACATGGCCAAGATATTAAACACTTCGCAGAAATCGGTTTGCTGGCATTTAAAGAAGTTTCGAACGATGATCGCAACACGGTTCAAGCATTGCCCACTATATAAAATTCTAGCTTGCAGTTCCTCGTTCAAAGACGATGCTGATGCATTAATTACCCTCCAAATTTTCGAAAATTAGTTTTTAGAATATTTGCATATTCCGCTAGCTAGATCTTTTCTAAATTCCCGAAATTCCAAAAATTGAAGGAATTACAGTAAAAAATGTACGAGCCTGCGCATGAGATCGGATAAGGATGTCCAACTTTAAACGCGATTTCCCAGAAGCTACGTTTTCCAAAACGGTGAACAAAAAATCTCGAAAACCGCTCCAACGATTTGAATGAAAATTTACAAGGAGGAAACTATTCCCCACAATGTGTCGGGAGTACATTTTCAATATAAATTCTTAAAAAAAAAAGATAAAGATATTTTTCCCGCAAAAAAGGATAAAATCATATATGTACATCAACATAAAAATTGTATTAATTTGTTTATCAAAATTTTGCTTCTGCCACCAGATGGAGACTGTCTTACAAATTATAAAAATGCCTTTACTTTGAGCTTTAGGTAATTCACCTGCTCGAAATCCTGTTCACCATCAGACGGTGCACCGCGTACACGCTCTCACATTTATATTTATAACTTTTTTCCCTGTAAATATATTTAAAATTTTCTTTTTGTCTATTAAAGTCAACGAAATGCCGTTTAAAAATTAAAACAAATATTATCTCTATATTCATTTATTACTTCAGAATATGCGTTTGAAGAAGGGTGTGATTTTGGGCTGTTGAGGGTAATCTACCCCCGTAACTCACTGCTCTATCAGATTTTCGTTCATTCTAAGCTTCACAAATTTGACTCGCAATAGAAAATAATTGAAGAACCTACTCAATACCACCATTATTTACCTAAATTCTGCAACAGGAAGATACATATTCAAATACCATAAAATTCATTGGTGATTATAAAAATTTATTTAACGAATAAAATCCAGCTTTCTTTTCTTTTTACAAAGCCCTTGTTTGGAGGATGCCAGGGCCCCTTGGTACCCCCTCTGGGTGCTCTATTGGTTCTGACATCAATGAATCATACAAAGGATTCGAAAGCTGGCTACAATTTCCAGAACAGAACTTAAAACCTAAAACTCCGCGGTGCAAAGCATCATACTTTACTTTGCGAAGCGATTATGATCCCCAAAGCATGACCCAAGCGCGCAGTGGAGCCTGCGCGCAGAATTCACAGCCCAGTAATTGTTCCTCGCCCATTTAACAGAAGATTGAGGTAGGCGTCTAGTTATCAGCATATTTTCACATGGTCGAGTGAATTAACGCTTATCAGCATCCATCGCTATCCTTCGTAATATCGCTACCGGCAGCTCAGTCTGTGCGCATGCATGCCGCGGCAGCGTTCCCCGCGTCAGGGCACCGTACTCGAGGCAGGCGGGAAAAAAAAGTGAACGAAAAAATTCTAGCCCCGTAGAATATCGCGTAAGATGTTATTTGCGAAACGGCATTAATTATGCGACACGTGAAACAGGTATTGGCAGGGCCCGTGCACTCGTTATATTCGGACTTTCACTCGACGCGCGCTACTTAAACGATCTCTCTTTCTCTCTCCTTCATCTCTCCGCCTGTCTTTCTCTGTTAAAACGGCGCAAGTAACCGTGGACAAAGCGACGACAAGTTACTCGTTTTACATTCCTTCCGCTCGCGGTAACGCCGCTCGCCGATCATTCCCGTTCGAGACCGCCACGTCGAATTACATCGTCGCCAGGAATTCACGGAGAGAAGAGCCGCCAGGCACTTTCACTCGAAAGCTTTCGTTTCGACCAGCCGCGCGGCGATCGTGGAACCAGCGGTGTAACGAATGCCCGAACTCGCGCTCCAGTAATCGCGGGTCCTTCCCCGCGCGTGTAATCTTTCCGCGTGGACTCGCCCCGGCGATGCCCGTCGACGTGTAAAATTTCAATCGCCCCGTTATAAGAATTCGAATCCCACTCTATCGCGCCGGCGAATCCAAGGGAATTGCAGCTAACACTAGATTGTCGTAGTGCAACAATATCAGGTGGCACAATTGCAGATTATTGTGCGTTCTGGGACGAGAGCACACGTTCAAGAATCTGCTCCATTTACCAACGTAATACAGCTATTTGTCCCCCACCGTTCGATTACTATGATTTCCTATCTAACGGGCATTGTGCGCAAGAAACGGAAGCGCGTAGAAACTGGATGAATGGCGCAATGAATAGTAGGCTATCGGCAGGCACGGCCAATAAGAGAATAATAAACCAATAACGACGCGGACAAAACTCCGTTTTAGTACCACCGAGTCCGTTCCCCCCCCCCCCCCTGGGTAATTTATAAGCACGTTTCAATTAACCAGTTATCTTTAGATGCTGGGTTACGTAGCCGGGCATCCGGCGAGCGTAGGTACTCGCGAAAGAGAGTAACGTGATAAAGGATACTGATAAGGCGGCGATACAGAGTGGTATAATAGCACGTCGTCGCACGGCAGAGAAACTTTTTGGTATCGTTGCGAACTGATTTTTACTACGCGGTACGCCGTCCATTCAAACCGTCCGACTTATCGTCGATCTGTACTACTGATTCGAAAGCAATTAAGGTACCCGCCCCGCTCACCCGGCTTTCGTTTTCGTTGCCAATTTCCTGTTAACGGTCTCGATCTCGAAAGGCGGATACAAAGGGGCAGCCCACTGGAAAATACCCCGACATAAATTGTCGCGATGTCGTGGTTCAAATAGTCAACTTTCTAATTGCAAGTTTGTCACGGGTGGCATTCACTGGACGAACGTAATGCTGTATTTTATTGGGGATTTAACGACGATGCGACGCTCAGGATATGCCCCGCGAATGGTCGACGGGATATTAAGGAAGAAATGGCCCAGCGAGGACTCGACGAGCCGAACTATCGAGCTCCTATCGAGATGACTTGGCGACCAACCACGGGGAACCGCGTGGCGCACCTGAATCATCTTAGGAATGTAACACTACGGCGAGCTCGGATTTACAGTCCGCCAGGGCCTCATGGGAAAAAGCGGGGACCGCTTTAACAGTAGCTTATACGGCCCCTCGAATAATTTCACGTGGACGAATCAATTTATGAACCCCCGTGACTCGCTGACTAAGACGGATCACTCGAGCCACGCTCATCAATCCTCTCCCGGTTACTTGATTAAATTCCTCGTAGGCACATCTTGCTCGTTTCGCCGCGATCTTGATAGCTTTTCTGGCAAGCCTGTTAATTCGTATCGCTGATGAATTATTGCGTATCAGCGGGCGTCACGTTCTGTTGTCATTGTCCTTGGACATTGCCGCATTTATTTAACCACCGACCAGCTGAAACGGCGAAACCCGTCGCCGTGTAAAAGTATAGTACGTCTCTGTTCTTATATCATTTTACCGCGGGTTGCTTAATCACGGCACTGTTACATAAACTTATTGATCTTTCCACTGTAATTAATTACCTGATGTTATTAGAACGATTTAAACTTGTGGAACTAATTGAGGTGTAGAAATTTCATTGACTTATGAAGTTTAACGCAAGCTGTGCTGTTCTAATTAAGCTTGCGACATTTCGTATTGTGCATCGCATCGAACCTCGGCTACAAATGCAGGTGAATTTACTTCGCGTGGCTCTGTGGCTCGCATTTCAGTTCGATATGGTTCGCGAATGTTTTACGAAGGGAGAATCGAATTTCTGTGGTCAGGGGCGGATTTGGAGATTTGGCGCCCTAAGCATCTGCTACATTCGAGGCAATTTTAAAATTAATTCCATGTGACAATTCACATACGAGTTACTGCTAATCTGCTCCATGAAAAAAAAGAGAATTTTTTTAAAGTCACCTCAAGTCACCTGTCTCAGTGTTTCAACTATTTTCAATTTCTTTCGCCACAAATTTGCAGCCTACTTAGCCTATATACAAATCCACCCCCGTCTGTGGTGTTAAGGATATATCAGTTTGAAAGTATAACGATCGATTAAGGTGCAATTTGATCGGCTTAATTTAAAATTTACCAGCATAGTGTTAAAATCATTTTTAATTTATCCGCCTTTAGAACCAGTTTAATCTTATTCGTTAAGATAAAGGCTAGTCGTAAGGATGAGATTAGGACACTCAGGGGAAACCCTATCGGAGTCGCAAAAAGCGTTACCTCGTCGGCATGCTTTATTATCGTTGATATTTTTATCGGACAATGCGTGTTTTTCTCAGCGCGATCAACTTTCTTCTAAAAATAGCGAGTGACTTGTGAAGTATGTCGAAAACATTCCTTCCGAGCAGTTGGAACCAACGCTCTTCTCTGCTACGCGCAGGATCAATGAATATTAACCATCGCAGAAACACCGCCATCGACATTACCATCGAAAATTACCCTTTCGTTACGAAACGAGCATAAATTCGGTTCCCTACGTGTTTACCACCCATTCCGAACAACCTGTTATATAATCCCAACTAGTCATCCATCGTAAACGAATTTCAAAGTGCAAGTAACTGTTTACTGCGCCGGGATAATTGTTTATCATGCAAATCCTTGGTGTGCTTCGACGTGCATCAGACTTATCACTGGATAACAGTAAATGAACGAGGAAGGGAAAGAAGGCGAAAGAATGCGAAACACGGACAGCGGGCTTCCTGAATAGTCAGCTGAGAGCAGATCCCTAAGCGCGAGCGGATGCCCGAATCCGAATCCGTGGTAATACGTCGTTCACATCGTTAAAGTAGCGTCTTCGAAGCGTCGTAAAGCGTTCTCGTTAATTATGAATAATATGATTACGCGGCTCCTTCCCATGGTTTCCCTTTTGTGAGACCCAGCCTCAGCCCGGGGAACTCTGCGCCGATTCACAGAGCACCGGCTCGAGAATCAGATACATACCTATGAAATTCTAACACGTGCAGCGTGTGGCAACAGTGACGCTCGCGCTTCAATAAGCGGCGATAAAGTTATGCGCGCTCCGATACGCGGTATCACAATTACTCGAGGTACACACCAAGCAAGATAACGCACTACCGATATCTGGTCATCGCGAATCTACGAATGACGCGTTAGGTGGCAGAATAAGTACACTATTGTCAATTCCCTTGGTTGAATTTTGATGCAACGTCGAGGACGTTCAACGCGCAACTTGTAAAGTATGATATTTTAGCAGCTGCTGCGAGCCTCGCTTGCACCCGTCCCCTTATCGTTATCAGAAGATCGTGCCAGCGGTGGAAGCAGTGTACACAGTGTTTCGCGAATTAATTGCTATTTTTATTGCCACGTGGAAGCTCGTTGCTAAACTCGCTGCTATGCTCGTCGCTCTGATAAGAGTACATTTCGCAGAGCTCACCTGATATCGGCCCTCGGGAAAGGTGGACGCATTTAACAGAGGTCCCACTGAATCATCGTCAGTCCTGTTTGGAGCAGCGTATCCTCCAGCAGACGTGGTTTCGTTGCCGCGAAATGTGCACAGTTCGATGGAGCGTTTCGCGATCCACGATCGAAGACCTGACAGAGCCACACGATCTTCGCGAAGAAAGACGATCAAGTACCGTCTGTTTAAACCGACCGAGCGGGTCCGGACGACTGAACGTGCCACTCATTGCGCCTCCACCGTCAGCCTCGATTCCTCCTTCTCTTTCTCAATCTCTTTCTCTTTCTCTCCCTCTCCTCAGGTGCGCTTGCCTCTCTTTTCACCTATGCAAACAGAAGCTGCACAGCGGCGGTCTGTTTTGTCGCTTGTGATCCGTTAGCAACGATCGATTAAACGAAGTGGACGACGTTGACTATCGCCACTCTGTCACGATCTTTATTATCTATTGTTTAGACGAAATCATGTTTCGTGTTTCGCGGAATTTTGTACAATTTTAGTGGCTGACACAAGCGTGACTTATTTCACCGTGTATTTTTATCGAGCACGATGAGGGTTTTTTAGTAGTGTCAATGAATGCGCGAACGCGATGTTTAATCAGGTGGTTAAAATCGATCGTGGTTTTATCAGTTTGGTTCTTGAATAGAAATTCTGCTTTTTCTAAGTAGGTTTAATCTCTAAGCTGGTTTAAAATCGGCCTGCCTAAACTGCGAATTTGCCTGCTTTGGAATAATATTTAACTCTTTAACGACACATTATATTTTATAAAAATGACCCAAAATTACAACCTTTTTTATGCTTCTATTTTACTATTTAAATGTTTATGAACTGGGAAAGCGTTTTTTTTTTATTCTATCGAACGCAATATGAGGCATTGAGAAGTGAGAACAAAAACGGATTAACCCAGATTTCTGGCGAAATTGAATTAGTAGCAATAATTTAATTATTAGTAGGCTATACTACTCATATAAAATAGGAAAAAATAATTCTTTTTAAACGTGGGTTAGTCCGCTTTTGCTCTCAATGCCTCATATTACGGAGATGGAATTTTGAGACTGTTCGCAAGGAACGTAATTGAATTTCGAAGGTTTATTTTGATGTATGATATTACAAGCTTCCATCAGGATCTGGTTCTCATGAAATAAAATTATAAGGGAACCGATTCAGTTTATCGTAATAGCTACATTCCCGTCGGTGCCATGCACTCCTGATGGATACGCTTCCGTCACGGCTCGTGATCTAGAATGTCACTGCCTCGATCCTCATCGCTCTTTTTCCTATTTATACCCCTTTGTGCAGATTAAAGTTATGCAGCCATGTAATATAGGCGTGGAATTGACATTGAACGGTGGGGAAGGGGAGTTATTCCTTAACGAGCTGCATAGAGAAAGGCACGTGGAAAAAGTGCCTGACATTTAAATATTTAACTGCTGCATTAAACGCGTGGCATTTAAATTTATTATTAGAGCCGTTTCACGCGGTGCCATGGCTTCGTTAAACGAATTATAATCATTGATACTGAATCTGTCCGACATAATTTCTTCTGATATCCGCGAAAGAATGTGGAAGCACTCGCTCGAAAGTGTGTGAAGAATGGGCAGTTTTTATGATTACTTTTTCTTCCAAAATGAACATTTTACATAGTTCTGGTTTTGTACATGTGTTTACTAATATTTTACCAACACTTTCACGTCGTTACATTAAAAAGTAACGAATATTTATTATGTTAGAGGTGTTTATGTGCGATCACTTTCAAAAATTCCTCCTTCGCGGTTACCACGATTGTGTAACTTCGTTAATACTTCGAATTTCTCAAAAAATTTCAACAGAACAGTCAAGAACCTTCGTGCCAATAGAAAGTATATAAAAAATCGAATTTCGAGCAAGTACCCCCTTAAACACTTAAACACATTTAATGATTTCATGGGGAATGTGAAGTGTGGCATTTGAAGAAGCCCACAGCGGAATGGTTAATGAAAAGCTTGTTTCCTCTGAGAATATGTTAACGTTAGCTATGTACGCCAACGTGCAAGAGACTGTCCCACTCGTGGCTCATGCAAATGTGGGCACCGACATTGAACAGTTGACATTGAGTGGCGGGAAACGGTCATTAAGCTCAATATCAGTGTACCCAGCGACTTGCTGATCGACCGTAATGTCGCTAACCCCGATAAAACGGTGATTATTCTCACCTCGCGTGAGTACAATGCCCCAGAATCATGATGATCCCTCTCCAAACATCCCAACAGAATTCTGATAACTGGGTCGCGTTATATCATCTACTCTCCATCACAGCCCTCCAATCTAATCGTTCGAATCCTTTCATTTCACTTTCGAAACGAATCGACGCGAGCAAAAAAAGCTCAACATCCGAAGATCCACCCGGAGGCGTTCGTTTTTCCAAAAGCGTCACGCTTTCGAAGTGTCACGCATCAGCGAGTAACGCAGGCGTGTATCGTGGCCGCGGACACACGTATCACTTTATTGGTACTCCCGAGGACACGTGCGCGGTTTAACTGTAAACCTTAACGTTTCGCCGCGGAACGACGGGGAGAGCCGTGTCTGGGCTGTAATTTTCGTTTCGCTCCATTGTTCGCGAGCAGTAAAAATCGATCGTTACCGTGCCTCGGCCGCCGCCGCGCCGCGCGGGCCTTACATCGGTTGCCGCGAACAAGGGGCGCCGAGCGTATTTTCGTCGCCGTGGCCGTATGTTGCTCGTCTCCGCCTTCGAGTCCTTTATCGAGGCGAACCAGTGATAATGCCCGCTGAAATGCTCGCGAACGCCCGTATGATATCTCCGCGTTAACGTTGCCTACACTATTATCGGGCGGGAGCGCTATCAGCGACATCGGATGACTATGGTTTTCACCGTGTACCCTGGCCGAAAGAAACGCGGGACCGATAAAACGGCCGTGTACCGTGGCTAGGCGCTCTTAGACCGCCGGCAACGGAATTGTAGAATGATGTTGGATTATAATTTATAATCGCGCCGGGGGAGAACGTGTGGGCTTCTCATTCGGACGTTGCTGGTTTGCGTCGCGTGAATTCTGAACCCCGCCGGGGCGATTAGACGCGGGAGACGCAAATGTTTGGATCTGATAGGGCCCTGCGGTTATTACACTGGTTGCAATGTGGGGAGTCAGTGGCGGATTTAAAAGAAAAGGTCCAGGTGGCAAACGTTCTGAGGGGCCCACTTTTCGGGAAAATGAGGAGGTAGTTTACTAAAAGGGAGTAAGTGTGCAGAAAAGTATAGAAAAAAAAATATAGTGCTTGAATAAAACCATAATTTTTTTTTAAGACAGGGCCCTAGGGGGCCCTCTGAGCAGGGACTCTTTTTCGGGAAAATAAAGCGGTAATTTACTGATAACGGATTCAGTGTAATAATACAGGAAAAAAAGTATAGTTTGAATAAAATCATAATTTTTTTAAGGATAAGGCCCTGGGGGGGGGGGGCCTTCTGGGCAGGGGCCCAGGTGGCAACTCCTCATCAGCCGCCCCGTTAAATCCGCTACTGTGAAGATTTGCACGTCTAATCAGGGTCACGTTAATTCCACTATTTTGGCAGATGTCGGGGCAGGTTTGTTGTACCTATTCTTCTCGATACGGAGCGCGGCCAGTTTCACCAGAGGCATATTGTACAGAGTTATTGTGCTACGAAGTAGAGCGGGCTTTGAATGCTATGCGTCACGTAATTGCGATCGTGTCCGTTGTAAAATCTACAAGGTAGAGTTAAAAGCTGGGGCACATTAGTGTACTACCGTCCACAGACGATCATAGGACACTTACTCGTTTTCAGAAAATGAGGTTTGTGCCGCAAAGTGCATCGCAAACTGCATCGTCTGAAGATGTAATAAGGTCGCATGAGGACGTGGCTGTTTGGTTCTGATTACGTTAGTTGTTTAAGAATGTTTAGGGGAAGGTTAGTGATAAGATAGGAATAAACAAGGAGTTGTTCTTTGTATTTAAATTAATTGCAAGAAGTAAATGTTCAAAATTATAAAGACGTATTCGTACTGCGGTTACAAAAGACGTGAAAAAGAGTTCATCCATTCCATAATTTATAATTTATTAATGCTTTGATAAGATGCACATTGCAGGAATCGTGACAGATTAAAATTAATTCAAATTAAGTAACATTTCGACTGGTAGAAACGTAAATGAGAAGGATACAGTGGATTCTTGTTATGAGCCCGTTTCTACCACGCGTTTAAAGCCCGACGACTATCCCCACCATATCTTCGAATCCTTCGGACGAGAGTGGGGGAACCCGGGAACGAGCGAGAGGCTCTTTCGTTTCCTCTCGCTCATTCTTGTGTTTTCTCACTCGCGCCATTGGCCGCGCGGAATAGTGTCCACAACGCGCTACGAGCCCACCGCCAGCCCCGTTCGTCGGGCTCATAACGAGGACTAACTGTACTTTGTGTTTCTTACTAACTTTATTAATTAAACGCATTAATAGAAATGCTTTAACTAATAACTATTCGAACAATTGAAGTATAACTAAGTTCTTACTGAATATTGGTTTTGTTTAACTTTTGTTTATTGATGCAAAAATTATCTTTTATATTACTGCTCTGGAATGCATGAGAGGACAGGGTTGAAATGTTTATATCAGAATGTTTATAGCGACAGCGTGACCAACCGATAGAGTCCGTGTGCTTGGCGGATCTCTCCTCGAGAATTCATTCTGCCGGATCATTTCGAACCATAAAGACGTTACCTTCCAAGTGTCCCAAATAAAATCAAGATTCAAAACTATTAATGTGTCTTGAGTTTCCATGGCCTAATTCCCAATACTGAACTTGTTAATATGCTGATTTCCTATATTATCAATATTATATACGTAACCTGCATTACTTACACTTACAGCATCGATCAAGTAGACCTATTGTCCAATGGATGCGTTCAGCGGACTCAACCGTTGTGTAACCGCTCACTGATTTTTCGCTAAACGCTACCGCTCAGTTGCTCACTTCTCAACACGTTTAGTGATCGGTCGCCATGTTTTGTAGCTTAAATAAAGTCTGCTACTTTTACGGAACGTGTTGAGTTGCTACAAATATCGCTACCCTCCCAAGTGTCGTTCAGCGGAACGATGGACTGATCAGGACTGATCATAGTTGAGTTCTCAACGGTTCAGTCCACTGAACGCACCCGCACCCAATGTAATTTTGTGTCACCCCCTTGGTGTTCCCCTTATCATTTCCGTGTCGCATGCAACGTTATCAATTCAGAGTGGAATTCGATATCAATCCCACTAGCGGTTAGAATTGAAACTAATTATGGAGAAAATGCTACGAAAAACGCAAATTTGAATCGATCTGGATGAACATTATGAACTAGGTACTTATTTACTAACTTTTAGAATATAGTAATTACTACTCGCTAAGTTTATTTCGTTAACAATTACGTTTAAGCGTTAAATAAAGCATTAATTGGTCGCGCACTTGGGTACAATCTAAAACGACCTGAATGTTACAATTAATTTCAAGAAACATGTCGCATAATTCCGTTTACTAATAGATTCTGATAGAAACACAATTTGTACTTATTACCATAAATTTCGATCATAAATATTATATAAATACAACGCGAAATAAACATTTGTAGGTACATACAATACAGTCGGTAGGCGAGTATAGATCGTGCAGAAATTGAGAGGCATCTCGCGGTCGGCGAACATAATAACTGATGTTAAACCCACCCAAATTTTGCAAAAACCACTCACAACTACTTACGTTGGTCTTAAAAGTTTGATCCCGACCTTAACCTCCAAAGACAATGAATAGATTTGAATACGTCGAATCTCAATTACACGCAAATGAAAATTATATAAGGCGTGATATTGGCGTACGTTTATATGATGGCGATGTCAAGGTACACGTGTATAATAATTATGACATTTAAACAGAAGGAAACCTAACCTCTAATTTGTTGACAGACAAACTTTGAAGGTGGTGAGTTAGTACTTACAAGTCATAGAATTCTCTGGGGACAGCCCGGTGATATATCGCGTGGTCACACATGCCTGTCGTTGTTCCTTCATCATGTTATTTTCTTCGAAGAGGAAGTTCTCGGTCCATTTTCTTTTGGGCGTAGCAAGAAAGTTGTTGTACATCTCTCTGAAGCTAGAATGGGTATACCTCTATTACATATGCTTCTATATCAAGGCATTACCGTGAAGTTTTAATACAATATTTGATCTTTATAGATAAAAAGCCTGGTCCATCAGATAATAGCATATACAGTTACATAAAATTATCATTCAAAGAAGGTTTGGATCCAAATTTCATTGTGCATTTATCAGACACTATCGTAAGGCGGACTTGGGAGCTTGCACCCATCGTGTCTATTAATCACCCCGATTCTAATACGCAACATAGCGGAGACAATGCCAAACTGCTTCCACGAATAAAAACGCGAACTGGCATCATAGGCATCGAAAGAAGTCTCCAGGAGCAACAGAAAGCAACGGATGAAAGTATATCGATGGCATTTCAGGATCTGAAGAAGCTCATGGGAATGGCCAAAGATATGGTTTCCATTTCGAAAACCATCTCAGCGAAAATACGGGTGACTCTCAACAGTTACTTTATAAAATTGGCATTCATAATCAAAGACCATTGCAGGAGAGGCAAGGGGACATCACGGAGGACGAGACAGTCAGATTTAAATCCTACTTAATGAGTCTCGGCATAGACGACCCCGTCACACGAGACGCGTACAAAAGCAGCAATGAATATTTCAAGCAATTGGCAAAACAGCTGGCGGATATTCTAGAAGAACCGATTAAAGTTAATACAATTGTTGATTAATATCAGATAGATAATATATAAGACAACTTAGAAAATTTTCTTTTACAGGAAGTCGGGGGGATGATGACATTAACGGACGTTTATTGTCGCGTAAATAGAGCTAGAGGCTTAGAGCTTCTGTCACCAGAAGACCTATTAAATGCCAGTAGGCAATTAGCATCGTTGGGTTTGCCTATAGTATTAAGAGTTTTTGATAGTGGAGTTATGGTTCTCCAAAGTCGATCTCATGATGATAATGCTATAGCTGACGCGATAGCTGACTTGGTATGCAAACACGTAGAATTTAGAAAGATTTTATATAAAATTTAATTCTATCATTCCATTGCAGATAAAAGAAAAAGCATCGCTAACGGCAGAAGAGCTCGCACAATCAGAAGGTATATCAGTCCTTTTGGCCCGCGAAAGATTATTAGTTACAGAGAAAAGAGGAAAGGCATGTAGAGATGACACAATTGAAGCACTAAGGTTCTATCCCAATTTGTTTTTGGAAAGAGATGATTAACACCAATTTTCTTACTGACACTTTAAACGGCTATATTTTATCCACAATATAAAACTCGTCATTGAAACTATATATTTTTCTGCCGTATAATATATATATATATATATATGAAACGCGATAAAACTTCAATTTGTCAGAAAATAGAGGTAATCCATTGATTCGAAAGCAAAAAAGTCCGTCATCCTTATTTCGAAATTAATATCTTTTCTAGTTTCCGATATTTCTAATAAATAAGGGGGATAAGAACATTCATACATCATGAGTGTATGTAAGTACATAGGGCGAATTCCACTTACGTCGATTTTTCCGTCTTTGTAATAAAATGAATATCATAAATTATATGTTCCTGTTTTCGAGTCGTAATTTATAGTTAAAAACCTGTATTTTCCGATAATGGCTCTTTCGCAGATTTCTCTTCCATATTTCAAGAGATTTTCATAAATTTTGGAATGTTAACCACGGGCGATTTGGGTGTAAGTGGAATTCGCCCATAATGATCGGTAATTTGAAACTATCAGTGTGTCATTGTTAGACATCCTAAATACGTAAATATCTTATATGTATATATAGTAAGTAAATAAATATTTTATATGTTATACGTACTGTTATAATTAATTCACAAAATAAATACGAAACACCAGAGCTTACGTCCACCCCAATGCGCTGCGAAAACAACTAGAGAATTATAGAGACATGCACTAATCGAATTGTAGAAGTTGGTAGTACGTACCGCGCTACATCACAGGAAGGTGATAACGCCGGAGTGCATTGTGAAAGTTATTGAAAATGCTGTTGTTTTCAACAATTCTGTTGTTCGTTTAACCCGAAAATGGAGCAGAGCCGCGGTGACTGAAGGAGTACTGTTCTAGTTTAAGGCTAGAATAAAAATATTTTTTACTGTGGAATCGGGAGAAGCAGCCTCCGAAACGGTCGTGTACACAGTAGCATAATTTAGAGGATTACACGTAACGCGAAGCCTACTATACCCTCTTCGAATCACGAACGATATTAGAACTGATAATATTTGTTCCTTATTATCTTTGTTTATTACACGTTAAAGAATAAAGCTTTCCTAGCCTTGCTTGCAAAATGGCTTTACCTCCAAACTATAAGCAAGTAGCAATGGCTACATCAAACATTGTTGCATCTAATCGTAAGCATCCTTAAGGTTCACTCCGTCTAATTCTACTTCATATATTCCTTAGCAAATAAATGTTTTGAAAACGTCAATTATCTTTTAGAACGTCTCAGGGCATCCGGCGGAAGTAGTAACAGCTCGAGTAATAGCGTAAGTAGATCCTCTATCTAAACACAATGTAATCGTATATAAAATGTAAAATTAATGTTTATGGTAATCTGTAGAAGGATGCACAAACCCCATTTATACAAACGCCGCATAGTCATCCGGGATTTACACCGCAGAAGGTTGGAAAGAACACAAACGTATGTATTCTCTTTCGGTTATATGTGTTTTATGTATTGAAATTTAAATAAGCATGTCAGTTTCATAAACCTGATTAAACTGACTTTGGTATTTGGATAGGCTGATTCTCGTCTGCCTAAACCACCTAAGCCGCCAGAGAAACCGCTTATGCCTTACATGAGATACAGTAGAAAAGTGTGGGATCAAGTGAAAGCTCAGAATCCAGAGTTAAAGCTATGGGAAATAGGAAAAATTATCGGTCAAATGTGGAGAGATTTGCCGGAAGAGGACAAAACTGAGTTTATCGAAGAATATGAGGCAGAAAAAGTACGCGTTGTAGTATTACCTTCGTATAATATTATGAAAATGAATAAGTACTAACAGTGTTCTTGTATCGATTAGGTTGAATATGAAAAAAGTTTAAAAACTTACCACAATTCGCCTGCGTATCTAGCTTATATCGCAGCGAAGAATAGGGGAAAATCTGGTAAACGTTAGATATCGCTGAACCTTATATAATTATATGCAATTCCACATAGAATTCAGCAATATTTCAATTTTTGTTTCACTTAGCATTATGTGCGGCACAACAGAATAGTGATGATCGAGAGAGCCACGAACGTTCATCGGGCAGTACTAAAGGGCAAGCTGCACAAGATAGAAGGATAGACATTTTACCGGCCGAAGATGACGATGGTATGTAAACATGTACGCGCGTTACACATTAAGTACGTAAAAATTTCGTTTATATACATTTATTATTTTACAGATCAAGATGATGGATATTCCGTGAAACACGTTGCATACTCCCGGTACACTCGAAATCATCGTCTGATTAATGAGATATTCAGTGATACTGTAGTTCCTGATGTTCGCTCTGTTGTCACTACCCAACGAATGCAAGTTTTACGCCGTCAAGTACAGTCCTTAACTATGCATCAGGTGTGATAACTATAACACATAGTAGTTTTTAAACAAATAACATAATGCAATGACTGTAGGTATTAAATTTTTAAATGTTTACAGAAAAAACTTGAAGCAGAGCTCCAACAGATAGAAGAAAAATTTGAAGCAAAAAAACGCAAATTCATTGAGACAAGCGAAATATTTCAAGAAGAATTGAAGAAAGTAAGTTATCTGTTTGTTAAAATGTATAGTGGAATATAAAAAAAGTTCTTTTCAGCACTGTAAACCAGCAGTAGATGAAGAAACTTTTAATAAAATGGTGGAACGCCAGTATGAAGCTCTTAGACGAGATAGATTAAAAGGGACAGAAGAAAATCGTTCGGATGGGCCTGCATCAAGTGAATCAACTCCGAATTCTACACCTACTCCGACTCCTGCTCCTGTTAATGACGAAACACCATCTGATGTAAGTACTGTTTATATCATTTTAATTAGAACAATGATACAATACGCTTTTTCGCAGGTCCCTGATAACGATGCAATAAAGAAACCAAATGTATCTGAGAAACTTAACACTGAAATAAAGAAGGAAGCATCTCCACCATATATTGAAAGTAAACTTGAACCTCCACTGGTTCAAGCAAATTCTAATCAACATGCATCCAATTCTGCGATGTATTGCGGGGCTGTTAGTCCAATACAACAACAACAAACACCACCGCCGCCACTGCAGCAACAGCAACAACCACAGCAGCAGCAGCAAGCGTCTCAACAACCACAATCGCAACAACAGCCACCGCCAGCTCAACATCAGCAATCACAGCCACCCCAGCAACATCAACAACCACCGCCAGCTCAACATCAACAACCACCGCCACAACCGCATCAACAGCATCCACAACAATCAGCAAATCAACAATCACAACCACCTTCTTTGCAACCTCAGCAACCTACTACAACGACAGCAGCAACTGCTATTATAAATACAAGTGCACCAACAAGTGTAAACGCAACTGCAAATGCACCACCAACTATGCCCCCCGTTTCTTCGCCAGCTCCTCCCATACAACATAGTCCTCATCAACAGGGAATGTTAGCTAATCATTCGATGCCGCCTCATCAGGGAACGCAAGGAACCCAGGGAACTCAGGTGCTTCCGCCTCACGGGCCAGTTTCTAATCCGCACACTCCCCAAATGATTCCGCCAAATCAAGGCTACAGTCAACAGTATCAACCAGGACCAACCCAACAAGCCCAAAATGTTCCATTAGCCCCGAGACCTCCGCACCCGTCTTACACTTATTCTCAGCAGCAATCGTATCATCAACCGTATCCTCAATACGCGCACCCATATTATCAACCGTATTCGCAGTATTCACCACACACCATGGGTCGCCCTCATGCCCATGGCCCTCACAGTCCGCACAGCCCTCATTATCATCCACAGTCTCCTCACGCTATTGGGGAGAATAACACCACTAATAACAGTGTACCTGGTTCAAGCACTGCTTCCGCACCAACTTCCGATGCCAGCAATTCATCTTATTCTCCAGCATCGGGACATTGCGAAAACGAACGTTCCGTTCCGTCAGAGAATCAAGAGGGCCAAGTAGATATTAAATCAGGATCTGGTTAATTATTTTTTATAATTGCATATAACTATTTATAGAATTCCCATTGACTTTATGTAAACCGTAGAACTACATTTGAATATTGATCCATTTAAACAATTATAATAAAGTTGCCACACTCGTTCAATTTGTACAATAAAAATGCATTGTTAATCTTTCTTTTATTTTTAGCAGCGAGACGGTCGATAGAACGGTCGTTTCACGGCATGACAACGTTACTTTTATAAAATGCCACAGAATGCATTTGTACAAGATGTTCGTGTATAATTAAACATTGGACATTGAATATACATCAGTCTTTTACTTCACAGGTTTCATTTGCCAAAGCCCGTCGTTCAAGTAATGACAATTCTCTATACCTACTCCTTTGTTCACTTTAGCTCTGCAAATTACATTATTACAACACACCAACTGCCTTTTAAACGCTTTATATTAAATCTGCCTCGTTTACTTACATATCTTCCGTCGACAATGTAGTAGTACCAACAGCTAATGCATGTTGCTTACCCTCTGCCATAACAGCCTATGTGTCTCGAGTTAAGTATCTAATAGCCTTGCGGAACTTTGAGATCGATAATTAGCATATACAATTTAAAGTAGCTTTACAAAGGATACAACGACAGTTGCTTTTTCTACAGATGTCATCTTCGCACCTTTCGATGTTAAACCCGGACACATAATGTTCGCTCCGCTAAGAACGAACCGGATAGCACCTTTGTCAACTTGTTGCATTGGTAAAAAAAATGGGTCTGAAATTTTTTAATACCTCAAGGTACAAGACATTTATATAGAGCACGAATTCTTGTTCGTATTTGATACTACGTGGACACGGTATAAGAAAATAGATCGTGGCTTACATTTATGTAGTAATCTTAAGGTAGGCATCCAAGGGCCTTCGCGTTGGCGGAAAAACAAAAAGTCTCCTGCCGCGTTTACTATGATTTCTATGTGATCGTGGCTAGCACGTAAAAGTAAATAGAGATAGATTAATTTATTCGCGAATTGAGCATAAATTTTAATAATGACTTACCATTTTACAATTCGGAAGGAATCCTTTTTCGGAATGATAGTGTCCACGTGACTCTCTAAATGAGGATAAAGATCTATGATCTTCGAACGAATTCCTTTCTGAACTGACGACTTTAATTGCTGTATACCCGAAATACTGTCTTTTTCGTCGAATCTAAGAATACGTTAAATAAAATCTGGGTTTATTATTGTGTATAGGTTATGCTGCTATAACGAACATAATGATGCACGTACTTTTTAAACATCTTCCTCTTTTTTATCAAACAATGTTACACGTTAGAGAATTTTTAATACTTAAACGATACATTCAATTATACAATTCTTGACTTAAATGCTGCTTCCCCTAAAAATTCAATGCCAGCCGGTGTACACTTCTTATAGTTATTACACTATAGTATCATATAATATATATAGATCAATACCCACGCGTGCGCGGATTACATGCATGTAAGGGGTACTTCGGCTTCCAATCGCGCGTGGGTGTAAATATTCCTGAACAAAAAACTTTAATATTAATACTACTATATAATATAAATAATACAGGGAATTTTAATTCTTAGATATATCTAGTCTTTTAAAATGCAGAAATTCGAGAATAATTAACAAAAATCGTCTATAGTAAGTAAAATGAACTATATATACACAGATAAAATAATATGAAGAAGAGAAAGATACGTATATAACTTAAATTAAATAAACAGTATTTATATATTTTAATTTTGATGCTGGAGTCATTCATTTTACATTTGTTCAGTACATATGTTCATAGATGATTTCGTAGTTCCCGTCTTTGACGTTTGAATTTCGTCTCCATGATCACCTGAAGATGAGATATGGCGGATATTCTCACTAACAATCAGTTCGGTCAACACCGAAATGGTTGTTCAGTTTCCTTCTTGGTGCGTTTGTATTATCTACTTAAATCTGTTTACTGTGTATTCCTGTTTCATTTATTCAATTTTTATTTCCTATTCCGTTCAATGTTTTTTTACTGTATCGGTCTTAATGTATACGTGTAACTGTTGCGACAAGTAAAGCATCAAAATGTAAATAATAATACATATGGTTTATTATGAATTGATCTAACATTCTCTTAGAAAAGATCTTATTTCTGTTTTAATTTAAAGAATTATGTGATTGTAATATTGTTACATCCGCGAAGTTAGCCAAAATAATCTTGGACTGCAGTTAGCCTCTGAGTTTTCTGTAGAATCATTTTACGTAGCCGTAATTATGTATTCGCATCGGTAGAATAGCGCAAGATATTGTTTACATTGCTTTATTGTATAGCGCTAAAATTTTATATAATTTTTATCACATGTTTCTGTTATTTTCGAAGAAATAGTGCGAGTCAAATTTTGTAAGGTTATGAAATGTTAATAACATTGAGGCTTAACACAGGTAACAGGGCCAGCAGAATTATGCCTCAAGATTTCTGAGGGATTACATGAAAGCGCAAAAAGAAGGAAATGGCATATTGTAGTGCATCTATGCGAATTCATCACCGAGGTTGCAAAGGACAATTTAAATCTTAGTGCGGATTTTATTATTTTGGTGTTTGATTGGAGAACCACGCAGTCTCTGTCCGAAGTAAGTACTGAATTTTCTTTAAGTAATTTTAAGAACAGCAATGGATTTATGCTAACATAAAATTCAATTATTGCTTAAGGTAGAAGCGAACCTAAATCTTGTAGATGAACACTACATAACTTCTGGAGCTGTGTGTTTAGTAAACTGCAAGGGAATCTCAAATATTATGGGATTGACCTCCCATAAATCAACAAAAATAAGAGACAAATATAATATCCGATTACTATCTGCCAATGTTTTTGTAAGTTCGTATAATGTTATTCGATATTAACTTATGATAAGTGTGGTATAATATATTTCATAGTTACATAAAATTTAGTATTATTTTTAGATACCAGAAGTTTGTGTTCAATTGGGTGGTAGAATATTGAACTTAACGGAAGCTGTATTGGGTATAACAAGTGGAATTCCTAGTATTACGTTTTCAACATAGAATTATCAAGTTCAGCCCCTGATATTAAAATGAAAAAGGCAAATAGCAAAGGTCAAACGTATGCCTCTAGTCAAGAGGACAGCGAAAACGACAGCGACGAAACTGAATGTAGTATTGGCAGTAATTCTACGGCAGGTACTCATCGTAGCGACACACCTACGCGCAGTGCTCGTTACAAAAGAAAAGGTCGGCGTAGAAGTAAGACTGCCAAGTATAAACCATGCATCGACAAGCCTCTTTACAAATATTGCTGTAGCATTAAAGAGGACCACGGGCAACCATTGTTCGGAGTGCAATTTAATCATCATTTGAAAGAAGGCGAGCCACTAATATTTGCGTCTGTGGGAAGCAACAGAGTGAGCATTTATGAATGCCCGGAGGGAGGTAATATTAGATTGCGCCAATGTTACGCAGATCCCGATCCAGAAGAAAACTTTTATACATGTACTTGGACTTACGATGACTCTGGAAAACCTTTACTGGCGGTGGCAGGGTCGCGCGGTGTTGTAAGAGTTATTAGCCCCGTAACAATGACTTGCATCAAACACTATATTGGACATGGTCACGCTATAAACGAGCTGAAAGTTCATCCTAAAGATCCAAATATATTGCTCTCAGCATCGAAAGACCATGCTCTCAGGCTATGGAATATAAAAACCGACGTGTGCATAGCAATTTTTGGCGGTGTCGAAGGTCACAGAGACGAGGTGTTAAGCGCAGATTTCGATATGAAAGGGGAGCGCATCATTTCATGCGGTATGGATCATGCTTTGAAGCTGTGGTCATTGGACAAGCCAGACATGCAAGAAGCGATAAAGCAATCTTACTACTGTAATCCCAGCCGTAGCGGAAGACCTTTCGATTCGATACTTCAGCATTTTCCAGACTTTACTACACGCGATGTCCATCGTAATTACGTCGATTGCGTGAAATGGTACGGTGATTTCATTTTAAGTAAATCTTGCGAAAATTGTATAGTATGTTGGAAACCGGGACGCCTTGAAGATTCTCAGCTGCGCAACGGAGAGACGAGCGCCACTGTTTTGCATCGGTTCGAATTTAAAGAATGTGATATATGGTTCATACGATTTTCTATGGACTTTTGGCAACGCACGATAGCTTTAGGCAATCAAGTGGGCAGGACGTACGTATGGGATTTAGAAGTCGACGAACCTGGTCAGGCACGATGTTATTCGCTTCAGCATCCTAGATGTACCGCGCCCATACGTCAGACTAGTTTAAGTAGAGACGGCTCCGTTTTATTATGCGTTTGTGACGATGCCACTATATGGAGATGGAATCGTGAACATTAATGTTTGTGTAATATATTAAATAGTGCCTTTATATTTTATAGAATTTACTGTATTAAATTCTTATTCACTGCCTTCTAAAATGCAGAATCATAAAGTAGTTGAATGAATAGTAGGTTATAGATTTGACATGAAGTATTCGTATAGTAATTGTAGTATACTTTTATTCATAAATAATTTATGAAGACACATTAAAATTTGAATATTTAAACACATTGTTACCAGCATACTGTAGTAACATTCTGCAAAAGAATGACTAATTCATTTTTGTATGACATTGCAAAACAAGACTAAACGTAAGCATATCTATATTATATGGATAGTTTTAATTATATAAATATTGTACATTTCTAATTCATCATATACAGTACAATATTTTTCGAATTTGTATAATAATAATAATTCCATGAAATAAAATTTATTCTGCAAAATGTACAAGTATCTAAATATTCGTCGTTTATCATCAAACTTATGTCATTTCGAATCACGTTATTAAAAGTGATTATATTTTTCAAAAAAGACGATTACTGGAAACTCTTAACTAATAACATTAAATGGTTAGATTTTAGAAATGTTACACTCTCAAAAAAAATTATTACGTTACATCTGAACTCTTACAAGAAATTTATCGTTAGTAACTACTATGCATTAAATCTAATGTCTTTCATGCAAATCGAAGTCAAATAAGCGCGATTTTGATTGAGTCGTCAATTTTGAGCGTAGAACTACGACTTACAGATCGGAGAGTTGAAATGAGCTATTTAGTCGAGTATGGTTTCAAAGCGTTTATTTAATTTGTTATAACCAACACAGGTTTATGATGTGAAATGTAGCTTACATAAGTTTTACAAATAATACTGGATGCATTCTTTGAAACCATATTCGACTAGATCATTTCAACTCTCCGATCTGCAAGTCGTAGTCCTACCCTCAAAACCGATAGCTGAATCAAAATTGAACCTATTTGATTTTTTTTTTGGAATATCTCGAAAACTTCATCGGCTTCATCGTTTGTTTTGTTTTTGACCGCCGCGATGTATTTATGGAAACAGTAGATCAACGGTGGTCCCCATGCTGACGCATACGCTGCCACGGACGCGTAGGTATACATAAGTACGTAAGTAGCAATCATGTAGTAGCAGGAGTTTTTCGCGAATATCTCGGAAACTAAGGCCGAGCGACGGTTATATGTATAGCGGAAAGTTGTTCAGAATGTTGAGTTTTACAACATATTTAAATTTCATCTAAATCGGTGAAGTGTACCAGCTTTTATGCACAATTACCAATTTTAGTTTAAACCACTGCAATATATTGTTTATTCCCCATGGGGAGCGTCGGGCGCATTATGTATTGTGCAATAAGCGAATTGGACTCCATGCTGTTTACGAATATGCAAACACGATTACTGTATGGCACGTACTTTTAACGATATAACGATTTCAATCGGGACATATTTTCGTCACCGGCGGTCAGCCATAAATCGCCCCATACACTATCCGAGTTGTTAAACGTAATCCTACGTAAAAACATTTTGCAATTTTTCTTTGTTATAATTTTGACTAAATGCTTGTATAAGTAATAAAAGTTTCATGCTTTGAACATCAGATGATTAATTAGTGAAGTATTTACTACAAGCCGTACATTGTACTCGCAATAACCCACAAATTTGTTCTGCTTATCTCACGATTTGTTATTTACCAAACTACCTATAATAAGCCTATAATGAAAATATGTTGTAAGGAATAACGATCGCGCGAAAGTGAAATACTTGCAATCGTGTAGTAATGTCCGTAAACGAAAATCATTATGTAATTTCCTTTTTATACAAAGTACAGAAATTATTGAAAAATTGAATGCTTGTACATATCAAATACAAATGTTTCCAAAGAAGATTTAATGAATAAGCACCGAAGAATGATTTAAATGTGACACGAAGAATGATTTAAACAAGGGATTTTGATTTTATGCATAATTGTTCAACAATGGATTAACAACAACTGCGCTTCTCTTTGCTTCTTTGTCTTCTTTATCCTCACCGGCTGGTCGTTGTACATCCTGCTGTCCCCTGATTCTGATATTGTGCTTTTCTTTGAATTCATTTATTATAACTCCCTTTTTCGCCAACTGATCGTTCAGGGCATCTATGACCTTAATCAGCTGCAAATCATGAATTATCTTTCTTTAATGCTCCATGCTTACAATAAAGTTTTATTTATGCTTATATCGTTAAGAGAAAGAAAGGGCGAATTAACCTGCTCTTTGTTCGTGACCAATGCAGGCATTACATCTTGTACTGTAAGCTCGCACAAAACACCTCCGGTCATTTTAAAGCACTTTCTTTTTGGGTCTACATTCTTTAATGTGTCAATTACAATCCTAGAACATCAAATTTGTGTATTTCCTCGAAATGTACAACTTAACGCGATATTTATTTAGAAAGGCCAGTACGATTAGTAATTGGTTTTCCTGACAATTGCTTGGTAATTTCATTCGATCGGAGTTCATTTACCGTCCAAAAGTTATTTAATATATATCAGTGGGACTAAAAATGCACGAAACAGAAACGCTTAAAATAGGTTAGGAGAGTCATACTTGTGCTCATTCAATTCCATCTCCATTTCTGACAGTTTATTAGCCATTGCTCTTTGCTCATTGCGAAGTATTTGAAATTCAGACAGTATTCCTGCATTAGATTTCGCAGCTTCCGCGGCTTTTCCCGATTTTTTATTGCTTGCCATGTTAGGAGCTTTGCATTACTTTCTTCCACATACACGCGATTCACAACGATCCACCATTCACCTCGCGTCACGCGTCACGCTGTTCCCACTGGTTCCCACTTTAGATCGATTTATATAGAATATAGAACATGGAACTCAAGCTGGATACGATTAGCAGAAATCTCTGGATATAAAATATTTCATATTGTCCATTTTCGAGCATATTAATTTATATTTTTGTATATTTTAAATATACTTTCGTCTAATAAAAAACTAAGCAGCATCCCGCTATTAATTAATGTTACCCTAATAGTGGCAAACTATATCTTCATCTCTTTCACTGGAACTGTTTATATGGAAAGAGATACAAATTTGTTTATTAATTTACATTTCTGCATTGAAAGGCCCTAAATCAGAGGTGCAATCTTTATAGATTACAAACTCGTTACAGTTCATTCCGCGATCATATCGACCCTAATGTATTCTCACATCATGATATCGACCATAATAATTATCATTTTATTGCTTAAAATCTTAAAATAACATTTTTCAAATTTGTTACTTTATGGAGTAAGAAACGTTATAATCACATAGCGGTGATATTGTGAATTAAAGCGACCCGCCCGTTCCGCGTATCTTCGTTCTTTTCTAAACAGCAGTCCCTCTCACTCTAAAAACGACCTCCTCGCACCATGCACCCCTACTATCCCATAGCGCCGAAGGATTAGGGGCACGTAACCAAAGTAGGTGGTAGAATTTTATCCTTGTTGTACATGCCACCTCTCTGTCTCAGACTTCGTCAAGGACAACCTCCACCATTATTTTGCGTTCCGGTTAACGCGACAGTTTTTTCCTACTTCAATCAGGAACGCATAAAGCGAAGTTAGTCGCATCATATACCTTTGAAATGCAACGTAAATAGAAATAGTAATTACTAAGCAATTTAATGCTACTTTCAAACAGTTTATAAGTAATTCCCTTTTAGATAAAATGTGTAAAAAATCAAGAATTCCCAATGCAACTGTGAAAGTGCATAAATTAGCGATAGAAACGTAGTAATTTACCCAAAAGTATAATAATTTATCCAAAAGTATATATACATATAAAAGCTACTGGCAATTGTTGTCATAGGTTTACGTAATGAAGTGCAACGTTAAATGTTTACAAATTATTTCTAGAAAATCCATAATAAAATTGATTAAAAATTTGTCTGCATACTAACTGAAGCCGGCGTTGTAATTGTCCTACGCATATCCAACAGTTAATAAATGTTACTTAATTATAAAATAACTGATTGCAAATATCGCGCGGGAAAGTAGTTAAGGGTCTATACTTTAAGATTCAGCGGCAAAAGTACGTAAATTATTTCTGGAAAATCCTCAATTAATTAAAAAAACTGAGTATCGTAAATAGCGTCACATTAATTCTAACCCTGTTTGAGTAATGTTAGTATAACTACGTAATTATAAATAAAAGAATGACAAGGATGATATAGGAAAGTAGGCAAAGGATCTATATTAGGAGATGCAATTCTAAAAGTGCATAAATTCTTGCGAAATGGATAATTCATTAATTTTCCGTGATTGTTGAATGTGCTGGGGAAGGAGGTTATATGCAAAAATATGCAAACTTGTTTATTTATTTGCTTATTTGCAAGCTGAGATTATAGGCCTCTTGTGGAGGCTCCACAAATCAATATACAACCATATTCGATAACAAAATTCTTTATTTATTACTTAAAAAAGCCTTTTGAAAATTGTTCAGTTCTTGAACACTCAAATGCCAGCATCACGTAGCGGTGGAAGGTGTGAATTAAAATGGGCGTTAAAACACGTCGGCGTGCCAATCTTGAGGATGCATTCGATTTAGTGTAGCCTGGCGTTGACGTGTTTTGACGCCCACTTCGCCACGCATGACTAATTAATTAATTACAAAGAACATCACCACAGATAGCACATAGGAACGTAATCAAAAGTCTATATTTTGTGATGCAATGCACAAAGTACATCGATTAACTTTATAAAAGCCATAATTCGTTTGTTCTTCGTAATGTTCACTGTAAAAGTCATACAAACAATAGCATATATTTGTTTATTTATTCATTTATTTGCATCCGGAAGTCCTACGTCTCTTGTAGAAGCGCTGTTAATCGTTATGTATGTACCCGTATTCAACAAAGAAATTGTTTCTTTAGTAGCGAACCCTAAGCCTAGAAAATTAAAAAAATTCATTTCTTTTGTGTATTTCATGTATTAGTGTAAACATACGGCTTACGGTCAAGGAATACTTTTTTGTAAAGCGGCTTAACATTTACGAAGTGAATTTGATGTAACAATTTCTTTATCTTTTACGTTCCAATCCTATACTATCGATAGAATTCTAATTTGTGCGTACCATTCCTCGCAAAGTACAATAGTAACTTACAAAATTAAGACGCAGTATATTTTATACAGAATATAAGATATTCGGTACACTGTATCTAAAGAAATATACCAGAGAGTGGATGTTTATACATTAAATGTATATTTTGTTTATCACTTAATACATTCATCACGCTCACACATAAATAAAAAGTTGGTAGATAAAGCTACTCACAACAGCAACATTGCATACCCGCGGGGATGCAGAATTATAAAAAGAATTTTCGTTTTCTTAAAACACAAGTAGTTCTGACCTACTATGATTCTTAATTAATATAAATTATGGGCAGAGGTATGCGATGTACACCTTTTTTTTTATTTAGTCGTGATATGTTAATGCTCCTTAGACGTGCCTCGATCTTGCACTTGTCGCGTCGAATCATGTTCGTTTTATATCCAAATTTAAATATTAAAGGGGAACGCGCAAAAAAAGGATACTACATAACACTTAAAACCTCTTTTGCGTAACAAATTTCGCCGTTACATTGATCGTCTCATACATTTCTATGATGTATATATCGTATATACATATTTCAACGTGAATGTAAAATATTATTATTTATTGTACACATATATTTCAGTAGCAAGCCCAGTCACAAATGCAATAAGATACTATCAGCCTTGTAAAGTCGACATGTTACGAAATAATAACAATTTAATACAGAAGTATGTTAAAATTAATACAATGTCAGTAATTGTATCGAATAATATCAGCACGACCAATATCATTAAAAATATATGAACAATGCAAAAAAAATTCAAATACCTCTAAACGTTATACTGACATGGTATGGTACCCAACGATGGGTATGAGCAAATTAATGTCCGATCGCAGCAGACAAATGACAAATAACACTAAAATACGAAGACGAAAGGAACAAATTTAATAGAAGTTTCGACAAAGAATAGTCTTACTATTCGTGAGAAATTGAAGTTGTGAATTTTAAGGAGATTGTGTCAAAGTCTTATTTGCATACTACAATTGCGAGTTGTATGTATATGTTAAAACTAATAGAGATACTGAAGTTTATAATATACTTAACAATTATAAACTTATTAATGATTATAAGCAATCTAAAAATAACCACATGTATAAATTATAAAAAAATTTAATTACAAAATACATATCTTTAGTTGCAGATATGTAAAGTACTATAACTGGGAAAACTTAATAAAATTCATGTCATGGAAGAAACTGCAGTTCTGTTACATGTGATACGTGTATATGCATAATTGTATGCATAAAACTATAAATATTAAACCACACAAATACATCGCAGGAATGTATTTCTCTTTCTCCTATTTAAAATATTTCACTTCAACATTCGTTACTACATTTGTCAAAATTCTCATTACAATGGAATTAAATAAATAAAACAGTATTTCGCGTAATGGAAACTTACACGTACGAAGTGTATAATAAGTATAGCGTTGATGTTCATAATTTCAATGCACTTTTAGAACACCACTGTTTCAATTATAATCCCAAACATCTGTTCGATGTTCGCAAAAGCATTTGTAGCTTTGTACAATATTTGTAATCCCAAGCAGAAGATAGCTAATAAGTTTCGGATTTCTTGCTAGGGTAAACCTATTATAAGATATAAGCTTATTTTGTTTCTCTATAAATAATGATATGCGAGACGATAAAATAAATAAATACATGTGCGTTTATCATACGAGAAATTGAGTATTCTATCTGGAACTATAAATGCAAAAATTATATTGTCCCCTCGTCTTTTGATTATTTCTAGCAAAGAGGAAATATAAATAATCTTCATTGCTGTGAACAATTTTCATGATTCTGCATAGAAAACTATTTTGTTCGCAAGATCTCTGTTCGTCTGAAAATACACTCTAAGAAAATCTCATCGCGCGTAATATGTAGTATATGCCTCGGGAGTTCTGCTTGCTATAATTATATTCAATTCACAATACTTACAAATTTATTATTTTGGAGCTTTCTCAATTATATACAGTAAAAAACTACTCGTTTTTAGTGAGTCTTGTATTCGTTACACATACAAAATACCTGACTGAAATGAAGCGTTACTAGACCGACGTTTCAGAATTTAATCTTAGTAGGAATTTATTTGATTTGGGATGCGCAAGCTGCTCTGTAAGGTGGAAATGGGGTAAATGATACGCTGTACATAAAAGAGCTACTTCACCTTGCCTCAATTGAAATTCGCAGCCGTTGGCAAGTGGTCGAGACGGCAATTCTCCCTCGCAAACTAGGGCCCAATGATGCGAGCGCTTTTGTCTTTCCTTCTCATTCGAAAGAACAGGGCTTGGTACGAAAAAAGGTTCCAAAAATGCACGCGGTGCTGCATCCTGAGCCAAGCATCGCGCAAGTCGATTTAAAATAGATTCAACCGAGTGACGCGGTTGCTGTCGCGTTACTCTCAAATACTTTTGCAAGGCTCTCGCCATAGATGGGAATACCGCTTGCGCAGCTTCCATAGGATCCATAGGACCAGGATTAGGGGCTGAATCCACTTCTGAGTGTAAACGTTTAATGTGTGCAAATGCTTCCTCAGCGGCAGTGATTAATCTTGCTCTTCGTTTTCTTACTCTACGCTCGTAATCATGTTCCTCGTAAAAACGCTCATTATGGCTAGAATCCCTACGACGCGTTTGAGTAGTTATGGCTGCCCTATCACCGCTACCCCCTCGAGACTGGACACTGCTGGTTACTCCACCGTCAACTTCGTAAAATTTGAAGCTCGATTGCTTTCTACCAGACTTTGACACGGGCAATCTTTCTAGGTATGGGTTGTAAATAGGAAATTCTGTGTAATACCTCTCTAACACCCACACTGCTGCCCGTTGTATCGATAGCTGCCCAATCGCGTAAGATCGTGATTCACCATCTGGTGACCTTACAACCTTCAATACAGATAATGATATATCGTTATAACGCGAATAAGGAGAAATATGAAGCGGTATATAAAAATTAAATACCTTAAGGTAAAACGTGGGTTGCTGATGCCTGATTTCGATGAGTAATATAGCAATATAATGTATGAACAACAAGGTATCCACAAGAGTGCCAGCATAATTTACTAGATTTTTGTACTCTGTTATTTCACCGTTAGCAGCAGTCTTAGCACTCTCAGTGACCTGAAATTTATGATACAGCATGAACGTCGTGGTTACTAAGAATTATCGAAATACATAGTAAAGTCATATACCTGAACAACATAAAATAGCCAGTAAGTACAGATGCACAGTGTAGTAAGCAGCAACACTCCAGCTCTGAACAAGAATATTCGCGGCATTGTAGCATTTCGTTGGCGTAAAAGCACAGCCCAACTCCCGATACCTAGTAGCACCAACTTAAAGGCTAAACCTAGCAATTGGCCTTTGCATTCTGCGTTACACGATAACAATTGTAGTTTCTGTTGCATCGTTAAAACAGTCGTAGAGTCAGGAAAAAATCCCAATTTAGGTAGTATGACCATAGCTATAGGACTAAGAAAGGCACTTAGCCCAAGTATCATTGCCACAGCAGGACCCACAAAGCGGCTACAGGAACTAAACGATCCGTCGCTCTCGTTGGGCCAGTGGCTCACGTCTTCGGTTGATTCCGATCTGTCGGAAGTATTTCCGGTAACAGCTGTAGTATTCTCGCCCCAGTTTTCATCCTGGGGCAGAATCTGTACTTCGATAACTTCTTGACCCAAATTGTCCACACTGTCCCCCCTTACGTTGACAGTTGTTTGAAAGGGAGCCATCTCGCCGGAATCTAAATTATGCCTTTCCTTTCTTTGACTGCGACTGGTCCTTTTAAAAGAATATCCGTGTTGAGGTAAATGTTATCGTCGCACGAATAACATACTGTCAGGTGTAGTTTAAACGAGTGGCAAACTTCTTCATAGATTAAAATACCTGGTACTTCGGTGGGAGTGTTGCCTGTGATGAGATTTTGAACTGTGAGTTCGATGGTGTTTTTGGGAGCTCCTGCTATGATGGCTATGGCTATGCTCGCTAGCCCCCGACTTTACGCTCTCCGTCTCCATTCCCCGGCAAAGGCTACCGCCCACCTGCTACCCCATAAGAACATACCCTCTTCCACGCGTAATCAAACGCCAGCCACATATACGTACTGTTATATTGTAAATGTATATAAAATTGGAACTTTGACGAACCATAAAATGATACGCTATGGATAGAGAGTCTTAAGAGCATTCTCCGTGCAGACAATTTTTTGCACCCCCAACATATTACGATGGGCAGTGAATCTCTTCGGAAATCGAATTCGTACCATCCAGAGATAAGTACCGTGGCAAGATCGCTTTTTTCAATTAAATATTTTATTAATATATTAAAAAACAGACGCCGACACGCCTAACGTTTATTATTCCCACCCCCTCCAACTATCTTGTTACCACATTCCAGGATAATTGTGGGGTAAAAGCAGTATGTACAATTTTCTAGGGATGTTTTTCTATATCAATAAAATACAACAAATTTTTGTTGTCGTATGCATTTACAAAGTATGTATATCTGTACAAGAAATAAAAATTCAATCATCCTCGCGTATCTTTAATTTTCAATTGCTGAATGGAATTAGTTTTTTGCATTAAAGTCAGTGTAGCGTTGAAAACTGCACCAAAGGTATTCATACCAATCTATTTCAGATGCAGATGTAACATCTTAGGTACGAATAGTTGCCTTTAAAACGAAGCCTTAAAATCTGTATTATCATATTTAACAAACACGAAATACGCAATAATCGACCGAAATATTCAAACGTTCGGTATTTTCTTCTTTAAGGTAAGCTTCCCCCACATAAGTCTCCACTACAGGCTAGTTTTGATGAAATATTGTTTACGGAAATAAAAAAGTAGCGCGCATAAATCGCTTGCGCTGGACTCAAAGGAAATACTTTGCGATACGTTTAGTGGCAATGTTAATAAATGTTTGACAGATGAAAAGTAATAAGTGATCGGTAAAACAAGTAAGTAAATGAAGGGAGCTTGTGGACAGTAATAGTTTTGATAAATAGTTTTGCACTACGAAATATGTGATACAGGGTTTCGGCCTTAACTTTAGAATATTTAATAGAAATAGTTAAACATTTTATTGTTACAGTAACTGTAAACATGGCTCTGCGTACGTATGGTGACAAACCGATAAGTTTTCAAGTGGAGGAAAATGGAGAATATTATTGCATTGGGTCCGAAGTGGGCAATTATTTACGCCTATTTCGTGGATCGTTGTATAAACGTTATCCTGGAATGTTCAGGAGGTCCATTACAAATGACGAACGCAAAAAGCTAGTAGAACTTGGATTAAGCCAACATGTACTCGCGTCTAGCGTGTCACTTTTAAGAGCTAGCGAAGTAGAAGACATTATCGAAGGCAACGATGATAAATACAAAGCTGTATCGGTGCATTCGACGGAGCCTCCAGCTCCTAGGGAAGGAAAGTCGAAAAAATCTATGCCTTGGGTGCCTAGTTTACCAAATAGTTCACACCTAGATGCTGTACCTCAAGCCACGCCAATTAATCGTAATAGAGTACATAATAAGAAAATCAGAACATTCCCATTATGGTACATGTTATACTCAATATTATGCTATTCGCAAACCATTTCACACATAGCAAATCAATCTTGTATTCACTTATAAATATAGAATATATTTTTAGTTTCGACGATACAGACCCATCGGCGAATCTGGAAAATGCAGCGCAACAGGAAATGTTGGTCCCAATTCGTTTAGATATGGAAATCGAAGGGCAAAAGTTAAGAGACACTTTTACATGGAACAAAAATGGTATGCTTACCTATAATGTCTATTCGCGTAAATTACAATGAAATATTACTGCAGCAATGTGTTAAATATATATAATATACATTCTTCTTGTAGAAAGCCTTATAACGCCAGAACAATTTGCTGAAGTATTATGCGACGATTTAGATTTAAACCCATTAACTTTTGTGCCAGCCATCGCACAAGCTATAAGACAACAAATCGAAGCCTTTCCGCAAGAAACAATTCTGGAAGATCAGTGCGATCAACGAGTTATAATTAAGTTAAATATACATGTTGGCAACACATCTTTAGTGGATCAAGTAGAATGGGACATGTCCGAGAAAGAAAATAATCCAGAAAAATTTGCAATGAAACTTTGCGCTGAGTTAGGCCTTGGCGGAGAATTTGTCACAGCCATTGCTTATAGGTCGGTGCAAATAACTTATGCTCACACATTTTACGAAAAGATTTTATTAGAAGTTCTATTTATTCGTATGCAATTGAAATAAATATGATTTCAGTGTTCGCGGGCAGTTATCGTGGCACCAAAGAACCTACGCATTTTCAGAAGCCCCTTTACCCACGGTTGAAGTACCTTTTAGACCACCGTCAGAAGCTGATCAATGGGCACCGTTTTTAGAAACGTTGACGGACGCAGAAATGGAAAAGAAAATACGCGATCAAGATCGAAATACGCGGTAAGAATTAATATATTCCAAAACGGTGTATGACAAATGAATAGCTAATTACAATGTTTGTTAATTATTTCAGACGTATGAGACGCTTAGCAAATACTACACCTGGGTGGTAAAACATGTAAACACATATGGTAAATAATAATTGTAACAATTAACAACAGTGTGTGGCATCCTATATTGTGATTGGATAGTATGCTTAGGAAACGCACACTTTGTTCATTTTCGAACTTTTTTAAGCTATGAATACAACAATAAAAATTATGTTAAGATTTAGGCAGAAAATAAAGTGCACTCAAGTAAATGAGAAAGTTTATCTACAATCCGCCATTCAAAAACTTCTTATCTCGTGGCCACACTCTGCTCTCGTGTTCTTACTGACATGTGGCCACAGTCATTAATACTGTTACATAATGCCAGAAATGGAAACGTTTCTAGTAGTGTACTTCAACAGCTTACAAAACGAATTTCATCACATAATGCAATGAATTATTCACACCGGCGATAAAAATTTCAAACATGCTAATGACCAAGTTGACCTGGAATATTCTAAGCGATTTATAAAAATCTTTATAAATTATAATAAACTATTTAGTATGCAAGTAAATAGATTATGCATAAATTTTAATTTCATATATTCATTTCAACCTGATTTTTCGACCTTGACTATTTCTTAGTTATGCTTCGATGTACTTGTACATTAAACACAATTCGCGAACAAATTCTTAACAAGATTTTTCCTATAATTACCAATTTGGTGTATACTTGACATTAATTATATATTCAAGATGAATTTGTGTTAATTTCTTTAAAATTCATTGCAGTAAAGAGTACATAAAAGTAAAGTAATAATAAAACTCAGAATGATAAGAAGTAAAAAATAATTTTTAATAACGAGATCAAATTAGAATTGAATAATGACAGTGATAATGTATAATTTAGATCGCTATCGATCTATATAAATAGTATTCCGTGATACCTATTGTTTTATTATAATATTAATGGAAGGTGTGGCGAATTTCATTCGCTCTGCCCATTGTCCACCCGTCGATTATCTTTATTCGCTGATATCAGCGTAATTTACGCCATACATACGAATAAAGCGGGAGTGAAAGAAGTTCTTCGAGGAAGGGGAACATTGGTACGCGCATCGAAACGTACAGATATTAATCGGTTCAGTCTAGCACAGTCTAGGTTCGACGGTTAACGGGACAAGGCTGCCGATAAACAGAAACGAATTTGGAAGATGGATTCCAGTTGGTTAATGCGCACATCACACGGGACAGACGAAATTACACCATTCCATAATAATCCATTCCCTCGCAGGCCGTGGTTTACGGAAACCGGAGCAGCGGCGGTCGCCAGCAGTACTGGTCTAAAGGGAGTTATAGCTGGTATGTGTTTCTTTTTTCCTCTTTTCTTTCATGAAATAAGTCTCGAATCATTCGCTTCTTAATGCGTGCGAATCGGTACACTTTGCCACCTGTCTACTATTATCGAAATAGACCGATTGAATGTAAACACATTAACCGCGAGTGAGAGAGAAGCAGACGGATATGAAGGATAGAAAAAGAAATATAGATTACGATTCAAAATTCAATATACTAAGCGCATGATAATTCCAAAGGTTGAGGAATAGTTAACCTTGGATATGCATGCTAAAACCATTTATCCTCCATGCTGCATTCTTTCCTACTTACGAATAATGTGACATTCACGTTTGTCATTCAGGTATACGATGTTCGATAGTTTCTAATGTTTCGTTTCATTAATAAATAAAATATCTTTCTTAAATGAAGATATTGTAGAATGAAGAGTTAATCACAGTGTTTTCATTTTTTAGGAGGTATTACTGGCGGCATAGAAATATGTATTACATATCCAACGGAGTATGTAAAAACACAGTTACAACTCGATGGAAAAGTTGGGGCTGGTAGAGCATACACAGGGATATGGGACTGCGTGACAAAGACCGCACAAACTCGTGGAGTCCTCGGCCTATACAGAGGCCTTTCGGTGCTAGTCTATGGCTCGATACCAAAAGCAGCAGTGCGATTTGGCTCGTTCGAAACGATGAAAGGACTGCTGATAAACGAAGATGGCAAACTTACCACTCAAACTAGTTTTGTGGCAGGACTGTGTGCCGGTGCATCTGAAGCTATTTTCGCTGTTACTCCAATGGAGACTATTAAAGTAAAATTCATTAATGACCAACGATCTGCTAATCCAAGATACAAAGGATTCTTGCATGGAGTAAGAATGATTATTCAAGAATATGGTGAGTAGTAATATGCGAAGTAACATGAAAGAAAATACTGTAAGAGTATTATAAGAATTACAATGGTGCCTTTTTGTAAGTGGATTTAAAGTTGAGTGTAACATTATAAAAGAAGCCTTGAACTGTACGTATAATTAACCCGATTGTCTTTGCAAAGAAGTCGAGTAATATCACGCACAGTTCTCAGCTTACACATCTGACAACAGAGCAACTCCAAGCATGCGTCCATTAACATTCAGTCATATCTTGTTACATAGTTTCTGCCAAAGCTATTCGCATATTATATTTGTAAAATTATTCAGAATCTAATAGCGAGTACTTAATGACAATTATGCACCCTCAATTTTGAAAATATTATTTACGAATATACACTCCGCGTCAAAATTAAAGGAACACTATAATTTCCCGAAAATTTTGGTCATTTTCAAATGGCTGTATCTCTGGGAAAAATGGTCGAAAAAGATATTTAAAATACGCATTTTAACGCTTGAAGTTTCTAGTTTTCGAATCAAGGACTCAATTTTTTTTTCGTCCATTATGATATTGTTTTATCAAGATGAAGCGCAGGAAACGAAGTATCAGAAATTTTTGCCTACTTTGAACGTATGCACGGGTCAAAAAAATTTTTTTCCGGTAAATCCAATGAAAAGCATTTATAGAGCAAACATTTCTCTTTAATTTCGTTTTTTTTTTGGTTTTGTTGTATGATTTTTATTGACCGAGTTATTCGCGATCAAAGCAAAAAAGGTACTTTTGACTTTGAACACCTATAACTTGCGAACTCATGATCGTAGACAAATTTTCAGGATTGTTTTGGAAAGCTAAGAAAGTTTCCTTTCAGATCCTTTAATCGCCAATTTAATGAGATTTTTTTTAATCGTATTAAATCCATTTTAAAATGACCTCAAAATTTGTATATTTACCATTTTTTAGAAAACATGATGCCACTTCAAGGCAAATCATGGAATCATTCAAGTGTCCACGTTTTTTGCGAGTTAAAACTACCCTTAAACACTGTGCAAAAGGGTGGACCGATCAGATTTTTTTTCCTTATGTCCTCGATGATCAAACATGCGATATGGTCTGAAAAATTAAACGATCATCTGTTTTACGTTATGTCTTTTTTCAAAACCCTTTTTTTTTGTTCTCGCGGGTTTTGGACGATTGTTGCACGTTTTTTTTTTGTTAGCTCAATGCCATTTTAGTAAAAAGAAACGAATTAAAAAATTTAAGAAAAACATTTTCATCCAAACTTTCACAGTGACAAAAATTGTACTTCAATTACTGGCATTAGCACCACCCAAATGCGCCAACTCGAGTTTTACGAGTCTTTCTACTAAAATGACATTGAACTAACAAAAAAAAACGTGCAACAATCATCCAAAAGCCGCGAAAACAAAAAAAGGGTTTTGAAGAGAAACATAACGTAAAACAGATGATCGTTCCATTTTTCAGGCGATATCGCATGTTTGACCATCGAGAACATACGGAAAAAAAATCTGATCGGTCCGCCTTTTTGCACAGTGTTTAAGGGTAGTTTTAACTCGCAAAAAACGTGGACACTTGAATGATTCCATGATTTGCCTTGAAGTGGCATCATGTTTTCTAAAAAATGGTAAATATACAAATTTTGGGGTCATTTTAAAATGGATTTAATACGATTAAAAAAAATCTCATTAAATTGGCGATTAAAGGATCTGAAAGGAAACTTTCTTAGCTTTCCAAAACAATCGTGAAAATTTGTCTACGATCATGAGTTCGCAAGTTATAGGTGTTCAAAGTCAAAAGTACCCTTTTTGCTTTGATCGCGAATAACTCGGTCAATAAAAATCATACAACAAAACCAAAAAAAAAAAACGAAATTAAAGAGAAATGTTTCCTCTATAAATGCTTTTCATTGGATTTACCGGAAAAAATTTTTTTTGACCCGTGCATACGTTCACACTAGGCAAAAATTTCTGATACTTCGTTTCCTGCGCTTCATCTTGATAAAACAATATCATAATGGACGGGAAAAAATTGAGGCCTTGATTCGAAAACTAGAAACTTCAAGCGTTAAAATGCGTATTTTAAATATCTTTTTCTGCCATTTTTCGCAGAGATACAGCCATTTGAAAATTACCAAAATTTTCGGGAAATTATAGTGTTCCTTTAATTTTGACGCGTAGTGTATATTGGCGTATAATATAAATATTATGGTGTATTATTTTTTGTTTAGGATTTAAAGGCGTGTATCAAGGATTAACGCCCACGATTATAAAACAAGGATCGAACCAAGCAATTAGATTTTGTGTTATGGAAACATTGAAAGACTGGTATAAGGGTGGAGACAAAAATGTTGCTGTACCCAAACTAGTTATCGGAGCATTTGGTGCATGCGCTGGCGCAGTATCAGTGTTTGGAAACACTCCCATTGACGTTATCAAAACGAGAATGCAGGTATGGGTTTGAAATTTCAGATGTATTAGAACATGACTTTCCTTGTGAGTATGGATTATTAATATTGAATCGTGTTTTTAGGGCCTAGAAGCTTCAAAATACAAAAATAGCGTAGACTGTATGGTTCAGATATGGAAGAACGAAGGTCCGAAAGCATTCTACAAAGGAACTGTTCCGAGATTAAGTAGAGTATGTTTAGACGTTGGCATCACATTTATGATTTACGATTCCTTCATGGAAGTTTTCAATAAAATCTGGCCGTGAAGATTGTAAATATTTTCACAACTGTATGGTTGAAAACATCAGCGCGAATGCAGCTTTCGTAAATATATACATTTTATATTTGTACAACATATTAGTAGCAGTACATTTGTAAAATGTATATGTGATACATATACATTTCAAATGTGATACACACACACATATATGCTACTATAGTAGGCATTTTAATCAACGAAGATTGAAACAAACATAGAATTGTGCCGAGAACGTCTATTTTTGGTATCAATTAGTTACAATTCCGAAAGCTATAGTTGAATTATGCGCAAATTCCATTAAACGCATATATTTTTTCGTACGAAAAAATTTTATTTAATATATTGTTCATGTACAAGAGAGAAATTGTAATGTGAATCGAATTCACGTTTATTTTGATTTCGTTTAGAAATATTGTTTCTTTAACTGGTCCTTGATCAGTCCATTATTGTAATTTAAAATATATTAAATACTTAACATTCCTGAACATTCGAATCATCGAATGAATGTTTATATTGTGCAAACGATTTGTATATGATATGCATAAGTTATGTATATATGTATATCATTTATTCCGAGAAACACTGGTGTACAGTATAGTACAAAATAAAAAAAAAATGTTTATTACTTGAGCGAAGGAAAATAGACTGATTTTTTTATGAATTTTTTCAGTGATTATCGTATGCATGGCAATAGAGTTGAAATAAAAGTATATATAATAAATGGCCTTTTTATAATGAACATAAAACTTTTTAATAAATAGTTACTGAAACGTTAATCACAATCATGTACATAACGGAATATCATTAACTGAAATCTACATACGCATTCCAATATAATAATCTTCGCTCAAATAGAGTAATCTATTCCGAACTTAATCAAGCATCAAAATATAACTTCAAATAGACATAAATTTACGAATGTTCCTTCAACATCGAAACCTCATAGTCTTGTAATAAATGCAAAATGCCTATCCTGTTACTTTAGGTACAAACAGAATGGTAGTTTATAACATTCTGTATTATTTATACGTCGTACTTTTACAATAATATTTTTAAGCGTGCACACATCGAACCTGTATTAATATTTTAAAATAACTAGTAAATCGTTGACACTGCAATTGAAACTCTGTACATGAAAGAGAATTTACACTTTTGTACATATTTGTGAATGGAATAAATGAACCGTTGTGACTTATGACGAATGTAAATAGTTGATGTATTGTATAATAAAATATATTTTCAATGTTTATCAGAGATATGTGTGTGCAGATTATTACAGAATGCTAATGTAATATCATTGTAATTATATTACAAAGATACACGTTGATTGGCTTATGTTTTGTATACACAAGTTCCTCATTTCTATGCGTACACATCTACGCAGAGAAGTGTAGGCTTATGAGATATGCGTGTACGTGAGGCCCAATATGCGGTGGGTACAGAAGCAGACAGTGCCGGCCCCACTCTGGGCCCAAGGGGGAACCCGGGGTCACATTCCAAGATGGCTGTGCCTGAGGAATGCAGTGGGTGCCCCCCTAAGACGCCTTCCTCCCTCCTTTTTTATTAATCGAACCAATTCACTCATCCTAGCAAATACTCCGATTACTAGGACAAAATATTTAGTGTCAACGTGTGCCCGGTGAGCGCCGTCAAAGTTTGAAACTAGCACTTCGCGAAGAATAAATGTAAGTGGGAAAAAGAAAGGTGGTGCGGGAAGTCCTAGAAAGGCCTTATACTCTAAAATGCGTGGCCTTATCTAATGGAGCTCCCTCGCCGCAGATAATGCCCATGCAGGAGGATGCTACTTGCTCGTCTTAAGCAATGTCTCATAGGGATATCTCTGAGGTAACAGCATAATCCTACGGCATACGTTCCCACAACTAGTATTATCACTGTTTTATAATCGAATTTTTTTTTCATTTTATAGATTTTTCGCTTTTCAATTTTTGACTTGTCATGAAACTTGACTCGATACATGCAAGTTCAATAATAAAGTCTGTTTCTATGATATGAATACAAAATGAATATAATTTTGTGTTATTAAACTATCATAAATCATAAAATAAATTTGAAATTAAAGCTTATATTTCTTATAAGTTTATGGTAACATCCATTTAGTTAATCATTGAAGTGTTGAACAACGAAAATAACGTGCTTTGAATTTGAAAGATTTTAGTGCTAATTAAAGGTGTATGAAAATGAATTATAAATGATTGTCGAATGTAGCACATTATCTTGGATGTTTCAGGTGGAGCCCGAAGGTACGTCGGCCTTGGCTGCTGGATCAAGATCTCTATTTTTGGATACAGTACGTCGTAGTAATGCAGCATGTCAAAATGGTGATTATGCACTTGCTGCAAGCTTGTACACAGAAGCTCTTGCTTTGGATCCACTCAGCCATGTGCTGTATTCAAACAGGTCAGCTGCTCGGCTCAAAATGGGTTTATTCGCACTTGCTCTGCAAGATGCTGTTAGAGCTACCGAACTCAGTCCTCAATGGCCAAAGGTACATTCATACATTTCACTTATTATTCCTTAAATAAGTAATAAACTTCATTCCTTCATTAGGCATATTATCGTCAAGGAGTAGCGCTACAATGTTTAGGGAGGCATGGGGAGGCCCTTGTGGCCTTCAGTACAGGTCTGGCACATGATCCTTCTAATTGTCAATTACTGTCTGGTTTAGTAGAAGCATCATTAAAATCTCCACTACGTACGACGTTAGAACCAACATTTCAACAATTACGTGCAATGAAACTTGATGAATCTCCTTTTGTTGTCATTTCTGTTGTTGGTCAAGAACTTCTTGGAGCTGGGCAATATAAAGCAGCAGCTGGTGTATTAGAGGCTGCGCTTACTATCGGTTCTTGTAGTTTGAAATTAAGGGGCTCTGTATTTTCTGCTCTATCCAGCGCATATTGGGCATTAAATTCTTTGGACAAAGCTATCAATTACATGCAGCAAGATTTAGGTAAATGTCAGTTTGAAAATAGGATAGTAATATGTTTCGAGGCAAGTAACTATTTTAAATTTGAAATGAAAATATTTCTAGGTGTGGCACGATCTTTAGGAGATACGCAGGGTGAATGTCGAGCTCATGGAAATCTGGGCTCTGCGTATTTTAGCAAAGGCAGTTTTAAGGAAGCTTTAACAGCACACAGGTATCAGTTGGTTTTAGCTATGAAGTGCAAAGACACTCAGGCCGCAGCTTCTGCTTTAACTAGCCTGGGTCACGTTTATACAGCTATTGGTGATTTACCAAATGCACTTGCATCCCATAAGCAATGCGTACAGTTAGTAAAACAAATGGGAGATCGACTTCAGGAAGCACGAGAAATAGGTAACGTGGGAGCAGTTTATTTAGCAATGGGAGAATTTGAAAGCGCTGTTGATTGTCATACCCAGCACTTGAGAATAGCAAGACGATTAGGGGATCGTGTGGAAGAAGCGAGAGCTTTTAGTAACCTGGGATCATCTCATCATTATCGTAGAAATTTCGGTCAAGCAATGGCTTATCACGAGAATGTTCTAAGAATAGCTCAAGAACTCGGTGATAGAGCGATAGAAATGAGAGCTTATGCTGGATTGGGTCATGCTGCAAGATGTGCAGGTGAAAAATTTTTCGGAACGAAAACATAATGAGGAAACCAACGAAGAAATGAACTTTATTATAAAATTTCATTCAAATGTATCCCTATTTAGGCGATCTTGCACAAGCCAAGCTGTGGCACCAGCGACAACTTGACGTTGCATTAGCTACAAAAGACAAAGTAGCCGAAGGACGAGCATGCAGCAATTTAGGAATAGTTTATCAGTTACTTGGTGAACACGAAGCTGCGCTTAAGTTGCATCAAGCGCATCTAGGAATTGCTAGATCGTTGGGAGATAAAGCTGGTATGGGCAGAGCGTATGGAAACATTGGAAATGCGTACAATGCGTTAGGATATTACGAGCAAGCTATTAAATATCATAAACAGGAATTAACAATAAGTAAAGAGGTAAATAAATAAGATTAGTGCTATCTTTAATCTACATGCGTATAAACATTTTATAAGTACTGTGAAAACTGCTGTTCGATATAGGTCAATGACCGCAGTTCAGAAGCTAGTACTCATGGGAATTTAGCAGTAGCGTATCAAGCTGTACAGGGTCACGAAGCAGCATTAAGGCATTATAGAGCCCACTTGGCTATAGCACGCGAGCTAAAAGACACAGCTGGCGAAGCATGCGCTTTACTTAATCTAGCCAATTGTTTGTCATCCCGTGGCAGATTCGAAGAAGCAGTTCCATATTATGAAAACTATCTTATGTTATCACAAGAGTTACACGATGTAGAAGGAGAAGCGAAAGCATGTCACTTCTTAGGTTACGCTCATTATTGTTTAGGTAACCATCGTGAAGCTGTTAGATACTATGATCAAGACTTGGCACTAGCTAAGGATTTGCAGGATAAATCTGGAATGGGAAGGGCTTACTGTAATTTAGGATTAGCGCACTTAGCTCTTGAAAACTTAGATACAGCATTAGAATGCCAAAAGTATTACTTAGGTAAGAAATTATTATGCTTCCGTAATCGTAGTGGAAAAGAATTCTCAAATCTACATTGTCTTTTTACATGTAGCTATTGCGCATATGACTAAGCATTTAGCTGGAAAATTTCGTGCTTTGGGGAATATTGGTGATTGTCTCTTGCGTCTTGGCGAAGCTGAGGAAGCGATAAAAATGCATCAAAGGCAATTAAATTTAGCACGGCAGGCGGGTGATCGGAGTTTAGAAGCTGCTGCTTATGGAGCTTTAGGTATCGCACATCGGACGATAAAAAATCTCGATAAGGCGCTGGGATTTCATACTCAAGAATTAACTTTAAGACAAGAAGCTGGAGATTTGCGTGGCGAGTGTAGGGCTCACGGGAACTTGGGCGCAGTACATATGGCGTTGGGTCAATATACCCATGCTGTAAAATGTTATCAAGAACAGCTTGAAAGAGCTAAAGAATTAGCGGATTCAGGAGTGGAAGCGCAAGCTCTAGGTAAAATTTATATTTCATCTAAAAGAAATTTGGATGTACAACCACGTCTTTAACTATCTTTCTCTTAAACAGGAAACTTGGGGATAGCTAGACTTAACATGGCACATTACGAGGATGCAATTGGATATTTCGAACAGCAATTAGCAACTTTAGAACCACTAACTACAGGCACAGCTCTATTGGACAAGGCTAGAGCACTCGGGAATTTAGGTGACTGTTACGAAGCTTTGGGAGATCCGGAGGAAGCTATTAAATGTCACGAGCAACAATTAGCAGCCGCTACGAAATTGAAGAGTATAAGAGAACAAGAAAGGGCATATCGAGGATTGGGTAGAGCTCGAGAAGCGACTGGGAATTTACAAGAAGCTTTGGTTTGTTTTGAAAAGAGGTTGGTAGCTGCACATGAAGTGGACAGTCCAGAATCGAGAGGCGCAGCATATGGAGATTTAGGTAAAAATTAGTATATTGTCTTTTAAATGCACTCGCCTGTTTTGTACATTTCATGAATTTCCTAACATTAATTTTATAGGTAGGGTGCATGCTGCATTGGGTAATCATGAGCAAGCTGTTAGTTGTTTATCGCATCAACTCGCTCTCGCCAGAGGACTTGGAGACAAAGCTGCTGAAGCGGAAGCTGCCAGTGGATTGGGAGCCGTTCATTTGTTAATGGACGATCCAAATTCTGCATTACGCCACCATCAATTGGAACTTTCGATTGCTGAAGGTCTAGACGCAGCCGGACTACAAGCTCGAGCCTGCGCAAATTTGGGTATAACCCAAGAAGCACTAGGACAATTTGAAGAGGCCATAAGATTACAGGAACAATCGCTAAGTCTCGCTGCAGCCGCTGGAGATCAACCAGCAAGAGCAGCTGCATTTTCTAGCTTGGGAAGGCTTCATCATTTGTGCGGTGATTTATCGCGTGCCTTGAGCTACTTACAATCTGGATTATCACTATCTGAAGGATTGGGTAGAAGAGAAGAGGCAGCTAGATTGAGACACAGACTGGGCCTTGTTCATTGGGAAGCTGACGAAGCAGTTATTGCAGTGGAACATTTAGAAAAGGCAGCGAATTTATTAGAATCATTAGATGGAACCTCTTCAACCCTTACTTGTGGACAGCCAAACAAGTCTGAATTGTTATCAGAAACATATAGAATGTTACAAAAAGTGTTAATCAGTTTAAATAGAGCCGAAGAGGCACTGAATTGGGCGGAGAGATCGAGGCGGTGTAAAAGTAACTGTTTAGACGATGCCGCGCATTATTCAGAAATCATTGACAGGCAACGCGGAGTAATCTTATACTATAGGTAATTCGAGCTTATCGAATGCTAATAAATTATGATTCTATAAGATTGTTAACAAGTATTAAATAATATTTCAGTGAAGTGGGCTGCGAATTGCACGCCTGGTGCCTAGCTCCGGGCCGAGGACTACTAAGATTTCATTCTACTACTTTGGACGATGGTATAGGATTGGAGAAACGAGTTTTGCAAGCGCGAGAAGCTCTGTTGGATGAGACGAGCGAACTCGTCGAGGAAACGAAAATACCGTCAAGGGGGCATCACCTTAATGCCAGCTCTTATAGTTTGAGTAGCCTGTTCAGTGTGGGTTCGGTCAGTTCGCGCGCAGGAAGTGCTCGATGGGGAAGAGGAACAAAAGGACCCACGTGGCAACCACCATTGCCGATTCAAGTACTCTACGATTTACTTTTAGCCCCGTTCGAAGATCTTTTACCGCCTGCGAGGAAGGAGCTGATCATGGTAGTGGAAAAGTCGCTGTACTTGGCGCCACTTCCAGCTTTGCAATCAAATCCAGGGGAGGATTATCTATGCGAAAGATTTTCGTTGTTAGTTGTACCATCTCTTGCAGCTTTGAGAAAACGGTCTAAAACTCCTATGCCCGAAGGCGGGGCAACGGTGGCTGCATTAGTTGCAGGGAACCCGGTACTTCCCGAAGAAATTAGAGAAGAATATGGTTGGTCTGAAAGTACAGCTTCTACTGAAACGGAATCCGAGATTGTTGCTGAATTATTAGAAGCCCGCGCCTTAACCGGTAAATATCAACGCATATGCAAGCATTATTGACTTCCCAACTGATGCATTAATTTTTCAATCATTATCAACAGGGGCAGAAGCAACTAGATCGGCTGTTTTAAGATCTTTACCCGATGCAGAATGCGTACACTTGACAGTACCAGTTTTTTGGAATTCTGCCAGTTTAGTACTAACTGCCGATCAATGCGAAGAACCTTCCGAGAGACCAGAATATCTACTAAGTTATTCAGATATATCAAAATTGAGAATAGCAGCCCGTTTAGTCGTAATATCTAGTGGTCACTGTTGGAGTAGTGCAGAGAACGCAACCGCTACCTCGGATGGTGTGCAAAATTTAGCTAAAGCTTTATTAAACGCTGGAGCACAATGCGTACTTATAGGAATGTGGGCAGTTCCACCCACAGCTGGCAGTATCTTATTACGAGCATTTTATAGCGCTATGTTACAAGGCGCTAGGGCATCAAGAGCATTGGCAGAAGCTATGCAAACAGTTCAGCATACAAGACACTTCGCGCATCCTGCAAACTGGGCTGGTTGGCTGCTCATTGGGGGAGACGCACGATTGTCGAACAAAGTACGATCTTTGAGAATTTAATGTAATTGCAGTACTTGTGTGCACATGGTGATTTACGAATAATTTGTTTAGGTCGCTCTAATGGGACAAGCACTTGCTGAATTGTTACGCGGTGGTCCTGAACAAAGTCGTGACGCTTTACGCGTGACGCTTCATTTAGTAGAGAAATCGTTGCAGCGAATACATCGTGGGCAAAAGAACGCTATGTACACAACTCAGCGTAGCATTGAAAATAAAGTGGGAGCAGCCACTGGTTGGCGAGAACTTTTAATGTCGGTTGGGTTTAGATTCGAACCAGCCGGAAACGGGATACCGTCCTCGGTGTTCTTCCCACAAAGTGATCCTGAAGAAAGATTAACGAGATGTAGCGCAAGCTTGCAAGCATTACTAGGATTGGGCCAATCATCGCTACACGCGCTTGTTAGATTATTACAGGTAATAAATCGACGTCTACTCTTTACAGTATGAGGTGTAACGACTACGTTTTATAGGCACCGGGAGCTGCAGAAGATGTGATTGCAGCAATGAGAAGAGCAAGCTGTGCAACAGAGGGCCAAGAGGTCACATTACCAGTACAAGTATGGAGAGCTTCGGGATCTCATGAATTGTTTGCAAGTTTAGGTTTCGATCTTATGGAAGTTGGCCAATCGGAAGTCACATTAAGAACGGGGAAACAAGCATCGCGAAGAGCAGTTCAATTCGCTCTTCAAGCTCTTCTTGCCTTATTTGGTAAGTTTGCACTGGTTTTGGAAACAGGGCTGCCTATATTATAAAGCAAGGTATACTAATTCACAAATGTGTTATTAGACACGCAAGAAGCACCCAAAAGTCTGAGTTTAGACTCCAGTAGCTCAATGGAAAGCCTAGCCTCTGTTGCTCATACTGAAAAGAATGTAATAGAACGACCCCGACTAGGAGGTGCATTTGCGAATTACGTTCGACATCGAGGTGAGCCAGATGGAAAAACTATGGAACCGCCAAATATTCCAATTCCTACATCGCGACAGCCATGTCAAAATGGAGGAGGTACAAATAAATTTTGCTTAAATTTACCTAAATATTAGACACAATATTAAGAACGTATGTACGTGATTTATAGGTGAATCGGATGTTGCCTTTACTCCCAGCCCTCCCGTAGCACTGAACTTAAATCACCAAACACGTATTAGAAATCTTTATCCTGATCAAAGCGTGAGGCCTGGATCTAGTTCAAGCAGTTCAGTAACGGATTGGGATAACGGGCATGCGACAGTTTTAAGACGGCAACCATTACCACCTTTGCCGGCGACTATACTGGAAAGACTAAGCGTTAGAACAGAAATCGGATCTAATTCACCTAGGAAGCCTCGTCATCCTACGACCACTGAAGATATTTGCTCCCAGTCTGAGTCCACGCAACCGGCAGAGGCGCACAATCAAAATTTAAGAAACGTGGCCACGTCTCTCACGAGCCTTACACGTGAATTAACACCTACGATCTCCGAGGTGTATCACGAGCGAAATTTGGGATTAGGATTGGCACCATCTTTATCGAAGTTACTAGAGGAAGTAGGATCCGTCCCAGAAAACGAAGAAGCTCAATCGACACGAACGAATCACAATCAAACTCAAAATTGGATACAAAATGAATCTGAATTCTGTCGAAGGGACGAGGCTGATGGTAGGTCTATCGCCGAATCGCAATGCAGTGCTACCAGTTCTAACAAAATACATCGAAAGGCGCCCCCTCCTCCAGTATAGATTATTTATATAATATTTATAAGCACTAAATGATATTTTGAAATGTGGATAATAGTACTGGGTACCAAAGAATGGAAGATATTTTATTGGAAACATTGTTTCGTCATCAGAGCTGAGAATAATTCATGGTAATTGCTTGCACTACAGCAATAACACTCTACCCACATAATTCTGTTCAATGTTTACATAGCAATATATTTCTCGACAGGATATCAATAAATGCCATTTCTGCTTTCACCGATAATTAATAAAAATATTAGTTTTAAAAGTACACTGTTTGCAATTACACCCAATGCTATACCCATATTTGTTAATGAGAAAATGTATTATATTAGTATTAAGACGAACATGTAAAATAATGTTGTGTTAGAGTTTATTAAATGAAACCGCATGTCGCTATGTGCAAAAAGATTAACTACTTAGCTGACGTTATGGATTTTAGACTGAATATTAATTTAAGGTTGTAGTATGCACTTTACTAATCTGTACTTTTCCCATTTTTGGCAAATATATTGTTACATCTTTTATGCATTGGGCTTTATGCAAAAATTATGTAAATATGTTCTCAATTATATCCCAAGGATACGTGTCCATTTAAAAAATCAGAACATAGAGTTAAAACTCAAATAAAAAGTAAAGTACCTTTATTTGGCAATTTATCAAAATAATTTCAAGTGTCCCGTTACTTTGTCTATCAGTGGAGCTGGACCAGGACCGACTGCGCATACTGTTCTGCTTCCTGGTGCTATTTGCGTGTGTCCAGCATCTTGTACTATATTCGATAGAAGTCCCACAGCTTTGGCTTGCTTTGCCACCGCAATTAAAGTATCTTCACTATCCACCTAGAAATTTTTCCAGTGGTGATTATTCCATTTGAAACAGGCAATTACTCAGGTCTCATTTTACTGCAATAAATATATAAGAATTGCATGTACTTTAACGGTAATCTTAGCTTGCCCACATTCTTCCCAGAGGTTTAAAAGTTTAGGATGTTTTCTAGCTGCCTTGTACGCTGCAACAGCAGCATGAGCACACTGTGCTGCTACTTTCCCTTTTCCCATTTTTAAGTCAGTTCTGATAACTAAAATCAGCTTATAATTGTCATAATCATCTGTATATGCCTGTTTAAAAGAAAAAACATGTTTATTTATTGAAATTGCATGTAACTCCCAGAAGAATCACAATTATACAAATTGTAATTTTTCTTACAGTATCATTTGAAGATTCGTTATTATCATCAGATACTTGTAATTTATTTTTATTAGTTTTTGCCATCATTCTGTATAAACAATAACCCATTATTACTGCAATAGTAAATCCTACTTTTGCATCTGCAGCACTTTCAAATATTTCGGAAATATTCATCTTGTTTGAATTTATTAGAGGCCTATAAAATTTGAAAATGTACATTCGTAATTATCGTATGCTATAAATGTTCATTGATTTTTTTTTAAGCATTCAGTTATCAGGCATTAATTAAATAGATAATTACCTACTTATGCGACATAATTCTAAAGAATCTCTACCATTTTCTTATAAGCTATACTCTTTCCGTCTGACTTGGGTACGCCATGAGCTTAATCCACGTGACTGTTATTAGAAAGGTTAGTGATCATTCTAGTAATGCACTTTACTCAATGAAAGATGTAAAAGTATGTATATATCTTTCAGCAGGTTCAACAATAGAATTTAACATAACGTAAACAGAAGAATGGTGATGCAAAATATCTGAGGGATGAGAAAACTAAAATACTAAAGTACCTACTACTATAAAAGCCAATCATTGGTCAAATTTGAAAATCTGAAGATCCATTTTATGAAAACCCAGATAGCACACGACGTCTATAAGCCGTCTGAAGACGGCTTATAGACGTTGGCCGGTATTCATAGTCGCAACTATTCTTAAGCAAATGCTTAAGCATGCGGCATCCTCTACTAACCTATTAGCTAGTAAAAGATGCCGAATGCTTAAGCATTTGCTTAAGAATAAGTAGCGACTATGAATACCGGCCGTTGTGTGCTATCTGGGTACAGAGCATCGCCGAATAGTTGCACATTTGCACATGCAACTGTTATGCAACGCGTCTCACTATGAACGCGCTATAAAGTTATATCAGAGTAACATCTAGAATAACGCGTATATTTTCAGATTTAAGGTAGCCTCGGTGACCCAAGCAGAAGACAAAAAAAAACGTAAAATTAAACGCGAATTATAGCGCGTTCGTCTCCTGGTTCGTATATCCGTGGCGCGTTTTGGTTCATACGCGGTTCAACAAACACCCAATGTGGCGCTTGAGTTTGGAAGGTTATGGATTAAAGCTTCGGGGTGTGGCATCGTATTGTAATTTATAAAATAAATATAATATCGTGCACTAATGATGACGGGGGTGTGTAGTGACTGAGCGTGACGAGTGCGAAGATCTCCTTCGGGACGGTGCGCGTGGTGTCTTCGAGATCTTGACCACTGTCTGAGAATTCTTCCCCGAACCGAGCAAAATTTTTTAAACGCATTCACGATGGTACTACGTTTTTGGCGCTCCGCTTCGAAATTCGCGTAGTGTTTAAACGGAGGGACAGAGGTTGCAAAATGTTTCTGATACCATCCGAGTGATTTGCATATTGATGCGTGTTTACGTGATACGTTGACACAAGGTAGTTGATCGTTGCTTGGTAGGATACGGTCCATGAAATCACGTGTACCAAAGTCTACGTGGGATGTTGGGCGCTATCAACCCCACGCAGCCCCACGACTACACCGAAATGTTCCGGTTAGCCGACTACTTCCTTGTGGTCGGCTACGACCACGAAAAAGAGAGTAAGTTTTCAATATCCAGCATATCTTGCCACTCAATAATACGCCAATGCTTCTAACATACATTGTTGATTGAATATTTAGCATGCGACAGCAATTGTACATTCCTATGCGACACCTGTGCGACGCTGTACTTAAACATACTTAGATGGAAATTTGCATTCATATTTGGTTATCTATCGCGTCTTTCGGTTTACTATACCTCATTTAAGAAACAACTCTGTATTAGGGATTCGGAATACTTTCATTACGGAGAAATTGCATCTCTATGTGTTTTCACGAGCCTGCATCAAATAGTATTATTTATTATTTTTATTATAGGAGGGGGTATCAGTAACGGACTAATTTTACAAAGGTTCCCGGAGAAAGATTGGTCGGACACACCGTTCATTGAAGGAATAGAATGGGTAAAACTTTACTTTCTTAATTTATTCATATTCTTTACGTGTGATACCATATTATTTTATAGTTTTGTCAACCGCAAGGATGGGCTTTATCTACAGAGAGACAAGAACCACGATTTTTTGTATCGATATTAACCGACATTGATGCGAATCGTCATTATTGTGCTTGCATGTGTTTTAATGAAACAGTGTCTATTGTGCCAAGTAAGCCTGTAGATGAGGAAGAAGATCCGGTGGATGGTGATAGTCGTTCTTTGGTTAGAACGATACCCGCAATTGCACATCACAGCATCATGTATGCACCAAAATGTCTGGTGCTGGTTTCCAGACTTGATTACATCGAAACATTTAGAGTGGGTAAAACTTTGTCCGCATCACTCTACGTTTCCATGCATAAGAATAATGTTTTTCTATCGTTACTTCAGAATTGCCTTGGTATTATATACACTGTGTACGTAGAAAATCTCAGTATACCATTAGAAACTTTGGTAGGTAACATATTAGGTTGTATACAAGTACCACCCGCAGGTGGGCCACAAGTACGGTTTAGTATTGGAGCAGGAGATCGTCAAGCACTTCAACCTCCAATTAGTCCCTCTCTTCCAATAACTCACACTAGTGTAAATCTTTTGTTTCAGCAGTTAGGTAAGAGCGCAATGATTAACATTAGTAATACAATTTCTATCAGGGCTGTTCCCTTAATAACAACTGTATTTATCATTTCATAGGTATTCGTAATGTGTTAGTATTATTCTGCGCTGTTATGACAGAACACAAACTACTTTTCCATTCTGTGAGTTATTCACGATTGACTGAAGGATGTCGTGCTCTCACCGCACTAATGTATCCGTTTAGATACACACACGTTTACATTCCTCTTTTACCAGCGGCTTTAGTCGAAGTACTCAGTACACCCACTCCATTCATTATGGGTGTGCATAGTTCGCTGAAGCATGAAGTCGCAGAACTTGTAAGATGTATTTAACGTAGTCCCAATATGATCTTCTATGGGGTTGCAATTGATTTTGTATAAGTATTACATTATTGCACAGATGGACGTAATAGTTGCTGATTTAGATGGAGGTGCTATCATGGTTCCAGATGGGGTTTCACTTCCATTACTTCCAGAACCGCTTCTTTCCCAAACACAAGAAGCATTGTCTTTAGTATTGCAGCCAGAACTGGCCTGCGCAGATTATGCCTTCCCGCCACTTGCAACAAGAGCTCCTCATTCTCCTATGCTGGATAAGGAATTAAGAGCAGTTTTCATGAGAGCTTTTGCTCAATTATTGCAAGGATACAGAAGCTGCCTTACACTGATAAGAATTCATCCAAAACCTGTTATAACATTTCATAAGGTTTTTTTTTCAATTATTATTCATCTGTTTTATTCGATAATGTATGCGGATAATAAGTTGTGTTTATTATTTCCAGGCAGCTTTCTTAGGAGAACGAGGCTTGACAGATTGTGATTTTACAACTAGAGTTTTAGATTGCATGTTTTTTACTTCCTTCATTGCAGAAAGGGGACCACCATGGCGGTCTTGTGATGTATGGGATGAATTATATAGCAACTTGATCGACCAATTGAAACAAGAAGCACAAGACCATAGTAAGCAATGATAATACGATGAGACATAGTCAGTAATGATGTATCAGCTATTATATGCGACGCACATCACTTAGACGCGTCTACAATATTTTTTAACTTTATGTTATTTTTAGGACTTATATTAACACATATTCAGGAATTAGCACAACAATTATACACAAATGAAAATCCGAATCCTCAACCATATGTACAAAAGATTTTGAAACCACCTGAAGGAGCGTTTGCTAGAATACATCAGCCACTTTTACCGCGCATTAATCCAGAACAAGTTCAAGCAATTATAGACGAGGGCCTCGCTAAAAATAATCTGAAAGTTAGGTCAGTATTACAAATGGTTTTTATACGCTGTTACTGTACGACACCTGATGCTTATTTCGGACTTATTGTGCACAGATTATCGTCATTAAGGCCATCACAGCCTCGAATTGTACCTATGGGTCCACACATTTCGTTTGTCCATGACACTAGACATTTGGTTAGCAATTCTGCGCGTAGACTCGAAGTTCTACGTAACTGTATAAATTGTATATTTGAAAATAAAATATCAGATGCTCGTAAAACCTTTCCAGCTGTATTGAGAGCTTTAAAAAGCAAAGCTGCTCGTCTAGCGCTTTGCATGGAATTGTCGCAGCACGTTGTTGGGAATAAAGCCATGTTAGAACATCAGCAATTTGATCTTGTAGTTCGATTAATGAATTGCGCATTGCAAGACGATTCGTCCATGGATGAGCACGGAGTTGCTGCCGCCCTTCTTCCCCTCGCAACGGCATTCTGTAGGAAACTTTGCACAGGAGTAATTCAGTTCGCCTATACTTGTATACAAGAGCATCCCGTATGGCAGAATCAGCAATTTTGGGAAGACGCTTTTTATCTGGACGTGCAGAAAGATATCAAACGATTATATGTCCCTGGAGAGAATTCTCCGCCACGGCTCATGAACGATGGCATTTTGAGCCCTATTAGCCCACGTGATGGCAAAGAATTCCCTTTTCGCGATCGATACTCAATTTATCAAATCCAAGAACCATCAGCTCTCGAAATAGCTGCCGAACAAATGAGGATTTGGCCGACGATTGATTCAGAGAAACAGAAGGAGCTGATTGCAAGCGAAGAAAGTACTATGTACAGCCAAGCGATTCATTATGCAAATAGAATGGTTTATTTATTGGTTCCGTTAGATATAGGGGCAAAGACTCATCGCCAGGATAGCATTTACGATGATGAACGAGCAAGTAATAGTATCACAAATAGCGTAGCAAGCGACAGCGGTGATGCGGAGTCTGGATTCGAGGAAACCGATCCGGGGGAAACCGGGAGCGCTGTCATTCGAATGGTTTCACGATTCGTAGATCGTGTTTGCACCGAAGGAGGTGTAAGTACCGAACACGTCAGATGCTTGCATCAAATGGTACCCGGCGTTGTGCACATGCACATCGAAACCCTTGAAGCTGTACATAGGGAAAGCAAGAGATTACCTCCGATACAGAAGCCTAAAATTTTGACACCTAATATGTTGCCAGGTGAAGAAGTTATTATGGACGGTTTACGGGTTTATCTCTTACCAGATGGAAGAGAAGAAAGTCCTGCAGGATTGCCAAAGATACCACCACTCTTGCCAGCGGAAGGAGCAATATTCCTTACTAATTATAGAATTGTATTTAAAGGAATACCTTGCGATCCATTTGCCTGCGAACAGTTAGTAGTTCGAGCATTTCCAGTAACATCATTGACTAAGGAGAAACGAGTTGCCGTGCAACATCTAGCACACTTGGATCAGTGTCTGCAAGAAGGCCTTCAACTACGTTCTTGTACTTTCCAATTAATAAAATTAGCTTTCGACGAAGAAGTTACACCTGAGAATATCGAGACATTGCGGAAATTAGTTCATAAAGCACGATATCCGCCGCATATCTTCCATCATTTCGCTTTCAATGGCCAAGTATTGGTTACTCAGACCGCGCACCACAAAGGGAAAGAGAAAAATGCCACTCTTAAGTAAGTCAATTTTTATTCAGCCACATTTCTATCTATTAAGTACCGTAATATAGCTGTTATCTTTTTCTTTCAGAGGATTTGCTAAGAAAACACTTTTAAAAACGGCACGTAAGGCCGGCTTCAAGCCAAAGCAGTCGTCTAAGAGGCAAAAATACGTCTTGCCAAATATGAATATGATTGCTAACAATAAATACATGACATCGCCTGGTCGAATGAGTTTACCAGTAACAGATAATAACGATCTAAGTCACGATGACGATCTTAGCGGTAATTCTACTCTATATACTTAACATTCTACGCGCAGTGGAACATTTGTCTTTACATTTTAAAAGTACCTTGACACACCTCATTTTTACAGTAGATGACTTTGAAATACCTGGTATTGTGACACCACCACCGACCGATGCGAAGACCTTAGAACGATTATCCGAACGAAGTTACGTCAGGGATTGGTATCGTTTGGGATTATACTTGAACGGTCCGCACAATAATCGTAGAAACGAACCGTTTCGATTGTCCTCGGTGAACTGTGCCTACATGATTTGTAGAAGTTATCCCGCGCTCCTTATAGTTCCCACGTGTGTGTCGGATGAAAGTATCCGTAGGTTCTGTCGGCTTTACAGACATAGTAGGATACCAGTTATCACGTGGAGACATCCACGAACGAAAGCACTTCTTATTCGAGGAGCGGGCTATCATGGGAAGGGTGTTATGGGCATGCTAAAAGCCCATCCAACATCTGCTGGTAACTTAAAAGGTATTAATAATATAAGACATTATTTTGCAATGCTGTAGCTTTTCGTATATTATAGTATCTTTTGCATATTGACAGCGACATCTTCAGAAACAACGTCATCCCTAGAGCAAGAAAAATATATTATGGCCCTTGTAGCTGCGACCCCATTGTCCGCGTTGAGACAAGGTTCTGCATGGGGAATGTCTGACAGCTCCCTCAGTATTGATTCTCTGTTGCTAGCTGCCGAAGATCGCAACGCTACGCCCGAGCAATCGCGGCGAAATCCGTTTAATAAAGCCATTGGAACATTGAGGTATAGTCTTCTCTTTATTTCTGCGTTTAATATTCTGTAGGATATAATAAGAGAACTCAGAAAATTGTGCATCTTTTGTAGTTCGTCAGGTGGAAAGGGTCCAAAGAATTTTGGGCGTTGGGGCTCGTTGAAAGACAAGCGACACAATTCTCAAGCTTCCTTAACTTCAGTCCACCAACGTGGAACCGTGAGACATTCCGCTGATTCAGACAGTGGCACGGAATGTGTTCATACATTCCAACGTGCTGCACTGTATATTCTTGGTGAAAAAGCGCATATGAAAGCAAGATCATTTGTTTTGAAATTAATTTCAGTATGTATGCTGTAATTTCGTCACTAATTTATGTTTCTGTTAACACTAAAGGGCGTTAAAGCGGAATCGGCGCCGAAAACGGACTTCATTCCAGTGGAATATTACGATGTGAGGCATACGAAAGCTGCGTTTAAAAAAATTATGCGAGCCTGTGTTCCTAGCTCCCCAAACATAGAACCCGACCAAAGTTTTTACAAGTGCGTCTAGCAATTTATTCCTAGAGAGCGTGATCGCGTTGGGCGTGAACACTTTTGACCGATAATCTTCATGATTTCAGATTAATTGAAAGTTCAGAATGGTTGCAGCAACTTCAAAATTTAATGCAATTGGCTGGAGCAGTTATAGACTTAATGGATGTACAGGGCTCGTCTGTGGCTGTCTGTTTAGAGGATGGTTGGGACACAACTGCTACAGTTTGCTCTGTTGCCCAAGTGTGTCTCGACCCGCATTATAGGACAATCGACGGCTTTCGAACGTTGATTGAGAAGGAGTGGCTCGGATTCGGCCACAGGTTCGGGCACAGAAGCAATCTCGCTGCCAATTCTCAAACTACAAACTTCACCCCTACTTTTCTTCAATTTCTCGACATAGTACATCAGATACAAAAGCAATTTCCCTTGGCGTTTGAATTTAACGAGTACTATTTAAAATTCCTGGCATATCATTCGGTCTCGTGCCGTTTCCGTACGTTTTTGCTGGACTGTGAGTTCGACAGAATGGAATGCGGCATCACTGCCGTTGAAGACAAAAGGGGCTCGTTAACGAGCCATCACAAAGGCGTGGATACAGGTAGCGACGACGAAACGATTTATCCTGGTGGTAGACTAGCAGGGACCAACACTGGATGCAATCTTGGTCAAAGCATATTTGATTACATCGAGAAACAACGTACAAGATGCCCCTTGTTTTATAATTTCATGTACACTCCTAATACGGAGCACACGGTACTGAGACCTGTCTCACATTTGCCGAATCTCGATATTTGGCAGTACTATTTGGAAGAAGAACTGGCTCACGGGCCTGCGTATGATTTGGAAGTACTGCAGCAAGATTCACAGCAAGAGGAAGAAGCAGAGGCTGCTGATGGTGTGGTTAAAAGTAACCGTAAAGTAGTTACGCAAGGGTAAGATTCGATTTATCCTATTCTTTTACGCTTATATTGTTACTTTATTATCGTGTCATGTTTTTAGGTATGATGGTATAAGCACAATGGTACCCGATCATTTTTCTTACCTGTTGGAAGAAATTCATAAATTAGAAACCGAACTGGGCCATTTGCCACAAAAGTGGAAGGTTCTCTGGGACAAGCTCGAACTGCCAAATACGGATTCGCTTGCCGTAAGTATGGATACTGCGTCGCTAAATCGAGAACTACGTATATTCAGATTAAAAAATCTGTCTCCTGATATAGAGACACGCATCATTTAGTACAGCCTTGGTCCGATATCACGGTCGATTGATTCATAAACGCTCTACGCTAGAACTTCTTTTAAGAGGCAAACTGGCTGGTGGGAATACTTCTGGGAACGATGGGTCTGTTTACGCACACCCACACAGGTAATTTATTTGCCCAGCTGTTTGCTGGATTACATAAACTATGTCTTCACCGAATATTTGTACATTATATTTTTGAAGATTCGAGAGATTAGATTCAGCGACCCCGACTCACTGCGATGCTTGTTCTGGTGTACTATGGGGTCCTGTGAAAGCTGGTTTACGATGCGTTGATTGCGGTCACGTGTACCATGACAAATGCGCCGATGCGGTGCCAAAAAATTGCACAAAATACAAAGCAGTGACTGACAATTTACAAACACACACGTTGACACGAAGTGGCGGTGATAATGGAAGCGTAAACTCAAGTATGAAGTCTTATCTGACTGTGTATTATGAATGCTTCTAAACCTTTTTGCCATCTTTAACTTTACATGCTATTTTTGTTCAGGTGTTACCACAATACAGACCTCGTCACAACAATATTACGAGCAATTCTCCAGTAATGTAGCGGAAAATAGGACACACGAAGGGTACCTCTACAAGCGGGGTGCCTTGCTTAAAGGTTGGAAACAGAGATGGTTTGTGTTAGACTCTATAAAACATCAGTTGAGATACTACGATGCAATGGAGGACTCCCATTGCAAAGGATATATCGGTACGTAGAAATTAATTGATAATTACGATAACGCAATACAAATCTGTAAAGATCGAAGATTTATTTTATGTGCTTTATAGATCTTGCTGAAGTAGTGTCTGTAACTCCAGCTGCACCAATGCCAGGGCCACCAAAGAAAACAGATGACAAATCATTCTTTGATGTAAATATGAAGTTACTTTAATATCCTCCGTTACCTTATTAAGATCGTAATTCCTATCATGCCAATACTTTATATTTACAGCTACGTACAAACCGACGAACATATAATTTTTGTGCTGGCGATGCAGCAACGGCGCAGGAGTGGATTGAGAAAGTTCAAGCGTGCTTACAATAGCTTGATTATATCTCTAATTTAAACCGTGCAAGTGACTGATAGATTAAAAACAGACCTTAATTTTGTTACATACTATTGTATAGTCTAATAGTACATATTATAGACTGCAATAATTTTGCTTTAAATATTTTAAAACCGATGATTGTTGGACTGAGAGCGGTATCATAAATTGAATGTGATGTACTCATATCCTTGACATAGCATTATTATATAAATGTATATTGTAATTATATAATTATGTTAAATTTGAATTATTTCAGCTGGAAGATGAAAGATCGCTACATACTCAACTAAACGTTAAAAAGTTTTTTTATTTTGTTTATTATGTTTTTAATTTTAAATGAATACAACTTGAGCGCAAAATATGTTAAAACATTGAATGAAATGCCTGTTCCAGGAATTATTGTTGTATCGTCATCTTAGTATAATTATAATTTTAATCGGATGTCGTGATCTCGCTTGTTGCAAAAATGAAACGTGAACAACAACAAAGAGGACACGTTTCCTCATCAAATTCTCATGTAACATTGTTTCAATAATTCTGCTACGCTTATCAGTAAAACTGAAATTAAAAGATGTCTTTGTATACTGTTAATTACTATTATTTAAAATTACTTTTATATTTCTAGTATTTTAAATCTTCTCACGAAATACCTCGTCATTGATTTCTTACTCGTTATGTATGTTTGCAGGAATATTGAATGTTTAAACCTTTAATGGAAAAGTAAGAGAATATATTAGGCATATTATATGCTACTCCAATTTATTTGATACTCTGTTAGCATCGATACAAATATAAAGTAGTAGTCAAAAACGAAGTTTTAAATTTTTTAACAATAAGGATAGTTTCGGTTTTTTTTAAAGTGATATTTGATTTATAATTCATTAGGAAAAAGGTATGAATTAAAATAAGCGTTAAAATACGCCCGTCTGCCACTTTTAAGGATGCCCTCGAATTGCCACAGCTTGGCGTTAACTAATTAATTAGTGAAGCAATGTAAAAGTCGCAGGAAAGTATGACAAGGGTCTATATTTTCAGATGCAATACTTAAAATACATAGATTAGGTACTTTTGGAAAAGCTACAATTTCGGATTTTGCAGAGAGAATTCAATTCTCTCACGAAGTCGCGCTGCCAGTATGAAAATAGCTGGTTTATTTATGTATTAATTTGCAATCCAAAGCCCTAGATATCTTTGCAGAGTGACTACAAATCACTGTGCAACAAAAATCACGAAAAAATTGTTTATACGCTGCTAAGAAATGCGATTTAAATATTTGAAGAAATTGGCGGTAAAACGGGTCTGCAAAGTTTGGGAATGTTCTCCTTTCTACTCTTATAAATATTCATTTGTCGAACTAGGTAGCTAGAATGAAATTTACATTAAATATCTCTGGTATTCTTATTGTAGTATCAATTATTCTTCGTCTCAAAAATCTCAAAAATATATTTCCAACTACCACAGATGCACGGTGCAGGGCAGAGTGCAGAGCAGTGCAGATGCAGATAACTTCACACAGTCAGTATCACATTCAGGACTATTCCCTCTACAATGTTTCGTGAAAATGCCCGAATATGCCCTAAAGGCTGGTTCAGATAGATTTAGTAGTTTAGTCGAGTAGCAAGTAATTTAGTAATATACCGTGTGTAGACACTAAAATTTAGCCGAATAGTTTAGTAAAACAATGATAAATTACTAAATTATTCGCTACTCGACTAAATTACAGGACGTGTCGGTTCCAGCCTTAAGGGTGCATAAGGGTTAGCGGGGAAAGCTTTACTACCTCCCACCGTATTTACGAAACATTGTAGAAGGGATGTTCGTGGTACATTCGTAGTAATCGGAACCAGTCGGAACGATATTTTCAATTTTCGAGCCGTGTGAACGGTGTGAACGGTGATGCTGGGTGATGCGTAGGAGAAATGTATGGATCCATTGCGAAATGCGAATGTTTAGTCCGTGGTTAGAGGGCGTTTTACTTGGTGAGCTGTCAATGTTCTGTCATCCACCGATTCTATCACATTTGTTAACTGTTTAAAACAATTGAGGTATTTTAAAAGAAACTATATTTAAGTAAGCCTTTTAATCAATCATTCCGCTTCTTATAAATGTTAAGGGTCGAGATTTTGCTTCGTGAGAAGAATGAATGAAAAGTTCGCACATATCGACAATTTTAACAATATACCATTATCCTAATACATTCTAAGCATTTTTAATACTTCTTTATTCTTATAGTTATGTAAAATACTTTCATTTGCTGTCGAGATTGATAAAATTTGATAAAACGTCATATTCCGGTAAGAAGAGTTAGTAGAATGATACTATATGCCCTGAACATTGATCCAATCATGGTTTGCTATATTGAAACCTTATTTAATTTTGTTACTGTACTGCACCCACAATATATACCTGTCCCTCTTTCAGAATATATAGCTGTACATTTGCATTACAATTTTCTGAAGTGCTCAGAAATTCAAGATGACAGATTCAAAGTATTTCACCACTACAAAGAAAGGAGAAATATTTGAGCTCAAGTCAGAATTAAACAATGACAAAAAGGAGAAAAAGAAAGAAGCTGTGAAGAAGGCAAGTCAATTGATTTATGAAATTTCAATTATCTGTCATTCGTGTAAATTCCATTAAAGATTTACATCGCATAGTAGCATTGTAACAATTTAATATTTATTATCTTCTCAATAACATGTTTCCGCAAGTATCGACTGTGATTTTGGTAGGTAATATGTTTCTTACACGGTGTGTCGTTCACATGATATTGTACATCCTTTATTGACATTGTGAAATTCATACCGTGTGTTTATCGAAGCATAATCCTTCATTTGCAATATTGTTACATATAAGGGCTTACAATTCTCTAAAGATCAAGTCAATAAATCTGTTTCATGCTGCAAAAAGAAAAGGATGATTGGAGAGTTACAATAGAACTTTCAAGGATTAAAAAACCTTAATTATTCGCTATATACTTTTTACACATTTTCCAGTAGCTTCATTTTGTCGATAAATTTGCATTTAAGCATCACCTTATTATGCTGAGCATAAATCGTGTATCTGCGTACTGATATTATTGCTGTTATTGCGTTGGTCGTTACTATTGTTATTATTTTTATCTTCGTGGTAAAATCCTATCCATTATTAATTGCTTAAATGTATTATGAACTGTGCTCAGGTGATCGCTTCTATGACAGTGGGCAAAGATGTGTCGGCGCTTTTTCCTGACGTTGTCAACTGTATGCAGACGGACAATTTGGAGCTAAAGAAGCTGGTGTATTTGTACCTGATGAATTACGCGAAAAGTCAACCAGATATGGCTATCATGGCTGTCAACACATTTGTTAAGGTAACGTAGCTTAAAATCTATATAAACACTCATCATGTTTTATTAATGCACTTTTACCCTCTATATATTTTACTGACACTTGGATGATGTTGAGAGTCTCTGTCTGCAAAGAGGCAAGCTGGAAAAAAGAAGTTTTACGCGGAAATTTTCCTGAGTTTCATATATTTTCTTCTCTTCTTTTTTTTTTCAAATAAATTTAATATTAATTTTACAGCCTGCCTCGCATCATGTACAGACCGTGCTTTGCAAATTACATCAGTTTGCACAGAGCTGTCTGCGTTATGGGACGGAATGTACCTTTTGTTCTCTCTTACTGAATTGCTTATTTTTCAAAGGGCACGAGACTGGAATTTGGCTAAACAAAGTGTAACTCCTACTATCCCAGTTTTAAATTCAACAGTAATGCATTAATATGTCATGATTCTACTGTTTTTATTACTACCAAATTCCAGTATCTCTTTTCAGTTCAGTTTAGTATAAAAAAAAAAACAAGAATGGAATTATGACAGTTGTAATATTTAGCAAAATAATTGAGACGGTCATTTGAAAACTCAATAATATATGTGTTAGCCCCTTAATATTAATGCACTGGTATTACCTTGCGCTATTCCGCAAAATGGAGCATGAAACTTCTTCTACGAGCCACAGAGATGTTATATACAATTAAAGAGCTTGTAGAGAATTGTACAACAATGACACAGCTGTATACTAACAATGAATATGTAATCGGTCTTTAAAGAACTGTGTGAAACAGCCTCAGTGGTAGAAAGAAAAATCTATTCCTTAGTCACAATGCGTCTATTGTGTGAACAGCATGAACAAACCAATTCCTTAAATGTTCATTTTATGTGTCTGACTGCATTATAAATTGCTGCTTGTACGCAGTGCATATTTACACTATCTGCACGCAAAGTGTTTTATTCTTTTCAGAACTTTAGTATTAATTAATAAGTGTAATCGGTGTTTAAGTTGATATTTCGTAATGCGATTATCATAAACACTTGGATGTACAACTTTTAATGTTTGAATAGATATCATGTAACATATTCTTATGCGCACGACGCCAAATTTAATGTGGAACTTGCGATTTAATCTTAATTTATACATTATTATAAAACCAAAGCTATAAATAGAGAAGTTTAAGAAGGATATCTCGTGCTCTTTAAAAAATGATCAGTTCTACATCATATTACATTAAATGGTTGATAAGTATAATATTTAACAATTAATCAAAATGGTGACGGTGACCAATTTGACCTTTTTCGTTCTGACACGCAAAAGGAGCTAGCGACATCTCCGATGATAAAGGTACCATACCACTTTCTACTTCGTTAAAATTCATGGGTTGAGATAGATAGCCACTGCTGTGACTAGACTTGAATCCCTGGCTTGCCCGATTTTTGCGCAGGATTGCGAGGACCCAAATCCGCTGATTCGAGCATTAGCTGTACGCACAATGGGTTGTATACGCGTGGACAAGATTACTGAGTACCTCTGTGCCCCATTGCGAAAGTGCCTGAAGGATGAGGATCCGTATGTTCGTAAGACTGCAGCTGTTTGCGTCGCCAAGCTTTATGATATTAATGCAGATTTAGTCGAGGATCAAGGATTTTTGAATCGGTTAGAAGAACTTTTGTCAGATAGCAATCCCATGGTAAATGTTTCAGATTCACTTGCAATCCTAGTATTAACAGGATCTGCATGTTCACTTATTCAATCGCATAATTTTTCTATTCAGGTTGTTGCGAACGCAGTGGCTGCCCTATCTGAAATCAACGAAGCGAGCCCAAGCGGACAGCCTCTAGTTGAAATGAATGCACAGACTATCAACAAGCTGCTGACAGCTCTCAATGAATGTACAGAGTGGGGCCAAGTGTTCATTTTGGATTCACTTGCAAACTATTCGCCTAAAGACGATCGCGAAGCACAAAGCATATGCGAACGTATAACTCCACGTTTAGCTCACGCCAATGCAGCAGTTGTCCTGTCCGCTGTTAAGGTTCAGTATCGACTAATACTTAATGCTTTCTAATATAACCCTTATAATTATTTCAGTTTTTTAAAAAAAAAACGTGTATATTACTTGCATAGGTATTAATGAAGCTGATGGAAATGTTACAATCAGAATCTGATTTTGTCGGCACCTTAACAAAGAAATTAGCGCCGCCACTTGTAACTTTGCTTAGTTCCGAGCCTGAAGTCCAATATGTAGCATTACGAAATATAAATCTTATTGTTCAAAAACGTCCGGATATTTTAAAGCACGAGATGAAAGTTTTCTTTGTCAAGTACAATGATCCGATTTACGTTAAGCTTGAGAAGCTAGACATCATGATTCGTTTAGCATCACAAGCTAATATAGCTCAGGTTTTATCTGAATTGAAAGAATATGCTACGGAAGTTGACGTGGACTTTGTACGAAAAGCTGTAAGAGCTATTGGTCGTTGTGCCATCAAGGTCGAGCCTTCTGCTGAACGATGTGTTTCGACACTTTTGGATCTAATACAAACAAAGGTATAAAATACATAGATACCCACTACAGTTAGATACATAGTTATCTCCTTGAATAGTAATATGCGCAATTTATATTAATTACAGGTTAATTATGTGGTTCAAGAGGCAATTGTGGTTATAAAAGACATTTTCCGAAAGTATCCAAACAAGTACGAGAGTATTATTTCAACGCTTTGTGAGAATCTAGATACGCTTGATGAGCCAGAGGCACGCGCTTCCATGATATGGATCATTGGGGAGTATGCAGAACGCATAGACAATGCAGACGAACTGCTTGAAAGTTTCTTAGAGGGATTCCATGACGAGAATACGCAAGTACAATTGCAACTACTCACAGCGATTGTAAAGCTATTTCTCAAACGACCTACGGATACTCAGGAATTGGTACAGCAAGTTCTTAGTTTGGCAACGCAAGATTCTGATAATCCTGATTTAAGGGATCGAGGATTCATCTACTGGCGTTTACTTAGCACCGATCCAGCGGCCGCCAAAGAAGTTGTACTCGCCGAGAAACCTCTTATCTCGGAAGAAACAGATTTGTTGGAGCCAACGCTATTAGATGAACTGATATGCCATATATCGAGTTTAGCGTCTGTGTATCATAAACCTCCTACCGCTTTCGTTGAAGGTAGAGCAGCAGGCGCTAGGAAATCATTGCCTGCTAGAAGTAATTCGAGCGAAGATTCCACGCAGCACACAACGCAACTACATGCTCAAGTCATCCCAGCTCAAGATTCCCTAATAGGCGATCTTCTTAGTATGGATATTGGTAAGCAAAAGCGTTTCTTGATTGTTACTTTGATATTCCTGTTGAGTTTCTAATTTATACATCATATTTACTGTTACAGGTGGCCCAGCTATTGTTACTGCAGCACCAGCTCCTCAATCGGGATTAAGTTTAGACCTGTTAGGAGGTGGTTTGGACGGAATTCTGGGCGGCGCTGATACCGCAACTACTGCACCTGTGGTATCTCAAAGTACTACTGGGCTTCTTGGCGATATATTTAGCTTCAATCAAGGGCCCAATTCTTACATAACGCCTAAAGTTAATTGGTTACCTGCCGAAAAAGGCAAAGGACTCGACATATGGGGAACATTCTCGCGAAAGTAAGTAATATGCTAACCAAGTGTAAACTTGAACGTAATTCTAAACCTCTGATGTTATTTTGCGATAGGAGTGGACAGATTAGCATGGATATAACATTTACTAATAAAGCGATGCAACCTATGGGAGGCTTTGCAATACAATTAAATAAAAACAGCTTCGGTTTAACCCCAGCTGCTCCGTTACAAGTACCGACTCCTCTGAACCCCGGCGCTAGTGTAGATACCAATGTAATCTTATCTACCGCTGGCGCAGTACAACGCATGGAACCGTTGAATAATCTTCAAGTTGCAATAAAAAATAACATCGACGTGTTTTATTTCGCTTGTATTGTTCCCATGAACGCCTATTTCTCTGAGGATGGACAATTGGACAAACGAGTGTTTCTGAGTACATGGAAAGATATACCTGCTCAAAATGAGGTGTTTGTCAGTTCTTTTTTCTAAATATTACCGTTAAATCTATTACAGTGTATTAGCGCATGGGATCAATAACTACAAATTCATGTTGCAGGTACAATACACGTTAAAAGGAGTGATGCTGACTGCAGATCAAGTTGTGCAAAAGATGCAACAAAATAATGTGTTTACGATCGCTAAAAGAAATGTAGAAGGACAGGACATGTTGTATCAATCTCTGAAATTAACAAATAATGTTTGGGTGTTAAACGAATTGAAAATACAACCGGGAAATCCTGATGTTACTGTAAGTTTAAATTTAGATCCAAACGTTTATCATTAATAGATCATTGTCTAATATATTTAATTGCTACTATATGGTTCATTACAGTTATCTCTCAAGTCCCGCTCAGTGGAAGTTGCAGCAGGAATATTTCAATCGTATAATGCAATTTTGCATTCTTAAGTAGCAAATTAAGTTATTCGACATTAAGTTTACACAATCATTTCACGATCATAACTCGACTGTTTAACGCAGACTCATTCTACATATGATTTTATCCAATTGAAAACCATTAAATACACTTGTTTATATTATAAACCTAAATAAATTTAATATACTGTTAAATTTATCGTATATAAAGAAAACAATGTAAGTCAGAATAAATACAAATTGCGTTAATGTATTCGTATGTTTATTGGACTTTTATTAACAATATAAAAATTACATGTGTTCTTCAACTTTGTAAGATTTCATGGCTTAAAATGAATCCCTCTAAATAACAACACATCTTGCAATACACGTGTAATTAGGATGTATAAATTAGAAACAGTTAAATGTATAGTGATTTTGTTTATTTGTTGAATATAAAGAGAAATGTATACATTATGTTGTCTTAACAATTGTTACATTAGCATTGGACTTTCCTTCTGAATGAGCAGCCTTCAGTCAACCGAGCTTTGCCACCTGTGGATGTGCAGAGTATCGTGCGACATCCATCGCACTCCACTGATTTCTGTGCATGAGAAAAGATGGTTTTGATGGCATAACATCCGGGACATTTAACATCCATAAAGTAACTGTTCGGTTTCTGAACAAGCCTCTTCAACTTGTGTTTCCTTTTCTCCTCAGCTGGACTCGGATGAAGCAGATCCTTAGCAAGAGGCATTCTGCGAAAAGAAAAGAAATCGCGACGAAATGTAAGTGTTAAATATACAAATAAATGATAATCATACAATGTAATATGGGTAAGCAAAACGTTGGCACTATTTACTTTTATGGGAGGCAACTGTTTCCAGAGAATTCTATTTCTCATATTTGTGCAATACGATGCAACTCTACAGACGCTAGATTTCTACTATAGCAAAATTACAAAGGCTTTACCGTTGCTCTTGAAACCGAAAATAACCATTAATAATGAAAATAAAGATATAAAATTAGGTTGCTACTCTTTATTTTATATCTTTATGAGCTGTTAATGGTAATCTAAAAGAGTTAAGACTGAAACTCGAGAAACACTCCTAAAAAAATAATGTATAATATCAATTGGATTTACAATTTATATTGCTTCTGTCTTACTAATAAAAAAGTAGCAAAACGAAGGAATGGAATATATACTGTACATATAATGTATAACATAAACTTGTTTGAAATAGTTTAGACAATTAACAGCTGACAAGCTATGGGGCACCGTCTACTTAAACGTGTTCCAGAAATGTTTATCCGTACTCTGTTATACAGCATAATTTGGTTTATTCTCGATTTCCAATTTGCATTGCAATATATGTACGCAACACTAAAACGGTGGAACAATTAATATCACCACAATTGCACGGAATAATTCGATCGCCGTTCGTGAGATTCTACGATGCAATACCGATGCGTTACTCAAAGCCGTATGAACATGTATCAGTACTGAAATTAGCAATGAATGATTTTTCTCATTATATACGTAATGCTCATGCCTTACTATTTAATTGGACGTGTTTACTTACGTGATTACGTTCTTTTTTCGCTCTAAATACAATAAACGTACTGTTACCCACGTGTTATCGTAACAACGTTATTAACTGAAAAGGAAAGGTTCCGACAGATTTTCGACCGACAAAATCCCTGCTACCAATCTATCGTTGCCAACCAATTAAATTTATATCACTGGATTGCGAAGACGAAAAGATCTGAAAAGATATTGGCGAATGAAATTAGTACTTTAACGAGTTCAAGAATTTTAATTTACATCTTTTAAATTAATATCCTGTTACATACGCAATGGTATATGCTGCAAGAAGATTTTAATAAAGTAAGTTTAGATACAAAATTCAAGTTTTATGCAACCCTTTTAATAATCTAAATTACGTGTTTATATTAAACTTTATTTTAATACAAAAGCAATATTATGATGCTGTGATAATTCTTTAAACATATATATAATTGTATGCTTTGTTCATGAAACATTTTTTATATATCTCGAAATGTGTCTTCATATTATATTCTTGGATAAAGATTATTTACGAATTTAAATACATTTATATTTCAGGTCTTTATAATTGCGATTAATTTCATATATTTTCTAGTGCGCGACTCTCGGAAATATCGATGGTAATGCTGGTGATCGAGCGCTGCAATCAAATGTAGATATCGAAATGAGTAGACGTATCTAATATACATGTGATTTTGGTCTCTAAACTTTATAAGCCATTTTGTGCATTGTTCAAGCAGCTGTGTAAAAATATTACTTATCATTTCGTTTCGAGATGTCAAAACTTGGTTGATCGCTGTTGTCGAATATACGCGTCTCCGGCGCGATCGTGTGATTGTCCTACGGCGGTACCATTCTTAATTATTATTATACAGGTGATCGAGAAAGGCACAGGCAGATTTCTCGAAACAAAGAACTTTTCAATATCTTTTATTAACCTTGGCCTGGTCGTCATAACAGTAAGTATCGTCTTTAGAGGAAGTTAAAAATAGTTCGGTTTAGTGAAAAGGTCTGTCACACTTGTGAAATAATTTTTCAAACTAAAATGTTCGCTATGTATCGGATGCACCGTTTCGTAATGTAACAGTTGCCTTTTATCCGCTACGAGAGTTCTCATTGCCCTCCTGATCTCTTGAAATATATAATTTCGATATCCCATGTGACCAAATGAACATTTCAAATTTATATGTAAATAGTTACTAATTCATTTCCTGTTCCAACTAACAATAAGAAGCTAACAGAGCAGCATTATATTGTGTACAAAGTTTTATCTATAAACTCTTGGTAACCTATGACTTTCAGATTATTATAACCAAGCAAACATGAGAGCATTACGCGTGAAATAAAAGTCAATGTATAAAATTGGATAGCTCGTATGAATTAGAGCGTCGCGCGTAATAGAATTGTACCAGCAGTTTTCACATACCTTTCGCTGATACATATATCGGATAAAATGACGATGTGAGAAGTATACTGAGATGCGTCTGCCTTCCGTTGGTACATTATATTAGAAACTGCGTTGATCCTGTGTATTATTGTGGTTAGTATAGCAAATGTTTAGCATGCATGTGTTGTTGCAGAAATAAAATTCCTGTACTATTATATAAATTATAAAATATAGTTAATACTTAAATGCGAGGATGTAGTAAATGCGCAAAGATTTCAGAGAGCTTCTCGGTTTTATGAAAATAATACATGTGGAGCGATAATGTAAAGTAAAATGATTGGTATTGTAAAAGACTTTAAATTAAAGTGAATAAAGATTTGTTTTAATCGATTCTGTATTGTATTAATTTTATATAAATGTTTCATAGAATTTCTATTCTTAGAGTTCATAAAGCTTAGACTCTAATTTATAATATTTATTATTTCAGTACACATTGTTTCGGCAATTCGATCCTACCACAATGAGTAACGAGAATATACAAAGTCATCCAGATCAAGGCATCGAAGACATGGAGTCAGAGTCGACTATGTTTGAAGATCCAAATTCTAGTCAACGATGCGTGAATATTTGGATGGACAAAATGAATAAAGGAACATTATCATATACTCATTTCAAGGGGCACTGGAAGGTCTGGGTTCCGAAAATATATAGTCCGGAGCCGAACGGCAATTGCTTGGACTGGAATTTTGATGAGGAAAGAGCACAAAAAATACTTTACGATACGTTAGAAGAGTTTATCTGTAATGGGGACTCGCAGGTGATTTTAAAACAGCTAAGTCAAATGGATAATGTAACATGTGGCAAGGTATTCAAGATGGGAGATCCTACTTATAATTGCAGAGAATGTGGTATGGATATGACATGTGTGCTATGCGTAGATTGTTTTAAACAGTCGGCCCATCGTAATCATAAGTATAAAATGGGTACCTCTAATGGCGGAGGTTGTTGCGACTGCGGAGATACAGAAGCATGGAAGAGTGAACCATTTTGCAACATCCATTTGGCTGGAACGCAAGCTAAAGAACCTGCTGAGAATAAATTGCCCGCTGATATATCTGAAAGAGCGGTAATGACTTTCGAGGCGGTACTAAGGTATTGCTACGAGATGCTGTCGTTAGAACATATGCCAGGGTTACCTGTCGATTTACGAACTAAAGAATCCGACGAGGACTCTGTGTTACTTTTATCAACTTCAGATACATTTTGTACAGTCCTTTTTAACGACGAGACTCATACATTCGATCAGGTAATCACCACACTTACGCGGGTTATGAAATGCTCTCAAAGGGATGCAGTGGAATATGTGACGAATGTTGATAGAGAAGGTAGAGCTGTCGTGAGATGTTCCGGGTTTCAGCACTGCAAGGATTTAAAGTCTGACATTGAAAGATTTACTTCAAGGCATAGCAATAGAATATTAAAGGTTCATGTGGTGCATGCTCATGTAATTGCTCATCAAACGTTTGCCATGAAACTTCTGAACTGGTTGCAACAATTTATAAGCCTCTGCGAAGGTTTTAGAGTGCTTTTTAGTAACGTTGCGCTCAACACGAAAGTACCAAACATTTCCATTGTGCAAGGTATACTAATGAGAGATTCACATTTATGGAAATCTGCTAGGACAGCATGGCACAGACTGTTCATGTCCGGAATGCTTACGGAATATAAAAGCAAGAAAGCTTTGGCAATTGTATTTACATATAATTATGGTTCTGTCATGAAAGATTTTATAAGGGACGATCACGATCATTCCTTTTCTATTGTGTCGCTTTCGGTGCAGTTATTTACAGTTCCAACGTTGGCGCATTATCTTATTGCGCACCAGGACGTGTTGTTTATTTTATTAAACACATTTATCTCTGAGAGCTCGCGAAGATGTAACGCTGCGGGAAAGTTGGAATTTGAAAGAGACACGCCTAACGCTTCTTTTAGAAGAGCTCAACATATACTTCATGACTTACGATATTTGCTGAACGTTAAACCGGAAGTTTGGACTGATAACTTGAGGAAAGGTTTCTTACAAGGACTGTCACTTCTGCTCACGTTATTCTGTAGTATGCAGTGCATGGATGCTGTGCTGAGACAAGTTGGTCAACACATGGAATATGAGCCTGAATGGGAGTCAGCGTTTAATTTACATGTTAAACTATCACCAGTTATTAGCCTTGCATTAGAATGGTGTGGCTCAGATAGGATTGTATTAATAAAAGCTTTCAGATTGGTTTTGAGAAAGCTTTACGAACAACCAGGACATGACACTGGTCCAACTCCAGTGAGAGAATTAGCGGATCACAGCGCAACATGCCTTCAATATGATGTGTCGTCTGAGCCAGTATCTATACACCTCCCGCTTTCCAGATTTTTGGCTGGTCTCTTTTTGTATCTGGAAAAGCATAATCTACATTTTCAATGCGCAGAGTTTATTAATCAAACGAAACCAACGCCGGAGCAGATTATAGAGCCTGTACTAGCGGCTCAAGTAATGATTTCGCAAGCACATGCTGGTATGTGGAGAAGGAATGGATACTCTTTGCTGAATCAGTTGTATTTCTACCATAATGTCAAATGTCGTTCAGAAATGTTAGACAGAGATATCGTCTTGTTACAAGCTGGCGCATCGTTAATAGAAAGTAACGAATTCTTAATTCACGTTTTAAATAAATTCAATCTTCTGCATTGGGCGAACCCGGACTTTGAATCCAATGCTATGAAAAATCCCGAAGAGGACAGCATTAGGCAAACTATAAATTTGGTCGAGGAATTTTTAGGATTATTGATAACAATAATTGGAGAAAGATACGTGCCTGGAGTTGGACAAGTTACTGCTGATAGTCGTTTGAAAAAAGAGATAATTCAGCAATTGTGTATAGAACCGCTTTCTCATTCGGAGCTTAATAAAACATTACCAGACGATGGGCATTCTGGGACTGGAATGGAGAAGGTAATACACGAGGTCGCCGATTTTAAAAAACCTTCGCAAGCATCGGGGGGGAAAGGAGTGTATCAACTGAAGCCTCAGTCGTATTCAGAATATAACGTATTCTTTTATCATTATACAAAGGAAGAGTTAAGCAAATCCGAAGAGGCACAGCGAAAGCGAAGGAAAGCAACGGAAGAATTAGAATGTTGTCCACCTCCCAGACTTCCAAAATTGACGGAAGTATTTAGTTTGGTAACTAACTTATTGCAGTGCGACGTCATGTTACATATTATGCAAACTGTCTTAGAAAGAGCACTTAACTTCATGGCGCGTAGTTTTTCAGAGCCGCAAGTCCATAAGGTTCTACACCTCATTGGGTATGCTCTCCAAGAACAAGAATCTGGTAACTATCCTTTCCTTACTTTCCCCACGAGGGCTGCAAAGTGGAAAATTTATAAACTGTTGGAGGATCTGTCTAGCAGCCCACGTATAGATGCTCACAAGGATTTATTAACTTGGGTTTTAACGAAGTATAGAGAAGTCGCTGGTAACACCATAATGGAAGTCAATCACGCACCCGCAGCGGTTCGTACAGAACCAGCAAACGATACCGAAAACAGTAAAAGCGATAAAGAGTGGAGGATGAAAATGGCAGCGCAGAAGCGTAAAGAAATAATGGCACAAATGGCTGCTATGCAAAAGCATTTCATGAAAAACAATGCCGAGCTATTCGAAGAAGCTGCTTTAGACGTGAATAAAACCAACGATCGAGGTTCTACTATGGATTTGTGTGAGAGCGTACAGAAAACACCTGTTGCTCTTGGTATCGAACAAACGACAAGAATGTCCGAAGAGAAATCCTACACTTGTATCCTGTGCCAGGAGAATCAAGCTGTAACAGCGACTGGTCCAGCGATGGTGTTAGCCGCCTTCGTTCAACAATCCACAGTATTGTGTCAAGATAGAGCCGATACCAACGAGCCTGATCCATTATATCTTTCTGCGAAGCTAGGTGCATCGCCGCACACTAGCACTTGTGGCCACGTAATGCACGTGCATTGTTGGCAAGAATATTTCGATAACGTTCTTGCGAAAGAGAATAGAAGGCCATTCCGTTCGCGGCAGCCAGGAAGTTTTGACGTGGAGAAACATGAATATCTCTGTCCACTTTGCGAATGTCTCAGTAATACTGTCTTACCTCTGTTACCAGCCCTAGGAACGTTACAGCCAACTGTTCAGAACCATAATCTTCATTTCGATACATGGTTCGAAGCTTTGAGATTCACAGAATGTAAATTACATGGGAAGTTATATAGTCACGACACTGCACGCCGGTATTGCTCCTCTAACAAATCGCAAGATGCTGATGTTGTGGGCGAGGACAATCCTCAGGACCACGGATCAGTCGGGTACCCCAAAGAATCTTTTGATCATGAAATTGGATATTTGGCAGCACAAGTGTTTAAGTTACTCTATGAACAGCCTGGCCCAACCCTTTCAGAAAATTTAATATCTATGATACACCTATTCGCGCAGGCGACGTATACAAAAGGATTTGGAGCAGAGCCTCACGAAGGCGATTCTAGGGTACCATTGTTAGCATGGAAATCTACGGCGTATACTATCCACGCTATAGAATTTCTTCTGCGTGATATGGATAAGCCTTTATTGGGCGCCTTGTCATCTAGACAAAGAGACAGTTTGGAAGGTCTTGCTAGAATTTCAGCTATTTTGGGGTCTACGTGTGTCACTGGTGGCAGTACAAACTTGACATGGGCAGACAAAGATACTATTGGGAATCATGCTCTTTCACTTTTAACGATGATACTGAGAAACCCGCACGACGGAGCAAGTGTCCTCCATTGGGATCCATTCGGAGTGCTTATTCCTTTAATCAATTCGTTGCCAAGTTTCTTTAACACAAAATGCGATACGCCGCCGTTAGTCATTACGGGCGGAATATGTGAGTTTTATGCCTTGCAACTTGTGTTTGTGTCTCTTATAGCGAAAATCTTACTGACGTTGGAGTTGAACGAAGGTATGGAGATAGAAGGCCAAGAAACGAGTGAAAGTACATCCTCAGTATCCATCCTAACATTGATTCAAGCACTGGATATTAATGTCGGAAGTCAAACGGCTGACGAAATATGGAGACGAGTCAAGGAAGCTTGTTTGCCTTTCCTTAGATGCTGTGCTCTCTATTTCCACTATGTGTCCGATGTTCCTGCTCCGGAGGAACTGAGCAAAGTGGACGGGGCCACGTACGAAAATATCTGCGCATATTTGGGACTACCTACGACTTGCGACGAATTGGTCAAGCCAAATTTACATGTAATTATGAAGCTGATGAATACTTGGAAGAGTCATCCTACTGTCCAAATATATTTGTCCGGCACAATGACAGTAATAAAGGAGCCTTTGAAAGTTAACAAATTGGTCGAGCTTCCGGAAGATTACAGCGAACTGATAAACATGATATCGTCATTCACGTGCCCCAATAGCGAGCGGGAGGATTCTAAGAACCCGACGATGTGCCTCGTTTGTGGAGAAATGTTATGTTCTCAAAGTTATTGTTGCCAAACCGAATTGAATAACCTGATGGTCGGCGCGTGTACATTTCACGCCAGTAATTGCGGCGCTGGAGTAGGGATGTTCTTACGCGTACGAGAATGTGAAATCCTTTTCTTAAGAAGCCCAAATCGTGGATCGTTCGTTTGTCCGCCATACCTTGACGAGTACGGGGAGACGGATCAAGGTTTACGACGAGGAAATCCGCTTCGATTGTGTCATGATAAGTACAGGCAATTGAATCAAATGTGGCTGGGACATGGACTACACGAATCCATATCAAGGGCCATCGAATCCTCAAGTAGTCTTATGTCGACACGATGGCAGCATCTATAACCATCTTAGGATTTCCTATACAATCTAGCCTGGACGTTTAGTTAAAAAAAAAAGTACTAAATCTATATTTAGCATAAGCGACCATAGCGGCTAATATTTACGACTGTTAATTATCTGTTTGATCATCGCAAGAAACTGATAAAATTATTTATTTTGAGAAATACAGCGCGGATGGCTTTGTATATTTAAAACGATTGGATGTTATTCCCGTTGCGATGTCGTTTTAGATTATTTCAGAGTTTACGGAATTTTCTATTATCATTGTGTAAATTAAATATAAATTTCTTTATAATTATTGACAAAATGTTGTACGAACTTTGTTGCTTGTAGAAATTAGTTTTTAACTGATTGTCACATTGTTTAAGAGCTCTTAGGAACATACGAATAATTCAAGCTGTGTAAATGAAGAACTGTTCTGTATTAGCTGTTTTAAACTGCTCTGATTTCATCGATTTCTTTGTCATTTCATAGAAGTACTATAGACTACATTAAAACTGTTCTATGTCATAGACTGTTACAATTTTAGAATATTCGATTACGCAGAATTTTAAACATATACACTTTCGCATGTGGCTAACAATTTTTGGTTTTAGAAATCCGTAAACAGTAACAGTATATGGACGAAGAATAAAGAGCGTAAATATTTAAATAATTAATTTCAAAAATTAAAATAAATAATGTGACATACCGTTTGTTTTCTCATTGCCAGTCTTTTAGTTGAATATACATCGTGAAAGAAATATAATTTGAAAACATTTTCTCTTTAAATAATATTAACATTTTTATATCTATTAGATTAGTTTTCTTGCTTCTAATACAGCATTGTATTCACTTGTATACTGTACAATTATTTAACATAGGATTATTTACGCATTGACTTACAGCATCTGAGAGATGATATGTAAATAATAATATATATCGATTAATTTAAGAAGTTCAAAATCTTTACAAAACACTACAAACACGAATATTCTCAATCTCGTTTATGTGTGATAGATCTTGATAAGTCATAACACTGATTATTTACGAAGCAATGATGATGTGTAAAATGTTTTTTAAAAAAAAAAGTGATTTCAAAGAAGAGTTTTAATAATTAATAACTTAATGCAAAGTGGAGTTTCACTCAAATTTACGCGTTTAATATCTATTTGAATTACTTCCAGTACTAACTAATAAAATACTTTATTTCATTCTTCCATTGCTACTCATTATTTATTTTAGATGAAAGTAGAACGAAAAAAAGTAGAGGAACATTTTATATTTATACGTAGTTAAAATTTCTCTGAGCATTACATAGGTACTATTGATAGAATATTTTTTATCCTTGTGTTGCTACATATTTATATTATATTCGCACGAAATCTAAAGTATCAAATTCGTAAAAAAAAAACAATGAGTTTGTTGTGCAGTTTATGTTTAAAATCGATTAGGCCGGGAATTACGTTCCGCCATCGACAAAGTATAGGATAGACCTGCCATCCAATGTGATTTCTTGTCACACGATCGCGAGCTCCCTACTATTTTCGTATCGCATGCAACATTACCGGTACAAATTGGAATTCGATCGCAATCCTACTAGCGGTTAGAATTGAAATTAAATTTCTCTGATTTTTCACGAAATTGGTATTTCAGTTCGTGCGACGAACTCTTATAGGATGTAAAGTCTATCATATATCTCGTTTGCAGTGACACGAACTCCTATAAGATGTAAAGTTTATTCAATACCTCGTCTGTAATTCCACGTCTTCAGCTTACAGCACAGATGACAAATCGAGATTGTATCGATAGAGGGTATCTCGCTCTATTTAACTTCAGTTCTAACCGCGAGTAGCGTCGTAATCGTCTTCTATTTTCAATCGATAACGTCGCATGCGATAGGAAAATAGTATTGTGGCTTTGGATTCCCCGGGCTGTGTGTGAAATATCTGCATTGGATGTTGTGTCTCTTTTATGCCGGTTCTGTGCTACAATATTATTTAGGTAATAATAATTAAAGGCACGTGTGCTTTTTCAAGTCTCATGTACAGAAGCGGAAAGAACCTCTCGAATCAATAATATCCGTCATAACGAGCCGAAGAGAGATGAACTATTGACTGTTTGTTTGGGGTATTTCGCTCATAAAACAAAGAACGACGCATTGCTCAATTTTCGCAGTGGCATTTATATCCAGCGCGTGTCGTAAAGCGCGGCACCAGCCAGCGTCGTGGCACCATGGAAACGGCGCAGAAAGTTGGGGAAAGAGCAGGAAAGAGCCATAGGGCCCTCAGCTTCAGAGTTGTTCAGAGTTAAGTTTGAACACCTCCGATCTGCCGTGTACGTCATCTGTGATTTTAGCAACAGAATTCTTAAATAATATAGAATACCAGTATCTTTCCCTAATGTGAGAAATTTGAAACGATACACTACATTAGTCGTGGTTACTGGTGTTCTTGGAATACCGTTGCTAACATCGAGAGGCGATTACGTCGGCGTAAAAGGTCCCGAAAATTTCTGAAATCTATTATCGGAACGAAAGAAAGACGAAGGGATCAATTGAGTTTGTCGAAGAGAAGAGGAGATTTCTGGGAAACGACACACTGTTCTGTGGGAACGTGGGTAAGAATACGCGCAGTCGCAGATGCAGATAGAGGATATCACTTTGGCCGTTAAGAGGAGGATGGGTCGTAGTGTTGCGTAGTAGGAAGGAAGGTTGTTTCATTGGTGGTAGGATTCGTTTTTTAATCGTATGAAAAGAAACGGTACGATGATGAGTGACACCGGTTCAGGTTGGTACGTGCGCAGCGCGGGCACGCTATTGGAAAATGTCAGGACTAAGTGTACGAGCGGTGACAATGAATTGTGATCCTAGTAGTTATCCTCGTTTGATAAAAGAGTCCTTGTCGGGCACTCGTCCTTTTCCTGGTCGTTTACGTCGGTACTTGGTAACACCGGTCTCACGGCACGGTCAACCGTGGAATGGCAGCAGCCTTAAAAAAGAATCATTCACGCAGAAGGTTGGCCGCCCTAACGTTTCTCTCGAACATCTCCCTCGATGGCAGCCACCGCGATACCAAGCTAGCCGTTCTCGCACGGAATGGTCCTGCTCACACTCGTACCCTCAGTGACAGCCAAGCTCATCAGGCTGATGTTCGTCAAACAGACCTGGACATTTCCAGCGAGGAAGTCCTCGACGACTCCACAGAGGAGCATTTAGCGCAACCATCCACGAAGCAGGCATCCTCTCCGCAGCTAGCACAGAAGAGCGTTGAACACAATTCGTTTAGTTCAAATTCTGACGGGCTGCTGACCCCTGCGAAGGTGGCAGTGGCTGCTTTTCTCGAACAGGAAAGGAATTATCCGCAGCTCTCTACCGGATTTCATAGTTCATTCAGAGAACGGTAAACAGTCATTTGAGTCCCTTTAAATATGAAAGTGACGTATATTCTCTTTCACTTTGCACTTTGAACGATCACAGCGATCTTATAATAGGTTGATAACCTGGGAGAAATAGAACATTGTTGATCTTGCTATACATTCTTGCCAATGAGTAAAATATATTTATTTTACATTAAGACAATTAATCGATGTGATAAACAGTCACTAGAATTAATATAAATTTCATCAACTTCGGTATAATTTGTAGGAGTGCGCTATTATCATCAATGAATGCTGTTTAATGTATTGCTACTCTGTTTATTAAGATTTCATTCTCATGCACCTCCTGCATCTGTTATACACAAATTTATCTTATCAATACGAGTAAGATATATAGAATTTAATAAACAAATACACTGTTATAAAAAGAATCAGTTTTACATTTATTCTTGTAACTATCTTCATATTTATATCATAACATATATTCATAACAAGGATATATATTCAATTATACTAACTCAATTGGAGGGAGGCACTGATGGTATTGTATAATACATTAACTGTATTATGTGCTGCATGATGTAACTTCAATGCATCGGAAAATGATAGTAGTTAACAATAAGTAATTTCAACAAGTGTTATTCGGTAGTCGGATGTAGCATAGTTTATACTGTAATAGTGTCCACGCTTTATAAAATTTATGTTTATCTTTATGCATATTATTACATAGAAAGAGGTAAAAATATGTACATTTCTATTCCTCAGTACTGGCACAACTGGTAGTGAATATTCTTTACCTGAAAGGCGAGTGGGCTCTTTACAATATAAAAAGCGTATAACTCATCAGACATCTACGCTTTCGGAGGATATAAAGTACCAATATAATAGTTCCAATGAGAGCATTGGTTCTCTGCGTTCTAAGCCACAATCTTCAAAAGTGAAAACGAAGCCATCGAACAGTGCACAACCTGGGTGTACAAGTACTGGCATAATACCAGAAGTCACAAGAGAGCTGCGTCTAATGCAGCACCCAGTAAATGGCTATAAATTCGGAGACGATAGACTGGTTTTGGTTTCTAACAAACGTGTGCCGTTCCTAGTGTTTTCTGTTGTCCCTTATAACAAAGGACAAAGATCTAGTTGGTAAGATACGCCTTATATATAATAGTAGGAACGTGGCACGAATATATTCATTATCATACATTCTCCTGTTCCCATTTTTAGGTCTGAATTGCGTAAAGATACTGGGCGGAGAAAAAATATTTCTGCACAGCGACCGCTGTCGGCAATAAATGATAATATCGATCCTTTTGGTTTATTGGGTATAGAACGTGCGAAGGACGGCCAGGTATGTGAGCAGAATATGCGAGATAAATTCATGCAATTTCATTTTGGCAAAATGGACTTAGTGACCTGTTCTTCTTTTGTAGGAAATATCTTATAGGCAGTTGCTTGTTCCATCTAGGCAATTTCAGAAGGACAAGAAATTACATTTTAGCGATAACGAGGCAATAGAACTTACACATGTTATACCAAATAAACATCCTGTCGTTTCGAGGTATCCATTGCAAACTTAATGTCTCCCTATTGTGACTGAATATTTCGTTCCTGTTTGCAAGCACAAGTCTTAAATGTTCTTTACCGTTCGAAATTCTCATAAATTCCAATAATCTTATACATAATCTTTTTAACATCGCCGTTCATATTTCATGCAGTTCATTAATGTGTCTTCACAGAAAATGCATCTACCTCATTTGTTTGTTTTATAACGAGATATTTTAACCATATTTTGCAGGACAAAAACTATTACATGGAATGTGGATCACTCTAAATGGTAAAAACCTGTAATAGTACCATATTATAAAAAGAGCTTAAATCGATATGAGTAGAAAAGATATGAATGATACTTCGTAGTTCAAATTAATTTCAAACTAATAATGAGCAGTAATAGAAATAATACATATATATATTTATAATACAGTGAATCTAGTGTAAAAGTATACGTATGAAGCATTTTTTTTTATTATATTTTCAATACGTATATATCCTTAATATTTCAACTGCAGATACAATTTAAAATATAAATAGCTGCATATTTATTTAGGAAATTAATTTACGTTCGCGTAATTAGCAGTGACGTTTTATTGTAATTTTTTTTCGATGGAGCAACCTTGTAGCACGCCTATCTCATTTGGTTAAGAACAACAATATCTTCTCAATCAGGATAACATTTTCGTTACAGTATGGCATCGTTTACTTTAGCATTAATGTATACACAAAATATTCAGATATTATCGCTCATACGAATGCATTATCACTTACAGTTTTATTTGTACGCATTCACATACGTTTATTCATAACTCATAGTTAGCATATGATTATCCTTGGGCATTTAGTGCATATTCAGTGCCAGACAAGTTTACCAATTACGATAAAGTAAATATTTCTATTGCATGACTTTAATCTTAAATTAAAAGTCTAAGCTCTCCTGTACTGTATCTCAGTGCGAAGTGATTTGTTGCAGGTGTTTGTCTTATGATACAGCCACGCATCGCACTCAACATCTAACACCTGAATCACCACCGTTATCTTTCAATACTGACTCTAAAGGTATATAGTATGCGAATTATTTAATAGTAATTAATAGTAATAAGTAGATATATAAAGAGGTACCCTTCTCAATATCGTAGCCTATGACTGGGATGAGCAATCACTACAATACAATCCTAATTTACTGGATGACCCGGAACTCATAGCTGGGAAACATAGAACCCTACTTACGTTTACAGCATACATGGTATTTAGTTTTTATAAACCGGTGATACAGTACAGTGATAAGTATTTTACATGGGAATTACACGTTTGCCTTTCGCACAGGCATCAGTGATTGATTACGTACGACCATCCGATTTGAAGAAGGAATTGAATGATAAGTTTAAAGAAAAGTTTCCGCATATCCAGCTCACTTTGAGTAAGTTAAGAAGGTCAGTATCGAACCGCATCATAAATTCTACATGTTCTTGACGCAAAATTTAACAATGTTCTGTCGTATCTAGTTTGAAACGAGAAATGCGGAAAATAGCAAAGATGGAATACAGTATTGATCTTCTGACAGTAGCGATGGCTTATGTATATTTTGAGAAGCTTATCCTACGAAATGTCGTCACGAAACAAACACGGAAATTGTGTGCCGGTGCATGTTTACTTCTCGCAGCGAAATTGAATGACGTTAAGGGCGATGTTCTTAAGTCGTTGATAGAGGTATGTCATCTACGCATTGTCTCCTACGCGAATAGAAATCACATGCGACGATTGTTTTAACCGAACAACTTTTACACGATTTCTAGAGAATTGAAAATGTATTCCGTCTAAATCGCAAGGATTTGATTACGTCTGAATTTGCTGTTTTGGTGGCCTTAGAATTTGGTTTACATCTCCCAACGTGGGAAATATTTCCCCATTATCAGAGATTGATATACGAGTCTTGATCTTCTTTTAAATCGTCTCGTTTTCCGTAGAGCCGTAACATTTTTTCACGAGATAGAGGCTTTCTAAGTAACTGTGAAAAGTACAATGTGCAGAAGTTTTTTTTTATACAGAGGCGTATAAAAATAAGAGCAAGAAAAAGAAGAATTCGGAAAGGAGCAGATACGATACGATGATAAGAAACGATACATCAGTAATATGTACAGTCATCATCCTTGATAAATAAGGATTACAGGAGTAGATCGATGTACTTCTTATCTCCTTATATAGCTATTCAAGTTAGGTCGGCTCCATTATTATTAATCTCTTGCATCTGTCATTACGATGTTGTTTAATATTCCCCGAATCGTAATCAGAATAATTGTACAAATAGCAGCAATTGGTGCAAGCAATGGGCTGTAAGAATTACAAACTACAGTGTATATTTTTGAGATGTAGAAATCTGAATGCGTCTTTCCTTCGGAGTACTTATTCAGTGTTTGATTTTACTATTGTACGGTTATTACGCGTAGTACTTATTATATTTAGTAATCCTTTCTTAAAGATACAGAAATATGGTGGCGATTACTTAAATTGTAACGCGAGTTACGTGGTTCGGGAGAGTTACAGAGGGAGTGCCGTAAATGCGGATGTTATGACCACTATGGGTTCTCATAATTTCAAATTCGGATACTATCGGAACTTCATGCGCTGGAAAAGTATTAAAATTTGGCCACTTTCATCGAAATTTTAGTTCTACGCGCGGTTTGTACTCTTTTAATCTATTTTTGTTTAATTAAACGAACTGTATTTTTACTACAAACATTTAATAACGACGGAGTCGTTACTTAATGGAGAAAAAGGTGCGTCAGTTTCATCGCGTAAATATTAGGCAGCTGATTAAACGAACTAATGAGACAATTTCATGAGAAAGTAATTATGGATTAAGTAATTATTTTTTCTACGTCATACGAAGTGTTTCTGTGTTTGTAAATAGTGAAATTGATTCTATGGTGTGTAATAATTTATTGGAATTAGTTATTGCTCTAGTTATTAGTAATTATTCTATTTTTATATTTATGCAGTTTACATTAATAGAATTACTTAAACTAGATTTTCAATTATATTGTAACCGCATGCTTTTCTTATCTCTGTTTGACTACGAATACGAAGAACAGAAAGGGAACTTATATAAATAATCACAAAGAATCATGCAAAATTAAGTTAACGCCAATATCTTTTTATTTGTATAATCTGAAGAATATAATCTTGGGTACTTAACATAACTAGAACCTTCCTTTTACTCAAACATAAATTCAATTATGTTCTTTCCTGTGTTCTTTTTATCTAGTCCAGGTGGATGTAATTCGTTTTATTTGCTCGACCTTCATTGTGTTTTAATTTTAAAAAATTAAAAATTAGTATGTTTAAAGTGCTGTAATGATGAAAATCCAGGTGACGCAAGATCAATGATATTAAACTGTTTGTACAGCTTCATTTATAGCACTTTAAATATAGGTCTGTATCTGTGGTGTAATATTAAAAATGGACTGAGGCATTGGACATTACATATAGTAATGAGTGAAAGCACGTAAGGTACGCGAAGAGAAGTAAGAGAATTGAAAATGATTGTGACAGTGTTACTTACGTGAGACAAAACTACAGAAATTGTATCGTTAAGTATTCTTTGAAATCCAAAGCGAAACACCAGAGTGGTGCTATAGCGTAAATTTTAATTTCGTGGCGTATCAGCTTGATAAGCTGATATAAATCGTGTCAAGTTGTTAGAAACATATTTTTGTATCGCTGTGTTACTTTCGGTTCTTCTTTATATTATTTGGATAAATAACAATGAGGTAATATAAATCCCCGGTACAGCATCCGCTCGATAGAAGGTGATCTAGTTTCTACAAACTTTCACTTGTAATTTCAGGGTTTAAAACACTTGGTACCTTTAATTAACGTAAAAGAATACTTACGCGCTTTGTAAAGTATATGTACAGAAATCGATGACAGTACTTATCACGTTTGTATGTTAAGTTTTAATTCGAAGTTCTATATTAATATGTTATACTCTCAAATCAATTCTAATAGAGATGCATATTTGTTTTATTATTGTGTCTATATATATATATATTATGATAAGATTAGTACCATGAAATTGAGGATACTGAAATTCCTATTTTAAGAGTCTTATGGATTTAATGATTTTCATTAAGTTATAAAATTAACTTACTGTTACAAATGGCTATTGCAATATGAAAAGAAAAGGATTTTAGTATATATCTTTCGTTTAATATATTCGTAATTAAATTCGAAAGAGTTCACATGTACTATCATTTAGTTATTTTTACGTTTACAAAATTCTTGCGTACATCCTGTGCGAATTATACAGTGAAAACTTGTGATATATCAAATTGTACAAATGTGGATTTCACTTAAATCGCGAATGTACTTGTTTCAGTTTCCTTTTAGTAAGTGGGTGGAATGAATTACTGTATTATATTGCTTCATGTAAATATCTTATCGGTGCTTTCTGCTCAAGTAAGTTTATTTCTGTAAAATAGATTTATTTCGATCCTGTACATTATCGAATAATCGAGTCATGTTACATAGAATGTACGGTCACGTAATTAGATTTAATTATTGTTATGTAATTATATTTTTAACATCATACTAACGATATGCGTTTGTGATCCAAGCTTTTGTAGCAGGCTTTCTGTAGATTATCCTAAAACGAATTAGCGGTACGTGGTTCAATTACGTAGCGAAGCATTACTCGCAGGAACATAGACTTACGATTTATTCTTCTCAGTTTCAATAATTTTAAAAACCTATGTCATTCGTAACCAATTTCGTTCGTAATTATTGGTCTTGTTCAGCCGGCAAGTTAAATCTGCATCCTTGTCTGTAATGCGACAAGACGGGGGATGTGATTTGTATTAATGAACCGATATGTCCAGCAAGATTTAGCGATTAGGTGATAGGCGTGTATAACTACACCGTACATGTACAAGGATTTCACAGTCAAAGTGGGCTATCCCTGCGATTTCTTTCTACTTCGATGAATTATATAGTTTCTTCAGATTCGTTGGTTCTTCATCTGGTGCCATAAGAAACCAAGCGCATAGCTCGTATAATCCTTTCTATCTACTGGCACAGTTATCACGACCTGTGCATTCTAATTTCCAAATCTTTCGTTCAATGGAGGTGCTCCTCCCGCTTGGAGCCAAGAGACCTCAACTAATCTAGAGAAAGTACTCGGTGCTGTACATACTTCTTAACGTTAGGATAAAGTACTTACAGTTACACAATGCACTTATGCGTACGCTTCTCGGAATATTAATATCGCGTTCAGTTCGAAGTAAAGCTAGATAACGAGAAAATAGGATATTCAGGGTAATTTTGGTGTAGAGACTTTATTATTCGATACTTTGAACCTCGGGTGCTGCTGAAATTCATTAAAATAGGTCTAGTCTGCTGGTAATTGGCGAACAACGTCCTGTATACACGTGTGTAACTGTATGTGTACGTATGCGTGCGTACCTGAATGTATGTACATACGTGTACACTCGTACAGCAGCTTTAAGACTGAAAACTTAAGTAAGCCAGTTTTCAGTTCCCTCCATTAATTTCCCTTCTTGGTGTTAAACTTAATCCTAGCTGATACGATTAGGAATCAGAATGGAAGTAGAAGAGGGACGGACTTTGATACGACACATTTATAACGGCGATTTGATAGAAGACGAATTAGGATTCGAGGAACGGATCAGTGATTAAAATACCAGCTCCTAAGAGATTTGTATGTAACTATATATCCGGCGGGCAGGCAAGCGAGTATAAGTGAAATTTTACCTCGAGCTTAAACAGTTTCCTTCTTCACTTTCGTGTTATCAATTCTCACGTCCGAAATTTAACACCCGAACTTAGATAGCATTTTAAATATTCTAAGTGTCTTCCCGCAAAACTAATACTTCTCACTTATACTGGCTCGTCCGCCCACCAGAGATATAGCCCTCGACATTATGCGATACCAGTTTAATTTGCGCAACACTGTGTAAGTCATTCGGAACACTATTTCAATATTTTCAATGTGCTACGTTATGTACTTAGTAAGAGTCTTTTCCAAGAAATCGGTGAACCTTAATCGCTCGTGAATTCGGAATGACCGTCGCGCTGATTTCCCTCTGCGTGGTTAATCGTGGCATGCCCTACATCCGTTTAAGTTACATGCACAAAATTCGGGATGAATGTTTGACGTGTCACTGGAAAAGAAGTTAACGACACTTACGACAGCCTATCAATTGTGAAATTATTACAAACACCGACCGATGCTCTGCGCACGGGTCGTTCTCATATCCAATGTTTCGTTGCGTTATCAAAATCTGTTATGGTAAAACGGAGAGAGAATGTATAAATGCAAATAAAACGCGAAAGAGAACATCTCGAGTTCTTCTCATTGAAAGCTCCAAGCGTCTCAGCTCGCGGAAGAACGGAACGACACGAGCCGTTGATAATCGCTTGACATTATCGCTCTTACGTTGCGAGTTCTTGGGTAATTGAAGAGTCCTTGTAAAAAACACTGTACCTAAGTGCCAGAATTAAAAAAAAATTTATCGAAAATTGTTCTACGCGTCAATGGTAATACTATAAGGAAATCGGGGCTAGATGCGACAGGGGCATGTTGTTACAAAGCAGTTTTAATTTTCACTGTTTGGACTATCACTTTGAAAATCAAGTGGCTGATGCGTTTCAACTATACGCAGCTGAGGTATGGTGATTTTTTTTTGTAGTCGGTTCACGCGTTGTCACTTTATTACAGATTCTTGTGTCTTCGGTACTAATAGTAACTTCTATTTTCCAATTTTGTATCATAACTCGCGAACTGTAAGTTACCAAATGATAGTCTCAATTAAACGAAGTAACTTTTGTATGAAAACTTTTTATCTTTTACAGTTCGCGAGGTATAACACAAAATCCGAAAACAGCCGGACTTTCAGGGATCAATTTCATCCCCTTAGAATAAATTTGAGCAGCAAAAAAATTGTGTAATACATATCTATATATCCTCTACATATCCCCAAAGTTTTATAATTTTTTGAATTCCCGGCTTGGGGATCTGCCGCTGTTAGTATAGAATTAGATTTTCGGCACTTGCAGTATTTTCTACAAGGACCCTTCAATTGTCCTCGATTGATCCAATAATAATTCAGCAGCCAGTAATTGCAGGAAACGGGAAGCTTTAATAACCCAGCGTCTGTGAAACGCAATGCGAAATCTTTCGCGCGAATCGCAGTCGGCTTTTATTAAAAGAACGCGTGAAGATATAAGCGGGAAGCACGCGGATGCGTACGTTCAAAGCGCGCCGCTAAATGCCCACGCGCGAAACCTCCCCCGGAAACGCCACTTTATGTCTTCCACGTGATCCTTAAGTAATTAACTTTCCTTGCGTCCGCGATGACGCACTCGACGCCCGTGAGTTCTCACAGTTCTATAATTCGAATGTGCATTGATCGCGAACCCGATTGTTCAACTAAGTAGTAAAACTCGCGTACAACGCCCCTCCTCTTCCTTTTCGACGAAGCTGAATTTGCCATCTGAAATTCACTCGGTCTATGGAAATCGAGATAAAACTACCGGGCTGCCACAGTCTCAGGCACACACTCCCAGATGTTTCATTGCAGTTGTGCGCAGCGTTCACAGGATGGCATGTTATCGCGTTTGTGTCTCTCGGAATAGAAAATTCGTGTCCCGGACACGTTTATTCGTAACTGTCCTGAAATAACAATACCCTCTGACCGTTTCTGTGGACAGTCACAGCTTATCTAACAGTTTATTTAATGTGCGGCGATTGGGGAGATTCGGTGATTCGTAGTGGCCACGAAACACGTGTCCGCGGGAGACACATCGGCAGCAGTGGCGGATTTAACAGGAGGCCGATGAACAGTTGCCGTCTGGGCCCAGCCCAGAAGGGCCCCCGAGGGCCCATCTTCAAGATAAAAAAGAATTATGATTTTCTCCAAACATAATTTTTTTCTCTATTACTACACATAGCCCGTTTTTAGCAAACCACCTACTTCTTCATTTTCCCGAAAAATAGGCCCCTCAGAACGTTTGCCACCTGGGCCATTTTTCTTAATTCTGCCCAGCGTTCAGGAATCTTTTGGGAACTTAAGTTTGGACAGTCTTTTTGACGAAACAGCAGCACTCCTCTGCCTTTCGTCGAGCAAGGATTCGGTGGTAGCGTGTAAATAAATAGTCATTGGAACGATCGAACAGGACTTCCGTTCAAACGCACAAACACTCGCGGTAAAGTGGCCACTCGAAAGTAAACGTGTTCGTTTTCGTCCTTTAGCACTGCGAGAGAGAAAGTCTACTTATCCTTCCTTCTGTTTGTCCCTTCTTCTGGAGGCTTCTGCAGTAGGTCTTATACAGAGAATACTTCAACGCGACCTTAAGGAGTCCTCCAAATCCTGTCGTTTAAGAAAATAATCTCGATTGCTCCGAACCGAGACGTTGCGGTGTGTATACCTTTCTTACGGTTTATCCTATTCACAATATTCCTTACATTCTTAAATAGTATGTAACGCAATAATTAAGAGAAAGAATTTTGACTCGAGCTTCCATTAGCAGCACTGCTCTATAAAAATAAGATTAGGAAAATGTCCCGAACAGTGGGCGCACTCGGAATTTAATCTTGGGGGGAGCCGAGTTGAAGGGATAAAAATATTTTTAATTCAAATTCAGTAAAATTCATTAGGTGATTGTAAAAATTTATTTAAAGAAGAAAATCCAGGTTTTATTTTTTTTTTTACAGAGCTCTTGAATTACTTCGGTCGTGGTTGCATTAATCCCCTTTTTTTCTTTTTCTTTGGGGGGTACCCGGGCCCCTTGCCACACTTTGTTTAACGCTCTTAATTTATAAATGGATAAATAAATCGGTCAAATGCGAATTATAATTTCGTTCCTTTGCTCGCAACGCAAGTGGTCTCGGAAAGTAACCATCGTCTTATTATGGGGCGCATAACTGTCGCGTGCGACAGACAGGAAGTGAGCCGTAAAACCTATTTGTCGGCTTCTCCTTATCCAGTTTCCCTCTTAACTGTACCTCTTTCCTTCGTCGAAAGCTTTCGGCTTACACCGCTGGCCAGATTACCCACCATTTCCCCACAGTTTTGCGTGGAGATCATTTGTGCAGGAGAATGCAACAGGCATTTCCACGGGCGAAATATATTTAAAGTAAATCCAGCATTTCGCGAGAGCCAGCAATGGCAACTTAGATTTTCATTGGCGTTTTTCCACCTCCACTGGACATAATTGTCATGAAATTTTTCGAAGACACGTCGTGCAGGAAGTTCGCTGCCCATTTCATGGTTTAGTTTGCAAACCACTTATAATTCTTCTTCATTAGGGTATATAACCCTTGACACCTAATTAGGTACTTAGGATTAGAAGGGAAAGGAAGTATGGTCTTAACAGTTTGTCTAATCAGCGGGGGTAAATAGTCGAAGGACGTGAAATTCTCTTGAAGACCCCCCACTGGCGGAACTTGAAACCGATCTGCTAGCAGGCATGAGTCTTTATTACTGAAGAAGGGATTGTATGTAGCATCTTTCACTATGCTACGGTGGCACTATCGCTTACCTAATCCTTTCAAAGCCGAATTCATTTTACGGGACGCCAACCAGTGCATTCAACGAACTTTGAATATTCAGCAACGTTTCAACACAAAATTTCAGCTTCGTTAATTAATGATATATACTAATTATTAAGCCTTAAATTATCTCGTATCTTCACGTAGGTGCTACTTGACAATACTGCGCCTCTTCCGAAGGAAAGAAGTAAAATAAATGACCTCTTCAGTGGAGGAGAAACAAAAACGTGATGCATGTGTTGGCTGGTTTGCGAGAGAACACTTCGTTAGTGTAAACTGTGGATTCTACCAGATCGAGCTTCTGACCCTTTTTCCAAAACAGCTGTATCTCTTTACCAAAGTGTTCTCTGGCTCTCTCTATTAGGACCCTTTTTCCTGTTTTGTGTGCTATGCAATCCAAGGCTCCAACGTCCCCTTGGAATTTTTTTGGCGACACTGCTCGTGGAGTGTTTCAATCGAGTACTACCTACAGTGACTCCCGAAAATATTCGGACACTTTTTAAAATCGCATAACATTTTTAAAATTAATCCAAACGACTTGAGTTTTTTTTTTGAGAAGCTAGAAGGATTAGTTTGCTCAGTGACATGTTTCGTCGTTTCGGAAAAAATTGCAATTGATCGGAATAGCGAAGAAAATAGTGAAGGTCGTTTTTTAAACATTTTTTGTGAGCCTGCAATGAAAATTCAAAAAAACCCTTTGTAGGTTTAAGTAAGTTGTATACATGCTGAAAATTTCATCAAAATCGGTTAACGTTGCTCTGAGCTACAAACGTTTAAAGATCGCAGAGTAAGGTCGAGAGTCGCGGAAATTCCCGAAATCACCCTCCATAGTGCTGCGTCCGAATGAAAGATAAAGCAGAACGAGTTTGAAGGGACAACACGTTCGTTCACCAAAAGCCAAGCAGGTGTGCCCGCGAAGACGCGCTTATCGGCGTGCATCGATAAGAGGCGATCGATCGGGAAGATCGCCGGAAGCCAGTTAAGAATTCAGCCCCGGTGATGCTGTGGAGCGGTGACACGATCGAGAGACACTTACAATGCTGCCATAAAGTAGTAGAATACAGGTAGCCGGGAGCTGTCAGGTAGAGCGCGCTTTTGTTGTGGGTATCGCTTACAGTTAATCCGCAATCCGGAACCCACTACAATGGTGCGATGACCGGCGTCGTAGGCGGCAAAGGGCCGCTTTCTATCGTTTGAAAAAAAAAAAAACAAAAAATAAAATAAAGGAAGAAGCGACGACAGGAGCGGTACAGCACGAGAAAAAGGGAATAAGGGAGCGAGAAAAGCGTATAGATTTGTATCTGGCGGCGCTCCACGCTCAGCTCCGCTCCGCTCCGTTCCTCTTTGACCGCCGACGCACCGCGGACGGATTCTTGATTTTATCTTCTCGCCTCGTCTCGTCTCGGCCCGAGAACAAACTATTAACGGCCGTCTGCCCGACGGATCCCGTAATTTATGGTGACGATTCGCCGCTCTTGTACCTAACGCTCTCGCATTCGTTTGTTAATGCGATCGTGCGCCGAGACATGCGTAAAATACGCCGACGAATAAATCTCGGCGGAGCTGAGACGAAGATGACCGCGATTCACGCCGCGGAACTGCTCGCGCGATTTCCTCCTCGCGAAAATCTTCGGGAAAACCCCGAAACTGAGACGTTCTCGGCGCGTCCTCCAAGCACCGATCAAGTCACTCGCGATTGGTGTCTCTGAATTTCTGGTTTCTCGACATTTTTCATTTCTCGAGAAAAGAAACTTACTTTGCATTTCTCGAGAATCCTCGAGATTAGTAACGTATCCTTAACCCTTCGCTGACACTCTGGGTGTGAGCCACCCATAAGCTGATTTTGACGCTCTGTACCTTCTATATGCAAAATAAATACCTTTTTTCCAAAGCCGACTTACAAACTATTTTTTTCCTCAAAATATTATATCTGAACAACAACTCTGTAGATCTTTAGTTTCTAAAATTGAAATTTGTAACAGTTACAATTTTTTGAAGATTTTCTTTGTTTTTTCTAGACGTATGGTAGCTTAGAATTTTTTTGCAAAAACTATGATAATTTTTCAATGAAAAAACTAGCGAAATACAGTCTAGAGAGCTTGAAATTGACCCATGATTTTTTTCAAACAAATTGGATTCTTTAGATGAGAATGGCAGTCGTTTAAAAATTGCCCTGGGTGTGGGCTACCCAGGTATGTCAAAGTTGATGGAAAAAAGTGGTGTGTCAACGAAGGGTTAAGCCCAATTCGATTTTGCCAAATCCTCCCCCTCCCTCTCTCCCTCTCTCTCTCTCTCTTTCTCTCGCATCCCACACCGTTGATGTCTTTTTTTACCTTACAAATTTCGTAGGATATTTCTCGAGAAATTTCTCGAGAAATGAGAAATCAAAAACTTTTTCTCGAGAACGAATTCTCTAGATTTCAAAAAGAAGCACTATTCATGATTTTGGTAGAGTGATACCTAAATGTGGATTTCTGAAGAAGAAAAAAAAACACCCCCACGTCCCATTTTCCACAAGACAAAGCTTTAAAAAAAAGTTGCTTTTCATTATCCCCCGTTCCTGCCTCAAAGCTCTTCATAATTTTCATTGACAAGCGGCATTTTTGGAGAACTTCTCACAGTACAAAACAATTTTGGAGCGCTTTGTATTCATTGGCGGTGGATGCCGCGCCTAACGCGATGCGTCAATGTGTTTCCTTATCTTGCTGTTACTATCGCGCGTGTTTAGAAATGCACTTCGCGGCTACCCCCGCGTGCAAGTTGCAGTTGCATCGACCAATGGGACCGGCGTGGGTGGAGTTTTAACGTGGCAGGGAGAAGACGTCGACCAATAGGGAAAGGGATCCATCGGTGCAGCGATGGATCGCTGCAGCGGGCTGCTTTCTGCAATTCCCGAAACGCATCCTCAGTCGTCATCAGGTTCTAACGCGGGAATCGTCGAGCGGCGACGGCAGCGACTTCTATTCGAATCCTTCGCGCAGTCGTGCGTGCATTAGCGGTGGAATCGTACAGGGGAGTGATACGGAATCGATATCCAGGCGCTGTCATCAAACGGAGCATGAACTCGATCATGGCGATACCGATGGAGTTGCAGCTGCAGTTGCACCATCAGATGCTCTTTCGCCAGCAGCAGATCGCTTTACGGAGGCACAGGCCAGGTTGGTGCTTCCCCTTTATCTCTTGTTTTCCTCTTTCAACTCGCGAAAGATAAAGTTTCGCGTACCTTTGAAATTTCCTGACGCTCCGAGAACAGAGCTAAGTGCTCTAATCTTGCTTTCGCGAAGAATCGATTGCGCGCAGCTTAATTACAGAACGATAGCAGTCAAACTTAAGTATCCACTGTGAAAAGTTTTGGAGCAGTGTTATCTATTTAGGAACTTAACGCATTGTTGACTGGTCACGAATTAAGGGGTTATACCTAATCAGGAGGCCGAGAAGAGGCGAATGATTGTGATTTTTTTTTTGAAAAAGTGGAAGTATATATTTCTACAGAAGTTTTTGCATTCAAAAGGGCAATATTTAAAGAACATTTGGTAATTTTCTTGTAGAGAAATATCTACGTTTATAATAAAAATGCAACGACATCCTAGAAGCCTTTTTAAAAACGGCGAGCGAGATATCTCAAAAACTGCTGCACCAATCTTTCCGCAATTTTGTGGGCTTATTTTTTATACAAAAATCTACTGAATGACGGAGGGATTTTTTCCCCATTGTATGGTTTCGATTATATCAACGAAAAATGGCTTCATGGTTATCACTAATGGTCGTTTTTCGTTGATAAAGTCGAAACTATACAATGTAAAAATAATACCTCCGTCATTCAGTAGATTTTTATATAAAAAATAAGCCCTCAAAATTTCAGAATGATTGGTGCAGTAGTTTTTGAGGTATCTTGCTCGCCGTTTTTAAAAAGGCTTCTCGGATGTTGTATTTTGTTGTATATGCTTCCGCTTTTTCAAAAAAAAATCACAAACATTCGCCTCTTCTCGGCCTCCTGACTAGGCATAACCCCTTAAGTCGTGTCATGCAAGTATATAAAACAGCTGCAGATTTATGCATCTTAATATTCAATTACATGGAAAAATAGCCGGTGAGATTACCGGTCAACAATGTGTCGAGAACTTAACATACTTAAAAAGCCGAGATAAACATTCCAAAGCTGCTGAAAAGCAATCTTTCTCCCTCCGTTGGTTTAATCGAACGATTAGCATAACCCGGTGGACAGTCTTTCCAATTCTCGCAATTAAAGTCGCACGACCACAGCCGCGAACCAATTAAACTGCCCCACCAGCGGATTTAAGGGACTGGTGCGCGCGTGTACCGAGAACCCGGCGTCCCCTGGGTTTCCCACGGGGAAAAGCAAGGGCGCCCGGGGTGAAGAGGGTGCGCGCAATACGCGACAAGTTGCCGCGACGGCGACGTAGATCCGCGCGAGGATCCTCTCGGCCAAGATGAAAGGCGCCGACTTTCGGTCGAGCGGACAATCGTTATCTGCCTCTATACAACCGGTCGGCGTGGCGTCGCCCCCTCGGCCAGGGAGAGAAAGGAGGCAGGACCGATGCCTGCAATTATCCTGGCCGGGGCATAATGCCCCGACCGCAGAACCGCGAGACAAGTGCAAGGGCGAGTCGCTCATGCGGGCAAGCGACGGCCATTCTATAGGATCCACTTGCGAAAGGTGTCCTTCCCGGCATTCGAGTTACCTCATCCGCGCAATCTCTTGGCCCCCTTCGGCTTTCCTCGGCCAGCGTGGACGCAGTTTCCAAGATAATGACGAGGGTAAGAGAGTTTTCGCGCACGGACAGTTCGTCCGGTCGCGAGGCTCGTTGCAGAAACTTCCCCGCTGCCCTAGGCCCTTGTCTCGTGCTCTTCTGGGTCGTAGTAGTTTCGTAGATTCGTGGGATTACGGTTAGAAGAAGATTGATTTAGAGCTTCAGATCCTGCGGATATGTTCGCCTGGTTGTTGAATATTGGAGAATATTGCATTTGTAATTATTCTTGGGAAAGGAGGAGTGTTATCTATTTTGTGTAAATTTATGGGGATGCTTCTTTGATTATTTTCAGAGGATATACCGACGCAGAATACATGGGCGATACCAAGTCCTGGCGGAGGACCTCCTCTGCCTCCTGAGGTGAAGGTTGAGCTGCTGAATCGGGAACTCTGGCAGCAGTTCCACGCCGAAACGACGGAGATGATAATTACGAAACTGGGCCGGTGAGTGCGCTAATGAGGACTTTCTTTTAAATCTGCTCGGTTTGGGTGAATCGCTTTAAAGTTTCGTTATAGTCTGCGTTTGTAGCATTTCTTTCGTTACCATTAGATTGAATGACACCACTAGGGAGTTGGTAAACTTTGAGCAAAGTCTCTACGCATCCGTTTAGCATTTGCCTGTAGGTACATAAATGTTGCTTAGAAGCTCCAACGGAACTATTCTTCTGAAGGTTCCGCCGAAACTTTTTTACCTTGCATTCCATCGGGGGGTTGAATTGCCTGTCAGGCGCCATTCGACCACACCCTCTGTCGCGTTCGAAACCCTTGGCGTGTCTCCACCTGAAAAAATGCGACCTGTCCCTGAATTCTCTCTGTGTCTAATGTCAACACTTATACGAGGCTTTTAGCGCAATAGTGGCGCAACCCCAAAACTTTTGTTCTAAGATAACCGCTAATGAAACTGTTGACGGTTCTTAAGTCGATGCTTAAAATTTCTATTTTTAGGTACATAGGTATGATTGTTTAAAAAATATAATTGCTAAGGTGTATGTATATTATTAGTATATAAAATAATGACCAATGCTGCACAGGTCACTATTGCGCGACGTAAATCAACAGAATGCTCAGTGCAAAAATACGTTTCAGTGCTGTCATTTTGTGGATGTTTTTGGAAAGTTGCTCAGGACACTGTAGAATTAAAATTTTGCTGTATAAGAAGTGGTCTAGGCTGAAATGATTACGCCACTATCGCGCTGATAGTCTCATATAATGCTGTATATAGGTATCGTTTCAATTAACTCTCATAGGCACATTACAAACACATTCCGACTATTTGGACCAATTGCATTTTTTTCCAAAACGACGAAACACGTCGCCTAAGTAGTAAACTAATCCGTCTAGCTTCTTAAAAAAAACTCAAGTCATTTGGACCAATTTTAAACAAGTTATTCCGTGTTAAAGGGTGTGCCAACACTTTTGTGTCCCACTGTATAAAAACTTGAATTAGCATTTTCCGTGGAAAGTCGTGAAATTCTGGTATTGTGGGTGCCAGGGTCCCCAAGGGCCCAAAGAAGGGGATTTTTGAAAAGAAATGAAAAGTGGGTTTTATTCTTTAAATAAATTTTTATAATCACGTAATGAATTTTATTGAATTTGCATTGAAAATATTTTTATCCCTTCAACTCGGGCCACCCCCAAAGATTAAATACCGAGTGCGCCACTGTCCGCAATAAAAGATAAAAAGTCTCTGTACCTACTTTGAATCTGAGCATTGCTCAATTCTATTATCTTCCGTGAAAGATGAGTCACACTGTTCGAGTGCAGAGTTTCCGCATTACATGCCTGCACGCCCGTCGGCCGAGTATAGACGCCTTTAACGAGGGACGCCTCCGAGCGACGACAGGGCGATTAGTTTCACGGAAGGTGGTCAAGAAAGGTCGTAAAAGTAAGGCCGGTGACGACGTGCCTGCCGTTTATCGATCCCGCCGATCTCCGAATCGCTTCACCAAAGGTAGATTTGCGGGGAAAAGTCGTACGACCGGACGGATGCAGGACGAATCACGGCTTCCGGTCGCTGTTCAGCGGAAACGATCGAGCTACCGGTCACTTCTCTCCAGATACAGAAGCGCGGCTATCTAACAATAAGATAACAGATTACATACCAAGAATTGCGCGCTGCATCATGTTAGATAACCCTCTGACATAGCGGCCAGATGGTTTCGCTTCAAACACGGAAATAAAAGGGAAGGGATAGGTACGCCTACGCGAGAAGGACGCGCCGGAATTCTTGAAATATTCAGCAGGATGCCTGAATCTGGAATGGTGCGACAATTTGATTGTCGAAAATACATTTCAATATTAATTCACCTCTTTCACTTTAGGTGTCCGTATATTTATTACAATTCACAAACTACTTAGATCATTTTCAATATTCCAAGATTCGCAGGCCAATCATTGGGTAAAGGTCCATTCGACAGGGAATCGGTATAAGTAGGAGTAAGCAACGTTTAATTTATCTAAATGCGAAATCAGTTGCATTTATTTAGAAACGAGAGTACCTACTATGTACTGCACGACACTATTTTTGCCGAGTAGGTACCTATATGATTATGTAACCGCGGAAACCGCGTTATAAGAAACTCAGAATTACATAGTACAAATCATATTAATTCGTACCGCGTTATATGGAAACCGTGTTGGAGAGTACAGCGTTATAGGAGAACTGTCGCAATTTTTGCTCCGCGTTATATGGAAACCGCGTTATGAGAGCAGGTGCCGCGTTACAGGAGGGTTTACTGTACAGTTTTCTTAAAAATCATATAGGAAGTAGATAAGACAGAGAAGAGAATTTGAATACACGACGTACAACTTTAGAAAACTTATAACGAGGTCTCTATTGCGACAGACTTTTTGGACGATAAAGTTTGTCGCTTTGAATAGTCACAATTTTTAAATTTAAAACCACACACCACCTTCTTCTAATTAATAATGCCATCTATGTATCAGGTGATATACCTACCTGTCTGTACACTATTCATTTTACATGGATTTCGTTGAACTTTACGCGTGACCGCTCGGCAAAAAATAGTGTCCAGCAGTATAGGTACTTCCCACGCTCTGACGCAGGCTACCACGTTGCGAGCTTCCCTGGCGTTAGATCCTCACAGTTAGCCAGAAGCAGGATACCGCGAATAAATGGGGTTGGGGAGACAGTGGCTTAACATGGGTAATTCGTGGGCGGTCCAGCTTTCACAATAGCGACGAAGGTGTTTGTCCTTCCGAATATTCGTGCCTTCCGGTCCAACGACGACTCTCTTCCCTTCTTAGGGCGCACCACGTGCCAACCACGTGCGCCCCGTTTCAGGCCTCCTCTCGTTTACCGATCAGTATTCCGTGACACGATCGACTCTTTTTCGTTTCTCCCGTATTTCCTTCGGCGAGCCTTGCTCCTTCGATGCACTTTGTTCCATCTATCGCCCTCCACCCTCGTGCTACCCCCCGTGCTTTTGCCGTTGGCGTTCCTTACGTCACAGGCCGACGTGAATAGGCGAAGCAAACGTGCGCTCCAGAAGTGCAGTCCCCGACCTCCTCGAACATCGTCGTTTTCTCTCCGGCTATCCGTTCCCTTATACCCCACTCGCCGGAGGGACTGTCCCTGAGCGGAGATAATTAATTTCACGTTTCGCCTGTGATTCGCCTGTCACCGACCTGCTCCTCGAGCTCCCTTATGGTTTTACGAGTTTATGGTAGTCGTTCGGGTTCGGGCAAGATTCCATAAAGCGTGAAAAATACACTTCCCTTTTTACTTTGAAAGGGAGGGTGTTCGAAAATGTGGAACATTTGGACTTCAAATTTTATTACGAGCCTGTTCCCCCTTTTCAAAACCAGGGTCACATCTATAAAATAGTGTAAAAAGTCACGTGGCTGAAGATTGAATTGCTAAAGCGTGTAATAAAAGTGTATTTATAATTCAATTACGAGCAGCTCGAAAGGGCCCCGAGGCTTTTGGACAAAGTTCCGCCCAGCCACGTGACTTTCGATTCATCTAATCGTGCGAGATGAAAGGGAAGCGGGACGCGTGCTGCCGATGCGCGCGCTGTATCGCGCAATTACCGCATTATCTGGCTGTTCGATAATCTCGAGTGGCTTTTTTAAAAGGACCAGACACGCTCGAACGATCGGCGCGCACGGGCCTACCAGCAGCCGTCGCGACGGCGTAATCCTCCACTTACAAGGGCGCCACTTTTAGTGGATTCAACAACTGGGGCATGGCGTCGATCTTCCTCATCATTCTCCAACGAGTCTCGCGAGCTTTTTTCTACCAGCGTCGAATAAATCATAGAGCCAAACGATGGTTTGCGAGATCGTTTGCCTTGGTGGTAGCACAGAAGTACAGTTAACTTTGTTGACACTGACGATTTAATACGTATTTTCTATGCAAAATTAGGATTATTATTACGTTAGAGGCTGATTGTTATTTGTACACCAGAGTGCTAAATTTTAGCAGACGACTTGCAGATTAAGACTTGGTACGAATTCGGGAATACCGATGATAGCTTTCGTGATTCCAAGTCACGGATGTTAAGAAATCGTTTGGGCTTCCCGTTGTTAATTGCTTTCCACGTAAGAGGTGCGGCAATGCGACTGGACTCGCGTAGATTACTATCGCGGACGGTGATTAAAAGAAAGCATTGGGTATGTGTCGCTTTGTGTGAGGTCTTAAATGTGTTTCAAGTTTAAGAAATCGGGCCTGACACTTGATGCCTATTTCCCAGGCACAGGCTGAGCTTCCCTTCGCTAATTGCATCCAATTCTCGAGATACGTGTCGCTCGTCAACTTAACTTTTAAATACCGAGGAGTCAGGTACTGCTGTAATCGCAACTTTAAGCGAACCCTTCGCAGCTTTAACTACCGAGTGCTTTAGTTTCGCGCAGGTGCACGCATGCAGGGCGGAACAGAGTACTAAATGCTGACACAACTATTGGTGGAATAGGGGATTTTATAAAAGTGTGTGAAATTTAGCGAAGCTCTTCTCGTTTTGTTCTCCAGAGTCTTAGAGTCCATTTAGATCTGGCCAGTTCAGCAGGAAGCGAGCGAGAGACTCGCGGAAAGACACAAAGCTGCGGCGGAAAGTCTGCAATTAGGTATGCAAACGGGCCCGGACCACCGCAGATTGACTTTTCGAAGGTTTACTTATGGGATTATCCGCGAGTTTCGAGTGTTTACACGAGGGGGGAACTCGCCGCCTCGGGATCGAAAGATAGCGGCCGAGATGCACCGAGGGTCGCAGGATGTAGCCAGAAGTTGGAGTCGTTTCTTCGGCGACGCCCATTCGTCGCTGGGACGTTAATGACTGGGGTATTTTCTGTCCCTTCGTTCACTTTCGGCTTGCTCGCGCTACCTGTGCGAAATGCACTCTACGCCGGTCGTGGCTGACGGCGAAAGGTTAAGAAGTCGCGTCAACTTTGCGGTGGCAGTGAAATCACTTCGGTTTCTCCTTCGTAATGACCTGGGACGTCGGTCGTTCGCAATGAAATGCCCAAAATGAAAATAATTTCAATAAAAGACTCGTGTTTCACAACTTCATTACCATACGAATTTTCCTTAGAACTTACTTATTGCTAAGTAGCCACCTGGGGAACATAAATGGTCTTTTATACTGCCGTTCATAACTACTTATTAGGATATTTGGTACAGATTGAACACTTTTGGCTGCTATTAATTTGAAATACCTGCCAAATAAATTAAAATTTCTTAGCAGAGCCGCCCTTGGAGTTTGCAGGGCCCGGGGCAAAAGTTGATATTATTGTAAACATCTAATTGAAAGCAGATAACCTTACGTCTCTACTTCATGTGTCACTTAGGGTTCCCGAAAATCTATTCCAGAAACATTGATACCTTGACAATTATACTTAATTCATTTAATTTTTACAAAATGAAATTCCTAAGCGCGGGCTTCGCCTAGGCGCCTGCCCAGTGCTAAGGGCGACTCTGTTTCTTACAAGGGAACATCCCGAACCCGAAAATTAAAAAAAAATTCTGAAACTTGGTGAATATGTAGGGAATTTGCTCCTGATTACAACGCAGTTTTTGTTTGCTGCTCAAATTCACTCTAAGGGGGTGTAATTGAATCCTGAAAATCCAGTTATTTTCCGATTTTCTGTTATAACTCGTGAACTGTAAAATAATTTGTTCTACCAAATGATAGATCTAATTAAAAGAAGTAACTTTTGTCTTGAAACTTTTTTTCCATCTCTTACAGTTCGCGAGTTATAACACAAAATCGGAAAATAGCCGAATTTTCAGGGGTTACTTTCACCCCCTCGAGTGAATTTGGGCAGCAAACAAAAATTGTGTTGTAATCAGGAGGAAATCCCTACATATTCACAAAGTTTCAGAATTTTTTGAATTTGGGGTTCGAGATCTTCCCTTCTTAGAGTGCTCAAATAAATTTGCAACATTTCTCACAATTCAGGAGTTGAAATGGTAAACGATGTAAGCGCCAAAAAATTAGAGAATACTTCTTTTAGCGGAAAAGGATGTGAATTCCATACGGAATACGGCGGCACAATTAGTGATAAGTGCTAGAATAATTTATTTTAACTGTTAGTGTTATCACAAGATAGAAATAAAATCGTAAGTGCCAACTTCGCTGTGGTGAAAAGCGCCGAAAGTGGTAGCAATCTTCACAGCCGTAATCTTTTTATTTCCCTCTGAATCTGCGAAGGTGGTATGCGCTGAGAATCCGTAGTGATAAGCGATGTAAATGACGTTTTTTATTTCTACTGAAAATGTTAACTACTGGCACTTACATCCTCCAGCATTTCAACTCCTCAATTATTTCGCACAGAGTAAGTATCCTAATATTTATGAACTGCAGTGTACGCAGTAGTCCATACGTCATCGACTGAACAGTACCAATACATATAAAAGGGTTGATGCCGGAGTCGATTCGTTGCTCGAAATGAACATAGTGGTGTGATGATCTCGTTCCAGACGAATGTTCCCGACGATCCAGCTGACTATCAGCGGATTAGAGCGTCGTGCTCGTTACTACGTCCTCCTCGAAGTGGAGCCGGCGACCGATCGTCGGCACAAGTACGTCGGCGGCGGTGGTTCTGGCGTCGACGATGGCTGTGGGAACGCAAGAGGATGGACATCGGCTGGACCAGCCGAGCCTCAGCCACGAATCGATCGTCGGATCTACCTGCATCCAGAAAGCCCAGCGACCGGTGCACATTGGATGCAGCATCCTCTCAGCTTCAACAAGCTCAAGCTCACCAATAACGCTGTCGACCCGAGGACCAACGTGAGTACTCCTCTTACACATGCACCCATCATCGCCGTATCACTTGTTCGTTCTACAAAAAAGATCATTATACCGGAGTAAACATGCTCTCTCTACCTACTTAAAACTATTGACACTTTCTCCAAGTCATCTTTGCCCGATCAAAACCGCGTCTCGCTAAAAGGCACGAGGGAGTGTCAGGAAAGTCCGGAAAGGGAAGCCAGAGCGATTCACTAGGAGCGGTAGCAGCGAAATGAACGTTCATTTATCTAGATGTCCCGTGTTTGGACAGGCTAGCGTGTCCTTAAATGCCCCTCCTTTCTCTCTCGCCATGCGTGTCTCTGGTTTCGACTTATGCTCCTCCACGCTCGAGCCGCATGCGGGAGGTCGCCACACACGGGTCCACCCTCTTAGCTACCCGTTTCACTTCCGATTAGGTTCTGCTTCAAGAAAAAAAAAAAAACACACACCTCCTGTTAGAGGTTTCCGAACGTATACCCTACTTCGCGTCAATTAGCTCCAACTTTCTCCCCATGGGCAATTCCTCGGGATGTTATGAAGTGTTTCTGGTATTCCGTTATTTTCTACGTTGTTAATCTACGAGGGACGTTGTCAGCAAAAGTGTATTCATATGTATCGTACAATCTTCACTGCATCGGACATTTCTTTTCCCCAATTGCAAAGTCTCGATACAAGAAGTATCTGGTCCCTGGAATTGCGCGACGCACCGAGGATCGAAGCCACCGAATATTCCAACGCGAGTCATCGTCGCGTCGAGCTATATCCCACGCTTAATGGGCTGATGGTCGAGGGCTCCGGTAAATGGCCAAGGTGACAGAGCTCGGGAGCGCGGTGCACGGGAGCCGGGCGCAGGATTAAAATGTGGAAAAGGGAAAAGGTCGACGCCGCGAGCACATTCTCCTCGTACCTTTAAGGAGGCTTAAGCTACTCAAAACGGTACCGGGTACGTCGGTTCTGGGCGTTGTCCGTGAAGAACGGAGATTAACACGCTCCACGACACCCTGTAATCGATATACCTCCCTTTCTCAAAGGGGCGAGCGGGCTTGTTTACGGCCCGGCAGGACGAGGCATCGTCCTGGCAGCTGGGCACCGCCGTGGCCGCGGCGCCCCTTGCCAGCCCCCTTTCACTTTTCACCAACATCCCGGAAATTACTTCTGCGGATCTGCATCGCCTCGAGTAGCCCGAAGAACGCGCGGCCCCTTCCATCGGGGAATTATTACGGGCGATCATTAAAACCAAGGGATTTTGCGCTGCGTTCCGATTCTCTTTGCCGGGACCTCTTCAGAGACCACGGAAGCTCCCTGGATCTCATGTTCTTTGGTTATCGAATTCAAATTTCGCTAGATGGTACGTACATCGAATTTTTAGGTAGGGTAAGTCTGGGGGAGATGGCCGTAGTTTCGTTTGGAGCCTCCTACAGCCAACCTATTTGGAATAAAGCAACGAAAACGATGCAGAACAAAACGTCAATCCTTTGTCTACATATCCGTTAATCTAAATAGACGAAAAATTATTATTTAATACACAAATTTTACAAATGAAAAAAAAGTGGCATTGCCCATCTCTCCCTTAATGTCCGAGAAAGATAGCCATGTGTACCTTTCAGGCTAACAAGTTGTGGACCTTGCCTTCTTTCTAGTTTTCGTCCACTTTCGTTTTTGCCCGCTCAAAACTTCTTTGGGCTTTTGCTGTGAGTCTTCTAATCCGCATGTATAACACATAGTGTCAAACTCTGTGCAATTTTCATGGGCCTAATAACCACATGACTTACATCTTAGCTAATCGTCTTTTTCTTTCTATCGAAATAATTTTCTCCGAATATCACCGAAATATCTGAAATTACATCAAATAATTGATGGCTGTCTCTCCCGGACAAAAATTCACCATCTCGCCCTTAAAGCTCTGGTAAGATGGCCATTCCCATTTCACTTAGACTAACAAAAGTAATCTTGAATACTTTAAGGCTAAAAACACTGTAAACAATACACTATCCAAAATACATCTTGAGAGCTAAAAACATTCAGCATAAATAACACAAACAAGGTGACCAAAATATAGACCAAACATTTTGAAGCACTAGCTTAAATTTCGCAGTGGATTTGCAAACATTTAAAAACGTTCTGTTCCAACAGTATGAACTGAGAATGTTGCCCTTCTATGACACTTTTTACCCACGTGGAAGCAGCGTCATTTGGCGTTTCCTTCTAAAAAAAATACTGTCACTGGCCATCTCCCCCTGACTTATCCTACACCGTTGCTCGAGTACCAGCGAATTAAATGAACAGAGCAAGTGAACTATACTCGGTAGTACCTTCTCGAGTAATTCATCGGTTCATTTTGAATTAGATATACCATAAAAATAATATTATTTTAGATATACACTTTTCTTCGTCTCCGTTATGTTTTACTTAACAACGCTATCACTTAATTATTTTAAGAGGAGAATGTATTTGGTAATGACTTCCTCCGTTGGAAGATCGCGCAATCGGCGAAGAAGCTCTCGAGCAATCGAAGGCTCATCGCGCAACGTTGCAGTTCACACAAGATTTCGAATGAGTCGAGAGTGGGTGATTCCGGGAAGGTTGAAGGGCCAGTCTGGTTTTCGAGAATCGCGTCTGTCCCCGCCGTCGTCGGCATCCTTAGCAGAGGCGCCAACTTATCTTGACGAAGCGGCGCCCTTTTACCCGATTCTTCAAACTAATTACGAATTTAATAAAATCCTCCTTCCGCCGTGCGTGGGGCAGAGTAAAGGGAATCTCTTTCTTCGCGTTGGGCGAAAAAAACGGACACGTTCGTCGCGAATTGCGTTGCGATGCAACCGCTAACGCTTGAGCGCAGAATTAATGAACACATTCAATTGCGTTGTTTCGCCGACAATTTCGATCGATCCACTTATGGCTATCGATCATGCTTCTTGCCGAGTAATATGAATTATATCGTTGCCACTTGTTGTAACATTTAAACTTTGTTCGCTGCAGTGCTGAATGATAAAATGTATGTATAAAGAATCTGATTGTTCTCGCGCAGGTGGTCCTGACATCCATGCATAAATACGTTCCGCGGATCTGGATCATTCGCTGCGACGACGCAACCAGATTGAGCGATCTCTATTCCCATCCAGCTTCGTCGTTCAAATTCACCGAGACGGAATTCATCGCTGTCACAGCTTATCAGGTAAATGTCTACATTCCAACGAAACCATCGCTAAGTTATGGTAACATGGCGCACAGAGAATCACTGCGCTTGAGAATCTCATTGTCGAAATGAATACTTCTAAAACGTGTACCACGAATGATTGCAGAACGAGAATATCACAAAGTTGAAGATCAACAACAACCCGTTCGCGAAGGGTTTCCGGGAGACTGGCCAGTCCCGATGCAAAAGGAAGTTCCATCAGACGGAAATGGAGAGCTCGAGCTGCGCCGAGGACGAGGAGGGCAACGTGTCTTCAGAGTCTGAATCGACCAGGGCATCGAATCACCTGGACGACAGCGGCGTGAGTAGCTGCGGGGATGTCAGCCCACCCTTGCCCTCGATTAGCCATCGGAACTCACCGTCGAGGGATGTCGATCGTGACGTACAGCCAAGATTGCACAGGCCCTGGGTAGATTCTTCTCCACAAATTTCGTCCGCCACGAATGCTAGCACCTACGGTTCATCATCCGGATACGATGACCTGAACCTGCCCTATTATTTCCGCCTGCTTCATCCATCTCTCGCGATGCAACCGGACCTCGTCAGGTTATCGTACCAATCAGCCGCACAATTCTCGAGGTATTATTAACGGGCACGTTAATGAATGTACCACCTCTATTTCTCTTATCGTTACACCAACAGTGCTGTTCTAAATATTGGTTAATTGTAAGATTAAATCTGTAAGAAGGTCTAGTAATAAGTAGATCGGATTGTGGGCGATGAACCAAAGATTTTCTGTATTTAGAACCGATGGACTGTTAGTATCTACGGTCTTTCTATTTTCAAGTAGGTTTACGATTGATTACTGTTGATCGACGATGTAAAAATAAGAAATCAGATCGGCGCGAAGGCGCGTTGAGAGGTGCGCAGAGAAATGACTGAATTTTGAAATCCCGCGGTGCTTTCGAGGCAATCTGTCTCTGAGAGGATGCACTTCTGGTAGGTGCGCGTGTGTATATATCATAATTGCGATGATGGAATACTTATTGGGATGCGCAGAAACAGAATGCTTTTAGACTCGACGGATTTTGATAACCAAAGATGAAGCAAATAACTTTTCAACCGCTCGAAAGGTTTCCTGATTCCTACACCATATTCTCTCGGATATTTATACAACGAATGTAATTTAGACTTCGCTTGCTTCGGAGAATAAGTAGATTAAGGGTATTAAATTGAAAGCAATAATTAAAGAGTGCGTTGAGAAATGAAGTTCTAGAGATAAGTGCCTAATGTCGCGGATAGCGCGCAAAAATGTAATTAAGTACAATTCAGTGCCTTATTCGGAGGGCAGGTGAACAAGCACACGAGAAGTTGTTGTTGCAATTACCGTTGTTATTAGTTCCTTGAGCAGAAAAATGAAAAATACAGTCCGCCAGTATTATATACGCTGCACCGTCTCTTCCAGGATTGTTAATCAATTACGCGCGTGCATTTGTTCATATCATGTATTTTCACTCGTAAATTTGTACTCTAATCTTTGAGAGGTCGAAATATTTTTACTCACGATATATCGTTACTTAAGATACATAGTCTAAGGAGATCCGCGATTTTTATACTGTACGTTATCGTTGTAATAAATTACTTTTTACAAAAAATGCCTGCCGTCTGTTTCTCTAAGCAACATCCTACCGATTTCTATTCACTTTGCTCCTTCCACGATGCCCACCTTCAAACAACTACACTTCGTTTGATTAAAAACCGATTACTATTCAAAACAGGAATATCATTAAAAAGAGTCACACTATATTCGCGCCGTTATTAAAATTTTATGGTCCTTTTCGCATTTGAAATGTCCACTCTCGTTACTTAAAAACAGATATTTAGGGGATATGTGAATACATATGTATGGACTATATCAGTCGTGGGGCATAGAAGTGTCTGAAAGGACTTCAAGAAGATTTTCACCTTGAAAGAAATATCTATCGTTAGTATTATTACGCATTCAATTAGAAAACTTGGAACACGTTCGTCTTCGAATCTGTCGACGTCCTTCGGAGCGATGAGTGTGTTCACCGGAGAAAGGCTACCTTCATTGGGCGGATTTCGAAAACCACCGGGCTGAGAAGGAAGTGCCGCGTATATGTGTGGAGACACGAGTTCTCGTTGTAGAGGGCCGTGTCGCGTCTACGTGTCGCCCATCCAACGATCCCACAGCTTCCAGTGTATCGATGTCTCCCTGAAACACTTTTGAATCAGCGGGGCGCCAGTTGGTCGGCTACTCGACGGCGTCTGGATTCGTGAACGGGCTTCCGTGTAAGGACGGGGCCCCCTCGATACGTCCCCTTTCAAGTCACCCAGCGAAATTGCTCGTGGCGATGCCTACAAATATTTTCTTCTCCCCCTTTGCGGAGGCGAGCGGCTCGTGAGAATGACAAAAGCCTTGGAATCGCGACGTCGAGCGCAGCGGAGGACTCGGTAGCTGGGAAAACAGAAGCCGCTCCGCGATGGTAATTCTTGAAGCACTCCAGCAGAACTTGCCCATTACGATAGCTACTTAGGGCTACCGTTCGCGAAGTGGCCTCGCGAGAATGACAAAAGCATTGGAATTGTAACGTCAGGGAGCGCAAAAGTGGATTCGGAAGGTCGTATGTCAGAATCTGTTTCCACGAATCGGTATTCAAGCTTCCCAGCGTATGGGCGGATTTGGAGATTTGGCGCCCCTAGGCTAAGAAGTGTATTTCCGCCCTTTCCGCGAAATATCGTTAAATATTTTAATTTAAAAGAGTCGAGACAACTTCAAGATTAGGTCAATATGGCAACTCACATATATGAGTTATTGCTAATTCGCTGTATGAGAAAGAAGTGAATTATTTTTAAAGTTGCTTCAAGCCCTTGTGTTTAAGGGGGGATTCTCGTGTAACAGCCCCCGAAATTTCTGATTATTTTTTGAAAAAGCTATTGTTAATATTGCATTCAATTCTCTTGGGATATAAGGAGGCATCTTTAAACTTGTAGAATTTTTTTTATGTCACAGTCATCTGATTGCGAATAGAATAAAATTTTCTTCAAGTTAAATAATTTACGCTGGGACTGGTCCTAAAATTTTAATTTTAGTTTTCATTTATAATACCTTTTTCGCCGATATAAAGAATAATATGAAAAATTTGACTAAGGAAAAAACTTACTTTTTCTATCGAACGCTATAACTTTTTTTAAAAAAAAATTCTTAAATATCAGTTATACTTTTGGGCCTGTTAGGCGAGAATCCCCCCTCAAACCTTTCCCAATTTCTTTCGCTCGAAATTTGTCGCTCCCCAAAATTTCCCACCCTAGCCTGCAGCCTAGTATACACAAATCCGCCCCCGAGCAAACGTACACTTTTGCAACATTTCACTTCATCTTTCATAAGGTAACTGCAATCCTTTTAAGGCAAGCAATAATATTCAAACGGTTTTTATTGAATTATTGCATATATTTTTATAAATACCATCCAATTCGATTTATTGAGACGCATCAATTTCCATTCAAGTAATACACCGTGCTATTTCGTAGCAATGCCCTGTGTCATTATTATAGTTCACACGTGCGCAGGTCTTGGTAAAAGTTTATTAATTTCGATGCGCAAGGTAAATCTGACTTACATACTTCCTAGCTCTGGAATATCGAGCATCGTGTGCTCGGTTTTGGCGCGAAATCGCGCGTCATACTTGAACGTGCAAATCATTGCAGTCGATCGGTTGCGCAAACGACGCTCGGCGAGAAAGGATTGAAAAAAACAGTTTGTCCAGTTGCTCGGTGGACATCGTCGTGCATACATTTATGGCGGTTCAGTGGAGCGGTTAACGGGATTGATTGGGTCGGTAGATCACGAACGCGAGATTTTTCCGGGCGACGCGTACCGACTCTGAATACGTGATCGCGTTCTTGGATAGGAATGCACGCTTCGCGGTACCGTACGGGCATCCACTTGTCCATGCACACCTGTGTTGATCGATCGAGCAACGAATGGAAGTCCGCTCGATCTAGATCCATCGTTGACACCTGTCCTTCGAACTGACTCGTTGGAGCAATCGTGGTATGACGCTTTAGAAAGAATGGTACTCGTAATTGTTTTCATACGGAGAGACTATATTGATTATTGAGCGTAATTAATTAGACAATCGCGCATGTGGGAGACATTCAGAAGATTGAATTAAGGGGGAACACCTCTGCGATGGCCGGAAAACTAAGCCATTTTGAAGAATTTTTTCGGGAATAATTTACAGTTTTCAAATAAAATTTTTATTACCTACCTTTAGTACAATGTCTTAAGAAACTATAAAAATAAAATATATAGAAAAACATGCATAAAATTTCATATATTAATTAATCTTCTAGACCCCCCATGCGCGGTGGTAGAATGTGTAACTATGGAACAGCAAATCCGAAATAAAATTTCATTTTTTTCCGTTGCACATACGGATTCTTTGATTGAAAACAAATTTTTTGAAATGCGCTCGAAAAACTGTCCGTCTTATTCGCGGATTCTCGAAACTTCTCTTCTAAAGTCATTAAATCTTGAAGTCTTCAAAAATAATTTGTTTAAGAAATCGGCACGTGCAACGAAGACTACACTCATATAGTTTATAAAAAAAAGTGAAATTTCATTTCGGACCTGCTGTTCCATAGTTACACATTCGATTAGCGCGCGTGGGGGGTTTAGAAGATTAATTAATATATGAAAATTTATGCATGTTTTTCTAATTTTTTGTATAGTTTCTTAAGATATTGTACTAAAGGTAGGTAATAAAATTTTTCTATGACAACTGTAAATTATTCCTGAAACAAATTCTTAAAAATGGCTTACTTTCCCGGCCGTCACAGTGGTGTTCCCCATTAAGTGTAGGTATTCGTTAATTACTAATTGAAATTCAATGAATCGTTACCAGTGGCGAATTTAAGGAAAAGGTCCAGGTGGCAAACGTTCCGAGGGGCCCATTTCTTCGGGAAAATGAGGAAATAGTTTACCTAAAATTTCCTAAGTCTTGTAGTACAGAAAAAAGAGATACAGTGTTTGGATAAAATCGTAATTTTCTTTTTTGAAGATGGGTTCCTAGGGCCAGGGTAAATCCGCCAGTGATCGCTAGATTTGAGGTAAAGAACACCGCTTCAATTTGATAAATAATTGATATATCAAAAATGATCTGTTACGTGTGTCTTGTATTACTTAGCAAAATGAGTATCTAAATAAGTTAAGTCCACTATACAGTATTTCTCTCGGAAGCACTGCTACCTACTACATACATTCTTTGAAACAATCCTCCCTCAAGAGATATTAACAAATTTTTATGTCAAAACGACGAAGCACAAAGCATTCTTACGTACGTAGTACTTTTCCAATCCCATGTTCTGGAATCTACGCAGTCAATTTCCCATTCGCTATGCTATTTCTATATACACACACTGCTTCCTGTTCCTCACTTCACGCACAGTCTTATAATCCACCACAACGCAGAAGACGTTATCGTACCGCAGCACTTACCACCTCGAAGTCCGTTACAAAGAAGGAACCTTGCCGTCTGGTAAGCAGCACCTCTCGTCGCCGCGGCCGTTTCCGTATTTAGGACAATAGGGCGGGTGTTTCCCCGTGAAGCAGAAGGAGCCTCTGGTCCCGAACGGCGTGTGCTGCCCCATGGGCACGTACTCGCCGGCCCTTGACGCGATCCTGGGCCCGGAAGGGCACCTCCTCGAGCACGGCTCCGCCATGGAGCCCAGGCCGTCGTTGTCGATGCTCTGGGCCATGAAGCACACCACCCAGACGTGACTGCACAGCTGATAATTCGGCTTGTTCTCGCAGAACGGCTGCACCTTGCCCCCGTTCACGCAGAAGTCCACGTGCCCCATCCGTCCACCCTCCCCGTAATACCCGGCGTTCGTGTGAATCACCTCGACGAAGTCCGCGTCACCGCTGTCCAGCCGGTTCACGTATCCAGGTCGCAGCAGAGGCCTGGCCGGGTCCAGGCCGACTATCCGGTGCATCCTGAACAGCAGAAAGTTCGCCATGACGCCACAGACGTGGGCGCCGAGCGAGTGTCCCACGCAGGTCGTCCTCGAGACCGGCAGGCCCAGGTTTCGCAACGTGGTCAAGGTGCCTGCTAGGCAGCGGGCCACTGGACGGAGATTAGACACCGCGGCTGGGTAACAGGGCGGCGCGCACAGAGCGCCCCAATCCACCAGGAACACGTTGTAGCTGCCGTTCCTCAGGTAGGCGTCGCGGAGGACTACCATTGGTAAAGCATCGTCGCCGCCTGGAATGTTCGTAAACATTTTGCTCCGATGCTTTTAAATGCCTTCCACTTGGTACCCTGCTGTACGCGACGTGTATTAAGCATCATTGATTCGAACAAGTGCGTACCTGCGTATCCGTGTACAAGAAGAATGTTCTCCTTGGTTGGCTCGTAATCCTGTCGCAGCCAGTCCGACTCCCTGGCGTCCAGCTGCCGTCTTGGTCGATCGTTCGCGTAAAGGTAGACCTTCACGTCAGGATCCGGACAGGAATCCTTGTCGTTCCCTCGCCTCCAGATGCACCTCTCCCGGTCGTAGTCTGCCGCCACACCATTCTGGATCGCGTCGTGTATGGGTCCCTTCCTGGGCGTCTTCGCCAAAGCCTGGATCGAAATCAGCAGCAACGTCGCCAGGAGCAATGACGATCTCAATGCTGATGGGAGCATTGCGAGACACGAGAAGCTCATCCACGGGACACAACACGAGGAATGATGCGCGGTGATACCGCGAATGCCGCTTTGTACTTCCTTCCACCCCCACCTCGTTCACCTGTCGCCGAGTGTTTGAATATTAGGGGACAGGTGGGCGAAAGGGGGGAGGGATGACTGTTGATTGTAAGTGAGTGAAGTGTTAAGCCTGGCGATTTTCTACTTTGATGGCTTCTAAGCGGTGTGGAGCAAGGAGACATCCGCTTCGGGAATTTCAAATTTCAGATTTGATGGTGGATTGGTAGAGAAATTGGGTTTGTGGGTGATGGGAGGTTTGAAAGTTATTGGAGGTTTGTTTAGGCTGTAATTAACCCTGCTGGGATCCTTGAATCTTTCATGACTCATTAGTAACGTTAAGGGGTCATTCCTGTATTCACGCCGCAAAATTTAGGTTTTTTTTCTCAGTGATTACAATGAATAACAATGTCAAACTTTTTTTCATTTATTAAGCTACTTATTAATGCACACGGAACAATTTTTTAAAAACACTTTTAATTATGTTTTTTTAATGTTATCTGGAGGTAAAAATCGCGCCTTTGAAAAGACGGCGGGAGTGATTTCAGCTCTCAGACTCATCTGAAATAAAAAAACCAAGCTTCAAGTAACAATGGAAAATGTCGAGACTTGAAGTTTGAATCCGCGCAATTTTGTTAAATTTTGACTTGCGTGGCTAATTCTGGCACCTGCGATAGCGGTATTCATAATGATTAAGAATCAGTTCGGTTTTTTTGTTTCAGATGAGTCTGTGAGCTGAAATCACTCCCGCCAGCGAGGTATTTTTTTTTTCAAAGGCGCGATTTTTAACTCCTGATAACATTGAAAAAACACAATTAAAAGTGTATTTAAAAAATTGTTCCGTATACATTAACAATAGCTTAATAAATAAAGAAAAAGGTTTGACATTGTATTCATTGCCAAATTTTGCGGCGTGATTACAGAAATGACCCCTTAATTTTGTGCAAACGTTGTCTTCTTTCTTAGTTTATAGATCTAGGTTTGCTTCATCTATTTATTTTGTGGAGTCACTGAATGACGAGTTTAGAGTGTAGGCAGGTAGTTTCGTAAATGAGCGATGAGATGGAGGTCGCCAGACGGATCACAGGAAGAATATTCGATATTCTTTTAAGAATTTGTTAAGCATGTAGATTATTATTCACGATACCCAGGCGTGTGTCTCAATTGGGACGCTGTGCACGGGTTCCTGTTCTAGTTTTTTCAACCTTGGATAAAGATTACTGGAATAAGGAAAGACTGGGTTTCGTGGAAAGTTGCGAAAGTGCATCGGAATGTCCTCGGAAACTTTGATGAGTGAAAATTTGGCTCTCAGTCCGCGTGCCCAGCTCGACGGTGTTTCTGTTTTCATTTATCAGATAGGAGGGCTAACGAAACGGCAAGCAGAGCTGTAGGTCGAGCTGGCCACTTTCTTTTCCTGCAGCGAGGTTTTTCGAGTGCACTAGAGAGATTTAGTTTTGACAGGGAAAAGTGAGAAGAAAGTGGTCCCACGAATCATTGGCGCTGGTGGGCAAACGGGGCCACTGGCAGAAAGCGTGAAAAATAATAGATTAATGGTAAATTGGTAAGATTGTTAGTTGTGTCATTTACCTACGCTATTTTTAAAATTCTCCTGTGCTGTTTTTATTCTCTGGATCTTGGATTTTTTTAATAATAAAGGACGTGTTACTGGGACAATTGTCTTTCAATATCGTTTGATCTTAGGTGTATTAATGATTTCTGAATCGATAGAAATCTCGTGAGATACTGCGTGACAGAATGTTGAGTCTATGACCAGCAGAAAGTGAGAAGAATTGATGTTGCGTTCCAATTAAAACGAGACACGCTTCATCAATGTTTCACGCTTCCGGTTTCGTGTGCATTATGCAGCCTTTTCTTTGCATCAGATGCAAATACCTATTGTTCTCTGTACCTATGTGCTTGATTGTATACAACAGCTTTGAGTTTCTTTATGAGAGCAACTTGTACTTTCAATCGATGGCACATCAAACGAATGGTTCGAACCAGCGAATAGGCCAGGGACTACCACTTTGCACGCATCATTGAGTATGGTTATGAGTGTGATACGCTCAAATACCAAGAGTTAAAAGTATCATAATGAGCTATTCGAAAAATGTGTAAAAGATGCTAATTATTGATGATTTCTAAGAAGGGATAGGTATGAACAGAATTTTTGGGGAAGCAGAGATGTACGAGTGATCATCAGCAATATTGCAAAAGAGTATTTTGCTACCGCAAAATCGACGATCTTTTTAAATATTTACTGCGTCTCGATATTCAGAATGCAAATACCAGCACGATTAAGAATTCGGGCAGATTTTTTGTATGCATATTTTATAGGTGTATTAGCATTATGAGCATAAAATGGGCATCGCGTTAAAAATTACAGTCAGTGTTCTAGTGTAATAAAATATAGCAGTTAGTCGAGACCCTTTCTTGTAGAAGGAATGATCTCAGCCATAGTAATTAACGTTTGTAAAATAAAAAAGTGTTAGTATTGACACTTTGGGCATTCGTTGTTTAAAGAGAAACCTGCGAATTTCGTTGGTTATAATGCAAAGTGAAAGCCCCGGAATTGCGGGAGTACAGGCAATATTTTCTTCCTGTAATTCTGTCTAGTTTTCTGAAAATATCTTTAGCCACTTTAACAATTACGAAAGTAAGATGTCACTTAATTGGTAAGTAGACGAAAATGGTTTGATCTGTGATGGGAAACTGTTAATAACCGACTAATTACAAACAATACAATTGTAAACTCCATATAGAAAAACAGTGAAGTCTGTACTTCAGGATCAAACTGCTAAATTACATTTTTCTTCTTCTTTTCTTCTTACATCTTTCGCGATAGTTCAGTTCACTGGCAAAGGAGATTACATGCAAGAATACATACAGAAATTTGTTATTTGTTAAGCTATTTGCAATCTGAGGGTTTGGGCCTCTTGTAGAGGCGTCACGGAACATTATGCAAACAAATTCCATAAGAAAATTAGTTGTTTATTGTTTAGAAAAGCCTTTCGAAAATTGGCCCAATTTTTTTTTATTAAATACTTTGAACCTACACAGGTCCTTAAGCAAATTTCCCAAAGTTAGCATATTTATACACTAAGAGCTATATACAATGCTTTAACAGGTATAAAAGTAAGAATTTGAGTTTTTGGTTTTAACAATAACATATTTTCTATTAAGACTATTATAGTAATAATATTTGTACATGTACCTGTAAGTATTTTACTACGTAGTAAGTATCGCAGTTCGTTTTGAAATTCGTTCAATTTATGGAACACAAATGCTAGCGGCTCGTAGCGGGGAAATTGTGAACTAGGAAACGCGGAGGTGCCATAGCCTGGCGTTGGCGTGGTTCGGCGTCCAATATTTCGGCCTGCATGATGTTTAATAATTGCTCATAACTAATTAACTACAAAGTGAATGGACTCAAAACTCTCAAGAAGAAGCCAGAAGGGTCTATACTTTATGGTGTAATAGTCAGAATATGTTAACTGCTCTAGAAAAACTTAAATTTATGATTTGGCAGAGAGAATTCAACTCGTTTCCAAAGCCGCCCTGCCGGATTGAAATTAGGTGGTTTATTTTATTAATTTGCAACCCAGAGCCCTGGATATCTTTGGAAAGTCACTATCGATCACTGCGTTGTACAACAATTACGAAAAAATTGTTTACATATTGCTTAAAATTGTGATTTAATGATTGGAAAAAATGGGCGTTAAACCGCGCCAGTGCCAGGTTAAGGCAAGGATAGACACGTTTCCTAAGCTTGGCACTGGCGCGTTTCAACGCTCATTTCCTCAAATCGTAAAATATTATTTTTAAGTAACATTTTAACAATTTTGCCGTAACTGTTGTAACACAGTGATCGGCAGTGACTTTACAAAGATATCTAGAGATCTGGATTGTAAATTGATAAAGAAATAAACTACCTATTATCAATCCGGCAGAGCGACTTGGGGACTGACTTGAACTCTTTGTGCCAAATCATAAATTGATGCTTTTCTAGAATTAGTTTATATATTTTGAGTACTACATCATAAAGTATAGACCCTTCTGGCTTTTTCTTGAGAGTTTTGAGTCCATTCGCTTTGTAGTTAATTAGTTATTAGCAATTATAAAACACTATGCATGCTGAAATAATGTGCGTCGAAACACGCCAACGCCAGCCTACGGCAACTCTAGGTTTCTTAGTTCACAATTTCGCCGCTACGGACCGCTAGCATTTGTATGTAGAATAGGGTGGCCCTTATTTTCGACTTTTGAATTTTCATCGGGGCATCCTCCAGAATAGTTCCAAATAATTAAAAAAAAATCTATGTAAATCTGGCCCCTTAAACATTTAAATCATTATTTAACAGCTCACAAAGTCGATTTTATATAATATCCTCCAAGTTATTGATTAAATAAAAAAATATGTCAAACAAAAATTGTAGACCCGGACAAGGAGCATCTTTTATGTTCTATTACTTTTTCTCGTGCGACAAACGTTTTTCGAAAAACGTCGGAAAAACTAAAAAACAAACTTTTGTTTCTCTCAAATTTTGAAAGTTTAAATGCTTCTCGAACACTTTTTATGCTAACCATGCGCATATGATTTTTGCACGGCGCTCTATTGGAAGCATTATAACTCCGGATATAACCACTATTTTTTAATACAATTTTTTTTTCATATTCTCTAAAGATTGACAAATAAAGCAACAAGGCAGGAAGTAAATATATTTAACGGTTTTGTTTTAAAAAATTCCCAAAGTTCGCATCATTTTTCGTCCGTCAAGGTAGGGAGACACCTTAAGTTTGACGCCCGATTGCGCTCGATCGCCCATCGACGCCTCAATTTTAAAAAGACACCAGATTCTCGCGTGGGGGTCTGAATAAAGTGTCCCAAAGATGTAATTCCTAAATCCGCCCCCGCCTCGCAGCCCCATCGGCGTCCAGATAGAAACAGGTTTGCCACGGCGAGCATTCCAGACGGCAAACATTCTTCCGTGGTCCGAGGAATCGACGTCTCCATTAATTAGATACCGGTCGATCGAGCGTGCGACGGACCACGTCGCCGTCGCAGCCTCCCGTGAAATTGTGTTCTCTGTGATTTACGGTCGTCCTCCTGCTAGGCTTCGCCCATAGAACCTGACCATCCTCCCCCGCCCTTCGTCGTATCTCCGAAAAATCTCCAGCTTCCTCCACCTCTGGTCCTCTTCACCGCCTGTATCCGCAACGACCACCGTGTCTTGCCCATCGAGGTAGGTAACACGCAGCGAATCGTTACGACTCCCCATTCTACTTTCCTAGCTACAGGAAGAAGCCTTCTCGTCCCCGAGAAAGCTCGAATTCACTTTGCTCGCCGATGTCGCGCGGGAGGGGGTGGTTGGAAAAACCGTCGACGAGTCCAAGGCGCGGAGGGCCGGCAAAAAGCGCGTAAACACGGAGCTGGGAAGCAATTCGGGGTGGTTGGACGGTCTGCTTGGATACACAGAGGGCGAGAGGGTGGCGCGCATGGCCGCGGAGGGGTGGAATTGGGAAAGAGACGGGCCACGTTGTTAAGGCGGTGGCGCGGAATCGCAATATTTCCTAGGCGGGATAGGATCGCGTTATGAATCACTGCCGCGATGCTGTTCGCCGCCTCGCTTCCTGCGTTCGACGCGGCTGTTTCGTGTACCTATATTTCATTACGCGGCCGGTTTTCGCTGCAATAACAAATAACGAGGAACTGGGGGGAGGGTGGAGGGGTGCAGCACCCTTGGCGGAGACGGGAGCAGAGGGAGGGTGTCGGGGTAAAGGGGTTGAAAAGGAGAGTGCAGCAGCTACGATCGTTGCAAGAGGAACGTGAGAGGGAGGAATGGGAGGGGGAGGGGAACGGAGATATGGGGGCGAGTTTTCGGCTTACTGGACCGATGCGAATCTGAGGGGTAATAAGGAAAAGCGGAGACTGAAGGCGGCGGAGGGCAAACACAGGGTGAGACAGAGAAAAAGGGGAGGAGAGTGGAGCTCTCGCAACGTCGGCCAACTACGCGGGACTTTTCTTATCGCATGAAATATGGACTGGTCGTACACGTTCGTTATGGAGATCGTGCCGCGGAACCGCTGCAATCATTCTTTTTCTGCTTCTTACTAGTCGCGGTGTCTCGCGGCGACGCGGGTTTAAACAAATTCGCGATGCACCGCGAGGGATCGAGAGGGTGAACGGGAGCGTCTTGAGGATGGTGGGAGTCTTCGAGGAATCAGCTTTTTCTCTAGCGTAACCTCCCGCTCCTCTCGGGTTCTCAGAAGTTTTTCTAGTGTTCTGAGAAGTTTCCGATCTTGGGGGAGGGTCATGCGTAGGGTTGGGTGGGACTAAAATTCCGGCGGGTAAAAAGTCCCGAATTCAAAATCTCTATTCCTAAACAATGTATTGAGTTTCGCAGTATACTATGTAAAAGGCGAGAAGAAACGGAGGTGATCACAGAGTCGCCAGTCGCTCCTGGACGATCGTGCGAATTACACGACGCCTTCGTTATTTTATGTATCGAAAACTAAAAGAAACACGTCGTCTTTATTGTTTTATACGAAGTAAACCACAGTTTAAAAGCGTATCAGTCAACTACGTTAAGATTATATGTTCCTTTAGTAATGTGTGCATGATATTGTTTATTGCTGAATGATAATATTTTCTAACGCATATATCACAGAAACTATAGAGGTACCATTGCGGCAAAAAGTATCTCAGACTGAAAATATATATTTTATTATTTGTTTTCATAATAAAATGGTCAAAGTATAAAGAAATGGTGTCAAAGTCTTTAAATAGTGTTTTTGTTTTAGTTGAGCGATTTTTTTTAGTTTTTAGTTCAAAGTGAGCTTCTGACTTATATTTTTATTTTTTGTTAAAGAAGTCATGCTTTCCTTCCAATATTGTATACTATAAAGAATTGGTTTAATAAATATTTGTTGATTTGAAAAGAGTTTTTTACTTATTTAGTTTAATATTACACGAAAAGACATTAGGGACTTTCTACCCTATGCAATGGACTTTTTGCCCCATGCATGGGGCAAGAAGTCCATTTTGCATTGACAAACATTTTGTGCTATAACTCAACAGAAAATAACAGTATCAACAAACGAATTTCGTGATTGTAAAGCATAACAGTTTATACAAAATAATACCAGATATCTCTAGATTGTTAATATCAAATTTTACATAGGTTTATACGAAGAAGGGGATTTTTAGCTCCACCCTACGCTACTTAGGGAAGGTGCAATGGTGAGATGGTATATTGTATGCCACACTGCATGGTATGACAGTGAGCTAGTATACTAATGAATGAATTATGGGTCATTCCAAGAAAGAACCAAAGTTAGCTTAAATCTTAAATAGTCGCCTACTTCTTGAGCTACCTTTTAATTGTTAATTCATCCCCCACACTTCGTTGTTTGCATCAGACAGCGCGTAATTCTTTGGAACGTATTTACACCAGCGTTTCAACATTGCCACCCCCGTTATCGTCACTCCAAGTGTACGTAATAGATTTATCGCCGTACGGAAATGTCTACCCACGAAAAAGGCAAGGGTAGTGGATACGCATCGAGGAACTCGCGGAGAATGCCGAAGAGAAAGGGGGGCCCCGGCTAGAAGAATGAGAAAAGACGAATATTGCGACGCCGCGCCGGCCAAGAACGCGCAACTTTTCTTATCGCGGGGATATGTGCCCTGAAAAATATTGCAACGCGCATTCGTTAGAGGGAAGCTTAATGTTCCGTGCACGCGCCGATATCGCGGAGCTGGACGACGCCAGTCCAAGGAAAGGAGGAAAAAGCTGCTGGCTCGATGCTATTTTTGATCTTCGAGAAATGAAATTCACTGCTGCTTGTAGATTGTAGTGTTTACGATGTAGAATTGTAGACTGTCGCATCCCCCTTACGATGGTCGAAACTTAGTTAGGGGAGTAGATTGGTTGCTTGAGTTGATTAATGGTACAGACGAGGTATCGAATAGACTTACATCCAATGTAAATTACATATTATTGTCTGACAGAGCGGCGGCTCTAGAGACCCTTTAACAGATTTGTGTAGCATGCAACGTTATCGATCCAGAACGGAATTCGACCGCAATCCTACTAGCGGTGAGAATTGAAACTGAATTAAACATAGAAATGCGACATAATTATAACACAGACGAGGTATAGGATAGACCTATCACCTTATGGATGTCGTGTCGCCACCCAAACTGTGTTACCGACCCATAATTTGAGGACTGAATGTAGTGGCATCTGCTCATGAACAGCGTCCAACTCAGCAACTACTTTGAAATGTGTTGAAATGCTGAAAGGTGTGTGTGTGCTTGTATACGAGAGACTTGTTTAGAGTGAGAGAGTTTGCCATAGAAGGCAGGCTTTTGTTACGCTATACTTTATCTCGGTTTGTCAACGACTCACGCGGATGTCTCTCCGAAAATCCATTTCGGGGATCAAGACACTATGGCGCTCAAAAATGATATTTCTTCAAAGCTCGTGCGAGCTATAAATTGCAAGATGACATTGTTTATTAGTACTTTGCGTGTAGTAGAACCCTTTCACGCATCGTACCCCGCAAAGTATTAAAAATTGACGCTGTTACTGACATTCCCACAAGATACTAATGCACTGTTTAATCATTCTAGTGAAGTAATAATAATTGGATTCTATTTGTAATTCTTAAAAGCCTCGCAGAAAGTTGCATGATGCATGAGTGTCGTGGGGTGCTTAGATGCAACTGCAAATCGAGTTACTTTTCAAACACGCATAGTGAAATAAAATTTTGTCTAGCCCTGAAAAATTCATCGGTTCAGTGTTCAGTGAAGTGTGTGCATGTCATAGTGCATATTATTTCGTGATTTCTCGATTCCTACATCAATTCGTTCAACTACTGGACTAAATAGAAGACCGTTTAACAATATTTCATTAGAATATACCTATCATTTAGTAGACTTTTTGACAAAGAGTTGCCTAGTCTTTGATCACATCTCGTAGTGATAAAAATACGTGTAGAAGGTACGGGGTGCACGATTGTAGTTGTGAAAAGTGAAAATTTTGCAATGGACATTGCTATATAATATTATTTCTGGCCTTGACGAATTTCAAGTTAGCTGGGAGTCGGCCGAGCGCGACAAAAACATCAACAACCTCTACCAAAGTCACTACATCGCCGAACGGTGTGCCCTAACAGTTCGACGTTGTCCGCGACGGTGATCGGATCACTAAATATCTGTGCAGTCACAGTGGATATTATTTCGTGATTTCACGATTGCTGCATCAATTCCATCGATTACTGGACTATGTGGAAGGCCCAATAACAAAATTCTACTACATTACACTCAGTGTCTAGAGGACTATTTTGGAAACACTTTACTCGAGTCCGAACACATCTTTCCACTGTTGAGAGATGTTTAAAAGCGTGAAGTGCTTTTGTAATCGTGTGCAATGCGATTGTAGAGTCAGTGCTTATTTCGCGATAAAGTATTTCGTAATGCACAGTGGCCCTGCGTGTTAGTAACGTGAACGCGACCGTAGAATCAGTGTTTTAACGCATTTAGAATTAATTCAGAGCACCGGTGCTCTTATTGCTTCTTCATCGCGAACTTAATGCGACATATTTGTGAATGTGACATGTTCTATTCGGTACTGACCCCGCAGCTGCGGGACATTGGCCTGCAGATCGAATAGCTGCTGCTGAAGGAGGATGCTTGTCTGCATGGAAGCAGTGAGACTGTTGCAACGAACGGTGAGTGATACCTACGTTTTCATTCTTTCAATCTTTCTGCATGCCATCGAATAAAATGATTGCTGTAGCGAGCATAGTGACCACGAATACATACTTAGTACTCGTGAATAGCGACTTGCAATCAAGCTGAAACCTAAATGGCCAACCATTGTACTCTTTACTCTAGCATTGTAATTTTATTTTCGACTGAGTCGATAACGTTGGATGTGACACGAAAATGGTAAGGGGGCTCGCGAGCCCCCCGAGCGTGCGACATAAAATTACATTGGATGATAAGTCTATCCTATACCTGGTCTGTGCTAAGGCCCCACAAACCGGTGACAGAAAACTGCATTGGGTGACAGGTCTATCCTATACCTCCTCTGTGCTGACACGTACTCTCATAAGATATAAAATATAACGACAATCTTGAATATATACCTTAATACCGTAGGATTTTTATTTAACGTCAAAGTAAGAAGATTGATAGAGAGGAATTCTTTGATTTTTCAATTTTCAGAAGCATTCTATCGACTTTCTAGTCTGGTGCATTATTTTTTCCCATAGAAAGAATGCCCTTCCGTTGGCGGGCGGAGGAAGTCATCGGCAGTCGCTTTCAATTCGAAAACAAAATCTCGGAATGCGTGCAATATTCGATAGAACATTAATAACACGCGTTCTACGTGCGACGAGATGGACTCGTTGGTCCGTGACGATATTCGAAACGCGATTTAACATTTAAACCGTCGTCTTGTCTACTCCACTCGGTATGCTGGCCCGCTTTTGAAGGCGTCAAGTCGACCGAATAATTTCGACGATTCGAGCGAGTTGACGCGGGAAACGAGTGCGAAATGAATTCGTTGATCGCGTGTATGTATCCGCGCGTGTTTCAGTCGAATTCATCGGTACAAATGCGATAAACATTCGCGGGGGAGGATGGAATTGATTGATGGAGGTGGAGGCCGGCCGCTTCCGGTTTTTCTGATCTGGACGCCACCGTGTTAAGTGCTGTGCAACTTGACAGAGACGATCTTTGGATCATTCAGTAGCGACGATTCTGCAAACTCCATGAATATAAAGCACAGGGAATAATAATTAAATGCACCTTCTTTTAAATGCAAAATCACACTGTCGATATGTTTATCATATTAATATTAAACATTATGATTAAAGTAACATGCGAGAAGAATGAAATTTTAAAAGAAAAGTATCACGCGACACATTAATAAAAAGTATGATCAATTCAAAGCCACCCCAATGCGACGCAAAGTATTCCTCAAGTTTATCGGACCAGTTGTCGCAGATTATTGAAACATTCTGTTCATAAAACTTCCAATAAATTCCCTTGAGAAGTGCCTCATCAGCATTCTCTTTGCTTCAATAAGAAACAAACGGCAGGAAAATCATTAGGATCTTAAGAAGTTCCATCGCGAGTCCGTGGGGCAAGAAGAAAAATGGCGAATGTCTCAGTTCCGTGGAAGTGTATATTTCATTATTTCCCAGCCGGCGTTCGGTGGAAAGAGAAGTTCGTCGCTCGATCCTCCATCCAGCACCCTGTATCATTAATTCCTAATGTCGTTCTCATTGAGCAACCAGTGGCAGGGCGGACGTCGTAGATCAGCCTCAGTGAAGGGTTTCTTATTGAGTTCTACTCATAGAATATGTTTAGGATCTATAAAAAAAAAATGGGACATAGAACCTTTCTATAAAATTGCTAGAATAGATAACACTTGGAACACTTCCGTAACCTTTTTACCATGTTCCTCACTACAAGATTAGTTACACCCCACTTGAGCATGCAAGTATAGGGATATCGAGCAACAATGAGGTTTCTAGGACTTGAGAAGAATGAGGGGAAAAGAAAGTAGTACCGCAGACCAGGTACAGCAATTCTCTTACCGTCAACACAGAAATTTACAGTAAAACTTCGTTCCTTAAAGCATTGCACAAAGTTGCTGGGAAATTCCTTACACGTTCGAATAATTATATAATAATTACTGGGGCTAAGTACTTATTCGAGTTAAAATTCCAAACAACATCGCCCGCATATAGAAAGGAAATTATTATTCTTCTAAATAATTCTACAAATATTCCTGCAACTATTCATTTACACCAAGACCAACTAAAATATATTTATACATTATAATTAATACTATGTAATACGTGTAAGCATTAACATTGATTTATCGAACGATTAAACATTGCGAATAAAAGATAATATTCATTCGGCGTGGAAAATCATTTCGAAGTTCAAGACCAAATGTTACTAATTGCTTGATATCTCCAGCTGTATCGATCATAGTTAAGAATAATTTATAGTGAGCGGTTAGTGTAAATGTTGTTAACATTATTTGTCATAGTAACAGTCACTGGAATTAATATTTTAGAGGGAATATCAATGTTCGTCGAATAATTAACTGGATTTCGCAAATGAAATAAATCGTCGACCTTGTTCTGATCGCGGCTGTTGTTCCCCGAAGTGGGGTTTTCCCCACGTACCTCCAGATAGTCCAGTGAAATTAGGATCGGCCTTCGGAATAAATCCTAACAAGCTAAATTTTTATATGGGCCTTTATTTGGTCATTTTGAACAACATGTCAAAAGTCCCCATCGATCCGACCGCCGCTAAAAATTTTACAGAGGGTTAAAAAAAAGAACGGTTTTCGCGAATATGTCGTTACCTAGCAAAATTGCGTTGTGCTCAGGAGGACATCCCCTACATATGTACGAAGTTTCATAATTTTGTGAATTTCCGGGTTTGGGATTTTCCCTTGGCACAAGTATGGGGGTTGACACTTGGTAACCTGACATGAAAAAGACAATTACTCCTACGAAAAAGATTTATAGCACCTTTTTTGTAGAGAATTTCCTAAGCTATAAATTTCATAATAACTATTTTTGTCGTAAAACTGCTAAATAACGAGATATTTGCGAAAAACCGTTCTTTTGTTTAACCCTCTGTAAAATTTTTAGCGACGGTCGGATCGATGGGGACTTTTCACATATTCTTTATAACGACCAAATAAAGGCCCATACCAAAATTTAGCTTGCTGGAATTTATTCCGTAGATTGGGCATATTTCCGTCTAATTTCACTGGACTAAGATCCTCAGTCGTCGTCGTCGATCCTGCGGGGCGGCAAGACTTCCGGGTACCCGGGAGCTCCCAGGCCACTTGAATCTCTGGGGGCTAGTCCACCTGGACACCTGGACGGGCTTTTAAACCTGGTCCTCTCTCCATTCCCTCGCCCCCTTGGTCGGAGGTAGCTTCTTTGATTGGTGCCGATTTTTGGGGGTTGGTTAAAAGCCAACATGTTTTGTTGTTCCGCGAAGGTCGAAATTAAATTTTGGTCCCTTCCAACTGATTTCTTCGATGGCTTTTCACTACTTCGTGCATTCCTTCGATGGTTTTGCATGATTTGTTTTATTTCATGCATATCTTCGGTGTTTTTTAACTGATTGGTTCTGCCTCGTGCATTCCGTCTTCGGTGGTTTTGCATCATTTATTCTATTTCGTGTACCTACATGGGAGGTGTTTAGCTTATCCTACTTAGTTGGCTATCGTTCCCTCTGCCAGCGGACCGCGAAATCATGCATTTCAATCCGATACTTGAAGGGGTGCCTATTCGATTTTCAGTACAAAAGTGATATCAATATTGCGGCAATCTTCCTGCCCATAAATTAATCCATAGAGTTTCCATTGCCGCACCCTTCATCCATGACGTTTCCCTTCAGTCTTCGCAGCTTCGTGGTCCCCTCCCCTCGTCTCCTAGCGACTGTTCACCACTCGCAGCTTCTCCTTTTTGGGATCGTAGTCGTGGAGCGAGCGACATTTAATGGAAGTCTGCGACATCTGTCGCATGGGGCCACGCCGCTAATTTAAATCCCATCACATGGCCACCATCGCTTTCCAGCGTCGACAGCCACCCTCCCCCGCCCCTCCTCCGCGCACCGTTCTTCCCGTTTACCTGTCGGCATTCATTCCCTATTCCCTTGCGTTTAATCGAAAAGTAATGCCTCAATTACGTCTGGGCGGCGTCGCGTTTGATGGCGCGCGATCGGGCCGACGAATTAAATTCTAATTATCGCGTTTTATCGACTACGCGCGTTCTTTTGCTCGCTCCTCTGTACGACGGAGGGACGACGGAAGTGGCGTACAAAGGCAGTATATTTCTTGTCGGATCGGATCGCTGTAATTCGTACCTTTCGGGAAGGCAGCAGCAAAGGGCCTGCAAGATAGGTGCATTAAATTAAAATGGAATTAAGCTACTCGCGTGGATATTTCAGTGATCCTAATCTCAATCCACCATTGCACAATGCTTCATCTCCCAGCAATTTTTCAGTTCTAAATAATTAGAGGCGCAGCTTCATAGAAATTCTGGCATATATTTTCGCTATATAATATCCATCAACAGTTCCATGTTCTCCAAAAATGCCCTCCCCCTTCCTTTACAGTATGGAACACAAAATGAGGGATTAAAGGAGCAGAATGTTAACTTGCAAATTTTAGTACCGATGGTAATTCCCACCATTGTTAGAATATATTCACCCATTTCATCATGTCTTCTTTCGCCTGAAGTATTGTAAAGGGTTCACTAGTGCCTATCCCACAAAAAAATTGCGAAAGGGATGTTAACGCAGAATGGAAATAGGTAACCGCCTGCATGTTTGGGCTTTGAGCACTGCTGCATCGTCTCTGTTCTCTAGATCGAACAGTTTTTTTTTTTACCTGGTAACCGTAATGTATTTCATATTGCTGCATTTCGTTGGTAAACGAAGCTCGGTGGCGCGGTTCCAACGTGCTTTGGCCAGCGCGATTGCACGGCAGAGCAAAGAGGAAGCCGAAGCCCCGCGAGATATCTGGGAAAAGCAATTCTCCGCGAAATGCGTCAGTGTTGAAAATACAATGCTCTTTCGTTGTGTCTTTCCGCCGACGCGATTCGATAAGTCTTCCTGCTTTCGACACAGTCGCTTACCTTTACCCTCCTCGACCTCTTCATGGTAAAATTTCTCTGCGCGCGCACTTCTGAGGGACCTGTATTCTCGACTTAACAGTTAACGAAGCCGAAAGCTTCGAGCTTCGTCGCTCCATCGCCAGATGGGGAAAGCTTCAGCTTTCGCGAGCTTTCGTGAAGAGTTTAATAGAAAATATGTGTTTGAAATTATTAAAAACGTTGCCCGTAGTAGCCCCTTGTTAGTAGAGTACTAACTATTAAATTAAAAATTTGTGGCCTCAATTTTCAATAAGTATAGATTTTTATACAATTCTTCTTAGGGTAGGAGAATCCATCGTGGAGCAAAGAGGAAGTTCCAGCAAAATTTCATATAATTTTGTCTTGCTCTCAATAAATAGCATCATTCTATTACACTTTTATTTCACAAGAATTAGTTACACCATAATATTTAACTCATCACATTGAGTAGACTCATCTTCTGTTAAAATTAATTGTAGTTGGGAGTAGTTAACGCTAACAAGCTGTTAAACTGTTTATATTCTCATTACGTATGGAACGAATGACTTGTTTGCGACATACGGCAAGTTCGCGATAACTGTTTATGATATACCGTTTGGTGTACACGCGAAACAAGATCCAATCGGCGAAAGACTATAGCTTGCAATTCAGTAAATGTTATTGGTTCCTGATGCCAGCTAACTTAGGTGGTATCAGATTGGAGTAACTCGCGGCGGGTTCGATCTGCAGTTCCGCCGAATATTTTGGGGATCGTGGATACGGCATAAAACAGCGAGTATCGTTTGCGGGGTCGGAATCCTGTTTTCAGCCAATGTATATAGGACCCTGAAACATTCATGCGAAATATATGAAAATATACTGTGCCAAATATAAGTTTCGAGAGCGCATAATTGGAATACCGTGGAAAGTTGGCGGTGTATAACTCGTTCTCGGTTTTCGACAATAATTGCTAAAATTTAATTTAAATGTTTGCCAAAGTATTTGTTAAAATGAGAATCGCTATAGTTCAAAGTATATAAATCTAGCAGATTAGACAGTTCACGCAGAGAAATTAAATGTACAATGTGTCGATCATAAAATTCCCACCTATGTCCAATTAATGGTTTACTCGTTCCACTGTGCAAGTCCCTGTGAAGCGTGTAGTATATCTGCGTGGAGGATGACGATATAATACGTAAAGAGAGAACGAAACTAACAGTAAAGAAAAATAGGAGTTACGTAGCCGGCAACGCGTTGCGTATTATCCCCTAATTGGAAAGATGCTTTTCAACATTCGCAAGTATCGCCGTGTACGTGTCCCCAGTTAGTTTCGAGATCAAATGAGAGATACGGGAAGTTGTTGCTAACTCCACGTAACAGGTCCGGGAACCGAGTATTTGCAGCTACAGTAATTCCTCGTAATAAACCCGACGAACGGGGCTGGCGGCGGGCGTACGACGTGATGCGGACACTATTCGGGCGAGCGAGAGGGAACTAAACAGTTGACACGATGTTGCCGTCGACTCTTTCGTGCTCTCACTCCCGACCGAAGGATTCCAAGAAATGGTGGGGATAGTCACCGGGCGTACTACGCATGGTAAAAACGAGACAATAACGAGGAATTACTGTATTTGACTTACTTAACTCAATTGTCTGATCAAGACTGGCTGCTTTCCCTGCCGCTCTGCCTCCCAGCTCCGATGACAAACTGTATCGTTCAGTTTTCAGACGCAGCTCTCGCGGAAGCCAATTTCCATCCGAGATCGTCGCGTTGGAACAGAGAAAAGAGTTCAAGATTACCGAGAAACCCGATGCAAAAGGAAATGGCCGCTGTGCCCGATCGAATATACGGTTGAAATTTAATCTCTTACGAAAACCGATACGCCGGTTGCAGAGAATTTCCCGAGGTTGTCGTATAATCACACCATTAGTAAATTACCTAACATTTCTCTGGAACTTTCCTGCCATTCTGCCACTTTTCAGGATTATAGTCCCATATTTGTTAATAGTTAATCAGAAGACTTAGATAAAGGATTCTAGAACAACGATTTGAAGCGGTGTAATATAAAACTCATCGCTGGCTATGCTTTTCTAGAGGTATTTTCATCAATTTTACGATGTTTCATTAATACCGTGCTCGTTAATCGAGATACAAAGCTCGCAGCTTTGAGAGATGATATCAGACGCGGAGAGTAAACAGTTCCACGGAATTACGAATTTCGCCCGCTCTTGGATGTCGCGGGAACGTCGGATTTTAATTGGGTCACCCGTTATAATCTGTCATGCAACGAGCTAGACGGTCCCCGCAGCTGTTTCAACCCGTTTTCAACCTCTCGGTTTTCGCGAATTGCGTCACCCCCGGCCTTCTCGCGCGCTTCTTCGTCAGATCCCCGCGATTACCTCGAGAAATTGCTGCTTCTGCTGTTTCCCGTTCCAAAAATAAGGTTACAACTTGCACGGCTCCGGATACTAATGATTCGCCACGAGCAATTCGCTTCCTCTATCCTACGTCACTGGTATTTACCCGTCGATCCGCGATACGCCTGGCATCGCGGCCTCGAGCTTCTTCATTGGAAAAATCCGCGAATTAACTGTTCCCCGTATTCGCGATTATTATTATTCTACCACAGGATGCGGTTGCAATATCTGGGGAGCAATTTTCAATGGCGGAACGATAAAATGCGAGGGGCTGGGGAGGAGAAAGAACGAGTCCGATACGGCTGCTCTAATGGAAAATTATGACGTTCGGGAAAATCGTACCGTCGGGCATGCGTGTAGAAAATGCATCGTCCACTGGTACGCTACGTTTAAACTTTCATTACGTGCCTATAGTGATTAAATCGAGTACGAGAAGTAGAGTAACCTTTTTACGGCTACGCCTGTGTTTGATACAATCGGCGCGCATATATCGTGCAGTCACTTTATTTGTCGAAGTGGAGGATGTACTATTATCTTCGTCAAATCGCTCGAAGAGCAAGTATTTTTTTGCGAACTAATTGCAAGGAGATGAATAAAAATTGCCACTAGTACTTTTGCGTAATGTTTATTAATACTATAAACTGTAAAATTTTTTTTGGATAATGTATACATGTATATGACGGCGCTACAGTCGTCCGATGTGTAGGCGTTTTTCTGCGGTTTTGCCCTGATTGCGAAAAAACCGCGGTTCGGATCGACTTGAAATTTCTACAGCATGTTTAATATATATTCCTTTTTGGATTGTACCTCAGCATAAAGTGCAAAAGCTCGAATTTCTGAGATACAAATGCAACCATCTGTGCACCCCGAAAATCGACATTTATCGTACAAATCGGCTTCTCCTAGTCGCTATTTTAATAATTTTGGTTCAAGTATTTTTTCAGAGATAATCTTCAAAATTACGTGCTCTAGGAGAAGCATATTTCAAGGAAAACGTTGTGTCTTTGTTTTTAAGCTCAATTGTATCTTTATTTTTAAGCTCAATATCAGGGCAAAGGCAAAGACACTTTTTCTAAACCACTGTATAATCAACCTCGTGTGGCGCCATTTGTAAAATAGATATGTAGACAAATAAAATATATTTTTACTCTACGTGATAGTAATAAACATTGTGTAAAAGGAAAATTCTGTGCTTGCTTTCATCTCCCTGTAATTAATTCGCAAAGCATACTTGATTTTCGAGCGATTTGACTGCCTAAGTAGTCCCGTTCCAACTTCGCGAAAACAATACCTTTTTGTCCATCTTCTGACACCTTTCAGCAACACCAAAATTCTCCAAATCCCCAGGAATACCTGCATTCTGAATACTTCTTTCGCGATTTAACTAAGTAACGCCGGACAAATTGCATTTACCGGAGAGCGAAGGAGTCGCGTGACTTTCTTCGCGCACCAGCGACCAAACCTCGGCAGTTACAATTCCTTCGCCCTATCAGAAAATTCTTCGAATCTACCCTGTCTGGTAGGGGGCGGGGGGGGGGGGGGGAGGGGGAGGGGCGGATAAGCGGCAAGAGACAAGCGAAGGATGTCGAGGAGTTCGCGCGAGAAGCACCTTAACGAAATTTCTCTCGCACTTGGATGCACGGCCTGGCAAAGTGACACTCCCTCGACGAGTAATCGAGTTATTCGACGTCTTATCAGGCGTCTACCTTCTCTCTTCACGTCGCGACGTCCCTCTAGCGTTCGCCGAGTCGCTCCCGGAGACTTTTCTCCTTTTTCCTCTCGCCCCTCCTCTCTGCTCGTCGTGATCGCTTGCCAGGCCGGTTCGGCGATTTGCTGATTACTCCGCGAGGAGGGCAGGGAGAAAGAGAGAGAAAAAAAGGGAACGAGAGCTAAACCATAGAAGGGAAGCGAAACGAACGAGTGACGCGTTCGAAACAAGCGGAGGTCCGTCGTTCCTCTAGCGTTTCATTTACTCTCTTTTTCCCTGTGTCTCTGCTGACGTTGCCGCTGTGACGTCAGGGACGCAGCCACCCTCAGCGACGAGATGGTGTAACACCCTGGCCGTCGTCGACCTGTCGGGGGTGGAAGTACTCGTTAATGCGCGGCAAATTATCCCTTAACGTGTCGCCGTCTCCGGTCTGGCTTTCGAACCCCGCTTTTTATTACACGTTGGTCTGATTTATTCTGTTGTTTAACGCGTTATCCGTGCGACCCGAATTTTCAGGCACTATAGAGCAGCGGTATAGTAGATCACCACCCCCCTTTTGAAGTGTCTAACTAATAGAATACTTGAACTGCCTCGCACAAATCACAGTAGGACTGCGAAAACATCTAAACGTTCTTACACCTCTTATTCTGTAACCAGTTCGAGTGGAGTAATCGATACGATAATAGAGTCCACGTTTAACCCACCAAGGGAACATATAATTGTCTCGTTTTCGTCCAGGAGGTCTATCATCGCCGAGCACAGGGGTTTTCTAAATCTTAATGCCGTCACTGACCCAAGTAGGGGAGTGACGGTCGCCCAACCCTCTTCTTAAGCTTCTCAAGAGACACTGGCCGTAGCTGGCAGGACTAATGAAAGCCGGCCGTGTTGCCAAGATTTTTTTAAAAGGCACCCAGAGCTCTCGCGTCCCTCCCGACCTCTTTCGTCCCGCTTTCTTTTGTGTCCTCGGAGGCGAGCACAAGGGACGGTGATTGGCCGACGCGGCTAATTGTAGAGATCTATCGGCATTTCGTCTCTTCCTCTTTTGATTGCACACTAATTGGTGGCGGTCACGCGGCCGCATGACAATACTTTCCAAAGTGTGTAGAAACTTTTTAACAGACGAGGCATGCGAGGCGAATTTCCCATTGCTAATCAATCCGTAGTAAATGTTCCTCGAGTTTGATTGGTAGCCTGAAATGCAACCCCTCCGGTATCCCAATAGTTCCGACTTCCGACGGCCCGTTAGAATCACGGGCGAAACGAGCTAGTCAATTCCAGGGGAGTCTTCGTGGCGTGCGGGACAGTTTTCACACAACATCCATGAAGCTTTGGTATTCGTGCACGCGCCCCACGATCGTCATGAAATCTCCCGTCACAATGCGAGTTTCGATCACACGCACGGGGGTTACCTATTCACTCATGAATTCTGATCGCATTCCAGTAACCCGGTGCCTGATCACGCACCGCATCGCGTCCATTATCCGTTTCATCGAGACTTCACCCGATTAACTTTCGCGTCTGGGGATGTCCCGCGGAGTTCCGTGACTCCTGTGACAGCATCGACACTCCCTAGCTTCGTGGGAAGATAAACTCCAGAAAGTCGAATGTATTGGGACGAGGATAACTCGAGTAATATCTGTCGATCTAAAGTAATCTCATCCTTTGCAAGTCACCGGTTGGCAAGAAACATTTGAGAGACTGTGTAAACGGCGTTCATCGATGATCATCGATGTTTCCGAGCGGCCTGTCTGCTCATTTTTATCCCCGCTTTGTGTTCTCAAGGAGCGTCGCTAAGGAAAGTGCCTCTCGGTTTTAGTCTCGGCGCAAATCATCGATAGGACGGATAGAAAGGAAAGAATCCTCGAAGGGTGGTCGCTTCTCGGCCCCGCTAACGGCGGATCGGTAATTGGGAACTAAATGCTCGGCCGCGGGGACGGTAAAAAGATTTCTCCAATTAGCAGAGTAACCCTGGATGGAGATAAGACACGCCCCGCTACTACGCCGCGCGATAAGCATCGCAAATAACTAATGCGTCCCACGCACAGTTGAGTAGATAAGGATACCTCAGAATCGAAGGAACGTCACGACGCGGGCTCGTATTCACGTTAACAACATGGATCTCGTACGGGGCTGAAGGATTGCTCATGTTCATTCGTCAAATCTAGGAGGGTGAGCTGCCTGACGTTACGTTAATACATTCTGCCTACCGAACCATACCTAAGCACAGTTCCAAAATATAATAATAATACGTCTTTATTACGCCATTAGATTGTGTTAGATTAATACAGTAGTTAGTTGTTGTTTCTTCTTTTTTGTGGGGCGATGGGCGAGATTCAGCAAAATGCTATTTTAAAATCTTGCCGCACGACCGATTAACGATTATCAAGGATGCACCCCGATCCACGTATTGTCAACGCGGTGACGGTTGAAACGAAGGTCCCAACGATGGAAGAAGGTGGGGAAAAAAAATGGGAAGATCGATCCGCGATCGCGGATATTCATTATTTTTAACGATCCGATGCGCCGAAAGGGAAGGACCGAATACGCCTTCCAGGTCAGGCCGGCCAATATTTCAAACGGCCAGACATTCGGAAAGAATTGACGAGGTACGCGCTTCTGCAAAACAACCCTTTCGCCCGTGGGGGCAGCCTGGCGTCGTGGGACGTAGGTCTGCCGGCGGATAGGATCTAGACGGGGGGTAGGTGGCAGAGCGCGAGGGGCAAGGGGGTGTGCAGGATTGCAGCCCTGGCGGCCATCTTGTTGTTTGTGCAAGCTCGGCCTTCACACTCGTGCCTGTAGTCTGGTACCACCCCCGCGAGCGCGTCCCATCGACGCGGCTAATTGCAAATAACGAGCCCTAAACGTACCCAGGGATTGTCGGGGCCTGGAAAATCGGATTAGTTCTAAGACGTAATTATCATGGAATAGACTGGACGGATTTATGCAAAAAAGGAAAGGGGCGCGCATATAGGGGGATGGGACAACCGCGTCTTGGAAGAACGCCAAGCTTCGATGGTTACGGTTTATTTGATTAGAGGGGCGCACGTGCGCGTTCTAAAGCGTTCCCCAGGTAGACGGGCCTTCTTCCCGTGCACCAAACTCGCCTCTAAAAGAAAATCGATCATTCGAGTTCCGCGAGCGAGTGGATTATGAGTATCGCACGCTTTTAATCCCGCCATCGGCCGTGCATACGTCAACGTGGTTATCTGTTTTTTCAGTCGCCACCGAGTTCTATCTACCCCTTTTCCGCCCGCTCCCCCCCCCCCTCTCTCCCTCACAACAAATAGAGAACAGGGTGCTGTTTTCGTCACCGTTTTTCGTTGTTCTAGAATTGTTTTCACGCGTGAACGGCGGACGTGCGCGAATTTCATGAAAAATACCTCGAAGCAGCCGCATTGTTTTCGACGAGTGGTGGGGGCGGACGGGGCGAAGGGGGGGGGGGGGTAGTGGGTGGACAGAGGATGCGTGGAAGCAGCGTCGACCCACGAAGTGAAAGGCACCACGCTGGAGATCGTAAATCTGAACGTGTCGATTCGAATCACCCGGTAGAGGGTGCGCGAACGTTGGTCCGATGGAAGAGGCACGGGTCAATAACCCCCCCCCGCGCGCCAACATTTTTCCACAGCCGCGAAATGGATATGGGAGGCCCGTCCTGGCCGAAATGTGCAAGTATTCCTCTAACAGAGATGATCGAGTCTCGCCACAATTGAAATTGATATTTTTTTCGCGTTGACGCTGCCCTCCCGCTCCGCCCCTGCCCCGGAACCCATCGATGCAAGGGGTGCTCGTGAAAAGTCGAAATCGCTTTTTCCTCCTCACCCTTTCCCCTCGTTCTGGCCACTGTTCCGCCGCACCCCTCAGCGAGCGCGAGCGCGCGATTTCGAAAATGAAAACCGTGCGAAACCAGCTGCACGACGAAATGTAATCTGCTTTCCTCCTTGATTCTAATCGGGGCGACAGCTCGTTTCGTTAAATGCATCGACGTGTGACGCAACGGCGAGAATTCCGCAATTATACAAGGGGCATTCTATTTTTAATATAGATAGGAATTCGGTTATAAACTTTTCTGCGATCCTTTAAAGGGTGTTTCGATTTCTGATATAGCCAGCGTTGACGTATTTGTATAGATTTTACTTTTGGTATTTGTCTATACATTTTTGGAAGAGAGAAATATCGTACACAATTAAAATTGCAGCGAAGCCAAGTTGGATAAATTGTGAGTAAAAATGGAAAGTTTTCAATAGTTATTGCGAAAAGGAGACGACATATTTTTGGAACAATAAACTTCCAATAGTTTGTTTAATATTAAAGTGATTTGTGGAAATAAACGCGATTCTAATTTGAAGTGCAACATTAGTCGCGTGAACTGCTGTACGTCTGACCATATGCCAGGCGTTTCTACTTGCCCGTCTCCTCTAGTACGGAGTCACTTCGCACGAGAGGCCCGACAAGTATTGGAGAGTGGGGTAAACACGAACGCGGGGTAATCGCGAATACGATGTTCCGGCGTTTTAATAAATAAAAACGATGTTCCCTCTCCACTAGCTAATAGTTTAGGTCGTATCCAACGCCGGGCAAAAAGAAATATATAGAGAACGCTTGTGCTATTCAAGATAAACACAATTTATTATTTTCATCATGTTTCAAGTAATATTTTGTCCATTTCCAATTGCATGTAATTACTCTTAAATTAATGATACAATTGTTTTTTTTTTAAGTTGAAATAAAGCACTTTTCTACCAACATTTTGTGACCAAGGCGTTGCTTGAATCATGTTTCTAACCTCTGAAATAAATTCTTTTTATTTTTTTATGTCGTGGGGTATTGACGAACAACTCGGATGGGGTAATCTCGAACCTTCGAGATTAGCAAACGTTAACCAATTTTGATGAAATTTTCAGCATGTATAAAACTTACTTAAATCTACAAAAGGGATTTTTGAATTTTTATTACAGGTTCAGAAAAAAAGTTTAAAAAACGACCTTTACTATTTTTCTCGATATTTCGACCAATTGCAATTTTTTTCTAACGCACAAGAAGATGAATTTTGAAAATACCGTCGGTATAGGTTGTAGCAACATTTTTTATAGGTTGACCATGGAAGTCGCGCTTTCTGTGCGACTTCCGCGATATTTAGCATTCTGTTCGTGATTACTCCACGGCAGTCGAATAATCACGAACACCAAGGGTTTTGCTTTTTTACTATAAAGTTGATTTTTATTATAATTTTTCAAAAATTCGTCACATTACTTTATAGATGAATAGTTTAAGTATGTTTGTAAATAATAAACAAATTCATTTCTCATATAGTTTTCGTTTTGTTTGCTTTTTTGCTTAGGTGTTCGCAATTACCCCACTCTCCCTTAATTCTTTCTCTCCTTTTATCCCATATTGTTCCATCGGAACTTTCATATCACCTATATGCATTCATCTAGAAAACAGTTTACCTGTTGTTTTTTTAATTTCCCGTCGAATCGTTTAACGCGAATCGAACGTGCGCGAACGTGGTCGCGGAAGCGTTTCGATTGAAAAAATGGTGTAAGTAAAACCTGTGGAGAGCGGAAAATTCCATCGAGAAATCAATTGCGATATACGAAGAAATGTACGATTGTTATCGCTCCCTCTATTATCCATCAATTTCAGAATGATTTCATCCCTGTGACAATTAAAAATCTCGCAGATAAGGCGTCCGCCGACGAAACCGTCGAAGCAATAATCCCCAGCAATAATCGTTCGTTTCTTCGGCAATCCAGCTTCATTCGGTCAACGGTTCAGCAAATTATCGATGAAACCGTGCATAGGGCGGGCGATAAATCATTGCGGCGGGATTATCGTTGCCGATCGTGCTCGCCTATCCGGCAAATTCCCGTCAATAACGAGACAAACGGTGAAGTTATAGTATCTGTTTAAGAAAGAAACGCCGAGGCCAAGGTAAGAAGCACGCGGGCGGCGCTGCTCGTGATATACGAGCTACGCTGTGTCATGAGATATATGCAAGTTCCTGGATAGAAGCATCTGTTGGGCGATCCTCTCGGCGCATTTCTTTCGTTATTCGATAGACGGGACCGGGGAAGAGAACTCAGCGTTCGATCGACACGAGAAATGGAATACCTACTTACTTCGGATTCCGCGACGCGGTGCACCCTCGCGTTCGCGTTAAGGAACGCAAGAAACCAAATAAAGGGGGGAGGGGTGGGGGCAACAAATTCCCTCCCTCCGCTGCACGGTCCTTTTTTGTCCCCTTCTTCATCCCGCGATTCCGGATGAGATCCCTTATCGAGAATCGTCGTGACATCGCTACCCCCCTCCCCCACCGGTCCTCTCTTTCCCTTTGTCCTTGGAGTTTCCACGATCGCCGAGGCAGAACTGAAAAACTTACCTTTATGTTATACAGGCGGATGTCGTGAACTGGCGAGAGGACCGCGCGACCGTCGGAACTTGTAGAAACGAATGCGACGAGATTGCCGTGGAAAGGGTGGCGGATGCGCGACAGAGGGATGGCTGGTCGGGGGTGGACGGCCGTGGAGGGCGAGCTGGGGGGGGGGAGGGGGGCGGAGAGACGAAACGACGCTTTGAAACTTTTCCACTTTAACAATTATGAGCCGGAATTGAATACAGCTTGGACCGATTGTAAGTTCACTCGATTTGCTATCCTTATCGCTATCAGCCGTCTCCATAAATAACGTGCACGATCCTTTAGAGTTTAGCCGGGCAGAGTTGCCGCCGGCCCCGCGATTCCGTCAAGATGAGTCGACGAGATTGGCTAGTTTTATTTCCCCCCCCCCGTTCCTCTACCTCCAGACAGTTGCTATTACGATTGAAAAGTCTCCCCTTCGTTCGCCAACTTTTGGCTCAAATTTCTCTTCACGCACCAGATTCCTTTTACATTTAACCCTTCCACGCGGGAAAGACGAGGTCGAGGAAAGTTTAACAGTTGGGCGTAGTAATATCAAGGGAACTGACACATAATTTTACCAAAAGACTATAAAGATCTAGTTTGTGTTACTTAAAGCAAGAGAACATTAAAAGTTAGAACCTTCTACAGCACGGCGCAGCAGTAGTTCAACATTTCACATCATTAAATCGAACTCTTCAGAAGCCACATCATCCCCGAAATCAATCTTGCCCGATGCCTTGGTGCGGCGATCCTCGGGCGTGCCCAGGACAGAGACAGCAGCAGGGGGAGTGCCGCGAAACAAATCTGTTTACAATCAGGCCAGGATCAAGGGGGAAAGTTTACGATAATCGAAGTTTGATCATACCTTCTGGAATGTTTTCAAATGGCCGACCATCGGTACGTAACACTGCCAGGGGGGGGGGGGGGAGTGTAGTCACCGTGTGCCATTTCAAGGGAGGGGGTGGGCGAAAGGGGTGGTGAGCTTGGAATTTGCGTTTAAAAGTTTCCAACGGTTCCGTTAAGTTTCAACGGTTGCCCGGCCTAGTGTACGACCCCCGCTGGCTAAGTGTATCCAAAGGCGAAGTTCGACGTGCACGTCGGCTGCTATTCCTGAGCGTTCGAGTGTGCGTCTGCACGTTGTTTGTTTTCGAGGACGAGTGACGCGGAAGGGGGCCGGAGCGGAGGGGGGAGAGGAGCAGAAGAAGAAGAGGAGGACGAAGGAGAACGGCAGGAAGCGCCGAGGGGGTGAGGACTGAGGAACGACACGGGGGGGCGGAGGTGGAAAAAGGTGGTCCAGTAGTCGTATTCGATGCAAAATCCCGAGGAATCGGGCTTCGAGTTAAATAGACGACAGTGGCCGTCGCTGGTTTCCGTCCGGGATGTCCGTGCCGGCCCCTGGAAACATCGGTTTTTGCAATACCTACTTTTTCCCGATGTTTACTAAACAGAATAACCGGACCCCCCGTCTAGCTTTTGTAATGGAAAGCTCTGGGTCGAACCCTGGACCCCAGGAGCTCCCTTCTGTTCGTCGCCGACGCGGACGCCGCAAACGGAACCACTTTGTTCGAGTGAACTTTTCGAGATACTTTCGAGAGATTCGGGCGAAACTCTTACAGGCTTTTTGATCGATTGATATATTTTCATATTGTTTACAGTGCCTCGATTTGAAACGGCACTCCCCTCTCTGTCACCAACTAGAAAATTCTTTTAAACATATTTACCATTTGTCTGGTCACGGACTCGAAAGGTTAACGTTTTTGGGGAGCAATTCGACAGCGAGAGACGAGGGTAGCATACGCTGAAGTTGCACATGGGGTCCGTGTAAATATTTTTTCGATATATGATACCTACCTATATTCCGCAGAGCGTTTCTGAGATTAGTTGTATGCCTGTGCGAATAACATGAATAACCAGAATAAGAACTCCGCCATATACAGTGGAGTGACGTTATTTTTTACACCACCAGCGCGCCCCAAGCGATAGACAAGGTCGAACGTTTCTGATACTGGTTTAACGGGGATCCTCCAATTATTCGACGGATTATCGTATCGTTTGTCTACCGTGCTTCCCCTGCTGCTGTTCCTCAATCCAGTATTTTTGCTCCCTCGAAATGGTCACGGGCTTCGAGCTTCCGTTATTGTACACGTTGAAAACTGCCACGTATGCCTAACAAAAATTTGTTTGACATATTGCTATCGTGTGTAAGTAACAGATAAAACGGCAAATAAAACGTTGAGCCCGAGATTGCCCGTCAGGATTGTCCCATTCCTGTTCGAATATAGAAGAAGCAACTTGGTTGACGCGTGGATAAAGGGACAATAAACGATGGCCAATGAAACTTCCTAAAAAGCATGAGCGCGTGGAAAACAGTTAGAGGAACAGAAAGAAACGGGAGTAAAAATTTCCTGCCGGCTTTTTGCGCGCCCTCGGAGAAAGGGGAACTCGCGCAAACTCCGTTTTGAACTATCGTTCTTTCGCCGCGGAATTTATACGAGCATCGACAATGTCAGCTTCATAGCTGTGCTTCAATTCGCGACACTTCCGGCGCAAGGACGCAACAACTTTTCTCGTGGAAGGAAAGCACGCCCCGCAATTGTGTATCGACGACGCCAGGCATCGGGGGTTGTTTTATGGCCAGTCTGAGGGCTTCGATTCACCCCATGGAGACGCTCCTCTCTGTCTGGCTCGCGGAACAGGAAAGGCTCGAAGACGGAGTATCGGCTGCCTCGTGGCTGCTTCTTGCAGAGTTGACGATAAACTTTCGTATAAGTTAAGTACGAACAGGATGAAGATGCATTACCCGGTCGCGTCCCCCGTTGTGGCAAGATGGCGACTGATACTAAATTGAAGGGGGGGGGGGATCACTTTTCAAGCCATAAGTGAAACGAAAATGTCACTCAGTCCTTTGCTTTCTCATTTTTTAGTAATTGTAAATCCTTTCATTCTGCTTCTTCCTCTTTTTCGGGACGTTCATGTTGAATGGTAAACGTATCTATAATATAATACAAGAGACGCGTAAGCCTCCTGTCATATTATATTTGTTATCGGAACATTGCTCATTTTTATCTCGTCAGACGTCACACGGGATTAAGTAGTGTATATTCGCATCGGATAAGACCACTTCGTTTTCTTCTACAGCCGCTTTTACGAGTGTAGACTTTGTGCCTTGCGTTATGCCTCGATCTAACGCTTTGTGGAGCCGACCATAATAGTTTTCGATGGCGAGGGCCGTCAGAATATTTTCTGAAAACAGGTCAGACGTCTATTCTCACTGCCGAGCACGATGAAAACGAAAAAGGCGAACATTAACGGCAGATTGCAGAGTTTCCTGCACAATGGTGCAGCAAATTCCCACCTACACCGTTTTCGACCCTTTATTAATGCCGAAGAAAACGACGTGAATTCTCAAGAGCTTTCTTTCGTCGTGGAAAGCGACAATATTTCACTTGTACAGTATAAACTTGCTCTATTGCAGGACATAAAACCTCTAAACTAATTATTAGGGGTAAAAGTGTCGAAATTCTCGTATCAACACACTTGTAGGAATTCTCGATAAATTATAACGTAAGCGAGTAGAGAGCATTCGCATTACTGATCTTATAAATCCAAAGAGGAACGTCATATACAGGGCTGGTTGTGCGGAGCAGCGGCATTAAGGTGTAGCGGAAGTCACCGGAGGTCAACGCGTATCTTCTGTTCCTCAGAGCGGTGGAAAGCTGGTGGAAAGCTGGTCGAAAGCGAGGACCATCCGGGACAGGGGAAGTAAATTAAAAACTGCGATACACCATGGGCGTGTCGTTGTCTAGTTGACGGGCCTGGAGGCGGCACTCGAGGTTCGCCTGCACCCCCGACGACCGCACCATCGCCGTTGCCGTCTACATCGTCGTCGCCGTCGTCGTCGGGCTACGCGTGGGTGTAGTGCAACGTGACGGTGGTGTAGCAGCCGGCAGCAGGATAGCGAGAGCGGTAGCAAGGGTGGCAGTGGTGGTGCAAGCCTGGAAGGCTTGAAGGGCCTGAGTTGGCAATAGTGGAGAGCATCCACTCGTTGCGACACTCGTGAGCGGCCTCATTGTCTCTCAAGAGGCTCCTCGCTTCTCCAGCTTCGCCCTTTCTCCTCTTCAAGCCCACCTAACACCCCCTTCGCTCCCGATTTCATCCCCTCGCCCTCATCCCCCCACTTTCGGCCGAGTCTGCAACGTCCCCTTGCCCCGCCGCTCCTATTCCCGGGTGCCCCCTTTCGGTGACATCGCCCCCCCCCCCCTCGATCTAACAATCCGGCAGCTTACCCCGCTGCCACCGTTGAAGTCGCATCGGGCGACACGTTGGTCGGTGCAGCAGGTTACTGCCTCTCCTCACTTGTCCTCCTGCTTGTCTTCTTTTCCTTCTCCTCCCTCCCGCCCCCAGGCCTCTTCCCCGTCGGCTGCGCCGCTTTCCAGCTTCTTCTTCGACGAGAACAAGGGGGAAGAGGGTAGAAAGAGCGCACCAGCAGCGTGCTCGGTGACGCGAAACCGTGGCAAAGCACCCAACCTTAATAAGCTTATGCAGCACTCTCCAACTATGTTGGAGCTAAGCTCGACCCAATATCTTCGTCGACGTCTTCCAGACGACATCGGGGCATCGTTTGCCTCGCCTTTCCCCGATACATACTTCCGTCTGACGGGAGTCTAGTGCGTCGCGACCTGCGTATCCAGCAACTTGGGCAGCCGAGGCTCTGCCCCGGGGATCTCTCGATCTCGCTGGGGGTGGCTTTCATTCGCAACCATTTATAATTATGCCCTCCGTTCCTGATCCGGCGTCGAATCCGCCGACGGAGAATCGGTGACGTTATTCCCGCACACGTAGCCCTTGTAATGGTGTTACGCGAGTGCGATAATGGGTCAGGCGGGAATAAAATTCGCGGCACGGTTCCGTTAGTCAGCTCTTGGCAACTGCGCCCGTACGAAAGGCGCACGAGACGCGATCGGGCACGTTGCGAGACAATGGCAACTAAATTCCGCGGGTTCCTACATGCTGTAAGATGGGCGTCGCTTTTGGCGAGGGTGAAAGGGGACGAGGCTCGTGGAAGACAGACGAGAGCGTAGACGAGCAGGTAGACAAGGCGATAGAGAGTAAGGGAGAGGGAGGGGCTGGTTGGAAAAGGGAAAAGAGAGCGGGGTGGTCGAAGGATGAAGAGAGAGGAGGGGGTTGGGGGAGCGGTTGATGAGTGGATGGAGAGAACCGCGAAGAGGGTGGGGAGGGTAGAACGCGGGTCGGGGTTTGGAAGCGGGGGGTCACGTCCAAGAAGGGACTGCATCTTCCCTTTGTGGGAGTGCCGTAACGCTGGGTAGACACTTCCTTTCATCCGTAGCACCAGGCACGATGGGTCGCGCGGCGTTTTGCCGAGGGAACCAGAGGCGGAGAAGAGGGAAAGAGCGCCTAGATGGAGGTGGAGGAAAATGTCGTTTGAAATTTTTACGTTGCGCCACGGTTATTCTCTTATGGATTCACTTGGATGAGGTATAACGACGTCGCCTTCGACTATTCTCATCCAGCACCCTCCTCGCCCCTCACTCGAGGAATTTTAGGTGGCCCTAAATTGCATTTTAATTAACTGCCTCGAATGTATTCATTAAATAGAGTTGTATGCAATGCAGATTGTTGCGGTAAATATCGAAGCAAATCCAGCGCTGGCAATTTAATAATTAACGATATTAATGATATCAATCGAGCTGTTGATTCGGTTTAGTGGTATCAAGATATTAATAATCTATGAACTTACAGCAAATATGTTTTGCGTAATCCGTGGCTTGATAAATAATCGGTTACCGTATACGTTCACGCAATGTGTGTCTATTCGTCGGTTAAACGATAAACATCACCGGTTTGGTTTGTTCTCTGCTATCATTTATATGCCGCTCAGTGGTTGCCGTAGTTTCCTCGGAAATTATATTAGGATAGTGTTCTCGATAAGGGCGAGAATCAGGTGTTGGCGAGGGAACACGGGGTGAGAAACTTTATTAACCGTAACGCGTGCCTCGACATTCGAATGCTATAATCGTAAACGTACATCAACCGACAGTAATGAGGTTTAAGAAAGCAAACACATTAACGTTATGCCACTCATAAATGCGAGATGAAGGCTTTCAATATTCTGCCCGCAGCGAACGTGGGGCTGAAGCGCGTAAGACGAGGAACGACATGGTTATTGGTGTCGAAGCCACCCTTCTCTCCTTTCTGACTCTTACTTTCTAGACCGACCGATGTTTCCCCTTTTCCTCAGTCATCCCCGTCCCCCTTTTACACTCACAAACGGAATTGCGAGAGTCGACCCCTGGTGTAACAACTTTCCTTGCCAGATAGGGGTTGATTCCTTTTACCTCCGTGGAAACAGGCAACCTTGAAAAATATTTCAAATTCGTAGAAAGCTTTAACTCTGACATAAGCAGCTACAAAGTGGATTTCTTTTGATTTGGAAATCACAATATTTGATACACATATTCGTTATCTCCCGTGATCATTCGCATTCCTAATCCTTGCGCTAGCGTGTAAAACAAATTGGCGATAGCCAAGTCCAGAGTATGCAAACAGATAAGAATGAATAATGGAACGATGAAGTAAATACCAGACGGAAGAGAAGATAAAGAGGAAGAAGTAAGGGTGAGCGAAAGGAAGCGTTTGTGGTCGAGAAGCGGCGCAAGAAGATTTAAAAGAAAAGACGTAGCTAGATAGTCGCCACCCTTCTCAGCTTCAACCCCCGTTATTCCTCCTTTCTTTCGTTGAATTTTAAAAAGTCACTTTCCCCAACCTCCCTACCTTCGACCTGGCCGCGATTTTGCAAGCAATATCTCAAATTAGTTTGCAAAGGAGGCTGACCCTTCGCCGACCAAACCGTTCGCGCTTGTGTCCCGCTCGCGCCCCGCGCTGGGTGGCTCATATTCTTTCTCACAGTGTCTTCGTACAGCTCCCCTCCGCTACGTCTTCCTCTATTACGCATTTCCGGCTCGTTGGACCGGAAACGCTAAGATAAGGGGGACCTACGGCACTCTCTCCCCACGTGGAGGAGAAGAGGACGGGGTTAGGTCTGGGTGTGTCTTATCCAGAAAATATTATGGGCACGTGGCCGGCATCGATCTTACGTGTAATGGGTCGGTGAAACGTGCGCGATCGAATTCCTTTTCGCAGCTCGAAATACCACGAGAATCTACCAAGACGTGTTGCGGAGGAGCATCGAAAGCTGCATGCAAAAACCACGATCTTTGCCCTTGTGGTCACACAAGAGTGGACAAAAGATTTCCATAATCATTCGCCTCGAATAAATTAACGCAGAAACGTCTACGCTTGTCAGAGTAGCTGGCTGAGTCGGATTATAACGATCTGACATTTCAATTAACGCTAATGCTCCACAGTCTCTTGCTCCACGCAGGGAGAAATAATTTTGGTAGCACTGAATCTTCTTCTCGAGCAGCTCTTTGGAGAACGATTCGTGCTTGTTTTATACCGATCGATAAAACGTACGCTCATGAATATTTCGGATACGAAAATTGTTCATTATGACAGTTGGTACATGTACACCGAACTTGATGCTAATTCTAATGCTATTCTAACGGTTTGAACGAAGTAGGAGGAAAGGTTGGGTAATTAACGACAGGCAGGTCAATCGATATTCGCGAGGTGATAAAACCGCGGTCTTTGCCGCAGCTGAACGTTTCCATATTCATCGCGTTTCGCAAATACTTTCATGCCCGCTATCGCACGATTTCGATATAATTAATCCACGTCTCCTGCACTTCATAATTCCGCCGTGCAATCATTGCATTAACATTAACATACGTTTAATTCCCTGGATCACGATACATACGTCTTCCTCTACGTCAAAGTTTCTTCGACGATCAGTAGGTACTAACAATGGGACCGTTCGTAAGCGTTACATTGAAAAGAGAGACTTTTAAACCGTGACGATTAACTAACATCTGGGAAACGGTTTCAAGCCGCTTTAAAAGGCAGCGACTGTTTTTTTTATCGAAGGTTTAAGCACCATCAAAGTCGATGAAATGCCTGACGTTGCAGTCGCCTCGCGAATTTGTCGTGGCGTGAAGTACGCCAGGACATGCACCCTACGCCTCTTACTTTTCCGCCACACTTTTCCCTCTCTTTCCCACTTTTTTTCATCGTTGACGACTCTGGGAAACGCCCGACATCCCCTTACGACTGCACCCGACTCTTTCCCGGCTTGCCCCTTTCCCTTTGGCGCTACCCCCCCTCCCACCCACCACGGTTCCACCGCGGTACGAATATCGTCAGCTCTTTTTCACCCTCGTCGAACATATTTCAACGACAGTAGGCATCGAGAGGCTCGACGGATGCTCCAGGCCTCCGCCCCTCGACCACAATCCCCGAATATGCCGCGGAATGCTCGATCGCTCATTCGCTTCAATTGGGATATCGTCGCTTCCGTAGCGGAACGATCGTCTTAAAGGATGGTCGCCGCGAGAAGGGATGAAGCGGCGCAAAGAGCAGACCGACTGGTAGGTTCAAAGGGGAAGAATATTGGTAAAGTGAGAGGACTTTAAATAAAGAGATGAATATCATTACTTTCACCATGGCTCATCCGTATTTAATTTCGACGTCTCCTTCCGAGCCTCGTGGAGAACTTCTGTCACCCCCTATTTATCGAATTCTGATTGCTCGTCGTTGAATTAATTGACGATATTCACGTTAGCCGTATTACACGGATGAATATCCGGAGACTGGCAGCATTTTCAGGAGCCAATGGGAAGAGCGATTTATTAATAAGCATTCCTCTGATGCAAGCCCATTAGATGCGTTCTTGCTCCATGCATTCATTCAACCGTTTTCTTTTTTACAAATTTCTTCTTTCCTCTGTTTGGCACTTTCTTTAAAAAATCTCCTCATCTTCAACCCCCGGGCCAAGCTTCGACCATCTTTTTTCCTTTCCGCCTTCCTCGCAGCAGCGATGCTTTGCATCATTTCGAAGATTAATTCTCTGCAGCGGCTGCTCCGCCGTTTCTTTCTCTTCGTTTCACTGCGGCCGAGAAGCTGGGAGGTAGTGAGACTAAGGCGGAAGAGACGAGGCAGCCAGAGACCTATTATCCGCCTTACTTCGTTATGTCCCTTTATTTTATTTCACCTCGCGTCGACCCTTACGGATTCCCTGCCATTATCGCTTATGTCCCGTCTGCTTCCGTCTCGGTAACCGCCGCTTGGCGGTTTCCGCCAACGATGCGCCGTCTATACTTTAACCACCCTTGTTTTCCTGTCGCCGATACCACTTACTGCCCTCGCGCGTGTTCGTTTCTGCTGCACCGCTACCGAGTAAAAGCAGTTTGATCTCAATTTCTACCCTTATCGAAGGGCGTACACGTGTATCGATTGCCAACCACCGGGGATCCTGCTCTAAGTAATTCAAGACAAATCGTGCACACTTGATTCGACAGAAACCGCAAGTTCGAATAGTTGTGACGCTTAAGAGCTACTGACGCCACATTAGTCGTGCCACTGTGTACGTGCTATCGGACCCATCAGTGACGCGTATGTGGGCGATGTGATTCTACGCGATACCGATAACGTCCACATGGTTGATATCGAGTGTCACGGCTATGGGTAGTGGCCATCGCGTTCTACAATCTTCAGATTGCCAATATCCACCTGTACCTGTCGGGGATCAAGTCTGTTTGATATCTGACATATGGGGGATCATGCGAATCGCGCTTCGTGGCTACTAAATGATCATCAATTAACTCTCACAATATCATTATCAATTATTGATACGTCCCAGAGATTGCCTTCAATACTTACGACTGGAGAATTTGCACCCTTCAGTCGTGCAGTTAGAGGGTGCCGGTTGGCGCCGCACGGGGGTCGTCACCCTCGTCTGGTCTTTATCAATTTCGAAACAGTGGCGTTCCGCAGGCTATAGTGCAACTGTTCACCGGGCATATACATTTTTATTAAGTACACGTAATGGAGTTAAGCTTCGCTTCTGTAGACTTTGTAACTACGATGATACAAAGGCAATCGGGGATACCGGATCACAGAATGGAATCCGAGTAGCCTGAGACTTTCTCCAACGGGTGCGCAATAATTGAGTGGAACGGGAACTGTCACGAGTGAGTTATAAAGTAGCAACTAGAGCCTATTAGCTGAATGCAGTGAAATAACGCCATACATGAAAAGCACGTACTTGATCCCGATCTGTGAATTGCCATAAGCACTCGAGGGAAAGATGAGCCAGAGTACTATCTCCCGTACAAAGATGGTGCCACTTGCACGATGAGCGCGATTCTGGTACACATTTCCGCTTCCCCTTTGAACAATATATCATTGTACGTGCACTGGAACTAATATAAACGTTATACGCGTCGCTTCATATGTATAACGATGGAACGATAAAGTCGCGTGTAACATCTCCGTCATTTTTATTTTAACGCGAAATATTCCGATGGCGCTGCACCGTTTTTACACACCATAGATCGAGTCATTTTATTATTCGCCATCCACGCCATTTAATGATTTGTTGTACCTTGAAAAATGGTGTACATGTTTATCCGTTTCATTTTCGAAAGTCGTCATATGTTGAACACGCGTTTCGGCGGGGTTCGTTGTTTTCGGGGGGCTCGAATCGAGGAGACCAATGATGCGATCAAAGACGCCTGAACGCGCGCAAGTATCCTGCACACGACCCACCGTGGCCCCAAGTGTCGTGTTTCTAACGAGCTGGACGGAAAAGTCGCGGCACTTTTTCTTAGCCTCGTAATGTGCGCCTAGCACGTGGTGGAATCACGAATGGGACGATGACAGTGATGGACACTCGGCTCCGCTCTGATTAATGATATTCTGCCCTGGCTGCGAACGACGGCTGCCAGTGTCGTGGTGAGTAGCCCCGTCGCAACTGGTATTATCGATGACCTCAACTCTTCCTCGGAGCGCGGGAAAGTCGTTAGGTTGTCCCGAACACCAGATTCGAGAACGTCTTCCTTTAAGGGATCGACGCCATTAGCTGTACGAGGTGCTGTTCTTTAAAGTCCCCTCGAGGGTTGCGAGAATAATAGATTGCCCCGCTTCACTGATTTCCATCGTTTACTTAAAGCCCGAGTGGGTCGGCTTTCGGGGGCACTCCGTTTGTCTTTGAGACAATTGAAAGCTTGTGGCTGGAATATTATATCAGGATTAAGATTTTATTTATGTATATCGAGCGTTAACCGTTGTAAGAGAAAGCCCGATCTGGCACTCTTCGTTGTAGACGAAGAGTCCAATTGACTCTGCGGCATTTTAAGTGCAACGATACTCTTTGTTGCAATCTTTTTGCAGTATTTCATTAGGGCACTTCCCGGTCATATCGCGCGAAAACATAGGTGACTTTTATCACATTTTCTAGAAAAAAAGTATACAATGTATGGGTCTAAAACTTCTTGCACTTTGTTCTGCTACAAATGTAGAGTATAAACCAATTTTTTTTATTTCATTTTTGCCCACCCCTGCCTCTGACATGCATTGCATGCTGCATCGTTGTAAAAAAGCAGGTTTAGACTATTGCCACGATAACTTTAGACAGGATTATCCAAAATCAACAACCCAAAGATATTCCTTAATTACACATGTGTGGTTATCGCGCTACTCTCAGGCAGTGTTAAGAAAAAACTGGGCGATGATTGCCATATGTTTAAACGATAGGGTCCCGAAACATTTTTTTTCCGCACAAAAATGTTTCGTAAAAAAATTGAATGCATGAAAATTCGCAATAGAGGGCAGCGCGGAAGCCAGTGTAATTACGAGTAGAATTCCGTTTTGAATTTTTAGATTCGGTCAGGAATTGCATTTTTTATCGTGACGATAGTGCGTGAAAAATTGTTTCGAGAAAAACGTAGGTACTTAAAGTTTGACGCCGATCGTGTTTGTCTAGTGACGGGGACGTGTTTATTCGATTAAAACAAAAATTGATTCTTTTTTTAGATCAATAAATGTATTATTAATTAAAAGAAAAATCACATTTCTATCTATTATACCTGCGGTACAATCCATCTTAAAAAGGAACACCTATACTTAAGGCCGTCACACTGTCGGCCCACCTGAACCTCCTGTAAAATCTGTATGGTTAAGAATTTCGTTCTAAAGTTTTATCCGGTCATTCTTGAGATGTAGGATGAAAATATGTAAAAAGTGTTTTTTTGACGTTTTGACCGGGAAGTGCCCTTAAACTTGGATGGGAATGGTGACCGCCCTTCGACCCTGAGGGCCAGTAAAATTATTTCGAGTGGATTACCCTCTCTACCATAGGCACAGTGTAATCACATCGATTACCATCGTAAACGCGGTTCCAACCAAACCGATAACCGCTTCTAATCTACATCTCACGCTTTTGTCCCGACTGGAAACGCCTTTCTGCGGCAAGTAATGGGATTAGTCCTCAGCGCCGGAGACGCGTTCGTGACGCGTGAAGGCTCCGAGGCTTCGATGGACGGGTTCGGCCTTAATGACAGGACTAATTGATATACTCTCCGGAAAACGTGGGTCGCGAAGTCAAACGTGCTTAGCCGGCGATCTCCCTTTGATCCTGCAGGGGGTGGGGCTCTCTTGAGAACGGATCTAAACCATCCAGTGTCGGTCGACCGATAACCTCGCAGAGAAACCGCGGTGTCCCCTGCAAGCTTTCCATCTCGCTGGGAAGCGTGGCCTTTGTGTTCGCCACGACAATCCTCTGTTACTTTCGACGAACGATTCGCTCGGCACGCTCTTAAGCCAAGTTCGCTGGAAAGTTTTCACCTTAAGGCAGCGTGGCATGTGTTACATGTTCGAAATTAATGCCTTAATATCCCTCGTATAGAAGCGCCACATTGTGGATCATCATAAATAGTATAATACAATATAACAGAATCACAAATGTACCATTCAGAAAGTTCGAGGGAAATGAAAATAAGAGGAAAGCTGAATTGACAAGAGGATTCCATAATACGAAAATGACGAAAGCATTATCCATCACGTAATTCGACTCGTAGGATTTGATAATTAATTCTTCCAGTTGACGTCCCGAATAATACGCCCCGGTGAAAATAATTACTCTTGAAATGCAGCTCCCCTCGTTTGCTCGGGGCACGGGAACGTTGATCTCTGACCTTAACTTCTCGGCCTCCCTTTCCATACTCACCTCCACCTACGATTCTTTGTCAGTGGGCTGCACCCCGGCGCTATCGCCCTTCCGATGGCGGGCACCCTTCTTCCTCCACCCGCTGGCATCGACGCGATCCGCATTCCCGGCTACGTCGTTCAAACACCTGCCACTGTTTGCTTAGGACGGCCGGTGCGAGCGCGCTAATTGACTGGTTTCAACTTATTAGTGTGTCTGCAGCGCATTTTAAAACTGGATTAACCGGACGTGCCGGCCATAGGGCGTTCGTACGTACATACGTGCACACGTATATCCGGGCGCGCTTCGCAGGTCCGCCCTGTCGATCGATTCTCTTCAACGACCTTCCGTAATTTCATCGTCAAATTTATCTTCGTCTATATGTGGGACGGGGTGGGGTGGGGGGTGGGGGGGGGGTGAGCACGATGAAGCCGATGGCAGAGACCGGAGGTGATGAGGGTACTAATAGAAACTATCTGAGTTTGAATATGAGATTTACCGAATCGGCTATTCAAATTCGGGGAACTCACGCCGCGACGGAGCTCCGGATCCTCGTAATCCCTTGTACCTGATTCTACAGATTCCACAGCAACCACGGAGGGATTGAATGGAAATACTTTCGGATTGCTCGCCCCGACAACGTTGTGTTTACTCAAATCGTCGGCAATGTTCTCACGAGCGGCACGCTCGGATTAAATGCATACCTGCCGGTTGTCGCGGGGGTTGTTGCGAAACCGAGAGATCCGTTTACCCGTTTAACACGTATCGCGATTTATAAACGCCGACGCATTGCCACCCGCGCTTACCGTCACATTGTCCCTGGGCAAAGGGTCGCGGCTGACGCGCGTGAACCGCGCGGGGACCTCGGAGCGTGTCGAAAGAGAAAAGAGCCGGTCAACGCACGGAAGTCGTTAGCGGTGTCGACTTGTATCTTGATCCTTCTCTTGCGATATGAAAAATTGTTTCTGGGTGCGAAACTGGGTTAATCTCCGGGACGCGAGTAACAGCTTTACGCTCAAGCACCGCGACAACGTGATTTTCAATGCACCTTTGAATGGCCACCGAGCGGTATAGAATTGGATGGAAAGGGTGGGGAATTGTTCGCGTAAGAATAAATTCGCGAAAGTACGGAGTACGTAGTTTATAATCAAGTGAGACAATAGAACATCCGTTACTGGTGGGCCTTCGTCCCACTGAAAGGGACAATCGGCGTCGGGGAAGCGCAGGCTCTATTATCCGAATAGTTCGTATTGAAGCCAAATATCCGCGTACCGTTATCAAAATTTCGGTGGCAAGCTCGCGCGATGGGTATTCGTGTTAGCCCGAACACCCAAGGGATGGCAAGACACGTACCTACACAGGGATATACGTGAATTTCCCATCGCCCCGGTTGCGCGGGGGCTTTTATTTGGTGCGAAATGCCGCGAGGCAGTCAGTTTGTGCGTGCATAGAGGGGCGAATGAAACCTCTCAATCAGACGTCGAATAGGAACGCGCGAACGAAATTCATCGATCAACTCAATTAACTAATTGTTCCCCCTTGGTGTCCTCCGGTGTTCAGCCCATCAACGCCTTCCTTTCCGCGCGCCGACGATTCTTCCAGCGAGGATCCGCCAACAGAGCTGAGCTCTCACCTGAACGGAACCGCTCGGGCAACGTCCGCGCTCCGTTCGTTATATTTTCTGCATTCATTCAGCACGCTTGCCACCCTCCGCTCGATTTCAAAGGACTCTCGAAACGATCCACTTGACCGGCGGAAACGGCCACGTTTATTGGTCACTGGGTTCGCGTATCGATGGCCTTTGTATCCGGCTAACTCGCCAGCGGCTGCTACGAAAATTACTGCTTAGAAACTGGAAAACAGCTATTGAGGTTGACGCGAGCGCTTTGAAGGGACGTGGTATCGGTAAATGGTTGAAAAGGGCTGCATTGCAATCGTCCGGGGTGTGGAATAGTTTTAGAGTCCCAATGTGGGATGGATTTCGAAAAGAAGAGGGGAATTTTAATATTGAATTGATCGAGTCTAGGGTAAAACTAGGTATAACGCCCAATCTGACAAAACGCTCTACCATTGTTTTACGCACAAAAATAAGAATACATCGACGCTACCGTCAGATTCGAACTTGCCTCAGTCGCCCACAATTGCCGCAATAATAATACGAGAAAATATTACGGCTTTTACAAAAATATGCCAGAATTTATATTTTCTGCTTTCGGACAAGTCGCGATGAGTACGAGAGAAATTCAATTTTCTAACAGTCAACATTGTTTCTGCGATAAATTCACACATATGTTTCGAAAATAGACAAACTGGCCTCTTTAAATCGTTATTGCCCAAACCTTTTTTCACTACGTTGTTGTTAAATTTAAGCCGCAGCGTTTTGTAATCCAGAATTTACAATATGCCCCAGCAAAGAATTTACAATCCGCCCCACCTCAAAATCATATTATTCACAAATAAGGTATTTTTTCTTTTTTTTTCGTTGATAACAGAAATGTCACGTAAATATGTAAGAAGTACATTACGGGCATCATGGTTCGAAAATGATGTTAATGAAGCAATGGAGAAGGTAATAAGTAAAACAACGGGAGTTAATGAAAGTATCCGAATTTATAATATGTATACCTTCAAGGACGCTACGAAGGCACCTACAAACAGGAAAGTCTAAAAAGAAAAGAAAATTGATGCTTGAAAGAAAAAGGAAAATTTTTTAATTTTTTTTTCAATATTGTTCTATTTTTGTTAATAATAACTTTTATAATATATATTCTATAACATTTGGTAAAAATAATAAAAAGTAATTACTTATTTAGGTCGTGGCGTTTCGTCACATAGGTGGGGTGTTTTACCTGAACACTTTGTTACAAAACGTCCCACGTAAGGTCCAGCAAATTGATTATTGGCGGTTGTTTCCTGCTATGTTTTCTTCATAATTCCGGCGTCGTTGCGAAGAGTAATGAACTCTTAATGTGTCTACACAAAAAATTTAAAGAATTATTAAAAAATATTGGTTTCATAGATCTTTCTTTAAATGTAGAGCGTATTGTATTGTTTTACCTATCGGAATTTGTATAAAATATAAAGAAGCTTGATGGTAGAAAGTGTAATGACTCAAGTGTCCATTCTGGATGTGATAACGTTCAATCACAGTCGTGCTGTGTGTCGTGAAAGATACTTCAAATCGGTAGCTCGGTATGGATGCAGGAGCAACAGAATGGAAATAAAACGAAACGAGAGAAAATCGATAAAAATTTGATCGACCTCCTCACGGTTCGATTGTACTGATCGCTGTACTAGTCGTTGTTTCCCTTACTTTGTACACGCGATCGCGCGAATATCTTGAAATCGACGGTCGACAAGAGACTTGTCAAGCATGACACGAAGCTACGATTTTCGCTGTTTCCTAACGTCCCCGAAGAGGGATATTGCCTTCGACGAGATGTGCAACGCAGCTGAAACAAGCCATCAAATATGTTATCTGCAATGTGCCGATCAGAAGAATCCTACACTGCTCCAAATTTCTTAAAAAAATACACGTAAAACTTTAATGATTGACTCAATAAGTTTCATCCCACCCACTGCCTGCATCAGGGAGTGTAAAGAAATCCCTGTATCTTTATTACGATTCACCCGAGTTGCGAGCATAAAGTTCGGACATCCGCGTTTCCCATTGTTCTGGCCAGTCTGCTTGAACCCAGGGAACGCTTCTCTTATTCTACTCGTTTATTGCGGAATAATATCACGCTCCTTCTACATTTAGAAGCCTATCCAGACTTGACCTTTCGCAACTGGCGTCGTTCTACCTTCCTTTGCGGGCGGCGTAAAAGTTTCCCTCGCGCGTGTCGAGGAAACTCGATAAATCGCAGTACGAGTATCGCGCCGAGAGAACGATAGAATCTAATTTCCCGCGGATGCCTTGCCGGGGCGGACCTTGAACGATCAGGCAGCGTGTATATACGCGTCCACCTACGCAACGGGCAGAGGATGCGTTGCACTTGTTCACGCAGCGTGCGTGCGTGGTCCCTCTCGAATTATGCAAATTCGCTGCAGCCACCGGTTGTATGATCCGACGCTAACCCAGACCAAAGGGTAAACTAATGACGATAGCTCGCCACCGGCCTAGCGCGGAGCGTCTGGCTACAGTGGCTACGTGCTACTGGCAAGCTTGCATCTCGGGGCCGGCTAAAATCCCCGAATAGTGATTGGCAGGTCCCCGACGGTCCTCTGGGTCTGTCATCAGAACTGGCCGAGCGTGACTGCGACAGATTCGGGCCGGGGAAATCATTTCTTACGTCTCATGAATGCCGATTTGATTCGATTCGAACGGTTGGCTCCTACGCCAACAATTTTCCATCGCAATTGATTACTTCTATTTTCGGGGAGCGCCGCCCGAGAGACGAGGAAATCTCTCGGAGCGGCGATCTGTTGGCGATCGAAAGTGGCACGTTAATTTAACGGATTATTGCCGTCGATCACGGACATTGTTGTCACGAACTCCTTCGGGTTTTTAAATAATTAAGGATATCACGAGCTGGTCGATATCACCGAATGCACATGCACGAAAGTGTTCTGTCCCGGAGCAACGCGTTTTGGGAGAAGCTTCGGAACATGTTACTGCACATTTGATGGTATAAAGTGGTTAGAATGTTATTCCAGTTTATACGCCTCTGAGTGGCAGACTTTCATAAAATATGTCGGGCAAGTTGAAAGTCGGAGTTACGTACGTGGAACGTGGAGTCGAAGCAGTGCTTAGAAGTTCTGTTAATTTTGGAGTGGTTGAAATTGCAATATAAATCACCCTCTGAATATCACTCCACGTGGAAATGCGAGCGTTGGACGTAGGGAAATAAAAATGTTCACTCCCGCGATTGCACAGTAATATAGGGAAAATCGCATCGATGACTTTAATAAAATTGTGCTCTTGGAGTATTGGCGGGAATTGGGAATGGATGATGCGTGACTTTTAACGTTTAATCGATTGGCGGCACGAGATGTATATATAAATTTACCAATCGAATGATAACCGTCGCTTCTTCGAATTGAACAGCTATCCTTGCTAATTCCGTAATCACGGGGCAGTATGTTACGGCACTGTGGCCGTACAGAAATAACAGTAATGAGGAACACAGCAACTGTGCGCGCGTATGAGTGTCTTGCGATGTCGTGGGATCTTTATTTGCTCTTGCGCTGGTGAGAGCAAGAACACAGATACCACTTCGAGGTGGTCTAATACCAACGACAAGCCGTTCCACCATAAAAGGCACGCCACGTTTACATTTACTCGATTTTCAGATGGTTTTACATTTTGATAGCGAACCGGGGGGTGGAGCGGGGGGGGGGGCAATTTACTTTACACGGAAATACAATACAATGTTATGCGTAAACGTTGCAGTTTTACATGAAATATCGTTCCGTGAAATGAAAATTGCACGTAAAGCGTCATCAGCAACAGATGCCAATTACTAACTGCATTTAAATTACAGTGGAAAGGAAATTTCATTGTATACGATAGTGCGGCGTTATATCATCTTTTAAGTACCTTCCAGTTTGGGGTGCGCATAAAATGGCACTAATAGAATTTCTCTTTTAACATTCATTCCGATATACGATAGTTTCAACCTACTGTAACTTTCGAACAATCCTATACATTCTCGGAAGTTCGATTTCGGATCTTTAAAATGTGCATATAATTACAACTTGGAGGAAGTTCAAGACGCAGTACGAGACCTTCTATTCAGTTTCTGGTTCTCTTTCTCCCCCGAGCATATTTTTCCCTGGGTGCTTCCAATATTAAAGCTTTCCGGTAGAAACAATGAATTCGGGTCACAAAGAGTTTAACTCATTACGCTCTGCAGTGGCGGCTTTTATCGCGGTTCAATATTTCTCTCTAAATCCTCGCCAGGTTCGTCCTTAAAGTATTTCAAATAGCAGTCGCGCGCAGAGCGTTTATTCGTTTTCCACCTGTGCATTAGATCCCAGCAAAACAACAAGGATGTACTGTGACAACGGTGTGTCATTACTTTTGCTTTGAAATAGCTGATGAAGCTCTTCGATACGTGGCTGTAGCAGAAATTAATGGTACAGAGGAGCAAAAGAGCGAGGAGGTGATGCCCGGGCGTGAGATCGCTTCAGCCTTCGACTAATCGCGCGAAGGCACGACAGGGCAGAAAAATTCCCCCAGAAGGGCCATCCATAAAATTCCCCAAACATTCCTTCCCCCGCGGAAAGTTTAATTTGACAAAAGGTCAATCACGTAGCCGCTTATAACGCGCGACCGGTGGATCGCGTCTGCGAAAATCGCTGACGCGTGAATCTGGGAAAGCTCGGACCGCCAGCCGTTTCCACGTTATTGGCACGCTCGTGTTCGCCTACACGCTCGCTGCGCTCCTCACCGAGTCGGCACACGCTCGGCGGTCGCGCGTGGTTCAGGTCCGTCGTGAGGAGGTTCTCTCGCGGCGGAAGGAAGCTAGAGTAAGTCGAGCAAGTAGTGCAGGCGAGCGGGTGGTCGGACTTTTTCGAGGCGAGAAGCGAGCGACCGAGCGAGCGAGCGAGCAGGCGAGCAGACCGCTGTCGGAGGCGGGTACGCGGTCGCGATCTTCCTCTCCCCGCTTTGGTTGGCCCGGCGGGTAGGGACGGCGCAAGCGCGAGATTCTCTCCCACACCCGGTTGACGAGCACGGAGAGAGAAGGAGTTAACTGGAGGAAGGAGGAGAGTGGACCAGGGAGAGAGACCGGGAGGGCCGCCAGAGGCAGAAGGAGAGAAAGAGAGAGGGACAGGTTGCATCCTGCTACCATCGCCGCCACCGCCACCGCCACCGCCGCCGCTGCCACCACCGCCGCCGCCACTGCCACCGCCGCCGCTCTTCCCCACCGCTTCACAACCGCCCCCTCCGCCGCGGCGCCCCTTCCCCCCGCCCCTCGCCCCCAGAGAGCGCAGTGTCGCGTCGAACCTCTCGCAGAGCGCGTCGCACGTCCGAGTACCGGCCGCCGCCCGTCATCAGTAGTCGCCGTACCGCGCAGCCACGTAACCTCTCACCTTCTCCTTAGTTTTTAGTAGTCAGTAGTAGGGGAGAGTGTGGAGAAAAAATCCAGAGAGAGAGAGAGAGAGAGAGAGAGAGAGAGAGAGAGAGAGAGAGAGAGAGAGAGAGAGAGAGAGAGAGAGAGAGAGAGAGAGAGAGAGAGAGAGAGTTAGAGAGATCAAGAAAGGAAGCAATAGGGAGAGGGAGAGCCGGAGAACAGGCGAGAGAAAGTGAAAGAAGAAAAACGAAAGAGGAAAAACGAGAGAAGAAGACGAACACAGACAAAGGGAGCAACGAGAGCCCGACAGCCGGTCTTTCCCGTCATCGTGATCTCTGCCTGCTGATCGCCGTCGTCCCCGACGCCCCGCCGTCGTTATCGTGGTTCACGTTGCCGTGGCCGTACACCGTTTTCGTGACCGTCGTTGTCCTGGTCTCGGGTCGACGTGACCAGCGCGGTTGTTCCGTCGACTTCTGTACACACAGTGCACCAGCGAGAAACGCACGCGCGTACGTACGGTTTCTCTCGTTCCATCGTCCTGTCGTCGATAATCGCGTCGAGGCTCGCCGTGTGTCGCGCGACGACCAGTGAACGCGCACCCTCAATCCCCGAGGACACCGAGCACCATCGGTCCGCCCGAGGGACAGGGAGACAGGTGAGAAGAAGGAAGAAGAAAGGGAGCGTGGAGAACGGAGCACCGCGCCAGGGGTGAGAGCGCCGACGACACCAAGGAGCCGTGGGGAGAGTTAGCCGCGGCGAGAAGCGCGTGTCGTGACATCGGGGAAGCATCGACACACGCGAGTGGTTGCTTGCCATCGGCGGGCCGAACGCGACGTGGTTCGCCTGACGGCGTGATCCAGGCCGGTAGAGTGCCAGAGAAAAATCGGGGGCGGCTTATCGGCGACACCGGCTGCCACTGTGTACCAGTCTGTCACCGTCGTTGCCGCTGCAGCAACCCCGGACACGCGAGAGCGTTGCGACAACAACAACTAGCCGTGCGCCGCGCGCCGCTATGGAGCCCCAGAACCAAGAGATCGTGGCGAGCGGCTCGCCAGCCGAGGTGCCGAACGATCCAGGGTACGAGAAACGGATATATCCTCATCCCAAAACAGACCTCCACTACCATCCACCAGCAACAACGATCGGAGCCGTGCGTGAAAAAAAAATCGGAGCAAAGAGAAATGTCGACGAGAGTAAACGTTCAAGTGTGTTGATAACGCCGCGCGAACACCACGATGTCATCGGCCGGGATCGTGTTGTTCTCGTAACCTTGTGTTTTCTGTTGCTCCGCTCCGCGCGAGTGTTTGTTCTGTTGATGCTTCTTATAACGGTCCCCGAGACACCACCCACCGGTGGGATATCAAACCGCTGACCACCGGGTGCTAGCCGGTCGTAACGCGGTCGCTCCGATATCGCCGCTGATAAAATAGCTCGCAACGTGGTCGTCGCTGTCGCTCCTGTTATTGTTGTTGTTGTTCGCATGTTGCCGTCGCCCGAAATCCCGGAACGCATAGTGTTTATGTTTGCCGGGCGCGTGAATATGCGTGCCGCGGCGCTCTCCTCGAACCGGTGGCGCCTTCTTTCACCGCGTTCACCCCCCCCCCCCCCCCAGACTCGATGAAACGAAAGGAGGGAGGCGAAGGGGGAAAGTTAGATGAATGGGAAGGAGGAACGGCGGGGGGGGGTGATAGGGGAGAGGGACGGGGGAAAGAGAAATGACTTAACACCTTTGAATTTGCCGCCAAGCATAGAATTCGTTCCTTCGAACTTCGGTAGCCAGGGAACGGGGGATGATCGCATTGAAACCGAATTACGTTGGAGGGGGGGGGGTTGAGAATTAGTGGCTCGCGGGGGTAAACGTCATCGTGTCTCGCGACGGTGAGATTCTTTCGCTCGGCGCGCGTTGTTTCCGTTCGCCACGTGACTCGCGAATAAAAAAAATCAGGGGTGCTTGTTCGTCAGTCACCGGCTTCAGATATTTCGTGTTCTATGGCCGTGATTTTATATAGATCGTTTATTTGTAAATGGATCGAGGGGGGAACGACCATGCGTTGAAATTGTTTCAAGGGAGGGTGACAAGCGTTTAGCGATTCCCATGGAAAGTTGGGCGAGCTAGTTGGTAACATCGCTCGATCCGTTTTGCCGCGATCGATCCCCCCCCCCCCGGCTACATATGGTCAATGGTTCGTCCTATAAATTCCGTTGAACCTATCAACCGGGTATAGTGCGGTAGCCTACTCTAGTTCTTCGTATCGCGAAGACCTAAAGCGGGAATAGGAGACGCGCCACGAGGGGCGGGTCGGGAGGGAGGGTGGACGGGAGAAGGAGGAATGCGTGGGCGAGGGGAATAGGTTATATCGTGCCGCGGAAAATCGATGTTCAAATGCGCCACCACGTGATTACGTCCACTACGCGAGAACGTTATCTTCCTGGATATACTGTTCGACGTGATAATCTTCGCTTCCCGCTAATGCCTGCGCATTACGCTGCTCGCGTTTAGGTGTACCTTTAAAATATAACTAAAACAGGGGGGGGGGGCCTCTCTACTGACGAGGAAAGTATTTCCTCGTTCGCTCGCGTCGATTAATGAGTAAACCGGTACCACGGTAATGATAACGCAACGTGGACTGACATACGTGTGACGCGCTTGATTACAGGGCCCGGGACATGATTACCATCCTTAATTTATACGCCGTTTGACGAACCGCTCGTTTTTACTGTAAAAGCAATGTTTGCATAAGATGCACGCGTTATGAGGTGCTATTACAAGTAGCAACTCCAACGGGTATGTTCATTGTTGCATGACAGTCTTTATGATCACCAGCAGAAATGTTCCGAGGAGTGGTTGCAATTAGGATAATCATTGTTATTAGATCTAGTAATACATGTCGCTGTAGTGAAATTTATAACTAGGCCTTACGGTGGTAATCGTTGGGTAATTTAGAACGCGTGAAAGCACTTTCCGCGAGTAAATTATTCATGCGTTTTTATTTTAAACGACTTCGCGAATCGGAATAGGTTCATCACGGTTCTTGAGTCAAGTGCGATACACGTAAACGACGATTCTATTCGAAACGTATTTATATTACGACCGCGGGTTGTCTTCGCTGCCACGAACACGCGGAAGTTAAGCCGGTGTACGAAAGCTTTTATGACACCAATGACGATGGCGCTTCTCGTAAACTGGTTAATAAGTACGATCCGGTACAGTGAAGCAGCAAAGACCGTGCAACGTAAACCGTGGCTTGATTCATGGCTCGGGTAGAAGGACGGGACATTTTATTTCCCTGAACTGGTGGGGGTTTTATTAAACTCTCAGGAATCTGGTGAAACGGGGACATAGACGGAAAACGGCCCCCCCCCCCCCCCGACAGATGCGTGGATTAAAGCGAATGGACAATGCGGATATCCGTCATTTAGACGATGCAAATTTTTCAATAGGGCACGATCGACAGATCCATCGATATATTGAGCGGGGAAGGCGCCCACGGTTCGAGGGATGAAAACCGGGGTGGGGGTGGGGGAACCGGGATGCTGTGTTTATTGTGTTGCGCGCGTGATTCGTTTGGCTTCTTTTCCGTGCGTACGCGGCGATCGGCAATCGAACAGCGTGTTAAGATGAGTTTCTCGTAGAAAAGCGAAAAGGGAGGAAAAGGAAATTATTCCGAAGTTGTTCAGTTGTTGGTTGATGTGTGGTGACACCTGCCGTCGACAAACGGAGACTGCGCAGGGGGTCACGAAACCGGAAGTTACCCTCTGCTGGCAGTCTCCCCCGTCTTCCTTCATCATCTTCTGCCGACGACCGCGGCCTGATGCCGATGCTGATGGATTCATCTTTCTTTTTCTAGGAAAATGTTCATCGGTGGTCTATCTTGGCAGACCAGTCCAGGTATGTGATGAAATAATAACGTTTCCTTTAAAAAAAGTCACCCCTTCATCGGGGCTGACAGGCGTCGCGCCGTTTGAATTCGCGCGCGCCGCGACGTTCGATTGCGAATGACGAGCACGACTCACATTCACGTGTCAACACACATCGGTTCTGTCTTGGTGTCGTGTTGAGCTATTTTGCAATGAATTGACTTAAACAATAGGCGAATTGACGCGATATTCATTGGTAACATTGCATTTATATTGTTCGTACGTGTGCACATGTGAATTGTAGTTTGGACGGCAGTCTATCATTCAAATGGTAATAAATCGTATTATTCGACAATACCAATCTAGGTTATTATCCGCTGAATTTGATTAAAAAGAGATTAACAGATATCTTATTCAACAGCTCCTTCTAATTGATTTTATATCAATACAGGAGGAGCTCTTAATCACTCGACTTTCTTTCATGCCGTTTGAAATTGCGCGCGCTGAGAGGTTAGATTCGGAAGCACGAGCGCGCCCTTTTGTCCACACGCCACCACGCGTCAGTTCAATGCATGTACGTCCTGCTCAACGACGCTCTGCTTGCGTCCTTTAAATTCATTTGAAAAGAAAGTGCAGTAACGTGTTAGTTAGCAGTGTCTTTGCATCTATTTGTGTATCGAGAACCGTAGAGTCTTAATCAGGTGTTTTTCGTTCGTGTAGTTAGAATGTGTACAGCAGAGACTGAATTTTGGAGCACGGCCGAGCAATTTATCATTTAAACGGTAATCCACTGCAACTATTGTGAATATATCTCCAAACTTTAAATAGAAATGGACTTGCATGATATTCAAGAGCATCTTTCCATCACTTTCTATATCGACATAGAAAGATGCTCCAATACTCCAGTCAGTGATTCTCAATCGGTGGGTCCCGACCATGGATCTTTTTTTTTTTAATATTATTAAGTTAGAATTATATTCAGAAATACCTATTTTTAATGTGTGTTGTTTACTTTATTAAACTTACCGTACCTTATTTGGGGGGGGGGGGGGGTCGCAGGTTATTTGAATATTGTAAAAGAGGATTGTCACTCAAAAAAGAGTTGAGAAATACTGCTCCAGACGTTTGAACGTCTGTACTACATTGATAGGATAGTTTCAGTAGCTATCACGGTGTAATAGACAGGTGTTTCGACTCTGTACCTTTTACCCCAGCGATTTGTGTGCCGATTTCTGTTTAGTTCCCCTGGCCGTCGCGAGAGGCGTCGTGACTTAGAAGGCATATACATATGTATTAATGAGACTGTAGTAGTAGAGATTTTAGTGGTATTATTGGACTTGCCAGAAACAACCACTGATATATATATGGATACGAGATTCCCCTAAGCCGGTCTTCCAGCGGTTGAAGCGAATTGAAAGTGACTTTACATGTCAGCACCGCCACCGTTCGACCGATGTATTAAAGGAAATAGCGCGAAGTTTGAAAAATGTGATTTATAAAAGACTAAAAGAATAGTGTAATATAATATATTATTATACGTATTCGTAAAAATATGGATCCATAATATATTATTACATTATGTACATAATGTAGTATAATCATATAATACGAATTGCTTGTATGATGGTTGAAATTCAGAAAAGTTAATCAGAGCAAATGAAATTCATGAAAATAGTGAAATAAATTTATAAATGTAATATAAAAAACTGAAGTAATGATTAATAAAATTCGCAAACAGTGAATTTGAAATATTTGTAAACAGTTTTGTCGTTTCCCACAAAATACGCATTTGCCCATTTTGGAAATTTACTTGCATAAACACAACACACTGTACAATTTTACTATTTTTGCCAACAAACACTTTTTATATACTTACTTAGTTAAGTACACTCGTTTCGGCGTCAATTGGCGTAGCAAATGGTCGCAAAATTAGGCAAAGTAGGGATCCTCTAGGTAAAGTGTGGGAAAGTGTTGAGCACCGCGGGTGATCGCGGGGCAAAGGGAAGCAAAGTACATCTGTCGAACGATGGTGGCGCATCATGTCAAAAACCCTTCAAATCGCTTCAAGCATCTCTAATCCATAGTATATATATATATCATTGGAAACAACAGGCGGCCTGTATATATATGTAAATGCCTTTACGACATCGACGAAATCTGCCGCCGGCCGCCAGAAGAACTAAGACGAAAAAGTCACACATTCTGGACAGGAGTTGGAACACCTGTCTATTACATCGTGGTAGCTATTACATACTTCGACTCTAATACACAGCACTTATCATGAACTAGCAAAATACCCCCGCGCTTCGCTTCGAGCCTAAGAGATTTTAAGGACTCCATGAAAACACATTTCACTCCTTTTCACCACCCCCTTAGGAGTTGATTAGGGCAAAATCCTGAAATTGGTTTTTAGGCATTTATGTGGGCAAAATTTCGAACTGAAAACCAAGTTGATAACTAATCGGGCTTAAGAAATATTGAGATGTCCGTGAAAACACGTTTTATCCTTTTTCACCCCCTTAGGAGTTGATTAGGGCATAATTCTGAAATTGGTTTTTAGGCATTTATGTCTAAGAGATTTTGAGGAATCCGTGAAAATACATTTCACACCTTTTCACCCCCTTAGGGGTTGGTTAGGGAAAAATCTTGAAATTGGTTTTCACGGACTTGTGTGGGTAATCATTATGAGTAAGTACCAAGTTGATATCTAATCGGGCCTAAGAGATATTAGGGAGTCCGACAAAATACATTTTACTCGTTTTCACCCGCTTGGAGATGTAATTTTCAAAAATCCTTCCCTAGTGGGTGCCTGCGTCATGAAAACAATGTACCTTACAAATTTCACATTCCTAGATTAAACGATTTGAACTGGGCGTTGACGATTCAGTCAGGATTTCTTCTTTTATATATATAAGAAGATATCACGTCGACTCATTGTACTTTCAATCTACGTTGAAGGAAATTAACACGCCATGAAGCAGCGTCTTTTCATCGATGAAGGGAGAGCGCCTTATACGCTCCTTGCTCTCTTATACCGTTCGAATTTGCGCGCGCCAACACATTAGATTCGGAATCATTGTCATTCATTTGTTTAAACGCCACCGTATTCTCATGCTTGCCGCATCGAGCGAATTTACGTTCGCGTAGGTACTTACTGTTTATTCAAAAGGAGTGAAAAGTGACGTGTTGTTTGATAGTGTCTTTGCGTCCAGTTTTAGATCAGCAATCAGAAACACAAGGTTCTTAGGCGGTCGTCTTTCCTTTGTTTCATTTGCATGTTTTCACGTCGAGTTTCGGAGTATGTATTCAGACGCGATCTTCTATTGGAATGATAACGTACTGCAATTTTCATGAATATTACGTCAAAGAGTTATATTTTGGATCTCCGTAATTGACCGAACTGATGTTGAATAGCAGCTTTTCATCGATTTTTGCGTTGATTGAAAGTGCCTTTTATATTGGTTGAATACGTGTACACTGGAAATTTATTTCTTGTACTTTGGAGCGTGGTTTATTATTTAAATCGCGTATTTCCGCGAATATCGCGTGAAATTGTTCTATTTAGAACGTATTATAGTTAAAGAGAAATTAATTGAAATGATGTTCAATGGCTCGTTTTATATCGATGAGGAAAGATGCTCTTAATCACTCACAATCAGGCTTCTTTTGTATTATTTGAATTGTTGTATGTCGAGAGCACCGATTTACAAATTTGGAGCGCAATATAGTGCTTAAATAATAATCTAGGTCAAATGATCCCGTTACCGTTGAAATTAGAATTTAATTACTTACAAGTAAGAATATTTAATTGATACATGAAGATATTTGCATGAGATATGGGTCATTAAAATGTTGGCCAATTTAACTTTTTAATTATGTCAATATTTAAACGTAACGCGAATGTATGCAAAAACACACCTATTTGCGTGTTAATGTTAATATAAAAGCAAAGCCATTGGTTGATAAATGCAGCGAGTTCGCTAATGGGGATATTTACCTTATACACATATTTACAAATGCCACGTTAAATTATTGCGGTTTCAACTTATTTAAAAAGAACTGAGTCAATGTGTTATTCAATAGTCCCTCTGCATTGATTTTTACGTCGGCCTTCTATAATAGTGACGTGTGTGGTCCATTGAGATATCAGGGTAAAAAATTCTTCTCGTCTGTCACTCAATTTTTTGCCATTTAAGTATCATGATAGGAACAATCGATTTTCACTATAAACCGCTATGAAAATGCAATTTCGTTTACCGGAAACTTACAGAAAACTCATTTATCCCTTCTTCTTTTTATTAAATATCCAACTTATATAGAGTATTAGGCTTTTCGATGCACTGTATCAAGTCATTTAATTAGTCATTTAAAAGGCATTTAAAATTCGTGAAACGTATCGCGCGTCCTTTCAAGTAATCGATCTTCTCGTACTCCATTACAAAACTATATCTCGTCTTTACTCGAAAATATTGAAACAAGGCAGTCTGTTCACGGGAAAAAGTATCGCTCCGAAGGAACGAAAGAGCGTGCATGGTCGGCCAGGTGCGAATTCGAGGCGTTCCTTTCGACGGTCGCTCGCGTGTTCGGGTGTTCGGGTTAGCAGTCCTTTTATCTTCGTTAAAATGACTCGTGCCGGCTGAGAGAGAGAGAGAGAGAGAAAAAAAGAAATTGCACGACGAGAGGCTGGAACGCGGAACGATAATCGAGCCGCGGCCAAATGGCCATAAGACGTGTCACGTGCTTCGTCTTTCGAGTCAGCGGCTCGTCGGATGGAAAAATGGGCATGCATAAAGCGTGCTCGCATGTGTCGCGATAAGATTAACGAGAATAATTGATAGGCTGGGCTTTACAACGCGTATGCCATGATTTTCAGGAAAACGCGACACGCTCTTGCGTGTTTAACGGTTCGACCATTCCTCGTCTACCCACTGGAAAAATCGTGGTCAATCTTGTTTAAGTGTCGGATAAAAGGGGTTTCGTTTCACATCGGCCGCAGAGGAAACGAGTTAACTGTCTAGTCATTCTTATTTAAAAAAACAGAATCTTTGTCGATTAAAAGAGGCACGAGATTCTTTAGAGGGTAATTTCATAATTTCACGAGATTAAGGGTGGATTTTTCCACTCGCAGTCAGATAGGTCTGTGAAATAATTAGCGATGCATCGTTGCACCGATCAACGTGTTCCCCAGTCAGTTCCAATTAAAGGATCGTTTCGCTGAATTATTTAATTACACGGAAGTATGTCGCCTCTCCCGTCGTCACGTGCGGAATTCATAGGACGGAAAAATTCACGTTAATTTACGCGACATTTAATTAACTCTTCAAACAGCGTCAAGAGAAATCCCCCTTGTTTTTTGTTATTGTTCCATTCTGAAAGATCTGGCTGTTGTCTTCTCCATGACGAACCCGCGGATGCCGAAGCTGCCAGATTTTCCGTGGAGCAGTTGTTAATTTCGCAACGCCCGGTGTTTCCATGGAACACGAAATCTCGCCGTTTAAGGGGGAATGGAGCGTTTAAACCACCGCGAGCGATCGAACGAAGACATATTTGCGTGCGCTCAATTAAAATAATCGCGGCTCGGCGTGGAGTGTGGCAGTATTGCGAAATTGCGGTTACTCGGAACGGCGCAGCTACTTCCGCGGCGTTTTCTAGGCGGGAGCGTGTGCCTTACGTGTATTTTCACGATATCTAATCGGGGAAGAGCGCGTGACAGGTTCTCCGCGCTACCTAGTGCAGACAAACGGATCCAAATTCCTCCTATTGTGCTCCGTTTCGCAGTTGCACGATCCCCAGAAGTATCGCGTACTAAATCGTCGTCGCGGTTCACATACTATCGCGAAAGTTTCTCGTTAGTCGTTCACCGTTATGGTGCCCCGATAAGAAACGTTCGACCGAAGTATGACGTTCCGTAAAAATTGAAAATATGAGCGACGCGAATGAATAGGAATTTAATGTCCCAGATACTGAATCGTCAAACAGCACGCGACGAATGTTCATAAAATGCACAAAATCGCATTTACACAGCCCTGTAAATATCTCAGAATGCCTCCTAGAGTCTCGTCCCCATAAAAAAGGATGGACGTCTTCTGACCTACATCTCAAGGTTCCTTGACTATTCCATAATCCCGACGCACAATGCGCCACTGGCGGCCGAGTTGTTCGGGAGAGTGCTGATATTTCGGGAACGGGTCGAGGCTTTTTCTCAATTACGTACGTCGTTGGAGTAGTTTTCGTAACTCTCCATCGGCTTGCACGGAGCAGCGTCTCCTGGAAAAAGAATAAGAGGAACGAAGGCGGAGTAGGCTCATTAGCGTTATTTGCCGTCGTTACGTAAGCCGTGTGACTCCATATCGCTCGCCTCCTCTTCGTCGCTCGTTGCTTCTCGCTTTGTCAGTCTTCCCTGCGAGTCGGTTGCACGCGAACGGACGGGAAAACTCGTCGGGAGGGGGCCTCCGTTCTTTCCGTTTTTTTTTTCGCCCCGTGTCCACCGTCCCGTTAAAGGTCGGGCGATCGAATTCGCGAAGGTCCCCGCGAGGGGTAGCAACCGGTAGCGAGGCGGTGGCACGAATTCCTCAGCGGTGGGAAGAAATTTCGAGCATCATGGACGGTCATTCGCGGCGTATTATCAATGAACGATAGCCGATCGATGTAGCCCGCGCTCCATTTCCACCGGTTAGGCTTCCTTTCATCGGCGACGCTGCGAGAAAGCGTGTCCCGAAGTAGAAAAAGCGGAGCAGTCGTCCGGCCGTTGCACGCCGGCAACCGTCGTAAGCCGTGTTTTGCAGTACTGTTCCGCAAAAGTTCATAGGTACAAAGATGCAGTGTGTGGTGCACAGTAACCGTGGGAAAACGGCAACGAACGCCGGAGGGATACGCTAGGCTCTATCGTTTATCGCGGATCATGAACACGGAACGAGTTACTTTTACAGCAGTATATCGAAATAATTGTATTCGCGGAAGCGAACGCACTTTAATCAGGCTGATTAATTCTTTGCTGTTCTCCGGCTAACTAGGCTTTCGAAACCTGTTCACATCTTATCACGATAGGCCAGCTTGTTGAGTATTTATTATAAGAAACATTGGCTGCATACACTGTCGTGCAAAAGTTTGGCTGACGAGTTGATTATAATGCTTGTAAAACTTGATATCGTTGGGTAACACAGGCGATACGCAGTTTGTCATTTCGTGGCACTCGTTTCTTTGATTATTCTTTACATTTAATTTAATTGTAATGGTACCATAAAGACATTTAATAATAATAATAATAATAATAATAATTTATCACCTCCTTGCATCACTTCTTACAATTATCATGTATTTTATACCGTGTCTCGTAAGAACTCTCTTCAGTCTCGCCTTGGTGTTCAGTAGTATGTTCTGTGGTAATCCTGTGTCTCGGGTTAAGAAAGTTTCTCTCCGATATAGATATCTGTGGAGAATCATCAAGTTTTTGCGAAGCTGCCAGTAGGCGACCGCACTGCTAAGGAATCTTTATATGAATCTCTGCAGAACCTTTATAATTTCTGCATCTATTTCTCCCGCATAGTCCAATATCGATAGCTCTCCTTCCACAACTTCACGCTACGGAATGGCGCGAACTTTTTCGCACTTATCCGTCAGAGCGACCCTGTTTCTAGGGTATGTTTGCGTCGGAGTGAGGTAGCCGACCGGATTAACTTCTTTGGCTCCTCGATCGAAGCTTTTAGACGGCCGGTTATCTCATCTTTCTGTATTTCCTAGGCGTAATGTTTTTTGTTTCGGTTCAAGTTTCTCTGGTCTGTACACTGTTGTAATAGTACACTATTCTGTACTTTTTTTCGTTATGTATTTAATGGGCTTGTCCCGTGAAACAAAAAATAATAATAATGACTTTTGTTCGGCACTGTATTCAATTAAAAGAAGCACAGATCAGACATCGATTTGAAGCGCAATTAGCTGTATCTCGTGCGGAAACCAATGTCTACATGCGTTACATAAATAATGCAGCGTTGAGTAATACATCAGTATGTATCTGATGCGCTTGTGTTCCTTTTCGCCCGAGCATTCTGCTCGTCCCTTCTCCACGGTTTTCCCCACTGAAAAACGTCCCCGGGAGAGAGCTCCTCTCGTCTCGAGGCGGGACGTCGCGTCGCGGCTTGAAAACCACGGAGAAAAGACTCGCTTGTTCTTCTTTTCGCGGCCTGTCCACGGTCTGTCGTTAAGGCGCTCGTGCACGGAAGACCTTACGGTGCGCTCCGCGTCGGCGCGCCCTGGTGCATCGCGTCACGACGCGGCACGGCGCAACGATTCGCCTGCTGCACGACGGCTTCGCGAGCACAGCCCGGCGAGCTTGCCTCGCCGATCGCGAACCAAGGCGCGCAAAGTTTTCCGTAGCCCGCTGAGTGTCGCATTGCCAGCTGCATAATCCCTCATGCTGGGGCGTAATGCGGGAATCGCTGCTTCTGGTATCCAGTCACAGCGTCGGGGATCATCGTCGTTACCTCCGCTTCGATAGCAATACTTCTCCGTTTTGTCGCGTGCCAGGTGGCTGTGCATGAACGTCCACTTTCTACTGGGAGTATTTCATGGCTCCGTTTTCTATCCTCACGCGAAAATGGAGCCTGATACCATGCGACGCAGAGTTTCTTTTAGAGCCTGCCACTTAAGCAGCGCGATCTTTGTAGAAATGGCTTCTCGTGTACTTGGTAATGATTATCAGTGGCTCTTTATTCAGTGATTCGTTGGAGATATGTAATCTTTAGTAGTGTTAGGGTTAAGCAGAAGGAAAGTGAATGTATTTGAATAATGTTTGAGATTTAAGCAGTATACATTTCTCTATCGTGAATCGTACCTAGTGCACGTGCCTGTCCTCGAAGAACCGTGTCTTTGTTGGGGTATCTCATTCAAATTTCACCGCGGAAGACATCGACCTGCGTTCTCCGCGAAATCCAATCATCAGGAGCACATTCGTTTTTGTTTGATTTCACGACGAGGAATACGACACTTGGGCTCGCGATTGTGGCGACAGAAATTTCTAACAGTCGCGTCGGCCGTGTTTGCAAATTCAATGAGATATTCGCAGTCCGTATCAGTGTACACATTATACGTAATGCGATTTCAAAATGCGGCTCGCTACGTAAAGAACGATTACATATTAATCATTGACATTGCCGACTGGGGCAACACGCGTCCCATCGTTCCAGCCTCTGCACCGCATAATTTGTTATTTGGAAAATTGATCGACAGGCGGTTAGGAAATGATTTTCCTCTGCCGTTCGATAATTGAACGTTTAAATGACTGGGGATATTACATGCTAGGTATCGGAATTCTTCGACAAAGTGTCTTATTATTGAATCGCAAAGTAATCAAGAGTTTCACTTTGATTCTCTTCTGCCGTTACTATTTCCCCATACTAATTCTAAAAAATTATCATTCTCACATCTCACGCGGTCGTGCTTCCGAGCGATTACATTTTTCAGTTGCCCGGTTCTTTACACCGTATCCAGAGTTATCGCGGCTCCGCGCCATAATCTCGCTGTTCACGATTTTATCGCGTAAAGGACCGCTTGCACGTGCACGCGTCACAGTTTAACGCGAGCACGTGCCAGAAACTTTGCAAGGATATTCGAGATTTGGGCCATTTTTTCCCCCTGTCAGGGTGCCACGTTTCAGCGCTGTTTACCCTCCCGCGAAGATTACGCGGGACACATCCCTTTAATCCGCCGCGTCCTACGCGATTTCAGGCATCCTACGTCGCTTCGCACAATCCTCGCGGAGCCTTTTAGCTCGTCGACGAAAACGCGCCCGAGGCGGGCGTGCCAGCGCGGAATAACATTTTTCTTGGTACTCTGCTGCTCACGGTTACAGGGCATATAGTTTGTGGAGATCTCGAGCGCGCGATGGTTTTCGACACCGATGGCTCTTCAGTTTGACGCGATTTTCAGCGCGTCGCGAGCCGTCGGGGCCCCGCGAGCCCAAATTACTACGGCCCGCGCTGAATCGTCTCGATTCACTGGAAAAACGAGTGACCCGAAGCTCGATTGTATTCTCTCCCCGCGATTGTCACTGACAAATTTACACGTTCCATTATTGTCGCCGAGCTGAGCGACCCCGCCTGCGTTTTGCCTTTGAATTTTTGCGAAATTGCTTTTGCGCACCCTGTTACATGCCGTGTACACTTCGGCGTGACTCGAACCTTGAAATGGCATTTTTCGACCGTCAGATACCGGTCGTCGTAATAACTTGTTGTGCTTGTACACGCGTGGGCATTACAGTCAACGTCGCCGAAATTTCAAGTCATTGAAACGGTTGGTTGGGAGTTTGGGCCGGTTCCAGGTATTGTCGAAACAATGTGGTACAACGGGTTGAGTTTACAAGCGTGCATCAGTTTACACCCAACTCTCATCGCATTCTGCGTCAGTTAACGACAACGACCGCCTTTGTGCCAGCGAAGAACGGCTGCCGCGACATGCAACTGTCCAGTTCGAGTTGCTGTCCGACGAGTTCTCGGTCTGCGCAACCCCAAGTTTGCCAAAACAGTGAATTGTTGGGTGGACATGAATTAATTTGAGTTCGTAATAATTAAATTCAGATTTAACGGAGTAGCAAGGAAAAATCCTCGAAAGTGTGTTTCGCCGTTAGAATTGCACGGTGCACGGGCATGGTATTGCAGAAAGAAACTAGGCAATAACAGTAATTATCATTCTGCATTTCATTCGATTTCTTTCGCGTAGCGTCCAGTCCGCAGCGAGTGGCCGCGCAGTAGAAAAAGTACAGTCACAGGTCAGCCGTCACGCGACGTCTGACCGTAATCAACCTGCTAGAATTTCACGCCTGATTCACTCCTGCGAGCTTCCTGGTAATTTTTGCAATATGTATACATACTAATAATACTGCAACTGTCGAAACACCGAATCTCAATACGTTGAAGAAACATACTTCCATTGCATTCGCTTCGCCCTCCGATCCACACAGCTGTACACATCAATATCATCTCTCTTCCCAGTCCCTGAACTCTATGAATTTAATCAGCCACTGTATATACATACATACATACATACAGTATCCAAGCCCAAAGGCCGCGTTATCGCGTAACAGACTCGGCGCAGCGTAATTCATAGGATCGCGAGAAGAAAGCCGTTAGAAGCCGCGGCCAGGCGAAAGTCTGTGACGCTTTTCTGACTTCGTTGTTGTCGTCGCGGCCGTCGTCGCCTTCGTCGCCGTGCTCGTGGTCGTCATCGTGGTGTCTGATGCAATCGAGCGCAACAGACTCTCTCGCTATTTTTAAACGTAATTGCACCCGGCCGTTTTAATGGGCGAGCGGGTACACAGACGGAGATGAAGAGAAACGGCGTCTGGCGGGGACAGGGGGGAACGGTGAAAATTTGTCGACGTGTCTTTCGGTATGTCGCGACATTAACGAGCGATCCGGAATCGTGGAAATTTTCCCCGAGTTTTCTCCCTCCGGTGTTGGCCGCTCTTCTTCGCGCCGCGACGGCAGCGTTTCATAGAGATCGTTCAGCGCGCGTTTGCCTATCCCCCTCGGCGCAACGAACAATGGAGGGACAAGCCATCGAGGTTAAATTCATTCTTCCCGCCACGGTGGATCGTGTTTCGCCACGCCGTGGCTTCTCGCGTTCTGACCAGTTCCTTTTTTCAACGAAAACGAGGCCCGGTCGGCCGCAGGATCGCCGCCGCGGTCGCCCCGTGGCCGCTCTTAAACTAACGCCAATTAGTGCGGCAGAGTACAGCGGAGTACACTATAAATAGAGCGTTAGGTAGGTCTGGGTTGAATTGGGTAAGCGTTAAGTTGCGTATTAACGGCCCCGCTAATGACGCACCGCGCGAATATAGGGGTCAACGCGGCGGGGATGGGGGCGGTGTGTCGAGTGTCACGGGAGCGGGCCACTCGAATTTGATTCTAATTCTGTGGCCGCGCGACGCCCGCCGAAAGATATCAAACGCTATTCAGAATACACCTGGGGAACCCATAAAACACGCGTGATCGGTTGTCACGGGGCCAATTCAATTTCGCTCGCGCGTGTAGAAACAGAGGAACGGGCACGGGGTCGCCGCAATTTTGGATCGTCGAGGTCGCCGATGTTCGCTATTAAACATATTCAAAAGATGCTCGTACATCCCGCGCGCGAAGTCCCGCTTTCAGCGGCGTTGGCATACTGTCGTTTATCGCTTTCCATCGGAATTGAACTCGTCGCCCTCGGATTCGCTCGGTGCCTCCGGCCGAGAGCGAGACACTGCGGGTCTCCTTTCTGTCGTTGAATTTCCGATCAGCCGATCTTTAACTCCGTTACGTCACGTTATCTAAGAGCGATAACCTTAAAAGTTGAACGGTCGCGAAGGCTCGACCGCGCTTCTTTCGGTCCGACGACGGTTCCGCCGACGGGTTTGAACAAAAAGAGCTAAATGACAGGCTGTGCCGCGGCGGCTGGCAAGGGGGAGGCAGACAGAAGACGGGTTGCGGAGGCCGGGAACGGAAGAAAAGGAAGAAGAGGGACCCGATCGGTCAGCTGACTGGTGGCCGGGGCCGTCCTTGTCCCTCTTCGGCTCTTCCTCGCTCATCTGAAAGCCGCTAAAGGGGGCCTTAATTACGTAACTAGGTCGAAAGGGGCGTCTAATTTATTTCCAGCGACATAGGTGACTGGTTGCGGGCCTCTCCGCGACAGCTTGCTTGTTAGCGCAGCGGTATTTGTTAACATAAAGGGAGGTCAATGACTCTCGTGGCATCGTTTAGGTTTTACGTTTCCATCGTCACGTTCTCCTCCCCCTTTCTTCCTCCTTCTATTTTTTCTGCCTCGCGTTACGCGAAATACCGCGGTAAAAGGGTTATGGAAAAGAGCTCGATACCTGCAGCGGTGGCCATTGATTGGGAAATAGGAATCAGTGGGATCCATGCCACTTTGTCATGTTACACGGTTGGAGGTTGTTTGGGTATACGTGACGCGGTTTAATCGCATTGTAGGTGGCTCTCACGAAGCACCGAGGCTTAATGAGTATTCTAATGAATTTCTTGTGTCGCATGCGGCTGTTCGCGAGCGAGGAGCACATTGTATCGTGCATCAAACTTTTCTTGAGGTTTTGTCTGTAGCTTGGTAGGTACCGATTGTTTTAATCAATTTACGGAGAAACTTCGTGACTCTATTAACGAAGCTAATCAGCTACAATTGGTACCGCTAATTTCGACGTATATCCTGCTATCGTTAAACTCATAGATTTTTCGCGAAACTCACCTCTCCTCTCACCATATTTTACTCCCTGAATGTCTACAACATCAGCAACGAAATTGTTTAACAAATATTAAGTCGCGGTTTTCCGAGCCTGCCTTATTTAACAGTATTTGCCATTCTCGACTCCATGGGGTTTTTTTTTGTCGTGCACTTAACTTGGTCTATTTCTACGCTAAACCAAATATGCACGGGAGTACTTTGCATACCTGAAATCAGTGGTTGCCAACCAGCGGCAAGCTACTGGCACGCGAGGTTATTTTTACTGGCACGTGAATAATGCGAATAAAAAAGAAAATGGTTTAAAGGGAATATGCATACTGCACAGTCACATGCCTGACATTCTAAGCAGCGCGAATTTGCGAATTCTACGATAAAGTAGGTATACCGGGCGCGAATCTCGCGAATGTTGACTCCATTATTTTTAGAGCGACAGATTCGGAACGAGTGAGGATCTCACTGTTTCCTGAAATTCTCGATGCGATAGGCATTTTGTCGGTATTTATAGAGTCGCGTGTGCGTTACGTTACTCTGCCTGAGTAAAATACGAGCATTGTCGAGGATATCGTTCACCTTTCTCGTCGACTGTCACGCTTTCGTTTCGCGCCATTGAACAAACAGCAACGCTCCCTCCATATCATTCAAATTACGGCTTTAATCTACCACAATGTCGCGTGGAATATCTGTGGTCGGTGGGGTTCTGGGTATCGATTCAGCTAGGTCTCGAAGAAAAACGCTGGTCCCCAGCGTAGAACAATGTTGCAGTTAAAGGCTCGAAATTACGGTGTTATTCATACGTGGAACGTGTGCAGAAATGCGAGGACACTAATCGTTTACTGTTTTTCAATGATGAAGCGTGGGGTTTTGAATTTTCCTTTGGAATGTAACTCTGTCGCATTAGGAATGTATTATGTGCTCAGGAATTCAGAAGCGGTTCGGAAATAGAAACACTTTGAAATGAAAGAATAGATATGACGGTTCGGTAGTAGGTAGGTATATGCTATCTACACAATTTGCAGCTGTTCCTCCTTACAAACTTTTAGCGTTCTACTTTTACCTCAGTTCTACTACAGTTTCATTCTGAATTGCAGTTAGAATTGTCAGCTGGATATGTGATTTATTCACTTGCTGTTTACCTTCCGTTCGAAGTTAATCTGGTTTTAATAGATGCATAAGCTTGGAGATCTTTATTAGAAGAATCACTTCAAAGTTCGCGTACCCCAGATGCTCTCACGAGCCCCTGTGCCCTCGACGGCGAATGGAATTCGCGCAGTTTTGAATCCGCAGCAACAGACGTTCGCACGGCTGATGATCACTCTTATCCAGCATCATCCGATTCTGCTGGCCTGCAAATCCCGAACAAGGCTTGCGTTGTGCCGATACGTAACGCACGTATGCCCAAGAATCTCGTAAGCACCAGTTCTGGTCGTCTTATCGGTCTGACCGTTGTCGCGATACACTTGCATCGTTGTGCTCCCCTTATTCTTCGTTCCTTGTAGGAGATAAGGCAGGCCCTGAGAGGAGATAAAAAGCGTTTTGTTGAACACCAGCAGTTCCTCGCTTATCCAGACCAAAAAAGGGTGGAGAGATCGTGGATCTATCAGATGTTGTCGGAATCCAGCTGTTCAAATCAGCCAATTAATTGTTAACCTCTGCTCTGATAAATCGTCAGGTGGATTCCATTCGCGGTGGAATAGTTTCTCCCGTGGCTCCCTGTTCTGGGATGCAAGAACAATCGACGGATTTTCTACACAGAGCAATGGATCTAGGCCGTGTCATGAGCTTGACCTATGTCAGTATCGACAGTGACTCTCTTCCTCCTGAACGATAAGTGCTTGAATTATTTCGATTTTGAATGGAAAGATCCCCATTCAGTGAATCGTTCCTCCCTTCGCCATCCATTCTCCCCAATTAGGAGTCTCCTTTCGTCTTCATCTCTTGCACCATTGAAAAGAACTATCGAGTATGTACTTTATAGTTCATTAACGTATCGAATATGTACTTTAAAAATCTCCATATGTAATAGAATTTCATGATACATTATTAATTCTCCACCTAACTCTCCAGAACCTTGATTACATAATTATTATCAGTGGCATGTAAAGTTCAAACTGCTAACGCTACCATTACGGGCTCTCTGATCGTCTCGAAATTCAACCTGAACGTACCTTCCCCGAAAATCACTACTTTCTCCTATTTGGAGCAGAGTTATTTAGCCCAAGATTGGGACATGTATAACCTATAAGTAGGGTAGCCAGCCGCGATATTTCTTCGCCCGACCAATTTGTTCTCCGTGCATCGATTCTATGATTTTTGCACGAGCTCGTTTCTTTCATCCCTTGGAAATCTGCGCCAGATGGTCCCGGCCGTTTTTCCCCCCTCGTATTTGCCGACCGCGCGGCGTTCGACCGCGAAACGTAGCCTCGAAGCGAGTCGGCCGAAAGAGAGGCGGCCGGCAAATTGAATAACCCGCGAGCCAGGGAATAACGCTGATGCAAGCGTAAATGTTTATGTCGCTCGATAACGTTCGTTATCGGTCGTCTTTGAACCGCGGCCTCGCCTCGCGCGCCGGATGTGATTTTACTCGCGCCCGAGTAAGAAGGAAATGACTGGCGGCCGAAGTTGCGCGAGGCGAATTTCAAGAGATCGCCCGAAAATAGATCCCCGCCTCGGTGCGCCCATCGACCCGCGACATCCACCGCTCGGGGATTCGGCTCGCGCGCGCTTTGATCCGTTATTTTCGCGCCTCTCTCCGGTGCATCGTTAAAAGGTGCACTCTATCACGGCGAATCGACGGAAGAAAAGCAGAGGGAGATAGCGGAGCACAGTGGCGGGACTATCTAGCAGAGCAGAAATGAGAATCATGTAACGTCTTCCCCTCTCCAAACAATTAGAGATTTCACTGAACAAAAGGCAACCGCCGCGAAAGAAGCTCGACTCCGATCGAAAAAGTTCCCGCTCCGGGTCGCGAGTCTCGCTTTTGTTCGACGGAGAAAGCAGCGAACGTGGGCTCGTTGCGATTCGCCGTGGAATTTCTTCCTTTGAGCTTGCATGATTTTGCCCAACAGGCTCGGCGCCCTCGAGAAAGTCGGCACACAAGTAACGTCGATTAATTTCAACGTCAGTCGTGGTTCCCGCCTCCGCTCCTCCCTGACGTTTCGCGAACACCCACGCGTGCGATCGGTACCGGTAATCCTCGATGCTGCATCGCCCGTCGCGGTTCGGGGTACGAAAAAAAGGGGGAGGAAAGTAACGACGCACGGCGATGAAGGTGGGAGACGGGGCTGGAAGCACGTGAACGAAGCAGCGGCTGCAATACGGATAGATGCGCATCGGGAGGATTTCCTGCGCTATTGCGAAGTGGCATAGTCTCGTCCAACAATGCCAGTCATACTTCTCTTTCATTCTCTTTCCGACTTTTCTCACCGCAGTATCGCTCTGTCCCTCTCTCTCCCGCTCTCTTTCTCTCTCTCTCTCTCTCTCTCTCTCTCTCTCTCTCTCGGGCATTCTCTACGCTCGAATTCATTCAATGTTTCCAATTAAGGGGTTAGTCCACTTTGCGTCGGCAGTGAGGTGTGACTCCGAGCTGCGGATGCGGCGTTCTCGCACGTTCTAGAACTGCATTCGACCGAAACGCTTATTATTAAACCGGCGCTCTGCCGTGCATTTTCCAGCGTGCATTATTCAGAACGAGGGAAAATTTCGAAGATCCCGAGCGTTCATCCTTTCGCTGGCCGTCCGTCGCGATTACGCGCCAAGAGGTTTTTGCGTGAAATGCGTGTTATTACATCGTTACGCGTTGTTGCCCGAGCAACGTGTACCTAAGGGAATATGAAATTCAGTTTCTTCTAGATAATCGTGCATTTGCATAAGACAGCTATAGTCTGTCAACGATACTTCGGCAACGTCATCGTAATGCTATATAATCTGCGAACGAATCTGTGTTGAAATGTGCTGTTTCGCGACTATCTGTATTCAGATTATTGAAATCACTTTTCATGTCAATTTTGCCGATAATTATCAATCTATGAATAGCTGTCGATAGTTATTAGAATTTAGCCACGGCCATCATTGCCCACCCATGTTCAATGCTATTATATTCATCGAAGTTTGGAGACGTATATCGATGTTTATAGTATGATATCTACTTACTTTTACGTAAAGATTAATGCCCTAATATCCTCCAAGCTGGCGAATAATTATTATATCCGTGATTAATCATAGACGTAAACAAACGAGAATCGTGTCTCGTGCGTCGGATATATCGGTGGCTAGCAGACGCTCCCTTTCCTTCCCTAATTAATTTACGATTAATCTTTCGGCGATTCATTATTCTACTCGCGTTCCATGTCCTCGTTAACTGTAACAAATACCTCTTTGAATGCAACGAAATTGAAATTAATTGAACGACTTACGGTCTAGGAAGGGGCATTTAAAATCCGTAGCTTTTGACGCGTCCGTAATCCTCTCCGTGAATTAGTAACTGAAAACTCCAATTACAAGCTGTTAAATGGCCAATGAAACGAGATCTATTATTAAACTTCACTGCGAGTTATCCTTCCTATTGTTCGAGATCTGTTGCTTTAATCGGCTACGCGAGAATTGGTTGTAAACGTTTACAATTATTTATAACTGCACAGAGTAGAACATGCCGTTCGTTCGTGAAACAATAATTCCGCTGCACATTTCCTGTTGCATTTTCCGTTGCTTTTATGTTCTCCATCCTCTCATATCTATTTCACTTTTTACTACAATCGAAACTGTCCTAGCAATCATCCAGCATAAACGCTGCCACTTATTTCCTGTATCTTACTCTTTTATCCCGTCGCTATTTGTCAAGACGCTGAAAGGTGCAGATTTTCCCCCAGGCTCATAGAATTTGCCAGAAATTTCTTGGGGGAATTTGCCGTCGAAGCGTTCGGCGGAAAAGATCGGAGGCTTCTGTGTGCGCTGCGCTCGGGAGGTCACTGCCACGAATGGCAAGGAACGAGAGAAGGCACTGTGTCGTCAACACCGATTCTAATTTAGATAGTCACGGTTAACCACGTACTGACAATAGGTCGTTTCGGATGATCCCGATAAGGTTACGTGCCCCGCTCCGTTCCGGACACGAATACGCGCCAATCTTCGCGGAACACCATCGATTTTCGGTATCCCGTGGTATCGTAACTCGTGGATTAGTTTTTTCAATCCTGATCATTGAAGCTTAAGTAGAATCTTAGATTTAAAATTCCCATTCTAGTTACACTATAATCAGTTTCTAATTTCTGCGAGAGTATACCGGTGGCGCGGAGTCTCACAAACTCCTGCAGGATTATTTTTCCCATATTTTCCTTCTTTTCATTCGAGATTGTTTTACAATATGTCGTGTCACGAAGGCAATTTTCAGTGATTTTGAACAAAATATGCAAAAGCATCGTTTCAAATATGTGATAAAGTCACTAACAACTCCAGTATAGGTGTGTTAAAAATAAAGGAACTGAATAATATGCCAAACGATACCTTATGATGAGACATCAATCACGTGAAATTTTCAAGTTGAGGTGACAAATTGGTTTCTGAGATATGGGAGGTCAAAGAAGTGAAAATTCGTTAACGCGTCAGTCCATACGCTTCGAACTTAGATTTTCAAAATTCACAATGACCGATTCAATATAGCGAATCGGATGTAAAAAATATTCTAATTTTCATAAAACTTTGGTCTAATATTCGTAAGGTAAAAAGTTCTAAAATCAATTGTCGAAACTAAAGTAGTATTTATGGTTTTAACAATAATTAGTTTCAATTTTGTGGAAGCCGTGTATTCTGATTGATAGAATGTCAATAGACATGTTCACCTACTTACGACCGTGGTCGCTGATTGACTCTGTATTAGCGAAATTCTCGCAATAGAAGTTATGAATTTGGAAAATCTGAGTTCAAATTCGTTGTTAGCAGTCTAACAAAATCTCTGCGAATAATTCCTTAATTATCGGACGTATGGACTTCTGCATTAATGAATTTTCACTTCTTCGACCTCCCATTTCTCAGAACCTAATTGTCACCTCAACTTGAGGTGACAATTCGTGTGATCAAAAAGAGGCTATGTGATCGTGTGATCAAAAAGAGGCTAAAAAGGGCCTTATTTTTGGGTTACTCTATAACTTGACACCCTCAAATTATTAAAGAGGAGTCTGAGACTCCACGTCATCGTTTATGTTACAAAGTGGGACGTCACCGGTTAAGGGTTAAGTAACACAAACTTATCACCATGTCTCTCCGACGATTTCATCGAGCACTCTAATAGATTCTAAGCCTTGGTGCTCGGAGAGCCACCAGTTACTCCACCGCGAGCACTGCTGCCTGCAAATAACCCGCTTTTTCCCAACAGCGGTTCCGCAAAGGGGTTAATACCGAGGGACCGGCGGTTCTGAAACATTGACGCGATCGAAACGCTGCCGTGCCGTGGCAAAAATTTATCCCCCTCCGTCATTTGCTCATTTTCCCACTTTCCGTTATCACGAGCGCCCGTTCGCTCCGCCCTTTTCGTTCAATTTCGATTCTTCCTTTGCTGGCCATTATCGAGGCCCTGGCGTGCACGTTCGCCGTATAAATCACCGTTAACGTCGAACGGGGCATCTATTTTGTTGGAGTTGGCCACTCGACGCTGTATGAAGTCATGGCGCTCGTATTAGCCGCTGGCCCAACGAGTGGGTCACATTTCCGTGGCGATGGCACGCTATTGGTTAGGTCGGGCCGTAGATAGGCGCTCTAACGACACGGGCACGCACATACGCGGGCACACGGAAGATCGGGCCACGCACACGGCGGCACGGATAAACCACCCTGTGTGTCCGTGTATCGAGCCAGTTAGTCGAACAACGGTTACTTCTTAATGGGCTCGCCGCGCTCGTCTATTACCTGGTCTAGCCTGTGTTCCCAGGGCGCACACACACGCGGCATCATCGCCACGTGGGTATATGCGCTGGTGACTTTGCGGGGAATACGTGTTCGAGCTGTTGCGCCGCGACAGTGGATTCATAAAGTCCGTAGATGTAGCCTTTCACCCTCCGGACAACAGAATTCTCCCCTGCAACGTGTGTGTCCAGAGCACTAATCACGGCCGCCGCAGTTACGTTTTTTAGGTTGCACGTTTTTCACAGTCCTGTGCTTTATGAGCTTCCGCAGACCATTCGTAAGGAACACGCGAAGCTTCTGCGCGTCTCTCGAGGGTTGGCCCGTTAGCTAGGGGTGACACGGTAGATGGGTCGCCTACGCGAGCGACTCGAACATGCCCTATATCAATCCAATATAGTCGCCCTCTGTGAGGGACAGGTCACCGCAGATTGTAGACATCCATGCTTCCAGGCGAGGCGTTCTCACACATAGGGATCTTCCATTCGATTCATACGACAAGTCTAGCTTCTGTGGCGCAGTTGTTAAATACACCGAGCTTGCGCTGCAAACCCGACGGTTTATCTGCGCGTTATCGAGGACAACAGATTCTATCCTTGGAGCCAGCTGCACGATATTATTTTATCGTAAGGCAGCGGCGCAACGGGTCATCGGATCAATCCAGCGGTTAAACGTCCCCCTGCGCCGCGACATGGGCTCGGCAGCTCCTCCGCATCGCGCTAGATAAAGGCTGTTACGGGCTCGCAGCCGAGGAAAATCGAGTGGACGAGATAGGTACGCGCGCTGGAAGCCGAGCGGGACGTATCTCGAGCGCCGGTTCGGCTTCGCGGCGAAGTGAAAGGAGAACGGTTTCGTCGGATCGAACGAGCAAATATTGAAATTGTGGTTAACGCGACGCGGTGAAACCCGGATTCTTTCTGGGAGGGACGACTCTCGACGGTGCAGCGCGCCTATCCTCTCGGCTCCGAGGACGAACCAGTTCCGCTGTGTGACGAGGTAATCGAGACGTTCGGTCGATAAATCACGGCAGATAGATCGAAGATGTTATCTCGATAAAGCCGCGCGAGGGGGATAAAGAGAAGCGACGTCTCACTTGGCCGAAGTCGATGCCTAACCCACTTAGGAATCGGCGATTCTGATTGCCTCGAATCGCTGGGGTGCTAATAAATCAGCACACGAGCGTCCCAGCTGCTTTCTCTTCGAGCAGCCACACTTATACAGAAACAGCATCCCCGGCGGGCGGTGCAATGCCTAGTTGAAACACTCGGACGGTTCTTATTTCCCTCGATAACACCGTAGTCGGTAGATAGCCGCGGTAGACAACAAAGTCTTGGAGCTATCCGGCCCTTAAACCCCTCAGAGTCACGGATGGAATCGTTCCCATGCACGCACATGCACGAGGAACGAACGAGAGGCACTAGCTGCAGAGGATTGCCGGATATCTCAACCGTTGCATTATCTGTCTACGAAGGGAGAATTACCTATGCACCTTGAGGAGGGAGAGGGAATCACTTATCTACCGTAAAGGGAGATTCCTCGCGCTTCAGCGGGGTTCTAGGTTGAAGGAGAGAAGGGGAATACCTATCAATCGTTATCGCTACTCCATGGATGGTGAACGCAGCTCGTTATCACGCCGCAGGATTCAGCGTACCGCCACTGTCGACCCACTCACCTTGAAGCGGTATCCGCTCGCGCTTACGCCAGGAGTTGGACGAACCGACGACGGTGCTTCCTCGTGAACTTTCCAGCTGGTTTTGACGAAGCAGGGTATATCGGAGCGATCGGCAGTCACGTCGGCTAAACGGGCGCCGAAAATTGCCAGCGGGAAGCTTGATACCCGCGCGGAAGTTCGCCTGATGGAAAACGTCGGAACGGGTAGGTAGGTACGTCGGCGCAGCCAGATGTCGCGCGCGCTCAGGTTTTAATAAAGTCGTGGATTTCCGCGTCTGAATTACCGTAACAGGGCCAGGCTCTTCGCTCGCGACGCTCGCGAGGGTTACGATTTGCATGAGATCTGAAATTGCGACGGCGCGAGGTAGGTATCCCTGGCGGTTATCAGAATTCGCATTACGCGAACCCCGCGTCGCCATTCGTCGTCTGGCGCCGCGAACATTTCCAGGGATTCGGTGGTTTTTAATCTCGGCGGGCGCTTTTGTCGCGTGCCCACGCGCACACCGCTACGTGGCATTTCATTACCGCCCCAGCCGACGATGCGTCTCGCTGCGTGTTTAATTCCGGCCGCAGCCGGAAACCCTCGCGCGTAAATTGTTCTTCGGATGGAAATCCACTTTGAGGAGATAGAAACTTGATACCGCGGGGAAGGTGGAAGACGATACCGAGGAACTCGAAGGTGATACCGAAGTAAGCTCTGCAACTCCCCTCAGCAGCAGAGGTATCGCTGATGGGGGTGTGCCAGCGGCGGAGTGGTGCACGTCGAGGCAGATAAGTGGGATTCGGTTGGAGGGTGAGCCGCGCGCCGGGGGTTGAACAAACATCGAATTTTACGCGACGATAGACGGTGCTCGAACCAATCAAGGCCGAGAGCTCGGCGCGAGATGCGAAGCATTCAAAGCAGAGCGTCTTGCCGATGACTGTACCGGAAGAAGTCTCGCGGCAAAAAGATCTACAGGGTCTTGGCTGGCTGCGGCCTCGAGGGACCGGAGGGTGTTTAGTCGCCAGAGAGACAAAGGGAAATAAGACGAAGAGCCGAAGAAGGAAGGCCAGAAAGAAGACGGAAAAAAGAAGAACGACGGGGACAATAAGAAGATGAGAAGCTTCGGAGATAGAAAGCGGTGTAGAGGGCGGGGGAGGGGCGTTCTGGAACCGCGACCAAGAGAAAGAGAAAAGTGCGAATCAAGGGGAGGGGAAAGGTAAGAAGAACAGAAAAAGAGGTAAGAAGAGGTAAGAAGAGGCAGAGGAAGGGAGAAAGAGAGATTCGCCTCAAGAGCGCCTACCACCGCATCATTTTGCAGCGGTATCCACGGTTCTCTGGCACTGACTGGGTTCCCTATCTATCCCCGAGTCTATAAGACCGATAATGCAACCTAGTTTGCTGTATGCCGGCCCGAGGAATCGTTACTGTGCTTGGTACCGCGTAATATTCATGATAAAAGTTTCACGACGCACACGGTGTACCTGAAGTCTCGGCAACGAGACACGCCGTCCCACAGTCGGGCCACTTTTTTTATTAGCCTCGCTACTGTATCGCCAGCGACGAGTTGCTCCGTGGAATCGTGCCGGTGATACGGGAGGAAGGAAGAGAACCAGTTGCCATGTTAAGGTATTAATGACTTCGTTACAATCGCCACTCCCGCCGAGAACGGGTTCAATTTTCCCAGACAATTATCAACGCGCAGGATCTGCACGGCACGGCAGTGCAGGCGTTGTAAATTCGGGATGGTTTAAATTCCAGAATGGAACTCAGAAAATTCTAGGCGCAGGGAGTGTTTCTCTGTTTGCGCAGTTACCTGCATTTATAATAAGCGATGAGCTGGCGTACAACGTGCAGCGAAAGAGAGGCCTTAAGATAATTTATGCGAGCCGTATAGAAGTCGTGAGAGAGAGGGTCTGCCGCTGAGCCGGACGAGTGATTTTTTCCCCAATATTGTGATTTACAATAGCCGGAAGAAGACCCACACGGCGTCGACGTGAAAGCTGGTAACGGTCGACGGTTACGGAGGATTTGGCCGCCACTTGTTGAGTAATCTACTTAGTTCGGTAGATGAAAAGCCGCGGGAAAGACAGAGGCGGGCAGAAGAAGGAGGCCGAGCGCCGATGAAAAGAGAGAGGTCGGGGAAACCGTTGGATGAGGCGATGTCTCTTATGTACGGCGGTACAAGCATTATGTTTGTATACGTTCGCGAGGCAGACATTTCCATTCTATCGAGTTTACGTGTTTCTTTCCCCCTTTGCCGGGCCGATTCTTCTTCAGTCGGCTCTTCCGCCAGCGCATTCCCGTGCCCGACATAAATTTTCTGGCCCGCGGTTCATGAAAGCGTCCAAAAATATCTGCCGCCCACGTAGTCACCCGCAACTTTGCTGAAGCCGCGTGACGGTTGTGGCTCGCACGAGACTACGGGAATTTCGCGGTGAATTACACTCAAATGCACTCTGCGCCGGGCTCGCTACCGGGAGAAGAACGGCAATCTCGCGTAGCCGCGGCTTCGTTTTTAGAGGAAACGCTCGTTTCTCGATCGGGGACGCGGGTGATCCTCGCGAAACGCGGAAGCGTTTGTCACGCACGCGGCAGAAACTGGGTCGTTTATGACGCATGATATTTTTTCGTTCTACAGTTGCTTCGAGCTGCTTTTTGGAATCTGTATTCATGCTCCTGGGAAGCTTCGTCGAACGACGAACGCGGCTTATTTATGAGCCGCCGTGCACCACTGACCGTAATCATGAACCATCCTCTATTGATAAAGGGACGTTTCTTTTAGACCGGAGTTCGTTTAGATCTAATACTCCGTGTACAGGGCCGAGAAGTTTTAGAACGTCGCTCTGTTGCTTATGTAATTATGATACAGTAATTATACTGTGCGATACCGTACTATTTAGGTTCCTCGCTTCGTTTCTGAAGTAGTGCTGCGGCTTCGTTAAGTATCGAGATTGGAACCTTGCATCTCGACACGCTCCCCGAGATTCGTGTGGAAAAAATCGCAAAGTGCACGCTGCCGAGCCGGGGAACGTGTCAACCGTGAACGACTGTGCCGTGCAACGATATCCGAGACCGATCTTGTTTCATCGATTTTTTTGATTCCTCGTCGATCGAGTTCCGATCGACTTTCTCACGCGACACGTTTCTCCGTGCAACAACCAAGAGAGAAATCGCGATTACGATCTTATTTATAAAGCCGTTCGGTTGCTGGGATTTGTTGACTCTTAACCAACAATACGTTGCTCGGGCTTCGTCTCGTGCAATTGTTTTAAACATGTCCGCCGTGCACCTGCGGCACACGTTGCAGCAATTTCACCCTCTTAGCGTATCCATATAGCAGACAGCTCCGAGAAGCTTTTGTTTACGGTTAAAAATAAAGAACGACGACGTTATTTTGGAACACGGATGTCCACCATTGACCGCACACTTTGAAGCGCCTAATTACGTAAACGGGCACTCGCGAGTTGGAAATTAACCGGAAGGAAGGGAAGACTGGAGGGACATGCGAAAAGTAAACTAGAGAAAAGCGTGAAAATTACAGGGCTTTCATGTGCGTGGGAACGGTCTTTTAAACTTTTGAATAACGAACCTTCAAACGCGACGGTAGGCTTCGTTTTTGGTCGACGGAGTAAACGCGCTCTCTTATTATTAAAAATTATCATTCGCCTGTTCAATCTACGCGATTTTATGCACAAGGAACATTTATGGCACGTTGACAGTTGTCTGTGTAATTTACAAATATGAATCGAGTAACATCTATTCACAATTGCATTAAAAATCGATTTACTTTGTTCGATCGATTGCAACGCAAATAGTCGCATTTTATTTACGAACATTTTGTTAATTGACGCGCGTTGTTGTTCTGTTCCTACAGCTGCATGCATGCCCCGCGGTCGTTTTAATACATTATTGGAAAGTAATAAAGATGAATGCCACACAAAAAAAAGCAGCAACTTTTATACGTCTCTGGGTATAAAAGTTCATTCGAGGCCAGTTTTTTCCGCGGCTGATATTCAATGTAAGTTCTATGCATTATTAATATTCACAGTTTTTCGCGCCAACGTGTGACGCGAAAGAAGTGGAAGATAAAAATGGTATTGTACCGTACGTGGTTAAGTTCTTCACAGAAGGTTACAGATTTCCATTTGAAAGTGGAGTTTCAGCCACGAAACTACGAATCCCCACAAATTTTATACGAAACGACAAGGTTACTTTTCACAACTCCTCCAATATACGTTATTTCGAAAAATCAGAACACTCTACTGTCTCGTCGCCAGCATTCTCTGCACGCGAGTGCATACACGCTGCACCAGAGACCATATTGGGCCGTATGAAGCGGATGATTCATGGATCGCTTGTTCGAAGCGCACCGCATTAATGGCACGCGTACATCTTTCTATAAAATTTATAATCGAGTAGCAGCGGTGATCAGCCGGCGAATGTTCCGATATTCACGGTGAATTATCTTCGGTTGCACACGGTTCGGCGGTGCATCCCCCGGCTGCGCGAAGCGCATCCCTGTCGCGGGCAAGCGGGGGCGGTGTCACGTGCTCGTTTGATCGGCCACGCATCGGCGTGCTTTCGGGGGACTCGCACACGCGTGTGCGAGCGGCGTGCACGTAGGAAACGCTGGCAGAAAGAGCGATCCGCGGCGCACAGAAGTGCAACGGGATGCACGCGTCCGCGTTCGCCGTTGCCCACGCGCTCTGCACTCGTCACATGCATTATTTTGCGATGGTTTATGCGACCGCGATACGTGTCTGCACGCGTGTCTAAACCCTTCCTCTCCGTTCCTCCGACGTCTCCCTCCGGTTCGCGCTCGTCGGGCGCAGTTCTGCTCGCGTACCGCCGGTGCCGCGGGGTGAAAGAGAGAGAGAGGAGAGAAGAGGATGCAGTGGGAACGTCGGCTCGAAACGGACAGAGAGGCGAACGGGGAAGTTAAGCGCATGTGTAAGCGACGTGTTAATGACATTACGTAATAGTGAGCAAGCCAATCAATATGGCAGACACTGTGTGTGCACTCGGTGCACCGTCGCGTCCCCTTCGCGTTCTATTGCAGCGGCTGGCCACCGCGCCGGTCCCTGCCACGAGGAGTTCCTGTATCGACGCGGGAGAGGAGATAGAAAAAAAGAGGTCGAGGTTTATCAATTCACGTTCGTTAACCTGTGTCTCTCCCTACGTGGACGTGACTTATCGATTCTGCGTCCTGTTCCGCAGGAACGTGGCCACGAGTCGTTTAAGGAACGCGCCGAGGGGCAAGAGCGGCCTATGATCGTGGCTCTCCGACAACGCGAATTGAAATCGCTCTTGTCATGCTTGCTACTGTAATATTTTGCACATCGGACCCCTGTGCAGTCAGTGGCACACTTAGACTCCTGCGCTCTCGTACGAAAGCGTGTCTTCTTAGCCTTCTACGAAGTAGGCCTTAGCTGTTCGCGCAGGAGTGTGGCCCAGTCAGTAGACAGACAGGCTAGATAGTAGACTGTACCTAGACAAAAGAAGTACAAATCAATATAGTTTTTATTGGGAACAAATTTGAAAAGGAACTGTGGTGTTAACGATCCTTCTTTCTCTGTGCCGAAGGAAGTATTTCTATATTTCTACTGTTTTGAACAGTTGATTAATCGTTGAGGATGAAGGACAGGACGTAGACGTCCGTAGAAGGCTGTGTACGTGGAACTAGGTGGTAGAACGCGCGAATCTGTTGCTGCCGTTTCGCGACATCCGCCAAGGAAACAGAGAAATAATTGCAAACGAGGCATGTCCGGAGTGAGAGGGGAGGGGGGGAGTGACATTCGCGGCAGGAAGCGGCGGCATGCACCGGTGGACGAGCGTCGGGCCAGGACGAAGCGACGAGGAACGGGTGTGTTTACATCGGTGCGTGATCGATCGTCGCGTGTTCCACGGTCGCTGTCGGCTGCAGTTGCGTTGTTTCCCCCGATGCACTGCGTGGGATTGTGTGCTCGGTCACGTGTTACGGCTTACGCACATGCCTGTCACGCTACATCGCTGGGGAAAGAGGCCGCGAGCCAGCCGATCGGGGCTCGTTAAGGATGCGATGCATTTGTCTACGCGAGCTCGATCAGCTGATAGCCGCGGCCTTTTTGACATGGCAACTCGGAGTAACGTGGGCACGTGGCTGGCATGGCCAGTACCGTTTAAATACCCCCCCTCCCCCCCCCCCACGGAAAGGGAATTGTTGACAGCGCTATGACAAAGAGTGAGTGAGTTGTTAAAGTTCAGTGAGGCCCATATTACTCTGAATTGATCTGTGTCTGATAAGGAGTGGCGATTGAAGCTTGTATTCTGGGCAGAGGAACGTGGAGAGTGGTGGCTATTCTTAGAATATTGATAATTTGTTGTTTATTCTGTAGTTAGGTGATAGTCATTTTGGAACATTAAATTCAGGGAGGAAAAGTTCATTCTAGGTATTCTGTATTCTATCATAAGATTGGTAAATGTGAATCGATGGTATTCTCCCATTACCTTGGGAATCAGGCACGTTGAACAGTTATTATGTCATCCCAGTGTCGGCTATTGTGTCCGCCGTTGTCCGTATGCCATGTCACCACCCACATAGAGTTTCCCTCTGCGACAAGTTCGCGAACAGAGAACAGGAGTTTTTCTCTACGTCAATCAAGATACTTGTGCCTTGAAAGTTGTCCAAGTCAATTTGTACAAGCGCTAGTTGCTGTAATTGCCATTTCCGTGTCAATGCGGGGGACGTTGAGCGAAAAAAGGAATTCTTCGTAATTTACTCGTTCATCTATGTAGTCTGATATTCTTCGTCCACATTTAAGCACGTAGGTACACTGAGAACATACATATGCGAGTAAAGAAACGAATGTAAATCATTAGCATGTGAAGGAACAGTAGCATCTTCATCGCCAAGGGTACGCGGAACAAATTCGTTATTAAAAAAATACGTGATTTTCATGAATTAATAAAAGAAGAAACTGAACGACGTGTAGTAAAAAAGCTTTTTGGACTTTATTACTAAATATTTGGAGAATAAACCAAAAAATTATTGTTTGAATATTATCAATTTTTGCCTTAGATATACAGCATTCATGGTAACACTGTGAAAATTAGAGCTCTTGACGGGCGCCACTGTAAAAAGATTAATTATACACCGATTTCAAAAACGCTTACGGAATTCTATTCATAATTAGACTCGCTATCGCCTTATCCACAGAGAATAATTTTGGATAACCCATTTTGTTTTATGGACAGATTTATGCGTAGAAAACTGCTGTTTTGCAACATTGTGTTTAAACATGTGCTAAATATCGCCGGATTGTTTGTCTGCAATGTAGACGGATAAGGCGATAACCATTCACATATAGTTTAAGAATATTTTTAGCTCTTTTATTTCAAACAATCCTATTCCGAGTTCTGATGGCGCCCGTCAAGAGCTCTAATTTCTATAGTGGTACAATGAATGCTGTATATCTAATTCAAAAATTGATAAAATTCAAACAATAATTTTTTTGTTTGTTCTTCAAATACGTAGTATTAATGCCCAAAAAGCTTTTTTACTGTTTGTTGTTCAGTTTCCTTTTTTTTAATTCATGAAAATCACGTTTTGACCGGAGGGTACCCTTAATGTTTCTCATGAATCATGCTTCGATCAAACATTCTAGAACAGTGACTAATACATTAATCGCCGCGAACGTTAATGAAATAAAGCGTTGTCGACCAGGTATTCTAGGGAACACCCACGATCGCGTAATGAAAGCCTGCGCGGAATACAAATTCCTTAGGAAGCATATCGGGTCGTCGATCATGCACCGACTATCTCGACAAATATTTACAGGCCACCTTGGTAGACCAGCAGCAAAACAATTTGTCAAGGCCACGGTGCAGCTTGTTCACGGGATCATGCTACTTGATTGGCTGTTTCCTCTTTGCCTTCTGGTTTCGTCTCACAATTTCCCACTCCCTTCGGCGTGCCGTCATAAGCTCACGAAGGGCAACATTACGCGTAGCCAGATTTTCCTGATTCAAGGACGCATATGATCCACAACAGCGAAAGAGGTACGCGAAATTTCTGGGGAATCTGGTTAGCGTGTATGCGTGATCGATCGTCGCGTGTCGCCCACTGCACGAGACGTTGCATCGCGCCGTCTATGCAGTCACGTGTCGCGTCACGAAGAGAAAATGACTACGTCATGAAAAAGTTTCAAGGATCGCGTGGGTCTGCGTCTGTGCGTTGTGCACGTCAGACATGTTCCCTTTAAACCCGCACAATGGACACGAGGAAATTGAATTGCAACCGCATTGTTTTGATCGCATTTTATATTGGAACGATGCTCGGCTGAGTTTCTATCCTTTTCTTTTTGTTGAAGAATTTAGACTTCTTAGCGTGGGAGATTGTGTTTGGGTTTAAGAATAGATTCTTGAGGCCACACATGTCAAGTGTAATTTGAGTATCGATTCGGTGGTGGATAAATATGAGAGTAGGAAATTAAGGGCACGAGGGTGATCGATAGTATCATGTTGCCATCGTATGTTACTTCGTGCACCCGAATGTCACGGACTTCAAAGTTCAAGGGTGAGTCTCAGACTTCGCGAACGACAAATCTAATTTCGCGTCGTAACGGCGAGAGAGGGTTCTGTTTCACGGGTAAAGGTGTACAAACGTGCGGAGGATTGACGTACCTACGCGAAAAACTCGCGGCGCAGGAAGTGCGAATTACACGAATTCACCCTATAACTGATCGTCTCTCATTACACAGTTGTGCCCTGCCTCGAGATTGCATTTGCATCCGCGCTCGCTTAACGAGATTCCATCTGCATATGCATACGAAGACAAACTGCGTTTAACTGCATTCTGTCGCGTCCACAGATTGGAATTACGCGATTAAATTCCTCGGAGTCTTTTCCCTCGGCGCACGCTCCTTTCGGCACGTGTAAGTGGCCGTTTATTGGCCCCGCCCGGGAAAGATATTAGGTTGTCCCACGAGTAACGCAGTTTTCTCGGGGTATGCGACGGAAGAAGAACAGAATTCATCGCGGTGTACACGTTTCAATTTAATGTGAATGTTGGTGGAAACGGTGACTCGCCTTTGAAGTGATACTGCAGTTTAATGAGTGCATGGGCTGAATATTTTCTCTCTTTTGTGAGCTTGAAACGGAGCTGATGATAGATTGTATTTGAAGTGCTATGCAATTAATGCAATTGTACTGTTGGATGCAGGAAGGGCCTCAGTGCCAAAAGTCAGTTTCGAGAAAATTATCTGTACACATTACGAAGTTAGATATTTTTTATACATAGTAAAGTGACGTAAAACTGTCAATAACAGTAAAAAATTTGATATATCTCCTTTGTAGTTGCATTATTGCAATCGGAATTATGATAATAAATTAATCAGTGAAATTAATTTTAATTATAGCTTTTTCAGGCCCTTCTTGTATAAAATGGAGAAATATAGAAAAAATATTGTTTAATATTATTTTTTATTATTTATTTAATATTTGCATAGTATTTGAAAAATATAGAATATTAAACAAAATTAATCTTAAAAATAGTCATAGATCGTATCATGTTCAGGTTAATGGGTGTTTGGCTTATTTAGATCCGAGTTAGGGTCAGTTGGTGAGCATCGATTTCCAAAAGATACGGCAATGAAATTTAGAGGGCACATGTAGAAAAGAATGAGGAATCTAATTATGCGTTTTATGCAAAAAGGGCCTGAGTGTCCTGACGCCATTCTTGCATCCAACATTAGGGCAAAGGGCCCAAATTTCGTCCCCCCACTTGTATTTGACCCTGTAGAGGGTGTATAAAATGTTGGAATGAGCTGGCATTTGGCATGAATTTTCTTTGAACGTTTCTCTATGTATCCACGAATCGCAAAATGTAATTATGTCATGTCAATACGAGATAATAAACAAAATGTGAAAACGTGCAAAATGTGAGATCTGCAAAGTGTTCTTAATTTCGTCCCCCAAGAAAATGTTTGTAAAACAGGAAATAAATTTGAAAAATTAATTTTTTTATTGTTTCACGTGATCTTACAGTTTATATGTGCAAGCAATCACGGCAAATAAATATCTTCTATTCGCATACACTCCTTATTACACTGTTTTCGTTTCGGCATTTACAAAACATTAAACGTTTCTACTAAAATTGCTTGAAAACCGATAAAAGATAATTGCAAATAGGGTGTTCGCTCTAATAGACCACGCGAGTGATTGCCATCAAAGTTATTGCGTATAAGAAACTACAAGATATACCCGAAAAAGTGCTACAACTTCGAATTCGAAATAATGTTCACTTCTACGAGTAACATGCTATCATACTGAAGTCTGTAAAAACTCACCGTGCTCGAAAATCTTCTTCTCTTTCGCAAACGCACAATCGCGTAGCCTGTTATTTGCAAGTCTGTCAGAATACTGACGTATACTAACGCAACATTTACCACCAGATGACACTGGAAATGCAACCATAGGAATCGAGAGATACAGGGTGACGAAATTAGACGCGGGGACGAAATTTGGGCCCTTGCAATAGTAAAAAAGCGTGCCTTCCTGTCTCGGGTATTTACTCAAAAAAGTTCCGCGTCACACATGGCACGATCTAATTCTAATACATCCTGACTCTGTTTCATCCAAGTAAGCCTATATATCGGGCGTACATCGAGGGCATCTCGCTTCAGGTAACCAGAGACCACTTCGTTCCGTGTCGCGTTTTCTTCGCCGAGGGGGGTAAGTGCGCCACCGATGGAACGTAACGTAATAGTAACGCAAATATTTCTCGTCTAGCACGACGACCAGGCGGGTCACCAACCATCGTCTTGCCTACCATACAGAGATATTGCCACCCTCAGGGAGGCTTCCTCAAACACCCCTCTGTCTGTCCCAGCCGCCATCACGCGGGGCTGCTAAATCCCACGACCCGGGAATCGATATATCGGAACGCTTTCAGTGCGTGATGTAGTTTGAGATTCTGTCGTGCCGGCGTAGACAGTCTCTCGTTTCCTCTTGATATTAAAAACCAGAAGCTTCGAATTTCTTGATCGTCAATAAAATTGAGGGTGCAAATGGTTGATAAAGGGAAGACAGGGCAACGAATACCTTCATTTCTCTATTAAAACACCGTTTTTATTGGATTCTATACTTCCCCACTTCTGACCACTTCTAGTAATCACCGAAACGCGATGGGGTACAGAAGGATAAGCAAGCTCTTACGTAGAGACATGATTTTTCACGTTAAATAGGCACTTCATGAACCATCGAGTATCTACTTAAGTAACCAAACACGCATTCCATGTCTTTAGTTCTCTGCCTCCCTACCGAAGTTTCATTGAAAGCCATGCGTAACACCTCATACAGTGCCCGTGTCAGGTACGCGGGCGATCCCATGCCGACGTGTCGTGTACTGAATTGTGTTCGGTAACCTCATTCGGGGCTTATTCCGGTAAGACGACAGAGAGACAGAGAGAGCGGGTGAGGGAGAGAGGAGGAAGTCCTACGAACGCCGGGCTCGTAGCAGTGACAACGAGGACGTAAATCAGACGAAACTGCATCGTAGAATTAAGGGACTCTCTCTGGCGTCTTGTGTTCTTAATGAATGTAGCGCTGCCTCTAATTAGACGTTCTTAATGCAGAGCGTCTCCCCGCGGCCAGGACGGAGAGAAAGTGTCGTCTTAACCGCTATTCATAAATGATTCGGCCCCGAGAATCGAATTTAACCTTTGCGGTCGAGAGATAAGTCAGCGTGAAATATTGCGGACGCGAAACGGTATTGCCGCGGGCGAACAGTACCTACCTATTTTCCGTTCTCTGGGAAATGTGGCGTGATGAGTTTAATTGAAAGTGTCTCGCAAAGCACGGGGTGTTTCGAAACTGCGGTGTCTAAGGCTCTGGCCTTTCTATGAACGATAAACTACCATAGGAACATGGTTCCCTCAACAGTTGTATACATAACGAGCATTTCTCCGAAACTCCAACATATCGCTCTGCGAGTGATCGTCCGAAAAAGTTGAAGCACTTCACTGATTGTCGAACCTCTTTGACAGCACGTAAGGCAACCCTCTGCAGGAAGCCACTCTGAACAGGAAACTTTTTCAGTCCCACATTTGTATACAAAATTGTCATTAACCCCAGGTAGAACACGCATCTAAACTTAGACGCTTCGTTTCACCGGCACCCTGTAAAAGGGATTTGAAATCAGCCTCTAACGAAATTTTCGCATTCCCCTTGCCGACATTGTTACATAACACGTTTCGAGAATAGTTTGTAGTTACTTAGGGGGAATGTCGAATACTTGCCTGTAACGCTCGCAGCATGTCGCATAAGACGCTAGCAGTTGGATGGAACGAGCGGCTTGACAATCGACGGACACATGCGTGGATATTGGTATCGTTCGATCGCCTCGACGTTCTTCTTGATCGAGGAAGATGCACAGACCCAAGTACATCATGTACGGAGTCGCGAACGTAACAGGTTACTCGGTCAGGTTGCACGGTGTTTAGCAGCCGTTTCTGAACGCGTGGATGATGTCACCTTATCTTTGGTAACCCGGGGGGGAAGTGAATAGGCGGGTCGAGCAGCGAGTGGCACACGAACTAGACGGCGCAGTTCCTGTTTCGGAGGGTCACTGAATCCGGGACGCGGTCTTCCTCCACTGGTTACCTCCGCCGAGTTCTCTCCTCTTTGCCCTTCGTTCGCGGCGCACATTCATCCCACCGCCCCCCAACAGTGCCGCCACTACCTTGGAAGACCGATTACGGATAATTATCCGCAACCTATTACGCGCTAAAACCTTGTCATTGCGATTATCGTTAGAGCGTAAAGCTACCGTTCGCCGGTCGGAAGCTCGTTCCCCTCATCCTGCTCAGACTTCCCCTCTTCGTGGCGGAGACTGCGGCTTAACGTCGCGTTGAAAGTGTCGTGTACAGAACGGATCGTCTAGATTTCGTGGCCGATCAGTCAGGGTGGGGAGGGGAGGTTTTTGCTGGCTGCTGAACGATGTCTTTCCCTCCCCTTTGTTTCTGGGAGGACGGTAGATCGGAGGGAAATATCGTTTGGCTGTGTCTCGAGGGAAGATCCTAGGTTCCTCCGAGAAGCCTGGTTGGTAACTTTGTGTTCGGGGAGTTTCACGGAAAGCAGCTTGGTAGATTGTGCTTCCGAAGGATAGGGTGCGAATCTTTGAGAAACTGCAGGCAATGCTCTTCCTTTCTTTCATACTGTTGTCGATTCGACTGTTCAACAGTGGTGTGGAAAAAGTATGTATTGTTCGAGGGTTGCTTATCAAGCTCTAGGAACTTGAGGGACTTACTAATTCATTATGTACCTACTATACATTGTTTTTTAGCATTTGGTTAGCTTCTTTCAAGGTTCCTCGTATTAATCATCTTTATAGTCACTCGGTCACCTAGGAGACCCATGTTGCAATCGATTGGTGGCCATTTTCCTTAAGGCACCGTCATCTTTGTCCCAGATTCTCGACACAGCACACAGCCCTAGGCTCCAAGTGTCCCGTCGTGCCCTACGTTTGGTTCGCTGCTCCAAGTCCCGGGACTTGGACTTCGCCAGCGCAAAGATGAAGACTTCTCGAACATTGTTCGCAAGTAGACGCTAAACGCGAGGCGGTCCGCGGTATTTGGCGCGATCGAAGTTTACTTCAACGGCATTAACATTAATTCCATCAGTCTGCGCGAGCCAACGGTTTAATAGACGGCAGTGGGCGAAGTTGAATTCCCGTTTAACCGGATAACCATTGAACAATCCGCGGCAGCGGCGAAGCGGTGCTCCCGCCTGGATCGGCGGAGCACTATTTCTCTGTTCGACGGTGCTATGGAGCTGGAATATTATATTCGCCGCGGAATTATGCCATCTATCAAAATACCGATGCCTAGGATAATTGATGCTATCGGAATGGCGACGCCAGTCATGCTAGACAGCACATGGCGTAAAATTGAATATCGATTAGACGTTCTGGGAGGGCTCGGAATGGGGCTGGTCCCGCCACGGCGAAGTTATTAATTTCTCTGCGTGGTCGAATCTCTCGATTAAACGCGGGCAATAACGCCGAGAGTTTATAATACGGACTTAGCGTTAATTAATACATCGGCGGGCGGCTAATTAGAAAACGCCGCGACGCCGCCGCGCGCCCTCTCTGTGTCGTGGATCTCCATTATGGTTTTAGCAATCACGGAATCCGTCGTCTGAAGCGTTCCCACGGGCGGGGTTCCGTGCACGGGAATCGTCGAAAGACCAGAGTTAACGATCAAATCAATCGCCTTCCACGAGGCAACAGTCCACGCTTCGAAATGGAACAGCAGCTGGTAAACGGATTGCCAGGCAGCAACGTTCCTGCGGGCAGCGACCAACAATAACGACTAACTCCCTGGCCCGGCTTGGCTATCGATGCTAATCGATCGTCGGACGATATATCTGCGTTGACATAACTCGGGAATTTATCGGCGCCACCGCACACGCCGGCATAGCTCGATATGCTAATAAAGGACTCCCGCGCCGCGCCGTACCGTTCGGCGTAACACGAACACCGTGCTGGCGTTACGGCTATGTGGGTTTAACCGTGTTCCTTACGATAACGACGAATGTTCGGCTCTGCAGGCCGATGCGTCAACGTGCACCTTCCAATCTCGTTACTGATTGCTGTTCCACCATCGTTTGGAAATCATTTTTGTCGCCTTGAAACGTTCTGACTTTTACGTATCAAGTTTCTCATACTGCTGAAGTAGGTAAGAATGTTTTATTTCTTTGCCATTCAGATTCAAGAATGTCTAGTTAGGTATTAACGGGCAGCCGATGAGCAGTTACCTGCCCAAAAGGCACCCCAGGGCCTCATCTCCCCAAAAAATTCTGATTTTATCCAAACACTATATCTTTTTCGCTTTCCATAATTTTCATACCACAGGCGCGTGAATTGAATTGTAATTCTGTTATGTACACAGGGTGTCCCAAAACGTTTGCTACCTGGGCCTTTTTCTTTAAGCTCGCCATTACTCAAAGCATCTCCCACAATGTCCTCATGGTCCTTATAGTACAAAAGTCACAGGAAGTGAAATAATTGTAACTGGCAGGATGTCCACAGTCTTCTCTCAAGCTAGCTTCAGTTCTGGATCTAATTTGTTTCCTGTTTTGGGGCACTAAATCGCCTAACAGTCGACATCGTCCAATACCACTCCACAAGCGGCTGCAAGCCTTGCTGAACTTGTCCCGAAATAATTTTATCGAATTAAACCCATAACGAGGATATATATTTATCTGAGTTCCTTTCGTTTTTCTTCCCCTTCCCCTCGAAGTCATGATCGAGCAGAACGCTACTTTCAGATCCGCTAAATTATTCGTCACGCCATATTCGCGAGCTCCCGATTTTTCCAGCAAGGCGCGCCACCGTTTCGTGGGCCATTGTTGCTCCGTTTGTTTGCCAGGAGCGGAGCCTGCTGCCTAGCACGATGAAATTTCCATCGGGAGCTTTATCCCGATTTTTGCGAATGTTGACGTTCCTTTCTCGCCTCTCTTTCTCTCTCTCTCTCTCTCTCTCTCTCTCTCTCTCTCTTCCTCTCTCTCTCTCTTTCTCTTCGACGCTTCGACCAATAGCGGGGGTGAGGTTTTATTTCCATCCCTCTCGACACTCCACTCTCCCTCTGTTCCTTTCTGAACACCCTACGGCACGGAGATCCGTTTCCAACTCCCTCCGTGTCAGCTCTCCTAGCGAAAGGGAGAGAAAAGAGGGATGAGCCACTCTCGTTCTCAATCGATATTTTAAAGGGACTGAGAACGTTTTCGAACTTTGCCAAGTGATTTGTTTTTAAAGCGCAACGGGCATACGAGCTTCTGGGTGGGTGATAAATTCTTGAGCAACTTGGCAGTTGATCCTTTCCACTCGCGTTGGTATCATGGAATCTTGCAGGTAATCGTCTACTTATTTCGAGTAGAATGAGTTATGCCAGCAACCGAGGTCTATACAGTTGCATAGGTCTTCGAGGAAGGTCTGTAGAATTCTCCTTATACTGTGTCTACGTGAGTCGAATACAAAACAGATGGCACAGTAACGCCCACGACCATTCATCCAGATCGGAGTCCAGAGAAAAATGGGAGGAAGTTGTCTCGGGAAAATAGGCGAAATCTAGAATCGTTGCTCCTCGCTAATGCGCTCATTATCCGGTGAGTGGAGGTAGGAAAACTCGAGAGTTGAAGTGGCACGGTGAACCGGAGAATCGGTGTTCGATCGATATGTAATAATTTCTTCTTTAAAAACAAAAGAGAAAATTGTTGAGCTGGGCCATGGTCTTACACACTCAGGTCTTGCTTCCACAAAAAAAAAAAGAGGAAAAGAATGGTCCTTCCAGGCTAGATTCCAGAATGGATATATCAAAAGACAGATGGACTATGCTGCACGATGTAAAATATATATCAGGTCTAATGAATTCCAAGCAGAGAGCCAAGCGCTATTCGATTCCCTTCACGATCACAGAGCCAGAAAACACGGCGGAATAAAGGGGCACCAGCGAAAAATGATGCCTGATATTCTCGTGGATGATGTGTCTATCACAGTTCGCTATACTGTTTCGTGTCTCGCGCGAAACTATTGAGAGATGAGGCGAATAGTAGCTGTGGAAGATTGCCAGAGGAAAGGACTGCGTGGGGGAAGGTACGTGGCAAAGGGCGAGGGAGTCGTTTTGCCACTTTACGTTCTCGCTGATCGACGAATGGCAGCGGCAGCGAAGTGACTCTGGAAACGGATTGCGGGTCAAGAATGGAGCAAAGTAAACGTGGCTCGTCGGGGCGACGGCTGCGGGAAACTGCGAGGAGCAGTTAAAAGAAATGATGCTCGGTTTGGTGGAGGATCGGCGTGCCGAGCACGGCTGAGGGTCTCTGATCGAAGGGGGAGAGGTAAACAAGCGAGGCGAGGCGATAAATTTCAGGGAATCCAGGGAACCAGCCAGCGAAACGGCGCAATTGTTGGAATGTCCTTCTCGCCCCGGTGGTCGCGATTAGTCAAAAGAAATTAGTTTCCCTGCCTGTTTATTCCTGTTTATCATCGCAACACCTGTCCGTATGGCCGCGCGTTGCTCCAGTTCGAGATTTATTAGCCGCCAGGCGCAGAATAATTGCTCCTACTCTGTCGACGAGCTACTAAATGGACACCGAAGATTTTTTGTATTCCCCGGAGCGAGGGTGGCGTGTTAAATACAAAGTGTACATGCGCCAGAATTTGAGTACAGTGGCAATTGGAGGGTACTGTGTCTTGAAATTCGAGATACATATGTACATATTACGAATAGTCTCTAGCGCTGCGAAGCTTCATTTCACTGTGTAAAGCTGTCTTCCAGTATCTAAGCCGGGTGTTAACGCGAAATCACTGTCGAATAGTGTTTCCTCTGGTATCTTTACGCGCTGTAAGTGTCCTGCATTACGACAGATACCGGCGAATAAACAGTGAAGTTCGAAATAATGCCACGGTGAGGGAGTCATCGTGGAAATAAATTGCGAAGTACGCGGCGCGATATCCGGGCAGAGGAACGCGCAGGAAGCGAGGAAGTTGTACAGGAAAGCCCCGACTCTCTCGCCTCGTCAGTGAATCGAGGCATAAAGTAAACAAGAATGCTCGTGCAACGAAATTAGAGAAACGGGAATGGGCTGAAAAGCCTGGGCAAAATAAACCGTACACACGGAAAACGTTCCGCCGCCAAAAAGCTTCGTCACGTAACACCCTGCGAAATTATACCAACGATAAAGCTGTAATAATTACCGCGATAATACGTCGAATGAGCTGTGAACGCGTTACTGCCGGGACTAACGTTAAAACGTGCAGCGTTTGAACGGATCAACACGGTCTCGCGGGTAATTTCGACTGTAATTTGTCGTTTAACGTTATTTTCAAATTGATGACCCGAGGTGTTCGTGATTCGCCATTTTGCCAAGAAGGGGATTGAGATAGCCGGTTTCTGTGTTGCTGAGTTATGAAAAGGTAATTTTTTAAATATGTACTACGTCAGTGCTAATTCATTAGCTCCAAATAGTGGAAACCTGGTAAAATCATGTAATAGCAAGTCCAACTTGTTGGAATCCATTGGCCTCCTCGAATCCTACATTTTCTAATATCAAATTCCGTATCAAAGTTCAAGGTTTCAATCACCGACAAAATTAAGGAGACGTTCTGGTCTAGAATCTATAAAAATAGGTGATCTTTAGGAATTAATTAAAGGGAAACTACCACAGATAATTTAACGATACTTTTTGCATTGTATTAAAATGTGTCAAACTATAGGAATATATTCTTTTTATGTAATTAATCATTGCAAATGTAAAAAAATTCATTAAATCGGTGGGACTTGTAGCACTTAAATCATTGGTCTAAAATAAGAAACAATGCCAGATTATTAAAGAGCATAAAATTCTTTAATGAATATATCTTTAAAAATGACAAAAAAAAGGATATTTTTTGACAAAATAATGACACTTGAAATTTGAAATCACTTTTTTCTGTTATTCGCCCATTCACCGCCTTTAAAAAATAAACATTTTCATAAATTTTAAAATGTTAGAGCTTTCTCCACTGATCAATAAACAAAGTTTCAATCGCATCGGGTTACAACTTTTCGAAGAACACTGTTTGGAGAAAACCGCATTTAAAGTTTTATGTGAGCGCCGAATCAAATGCCTATAACTTCAGAAATTTTTCGAATTTCAAAAAATCCTTTTAAACACGTATTCTTAAAAGGTCGAACGCAAAAGAAATTCATTCGAAGAATGAAATAAAGAAAATCGCTTTTTCGACATTTTTAGACCGGAACCTCCTTTGAAGAACAACTCGATGCAGCCTTCGATTAGATTCGCAGTCATTGTCGATCACTCGATCCGTCGCTATCAGAACGAATACACTGGAATGCAAGCTCTTCTTTTATCCGGCTGTCAGGTTGCGTTAGTAAACCCTTGGAATTCAGGAAAATATCAAAAGCATTATCTTCGATCCCAGATAATTAGCAGCATCGTGCTTCATTTTGTTTCCCCTGTACCTTCCATGTTACGTCGATGGAAAATACATCGTGCAACGGAATCGCTGGCATTCAGCAAATTAATGAACGCGTTGCGCAAGAAAAGGAGCCAGAGGAGGCCCGATAATCGGGAAAACTAGCGTGTCGCTTGTCAATAGGTACGTCCGCGTGGCGCGGCCAACAAAGGGAGAAAGTTCAGGAATTATCGTGCAGCATCTTCGCGAGCAAAGCGTGCTGAGGCTGCCAGAATGCACGGGAATGGAAGACACGCCGACAGATACAGAAATTACAGCTCGTAAACTCGGCCACTGTGGAAGGTTACGGAAATTGGTAGCGCGCACGCTGTTACGCAATTTCATCATAGTTACACGTGTCGCTTTGGCTTAAGGGAAGGCTGAGTACGTTGTCCAATAAATCATGAGAGACTTAGGAACCCTGTAAGTCTTTCCTACACGACGTTGCAGTACCTTCGACACTCGATGGATCTGCGAGTTGCTGCATGACTTTCGGAGAATTTTCTTTCTTATTCTGATGGTACTGGATCAGTGACGGATTTAAGGATGTATCGGACGTACAATATTAGACAAAAGTATATGAAATTTGAAATACTTGAATATCTACGTCTTACGCATAGTAAATCTAGATGTAAGGAACTCGAACGACAGGTGGAGTCTTATTTTTACTCCTAGAAAGGTATTTTTCACTTTACAAATGCTTTTCCAAGCATTATTTGCGAAACCGTTGCCAGTGAAAATGCCCTGAATTCACAATTTTCTCAAGGTATAATTTATTTCTTTAAAACGGTGGAGTGAAAACAATTGAAACTCGGCAGATATTTTCATCCATTCATATACTACATGTACAAAAAAATTTGAAAACATTGGTACCATTTCTTTAACATTTTTTCAGCTGTTTTATCTGTCAAGATTGTCAAGATTGAAGTGTAAAATCAGTGAAAATTAAAATCGTTATAACTCAGTAACCGTTTAGTGAATTCGTTTAAAATTTTTGTAGCACATCAGGAAGATTAAAAAGATCAATCTCACAATTTTTCATCAACTTGGTACCATTTTGAAGATACATCCTTGAAGAAAGAGGCCCAGGTGGCAAACGTTCTGGGACACCCTGTATACATAGAAGAATTGGAAATAAATTGCGCCTGTGGTATGAAAATATGGGAAACAACAAAAAATATAGTCTTTGGATAAAATCATATTTTTTTTAAAGATGGGACCCTTGGGATGGGGGCTTCTGGCTAGGGGCCCAGGCGCCCGTTGAATCTGCTACTGTACTGAACCTTACCAACGATCAAATTGTAAGAAGCAACAAATACCCTGGTGCGAAACACACAGATAATTATTCGACGATATTCCACAGTATGATACCTATCGATTTCATGCGGGGTGTTTCGAGTCCCGTCGCTGGTCGCAGCTTCTGCCATTACTCTTGCTTATTACGTAACTCATTTTCCCGAAGTGGAAGCCACCGTCTGGCGGAGGGGAACGTGACCGATGTACGGTAGAGATTACGGCTACAACAATGCCGGAATCGCCACCCTCGTCGCGAAATTTAAAGCGGCCGCCACCTAGCCGTGGCTCGCGATCCTCGGCGTTGCGTTGACTGTTGAAAATTCCTGGAAGTTGCCTGCAGCCCCATAAAAGTTTATATACGCCCAGGTCCACGGTGCTCGCCCCGAGGAACGCGTAAGGGCGGCCCCGGTTCTGTCCGCCACCTGGTACCTTCTGACACTAACAGTCAGAGCCAGCGATAATCTTTACGAGCCTCTTTCGTTCGGATTACAAATAGCTCCCGCGTATGCACCGACCACCGTTCTACTTATATCTTTATCGCTATTAGCGGCGGCCCCGTAATGGCTCGTAATATATGGCTCGATTCAATTTCGCGGAGCATTACGGAGAAATAATGCCCGTGAAGGGCCACGTATCGGCCCTGCTCGAGCACGGGGCACCGCGCACGCTATAGTAGGAACAAAATCAAGTGGGCAATCAAGGGAAATCTCGGAACTGTTGAATAGAGATTAAAGCACTGCCGCGTGGTGTCAGAGAAGTTAGTTAGATTGTATGTCCCAGTGAAGTGGAGGGAAGATTCGTTCTGCTTCCCATTTTACTATCGTGCAGTGGCGTATTTAACGGGTGGCCGATGAGCAATTGCCGCCTGGGTCCCTGCCCAGGGGGCCCACCTAGGGCCCCATCTTCAAAAAAAAATTATAATAATTTTATCCAAACACTAGAATATTTTTCTCCTATACTACTACCATTAGCCCGTTTTTAGTAAACTACCTCTTCATTTTCCTGAAAAAATGGGCCCCCCAGAACGTTTGCCACCTGGGCCTTTTTCCTTAAAACCGCCACTGCTATCGTGTTATATTCTCCTTCTTTATATGAGCACGTAAGAAACGAAATGTTGAGAACGAGAATACAGTTTCTGCCTAGTTTCATCAAGCGTGGTCCAAGTGGGCGAAACTTGTGCGTGCTCGGTCCCATTCTTTTATTTACATGCCACGTATTGAGGTTTAATTATCCTACTAGCTTTATTTTTTTGATGCACGCTGCATACAGGATGATTTACGATTCTCAACGTATGATAAACATTGACAGGTATATAAATCTTGGTGATGTATCTTAACCGCGCAGTGTCAGCAGCAAGCACGCCGGTTTTAATCGAGGGTGTGCACCTGTACGAGCGCGTCAAGTATCAAACAGAAGTAGCACGCACGAGTGGACACGTGATCCCGCATCAGCGAACGGGCTTTTCGAAGTTTAACTGTGACTGGTCGCGCAACGTTGTTGATTAACATCGTTAGTTAGCTAACTGGAGTCGAGTAATTTATTCCCGGCGATGCATTACGGGAATTCCCATTGATACGCGTTGCAGAGAGTCAATCAGTGACACTCCGCTCGGACTTGGCGCGTTAACGACGCGCGTTTCGGTTTGCTGGCTCGCGGAAGGAGTAGGTAACAAGCGATCGCAATTAACTGCAATCATTATTGCTATCCGTCTCTGTTACTTTCACATTGGCAGCCTGGTGCATTGTCTGGTATTTAGGAAAAGTAGCCATTCAATCCGTCCCCGTGGCATTTTGCGATCACGTGCTCAATCATTTCCCCTCGTTTCTTCCTTTTATGCACAGTCGAATTTTCCACGCGATTCACTGGGCTTCGAGGTTTCGAGTTGCGCGAGGGTGAAAGTCATTTCTATAGGAGGATGAATTTCAATAGACCCAAAGTCTACGGGCAATTTAACTTCGCCCAGCGCGGTGTCGCGTAATTTCGCGCCAACTTGCCGGTAGCACGGAGGCGCGTAACTTTAACAGTAATCACTGTCTTCAGCGGCCAGCGCGTTTTCCAATTTTAATTACCCGTTCTCGCGAGCCGTAGCTAGAGTTGCACCAGCCACTTCGCCTCGCCTCTATTTCGTCACAGAGCTTCTGCTCGACGGAGCGTCTTAAAGGTCCCGGCGCAACGTTAGAGCACCGCTTCCTGTCGTCTAAATATACGATTCTCTTATGTCAGAAGTTCCGAAATGGCTGGTCATTCCGCGTGCCGGCGTCCACGTCAGTTTTCGTTAACTCGCTTCCAGGCGGTGGGTCGCGACGTCGACGTAGACGTGGTCGTCGTCGTCGTTGACAAGCGATCGCGTTACACGATTTGAATATCGTGAAAACGCTAGCGCGACACTGATCGTATAAGCTTCTAGCTTCTCCATGTTGCGAAACATTCGACGGAAATAGAAATCCCGAGCAGATTACGATCATGGCCGATTATTTTGCTGCTTTTCCAGCTGGTGTTCTCCTATTCGCGGAAAGCGCGATTGATTCTGTCATCGATAACTAATTACCGACTAATTCAAACGTCGAAGCCTGCTTTTCATTACACTAATTGTTAAGAAGATCACTCGGACTGTTGGTTACCTATTGCGTGCGTCGAGCGTAATTATAACGAAGGCGGCCGTGTTCGAGCGAGTCGCACGCGATCATTTTTATCAGTTCACCTGGTTATCAAGTTCATTGGTGATAGGCTTTAGCTGGAATGACGCGTATCGAGCGATCCGAATGAAACGTTGCGTGATAGATTCCCGCGCGCCGATAATAAATCATCGAGGTTCGTTTCAGTTTCCACGCTTTTATCGTTCTGCGGAAAATTTTCCAAAGAGTTGCCATTCAGGATGGTGGGATTTGTCTCTTGCCTTTGCTGAAAGTTTAGCAGATCTTGACGAATCTTTTTCTGAGTAAAAAGCCTACGATTATATTTCAATCGGAGATCCAGGACAAGAACTTTATCACTATCATTTTATAAGTACCTGCATCACATTCATTGTACACTTATTTGGTACTCAGAAGACTTCACTTCTGTTGTTGTACTCTAATGTTCCTACTGCCCCCTCTCACCATCAAACTAATTTCGCTTGCTTTCTGCGAGAAGCATTTGTCTCTATGAAAATAATACTTCTTCGAAATCTTTTCCCGTAATTCCTCCTAAATTGTCAAGTTATTTGAAATAGATCGAAAATAATACAGCGATTGCGAGGTATCGAATTTGAAGTGTCCCTCATAAAAGGGGCATTATACTGTCGTACATTACTTCGAAAACAATTACATGGTCAGCAGATTTCAGAGACATTAATCCCAGGGCAGGTAATCTAACAGGTTGATAGCGCGGCAATCACATGTTACTTCTTTAAACGGAAACGTTGCTTCATAGCCGAGTAGAGACCTAATGGTAATCGCAGATGCAAGAGCAGAAAGCCCGGTGTCTGGCGATTGTGCTCTAGCCACGAAATAATTGCATGCATGGTAAGTTACGCTAGTCTGCTCGCGAGAGGAAAGGAGGGAAACTAGTGGCGTTGACAGGAGAGAATGAAATTCGCTCGAAGGAACAGCGGAAAGGAAGTAATATAAATTATCCTTTCCATTATCAGAGACTCGTGACATGGCAACAGTAGCATTACGCTTGCTCCAAGTCGCCCACGGAGCGAACTGTATTTTTCTACCTTTTGTTATGTCGCGCACGTAACTAATTGTTTTCAATAATGTGGGACGTCCAAAGGGCTTGTTCACCTTCTTGGAATAACTTTCTTCCGAGCTTGTTAGTTTGTACATCTCACTTTACTCAATCTTCTACAGCAACACCGGTCAGATCTCATCTACGAATTTACATGATTATATGATTGAAATTGTCGCGTCAAAATTGAACCGATTTCGCGTGCTCGCGGTGTACTTAGGAAGAAGTAACTCGAGTTAAAGAGATCTATATAATTTTGGTAGGCTTGAACTTGTAAATAAAATCGTACACGAAGTTCACGAGTAATCGGACTCGTTGGCGGAAAATTTTATCGGATGAATTCGATAGAGAGGGACGTATCAACGAGGCGTTCCAAGTCGATCAAATTCCAGCGGGCGAGGTGGATCGTGTTTGTGGATAGTTCGTAAATTTACACGGGGTTCTGGCAGCTCTTACGACTTGTCGTCAAGATGACCGTTCAGCACCAGTCAAATTGAAAGTTACATAATTGATTCGGCGAGGAATTCAGTAGGTGGCACCCGCTGCTTCGAGGTGTCCCCATAAATGTAGCTCGACGGAACAGGGATCGAATGAGAGTGTCCCGCAAACTTTCTCCAACTATTCGCTGATTTTCCAACGGGGCATATCGATCCGCGGAACAGTCGGTGTTTACGTTATCGATGTCCGTCGAAACGTACAGAACCTGTAACAAATTGAATTGATCAAACTCCACACCCTCTGTTAGCTAAATCCATTTTCCATTTCTCGAATTTATTTATTTAATATATTACAGTACATAATATATATTCCACGTGCATGTACTCTTACTTTGTACTTTCTTTTTTACGTTACTTTTGCGTTTTCTCAAGTTTAGCTTAATTAAGATTACTTCACTCTTTTATTCTTACTTTTTGCAATGTTCGTTTTGTTGACCCTATTTTAATTTAGTTTACAGTTCACGGTTATGCTTGCCAACAGTGTCACCACTGCAGCCTCGCCTTTAATCTTCTTTTCTATGCCTTTTTTGAATATTCAGGTTTTTTCTATTAGAGTAACAAAGACGATTAATAATAATAATAAGAATAATAATAATAATTACACTTTCCCTCGTCTCATTTAGAAGTAACTGGTGAAACGGCAGATATACGACTACAATTATACTTTGAGAACTTCATTCCACAGTAATCGTTTCGTCGCGCTTTAAATAACATCCGTCAAATGCAAAACAATGGCTAAGACAATTAGCAAAATAAGCTGTAAGTATTCATTATACAAGTCAACGCGAGCGATAAAGGAATAAGGTCGCTATAAAATTCACTAACAATAAGTCATTTACATAGTTCATTTACGATCGCGACACAACGCGGTGTCGTTCAAGTGTATGGTTTTTAATCAAGGCTTCGCTTCAATACCATCGTCGTCGTTATTTCTTTCGTGGCTTCGGGGAAAGTGAGAAAAAGACGCAGGAAAGTAGGCGATGCAAGCTCGATATCAACGCAATTAAACGAGCTATACCAGCCGCCGCCGGGAGCACAAATGCGCCGATAATTTCGCGATTTTATGCAAACGATAATGTGCCGTTTAAATCCCGTAAATCGAGTAATGAACCATTACGTTATAAACGGAATCGGGACGAACGAGTCTCATTGCATTTTCCATGTTTCGATCGAAGTTTCCTTGTAGAATTTATACCACGTCCACTTAATTCCTCTTACGATCTTGATCGCAACTTTCATACACATTATTCGACTAATTGATTGACTGACAAAGAAATTCTTGTTTCTGGGTAATCAAGAATCGAGGAAATAGTATTAGATATTGAATACATTAAAATCATCCGCGAATAGACGACTTCGTGTTTGTCTAGGGTCCACAGTGAAACGCTTGGATCCTTTTCGAAAGTGTGAATTCCCACTAGCGCGATTAACGTTTAATTGTCGCGGGGATTCGCGTCGGAACGGGCTAACCGCGCGTCGTCTCGTACCAGGTTACAATCTCTTGCCGATAAAAATTCAAAACAGTTCATTGTATTCAAATTTCACCTGGCTGGCCGACGGTCGATGCACGAGGAACACTTGTAGAACAACCGCGTACCAGCAGTAAGGGGAGAGGCTGCCCGAAGGCAAGGCATGGTGGTCACGCCGCCAAGACGAATTCAGTTGAACAGCTTGTGCGTTCCTCCACGTTTCCATCGACGGTCCGTTTAGCCGAATCCTTCGTGTTCCTTGACCCCGTCCTTGAAATCGATACACCACCAACACGTCGAGCACGTCGTGTTCTGGAGATTTTAAGTAATCGAAGATTGCTTCTCGAACTTGTGTAATGCGTCCTTTCTGACGGATTCGATAACCTGTCTTCACAAACGAGTAAATGTAATTCGAGTAAGATGGAATTTGAGGATTTTGCAGCAAGAGGGGTGCAGCTCCATCTTTACCAACTTCGAGTAAATTAGAAAAAAACTGTTTATAAAATTATTGCTTTGACTTAGCATTAGAAAGAGAACACTAATTGAAGAATATATATTTAGTCGGTATTGAGTTGATAAGTTTTTATTTCTATTGTTGCCGAATTTTTCAACCCTGGAGCATTCGTATTGCGCAAAACAGTAATGGGTGTAGATTCATGCAATAATTCGCTCATTCATTATCAGATTTGCATCAAACCTGCACCAAACGATGTAGATTCTTTTAACATATAGGCATCATAGGTACACCGTAACTCAAAAACTATCAAAAATGAAGCTACACCCCTCTTGCTGCAAGGTCCTCATTCGTGGAATTTGGAATCCTTCTAAGCTGTGCCTTCTTCCAAATGGCGTGGAAGGTTCGTATTAGCCCTGACCTTCCACCAGCGCCAGCCACCGACGAGCCCACCATGGAGGCCAGAAATCGAACCGCTATGGAACGAGAGGATCGTTGTCGAGAGTCTGTTACCGCGTGAAATCCTCCCCTTCGGTTTGCACAGCTTCCCAAGGAACGGTATGCGATTTCTGCAGCGGTTCAAGGCGGGGGGGTGGGGGAAGGGGGGCCCGACGACAACGACGTCCTCGTCGCGGAAGCGACAAGAAAGGAGGAACGTTGGCGATAGTCGGAGGAGGTGGACGAGGCTTTAGGCTTGGTCGCAGCTTACGCCAGGGCGGCCGTGTGGGCGCGTGGGTTTCAGTTCGACCCCGAAAGCGAGATGGTGATACGGCACGCGGGTGGAGGAAGCAGGAAAGGGCGAAGGGAGGATAGAGAGACAGGGAGAGCAAGAGAGGGTTGGGTTCGCCGGCTCACAGCTATTGATTTTTCCCGCCAGACTGGCGGCCTCTTCGTTCCACTTTCGATCCTCTCCGACTTTCTCCTTCCCACCCTCGTTCTCTTGCTCCATCTTTCTCATTCATACCCTCTCGCCTTCCGGCTTTCTCGATTTCCTCCCTCGCCCCGCTCCGACCCGGAAATACTTTCCCTCTCTCTTCGCCCCGCCGCGGCCCGGTGCATTTTTCGCCCCCGTTCCCTCTCGCTATCTTCTTTCTTAACCCTTTTCTCGCCCCCGCCCCCCTCGCCGCCTCTTCGTCGCTCAACCCCGTTGCCACGTGCGCCTGCACTACACGCGTGCACGCAGAGCGTCCGCCCGTGTAAACGGTCTCCTCTGCATCCACTTCTGTCAGGGTGCCGGCTGACGAGAGGCTGACGACGCTGATTCTCGCACCCCCCCTGACCACTTGCGCACCCGTAGGTCGTCCTATCTCCCGACCGCCCCTCCTCTGGCCGGCGACCGGTCCCGTCTCCGTTTAATCGGCAATAACTGCCGAGGAAAGCAACGATTATTTCGATCGTTTCTGGATGGTTTGTTCCGCGCCGATTCGATCGTGCATCCCCCAAGTATCTCGGCGCGGGGACCGGACGGGCGGTAACGGCGGGAGGGGGGGGGGAGGGAACGAAACGATAGTTCGGAATGTCTTTCCTCAATGCGAATTTTATTCTTTGATTCCTGTTTGATCATTATTTCCCGCAACCGAGGAGGAGCCACCCCGCGGGACGTCCCATTATCCCGTAATGGTATCTTCGGCGGAGTAATTACGTCGAGATGCCTCACTTACTGCTGTCCGCCGATTCTTTCGTCGCGGAAAGTTTTATCAGTATGTCAAGCGAAATGCCCGCGTTTTCGCCAGAATATGGTAGCTCGGTTGTTAAGCGGCAACGGCTGCGCCGTCGCATTATGCAGCAATTCTTTTATTGCGCCCGGTTGCGTCGGATTTATCGCGTTACTTGCCGGGCGCTACGAAGTTGCGTAATTAAAGGGACGGGGATTTGTTGACTGTTTCGCAATTATTGCGGCGGGGACGAGCTGGGTAGGTACTTGTGTTCCCGTGGCAATTTCCAGTGGTGACCAGAGGAAAGTTTGAAATTGATGGGTTTATTCGTTAGGTATGTTACGTCACTACGCTCTGATAGATTCCATCTGTACGGTGTAATTACTACAGATAACCCAAGATCGAATTCCCTAGTGGGAGGTTCACCGGGATCGACTGAACTCAGCGACGTGCTTCATTCGCGAGACGGGTACCTACGCAATATTATTCATTCCCCTAATTTCACATGACCCATCTGTCGTTACTTCATCGGGCCGTATCGTATCGTAACGTGTCATCTCGCAGTTTCTATTCCCCTAATTCCTTTTTTCACCCCGCGTTGGGCCAGCGGCGCAGGTTAATCGGTCATAAAAGCAGGTACGTACACAGACAGCCGGGAATTTCTTGAATGAACGGCTGGTTGATGGATCGCGGGCTTAATCTGAAGTGACAGGTGAACGGTGGCGTTCCCGGCACGACACGTTTCCCTCTTAAACGCTATCTCGGTTCGTTTGTACACACGGGGCATGCGTCTCGCTGGCCCTTGCCGCCTGGCGTTATTAAGAGTTTATCATGTTCGACCTATCCGCCCGGTAATCTTATCGGGTCTAGACCGTTTATCAGCTTCCTTGGCCTTCTTCTCCGCGGCCAGAAGCAGAACGCTCCGTCACGTCGTTATCTTGGCCGGCGCGAGTGACAGGTCGTTGCATCTGCTCGCTTCAACCAGGCCGGTCGCCCTGCCTCTGTGCAGCACCCCGACGCGTTCACGCGCGTGCACAGCGGCTGTTCTGTGACCGTGCACGTTGATAATATTCGCGGGATCCTGCGGAAGCGACTCGTTACAGTGTAAACACCGGCTTTTCCGCGAGAGAACGAAACGAAAGCGAAGTCTGCGGACTGTTATGACTTCGTGCAGTCGGCAGGTTTTATGACACGGAACGGCGTTTGATGGTCGGGGGCTGTTGGGGCTAGGAAAGGGAGTAGGAGGAGTAGCGTGTTTAGTTCTGGACTTAATGCAGCAGGGGCAAAAGATTTTAGCTCTCCAATGCCACGTGAAGATGACACATCCAAAGTCTTGTCATATGGCATTGTTTTAGCTATTTATATACACATCAGAGATAGATGATCTTAAGTACTGACCCAAACGAACACCAAATTTCAATCAAGGGGTAACACCACTGTAACGGCACAAACACGTTGTGTACCTTTGGCAATTGTTTGTGGGTAAACAAAGAAATAAGTCGATAATCTGTTTAAACGCCTTTATTATATACATCTTAAGTAGGTTTAAGCTATTTTTTTCTTTTCTTTTTTTCAAAATGGCACTTTAAACGCATTTTTCTCGGAACCACGGTTTTCAAACTGGCCAGCAGCGCTATTTGAACATTACAGTAGCTTCTAAACTACATTCTCCATCAAAGTACGTATCGATATTGTAAAATATTGTTTTTCTTAGAAATGGTAAGCATTTGAACAAAAGTTCACTCTCTAGCTCCATTCATCCACGTTCAGCACCATTTTTTCAGCTCAAAAATTCTACATAAGTTTAAAAGTTTTCAACAAATCGTAAAAGTGGTATGTACTTCGATGGAGAATGTAGTTTAGAAGCTACTGTAAAAATCTCAAGTGAATCGAATAAAATTTGTTCAAATGGTGCTGCTAGCCAATTTGAAAAATGTGGTTCGGAGAAAAATGCATTTAAAGAGCTATTTTGAAAAGAAGAAAACAAAAAAAAATAGCTTGAAACTACTTAAGATGTGTGTAATAAAGGCGTTTAAATAGATTTTCCACTTATTTCTTTGTTTACCCACAAACAATTGTCAAATCACAGTACGTTTTGTGCCGCTATAGTGGTGTTACCCCTCAAGTAAGAACGAAGAGTTACGTTATTTTTATCCACGTGAATGCATCAGGATTTACTTGCAGGTGTGATTTCGTCACGGATGGCGAGGTTCACAGTGAATGGAGGTGGTCGAAGGGAAATACACCAATATTCTGACCTGTCGATTTGCACTAAAGATTAGGTGGCCCGTGTACATACGTAGACGCTGAGACGGAATATTCAGGCATGCAGCCTAAAGGCCTCGCGTTTCACGTGGCGTTCGGGAATATTGACTTTCGTGACTCGCGACGCGGACATTTTCGAAAGTGATTGCTGGCCAGGAGTGGAAATTATTCAGAGATTTTTGTCGCCTTCTATAATTATTATAATCACTCTACCCCTCGACGGATAATGTCGGCTTTCTGATAGAATTTATTGGCCCCCGAGTAGGTATCATCGATCGCCGAAAAGGCAATATTTATTTGCCACCCATAGATGGTGGATGATTTCAGTTACAGTAGCCACTCCGCGTGCATTTCGTTCGGCGACTCGTTTCGATTTCTCCCGCAGCCCCCGAAACGATTCGATCCGCAATCGTTCTCGCGAAAATCGACACGTCGAGAGGGTATATCCGAAGCCCAATGATGTTTTGGTTTCACGCGGCCCACGAATAATCGTAATTAAACGCGGCCGGGAAATTCGTTTCGACGCTGCTCGATGTCGCGCGGCTATCGGTTTTCCCGCGAAATAACGTATCGCGGTAGCGACTCTGGAGCCCCGTTTAATTATTGTTCCCGACGTCGACGTCGATGCGGGAAAAAGGGCGAAAAAAAAAATCGGCGGAGGGAATAAACGTCCAAGTTCCATGGAAACCAGTCGCGAGCCGTTCCAAGTTCAAACTGCGCGCGCAGCGATACCAGCCCGGGTTCTCGCTAATTGCTCGTTGCGTCTCAATCAAGATCGACTCGCGTTTCTTTCCCCGAGATCCCGCTCTCCCCCCCCCCCCCCTCACCCCGCGCGCGCTTTTATTTCCTTCGCCGTTCGTCCGCGTGCTTTGTGCGGATTTACCTACGGGCTCGGGTTACGCAACTCGAACGCGGAAAGTATTGGCGGAGAAGCCCGCGGGAAAGAGAAATTGCAAATGCGATATACGCGGAGTTGGACGGGACTCGTGGAACGAGGAGATTGGAGTAGACGCGGAACAACTCCAAACTGTATTTCCCGTGATCAAGTTGATTGGATAGCGAGTCGCCGAACAATACGACGCGTTCCACCAGCGGCTGGAGAAAAACTAAGAAGTCTGGCCCGGAAGTTATGCGATATTGAATTTTAGGGAACACACTTTGCCAACCGTCTACGACTGGCTCTCGTGGTTTCTATTAATCGTGTGCTGTTATTCGAGACGTTGCATCACTGGGATGGCGTCCGCGCGTTCTTCAGGAAATCTATTTTAATGTACCATTTAGAGTGATTTGTGGAAAATTCTTATGGGACCGAATTTGGAGCTTTTAGATCGAAAGTGAAATTGACTTGTAATTAAATTCCATCGTAATCTTAACTCAGTAGCTATATCGTTAATGAATCTTCGTACGAAGATATTTTTCCTTCCGTCAGCTTTTATTTCCTCCGTTGCTTCTCGGCCGATTCATACGATGCACATCCAACGGCATCGAATTGGAACGATGCAAAGAACGCGCGCCAGTACGAGTACAAAGGAAAAACAGCACGGAGGAGACCTGCACTCTGTTTCGTGATTCATAAAAAGTATTCTACTCGAGCTGGCACATTGTGCTGCGCTATGATTCAGCGCAGTCGATATCCTCGTCAAAATCCGCTCTTTGTCGCTGCCACGTGCACATCGACAATAAGGAACGGCTTAGAATTCTTCGCGCGTAATGTGGCTTCGTTGGTCGGCGTTCATCATGCTCGTCACGATTAGGTGTAATTACGTGGCATAGTTAATTATGATAAATGTGGAGGCCGAGTATAAATTATTTATCTGTGAAAACCAGATGATGGTTTATCGGAAATACAGTGGTTGGTTTCTGTATAAAATAAATTTTACCACTTGTAATAGTATCCATTCAGG